>UELW01000889.1:6328833-8728833 GCA_900490495.1 Danionella dracula
TGTCGATTTCTGGCTGAAGCCCAAAACTCAGTTTAACCACTGTTGGCCACACACCAACTTAGAATATAGGGTTATCCCCCAAATTATATGTGGAACATTAAAATAAAAACTAAACAAAAGTATCTTTATGAAGAGTGTGATTTTTATGATGTGAGGTGAAACAAGCCAGCTCTAGAGGACATCCTTGAAACATCGCCCTTCACTGAATTTTCTATGACGAGAGCCGCTTTGCATTCCGAATCCTCCTACAGCGGCTCTCAGTTCTTGTCCTTTGAGTGGTCCTTTGATCTTCGCTGTCAGGTAATTCGTCTGAGGTGAACACAATCTGTCCTTCGCTATCCCATTGCTCTGTCCATCCCGCTGGTGCTTCTGACCATCTTCTGAAAGCCACTAGCATTGAGCTGGGTGATCCTGAAGGCTTGAGTGTAATTTGCTTCGACACTGGGCTGCATCACGTTCAAGTCCGTGGCAGCAGGACCTGATTGAACTCATTCAAATGTCGGGGTGTCTTTGAAGAGGGCGGATGGGAGGCTTTGTAGGACTGCCCAGTGGGGTTCCGTGTTGACAGTCTCTCAGCTCTCTGAGAGAGGGGAGAGCTCAGTGAGCGCCTCGGGCCCTGTTCAGAATCGCTTTTCTTCTTTCTCTGATCAGCTCCTCTCTTGTCTCAGCATTACCCTTGAAGTCTGTGCACACTATGAAAGACAAACAAGTGATGAGAACTCACTTCTGGAATATTCACATCAGTACAAGTCCCCCGTTTCTCAATGTATTTGGTATCGTTGCATTTTCGAAGCAGTCAGGTAGAGTCAAAACTTTAGCACTTTAGCACTAAAGGTCCCATACTATCCCCTTTTTAAAAGCATTTCAAATAAATATTTGACCCCTCTATACTACCCTTAATAACCTTTACAAAGCAGAATTTGTCACAAAGAATGTTATTTTTTTTTTTTATTTGTGCTACTCAGTAATACAAGTCATCTTTCCAAGATTTGGCTTGTTGGCACACACAAAATCTACCCATTTTTGGTGAATATATACAGTTTCTTCTACTCATACACTTCCAGGTCAGATAGTTTTCTTTGTTTGGCATTGTGATGAGCTGCATTAGTGGTCAATGATTCTGATTTGGGCAGTGGGTGCGGTAGTAATGGCAGGTGCTATGATTATTGATCGTTTTGGAGCTTCCAGTAGGATCCAATAGGATCACACAAACATGAATGAATCTGAATAGCGCTTAGGGAACAATACAAAAACATGCTAGAAAAGTTTTACATAAAAATAAAAGCTCATGTAAAACAACACCTTTTTTTCCTTGTGTTTTTAGAAATTTAATTTTAAGGCTTGTCCTTGGGGTTAAGCAATGCCACCCCTGGGCACACAGTGACAGTTTGAGTTTTCTTAAGGAAATGCAGTAACTTAAAGCAGCATCATGATGCCTTTCTTGCATGGTCCCCTAAAAGCAAGAATTAGTATTGTCTGTATCAACCATTGTAAAATCTGTATCTTGGTCAAATGCACATTGAAAATTTTTTATTGAAAAGCGGTTGATGACAGAACACTTTCCAGAGCTAGACTATTAATGTGCATTCAACCATGTCTTCAATGTGTAGGTAAATTACTCTAGCAGCATTCATTACAAACATTATTATGTTTTCTACAAAGTAATGCAGTAAATTCTCCTCATCTTCAGTAACTATTGTTTAAAGAACTTCTTATGTTAGCATAAACTGATTTTATGGGCCACTCTGTGCCTGTGTGTCTTTTTGTTTGTCAATAACATAATAAATCCTCACTTCAAATAGCTTCTCACTTAATTAAATTCATTGTCTTATTAGAAAAAACCATGAGTGCCATACATTTAAAGATAAATATGGGATTTTATTGGGGATTAGGGCAAGTTTGTAAATATTATATAATACTTATGTAATTATGCACGTGCATAAATGCAACTAAGAGTCATATAACTCTATTTATCTGTAATAGTAATAGAGTGGATTGTATTTAATGTCGCTTTAAGATAAGATGAGATGAGGTAAATCGTAAGTTTTAAATAAAGAGCAAAAACTTATTTTATGCTCTTCTGTCAGGCTTGTAAATCTGTTATAAAGGCCTGCCACTATTTTATGTTAGAGCCTCTATCTCAGAGTGATGCGGCGTTAGAGGCCATGAAGTTCTGAAGGTTATGTGAACAATTACCTCTGCCCACCAGGCGTTGAGCACTTATTTCTGTAAATGGAAGCAAATCCACACACCACCTGCTGCTCTCCTCATCATAATTACTGTTGCTTTTACAACACCTCCTGCTAGTGCTTTTTTGTTGTTGTTAATAGCCAGACTTAATTACCTGCATAGTTTCATATCCTACTTGCCGTAGCTATGAAACGTCCTAGTTATTTCTAATTAATTTATAGCTTTGGAGTCTTTCAAATGCACGGCTCTCTTTTAGTATTTCAGCTGCTTTTCTTTCCTCTCTCTTTGAGGATTTTGACTGACAGCAAAGAAAACTTTGCTGCTTTTTATTTTTCAAAAGGGTGGCCGCTTTATGATTTGAGGCTTGCCATTTCTTTTGAGGAATTATGGACAGGCGGAGGGTTATGTGGCATCTCTCTGTACCCATGCACAGTCAGGATTCAAAGCTAATGCAATTGGCAAGAATGTTTGATCTTTGTTTCTATGTGTGAAAAGATGCAGAAGACGCTCGTATGACCCCTGAAGAAAGTGTTTCTCTATGCTAGAAGCCATCTTTTGTGGCATGAAAGCAGACCGTTTCATTGTAGCAGTGTTCAGGTAAGGATAAAACAGTAGGAAAAACACATTTGCCTCAAACATTTAGTTAAACTATGTTCTTGGCATGCATCCATCAAAGAAACTAATTTATTTTGTGAAGAGATATGCCTGTTCTTTCAGTGATTGGAGAATATATCTGAATGTCTGATGCATTTTCCTATCCTTTTCTATTTCTTATCATTATAGAGCCTTTCTACCTCACTCCTGGCTATTTCATCTTCCATAACACGGTTATCTCAGGATTCATATCAAATTTTGCTGTTGTTCTGTGACCAAGTCAATTTCAGACTTTGAGTATTCGCAGTTACTATTTACATGTAAAGTATGCATACAAGTATTGGTAAAGTATTTGTTTTAAATCTGGAAATATTCAATACAAATGTATTTAAAACCTAAACAAAAAAATCCATTTGAAAAGAGTGAACAAACCCTAAAAATTAGACTGCCTCTCAGACTGCCCCCTTCTCTTCCCTCCGTTGAGGGTCTTGAAAATCCTGTTGACCTTGTTAACTACTATAATGACAATCTGCAGAAGACTCGACAAGACTCGACTCGAACAAAAACTGTTTCATTCACGCATTCTGCTCTCTGGTACCCAGCAAACCTACATCTCCTTAAATCAAAGGGTCACCAACTAGAACTTTTACGATCTAGGACTCGTGTTCTTGTCCACAAGGAGATACATAAGGCTCTCATGCAAATATATAAAACTACTCTCACCCAAGACAAACATATCAATCTTGCTGGTTTAATGCGCTTTGGTTCTAACAATGTAAAACTCATTGTGATGTCAGCTCATCTGCTCTGAATGAATCTTCTGAACTCTGTGATGACTTTATGGACTTTTTCACATGAAAAATTGCATTGATTCAAACAAACTACCCCTGGAAATTAGAACCAGTCAAAGCCTCCAGACCTTTGAGTCAATATTAAAAACCTTCCTGTTCCAACATACATTTTGGGACTAAGGATGCAATTTTTCGGTGTACTAATGTGTTTTTTTGTTTTATATCTGTCTGTATTGTTTTAATCTTGTTTTTTATTCTCTTCTCATTTTAATCCTTGTAATGTATGGTGACCTAAAAGTGTCATTAAAGGCGCCTCCAAATAAAATGAATTATTATTTTATTATTATATTAGAAGACAACAAAGCTTTTTTTACTCATCAATTGCCTCATTTTTAAGTTGTCTTCTGGTGTAAAAAAAAAACAAGCTTTAAAATGATTAGTATTTGAAGCAGTATTTTTTACACAAACAGTAACAGTAGCGAGGCAATCGTAGAAAACTGTTAAAGGAAACTTCAGATGCCAATTTCACACAAGTTAAAGTCAACCTTTGTCTGTTTAGGAAACATCACATTTGGTCAAGTTCCGCGGGTAGAGTACACATTCTCTTCGAAGTCATCTTCTCTTCTAGTCTACTTTCATAAGCAAAAGTGTTTACAACCAGAGGAAACATGATGACACAGAGGGGTGGAGTTTATGGTAATAATGTGAGGGCCGTACAGTATTTGAAGTGAGTTTCATACCGGCTCCTTCTAAGAGATTTTAAAGCATCTGTTGTGGTTAAAACAACACATTTCACAGCTGGAAAGATTTTCGTCTGAGATCGCCTTTACAAATATTGTTTTTGATTTACACCACATGTTTGAGAAGGTAAGGCTTTTATTGGTAAATATAAATTTGGTTAGCAGAAAACCTCCATGAAGTTAATTTCATCAGTTAAAACAACTCCTAAATGCTGTTTCACTCGAGACCCTAAATTAATTAATTAAACATTAAACTGTAGACTGTAGTCCTTCAGAAGTTCAACTCTGTGGTGACTTAAAAGACTGCAGAGGCTACTCAAATGGAGTTTTTCCAACAAGAGGAAAATCCTTTGCAATCTCTTTAAAAGCTAAGCACAAAGTATCTGTCACAAAGGCAAGATGCGGAAGAAAAGTCAAAGTATTTTTCTAAAGAAACTCATGGTTATATTTACTTTAAAATACTGATATAAAATAGAGATGCCCAATATTCATACTGCTCATTAATAGCTGATCTAACTGAGGAGAAAGCTCAGAGATGTTTAACACAAGATCGAAATAGTTCTTATTCTTACCGCTGTGTAAAATGGAGATGGGGCTTAATGAGACTCCGATGAGGGTTTCAATCAGAATCGGAGGCTTTTAGCACCTGATTTAGGAAGAGCCAGAGGGGGGCTGGATGAATTAAGTATGGAAGTGCTTCCAAGTAAACACCTTCTCATTCTGTTCAAACATCCCAGATGACCCACTAATGAGCTGCAATGCATGATAAATGATTTGTGGAGGTAATTAATTAAACAACGTGGTATGCATGAGTTAGCAAACATTTATGTGAACCAATGAGTTTTGAGAGGTTTACAAGTTGTTGAAGGAACAGATCCACCAGAAATGAAAACAGCGCAGTTGTTTTTTTCTTCGATAGAACATTGAATACAATAGGTTTAGTTTTAGGCAAGTTTTTTTTCTGCAAATCAAACATCAGGATAATTTTCATAGAACGGAGAAAGGCACTAATGTTATTTTTCTTGCAAATAAGAATCATATGATTTTATAATGCATTTACTTAAGTTTTTAAAAATTGGCATACATGCTGGTAATGGTAGAATATATCAAGTGGAAGTATTATACACTGTGAATGACTTGAGCTTTGTTTTTAGTTGAGTTAGCAAATTGCTCTTTGTAAAGGATTATCGTACACCCAGTAATCATCAAGAATATTCGTAGTTCTGTTCAATATCCGTTGTTGCTAAAGACATTGTTTCAGTCTTTGCATTGGTCAATATCAGCTCACTTTGGCTAAAGTTCGATGGGTTTAGTGAATTTTTATGGTAGACACTTCTAGGATCCTGGAGACGTGGTCTGATTTGTCTGGATTTCCAGGAGAAGCGAGTGTCATTTGTTTTTGTTCAGCCGTACGACTGAGAAAAAATGATTGTACTAGCTGTGTGCCTGCTTAATTCAATTATAAAATATTGTTTTTCTATTTTCTGCATTATCTCTAATCTTCTGTGACTTTTTTTTCATGGTTGCTGTGGTGACATTTTAACCCCAGTAACACAACACAGATGCTATCAAAAGACATGTTCTTACCTTATGATATATCATATCATATAATATACATACAAATATATACATACATTGGGTTACCAGTGAAAATGTCTTGCACACCTTTTAAACGCAGTGCAGTACAACTAGCAATGATGCGCCGTCATCCAGGCTACCATAGTCACCACCAAGTGGGGCAAAGGTTTTCATTTTAGTGGCGGATTTAGGGTAAAAGATTAGGGACCTTAAAATGACTAACAAATAGATAATAGATCATTTATTCAAAATCTAATGAATGGAAACAATCGAACTGCTGAAGCATGTTTTAAATGAGGTTTAATGGCATAAAAACCTATTTGAAATTCCGATGCAATATCTTGATTCTACAGTGCTCGATGACCTCACTGGGGCATTTCCTATGTTATATACTTAACTGTGAAAAGAACTGCTATTTCATTTGGTGATATTTAAAATATAAAAATAAAACAGATGTATGAAAAGTGCAGTGTTTCACTAGTCATATAAAATACTGGTGTTGAGTTTGGTTAAAGTGTTATGACTTAACCCATGAAGTGCCACGCCAAGCAATAGGCAATTGAATTTTTAAAAATGTATTTCTTAGCTCCTAAAATCATTACAAAAAAATTCCACATCCCATTATTTTTAAAATAGCAATGATTACCAAATGCAAAAGCTTTGATGTAGCTTTTTATGCTAAAAGAACCATAAACATATATGAAAATCCCCCAAAATGAGTTGCAATACTAGTTTATATATAGCTATAGCTATCTGTTAATATATTTCAGCTTTTCATTTGACACAGAATATTTTTTTGCTTTGAATTTAAATTTTTAACCCGTAAACAAAACAAGCTAAATAAAATACAGCAACTCAAGATGTGCTCAACCATTTGATGGAAAGTTAAAGGGTTAAGTACACAGACTACAGGGGAAAAAAAAGTTGTTAGTCCTTAAATCCAGAAACAGGTTCATTGACCTCTTTGAAATCTGTTGATGCTATAAAAGCACTATTTATGTAATGATCAATATTCTAATATAGTGAGATATAATTAGCTATCCAACGCAACACAGATAGAGCAGGTTATGATTAATTTATCGACAAAGTTTGACTGCATCATTTAGTGTTCAACATGGGGTGCAAGCAAAGAAAGAAAGTGCACCCGATTGTTCTGCACCTCATTGACCAATCACAGAGCATCCCCCCTACGATTCTTATATAGTTACAATACAAAGTCGTGCATCTGACTCCATAAGAAAATAAATACTAAGCTACATGACATGCATTTACCAGATAAATACAGATCTGACCTGATCAAGCAAACAAAGCACACCTTGGTTTCATGGTTGGTTGGAATCCAGTTTTTAATAATGAAATCAACCATAAAAAGCACATTTAAAACAAGTTCTCATTTTAGTTACAAAATGGGTCATTGAAAAGGCCTTATTGTTGCATTCACAGAAGGTTTTTAACAAAACGAGGCCTAACAAATATGTATTTTACCCATTAAAAATAATCCCTTCCCAAAATATATAAACTTAACTGTATAACCAAGGTATATACAGGGCACACTTTTTCGAGCTCGATTGAGGTATGTGACTGATCTACAACTGGAAAATATGGTAAAACAAACAAATAACAAACAAACTTTAAATTAAAGTGAATGAATGGCAAGATGGAAGCATAGAAGACAACATTAGATGTGTTCTGTCTGCTAATGAAGTTTTCTCTTGATGCATCTGAACTGTGAGCCACTTTCGGATGGTCACTATATACAAAGGACTTGCATTAGAATTAATAATAGGGAGCTGTTTGAATGCTGTCTTTTATTTGCTTGATAATAAGTACACAGTATTCATCCACAAAATATCATTAATAAAGTCTTTATTCAGTTCTATAATTTATAAACGTTCACGAGGGGTTTGGAGTTTAAAAGCCAGATGCAATTGTAATACACATGCAAGTTTTGAAAGTGGATTCAGAAACAATAATGTACAAAATAATAATTACACTTTTATTAAAATACATCCTCTTTCTTATAGCACCTCTTTTGTATTTTGAACAAGCACCATTATTGACATCATTTTTATTATTCTTTTTTTGCTGCACTGATGAGAGGTCCTCCCTTTCGCTGACTCCTCATCCGTTTGCCTTGGCTTGACATTTGTCCTTCACCTTTTCGTTCCATAACAGGTTTCATGTCATGTGATCCTTGCCCCACAAGGGCAACAAGTATTTTCCTGGGTAATACATACATACATGGTAAGACGTGTTCGCTGCCTCATTTCTCAAATTCAAAACTTGCACGTGGCAGGAACTGGCCGCCGATGGTTTGAGGAGATCAAGAAAGCCTTGCCTCGTGCGCTAACCCGTCCTACCCTGCCACATTACAGAATTTTTTTCTTTGTCTTTTTTTTTTTTTAGCCAAGGAAGCAAACTGGTCCAACTTCAAATCCAAATTTCTGGCTAGGATCTCCAAAGTCCATGAACATCACATCGACGATTGGAACCTGATCGATTTTGGGAGTGTTGATCTCTAGAACAGTCTTCCCATAGCCCTTCCTCGCCTGTTGAGGGAGAACAATTCAGTCAAAAAGGTATATTTGAGATTCACACTGCACAGAATTATTTAGGCGAAAAAAAAAGAGATTATTGGAAGTAGGGCTGCAGTTATCAATTATTTTGATAAATGATTAATCTAGCACTTTAATGAATCGATTAATAGGATATGCTTTTAAAAAAGTTTGAACGAATGCAAAAAAATTCAAACATCAGTCATTATTTTTTATTAGAACAAATTGCAGTTGCTACACTACATTCTTACTTTAAATAATGGGAACAAAATGCTTGAGCTCAGCAGAAATTACTTCACTTAATAATATAAAAAGCTCTATTACACTCTTAGCACATATTTCACAGAAATACACATGTATCGCTAAAAAAAAATAATTATTACGTTTTCAGGATAATTTTTCATGTATTTATTATGATGTTTAAATAAAATAATAAATATGTGAAGGTTGGAGAATATAGGGTATTTGAATAAAGTGTGTTCTATTCTCTACACAATATAATTATATCTTAAAATTTTTCTTAATTGCTCACTGAAAATGGCTATGTTCAAAAATAATTCAAATGTTCAAATTAAAACATTTTGCATCATCATGTACAACACAGCAGTAATGTTAATAACTTAAAAAGCACTTGTCATTATGCTGATAAATGGCTAATGTTAAAGTTACAGCATTATTACAGTATTAAAATGCTACAGATCACAGAATTAAAACAAAATAGATTATGGGATGGTTCTCATCCAAACAAGTTGACGACTAAACCCACACGTCAAATATTTTTAACTCAACATTTGATAACCTGACCAGTCTTCAGCTTGTTCCTCCTCGAATATTCTGTGTACATCCTGTGAAGCACTCTAAAACACTCGCACAGCTGTTTGTTCAGTTTCACCTTTACATCCAAAACTCAGAGAGGAAACATTAGCTTTTACTGAAAGTGCTTGACTGATTTTTTTTTTTTCAAAATTACGGAAGTAACATAGCTACTAATTGTGATTGAATCTGCATTTCAAACTTTCTAAGTGAAGTTGAGTCGGCCTGCAATGCTTTCCTCTTAAATGTTGTTGTGAATAGTTTAAAGGTGTTTGTTGTTATACGCTGATTGCTCATTCAATGTTCTTTAAGCTTGGATTATTTCCTGCTTGAAATAACTTGTCGTTTCTTTTGAAATTTTGCTTTTAACCATTGCTCTGTTGCTTTTGCGAGTCTCTTTAAGTGTGTTTTGAAACAGAAGCAAATGTGATCTGTTAACGGTCAGCCAATATGTAAGTAGATTCTGATTACTTGATTGCAAACTAAAATTTGGATACAATTATTTGAATCAATTAATTTTGTAAAGGAATAATTTGATTAACTGTTGAAGCCCTAGTTTGCAGGAAAAAGCTAATGCATCCATATCGTTATAGGGGGGGATGTAGCTCAGTGGTAGAGCGCATGCTTTGCATGTATGAGTTTCTGGGATCAATCCCCAGCATCTCCACGAGTGGCATTGGGGATTTCCCCTTCAGTAAGTTGCTTTGGACAAAAGCGTCTGCCAAATGCATAAATGTAAATGTAGTTTTGTTGCCAGGTCTGTTGCCACTGCTCACACTGCCTCAAGCCCAAAATTCATGTTAACTGAGACCATGTCCACACGTATCGAGCTATAACTTCATCCCTTAAGATATTGTAAAAAAATTATACCAATTCAGTAGCTGGCAGTCGATGCTGACCACAAATTTGTATCCACCAAATTTGTTTCCAAAGTAGTTTGTTTTAACTTATATTATTTCAACTCACATAAAGATATTAACAAGGTCTTTGATAAGAACAATTCTCCCATCCTTCTTTACATTATCAATTTTGCTTTCAAAATTATCCCATAAACCTATCTAGTCTTGTCCAAAACTTGCAATGCACAAATTCTTCAGATTGACTTGCCTATGGTTCAATCTGGGGCCTAATTTCTGTGATGAAATCTATTTAGATACAGAATCTTTCGGAATTTCACAGATTGCAGCGCCAAGGGACTAATGTGACGCAGAAAAAATTGATTGTTTATAAGCTTTAACATTGTCAATTATACTATCTTTGCCATTTATATTCATACATTTAAAACCATTTAACAGAAGTTGCCAAAAACTCACCCTAGTCATAAGCCTTTTTAGCACCGTGAACAGTAATGCAATCCCAACTACATACTCCATTAGACTTTAGTCTTTGTAGACAAAGGAATATCAGCCAGAGACAAGAACTCTGCAAAACCTCAAGTTACACTGCCCACATAAAAGAATGTTTTGCAGCTTTGTTGGCATCTTCAAAATTACTCGTTTTATCTTTAGACACTGTTCTGTTTATGTAAAGACGCAAAGTGTAAAAACCTCTTTCAAAGTAATTAATTATGTGTGAACAAGGCCTGAGGGAGAGGGCCAAGGCTTAAATGAAGTGAAATTTTACATTATTAAAAAATTTAAGATGTAATGAAAGTAAATGTCCATTTACAGTAAGTTAGAGATAATGTAAAAGTTTTTTGTTTTGCTTTCTGCTTGCATGTTGCTCTAGCTCTGGTAACAGGTGATGTACACCTGACCTAAGTCTATGGAAGCCCACTTCCACCAAAAATATTTATAATTGCTTTAAAAAAAATTATTTTGAGAGGAAAAATCAATAGTTTCCATTTGATTTGGCATCTGCTGGTCAGCAAGTCAAAATGTCATCCTTATAAGTTACATTTTTTTACTCAATCTCAATTTTATTATTTTTTTTCTCATTTGACATTCTAAGCCCTGCCCCGCACAGCTTTGTTTCAACTGTATCTCAACAGACCTATGGCTTTCAAACTGGCCCGAAAAACTTGAGAGCTAAATAAGGTGTCATTCATTAATGTTGCAGTTAAAATATGCAGAGATGTAGCCACCAAATTGATTTTGTAAATTGGAAGATTGATGTAAATTATGAAGAATTCAGGACAGATTTTTCACTCATCACTGATGCATCACTTACTCTAACTTTAAAGGTTTGGAAACACATTTTAGCTGATTTCACGTTTTGACCTAATTGACAGTGTCACACATTGTGTTAAAGAAAATCCTTCTCATCATTCCAAGTAAACCGTTTTCTTTTTTAGATTTGTGTTCTGTGACCATTTTGAAATTTATGGTTAGACCATATGGCTCCATTCGTTATCACCACATTATTGAAAATGATAAAGAATGAAGCTGTGGTTTTAAGTGAACTTTGAATTCATTTCTACAGATGTGTGCCACTTATCTTACCGCACAACCGTCGGAGAGGGCTGTGACAAAGGGGTTGTTGTCATAGGACATCTCCTCGTCGTTGGAGCCCAGGAATCGGAGGGCCCGGTCATAGCTGTCTGTGGTGGCATCATGCCAGGCGATCGACTGGTGGCAACTGTAGGTGAGGTTCTGCCGGGCTGAGGCGGTCAGTAGTTTAAGGAATGTCATCTGCACCTGGTTTATCGAGTTCCCATCTGCGTCCACATATGAAAGCTTGAGGATGAAAACAAACTGAGGTTAGGACTGAATAGCTACATTTAATTAAAGTCACTATTTTACATATGTAATCAATTACAATAATTGTATCAATTGCCAATGTATTTAAAAATTTGGTAGTTTGGATCACAACCGTAAGAACGTCAGAGCTAAATTCAGATTGGATGTTTATAAAAACCCATTTGTAGATTCACAATTAATACTAAATGTTCTTATTTCTAGTAATTATTTTCTTTCACTAATACCCAGAACTCAACAATGAATGTAATCCACATTTGTAAATAGCTGTCTTCTGACATTGTTGAGCAAACAACTGAGATGCACCAACATGTTCAGAACGCTCAACTTCATCAAATATAAATATGGTGTGTGTCTTTGTCTGTCCTGAGAAGGGTGTGTTTGTTTTTGTGTGTTGGAGTTATTTTGATGGATCTAGGCCTATAGTGACAGCATCTTTTAAAATCCAAGCTTTTACCAGAGTCTATCCATTGGTAGAGAAAAAAAACAACTCTGCTCCTTTTAGTTTCGAAGGACAAGATGAAATTGTTCATAAAGAGAAGATGAAAGGAGATGGAGAAAGTGCACTTACTATTTTGCCACGCTTAAATTCACTGAACCAGGAGCCAGGAACCTCTTTGGGCCATGAGGATATTCTTACCTAAATGGCGACACAATAAATATAATGAGTTATCTGCAGATTTATTAATGCACCTAGAAGCTGTTTTTGTGAAACATTAAAGTTTTTGATTTACTGAATGTATAAATTAAAGGAAAATAATTCGTTTCCACCTAATCTAAAAGGTGAAGTGAATAATAGATTGAGGCACATTTTATAATAGTGCTTATAATAACTTAATCATTAAATTATGCTTTGACTAATTTGGGAATTGTGAAGTGTAAATCATATTAGCACTTGTTGGATGAATAACAATTTCCCCCCTCATTTAAATAACAAAAAAAAACCTGGCTCACACACAGTTTACCTTGCAAAATGCAATACAAAAGTACTGTATATAATAACAATCAAAAACTTTTGGATGAATCACCTTTTTTGTATACAATTTAATTTACTATTTTGTTTAAGTTACATGAAGACTTCAACTTTTGCAAAATTTAGAGCTGAACCAATTGAGCTATTTAACAGTTCAGAGGTATCACTCTAGTCAAGGGATGTCAAACTCAATTCCTGGTGGTCCGGAGCCCTGCACAGTTCCATTCCAACCCTGCTTCTTTTCAAACAAGCCCAAAGTCCTTAATTGCATAAGTTTTTTCCCATTGAAGTGTATGTAAAAATCATACAAAGCTCTAGCTCTCTAGGAATGGAGTTTAACAACTATGGTTTAGTCATTTCTAGTCCTATGGTCAATCGCCCTCAAGGTAACCCTTTTTGGGTGATGAAAGAAGAGAATGGTAGGCAAATCTACCCTCTCTCTCTAAGAACTTTAAATAAAAGTTCCATAAATGGTTCTGGAACAGCCAGCTGTGCTATTTTTTTTTTAAAATGTTCACACTGAAACAGTGTTTCCTGCAAATTGTCAATCTGGCCTAAAAACCAACATTTCAGTGAAAGTGACAAGTTGGCCAGATATGGAGTGACCCATACCCAGAATTTGTGCTCTGGATTTAACATCCAGGTGTACACACACAGCAGTGAACAAACACACCGTGAACACACACTCTGGAGCAGTGGGAAACCATAGCTGTGGCGCCCGGGGAGCAGTCTGGAAACTGGTGCCTTGCTCGAGGGCTCCACAGCTGTGGTTGTTGAAGATGGAGAGCAAGTGTTTCATCACTCACACCACCTCCAACTCGATGGATCTGGGGTTCGAACATGCGACTTTCCCATCACAAGTCAATCTCTTATTCCACCAGATCACAACTTCCCAGTGATCAAACATCATTTTAGTTGAAGGTTAGGTTAAGGATAAACGGATTGCTCTTAAAATTAGCTTGTGTAAGTTTCAGTGGCCATGCTACAATAAAATATTTGACCACTTAAAACAATTACATATTGTACATTTAAAGTTTTTAATATAACTAGAGTTCAAAATTAAATAATTGTTGTGAATACTTGGTGAAGAACATGAAAGAAAAAGAAAACTGATTTTATCTAATCGTCTGCTCATGTAGATTTGCAAAAAACTTGAAGTTAGTTGATCTTGTAATCCTACCCCTCTGTTAGAAGCTAGCTCTTCATTAGTGTATTTACTATGACCACTCACCCCATTTGACTTTTTGTCTGGGAAGATACAGGTCTCTCCACCTGCTGTGAAATTGCAATACACTTTGAAAGAGTCTCCAGAGCAGCCCTGGTTAGGATCGATGTAGTATTCGCCTGAGAAAGGAAACAATTTGAAAAATCAGTGTCTCTGTAAACAACGGGTTGAAATTCAAATCAAGCTAACTAAAGCACAGAAATAATTAATATAATTCCACAATATTGTTTGTCATTTCACTTCTGTAGCTAAAATAAAAGATGTGTGCATCAGCAGTGATGATGCCTTGTGTAAATAACCCAGCAGTTAATGGGAGCGTGCTTAAAGCAGCCTGGAAAGGTCAGTGTAAGAGCTGGCATTTTGTAATCCATGATTTGGAAGGCAGAGCTTGGTTTCCCACAGGAGATTGCACAGAATGCTAAACGTAGTCCAAATCAGCCATGCACTGCTGCTGAGGCTGTTCCTCTGAGCCTCTAGAGAGGGATGCCTGGAATTTTGATCTTGTGTCTGCATTAAACCAGATACAACATTTCCAAATCTCAACATTTTAGCAAGTTTACTGGTATTTTTAAGAATGCAAAGATACTTGGATTGAGATCTAAGGTAAAAATCTCATCTAGTGTCACAACTGCACCAAAGCTATTGTGTGTTTTTTTTTTCAATAACAACTAGAGATAAGTAATAATTAGCTAACAATCATTTAAAATGTTTTTTTTATGGACATATTGAGCTAAATGGACTGTTCTATGAATTTCAGTCTGGTTTTTTACATTTTGTGCACAACGTCTTGTTAGTTGTCCTTGATGCATGTACACCTAATCATGTGAGATTTTTGTAAATACCTCCCATCTTTTCTGGAAAATCAAATTCTCTACATATTTCTGGCTGTCCCATGTAGTGTGGAGTCCCTCAAGGCTCTATTTCAGGCCCCCTTTTTTGCTTTTTCATCTATCCTACCACCAAAATTCTAATTTCATACACAGGTTTTTCTCATGTGTATGCTGATGACGTTCAAATTTATGTTCCGCTGAACATGGCACTCTCAGACTTACGGAAGAGGATTAAAAAAATAAAATTTAAGTACTGACTTTTTATCTACCGTAATAAGAAGTAATTATATATAAAAAAAAAATAATAATAAAAGATTAATGATTAGAGATGGTGGACATTAAGACCTAGGAAGTCTTATCTATCCCCAATTCCAACAGGCTTTTTGGGGAAAACAACAAGTACTTCATGTTTTCATGTTAATCTATTACATTTTCACTCTGCTTACCATCTGGGAACTCTGGATGTGCGAGCTGAAGATCTTTACAGCTTCGTGCAGGGTTGTTTTGCGTGCCCATAGGGTACTTCATACGCTCAATGTCCTGTTTGAGATTATTCAAGGAGCTGAAAATGTCCTCCATGCCCTCTCCATAGTCCAGCATGGTACCCGCCTCATCTGCTTGCATCTCTGCTGTTCGCTTCGACTTCTTGGGGCTACGGTAGGGAAGTGGCTGAACGACCTCACCTGGAGGACCCTAAGGAACCCAAATCTTGGTGAGCAAGCTTGTCTTTGACATACTCACTGAAACAAACTTAAACTTTGCTTACAGGAGGTCCGGGAAGTCCTGCCGTGCCAGTGTCTCCCTTCTGACCAGCAGGGCCCTGCAGAAAGAGCAATTAACAACCATCAGGATTTAGCTAACATCCCTATATTAGGAACGGCTATGCAAGGATAGAGTACTCACAGTCGAACCCTTAGATCCCTTCGGCCCTTGAGGACCCTAGAGAAAAAAATAACATGCACTTGGTTAAAAGGATTATATAACAATTTAAAGTCACGGTTCTATGGCATCTAGTTTTTCTACTATGATTTTAAGATTAATGAAACTGTAGACTGCTTTTGAGATTTCACCTGACATTAACAAGCACTCCGCAAACCGGTCGTGTTGAACGGGTTTCAGAAGAGTTATATTTCAACAACATTCCACGATGATATTTCAGAGATTAAACCCATAATATTGATTTAAAAGTATACATTTTTAACATGGAGAACAAGTATTGGGAAACCTCAATATCAATATCAGTTTTGAGCCAGAACAATAGGTTTGAACTGTCTCATGTAAAAATCTTTGAAATGACCTCTAAAGCAATTTAATTGGATCACAAACCAAAGAAAAAAAATCTGAAATCCAAACTCACAGGTAATCCAGGAGGACCAGGTGGACCAATCGGACCCGCACCACCACTGATACCCTGCGTTTAACAGAACAGTTAGACAGGAAGCTTGAGAGATGCTAGGTGGCAAAAAGTTGATGTTTACCTTTTATTAACAGCTCTTGGAAACTTATTTTAGATGTAATCTGATATTTTTGAAATAATATATCCCTCACTGAATTGCAATTCATTCACAATAATAGCTTTTAATTTCACTTGGAGAAGAAATGCTGTCTTGTTTGCTGTATGCAAAAAACAAATTTTTTTTTTTACAATATTCATATATGATTTTTTTAAACACATTTTTAGGAGAGGTTAGACTTTTATTAAGCTCTATCAGGATATGTTTAAAACACTAACATCATTCTTGTTTCAGTGACATGCAAATTGCTTCACTGAATACATCCATGAGTGCACTCTCAAGATGCAAACAAACGTTTGTTTGAAGAAACTGACACAGTCTGAAATGCTAAAAATATAACAGATTTATTTATATATATATATATATATATATATATATATATATATATATATATATATATATATATATATATATATATATATATATATATGAACTGATGATTCAGTTTAGTTTTATCACTTGATTGGCAGTTATTAGAGAGAGCATTGTTTTATGACACTGATTTAAGCACAACATTTTTAAATTACTATTAATATTATTTACTGTTATTTCCTACCGGTCTACTCCAAAAACAAGCAACTTCAGTTTTTACTTCCAGAAATTTTCAGTTTAAAAATTTTCATGGGAAAAACACGTCCTTAATATCAGTTTTTCAGAGCACACCAAAAAATATAGATCACAACCTCATAAATTGAACATACCAAATCTCAAATAATTAAAATACTTAATCCGGATTTCAATTATTTGAGACACTGTAATGTGGGTTTACCAATTGCAATAATATTTCAAAAGGAAAATATGGTTAATTTTTCTGAAAATTACCAATACTTTCAGTCACTGAGAAAAGGTCAAACTAATTGTGTATTCCACCGATTTTCTGTGTGTTTGTTGAATTGCATGTTATGTGTTGTGGAGGTCTTCTAAGAAAGACTAACATTTTCTCAAGACTCTGTTAAAACGTAATCGCTGTGGTGTTTGATGGGGATGTCTGCTGTAATAGAATTACTGCTAGCTTTGGAAACCTTTCACGACAGCTCCATCCATAACATGATTATGATGATGTACAAAGATGCAGCGAGTGGCGACATTACTGTTTCAGTCGGCTGTTACTGTAATTTGCAAGCAATACTGCATTGAGAAGCTCTGATAGCTGCTCTACTGGGATTTGGATATTGTCTCTGAGCTGGGGTGGGAAGCAGAAATCGATCACTAGACTTACAGAATCACCCTTGCTGCCTCCTGAGCCCTGAGGACCAGGCAAACCGCGATCTCCCTTCTCTCCCTGCTCTCCGGGTGGACCAATGAGCCCGATCAGACCTGGGTGGCCCTGCAGGAGACGGGTACATGATTCAGGAATTGATATGAAGGTTAGTTACCTAATCATCAGACGCAGGGGTGTTAATTATTTGAATCCCGTTAATCCATTAAACACATTTTATTTATTTGTACTTTGATCAGTCAAATTAGAAAATAATTTCATAACTAAGAGACTTTAACCAATATCAAACTTGAGAACGTTTTAGAATAAAAACAAATACTTACATTTTAAATAAAACATATAAACTTGAACACTAACAATCTAGCCATGACATGAAGACATGGGTGTAAAATCAATAACCAAACAATACAAGATATTTTCTAGACTGTATGCTTGAAAATTAAGGATGCTGTTTGTATAATATGAATATAATTTAAGTGTTTTATGAATTTGTTCCTTTTTATTCTGTACAAGATGGTCTCCATGACATATTGTTTATAAATATTTTTTCCTTAATAGATATTAAAATGTAATTTTCATTTTTTTAATCAACTTTTATTTTACTTTGCAGTTTTGTTTATTGTTTCTTATAATATTTTACTATTTAGTTATTTTTAAAATCATTTTTATAAGGTTAAACAAAATAAAGGAAAGCACACAAATAACAAAAAAAAATCTTTGGCATAACACATTTATAATTTTCTTTCCTAAATATTATTGAATAAGAATCGCTAACTAAGTCTGCTTTGTCAGCTACACACTCCCCTAAAATATCAATATTTTTCATATTTTATTTAGAAACATCTTCACTGGTTTGTTATCTACATTAAATTTAATTGAGATGGGTGTTATCAAAATAATTAAATCCTCTGTAACAACATGCCATTTAATAATTCCTGGCTGAACTATTTTAGTTTTAGAAATGCTAGAACTTCTGCTGCAAAACTTTTATCAACCGGTCCATGTAAGATCAGAATGACCTCGCAAAATCTTTATCTCTGACCTTGAGTCTCGGTGAACTGTTAGACATTGCATTAATAAAAATGTCAGATGAAGAAATAGAATGTCACTCACCTTCTCACCCTTAGAGCCAGGGTCTCCTTTCAGGCCAGGGAGACCAGGAGGTCCCTATATATCACAAAACCAACAAGGAGAATTCAATTTGTGCACAGGTACACGCAAGAGAGGATAAAGGATGAATGGGAGACAGAAAGGATGATGAAGAGGAAGCAGGTTTCATCTCTCACCATTGGTCCTGGTGGGCCGTCTTGTCCTGGAGCGCCAGGTAGTCCTTGTTCACCCTGTGAAAATCCATCCAATTAAACAGCTATTATTGCAGTGCTTTTGCTCAGGGTCTAGCATTGATTCAGTGCAAACAGGACAATGATTAATTGCCTAGTTTCTACAAAACGTAGACAAGAAACAGATACAGATTTTACAACCAAGCAGTACGATTGTACGAGGCAAGAGAAGATTTAGTGTTCTGTGATTTGCTTTTGAGAATTGGGCTGTTCGCTGGGCAAACAAATGATGGGAATACTTAAACTCTATGATTGCTGGAGCTGAAAAAGAGAAATGCTGACCTTGTACACAAACCATGCTCACAAGCCCTTGGCATTGCTGAGAAGTAATCTGTTAAAACTAGTGTGCAAATGCCATGCGGTGGAATTAATATTCATAAGTAAAACTTGAGAAAGTGCAGAGAGAAGGTCAAGCATTGTTTGTTTGCCTATTACATCGTTTCATGAAATGCATTCTTATGGGGGGGGGGGGGGGTGTTTCTCATGGGGAGGGTTTTAACTGTACACAGACTTCTATGTTTGTGTAAACTACAGGTGATGAATGAAACCCACCACAGGGCCGGGGATTCCTCGTAGACCCTCAGGACCTGGCTTCCCGGCAGGTCCCTGAGGTCCAACTGGGCCAGTTTTTCCAGGAGGACCCTCAAGTCCAGCTTCTCCCTTAAGGATGCAAAGAAAGAAGGAAGTTAATCCCAATCAGGATTTTGTAAATGTAAAGGTAACTTACCGTTATTAAAGTCATTTGACAATGTAAGAGAAATTCACATTAGCTTAAAGGCGCAGTATGTATGTTTATAGGAAAAACTGGTACTGCAATAACATAAAATAAACACTAATTTGATTGATCCATTTCCAGACTAAAGGTTTCCAGCAGTAGGCTTTTTAAACTGTATGTTAAGATTAACAAAGGACTAGTTTCACTGAAAGATGAGCATGACGTCAAACAAACACAAATGTAAACTTAAACATTATTTCAGAGCTGTAACTTAACTTTTGAAATGTAACAATTCTGGTTGAATGATATTACTATTTTAATTAAATCTTTACCCTTTGACGTGTGAAGGACATTTCTAACATGCTGGACTTTTAAATTCTTCTTTAAATTATATAGAAATTATTTTAGTGTATACTTTATAGCATATCATTATTTTTTTGTTTTGTATCAAGTTCAGTTTGAAAATGGATTGAAAAAAATGTTATAAAATCCTGGAATTATTTTCATCTGTTGGGGTTTTTATGGACTTCCACCAGTATGATCAATCGATCACTGGAGTTCCTCAAAGTTCAGTTTTTGCCCTCTTTTATTCCTCTCTTGTTCCCTAAACCTTTACTGAGTCTCATCAGTCACATAATTAGTTCAAAAGTAAAGATTGTGATTTGAAATGTAGATAAGAGATTTACTTCTGTTCTTCAAGGAAAGTAAAATTAACCATTAAAAAAGCTACTTTAAAAAGTAGAAGTACGCTTAAATCAGTCACTACAACAGCATGAGTAAATGTAAAATGATACTTTTCACCTCAGCAACAGCCAGAAGGAAATTTCAACAGGGACGAAGACTACAAAATCACACAATCCATCTGCTTGTGGTTCCTGTCATACCCATACACTGGAAAGATTGCACTTGTCTTGCCGTAAGAGGGCGCAACTCAATCTGGTTGTAAATAGACTGAACTACTACAAGTTCTTCTTCTCTACAGGTCAACTGGTTTTCAAGGAACCCAAGCCAGCTCATGTTGTCCTCCATCTCTCCTCACTGCAGCTCGTGCGAAACTCACAACTATTAGACTTCAATGCAGAACACCACCAGATTTCACCAGCTCTTTCAATCTCCCTCCAGAAAAATCTCTCTCCAGAAAATGTTTCAATCACTATCCCCAGCTTATGGATTCATCCCTCTAAACCGAAAGGTGAAGCTTCCAGCGTTACTACAATACATTTCTAGTAACGCTGGAAGTTTCACCTTTCGGTTTAGAGGGACGAATACATTAACTCAATTGTAAGTTTTACATCGAAAGAGTCTTCTAAATTCAATTTATACAATTTAACCCAAATATCCAAAATATCCTAATAAAAACAAATAATTAAAATGTTATCTTTTGAAGCAGCAATTTGGGCCCCTGGAGATTAAGCTAAAGACAATCCTTTCACATGTATTAACAGCATGTCCATCAGATTTCTTTCTCTCATAGCTTGCTGTGCTTTAATTACAGCTGTCCTGTAGTCGAGGGGGCTGGATTGAATTGATCTGGAATGTTACGTTACCTTGGCGCCCTTCTCTCCTTGCCTGCCTTCAGCACCAGCAGCCCCTGGGGGTCCCTGCAGACAGAAAAGGACATTCTATTTGTGAGGAAAAGGTTTTGGTGAGTGGAAGTGCAGAACATGGGCATCTGGCTTAATGACTTTAAGTGGGGAACATCTCACTAGAAAACATTTATTTAAACTATAAATTTATTAATACTATAAATATATTTTTTCTATAAAAAACTAAGTTAAATATATGTTTCTCAATCTAATAAAAGATAAGATTTGTTTTTTTTAAAGGCAAAACTTTATAAATTCTTTTACATAATCCTTCATTTTTAGATTGTAATCAAAATTATTCAAAAATGTTGGAAAATACTATTCATTTATGCATTTTAGATGTTAGAAAGTGTTCGATTTCAACTAATTGAAAAGGGAGAAAATAAAAAAAAAATAATCTGTAACCAAAACTTGATTCACAAATAGCTCTCAAGACATTTCATAGTCTACAGACATACTCTCAAGGCTGAGACATAAACCCGAATAGAGAAGATAGAGAACAAGCAAGCAAATCTGCATATTTGTTTCCAAATGCAATAGGTAAAACGCTGAGAAAGCAGCTCATCTGCGCGCGTTTGATGTGAAATGAGCTCCAGCTAGAATTACTGATGCAGGAGACTTAATTCCAGCAGATCAGTCTTCCCACCAGCGTCTTCCTCTGGCAGGATTAAAACACCTTTGCTGATGAAATGGCAGTTTCTCTAGCCACAGTCCGTCAGGCATTGCTAGCTTCGGATGCTGATAGTGTGTATAATTTTTCCATGGAGAGCTCCATCAAGCAGATTGGGAAAGCAAGTGCTGTTTTCTCAACATTTTGCATGAATAATGGATGCGCGTGTACAAAGAGATGCCATAAAGCTTTATGGAGGAATAATGGGATAGCGCTGTTTTGCTTGGGTTGGTTCATGAAATTCAACCGAGGCTGTTTGTCTCATAGAGGGAGTTTATAACCGCATCCGTGACCCTAAAGGCAAGGCAAGGCAAAGCAAGTTTATTTGTATAGCACATTTCGTACACAGGGTAATTCAAAGTGCTTTACATTGGAAATAAAGGCCTCCAAATTGGGGATCCAGGAGGTTTTTAAACCTTCCAGTAGCATTTGTCTAAGCTGATCAGGTCAAAAGCTGCATTTAGAAAATCAACAAAAAAGCTGATGCTAACTAACCAAACTATCGTCAAACAAAACCAGACAGTGAACTAAAACAATATAAACGGACACGTCGCATGCTTTTTCAGTTTCACCATTTATCCTACCATGGGATATACTTCCAAAATATTTGAACCATGGGGTTTCCAGATCTGGACCCTATGAAGCTGTTGTTTGAATGGTTGATCAAATGTATGATGGAATAGTTCATCTAGACGTCTAGTCTTGTGGGAGAATCCAGGAATGTGAAATTTTATCCAATTATTTTGATTGCTTGATATTTCTTTTTTGAAATCTAATTTTTCACTTTGACATTTTTTAAGCATCCAAGTCAATGCGGTCTGCAACGCTAAAAAATAAATAACTATTGTAATTAAAATAAATTTAGTAACTTTTCAGTAAATGTTTTATTTCACTGAACTACTTCTGTGTCCGAGAGGTTCAAAACACATTTACATAACGTCAAACACTTTTACAAATTACCAAACAAATTAAAAATTACCAAACATTTTAGAAAAAACATTTACAAGTTACAACACACTTCAGAAAATACATTTAGATTTTAGAAAACACATTTCGGATTCCATTCTGGGAATCTGAAATGTAAATGTGTTTTTTGAACTTGTAAAAGTGTTTCGGAATTTGTAATTGTGTTTTTTAAATTGAAATGTGTTTTCTGAAATGTAAAAGTGAGTTGTAACTTGTAAATGTGTTTTCTAAAATGTTAATTTGTAAAAGTGTTTCACAGTATGTAAATGTGTTTTGCACCACTCAGCCATAAACTACCTTTTAATTTTTTTGCTTGCTGTAGCAGTCCAGTCAGCTATTGCTGCTTAAAATCTCTTTTTATAATCTTCAAGGCAACAGCGTGAATTAGTCTGATCAATAAACACTCATAAGAGTTGATAGCAACGATTTGTTGAAATGAGTAAATAAACAGTATGAAGTGCTTCCAAGATAGTATTTCGAGTAATATGCCAACTAGTAAGTCTCTAAGTGTTTGATGTAAAACCATTATTTTTAATATTTTGCATTGCTGGTAGTGGTAACATATATTAAGTTTACTAGTTTAAGTTTAGTTAAACTTAAACTAGTTTAAAAATAATACATTTTAAATACTGTATCTTAACTCCACTTCCACACAATTAAATTTTTTTTACTGTACATGTTTCTATGAATGGCAGAAATCCCAATTTAAGGTATTTTTAGCAATTACCTACAGCTTGTGAGTGGAAAAATATCTCACGGCCAGTTTACAGTTAAAAAAAGTGTCAAAATGTTACAGCTGTTTATTGCCTGTAGAACACTATACGCATTTACAAAACCCAGCGCTGACCCCTAACCAACACTTGCACACTTCATCAAAATTATAACTTAGCAAACTTAGCCGACGCAAACGAATAAAGAAAAGGCCAACTAAAATGCAGAGACAAACAAACATCACAGGAGTTATTGATTGAAGAAGTGCTGTAATGTTTTTCTACATTGATAAAGCTCTTGATAAAGCTTTAGATGCCATTTATCTGTATAGACTGAAATAAAAGAAAATGTATCAACTGAACTAGGCTGTGTATTTTCAGATTATTTTGCTGATGTTGTGCATCGAAATATCAATATTTATGATGATATCAGGCTGTGTGCAGGGAATGCTCAATCTTGACATCTGACTATAAATTGCACTGTACGTGATTGCGTTTAGAGACCGACGGCAAGATTTGTTTGTTTAAAAACCTCCAAGTACTTCCTGCAAGATTAACAACAAAACATATATGACAAAAGGTTGTTGCAAAATGGAATGGAGAACTATCATGAAAAATACGTTCGTAGCATATATATTGAAAAAGTTTACTTTTCCCTATTCGGAGGAATTGATGCGTTATTTTCAAGCCTCACAAAGCAGCTCCATTTTCCTCGAGGCAATGAGGTGTCATTTGGCAGAACAAATTTCTCTTGATGTGGCGATGGGAGACTATCTCCAATTCCTGACTTGAATGTGACAGTTATATTTCCTGTTCTTCTATACCAGTCTTTACAGCACTGTCCCCCTCATCGCTGTCACTCAAACAGGCCCAGGATCAATATAACGTCTGGGCTGATTTTCTTCTTTCATCCTGAGAGAGACAGGGGGACTACAGTGGAGGAAATGAGTTCTGGCTCTGACTGCGCTTAAATGCTGTTTTCGATTTCAGACTGATGATTTTGTGTGTGCCATTCATCATCCTGTGAAGGACTTTGTTTTTTCACTTTGTCGCCGGGCAAATGACTACGATGAAAAACAACCAATCATCTGCACTGATGAGGAGGTGTTTTGAACTCAAATGATGGCTGTATACTGTTGGTCAATATCTCCCAACAACATATATACAGCAGATTAATTATAGCTGTTCAAGTATTGACTTGTACAGCTGTCCATGAGTGAAATAATCAATGTGTTAAAAGTAAAATGTTACATACTCTTTTCCCAGGAGGCCCTGGTGGGCCAGCTTCTCCAGAAGGACCAGGGGGTCCCTAAAACAGAGCGAAAGAAAAAAGTGTAATCAGAAACTGTATACCAGACCAATTTCTGCTCCTCTTCAAAAGCGTTGATGAGTTTGAGGAAATTAACTGAGCTTTTCAGCTTTGAGATTGATTTGGGTATTGAAGTAATAAAACTTCTCATCAAAGAAAAGAAGGTTGGCTGCAGTTTGGTGCCAAAAACAAATCAAAAAGTGTAAGAATTAAGCTTCTGTTTGCAGAGAAATGCTAAATGCTGACATTAGAATACATTCATTTCAATAGTAAATTACCAATCTATCCTCTACTGAGAATCTAATTACTAGAATAGATTTTAATGAGGTGTGCAATTTATAGGCTGCCACTGTGAGTTCCGTGCAATTATATTTGATTATATTTAATTCTAATCTTAGGTTACTGATTCAAACACAGTATTATGAGAGATTCAAGCCCTGTGATTCACATTCACATGTTTGCAGAAAAGCTAAGCAAATTTTTTTTTTTTTGTAAATCGTACAAAAACATTAAACAGTTAATACTCACTGCTTGACCAGATTCCCCATCCTCTCCTTTCTCTCCTGGACCTCCATCGATTCCCTGTTTTAGACACAAACTTAATTTAATGTAGAACTAATAAAAATAAGAGAACAGAAAGCAAACACTGCAAATACATGCAATTCTTCATTGTTTCTTTGACAAATTATAATAATGTTAGTTTCATTATCAATGTTGGTACTTACAGCTACACCAGGCTCTCCAGGTGGACCTGGGTCTCCAGGAAAACCAACAGGGCCCTTAAAAAAGAGTTACAATTTAAATAAAAGACGTGGTCAAATTACATCAATTCTATAAGTATAAGTGACTATTAAATAAAAAAGGTTTTTGATTTAACTCTAAACTCCTTAAACATATTTTAAATATCTTGACAAAACCCTTTTCTGTTTCTTTTTCTGATAAATTCTCTTTTTTTCCAGACTTACAGGGTTTCCCTTGGGTCCATCATCTCCGGGAGGTCCTTTGGGGCCTGGAGGTCCAGCAGCGCCAGGTGGACCAGCTTCACCTTTCTCTCCTCTCTCACCTTTCGGGCCCTGCAGCATTTATAGCAAAGATGAAAGAGAGGAATAAAGAGCCCCAAGGCACTCCATGAACAAAAGCACCCTTTGAAAATGAGTGAGCAATACACTACATTCTAATATAAACATTTAAAAGAGTAGATCAGCCTTTCATCTCTGCATTGACAGGCTAGACTTGCGTTTGATGGGCTGAAATTCCACTTTTATTTAATTGGAGATGCGTACCATTCCCTTTTTTTAATGTTTTTAGGAAATTTGCTGGATATGACTGCTTTGTTAACTTGCTTTTTGTATCGTGAGGTTTGAGGTAATGATGAGAGGGCAGACCTTTATTGGAACAGTCCTCCAATCTAGCGATTCACACAGCATAGCCACTTAATTGAAGACAATCAATAGTGCTGCAAAAGCTTTCAGGAAGTGATTACCCGCACCATCACACTTATCTCCTCTGAAAACCACACTCACCCCAGGTCCAGACTCGCCAGGAGGTCCAGGGTTGCCAGCTTCTCCTTGCTCACCCTGGGAAAGATATCATTTATTAAGAGCTGTTCCACCAAAGCACTTTCAAAGCACAGGATGTACAGCACCGTAATATGATGAAATGACTGTGGATTGCATTATGCTCTTTTTGGAAAAGCTACATGTCTTTACCACCCTCACTGAAACTCATCGGCTAAATACACTGGTTTCAGCTACTGAAATACATAATGCATTTATGGCTCTTTGATGGCCAGCATCCAATTTAAGGCTTGATTTTTAAATAAAGAGACATATTTGATGAGCATTTAGTGGGTCAGGGTGTTGCAGGTACCTGCGATGCACTTTGGGTATACACTTTTGTTTTACTGGTACAGTGATGGATCCCTCAGATTTCTTGAAAGAAACTCAGATTAATAAAAATCTGAGGGATCCATCAGCTACCACTAACATCTCTAGCAATTGCTGTATTTGAATGTTATTCCACTATAAACCAATATTATTTTGAACAGTTAAAACACCACGCAGAACTAATAACTGGTGTTTGGATATTGAAGATGGAATTAACATATCTATAATGAATGAAAAGATTACTTATTAAAAGCTAAATCTTTGCATATTATTTTTTTGCCTTTACTGTAATTCAGCATACATTTTGTGCAGTCAATTAATTACATTTTTAATGATGATTATCCCCCATAATTGCTCATACATTCAGACAATTCAAGATGATGTCTTATTTATTATTGAACTGTGAGTGTCCGGAAAAGTTATTCATAAATGCAAAACGTTCATTTTATTATTATATCATCCCAATCAAACCCAACCCTTTAAATTTGGATGCAGTATATGAGTATTGTATATGATACACACAGATGAATGTTTTATTTTCTGAATAAAAAGTGAAATCAGCTAAATACATTTTATATATCTGCATAAAACCTAAAAAAAGTCTCTAAAATAATGGGTAAAGAATAGTTTTATTGTTTACATAAATTTGGATTTATATGGGTTAGGGTTATAATCTGGCTAGAAAGGTTTTTGCACTAGGAGCTCAAATAATCATTATTGTTTCAGGGGAACATAATAAATGACAGACTCAGCAATGAAAGCATCTTTAGGGTGTTTTCAAGGGGTAACCTCCTGCTTTTCCTCTCGATGCGTGATAGGAAGTGACTGAACTGCAGTTCCCTGAGTGACTGCTTGAGGCTGACCTCATTCACTCCAATGTTAAAACTGAACTACTTTGGACATGAAACAAAGCTATTTCGATTTTTTTTATTTAGTTTGTTTAAAATATATAAAGATTGAATCCTTCAGCCAATCAGAATTCTTCTCTACAACCATGTCCATCCTCTGAACACAATTGTTTTACTTGCTACTGCGACTCTGAGCCTCTTAACTTCAATGGATGGGAAAACCGTCAATAGGTGTTTTTGTTAACTAACTTCAATGTGACTTGAGTTATAACAACACAATAACTAAGATCTCAGGTTGTGTCTGGAGATTGCTTCGCATTTGTGGTGGTAAAATACAAACACACAATTTCTCCTGGTGACTAGTTGGAAGCTGAGAGCTTTCGTGCTTCCATACTATTTTAAATCCAGGCTTGTAATTTTAACACCCTGGTGGGTCATTGCATTTGAAAAGCAAATAATTTACCAGATTTTTTTGAGAATTGCTATATTTTCTTAAACCAAAGAAAATCACAGGGTTTAAAATAGCTCAACACACGGATCGGGTGAAATTCTTACATTTGGCAAGTATTTGAACTGCTCTTACCTTCTCACCCACAGATCCCATTCCTCCTATTCCACCGGGAGGACCTTGTGGACCCTTCAATACAAGAAGTTGATTAGTTAAGAGGGATACAGAGCAGCAATTAAGGCTAAAGCTATTTGGATTTGCTGATGAGGTGAAATGCGGATAATTGATCTTACATCAGCACCGGAGGGGCCTTGAGGACCTCTGGGACCTGGAGGACCAGGGGGACCCTGTGCAGGCATAAATGAGATTTTAGCTCAAATGATACATTACATATATAATAATAAACAATTGATAAATAAATAAACATATTTAATTTCTGGTTAAAAAAAATCACCATAGGTCCAACGTCTCCATTTTCTCCTTTTTCACCTGATGGTCCTGGAAGACCCTGTTCAAAATGAGTTACAGTTATTAAACTATAATCATTCAATAAATAATGCATGTAATAAACATCACACAGGCCTTAATAATGAATAATAATAAATACATTTCAAGTTCTACAGAGACAAGGCACAAGTAAAATGCAAATAAATAATCAGACAAATTGTTGCAGAGGCACTAGCGTGGCCTCTTTAATGAAAAGAGAGAAATAATCAGACTCGGACACAGTTAGCAGACGGCAGCAATAATGCTTCATTCCACAAGCGGCGAGGGCCATCTGGCCTCTATGAACGAGCGTACGGAGTACAGTGAGACAGAGTACAGAGAGTCATCTCCAGCATAGCAGAACATCCATATTTGTAGCTTTTTATTTTTTACTTTAACACCACAATGTTTCACCTATGTAAATGAAAAGTGCAAAAAAAATCTCTCCACACTTTGCTCAGTACAGTATAGCTTTATAGTTTTACTTGATTGGATAACTATTGTGATTTCATCTTTTTTTCTTTCTTGTAATTTTTTCTAACTTGTTATTTAAAAAGGGTTGTATTTATCCTTAAACACTCCATTTATTTATATTTACTTACATTGGTTGTTCTAGGCAAAATAATTTGTTAATTTTAAATACAGCGCTAAAGTTTAGTGAAATACAGTTGGAAGATTTCAAGAGTATTTTATTCAGAATACATTTCTTAGTAAGCACTTGTTTTTTTATTTTTTTTTGGCACTGTGTTTTGTTACCAGGTCAGCTGTAAAAAGGGAAAATACCCTCACGTGTTATGTGTATATATATATATATATATATATATATATATATATGATTGAAGTTTTTGTTAGTTTTAGTTCTAGAGATACTGCTGATGGTTGAAAATCTTTCATTTTGAAAAGTCAGATATTTTTATTTAGCAAAAAGCTCAAATAAAGTTAGTTGTCAATTAAATAAAATCGTGATGAATGTAAGAATATCTGTAAAACTTAACAGTGACTCCCTTGAAGAATTTTCTTGGTCAATGAATGGCTTTTTTGACCCATCCATTAGCGAGAGATGCGGAGAAGGCTTTAAGGAGCGCCCAAATCCAAAGAGACCTTGAAGATAACAGTGTACAGGGGGATCCAGAAGCTAGGTTTGACCGTGGTGTTGCAGATGTTTGATCCTTGACATTTACTCCATAATTGCTTCACTAAGCAGCGATTTCATGTGCCGCACGTTCAAAGGTGTTTCTTCATTAGCAATAACATGCCAGAAGTGCAGACATCTAAAGGCTAATTTTCTCTGATATTTACTCAGCCAATACCCACATGCCCCGTGGACCTGGCAGACTGACAGGTTCCCGTTGGCTGATTCTCCTGCTGGTAAGAGATCTCATCACGACAGATGCCCTTAGTCAGAGACCATTAACATGAACACTCATTATAGCCTGAAGGGGGTGTGTGTGCGCGTGTCTCCAATCTCCTAATGTCTATTGGACCAGGCCACTAAATGCAATTAAGAAAATCCCAATGAAAGTGCATTACGCTCAATTAAAACTCGATTGAATCAAATAGCTTTGAGATTTGGTGGCGTAAGAGGACTACAGGAGGAGTCGATGTTACTCCATTACCACAATGACTAGCCTTCAGAGGAATCAGCTAATTGGTGGAAGGGGGACTGGCAGCAACATGAAGTCACAGATTACAATATGATGAAATGAGGAAAGAAATCTGAGCTGATTTATGGCAGATAAAAAAGGTATAAATACCTGTTTTTCTCCCAAATTCTGTAATTCTTATTGAAATATCACTGGTATTTTTGTTAGTATTACCTGATGTACATTGAACAACTTTAACTTTATCTACTTACTTTTACAAATGTATTTAAACACACACAAAAAAAACAAATTAAGTATTGATATGTAACTTTTTTCTTGTTTTCATATTTTTAAGATTTCTGACCATGGGACAGTAGATCTTGACGAGAAGCAAAGTATGAGAGAGAGAGAAAGAGAGAGAGAGAGGGAAAAGGCCATAAAGTCTTAATTTGAACTCGCTGTTACATTTTTTTCAATATAAAATATTTGAACTGTATGGGGTTCACATCGTGTTGACAATAGTAAAAAAGTTTTTTTAATTATCTTTAACAAGTTTAGACTTTTACAGCAATGATGGTCTGAAAAATATCATCTTATAAAGCTACAAACCCAATATCAAGGAACAATAAATGATCTCATCACAAATAAGATGTCCTGCCAATCACCACTACCTGCTAATTAGTTGTAGGTAGCCAGCAAACCAAACCCGGATGCCTTCATGCAATAGATTCTGGCAAGTCTGCACGGAGTGAGTACTTATTCACATAATGATTCCAGCCGAGAGAGAATCAAACGGAAATCAATTCAGATCTCAAACACATCCCAGTGCATCCACTGCCCAGGGCCAGCAGCTAATGTTGTTTGTGTTGCATTTGTCTGCGTTTTCATGGGACTTCAGACTTGCTGCATCACATTATACCAAAAATAGCTGAAAACTCTACTAAAACAAAGATTTTTGTGGTTCTTACCTGCAGGCCAATTGGACCAGGAGGTCCAGGGAACCCACGAGATCCTTCGTCTCCCTTCTGTCCAAACATACCCTGCTGTCCTCGAGGACCTGGTTCACCATCAGCTCCCTGAAATTGAGGTGTTTATCAGATTAACAGTGTATTCCAAATGTACAAACTAATATACATGGTTATGGGATGGTTGCTGTATGACTTACTGCAGGACCAGGAGCTCCAGTAGGTCCCTGAAGACCAGGTGGACCTGGTGGACCCTAGTTGGCAACAGAGTAAATCAGGTGATGAGAACAAGATCTTTGAACATGATTGTGAAGACTAGGTTAATTACAGATAGAAGGGATTTCATAACAGGGACAACTGCTGAGTTAGAATTAGAGATATTAGAACTTAAGTTTAATTATAATGAAGACTTGTTCAGTAACCATGAAGACTACAAGTAGTTCAATTAATGGAAAAGTTCAGGTTTGGTTCAAAGGGAGTAAGGACTGGTTTAAGAGGGCAGATTCAATAACGATGTGTGAACCGGTTAAAAATATTAAAAACATTTTTTAGAAAACGTTTAAAAAAAGCAGTATACATCCAAGCTACCAAGACTACCAAAGAAGAGGTGACAAAAACATTTCAGGAAACGTGGGAGGGGTCAGATTTGGGATGAATTAATCTAGAAGCGGATTCATACAAAAAAAAAGGTCTTTTGTGTGACAAAACACACAAAAAATAATTGCATACGATGTTATGTCTGTAAACACTGTTTATGCGTGACTTGTTTTAATTTTAACACTGAGAGATATTAAATATTTTGAACATATCACATTGAAAACCTGTTCATTAACTGTGTTTACACATAGTTGGAGCTGATTTAATAACACAATTTTGATAACATTAAAGACTTGTTTGTGTTTGGCAGGGACTTGTTAAATAATAGTTAAGGCTACTTCAATAAGTGAGCACTAGTTTAACTCTATTGATAACAATCTGTGAGGACTAGTTAAGTATATATAATTATTATTAGTGGGTTTATTTATGAGTGAGGACTTGTTCAATTATAATTTCTTTATAAGCGAGAAATTGTTTAATAATAATGTGGGATTATCTAATACTACTTTAGGCTTCTTTAGTACGGCTGTGGATTTTTTTTTAAATACTAGTGAGAACTTCTTAAATAATAATGTGAGCTTGTTCATACTAGTGAGAAGTTGTTAAAAGTATTAATCAAGCCCTCATTATCATTAAAGTATGTGTTATATAATAGTTAGGACATGTTTAATAACCATGAAAACCGGTTTAGCAAAACAGAGCAGTTTTAACTCTATTGAGTGTGTCTTTTAAATCAGTGAGGACCAGTTTAATTGCAAAAATGATTAAACATCTTTAAACGTCAAACACAAAAAATATTTGCTTTGTTTTAAGAAAATCACCTGTTCGCCTTTGTCCGCTTTACTTCCCTTCTGGCCAGGTTCACCCACTTCTCCCTGAAAAGGAGATTTGTAATCAGTTGTGGAATAATTACATTACCTTTAAAACATCAAAATGAATCTATCACATGGTGACAATCCCAAAAGGAAAAAAGCATGGGGTACCTGTAACATTCTTAGCACGTAAACAGATGAAGCTTGTTAGAGGATACAGATGCAGAGACAACGTTTATGCTACCCTGCGCTAATTTGATTATCTGCTGCCTCTGCTGCTGATGATTGATTGGTGGCGGGGAGAGCTGCTGAGAAATAGGCGTATTTTTCAGATGCTCCTGCAGTGAGTTTGTGATTATGAAGAATGATTACAGGCCAAATATAAAGAGAAACAGAGGAATTCTGGGAAAATAGGTAAAAGTTCAATTCAAAGTCAAGGTTTCTTATCGGACCATTTCAAAATAAACGACACCTTTTTTTTTAATTAAAAGTTGTATTTATTTAATGGTATTATGTGGTATTTGAAAAAAATTATAATGGAGACTGCTGTTTGTTTACTTGAGCTGTATTGCACAGGAATGTCGTGTATTGTTAGCGAATGAGACGTCATGTGATTAAAATGGTGACGGGGAAAAAGAGCATAGCACCTAGCAACCAGGCTTTAAGAAATAAAAAAAGTAGTTATAAAAGATGCAAACCAACTTTTTATACTGTACTTTTACAATTTTAAAGTTATATATAACTTTTTTGTTCTGTTATCAAGAACGAGCTAAGATAACTGTTGTGAATTTCAAAAAGGAAGGAAGCATTGCAGCAGGGAATCAGTTCTGAAATATACATGTGTCAAAGCAAACAAAAATTGCATCTAACCTTGTCTCCATCTTCTCCAGGTGGACCCTGAGGTCCTGCTGGACCTGGCAGACCAACTGGACCTTGAACTCCATCTCTGCCGGCTGGACCTGATGGGCCTCGCTCTCCCTGAAGAAGACACAGATTGATAAGGTGTCTGTGCAGCTCAGAAAAATAACTTATAAATACTTGTTTTATTGGAAAAGTTTGGCAGTATCAGTTACCGGTGCACCCTTCTCTCCAGCAGGTCCTGGTGGTCCCTGAGGTCCAGAACGACCAGGTAGGCCAATTGGTCCAGCAAGTCCTGCTGCTCCTCGTTCACCAGGAGAGCCCTAGAATTAATTACAGCAATTGGATTTCAAAATTACAAACTATAATTTTTAATACTTATTAATACTAAATATAATAGATAATACATGTTTGAAGTGTTTTATGAATCTATTATTTTGAAATTTTGCAATTTCTCAATTTAGCACCTCATTTTAAGTGCAATATTTTTCAGCTGTTTTTACACTTTCTAGAGATGAAGAAAGTTATATGTTTTACTTTAATTCCATTCAATAAATGTTTTATTACAATTATTTTTGGTGTTTTTTTTGTTCAAGTTTAAGAACAAACATTTTTTTTACTCAAACAGTTAATTTAGAATTTGTTTGTGAAAGAACTCTACCAGAACAATACAACAGTTGAAACATTTTTCAAGCCCTGATTTGGGATTAAAAATTGCATATAAACCTATATTTTTATCTTATCTGTTAAAAAAAACAGATTAAAAAAATGCCAAATCACAAATAAAACCTAATAAAGAACTTAACATTATTAAAATATAATGGTACTGGTGAGGATTCCTCCATCATTGCTCCACACTTGACTCTTTAACATAGATGTCTTTGTTGGTAACATAACCGTTCTAATGTTATTAATTATTAATAACAAAAACATTCATGTCTACAGATGTGTCTCTACAAAAAAATTATGTCTTAAAAGTCCTAAACACAGTATTTTAAAGTAATAAAGCATCTGACATCAACTTAACCTGATCAGAGCTTTTCTAAGCTGTTCATAAAATAAGCAACAAATCTGGGGTTAATCTCTAAAGAAACCTCAGAGTGTCTATATAGTTCTAAAAATGCACTGCGATCAAAAGAGCAGACATCAGAGACCGCTCAGGGGAGTGATCCAAGCCCTGCAAAACTTTCTTCTGGGTGCCAAATCTCCTTATACTTGAGGGCGAACATGCCCTTCGACTACTTATCTCTCTTTCAACACGAGGTTTAATTTGTAGACCCCTGCATCTTCATACAAATGCAAATTCATCCTTTATCAGACCGCCGCAGCAGAATTAAAAACTCCTCAACGACTTTTCATCCATCCGTTCTAATCTCAGTTGGCTGTCATCGCCTGAATACGAGCAATTAATGTGTGACAATACTTTTTCTTAAGAGAAATGAATCAATGTAGAGAATAATGAGGTTTTAATTTGTGTGGCTCTTAAGGACGTTCCAGACCAAGCTCTTCTCATGAAATCTAATGGCATGGCTGTGGAATAAAATGTCAAGAAGTAGAAACAAACCCCATGCTGAGGATTTATCTTAAAGCACTCTGTTGGTCACCATCTAGTGTTAACTAAAGCCACTGCAGGAGGCATCAATCCAACAGAGTTCATCTCAGTATCTGTCATTTAGTGAGAGATGGAATCAGCATCCGCTCTTCCTTGTTTGTGGGTGCATTCACAAGCAAAGAACGCTTTTAAATCCTTAATGGTGTTTTTGAGCCTTAGATCTTTCTACCACTTTCTCAGCACTCTTAGACTGCTAAATATTGAATGTTTTTTTTTAGAGAACAAACTATTTGTGATAAATGATGGAAAACCATAGAAAAGGTACTTACAACAGGGCCAGGGGGGCCTTGAGGGCCCTCAGCACCTTTCAAACCAGCAGGACCCTGAATAGAAAAAAGAAAAAGTGCAGGTTAGTAAAAAAGCAGGTTCATAATCAAAGCATCATCACTGGCTTTTATCCAATGTTCGTCTGCTACATTCAAAGCTGGTTTTAATGGAGGAAGGAATGGAAAACAAGTGGACCTGTAGCTTAATACACTCCAAACACACAATGAGCCCATCTCGTAATGCTGATATCAGACTGAAAGCTTCTGGGAATTCACTCGGTGCATATCTTGTGCTTAAAAACACTTTTTCAGTATGCTATTCTACACATATATTTTCAAAGTTTGACTTTCTGGAGAGGTGAAGTTGATTGATGACTCGTATTCCATACTTAAGCCTACAGTATTTCATGGCCTCGTAAAACCTAAAATATATTCTGCAAGTCATGTTTGGTTCTAGCAAAAAAAAGAAAGAAAAGACCAGAGTGTATTAGCTGCTGATGCTCTCAAAAGCACTTGTATAACATTAGAAGACTCGACATTCAATAGGGTTTTAAATGATAATTGTCGTGTATGTCCCTGCAGGCAAGGACACGTTAAAGAGCAAGAGCCTTAATAATGAGCCAGAGCAATAATGTACTTTACTCAGGAAAAGCAAATCGAGCTGAAAATACCTTTCTGAAAAGGTAGATTTGATTTAAAAATCTGAATAATTGAGTAATGTATGGCACACTTAATTTGGCAATTCCATACTAAGATATCGCAACTGAACCCTCATGACTGTTGTTGTCATGTCACCTCATGGTGTTTTATGGGGACGTGAGTGAGCTAGTGTGTAATACAAATTTCAATGTGTAGGAAGTTATGCAGATGTGATATTGATGAGAGAGGATATATTGATGAGGTTAAGTAATTAGTGAAGTCGACGTGGAATTTTAAATGTACTGTATATACAATGTTTATACAGGACAGCATAGATCTTTTATTGGCTTGATTTGAAACAGTTGTGAAATTATGTAATTTGGAAAAGGTTGTAGGTAAGTGGTATTTCCGATTTGGAAAAAGGCTGAGCAGATAAAAGAGTTAAGCAAAATGCATTTACGACACGAAACAAAATAAAAAAATAATCAGTCTGCATTAACTTTTATTTTAAAAAATCATCAAATTGTCTTGTGTATGCTGAAATTTGATGCAGATGTCATAACACTGAAAACACTGCATACAACAGCATTGAAACTACTGCAATTAATTTAAACATCTTATCTCTATGCGAATACACAAATCAAAAACATTATTATTTTTGAGCAGACTGGACATTCTACAGGTATGCACAGTTTGTGAGTTGTGTGAGGACATCCTTTCTCCTTAAAGAGAAACAAGCCGACTGGTTCAGCTTTATAATAATGTATTGTAAACATCTTGTTAATAATTCCCTTTTTGTTTCTTGTTAATTTAGAGTAAAACAAGGCTTTTGTTTCTAATCATTCAACTAGTGAAGAGACAGGAAAGGATAACAAAGATTTGGAGGCATCAGAGTTGAGTGTTGTCTATGCAACTGTGGAGATGAATAGATAATTTCCTCATGGAGAAAAAAGAAAGACGTTAGATGCCCAAAAAAATATAATGGTGGTTGGCTCAGATATGGCAAAAGTATAAGTTGGATAACTGCAAAATACTTTTTAATTATATTTTTCAGTATTAAAATTTACTTTACAACGAATTGAGATCGGATTATACATAGATTTTTAACAAATGTGAATACAACTTCACATATGCATTTTATCAATAAACAATTCTATAACTTGGTTGAAATCTCAAAACGCTTTGCTCAGTCAGTTTAAGCGCACTAGTGTCTACAGGAACAAATGCCATTGATGCCCTATATCAAACAAAACTTCTCAAAGCATACAACAAAATGAGAATATTTTGTGCACTACAAAGTTAAAGTACACAACACTAGTTTTTATTTAAGGATTATTCGGTGCACTGAAGGTGGCTGGCTCGTTCTGGCTGTCAGCAGAGATTTTCAAAGAAGGGGCATGGCAGAAGCTCGAGCATGGGAGGGAGGGGAGAGACTAAGCATTTAGAGGAGATAAGGTCATTCGAAAAGCTGTTTTCTTTAAATATTGCACTCTCTAGTTTATAAAAGATGCAGCACTAGTCTAAAGAGGTCAAACATTTATTCTAAAAGCTTTGAAATAAGGTTAATAGTGCCTCTTTATATTGACACTACTTGTTAAAATGCAACAAACACCGATCAAAAACTCAAAATAAAACTTAAAATATAGAGATAATGGACTGTACAGGTTTGACATCAATAAATAGTAGTCCAACTGTTTCTAAAACAAAGCTAAAAACATGATAATGATACCGAGGGAATAAGTCTTAACAGCTACAAACCTAATTTTGTTCTAGGAAAACCTCCATCAGAGCCTGACAGCAGGTTTGGTCACTTTGACAAATGCTTTTATTAAGCTCATGTAAATCCTTAGTACTGTCAGCTGGTTATGCCTCAACATGAATGATATTTACTGGCTTTTATCTTCTCACAGAACAGTTGTCAAAAAAGAAATCATACAGCTTGCAAAAGCTACTGTACAGTGGAAACACTTTGCAATGTTGCACTAAATCCTTGAGACGTACAGTACTCTACTGAAATCTGTGAATGTGTTATTTTTTTAAGTCTTCAGGTGCATCCCTCCCTCTCACAGAGGTGCCATGGTGTTTTGAGTGCTTGTGTGTGAGAGCTTGAGATTGCCTCTGAAAAGGGCAGACACACACGGTGGTCTCAGTAATGACTGTTGCTGTCCTAAGAGAGAGGGAAAAAACCCTGCCAGTAGAAAACAATCAGGCAGCTCACAGAGAGCCAACCTCTGCAGCTGACCTTGAGATCAGACATCAACAAAGAACAAACAGCCTCATCTCCCAAAATATAATTGCCAGCATTTCCAATTAAATCATGTTCTGGCTCGATAATACATGTAAAAGACAACCCCGCCACTTGAACAACGTACCAAAGAGAAACGTGAGCTGCAGTTAAATTAGCATAACAAATTTAATGGAAAGTTAGCCTTTTTTAGAGGTTATATGCTCAATTAAAGTCTTTGTGCAGCTATTGAAGTTCAATTCGGTGGCTTTAATGAAGCAAGGCTGCTGTCAAGGTCTCAGTCTAGCTGCAGGATTAGGAGGATTTATTGCAGCGATTTATTCGTGATCTTACCGTGGCTCCTGGAAGACCTCTTTCTCCTGGAAACCCTCTAAGTCCTGGGGGACCATCTTTTCCTGGACTGCCCTGAGGACCTGGATCTCCCTGCAGACAGACAGTTAGAAATTGAATTCTTTATTGGAGCTGATTGATAAAATGAATTCTTAGTTAAAACGAATGAGTTTGAACTGATGAAAATATTTGAAAATATTGCTAGCTGTCGATCCACTGCCACTGAGGTCAGAAATCTTGAATGCATCGGCCTGTGATCACCAGAGGACAATTAACCCTTACAGACCTGCTGGTTGCAAGGAGACATCTCATCTACTTTTTCTCCCTCTTCATTGAAACTTTAAAACATGTTGTACCTTTACAAAACAAATGAAAAAATGTGTTTCAATACCTAAGGTAGTGTAGGTATTTAAGTATGAATTCTGGGCTTTGGTGTAAATGTTCAGTGGGTTAAGTTTTGTCTGTTAATCTTTGCATTTAAGTTCAAAATAGTATTTAGTCCATCTTTGAATGTTTAAATATGCAATCTCAATGTCTGAGCCTCTTTCTGCTTGAATGTGATTGAATGTTGCATTGAACTGATGGCGAAAAGCTGTCAAAAAACAAAAACTTGAATGTATGCAGCAGTGTTTAGTACATTTTAATGTTTAGAGATTTTATTCTGTCATATGATATATTGTAAATATATTTTTAAAAGGCATATAAACGTATGTCATTTTTTCTATACTTGTACAATTATATTAACAAACAAATTTGTTAATGATTGCATTTTTTCCATTAACACATTCACACAAAGTAGATTATTTAAAATGATCTAAATAGGTTTTGTATACAATTTTATGATTAATAAATTCATATCTATTTATTTGAAATGGCAAAAATACATATAAAACATTTATAGAATAATGAAATAAAAATAATGAATACCTAAATAAATTAAAACGAAAATAAATAAAATTAAAAGTTTTTTTTCCTGCCCCCCTGAGTCTCATCGAACTGATATTTTGTTACAAAAATAAAAAAATACATTTATATCTAAAAATACAATAAAAAATTTAAAACAATGAATAGATACTATCAATCTCAACAAGAACTTTAGTTATTTACTTATTCATCATTCTTGTTTATTATTTGAAAGCCTGAAACCCAAATATCTTTTAAATGAAAAGTAAGGAGCTAAAGATTAACAAGCTTCCAAACTAAAATCTATATAAATCCTGAATTGAACAAAGCTGACCATTTTTGGCAAAATTAATACACGGATGTCTCACTGTTACTATTTTTTGTTACCTTGTTATTTTGCCTAAATACGAAAAAATGGACCTCTGATTAAATAAATATATATATATATTCTACATGATTGTTTGACATTGTAAGCGTTTTAATCTTTTTAAAAGATGCATTCAACTTGATCTGAACTTAACTACACTACATGTGTGAGACCACTGGCAGTTCAATTTCTAGCTAACAAATAGAAAAACGAGGAAAAGAACTGGTCAGACTGTAGCAGGAACCTCTGCCTCTGGGTCTGCCTTCACTCATGTTTGACAGTCTGCCTGAAGAAGGGCGATGGAGCTGATTAAAGTGTCTCCACTATGGAGTGAAATAATTGAAACCTAGACATAGAGGCTGGAAACTCTGGACAACTTTTATAAGCTCTTAGAAGTCACATATACTCTATTAAGAAAGTTAATTTATCAATTCAACTTGCCTCTGACATCACAGCCTTGAATAACTACATGAAGATGTTTACCTGCGCAATTTCTTCCATTGAAAAGGTTTGAAAGCAGCCAATTTGAATCATGTAACTTTTCTTTGTGTTCTTTCGGTTTAAAAAGCCTACTGTCCTCCAGCCACTGAGAAATTCATGTAAACATCATCGTCGCTCACCTTTGCACCTTCTTTTCCACCAGCGCCTGGAAGACCTTGCTCTCCAGGAGGACCAGGGGGTCCAGGATGTCCTCTCTCACCAATAGGGCCAGTTTCTCCAGTTGGGCCCTAACAATCAGTTTAAGAAAATTGTATTTAGATGAAAAAGATATCTACTGAACTAAACAAAATGAAAAATGACAAACACTGACCTGTGGTCCAACCACTCCTCCAGGGCCAGGTGGGCCAGTTTTACCTTGGAAACCCTAAAAGCACATAAAATATGTTTTTTTTTCTCTATGTATGTCCCCATTAAACTAACAAAATCATTCATTCTCACACTCAAACGTATTAGGGGCCCCATACCATGGTTTGCTATTTGTCCCTAAAATGAATTCATTGTTTTGAATGTGTTAAACACTGTAATTGCTTGCTATTTGAACATTTGTTTTGGTCACAAGCTTCATCAGTAGTACTAAATGTTCAGCAACACATACACATAATCTATATAAATTTACATTAAAATACACATTTTAGCATTTAGCATGCAAATTCACAAGATTCTCAATAGGCTACCCTGTTTTTACCTTATACATTAGCCAAATTTAACCTTAGAGATTATCAGGCTTACAGTATTTCAATGATGACGTTCCAGGATACATAATTCAAAATGTAGCAAATTTTCCCTTGTAGTGTACACATTTTTGGCAGTAAATTGTTTTAGTTTTTTTCTGTACGCCTCACCTAAAAAGTGACTTGTTACATAAATATGTACTTTATTAAATATTTTTATAAAACAAATTCAGAGCCCCTGTGCATTTGTTTCCCTTGGGCTCTAATTGACAAAATCTTCATTTGGTGCATGGTCATGTGGAGATAAATTCAGAATCTCGCCAAAGTATGACTGGACCATTATCCAATTTAAATCCCCCTTTCCCAATTTCCTTGAAGGCAGGTCCAAGATTGTTTAATATTAAATCATTTACTTTGCCAAATGTAGTAAAACATTTTTAATCAGATTTACATATAATGTGGTCAGTGGAAGGCTCACTGAGCACCCACAGGCTCTCTCCTCACAGTCTCATGCACCAGATCATGATTTGTTGACCAGTTTTCTCTTGGTTTTGACACTGACGGTGATTGGCTAGTCCGTATAAAGGAGTTTGGAAATGCTTACGGTTTCTCCTCGCTGGCCGGGGTGACCAGGCAGCCCATCCTTTCCAGATGGTCCCTAAAGAAAAGAAATTTGAAATAAGACTGATAATGACTTTTAATGCTTTCAAGTTGGTATTGACATTCCAAACAGGTACTTACAGGGGGGCCCTTCGGTCCTGGAAAACCAACTGGCCCCTGGGGTCCTTGAGGTCCCTGGAACGAACAGGAAGAGAAGATGAAAAGATTTTTTATGTGATATATTTAAATTTGTAAAGATTTTTGATGTACTTCATCACAAAAATTAAAAACAAAAAATTCCATTAGTATTAGATCATGACAAAGTACGTAAATATTGAAACACAACAATAAAACTACAAAAAGCATTACTGTTTTGTTTTGTAATGAAATAGTTTGCACGGTATATCAATTCTGTATGGTTTATTCTTTATTAATCTACTTACTTAAGTATTTTCTCACTAATATTGTAAATTATTTATTTATTTATTTATTTGTCTTTTTGTGTTTGCTGATTAGTTTTTTTGTAGTGCTTATATTTTACATATAAAGTTGGGTATACTTTAATCATATTTTGCTATAAAATCTTTTTTTATTAGTCTTATATAAAAATATTGTAATAAAGTCACCAGAGGAGGAAAAACAATGTGTGTTTATATATATATATATATATATATATATATATATATATATATATATATATATATATATATATATATATATATATATATATATATATATATATATATCTGTAGTTTTGACACACAAAAATATACAACAACTAAAATATAGTTACCATCAATTGTTGAACAATGTATAAGTTTAAACCACACAAACATACTGTAGTCAACATTTTCCAACTTCAGACCAAGGGAATACAAGAAGAAGAAAACAGACAGACAGATTTCTAGCGATGAGCGCGGACAACAGCCTTCCAGTAGTGCTATCTAATGCTCAAGAGCTCTTCATAAATCTATAATAGCATCCTGATGAAAACACAGGTCTGCTGGTAAGTCCTCTTATCTGGAGTACACCCACACGCTGAGCTAATCCTGCGTCTCCAGCGGAAGAGCCCTCTCGGAGCGCTTCAAGCCCTACACAATCTCACTGTAGATGGAATGATGGGGTATAATGCTTTCTGCTGCAGTGCATTCTGGGTGCCACTTACTCTCTCTCCAGGTGGGCCAGGTGGACCGTCATTGCCTGCTGTGCCCTGGGAGATAATGAGAGAGGGGAGGATAAGGACTGCACACATCGCATTGATCGACACCAACACAGTCTGAAGAAACTTGTACCTTCGGTCCTGGCTTTCCTGTTGGGCCTCTGGCACCACGTGCACCACGAGGACCCTAAACACAAGTGCATATATTCAGTTTATGAGTCACGTGATTCAATTCTGATTAATGAAATGATAATCGAAATGGACATTGATTGGAGAAGTGCTGAAGTGGTGCATACCGTCGGACCTCTTTGACCTCTTGGTCCAGGCTTCCCAGCAACACCCTTCAAACAGACGAGCAAAATGATTGTGGTGAGAAACACAATAGCTACACGAAGCCAATTCAATCCTTGCAGTTGTTGTGGTGCAATGTGCAAGGATAAGATTGCTGTCTTTTGTGTTATGGGGAAATAAGGACTGGATAGATTCCCCTAGGATTTCTGGGATATTACTTTCAGATGGGTTATATTAGAAGTGTGCACAGGAACTGTGGCATTTCAGTCCCTGCACATAGGCAACATGTAAACACTTGGGACAATGAGAGCTTGGCTGACATTTAGATATGAATAAATGCTTAGAGCACAGTTGCTTTTGCTGAGAGGCTTCCCGTGAACAATATTGGGTAAACTGACAGTTTGTTCCTGAGTCAGACTTATTCCATTATAACTATACGTTGAGACTCTAAAGGGACTTTATTACTTGTTTTATATATATGTATTATTGAAAGTCAGCAGAATTTACTCTTTCGGTTTTACTCATGTTTAAGGGGAATGGTTTACTCTGCAGTATGCATCTACAGCATCAACCTCAATTCCATCAAGGCATATAATATTATATAATAAATGATTAAAAAAGTATAAATATTTAACCAAACCATGCAGTTTATTACTCTCAAATAACAGTATTAAAAGGTATAACTTATCAGGAAAAACTGGTTTCTAATTCGAACAGGATCCATTCCACAAAGTACTCTGAAACATGAAATTTCAGTAAAGGTTTAACGAAGCAAGTTGGCTAATTTAAGGCATGATGGCTTAAAAAAAGCAAAGATATGTTCAAACATATCGCTTGTTAAATTAATTAAAGATATAGTTAAAATCTTACAATGTATGCTGACAGGTTGCAAAAAGATGCTAAATTAGAATTAATTTTAAAAGAAAAGCCTTTAATTATGGCTATTCAAAGTCTATCCTGGACAACCACGACCCTGCACAGATAAGCCAACAACCATGAACACACCTGATCACACTAATTAAAATCATCTTCGCTTGTCTGAAGCCAGATTTGTATGCATATAGCGAGTGTGGATACCCCACCATTAATGGAACCAACACATATTTTTTAAAGTCCTCCGCACTAAATGAATTTATACTTTAATATAATTTTCAAAGTGCCATGGTCTGTATTTTATTTTAACTTTGTACTATTAACTGTGGTCCAAGTTTGTGCATAAATTATGTCTGTAACCATTCTATTTATTCTTATCTTTGAAGTTAGAATGAAGGAGCATAGGAGAACTGTTTGCCAGCCTTGATGTGTTCATTTTCAATCTATTCCTGTTCTCGTCCTTAAAAGGCACACTGCTCCATGGCTTTTATAAAAAGGCTGGCCACTCTGTCAACACACACACGCTTATTTCAGACTCTACGTCTCCCCTCCGGTTAAGAGCGCTAAGAGCGCTAAGCTTGGTACTCTAGCAGGCCCAAGTATCGTACTACAAAGAGTACAACAGTTGCAAGCATTGAAGTCATAAGTCTTTTTACATCCTGAGTAACTCCTCCTCATTTGACCACACATTAAGCTAGCTAGCTAGCCAACAAGCATTAAGGGGCTGGGGTTAGTCTGGCTGTGATGTCATGTGTAATTCTAACACAAAAAAGCTGTTTAGAAAAATCAGTTTAATTCAGTGTTGCTTAATGGTTAAATAAGCTTAGATAGGTCATAAAATTTGGTTTTGCCAGTTCGTGGCCCTTTAAATGTATGATATTAGCATATTGGAAGACACAAACAGTCAAATCAAACAAACAAATACGGTTACGTTTGCGTAATCTCCAAAACATGGAAGTTGCCAATCCATGTTACATCTACCGTACCATGATGGCGTGCAGGTCTAGGTTTACCTTTTGTCTTTTCGCGAGAATTAAGCCTCAGTTCATCCTTTTCTGATGTGCAACTAAGTCTGAGAGTGAGCACAGGTGTGTTGAAGCACTTGACTTTGTTTATCGAGGCATTTTTGAGCACAAATACTGATTTAAAATGTATGCCGTTTATGATAAAATGCTAGTCTGCGTGTAAGTAAAGAATTTTGTACAGTAACAAAATTTAAAAAAGTACAGTAACTACATATTATCAGATAAATAAAGGGTCTAAAAGCACTTTAAAATGACAGTAAAAACATTAATCCAACAATTATCACTCTCTGAAAGTGAACAGTTTTCCAGAATAATCTTCATTGTTTATCCTCAGTGAACAATCACTCCTATATGTTCTGTTGTTCAGTATTGATTCATGTCAGAGTTTTAGAACAAAGTCATCATACAAATCCTTTCATAAAAGAAATCAATCAGCCTTTTCTTGTGTTTGCTCTAATGCGGTGTACACTTCACACACAGCGGACTGCAAGAATTCATCTCACCCTTCCTCCTTTCTCTCCATTGGCTCCAGGGAATCCAGGGAAACCGGTCGAACCCTGCAAATCAAAGCATAAGACTTAAGGGAGGAAGGGAAGGTAACAGGACCTGCATATTGATGAGGGATGATCGCCTGGAATCCAGACTCTACTACTGATTAAACACATTTACAGTCCATTAGCATTAGCATCTTCGGAGGTGCTGCTCTCCGATGAGGAGTTTTAAAAAGCTTTGAGATTGCTCCGTTCTCCAGTGTTGGAAGTGTAATTTAGCAGGCTTTGAAAGCGCACGATGCATCCCAAGATAAAAAAGGGCAATCTCGATTATCGGGACAGCTTCCTCATGTTGTTTGCAGAAGACTAAACACAAGAGGTCTTTGGGAATAGATAGCTTCTCTGTGGAAACACGACTACGTCCACCAAGGAGCAAGCAAGATCTAATCAACTGAAACAACAGCGGTAGGATGAAAGCAAATGACCATTCGGTCAGATAAACAACCAAACAAGAGTCACTACTGATGAGGCTTAATCGCTCTCATTCTAACCTCTTGTCGGTTTCTTTCTCTCATTCCCAAAGCAGTAAATTAAAAACAGCTTACCCATGTTCCTCAATCCCGGCTGCGGTTTAAGCATTGAGGAAAGAAAATCAATAGCTGCTTTACACATTCATCTTAAAGAGTCAGGCCTTGAAATCAGGTTTGACGCAACACAAATGATTGTTAAGGAAAATAATTACTCATTTTGAGACTGTGAAGGTGAGACAGTGGCAAGAAAGAAATGCTTAAGTGTGTAAGTAATGTTAAGTCTTCAACAGTGTCCTTCAAGATCTTTGGAGAATTGGCAGGCTGTCTGAATCTTTTTCAGATGTTTCGACAACTCAAAAAAAATTTTTTTTGAAGTGAATCTGGAAAATGTTAAATTAGTAAATTAATAGCAGTTTTCTTACTTTGTGAAGTTGTATCTAGTTTATATTATCAGGGTACAAATTATTTAGCTACTTTTGAGAAGGTATTACTGTATTTTAAAACATTAATCTTAAATTAAGAATTTCAACGTTCAATCTTTCTAGATAAAGCAAAACAATCTGATAAAATGTGAAGCACATCTGACTTGCAAATAAAGCTTGAAATAAGAAAAAAAAATGCTTGTGGGGAAAAAAATCTGACGACAAGAAAAATGAAGGCATTCATGATTCAAGCGATCACCATCCCCTAACTTTCTGAACAAAGGGCTGAGGGATCATATGAAAATATTGTTTAACATATTTACCAAAGTAAATAAATCATAACCAACCATGGAAACTCAAAGTAACAAGACAGATAAATAATGTATGTTAGCCCCACTCTGCCACTCAACAATCTTCTGTGGTAGTGGTCTAAAGCGCTGTGGTTTGAAGCAGCAGGTCAGAGCTCGAGTCCTGCCTGAAGCATTGTTAGCTTGCTTAAAAGCACATCTGTTTGGCATCATTTCAAGATTAATACATTGCTTGAGTTTAGTGAGTCTCACATTTCCCCCTTTGTTTTAAGATGTATTCAACAAGCATTTTTGACTTACTTTCCAATTTCTTACCAAGACTTGCCCCAATAGGAGACTTCGAAATACCTTTAATTATTGTGTTCTTGTTCTAAAATAGGCATTGATGCAAGTCATCTTACGAAACATGTCTTGTTTGTTAACGCAGTTAAAGTAAATCTGAACTGGGTTTTAGCACCTCAGTTATAATATTTTTTTTCTAATATTTGAAAAATCCAAAAATATTTGATAAAAATCAAGTAATATTTAAGGAGTAACCAATGAAAAAGACATTCAGCAAGAATAATGAGATTTTTGCATCATTTATATAATTATTGGAAAAATCTGGATTGATACTATGGTTTATACAATGTTACGATATCCAGATAAATAATTATTTCTTCAGGAAACTGTGAAAACTTGAAATGATCTTTCCAGACATCTATCAATTCCAGTCACAATACCAGAAAACTTAAAGTACAATACTTAAAGTGCAATGGCACATTTTGAATGCCTTGTTGAATGTGAGTTTGAGTGTTTGTGAGATCATAAGGCACCATGAAAGATAAAATGCTAATGTTTGTACATATACTCAATTAGTGCTAATATTCTATTATGGAATTGTTTGTGCTCAGGTTGTCTGTGTTTAATATTTCTGGTTATCCATGTTGAGACATTGGTGTTTTACATTATTTATTAAAAAAATATGATAGAACACATAAAAGAACACATAAAATTAAATAATAAATAATAAAAATACTAATAATAGCATTACCAGTAACAACAACACTGTTCATAATAATAATAATAATAATAATAATAATAATAATAATAATAATAATAATAATAATAATAATAATAATAATAATAATAATAATAATAATGTATATAATATTGTTTTTAATAAACTATAATAAATATAACATAAAAAGGAACAACAACAATCATGATAACAAGAAAATATGTATATTAATAATTCTTAACAATGGCAACAATAATTACCAAATGCTTTTTACATAACATTTCTGGATTCGCTTTAGCTTTGTTCTGAATGTCTTCCAATCCTCCTGACTGCAAAAGTGTCGACAGGAACCCTCCAATTATGTTTAAAAACAATACCAAAATAGTCAGAAAACATCTAAAAATAATAATCTTTTACTTTATTTTTATCTTGTTTACTGTATCCTGTTTAAGGTTAGATTTAATGTTCTTTCGCTTGCCAAAATTTCTGACCACAAATTATAAATACCTTATGCCCTCCAGTTTACAAAGCAATGCTCACAAATGTGACCTGAAAACCTAAAAAGATTTCTCGGTGTAGCAGCTTGCTGGCCATGATAATGTATGTGTTCATCTTCAGACGTCGAAGGCCACTGAAGGTATAGTTTGGGGTCTGGCTGGAGGCAGAGTGGGCAGTGCTGTTCCAGCTGATGCTGCTGTTGATGAAAGCTCTGAGCTCTGACACAGGCATCTGTGCTCAGTGTTCTCCTCACTGCCTGCGTGACCAGCATGTCCAACAGCCTCGGGAACAATCCAGCCAGGAGCTGCTCATTTTTAAAGAGCCTTTCTCCATGCAGCATGAATAATACATTCTCAGGAGGGCATTAGTTCATGCTAATGAGTCGAGCTGTTGTTTAGCTTGTGTGTGTGAAATGGTCGTGATGCCACGTACAATGTGTGTTCGTTTTCCGTACGTACCTTTGGACCTTGGCGTCCTGGATAACCTGGCAACCCTGGAACACCTAGTTTGCCCTGATGGAGAACAACAATCCAGATTAGCAAAAGAACACATTTCTAGTTTAATATTAATATTCATAACTGAATCTCTGCTAAGATCTGCACCTGCCTGATCTGTTAATAATGATGAATTACAATGAACAGGTTACCTTTTCTCCAGCAGACCCCTGTGGCCCCAATTCACCATTTGGGCCTGCACGACCCTTCGGACCTTCAGGACCATCTTCACCCCTGGGTCCTGCCAGTCCAAGCTCACCCTGTACACCGATTGAGAATTTGAAGGGAATCATATTGGAGGTTTAATGAACACGGGCAGAAGGGTGTGAGGGTGGATATTATTTACCCTATCGCCTTTGAGACCCATATCTCCCTTGAAACCTGGGAAACCATCCTCACCCTGAAAAACAAGATGTGGGAAGAATTAGACCCTGGGGAAATCATAGTTTACAAATCTAAGCCAGAAACAAATCCAGCACAGAACGTTCTTGAGCCTAGCACTAGATCTCCACCTGGTGGCAATACTGGAATACTGCATGATCAATCACATCCTTGTGGATGTGTCAATTTTTAGTTTAGTAAGAATTTGTCTCATTCATTAAATTTCATCAATCATGCTTTAAAAAAAGTCAAACAAGTCGGTCAAGAATTATTACAATAAACACATACACAAAGACAAAGTATGGAAAAATCTTTGGTTATTTGCTCTAATTTACAAGAAATATATTTTGACACAAACATGCACACACACACGCACGCACATGCACACACACACACACAAACTTTCTGTCCCAAAACACAGCAGTGAATACAATGCTACAAGTAATGTGCACAATAAGTATGGATATTTTGATGCAAAGTCAATTATTTAGATTTAGTAGTAACCAACCTTTACATACAAAAAAAAATGTAAACCAACAAAGGACACATTTGGAAAATTATTTAATACAAATTAATAATAAAAGTGGCCCAAAACACAACCTTGTGGTACCCTAAATAGATGAATAAACACCAGAACCAAATATTTAAAATATAAACGATTCAATACTAAATATCACAAGATTTAGTTAGGAGTTGTATAATTTGTAAAGTTGCAACACTTAATATATGTATATTTGAACATGGTAAGAGCTCAAAAAAATCTACTATTTTTGGCTTGATCAAAACAGTGATCAAACATCTCGTTATCTGTTTTAGAGATGCCTTGACGAACAGGTTTTTATTCAAATTATGTATATAAAACATAGAGAAATGATATGGAAATTATAACTGATGGCAGTGTATATCCCTCTTACCATATGTATTTTCCCCCAACACTTCTAAACTACAGCCAGCTGCTCTCTGATTGGAATTTCTTTCACAATACTCTGATGATTTTTGAGTAGGGTTATGAAGACTTTGCATGTGCTTAATGGTGATTAACAGACTGGACAGGGACTTAAAGTGTTTCGACTCTGTCTGCATGATTAAACAGCTCTTATGAAATGATGTTTAAGTGAAAACATTGTATTGGAGGACTCTTTCAGAGCACGTTTGCTCATCAAGAAGAGTGTTGTATTGCCCAACACTAGACACATATACAGCTTCTCTATTGATTTGTAGAGCATCCTACCTTCTCTCCTTTTCCTCCCTTCAGACCTCGAACGCCATCAGCACCCTATAAGGGAAAAGTCATGTGATCAAGAACACCAAATCATTACACTTCAATCAATCTACATCAAAACATAAACACTGATAATCTAGTTACCTTCACTCCGCGAGGGCCAGGATAGCCGATGGGGCCCTGGGGACCAGGCTGGCCCTGGAAGTGACAAGTGTGAAATATTATTAAACCTTGTGCGGTGAAGAGGGAAGGAAAGGCTGTCGCTGAAGTAACCTTGCAGGAGGTTTTATTGCTCATCAGACACTCTTAAAATGAATTTATCAAAACAGAAGTGTTATTTAAACAGTGACTCAGCATTGAGCAATTCTCTCCATGTTTCATACAAATCAAAATCTCAAAATTACTTTTCCGTATTCAAAAAAATATCAATAATAACAACCAGGCTTCATGTTTTACCATAATTTCTTTTGTTACATGTTTATATCTAAAATATGATTTTTTGTTATGAAAAATTTATTTAAGCACTTGTAAATTAAATGAATCACACTCTATCAAACTAATAACCCCAGTGTGGTTTTCAGAGATTTGTCTTTACATACTGTATGTAAAAGCATACTCTTACCACATCTATGTCGAGTGAAAGCTCGGCTTTCTTCTGCCATGGTTTTCAGCCATGTTTTTTGTTGCATTTTCAGTGGAGTGCCCTGGCTCAGTGCCATCTGACCATACGCTACTATTCAGTCTTGTTTTCATATGACGAGCTCTCAGTTAGTACGTAGCCACTCAGTTTTCAAATTTTTGTTTAGTGTGAAAATGTGGTTGAGTTTTCGATTGCCAGATGTTCATGTCTCATGTTTAGTTGAGCACATGGCTTTGTTCTGTTTTCATTTGTCACATCCTCCGTTGTCTTGCCCCACCCTTTTCATCAGATCCCTGGTTCTATCTCGTTTCCTCCCCCATTTAAATTCACAATGTGTGCTCCATATAGTGCTACCTCAATGATGATCCTCATCAAGTAGGCAAGCTTTCGGCGAGGACCAAGTGGAAGCTCAGAGAAGACATGTTTTTTGCTGTTGTTGGCCCTAAACTCAATCAGAACCAGGCATGTTCAACTTTATTGGGCTTATTGTAAACATTTTTGGGGGTTTTAATAATTTTAGTTTCACTTTTTCAGAATCAGAAAGGTGTTTAGCGCCAGAACAATTTACAGTTTACAAACATTTTTTCAGTTTATTTTACAGTTGACGTTTCATCACTATTTTTAGATTGCATGCATTTTCCTAACTGGAATGTGAATATTGGTGTAGCACAAAAATTGTACACTCAATGTAACAGACAAAGTTGGCTTTTCTTGTTTAATACGTTAATTTGTGTTATTTCCTGCAAAGTGTCTAGATATTACAAAGTCCTCATATTATTTCTTACCCTAGTGTTCAAGTTTTTTGTTCTGTTTACAATATGATGCAATACAATGTTCTGCAAGTGGGCTCGGTCTCTTTCAATCCTGACAGTTAACTGCACATATTTTAAAGTGAATCACCTTTATTTCTTTATTAATTAAAATGGCAAATACACCCAAAACCTTGTTTTGCTTACCAAAGCTCCTTTCTCTCCAGGTGGACCTTCTTTACCTGGATGCCCCTGTAAAATAAACATGTTTATTTAGTGAGAAAACCATTACAGCCACCTAATCAAACTCATTTTATCAGTAAAACATGTTTTCCTAAACATGCTTTCTCTCTGGTCTAAATTAAACAAAACACGTTCAGTTATATTACAATCGTGTGTTGTCCTTAATGTTGTCTATACAGTAATTTCTTCATAAAGTCCTTGCATGCCCCAATAAGAACTCGAACACTGCGTCTAATTTTTCACCCATGACCTTGAATGTTTATCCTTCCTCTAAAAACGTTGTGATCGCAAGCCAGTTTCATCATATAACTGAATAATGTTATAGGATGAAAATAATTAATAATGACATTATAGAGGGTCATTATAGAGAATAATGACCCAAAACATGCCTTTTAGAGTGTTGCCAATATTTTCCAATTAAGTGGTCATCTCATCTGGAATTCTGTAATAGAATCTTAGAAACCTTTTTGCGCTCTTAAATAAATCCAAAATCATTTAATCCTGTTAGTGGTAAACCAGGAACTACTGTATGGAGTGAGGGAGTTTATAGGTAAATTAAATTGTTAACGGCTATGTTTACTTCTACACTAGTATCGTTTAATCTACCAAGCACCTATGATGGCAAGTATCTAGATATTTTTGCTACTTACAGGAGGTCCATCTGCACCAGGCAAACCAGGCAAACCAGACCGTCCCTGAGGGCCCTGTGAGAAGAGAGAAAGAACTTCGATTGGATAAAGAAGAATTTTCTGAGAGCTCTGATGCCCTGAAGGAAACAGCACGCAGTGAATCATGAAGCAGCTTTTTAGATGAGAATGGAAGCATGCTTGTAAATGAATGCTGTAGAAATAAAAGCATGCTCCACTGGTGATGTGAGAAAAAAATCACATCGATAACACACTGCAGCTCAGTGTTACCAAGGCTTAGACTTGGGGATAAAGGAGAAAGAGAGACTTTCATAATAGTTATCTTCAAAAGAAACAGAAGAAGAGGGAAACTCAGTTAGTTTCAGAAGTAACAACGGTGTAAGATACTAAGAAAATATGCTAACAATTTAAATCAGATTTATTTATCAGTGTTAATACTACTGTTTCTTTTTATCATCTGAGTTTCCCTCCACTTCAGTTTTGAAGATAATTATTATAGGGAATTTCATTAAAGCTTATCAAAATTGTATTTAATACTACGTAATTTTGTTTCATATGTTTATATAACAAAATATTTACAATACGTGTAAACAGCAAAACAGTTTGTGGTAGTTTTTACAAAATAAAATATAACTTGAAAAAATAGAAACATGTTTGAGAGTGAAACTTTAATTTAAAGCAAAAATCTGCATCTTTTTTAATAACCTGTAACCTTTACACTGTCAAAGATAACCTTTTCATGCCAGAGACCATCAAAGTGAGAGCTTTAACACATGTAAAGTTGCTGATCACGGAATAAGATAAAAACATTTTATGCCTATAATGTCTTACTTTTTCTCCGGGTGGTCCGATGGGTCCCTGTGGACCCGGAAGTCCCTGTAAAACAGAAAACAAGCAGTAAACTTCAAGCTTTGTTGCCATGACATCCCGACTGTGGGAAGTGTGATGGCTTGCACCAAATAATGGACTTTTTGTGTTGTCCTTGTGTGTGTTGGCAGGGTCACTAGTGTTTGGACAGAGGGCTCGAGTGTGTGGGTACATGAAAGTTTACAGTGGGCGTGTTTACAGGGGCTGATTTGTGCATGTGTGGAGCAGGAGTTCACTCCAGGGAAATTCAGCTCCTGCTCTGATTCCAGCGCTGCAGGTGAGGAGGTATGAATGAGATGCTTTCAGCGGTCCACTTCTCCTGAGACAAGCAGCGATGCACAGAAATACTTTTCATCGTTTCAGACTGTCCTCATAGATTCAGTCACATAACCACTCAGAAGAAGCTAAACTGGAGTAGTACCGACAATAAATCTATAGCTCACACTGAATGTTGCAAAGTTTAATTTAAAAGTTTAATTGCTGGATGTTTCTTTAGACACTTAATTTAGGTATACATTTTTCAATTTCAGATATGCTATGTATTTATTTGTATTTAATTTGCTTTAAAACAAGCCTATTGATGAATCTAAAAACAAAAGTAACAACATCAGAGATACTTAAAAGAATGAAAAATAAAAATAAATCCTTAATTAGCTAAACAAATATTATAATGAACAGTGTGATGCAGGGGACACAAAACAACACAGAGTTTAAGAGTAAAAACAGTGTAGTGGTGTTCTGACCTGTCCTCCTGGGATCCCCTGCTGTCCTGGAGGTCCAGGCTCTCCCTGAGGGCCCTGAATAACAAAACAAAAACCAAGATATTAGCCACGACATATCCAAGTGTGTCAAATCACAATGGGAGTACTGTGCATGGTTGTACTTGCTGAAACTGAAAGTTAATATAAGGATAGACAAAAAAGGCATGAGCATGACCAAGATTATTGATAATGTTACGAGCAACAGAATCGTAGCAGACCCCAAACTAGCCACACTGCTAAACGACTAGCATTAGTTTTAAGGCGTCTCAGTTTAGACAGTTTAGCTCCTGAATAATATAAGTCTTTTTTTGCCAATAATAATTTGACTCAGGAAAATGTATATGTTAATATTCTAACGCTCTTTGTCCTGACACCCATAGCAATGAAAAATTAATTTCAGCCAATCAGCAGGAGATTTCAAATGACAGATAAGTCACTAAAAGTGTTTTGGAGGTTTTTTTTCCTCCAAATGTCCACATTGGCTCCCAGGAATCTTTAACATGATTTTGAACTTAATAGTAAAGACTATAAATAATCTCTTTAATTATAACATGATTTGTTAACTTTCAATAAAATAATACAATGCTTGTTTTTTTGAACGACTAACAAGTCATGCCTTTTATGCTTCACTGAGTGTTTATATCAAACTAGCTTTCATCTCACATAAAATGATGCTTCAAAATATAGCTGCATGAATTTATCTACTAAAGAAAAGGAAAAAAATCACAAGATTAGTGTCTCTTACCATGTTTCCTTTGGGACCGTGTGGACCATCAACACCAGCGACACCCTGCGGAAATCAATTCTGAAAGATTAGAAGAGAGCAATCAGCATCGGATTCACAAGATTACACAATTCAAACGCACTTACAGGTTGTCCAGGAGGTCCAGGAGGGCCTCTTGGACCGAGAAGACCTCGCGGCCCCTGAGATGAGAAGTTTCTGATTAAAAACTACAGGCCCTCTCATTTGAATTTTAAACAAAATCCTGATATACTGTTAGGTGATTCTGCCCCCTGGTGGCACACTGGATACCGAGCGTTACTCAGGATGAGACACACTTACGCTCTCACCAGCAAGTCCTCGTGGTCCAATCTCTCCATCTTCTCCCTGTAGGAGAACAGAGAGTCAACATGACTTAAGAGTTACAATGAAAAATGGCAACATTTTCACTTGAAAAAGCCCTTACTCTTGGTCCATCCTCTCCTGGGGCTCCATGGGGTCCAGGAGGACCATTCTCACCCTGTCAGAAAACACAAAACGCTTTATTACATGTTTTCACATCAGATCTTGAGGTTACAATTAAGAGTTAATTTGAGAAAAAGCTGGAAATAATTATATGTTTCCAGAAGTTTCACTTATGCTATGATCTTGACTCAATAAGGCTTTCTTGTGTCGAACATGGATGTATCTTTAGACTTAATTAACACAAATGAAAGAGCTATTTTATTTCTAACTTTTTACATTTCTATTAAAAAAAAATCTACATAAGCGTGTGACAGCTCTGTTGCTTGTGGATGCAGTGAATCCAGTGCATTGGATTGTTTTTATGTTTATTTAAATGTTAATGATGAAAGATTAGCATTTCAATGATGATGAAAGAAATGCTTAATTTCTTTATTGATTACTAAATATCTAGTTCTACATCTACTGATTCTGAAATGAAGAGCACCAGGGGTCTCCAAAGTCAGTCCAAGAGAGTCAGAGCCCTGCACAGTTGAGCCCTATCAACTGACTTGCAACACGCCTGATCACACCAAATAAAGTCAATTAATATTTGCTTGCCTGAAGTCAGAGTAGTATGCTTACCAAACAGGGTTTTGACTAAAATGTGCAGGGCTGCAGACTTTTATTCGGCTGGGCTATGCCGTTTGAACTGACATCTAAAGCAGACTTGTTAACTTATTTCATGTTTTAAATTAGTCAATAATTAAATATGGAACAGGCCTGTTGTTCATATTATATTTTTCAAAAACGTTTCAAGCATTCAGTCATCAGTGTTTCTTTTACAAGGAATAAATAGATACTTTTATTTATTTTTATTATTATTTATCACCCCTTACCCGGTGTCCCTTCTCCCCGGGAAGACCAGGAAGCCCATCAAAACCTCTGTCACCCTGTGAAGGTCACCAGGCAAAACAAAGCATTTTATTATAATTCTTGTTTCAGAAATATTTGAGAAATTACATATTTGTATTATCGTACCTTCGAGCCAGACTCTCCAGGCATTCCACGGGCTCCATCGGCTCCGGCGCGACCCTGACAAACCCCAACAGCTTATTATACACATTTGCGAAACTTATTAAAAAAAAAATTCACTAACCACACATTTAGATAATATAAGGTCGAATATAACTTTACTGTAAAAAAAAAAAAAAAACCATACAGTTACATCTTAAAAAGAAATGAAATCTTACTCTCTTGCCAGATTTCCCTATTTGCCCTGCTGGCCCTTGGATTCCCCTTGGACCCTACGTTGTAAACAAAAACAATTATTTGAGGAAGTCTACCAGTTATCCTAACCTTCCAGACTGGTACAGCTGGCTTACCTGAGGACCATGGTCTCCGCTCTCTCCTTTCAGTCCAGGAGAACCTGGAAGACCCTAAATGTGGTTTAAAAACACATACATCAACAACAAACTAAACAATGACCAGACCAAATCCAAAAAGTGTTTTCACAGAACAAAACTACTGCATTTTCCAAAAACAAACAGCAGATGGCAATCTTCGACAACAATCCTCTTTCTTGCTTCCATTGTCTTAAAACAAAGAAATACTGTTTTTTTTTTATTTTAGAAATAGCTACAATAAATAATATTTCATGTATATGTATGTAAATATCATAATAGGAAGTCCAATAATTAACCACAATAACTATAAAGTAATTCATTCAACTTTTTAGGAACTGACCTATAGTCAAACAGTACAAAGTTTTTTTTATTTATTAATTTACTTAATTTCTAATATTGAGACAAATTTAAATGTTGACCTGTCTAGATTTTGATAAAACGGCACCTTGCAATGTATTTTTAAACCTAGAAGATTCTTATTCCTAAACAGTTTACAGTAACACCCCAGAGGAATCACAACTAGTCATTAAACAGTGAAGAAGGATTTAAAAGTCTAGTCATTGTGTGCTCAGTCATTCACAAAGCACTAACACGACATGAGAAGGATGCAGGCTCCATTTATTTGGTTCTTGTTTAGGTATTTTAAATCATTCATCACTAATTTGCTGCCACTGACTTTAAGGCTCAGAGGTTTTAAAAGTCCTGTTAGTGCAGACGGTTAGACCAATTCAAACAGCTATCTGAGTTCTCTTCAACAAAGAACATAGCAATGAACTAAATTTAACAAGCAAACCATCAAATAAATCAACACAATTACCTCAGATAGGGGGCAGGTTTATATATATTTTGAATATACATTTATTTTTTATAAATGTAGTTTTAGTGCCATCTGTTGCAACTGTTATTATAACTCAGATATAGTAGTCTTTAATTAAACAGCTGTAAAATCCAGCAATTAAGACTTGATATTTTTTAAGTTGTTTTTTGTTGTTTAATGTATTTCTGTATTTATGCATAATTTTATTTTGGATGATTTGTTCATTTTTTTATATTATTATTTATGTTTGTATGCATTTGATAATGAATTTATTGTGGGCTTTTTTAGCATATTTTTTATTCATATGATTTTATACTTTTTATTTATTTGTTTGTTTGATTATTTAGTTGTAATTTTTTTATAGTGGTTAAAAAAATACATGAAAAAAAACTTATGAAAGAAACACTAGTAATAAAATAAAGAAACACAAGCTACAAAACTTTCATATAAACGACAATGATTAAAATAATTATGAAGTTGACCATTTGTTCATTCATCCGTTCATGCATTCACTAACTAATTAATTATATGTCTCCATTTTATTTAGCAAAACCACTTTAACGTTTTGAAGCAATACAAAATAGGTCTAAAGAATTTAGTTTTGTAAACATAAATTTCTGGAATAAAGGAGTGGGTGAATGATGGATGCTGACGATTATATACATTGAGAAATGATGTTAAATCAAAACTTTAGATTCTTTTAGTAAACAGTCCACTTGAAAGCTGATTGGATTGCAAGTTTGCAGAGGTCAGAGGGTAACTGAAACTCACCACTGGCCCAGATCGTCCTGTGAGACCCATCGGACCCGGTGAACCTCTCATAGCAAGCTGCAAAAACAGACAAAAGGCTAAAAAACTGACTAAACGAATCAAGTAAACGAAAAGAAATATTCCTTTTGTCTGAAAAAAAGAGCTACATCAGGCAATGACATAACTATAAACTAATCTGCAACACCTGTCGGGTCATGCTCTCGCAGGTCATGAACTCCACTACTATTTTTAACTAGAGACTCGGTCAGTGTGTTCTACTCCGTTTCATTCTTGATTTAGCTTAAACAAGGCCAGAGCAGACCCTCCTCCACAGCCGAGCCACCGCTAAATCACATCCTAACAAACACTGCGAGAACCTTCCTCCCCCAGAGCAAACAGATGGTCCCCGGGGCCCATACTCACCCTGGCCTGAGAGAGAATAGCCTGAGCCTGGGCCTCCTGAGCAGACACGACCGGACCCTTCTCCCCATCACCACCAAAACGGAACTGCCCAACACAAGCAAAGCAACAACCAATATTTTGATTGTTGTTAGTAATGATAACAACAATAATATTGGTACTTTCGTTTTAATTTGTTTTAAATAAAGCAGTAAAAAGGAAACATTTACAGTGTACTTAAAAAAAAAAAACATTTTATTAATCCCTTTTTTTGTAACAAAAACAGATAAAACTAAAAAATTAAGCAAACTAAAAGCATATTGAAAAAAAATTATGTTTTAAAATAAAGGTGAGGAGAATACTATATACAAAAAATGACAAATAAGCATTATTACTGATTTTTAAAACTTACTTAGCCATGCTTTATTGAACACATTTCTTATATAGTATTTGTATCTCCACCCCATTGTCACATGAATATACATAAAAAGAAAAACATGACATGAATATAATCACCAAAACATAAGGCCACCAATCATATCCATCAGGTTTAATTTGGATTTGAATGGTAGCTTTGTGATACTGTAATTCAATTCAAATCTAAGTTTATTTATTAAAGTGTCACAAAACAACAGAAAAATTGATCAAGGCACTGGACAATGGAACACAGACACACTCCTACAAGAAATACAGAATAAAAACGCACAACGGATTTATAATATCTGTGACATCTGCCTGCTTTGATCCCACCCTCCCCAAAACCCAGACAAAAAGTTGGGTTTAAGCTTTGTTTTAAAAATAGTCATTTCTGAAGTAGACTCAAGATCTACAGCAAGTGAGTAATGCTAAGCTAAGCTAATACACATGTGTGTTTAGAGTCTTACTGGCAGCATCAGCATTGTACCAGCAGGACCAGGAACACCATCAGCTCCGGGAAGACCAGCACGGCCAGGAGGACCCTGAAGAACGAGAGAGAAAATAATAAATTATGAATAACCTTACATACTAACACTCAGCTAAGTGATTGAAAGAGAAACATTGAAGATTCAAGCACAGATTAAGACATTGTTATTGTCTTTTACTCTACTCAAACACTGAATGGAGTTGTTTTGGACACTCTTAAGTTTAAGTTTGTGTGTTATATAATTTTGCATAAAAACAATCAAACTAATTATATTCATTATTAGTTGTAGTATTCCCACTCGATTAATGTTAGGCCTCTTAGTTACATGTGCCCTCTTTGGGTGTATGAGTCTGTGTTTTTAGTTTTCAATGTAAGTTTTCCAAGAATCATGAATATTAAAATTACACAAACAACCATCTATCTACCAAAATATGTATAGAGCACACCTTGCAGCTGTTTTTTAATTAATTCTATAAAACATAAACTATTAACAAAAAGAAGGCCTTTGACTACTTTACTGGTCACAGATAAAAAGAAATCAAAAGCTGCGTCAACCGAGGGTTTTAATTGACTAAATAGAAGTGGTTTACATAATCACATATATGCTATTCATCTCATATATAAACCAGTGGTTGCCTATTGTCAAGGAGTTATTAATAATGCATACTTCTAACTCTGCATATAAAACAAGTTACATTCTAAATGTTTAGGGTCTAAGAAAAGTACCTAGAGGGTCCATCACAGGCCATAAATCATCATATTTACTACAACATCAAATTAATTATTGCTGTTTGCTATTCAAAGTTTTAATACACTACTCCAGCTCACAAGAGTGTCTATGTCTATTTAGTGTCTATGTGTTTACATGTTTCAAAAGAAAAATTCTCAGATTCACAAGAATGAAGTGACATTAATAGCTAAACTGTCAATGCTAAAAAACAACTAAGTTGCAGTTATCTTAAATTAAATTCAATTTGCTGAAAGTCACAGAACATCTAAAACTCTTACCCTATCACCAGGATCTCCTGCCAGACCAGGTGGACCTTGTAAACCTGGAGGACCTGGAAGACCCTGAAATTCAACCAGTAAGAAAAACTTCAGAACATTTGGATTGATTATTGATGACGCATGAGCCAAGTGAAGATGTGTAGGTAGCTTACACCAGGTCCAGGTGGTCCAGTAGGTCCTTCGACCAGCATTCCCTATAAACAAAATTACAATCTGAGGAGCAGGTCACAGAATCAAATGAGTGCTTTAATTTTGTTTGTATGGTGACAAAAGCCCTGAAGTCACTGTCCACTCACGGGTTCTATTACAGCAGGCTCTCCTTTCTCTCCCTTCTGCCCAAGAACTGATTCTCCAACCACCTGAAAACCATTGAATGGAGATGAACAATCTTACATATTAAACACAGTTTAGACAGACCAGAGCTCTGAGCTACGACAGACAAAATAAAGCTTAGAAAGACAGAACAGAGCGTGGACAGAATAAACATAAGTTTGACAGACAGAGAACAGAGTATAGACAGATAGACACACACACAGAGCAGAGGTTAGGCAGACAGACAGACCAGAGCTTTGACAGACATGCATTTTGACAGTACAAAGCTTAGACAGAAAGACAAAACAGAGCAACTGACAGTACAGGGCTTAGACAGATAAACTGACAACCAGACAGTACAGAGCTTAGACAGACAAACTGACAACCAGACGGTACAGAGCTTAGACATACCAAATAGACATTAGAAAGACAAAAACGAGCATAGACAGAAAGAACATGGGTTAGACAGACATACAGACAGACAGACAGACACATAAAACCGAGGTTAGACAGACATACACATAGAACAGAAGTTAGACAGACACACGAACTGAGCTTCGACAGAGAGACACAGCAATACATAACGGAGCTTATACAGACATACATAACAATGCTTAGACAAACAGCTAGAGATGGTGATGCTAGGACGGACGGACAGACAGACAGACAGCCAGGCAGACAGAGACAGGCAGGCAGGCAGGCAGGCAAACAGACAGACAAAACAGAGCTTAGAGAGGGAAGCAAACTGACAGACTGAAAGGGAGACAAGCTGACAGACTGACAGCAATACAAAACAGAGCTTAGAAAGACAGACAAAACAGAGCTTAGACAGTCAGACCAACGGACAGCCAGACAAAACAGAGTTTAGACAAACAGAACTTAGACAGATAGACAAACGGACAGCCAGATATAACAGAGCTTAGACAGACAGACAGACAGAACTTAGACAGATACAGACAGACAAACTCACAGCCAGACAAAACAGAGCTTAGACAGAAAAAACAGAGGTTATAAAGACAGAAAAGAGCATGGGCAAAAAGAACATAGGTTAGACAGTTAGACAGACAGACAGTATGGCGCATAGACAGACAGACACATAGAACAGAGCTTAGACAGACAACAGAACAGAGCTTAAACAGACAGACAGGCATAACGAAGCAGTCACAGACAGACAGCCAGACATAACGGAGTTTAGCCAGACATATATAACAATGCTTAGACAGACAGCTAGAGATAACGATGCTAAGACAGCATGACAAAACAGAGCTTAGAAAGAAAGACAGAACAGAGTTTAGATGGTCAGACAAAATAGAGCGTAGACAGACATCACAGAGCTTTAACAGACAGATAGTCAGACAGACATAACAATTCTTAGATAGACGGGCAGACATAACAATGCTTAGATAGATAGAACCTAGCTGAGACAGACAGACAAACATAAAAGAGCCTTGACAGTCAGACAAAAAGAAGAGTGCTTGGACAGAAATACCAGAGCTTAGACAGACAGGTAGACATAACAGAGCTTAGACAGACAGGTAGACATAACAGAGCTTAGACAGACAGGTAGACATAACAGAGCTTAGACAGACAGACAGAAAGAAAGACATAACAGAGCCTAGACAGATAAACATTAGGCAGACCAACAGATCAAACAGAATGAAAAAGCAAAAGACAAGTCAAAAAAACTAACAACAACAGAAAGAGAAATATCAGAAGAATTCAGATAGGAAAAATATAAAACCAAAGTATAGACAGGCAGAACATTAAACAGCAAACTAAGAGAAAGGCAACAGAACGATCAATAGAATGAAAGCATAGACAGACAGTTCAGACAATTAAAAAATACAGACAGACTGGCATAAAGTAATTTGTGAGGCAGAAAAAGCATAGAATGAGAGACAAAGACACACAAAATTCAACAGAGCAAAAGTGTAAACAAACCATGAGACAAAGGCAGGCAATAAGATATGCTGGCATAACATAAGATGAGAAACAGAAAAAACAGAGTTAATTGAATTTAGAAAGAATTAAAACATAGCCAGACAGGCAAACAGAAAGACAGACAGAAAAATCCACGCAATGAATAAGCAGAGAAACACACCAGACAATTAGAGCTCGAGTGAGCAAATAATAAAAATGAATGAGTTCACAGACCAGATGAAGAAAATCAGATGTGAAATCGAGAGGAAGACAGGCTGCCACCAACAGAAGCAAACAAACAAAAATAACAGACAATAGAGAAACAGTCAGAGGGAAAGACAGAATTATCTAAAATAATAAAATAGGTTGACTGAGAAATATGCAGAAAATAAGACAGGCAGAACCACAGACTTGAATAATGTCAAAAATAATGACAGAATTAAAGACAGACAGACAGTCTTTAAACTACAAGGGTTAGTGGTGATAACTGCTGGTTCGGATGTCCTTCTAAAAATGTTCAGATCATGCATTAGTCGTAAATATGCTTGTTACATTGAGTCGTTTCTTTTCATGAAGACAAAGGGGAACCGTTGCTTCGCTGGCCAGTTAGAAGCAGGCACTGCAGTGTTCTCCGAAAGGTAAGAATGAACTTGTTCAAGGGAGGAGCAGGACAAGGTTGTGTCTGAACAGACAGCTGGCTTTGTGGTATGGGGTAATTGCCATGTCCCGGGGCAGTATGGGAGATCAGGTGCTGACAGTCAGGGAGTTCAGACTACAGCAGCTACATTAGTTTCATGTATAAGTGCATGTGTGTGTGAGTGGGGGCTTCTTTTCTGTGTGAGCATCAAGGATGAAAGTGAGAGTGCACTTACACAGGTGAGAGAAAGATATGGAGGCTTAGATGTGTGATATTAGTATAACCCGACATAAAAAGACTCAACGAAGGCCGATTACCACTTCCAGTAGCCCAAATCCTAACTCAGGGCTTTATACTTACATCCGAGGTCACTTGTGTTTCGGCGATGTCTGTTTCTGCAGCAACTCCTTGCCCAAAACTGTCCTCATATGTGGACGTAGGGTTCGAAACTGCATTGCCAAACTCATCGTACGTCCCATACTCATACTGACTTTTGTCAAGTCCAGTTATATCATATTCCTTAAGATCATAATCCTTAAAGTCATACGAATCCACTCCCAGGGGGTCAGAATTGCCGCCGGGAAGCATGGCCTCCTGGCCTGCGCTCACATCCATACCAGCCTGGGCCGTCTCGGTGAAAACATCACCAATAACTTCCTCCTCCACAGCCTTATTAGACCCAAAACAATGCAGCCGGGTGGTGAGGGAAGCGGGTTGAGCAGGGGAGGGAAGATGGAGGTTAGTTTAAGCAGCAAATTCTATGGTTTCTATAGCAAAGCAAAAGCAAAATTAATGGCATGAAATTTGGTCATCAAATTTGTGCAGAAGCAAGGTAACACTTGTTTGTCCCATTCAAAGAAAAGGTGCATTGATGAAAAATTGCATTGATGAAATGTTTAGCTAAGTAAGTTAGTTTTAAAAATTTAGGTTTAAGTCAGTAATTTACGCAACTATATTGTCTAAAACACATAGATATACAATGCAAACATTATGATTAAAAAAAGATTAAATACATTTTCTTTCACATATCTTTTGAAAACAAGACACACCAGGGTTGAATATATATATATACCAGGGTTGAATATATATATATAATATATTATATATATATATATATAAACGTTCTTTATAAAAATATCTAAAAAGAACATTTGTTTATCAATTGTGGGTAAATACAAAATAAATGCTGAAACTTTAAAACCACTTTAGATGTTTAAGTGTAAATACATACAAAATTAAATACAAAGAATATGCATGTAAAGAAAAATTACAAAAAATCTAAAGCGAACACAATTGTTCAAGTTTTTTTTTGTTTCTTACAAAGTGACAAAAAGCAAGTAATGTTATTATTTAATTTAAGGGACAAATCAAGTATTACCTTCACCACTAAAAGGTGTAGCTGCATCATTAATAAAATCACACAACCACAGAACTTTCTTTTTTCACATTAAACACAATGTTTACGCAATTATATTTAAATGTGAAAAAAGAGGATTGGAAAAACTTCAGTATTTATTCAATACTAATGCATTAAATGTGCAACCAAATTCAGCAATGGATCAAAAGGAAAACTTCAAAATAAAAGCATATTTCTAACCATTAGATTTTACAAGCAAAGCATTACAGTATATTTATGGCATTCCGCGAAACAAAAAGTTCTCCATTTATGGTTGCACATTTGGCCTTTAAATTTGAATAGTGAAGCAAAGTTATCTACACATTTCAGTCTGTAACATAAATATTACGCAAATGTGAGTTTTTCTTTCGCTGCCTATTAAAATAACAGTTTGGAAAGTTATTTGCATTTTATCAATGATAGCTAGGGTCAGAAAATAGCAGAAGCATAATTACCCAGCAAGACATTAACATATACCAATGTGATAAAGATTAAATCACCTGATCAATAAAATCAATGAACTCCTAACATCAGTGATATTCACAAGAAAAGCTAAAAAAAAAAAAAACTCCATGGCAATTCACAAAGAAATTACTCTTTGGTATTTAAGCCATGGGAGTTTTGAACCACAATGCGTGAGTGGCAGCTGAGTGGCAGCGAACACCATCAGATGGATAATAAAGTTCCCTCGCAATGACCGTTCAAAGCACGAAACAACTGGGATCGGTTGTTTTGCTTTTGACGAATCAAATACTTCCTTGTTCTCTGAATACTTCTCCCATTCGTCCCACATTAGTGACCCTCTTCCTACTATTAGAGAAACAAATCAAGCGCTTACCTGTTCTGGGCCAGAAGTTGCGGCTTTGGAAGCATCTATCGTTCCGTAGTCAAGTTCAGTGTCTGTATAGTATTCTCCATCTAAATTGTTAGGCTACAACAGTATCAAAGTGAAAAGAAAAGAAGATACGAAAGGAGGAATTAACACAGTTCAAGCCGTTTCAAAGCAGACTGCAAGGACTTCAAATAGAAAAAGAAAACGGCGACTTGTTCAGATGATCATCAGAGATTTCTCCTGTAAGCGAGAGATCTTGATGGGTTCTGACATCTACTACTCTTCTACTATTACCCCTAGATAGGATTTTCTTGGTGGTGGAGGTAGGTATCCATATCTCTTCTTCTTAGGTGCTACCTTTTTTACCAGTTTTGGCTCATGGTACTTATAGAGTTTGGAAAAAGGTTTAGGGGACTTTTTTGTCCTCTTCGCGTTCGTGGAGACACTACGTTTCACTCTCTGCAAAATGTTATCGTGAAGGGAAAAGAGACAACACATGAAACATTCAAATTAGATGGCAAACAAGGTATTTATGTGTCTAAAGTTTCATACTTAAAGGTTTTAACAACACCAGAATTTTTCATTCTCATCGCCAATGTGCTTGTACATAGAATTTGAAACAATGGAAAAAGACAAAACCCTATATTGGAGGCATTCGACTTCTTTTCACTTTTTAACTTCAAGAAAAGGATTGAAAGATTCACAGAATTAGTGCATGAAATCAAAGGTTCAATTTTCTATTCATGAAGCAAATGGAGTAATGTAGACGGCTTTGATTATGTTTTGACTGGCTTTCTGAAGCTGACAACAAAAATATTGGTATCTGTGGAAGGACATCAGCCTTAGTTTCGCTTCGCTGTATAAAAAGAGTTTGGAGTTTTTTCTCGATTTTTGGACTTTGGTTCATCAAGTCACAAAATCTGATGTCACTTTTGACTAGAGCTGAAAATGAGAAGTCAAGTTGGCTTGTGCAATTACTAAAAATATGTCAATGATCGACTATAAACCATTATATTTAAGAATTTCTGCACCTCTTTATAGTGTTTCAGCCTCAGTTAAGGCAAATGTTTTAGACACAAAAAATCCTGGCCTTTTCAAAAGTAATAAATGATTGTTTTAAGAATATACACAAAAAAGAAAATTATGGTTAACCTGTAGATCTGTAAGCAACCTGTAAACCAACCTGTAAACTGTAGAGTTTTACATTTCAAACCTTCAATTTCCGTTACTTATAATAAGGTATGCAATTTAAAAAAACCTATAGAGTCTACTAGTCAAATTCAAACAAACTTATAGCCAATCAGTAACCTCTCACATTGGTTCAGCGTACAATTGGTTTAGGGTTGTCTTAGTTTTGGTGCTTTTAAGCAAACTTTTCAACACTGGCTTTCAGATGTCGCAAGATCACATAAGTCTGCAGGGGCTAAAAGCAACTGATCTTTTATATCTATCTAAAGCAGGGGTCTCAAATGCAACTCCTGGAGGGCCGCAGCCCTGCACAGTTTTACTCCAAAATTAACCGAACACACCTGATTCCACCGATGGTTTGTTTGAAGCTACAGGTGTGTCGCTTGAAATACGGTTGGGTTAAAAACCCGCATGGGCTGCGGGCCTCCAGGAACTGAGTTTGAGAGCCCTGATCTAAAACCATGCAGTTTCAGTAATCAGAATGATTTTCTGTGCGTCCGTTTTTCAAAAACATTTTTTTTACCAGGTTTTTCAAGATGTATTTCAAACACAAAAAACAGCATAAAAAACTTCATAATTTTTTTTTACCAAGGCCCAAGTCAACAATTTTACAATAACATGAATTCAGAAATTGCTCAGAATTCAAACTTTGAACTGAAGAGCACCTTTACTTTCAAGTAACACTACTATACAAAGATCTGAAATACATTATCATGCAGTTTTAACCAATAATGCTTGTTTTCTGGACTCAATACACAACTTTTTACAGCTCCACTATAGAAAAAAATTTACCTACATGAATTTTATGACTGGACCATCAATTATTTCAATTGTGCATTTGTTAAAGTATGTGAACAGCTGCAGTAATTTAAATGCCAGGCTCTTTCAACACTAAGAGAAGCTTAAGAATAAAAATGAAGTCCAATATCTCCTTAAACAAACCATTTTAACAGTCCCACATGTAATTGTTGAATTTTTAGTTTAGTATAACACAATTTGACTCAATCCTCCAACATCTGGCCAAAACCTTTTCATTTTAGTTTAGTTTAACAATGAGGCATATATAACATGAAGGCCACTAGAAAACTAATGCAACAAAGGCACCCATTGATTTACCTGTGGCTCAGAAAACTCATCGGTCGCTGTTGGTGCCGCTCCATCATAATAATCATATAATTGACCATATTCAGTTGTGTACTGCACACAGGGAGAGGAATGGAAAGAGGTTAGCAAAGAAACACACAAGCACAATGTAATCTGCCCACGGGTCAATTACATACGTTCACTGTTAGACCATGACTCTGCAGCTGATTAGATCAAGCATTAGTTTATATCATTCAGCAGATTTCATCTTTTTGCAACCAAATGAAAACAATGATCAGCGAAGCAAAAATGCTCAGCTTGTGTCAGGTATGTTAAAGTTTAGTACATGATGCTTTAATTACTTTAATTCAGAACATGTGATGTACTTGTTATGATATCCATGTGAGTGTTTAGAGCCCTATAAAGAGACCCTGCATGTCCAAAATGGAGATCGCATCCATATGTTGGCTGCTTTCTTCATTTTTTGATCTTTCTCATCATTATGTGAGAGAGTTCACATCTGCTGTTTAAAGCAAAGGCAGATTAAATCTGTGAAGAGTAAAAATGGGTTGATTTTCTGTAGTTGTGGTTCTCCTTCCTCTAAAGCCCTACTTGGTTGAGATAAGAATGAGTGAGATGAGGGATATTCTTACAATTATTTGAGTAAGGGCATTGCTTTGGTTAATTAAACCAAATTGTAGTTAATAACCTTTAACTTATAGTACAGACACAAATGTTTTTCAGAGTGTATACAATGAACCTATTGCTATAAACCTTTGTTTCATTTTTCCATTATGTCTACCACTTTCCATTATCGGTTAAAAATATATTTTGAGTTCAGAAAGAGTGTTGCAATTCTGACTGTAACAACAAATAATTTAAGTACTCTTTATGTGCTTCACTATTTTAAATTCTTCTGTTTAAAAGGTAGTTTCAATGAGATACTGCATCAGTACGAGAATTTAAACAAAAAATGATTAACATTGTCCAATTTAGTTATTTTCTGCTTTTTCTGTATTTTTTCTCAAAAAAAAACAAGTCTTTTGTGAAGCAAACAACAAATTCTAATATTTTCCAATAATGTGGATAACAGATTCTCAAGTTTTTGCATATTTAAAAAAATGCAATTATAGTTCATTACTGTTCAATTAAAGCAAAATCAAAATTTTCAGAGTGAAGAATTAGCCTGTTGTTATAGACTTTTGTTTCATATTTTTCACTATCATTCAAAATATATTTTGAGTTCAGAAAATATCTCAACTTTGACAGTATGAACAAATAGTGTAAGCAACATTGTGCTTTGTTACTTTAAACTCCTCTGTTTTAAAGCTATTTTCTTGAGCTCATTCATCAGTATGAGATACTTTCAAAGAAAAAATGGTTAACATGTTCCAATTTAGTAATTTTTTCAGTTTTTTTTCCTAAAGCAATGACTAGAAAAGGACGAAGCACACAAGAGGAGCTCATTAGGTCATGATGAAGTTCACAGAGTCTAAAAGAGGTTTGATTAGAAATATCTATGCATATAAACACACACTTAAGAATACAATATTTTTTAGAACATGGTTCAAAGTTTTTCAGATGAAACTAAAATCCGTGTTTCCAAATTTTGCATCACTCTTTGTCTTTGATGAAGATAGACTTGCTGGTTTGTTGTCACAATCAGTGATACGCAGGGTAACCCCTTGCAAGCTAATGTTAGAGCTTGTATGGAACTGTAGCCAAAGTAATATTGTATCAAATATTGTAATAAATGTTGAATAACTAAGTATTATGCACAGTGAAAGACCACAGTGAACACTGAGGCTTTTATTAGACCAATGCAGAGGGAAAGTTAATTTGAAGCTATTTGTTTCTTGGCTCTCCTCATTTCAATAAGATATGGTGATGATCTGAAATCCTTTGCGTAACTTTATGACATGATTTGCAATTGATATTTTTAACTATGCTTGAGTTAACATGTAAAAAACAGTAAACATTTACCATTAACTACATCATATACAATACATATTCTTTAAGATATATGGATATATATGCATCATGTTTTAATGATAACAGGCACATGGAGTGACCCATACCCGGAATTTGTGCTCTGGATTTAACATCCAGGTGTACACACACAGCAGTGAACAAACACACCGTGAACACACACCCGGAGAAGTGGGCAGCCATGGCTGCGGCGCCCGGGGAGCAGTCTGGAAACTGGAGCCTTGCTCGAGGGCTCCACAGCTGTGGTTGTTGAAGATGGAGAGCAAGTGTTTCATCACTCACACCACCTCCAACTCGGTGGATCTGGAGATCGAACCGGCGACCTTCCGATCACAAGTTGATCTCCTAATCAACCAGATCACAACTACCAAAACATATTTTTAGCCAAAGGATAGAAATTTAACATGGCCTAAAATCTGACTCTTTATGAATCCAAACTTTTGAGAGCAGTTTACAGTTACCAAGGTAGCTTATCACCACCAGAGTGTAAATGTGGGGTGAATTAACAATGCCCTGATAATTGTAAAGCGTATTTGAGTGTATAGAAAAGCGCTATATAAATTGAAGGCATTATTACTATTATTATTATTATTATTACTACAGTAATCTGTACCCATCATATGTCAAATGTTGACCGGTGTTGTTCTCGATTTCAGTCTATTGCATCAGAACTGCAGTGCACTATAGTATTTGTAATTATGTTACCAAAACAAATAATATAACATTAAAAGCTTTAATACAAAAACTATTTTTAGAGCTTAATGTTAATCACTTTCAATATTAGCATTTTGATGTAACAGTGCAAGTTATATCCAACTTTGTGAAATATTCACATGTGGAAATAGAGCATAAAACTGCCCTTAGTTCCAGTCATTTGACTGTAAGTGTCAAAAGTACCAACTGTGTGTAAAGGTTTGCTCTTCTGGGAACTGTTCCATCCGCTGCTCAGTTAGAAGTCTGATGGACAGTCCTTACACTCTACTGACCTCCTCTCCAGGCTCCTGTGCTTGCAGCGTGTCCTTGTGAGGGACGTGACAGTCTGGGCTGTAGTGTTCACAGTAATCGTAGGCTGCTTTAGGGTCGGACACGATCAGCAGCTGTTGGATATCACCCTGAAAGAATGAAAAATATAAAGCGATTTATTTCAGACTAATGAACTTTAAATAATATATTTAAATAATATAAAAATCTTACTTGTGCTTTAAATAATATATATATATATATATATATATATATATATATATATATATATATATATATATATATATATATAAAATATTACAAATAATTATAACATCTAATGATAATAACAAATAGATACCGAAAAAATATTAATTGAAGTTGGAGGAGAAAAACAACAACAACAAAAATATATATATACATTACTGTAAAAACCCCACAAACAAGTGAAAAGAAACAAAAAGAAAACAAAACTGGAAATATAAATAAACCAATATTACAAATGACAACAGCAAACTCAAATTCAAGCAATGTTAAAAAATTTATTCACAACTGGATAAACAAATAAACAATAAATAGTAAATAAATCAAATGCTTTGAATCAAATACTTTGAAAATAAACAAATCACTGTACAATACAATATTGTAAATCAATATAATATTCAAAAATACAGATAAAACTGTACACAATTGAAATAAGTACTGTAACAAACTAGACGATTAAACACAGAAATGACCAATTAAAAAAATAAACATTTAAAGCAATGAAAATGTAGGAAGTCAATAAAATTCTTTGGAGAACTTTTGGCATTTATCACCATCACTAAACAGGGGGGTGTCCCATGGATTTGAACTACGGTTTTAAATGCAGAGAGTTGGAATAGGAAGGCAACAAAACACTTTCCAAATGAGAAGGGTCAAAAGGTTCAGGAAATAGCTGTTATATACAGGTAAATAAAATCATCATGAAACACCTGGTAAAGAAGCCCACACAGGAGGTTTCCTCTCGTATAAGATGAGATAATAGCTGAGCTAACAGTCAAAAGCCGTCTGTTCAACAACATGAACACCCCACTCTCTTATTCTGCATCTGGATTTAAAATTGTTTCATATACAATGGATTTTGAAGTTTTTGATGAGACCAAAGGAGCCATTCATTGTCCAATCATGAATCATTTCTCTTTACAAACATCAAACAGTGTCAAACTTTTTTTTCAGCGAGCCATCGATTAACCAAAATTACAGATTGGGAAATGCTCTGCTCTATTCAGCCTCCACCGTTCATAGCCTGGATCTAGATCACCGGTATATTCATGCAGTGGGAAGCTATTTAAGAAAAAAATGGACTGCAAGGTCATCAAGTCTTTACATTATCTTCCCTCTGATGCTAGCATCATATGGAAACAACGCAATTTTTTCTGTTCCAAAACCACATCCATAACTGTACGACACAAATGAAAACTTAACACATATGCCTTAACATCAGTCTACTAAAGCTCAACATTAAAACAAGACTGAAAAAAAACTGCAAGCGAAAATGCAATGTGCATTTTAGGGGATTGGCAAAATATCTTCATATATTTTTCCCTCACGATGGCAAACAGAGACTTTGTGATATTTTTTCAAAATGAAAAGTGCAGCTCAGAGTAATTTACCAAATAACATTCAACTTTAAATAGCTATTCATAAACCATTCCAAGTTATAACACAAGTTATATTGGACATTTAGGTATATGAAGGAAAATTGAAGAAAGAGAGAGAGAGAGAGAGAGAGAGAGAGGACGAGAGATGAGAGAGGAGAGGAGGATGAGAAGAGAGAGAGAGAGAGAGAGAGAGAGAGGGAGAGAGGAGAGGAGAGGAGGAGAGAGAGAGAGAGAGAGAGAGAGAACAAGTTTGGACAAGTTAAGGACTCACACGTGTCTGAATACGAGTCTCTGTACTCTATAAACGCAACTATATAAACAGCAACTACTCAGGTGAGCCCTACATTACCATAAAGGCTGCTTGATCCACTCATTACCTCCTCATGTTGATGTGGTCACTAGAAAAAAAGAATGGAAAAGCTATATTTGCCAATAAAATCTCATTCTGTTTAATTTAAGCATTTGAAATGCTTAATGCAACCTTAATATTTATTCTTGTGTTTTTAATGGGAAACCTATATGAAAGTTTTATTTAATTAAACAGCTAATAGATTAAAAAATTGTGTCAAATATTCTGAGCTTATTGTGTAATTTGGAAACTGTATCAATTTTATCTAGACAACGACAAACAAATTATTCCACTAATAATAAAAAGAACAAATAAATCCAGGAAAGGAACTTCTGGAGAGCAAAAATCTATCTAATTATTTGACTTTGTTATCAAGGATACAATCATTCAAAGGAAATCAAGCATCCAACCTTCATATAACAACTCAGTAATTAAAGTATTTTGTGCAACAAACTCCAAATTCAATGTTTTCCAATAAAGTGGAGAATAGATTTTGGCAGGCTTACACTAATTTAATAAAAAATGGAAACATGAAACGTCAATAAAGATAGCATTTCAAACCCGAAATCGAATTAAAAACTATATTAAACTGTATGAGCCTCTGTTCACCCCTTAAATACAACACAATTACTAGACCATGAAAGCCTCAGATTTGCTACAAAATCCAAGCTAAGAAATAAACAGGGAGAACAAGTCAACAGCTAAATAAAGTTACAATGGATTTTTGTTTGTCACCATTCACAACTTTCAGAGAAAATAATAAATAAATCAATTTTAAAGAACTAAACCAAAGTTCTTTTCAGAAACTGTTTCCTTCCTGAAAATAAAACCTTCCTGAAGATCTCAACAGAATCTAAATTTCTTTCAGGTTTTTTTCCACCCACAAGTTATCATGTAATCACGAGTCTCCATCTGCTCTTTTGACTGATATTAAATATTCATCAGGGATTTCTAATTGGAGTAAAGTGCAGGCTGGTGTAAAATCAATGTGTCTAGAAAATGTTTTAACTAGAAGAATTAATCACATTTGTAATTGAATCGCAATATGAATAAATCCAATTTCCCGATCACATTAACTGCAATTACAGTCATACGGGAGTTTAACAAACAGAAAAAGTTTTATTTTCATTCAACAAAAGTCTGTCTGACAACATTTATTAATCAGTTAAGTGTTTGATGCAACAACAATTTCGAATGACTAAAATGTAGGAAAGTTCCATAGTATATTTTTGAATATATTTGTTCCATCTAAATTTTGTTTGATTTGTTGCCGACTTGTATTTTAATGTTTACACCAACATTGTGGTCCAACAAATCGATCAATATCTAAAAGCTGACAAATTGTCGTTTTACTTATATCGATATTGCAACACTGGGTTTCATTGTATTTATGTTTACTTAAATTAAATATTGTCCTCTCGAGACTAAATTGTTTTGATATGTTATTGTTGGAAAAATATAGAACAGAAAAAAACTGAAAAAAAAAAAATCACACTGTAAATCCCCATCACAATACTAGTTAAATATAATCGCAATTCAGTTATTTTAAAAAATCGGTCAGCCACACTTTTAACACAAATTAAAAAAACTGGTGGTGCTGACTTATGAATACGATATAATTCATGAGTGAGCCATTCGACTTTTTACACACGTGGTGTGTTGTGTTTCAGGCCCACTGTGTGAAAATCTGTTTAAAATGCAGTCACCCAGCACGAGGATACAGTAAACCCTTCAAATAGCGACGCAGCCCAGCAGGAAACCTTTCATTAAGTGCATAACACCCCAGCTTTACAGCACCACAGAATCTGGTCAGTTTCTACGCTCATTTAATTGTACTTAAATGCTCTAATTACAGAACTGGAGGGAGTCAATGGTGTCCATGAGCAAACCGGAAACAAAAGTAGCCGAGACCTTTGATGTACTTGAGCTCAGAGTTAAGGGCTCGGAGCACTTCACAACACCTCCATCACTATAATCCACAGACAACGACATTTCCTCAACTCAGAGCCTCAACTAATTAAGCTTTTCTGTTTGGTTACAGAAAAATGTGTGAATTTCCACGTTAAATTCAAAAATTTCCTTTTCATAAAGACTTTAAGCGGAGGTCACATTTTATTTACAAAAGAACCCGTCTATACCATTTTTTCTTAGACAAAGTAAATGTGTTTTACATTGATTTAAATAATTTTTTTTTTATTACAACCACTACTACTATCGGACTAAGATTTAATGGGCAGATCAAAACTAATCATTTAAAACGTCTCCCGAACCAGATTAGTTTAGAGATTCAGATGGAAAAAAATATATATATACACTAACCCTTTCAAATTTAAGACTTTTAAAGACCGTTAAGAATCAAATTTAAGACCTATATTATAACATGAAAAACACATCCAAACATTTTCATATAATAAAGAGTATGCTTTAAATATATTTTTTAAACCCCTAAGCATCATTCTGAGAATATACAAAGGTTTTATCCAACTCTGGCAACCCTAGCCATGCCTTTTATAAAGCAGAGCGTTTATGAGCATTTTCTCAAAATCTGGCAACCCTAACCATCATTTTAATGGTTATGAGCCTTTCCTCAAACTCTGGCAACCCTTACAACCACATGCACATGTATATTTTAACATATATGAGTCTTTTGTCAATATCTGGCAATGCAAACAATCACTTTTAAGATTTTGAGTGTCTATTTTGAGTATCTATCTAGTATGCATATATATATATTTTAGCATTTATAAGAACTTTCTAAGACTGTGGCAACACTAACCATACTTTTAACTTTTTAAGCATTTAGAAGAATTTTCTCAACCCCAACACTGCAAAAAATGAATTTTAAGCAAAGCTGAAAATGCTTAAAATTAGATTGAAAATCTTGATTTTCTTATTTTTGGAAGAATTTTCTAATTTAAACCTTTTGGGTATAGATTACTTTGCTTATTTTGAGAAAATAACACTTATATTTTCTTGAGGAGAAAAAAAATCTTATTCTGGTCATTTATGTTCTTGATTTAAGAAACTATGTGAAACAAGTTGCCGATTTTGCCGCTGATCTTAAAACAAGAATCTTAAAACAAGAATTTTTGACTCAACATATTCTTATATCAAGAATGTTACTTATATTTTATTTTAAGAAATCAATATTAAATACTGGTTAAAAGCATGCATCTTGGAACAAGAAAAAATATCTTAAATCTAGTTCTACTCTAGATCAAGTAAAGGTAAGAACATTTGATTTCTTGAAATAAGATTCAAATGTTTGTGAAAAAAAATAAGAAAAAGGATCTACACCATAAATAAATCATCAATAACCCAAACCTTAATACCCCATCCAGTTGTGTACTAACTTTGATGGAAGAGATCTGTACTTCAAAAACGCACTCTTGAAACAAGAAAAAAAACTCAAATATAGATGAACTCTTCCTAAATCAAGCAGAAGATTCTGCTAATGGGGTAAGCAAATTTCAGTTGGTCAGAATTCTTAAAATTAGCAAAAACTTCTTGCTGGTAACAACAAGCTGTTGGATCTTAAGAAAATACAAAAACTCTCAAAACAAGTCTTTCCAAGCTGTAAAAACGTATTGAAACTAGAATATTCCAACTTGTATCTAGTCACTAGTGGTCTTAAAACTAGACAATATGTTTTCTCTTTTAGTTTTATATAGCTTATCAGAAACAAATTAACTTGTCAGTGCTGATAGCGTAGCGGTCAGAGCGCTCACATGTGAAGCTGAAACCTATCTGAACTGTACTGTCTAAAAATGCACCAATAGGCCTAAATAATAAATAATATAATTATTTTAAATTAAAATTGTAAGCTAGAATTTCTAGTTTTAAGAACCCATATTCTACTTTAAGAACTAAAATTAAGCACAAATTTTCTTAATTTAAGGTTGTCTATACTTATTTTAATACTAAAGTTTCTAAGTTAGTCTTAAATAAAAGAGAAAACATCCTAGTTTTAAGAGAGATTGTCTAGTTTTAAGATACAAGTTGAAATATTCTAGTTTCAGTGCAGTTTTACAACTTGTAAAGTCTTGTTTTGAGAGTTTTTGTCTATCAGCTAGAATTTTTTTCTAATTTTAAGAAATCTTGCCAAGTCAAATTTGCTTACCCCATTAGCAGATTTTTTTGCTTGATATAGGAAGAGTTTAACTTTATTTGAGGGTTTTTTTTCTTGTTCCAAGAGTGCATTTTTTGCAGTGAAGCAACAACAAAAAACACATATCAGATGAGCTTCACATGGACATGTGAAAAATAACAGCTAGACCTAGAACAGAGAATTAAAGATTTTTGAGACCCATCAGAAAACCTGTATTAAGGAGTGAGTGGTCTCAAGACTCGGGTCACTTCTCAGATCTGGAGCCCTCCTAGGAACCTCTCGTCTAGTTCACATCATACTCATCCACTTAACTGAGACTGTTTGTATTTGATTAATTTCAGACTAATTGAGAAGTTTTGAGGACTTCAGTTGAACTTCTTTCAAAACAAAACTTTGCAAATGTGGTCGCAGGGCAAAATATGGACTTGGGTGTCTATAATGTTTTGGTGAAGCTGGTAAGAAGTTTAAAAAAAGAAGTGGCTTAGCATAATGTTTTCATTTTTTTGATAACACTTCTGTGTTTATCTTTTTTTAATATTCCAGGCTTATCTCACTAGACGTACCCCAAATTACTTGCAACTTTTATTGTTCACTTTCTATTTTGTACAAATTAAAGTAATCCAACAAAGATTAGTAGTAAGGCAAACAGCTATTTAAAAAGACAATACTGAGAACCCATGCATACATCCCTTTTTATCATTTTTCCTTTAAAACACTTCAAACTAGCTAAATCCCTGCCCTTACACAGTGTGATTTCACACAGGGAGGGTCAGGGATGCCACTCCTATGGTTTTGACCAGGTATTTCCTCCATATTACCCAAAATACACTTCTGAAACAGCCGTACGGTGAGAACAGTCCCAGCGTTTATGCTCTCACACAGAGGTTTCAGTGTTTCCAATCTTAGAAATCCCAGAAGACACACCAAATCTAAATAGTGTGGCATGCCTCTCAGAGTAAAAACATGGCATCTTAACTCAATACATAATTTTTTTCACTGCAATATTAAGCTTTTTATCATTTAAAGTTAAACCTGGCTTGTTTATCAATTAAAATAATATAAAATTAAAGCTTTCCATGCAGGTCTAGGAGAACAGAGTAAACAATGACACGTTTTTTAAAACGGCTGCAACATAGTTTTTATTACACATTATTTTTTATTCTCTTCAGCAACAACAGTTAACAATAAGAATACAATTATTTGTAGAAACTAAATTACAAAAAATCATAACGCGTGTGGCCTAAAAAAAATGAAAAATACACATTTTTTAAGCAGATATGAAGAATTTGTATACATCTTTGAGAAATTGTGAAGATCAATTTATCCCCAAATACAATGAAATTAGGAGTGAAGGCTAATACAACTTCATTAATAAAAAACACTAAACTGCAATGATCATCACCACATGACCACTAAGATCCTTAATCAAGATCATATTTAAAAACAGTACAGCATGAGATACTAAGACAGTCCCATCCCCCAGTATCTTCCAGTCAGGCCCTGCTAGTCCTCCTCTTCACAAAGCATCAGTGCATTTCAATTTCACCTGTCAATCGGCCCCATTGTACAACACTATTTACAACTTTACTTATTTTGACCCTGCGCATTCCAGACTGCCTCCACTGTGAAAGTGCAAGTGACCAAACACACATCTAACACAGAGGGGGAAAAAAACTATCTACTTACCAGCCACAACTTCACTCCAAAAACCTATTTATATAAACAAGTGAGGTCAGTAAAAGAAAAAATAAAACAGTTGCAAAGCAGAAGTTTCAGAGAGCATCATAAACATCAGCTTGATAAAGTGTAAAGATTAGTTATGTGTTGTAAACATCTAAAGGAAGAGGAAAAATTTGATTCGCTATAGTATTTGCCAACTATTTTAGCTGAATAAAAAAACTCTACCAAGTTTCCAAAAAGATTTTCATAATTTAATGCTAATAAACTGTTACAAAATTCATTACACAATTTCTGTTTCTTTGCTAAAGCACCCACTTTTAAATTTTTTTGAATGATTTCTGAAAATGCAAATGAGCTGCTGCATCTCAACCACAAAATCAAATACTCCCTGTGTATGTTTTTAAAGTCAATGTCCGTTTAAACATCTCATGCAGTACATTCCAGAGGGCCCCCAAAAAACATTTTCGGTCATTAAATCATGATCAAGCATTTATTGGGAACTTTGTTTGGAAATAATTGTAAGCTGTCTGAAAATTGGGAAACTGGGAAATTGTATCTTGGTCATGAAAACAACTCATTCTATCTTTTGTCACATATTTCAGTATTTTGACATTTGAAATATAAATTCAAATACAAACATTTTGCACAAAATTACTTTATGTATGCTCTGTATGATAAAAAACATATTTTTTTTACAAATTGTACTCAAATTCTCAACCAGTGTGTAAGTACATCTTTAACCCTGTACTCTCAACTTATTGTCACACACTTCTATTTTTTATTGTAGAAGAATCGTCTGAGTCAATATCTGAGTCTACCTTGTCTGTGTCATGTCATGAATGTCCCGATGATTGTTTTTTTTAGCTAACATTTACATTTACGCATTTGGCAGACGCTTTTGTCCAAAGCGACTTACATTAGTCTATCTCAGCTTGTCATAATAGAAATTGAATCAACTGATCAATAAGCCAAAGCAGTGAGGAAGTAGAGGAAGAAGATAAAGACAGACGAGGAAAAAAGAAAATAGTTTATTTTTAGTAGGTGTTCCCTTAAGAGAAGAGTTTTCAGTTGCTTTTTGAAAGCTGTTAGTGTTGTTGCTTTCCAGGCTGGATCAGGGAGTTTGTTCCACCATCCAGGGACAGTGAAAGAGAAGGTTCTGCTGAGAGATCTTTAGCCCTTGTGGGATGGAACCAAAAGTCGCTGTTCCTTCTCTGAGTGTAGGTTTCTGGAGGGCATGTAGGAGCTCATGGAGGTAGACAGGGGCTGATCTGGAGATAGTTTTGTATGCCAGCGTTAGCGATTTGAATTTAACCCGAGCTGCAATGGGGAGCCAATGAAGAGTGATGAAGAGGGGAGTAACATGAGCTCGTTTCGGTTCCTTGTAGATAAGACGAGCTGCAGAGTTCTGGATCATCTGCAGAGGTTTGAGTGCATTTGCTGGAAGTCCTGCTAGGAGAGCGTTGCAGTAGTCCAGATGTGAGAGGACCAGAGCCTGAACCAGGAGTTGAGTTGCATGTTCAGTTAAGAAGGGCCTGATCTTTCGAATGTTGTTGGATGGTGAGATCGTGATGCACAGAGGGAAGGGGCGGGATTACCAGAAGTTCTGTCTTGGCCATGTTGAGCTGTAGGTGATGGTTCTTCATCCAAGTAGAGATGTCGTTCAGGCAGTCAGTTATGCGGGTAGTTACTGACAGGTCATCGGGGGGGAACGACAGATAGAGTAACAGAAAGAATACTCTTCAACTACTCAACCTAATGCCAATTAATTTAACCCTTCCTCTTACATCAAAGTCAGTTGCCATCACAGTAAAGTAAATGCTGCTAATAAAATAACCCCCTCGGTTCGCAGTAAGATTGTCAAGCATTGACTGGTCGGCGATGCTAAAGTTAGGGACCACTGCTCTACATCTCAACATGACATTAGTGGGTTTCTCAATTGCATTTCCATTTCCTGCGGTTATTCTGCACTGAAATTCTGAGTTTAAAGGACTGGGTAAAAAGGATTTTCGTCATCTGTAAGCCAACTAATTTAACCTTTCTTTACAGCCAAATCAGTATGCTGTCTGACATTTCAGATTGACAAGGAGGAGCTTACATCCAGTGCTGGTCGCAGTAAGTTCTACTTCACCAAGGGTTGAATTATTGAAAGCGCAGGTTAAAAGGAACATGCACACTGTTTGAGGGCAAATTAAAAAAAATATTTTGAATTTACAAGCCAGTCCTGTGAATTCCTGAGCATAAACCATAATTTGCAGATTGTTATTTTCAGTAATATTCACATTGGTCTAATTGTAGTGGAGATGTAATTCTTTTACTCTATTTTAAATTAAAATTGCATTCAATGGTTTCTGTTTGAATTGAGAATCTTCTTTTAATCCCGTCAATGGCACAAATACAACTCTTTTTAAAATAAATAAATTCGTTTGATTCAATCTACTCTTTTAAAACACCATAAAAGCCTCACTATGGCATGACCCCTTTAAAAAAAGTATGCATATTTTATTTATGCATACAATCTTATAAATATGCGCAAATAACAACTAAGAAAGGACATTTTATTCGATTCACATGGGCCTGTTTAGAACAAAAAAACATGATCTATATTCACTTATTTATAACTAGGGTCACCTAACGAGCCTACCCTGCCTTCGAGTGTTAAGGTAAGGACAGACCCGTGTCAGTTAAATAGCCATGTAGAGATAGGACAAAGAGAGATAGTAGCCATGTAGACATAGTACACTTAACAACCAGCTATCAGGCAGGCTTTTGAACTGTTAGATAATGAATGTGAAAAAGCAAACAAACACAATTAAAACATCAAAAATCAATTCATAAAGACCTCTGTCTGCATTCAAATCAGGAGCACTCCTCTGAGAGAAAACTGAGCCAAAGACAAAGCCCACAGTGCTCCTGGGAAATTATTTCAACCCCGGATATCAAGTCTTGCACATTCCAAAAAATACACTCAGCAGTACAATCAATGACCCAGAGAGAGCTCTGAAAGATTTCAGCAGATCAGTTTCCTGCTTAGACAGAACATTACACACTAAAGGATTACAGACACTCTTTAAAAGATCCTCAGATCTTTACACCCTAAACCACATAATCCCTATAATTGAGTTCTTCTGTACGATGAATTGGTTAAGGACATGCAAACTTTCATTAGAACGTAGAAATGGAATTCGCTATAGAATCAAGGCCTTTGCTCGGTATATGAACAATCCAAGCATGCAGAAGTCCTCTTTGGCTATGGCTAGCTTTAATTATAAGGTGAAAGAAGCCTTCATAACAGGAAGTAGGGGGGAAACCCAGGCACTTAAAGGTAAACAGTGAAACAAGGCCTGTCTGTTTTATCCTGAGTAAGCTCATGTTAACGGAGACAAATATTAGCCTTCTCTATAACAAAAACGACCCCTGATCAAATTATTTTCTCCTTATAATAAGAAAACATAGGCGGGTAGGGTTAAAAATCTCTAAAATTCTGAATCAAAAGAGATGAACGCATCAGAAACCCCTTTTTGTCTGTGATACAAACATCCTGACAAGATAGATGATTAAAGATGTGTGCAAATAAAAATATATATATATATATATATATATATTTTGCATTGGGTAATAGTGTTGCCACGAAAGAAAATGAACTACACTGATAATTTTTTTATGTTAATAGCTAAATAATGAAAGCTAGTAGCTATGAACATAAAGAACACAAAAACAAGGCCTTTGATGACTTTCAGCTGAGTACACAATCGATAGGTCATCAATCTGAAGCAAAAACTCTTTATACTTAATCCTAATGGACAATTGAAGGCTTCAAATCACGGAAGCAAGTTTTTTGAGTGTGAAAGGAAACCAGAGTTCCCGAAGGAAGCTCATGAAAGCACAGGTCCAATTTCACAAAGGAAGACCCCCGACTGGTCACAAACCAGAAACATTCTAACCAAGAAGTACCAGATTTATTTACTGTGTCACCAAAAAAACCCTCATGACACTAATTTGATGTTCTCCAATTTAAACACTATTACAACTATAAGTGAACTTGCAACAACACTAAACAGCAATTCGCACTGCTTTGACAGGAGAGCAAGATCACAGCCCTGAACTTGACAACAGACATTTGACAACTTAAAAATTACTCCAACTCAGGATGTTGGATTCCCCATTTTAGGTTTAACGTGAAGCCAGTGAAACATTTTCCTTTTATTTGTTTTAAAAAGATGGACAAAGCAATGTGCACTTTATCTCAAAAGAAAGTGACACATAAAAACACCTACTCCTACTTAGAGGAAAAAAAAAAAACAGCATTACCTCAAAAGATTCTTCATCTAGGACCCTGGTGCCAAATACGGTGATGCCATTGGTGTCTATGCTGGAATGATCACTCCTACCCAAAGGCTTGGTCAGCTTTTTCTTACAATCAACAATGATGGTCACAGTCTTCTTCTCAACGCTGATGCCCACACGATGCCACCTGTGATAAGCAGGAAGAAGTAATTTAAGTCTCCTACCTGTTGGTTAAAGTCCACAGCACGTGAGTTATGCCATGATTTAAAACCTCAGACAATAGGACTCCGATCTGGAGACATGACATTCCTGAGAGGACCACATTCCAGCCTTCAAACTTTGGCCTTGTTTAACACTGGATTAAACTCATTAAACTCAAGACCAAATCCCCTCTGTGAGTTGTTCTGCATGACAGACATCATGAACATTGTAGAAAGTGTGTGTCAGAAAGGTGCAGCAGCTTTATGCTATGTTAAAAACAGGCGAGCGCCTGGACAGGTGTGCTGTGAGTATCACTAGCACCCAAGAGGGCGATCGATTTCCCATAATCCACTTTATTAGGAAGAAAAAAAAACATTATTTTGCCTCGAGTCCTTTAAGTACTTGGTCATGATGAACAGAATAGGTTTTTACTGTTCCTAGATAACATTTTTGGACGATTTAACAGATACAGATATAGAAACTCCATTTAAAAACTGTGGGGTGAATGAGGAAGTGATTGACTCAGGTGTATGGGTTTTAACCACAAGGCAAAATTTTTTTTAAACATCTTGCCAATAACCAAGAACTGTATCCAGACTTGCCAAACGCAATGATTTAAAGTGACTTCTGCACTGAAAATATGGCTTTTCTCTCAGGGCATACAGTGATGTAATTTAACTTTCCATTTGTCAAGTGCTTTGCTTCTGACAGCAAACTGAAGCTGTCGTTTCATGTACTGCATGTTCAAACAATGACTTTGTACAATTATAGTTTCCTCATTAACTATCATAAGAGATTTCCTCTTTGTTTAAACGGCTATAAAATGATAAACACAAAAGCTGATGGATTTCAATTCTTGTGGTTCATTTATTTAGCAGTTTGGGTCGATCCCAGAAATCCACTCGAAACACTATTTTTTCAAGCATGAGGGGATTGGAATGACAGAATTAACCCAGTCAAGGAGTATTTATCTTAAAATCCCCATCAGAAGCATTAGCGCCAAATCTCACACTCAAATATTGGCTCCAAAATAGCAAAACCCTTCACAAAAGCAATAAATCCTCTTAAAATTAAATAAAACAAACCAATCTGGGGAGTTCCTTTGTATTTTAATGTATTACTTGCTCATGTTGAGACCTACATCTCAGTTTGTTTGTTTTTAACTTTTAAATCATTACACTTTATGTTTTTATATAAAATATTCCCAATGATCATACGCACTTATTGACAAATGACAATGTTTAATTCTTTTGAATTGTTTTTAAATGTCACCAATTAACGTCTTGTGAATGTCCCTTTTTTCAAATGCCTCAGTCAAAAAAGTAAGCAAAAAATCATAACTTTTTTCTAACCCTGGGATGTTTAAACAGAATTATAAACTGATTTTAACATTTTAACATTTAGAGTAAACAATGCTAAAGCACTTTAGTAATTTTGAGTAATCACACATTTCTAGTGGCTATTTGTCATTTAAAGGAATGGAAATGTAAGAAAAAATTTAATTTGTAAAAATCTCTTTTATGCTCCTCTAAACATGTTCACACTGGTAGAGATGTCTTGATGATGTAATCTAAAAGATTAACTTCTGAGGTCAAGCACCTGCGCAAAAAGATGTGACTTTTCATCATTCTAAAATAACAGAGCCCCGAAGGGTCACAGCAGAGGTCACCATGCCTGCAGTGTCAGCTTCACTCAATCAACGTGCAAAAAAAAGAAACAATACGTTCTCTATGCTATGATGAAGATAATTAAAACAACTTTCATTAAAAAATTATCTTAACACACCTTCCATGGCAACACAGCGTACGATTTAAATTATTTGGTAGTCTCAGTGAACATCTGATGAATGACCTGAAACTTACCCCGTCCAATCTCAATCTCCGCTGATGGTTAAAACTTTTCTGCAAAGAAAAAAATCCCTTGGTTGTGTGCTATATGACTTACTTTCCATCAGCCAGGTTGAGAGCTCGAAAAAGGGGGTAATCCTCTGGAGCAGGCTTGCCGGTTTGATCCTCATACAAGAAGACCGGAGAACGGCCCACCTCCATGCCAAGCTGCTGAACACCCTTCTCATTATAGATGGACAGAAGGAAGGCTTGGAGACCCGCTTTGGGCTTTATGGTGGTTAAGATGGAAAAGTCTTCAGGGAATACCCCACCTAGGTAAGGCAAGGCAATTTTAGTTATATAGCACATTTTCTTACACATTTGCAATTCAAAGGGCTTTACAAAAAAGTCAAACAGGTTAAAAAAAAAAGCAAGGTATAAGACATTAAAATTTATATAATAAAAAAAAAGTTCACAGAGACACATGTAACTGAACTTTTAGCTCCTCTAATCTCTACTGGAAGCTGGTTCCAGCTGCGGGCAGCATAGTAACTGAAAGCAGACTCTCCCGGTTTAGAGCTTGCCCATGGTAGTTCTAACCAGTGATTTAAGAGCTCCGTTTGTATACAGTAAGCAGATATCTTATGTAGTTTGGTGGTGAGCTGTTTTGTGACATGGACGAGCCCTTTAAAATCTATTCTGAACGTAATCTAGACAAAAAGAGTGACAAAACAAACTCAATCACAAATGTCCATGGTGTTTGAAGCTCACAAAAATACCAAATTGGGGAAATTGTAGAGATAATAGGCAACAAACACAAAGTTATAAGTGTATAAATAATTGTATATGTTAATATGGTATTTTCCTCTATTTTCACATAATATTTTCATGAACTGTAAACTTTGTACTGTAGGAGTAGGCATTTGAAAACAACGGAAGTAGTATGAAATAAACAATGACTAAACCAAGTGCGTGGTTTCTATTTTTATGGATCAAACACCTATGAAGCTAATTTTTTAGCCAAGTTGGAATGCCATGAAGACTGCCCATCAGTGTGCATTCCATTGACTTTCATCTCAGAACAGGCTGTCATGGAATATTATGGAAAGACAATTACTTTAATTATTTTTTCCTTGACCCTTTGATTTCATTTTTTCCATTGTTGCCTTGCTTTCTTTAATCCCCCTTTTCTCTTTTTGTGCTAATAAAAAAAGCCTTGACATTAGTGGTCTGCTCCTGTTCTTATTTACAAAAACTCTTTCTCCATCAAGGTAACAAAAAGAACAAAGCTGATTTTTATACTTGATACCATATGAGTACAGTGTGGATTCAATGTTCTTAACACTGGAATCAGTGTGACATCAATTCAACGTGAGCGGAACAGAAGCAAGATCAATAGCCATCGAAACACATTTAAAGCATTTAATTTATTCTTTCAATTTCAAATCTTTTTTTATAGATATTAATACTCAATGCATTGATAAGTTATCATTTATAACACATTTGTTCTGTCCAATAATTATAAACTTAACTTAAACGTAAAAATTTGTGCTCTCCTCTTATATATGCATTTAACAAAATTGTACAGTAACAGGATGGTATGGTGTTAATAAGAAGCATGTCAACGATGCCAGGTCGTGCTTTGGATTCATTTATCTGGTTTCAATAAAGTGCTTTGAGTAGTATTTTGGAAATTCTTCCTCAGTGCATATGCATTCAATTATTTTAAAAGCTTAAAAATGTTACAAATTAAGAAAACCAGATATCTGGATACCCAGGAATCTAGCTTTTTTTGTACAAATATATTTGAACGCACCCACAAAGATAGTTGCTGATATTTGGTGATAAACACATGTCAAAACATGCTTTAGGCCAAACAAACAATATAAATGCGCATCTGTTTTAAATGGAAAATTCAAATCAAGCCATTCAGCTCATAAGTAAAAAAAATATTATTTAAGAGAGGTCATTTATTGTGAACTTTTTAGGTTGCCTTCTCAATAGATGCTGAACACTTCTCTGTCTTTAAACCAAAATTAAGACATTTGTCAAAAATATCTCTGTGTTTCATGGAAGAAAATGGAAGAGCAAGAGCACAAGTTATTCATTTCAAAGTAAAGCATCAGTTTAAAAAAGTTATTGCATTTTGTGTACAGATAAGCCATGCTCAGGTCAAGAGATTTCAGCCAAGGTTTTTGGCCACAAAACAATAGATGGTCTTGGACAAACACTGTGCAGCACAATCAGGGATGGAACTCTTCTGTTAAGATGTTTGGCAACAATAACAAAGGCAACATTTACAGTCAGCAAAACATAGGCAGGATATGGAGGCATGTGCATGAGGCTCAGCTTACCTGGGAATAGCTGCTTGGTCGGGGCACTGATCTGGGCATTCTTGGCGATTTTGTAGGCCGTGTCCGGCTGTGATGCTCTTCGGTTTGTGCAAAATCCTGATGTTTTTAGTATTCCTTCAGGGACACTGGGAAATTCTAATACTTTTAGGACATCCACTGTTTCTGCTGGATTGGTTGAAAAGAAAAACAGGATGTTAGCCAAGAAAAAAGGAAACAAGGAAATAAAAGTGTTGTTTATGTGCAGAGGTCCTTTCATACAACAACTGCTATAACATATGTGTATATATATATATATATATATATATATATATATATATATATATATATAGACTGAGACATAAAAGCCTAATAATCTTTTGACAAAAAAAAGTTACTATGAATATCAAAGCACAATTAACATGGTTAAACCATTGAAATGATTGCCTCTTGAACTATATTGCTACAATTATTTATAGTAAATCGCAAAACACATATAATCAAATATAACACTTCAACAACATAAAGGTCAGTAATCTTAAGTTAATTTTTTTTGTAATTTTTCTTGTTTAATATTAGCCAACACTATATCCTAAAACCAAAAAAAATATTCAAGTGCACTGTAAAAACAAGAAATGAAGTTCAAGTTCAAAAATCAAAAAGGAACCTTGGGTTTACTAGAGAAAGGATTTACTAGACTAAATGAAAAATGTAGTTGTGTATCACTACTCATTAAGAAAAGACAAAAACATTATAGCTCGAATCATAAAATTATATAACAATTATGTTTTTTTGTTAATTGGCTATGAATTATTAAAAAGAGAGATTCAACCCAAGGGTTTTTCTGAGAGGAGTTTACTTAGAACTATTGTGGATCATTAAGTCAATGAGATTTTTTTTTCCTCGACAATTTCAACAATAAACTTTAACCTTTCCAAAAGCTACCTGCACAAGCACTTCTTCTGAACTCAGATTCTCCACCACCAGATTTTCCCAAATCATGCATGTTAGGTAAATTGTAGATGTCTCTACATTGGTACATGTTGTTGTTAAAATATGTTGTTTTTCAAAAGTGGTAGTCCAGTCAGGGCCAGAACCAATAAGCAAGAATTAAATGTAAAAACCGGAGAACACTGGAAGTATTTGAACATGGTTAATTAATTTATATTTAGTCAAATTAATTCAGTATATAATATAGCCATTAAAAGCAGGGCTATTGGTCAGGTAGCATCTTTGTTTTTGATGATAACAGTTGTCAGCGTATTTCATCTTTAACGGTGATTGATTGTAGCTCTTTGGGCAACTGTCAACCAGTTCAAGGTTTGCTCATCCTTTTCTCCAAATATGAGGTGGGAAAAATACCTATAGTCTCTCATGACTATAAATTAGACTCATTTGGATTTATAGAAAATTTGAGTGAACTATAAACTCAACGTTTTTAACAGAAACATACATTTTCTCACTTACATTAAACATTTGGCTTTTTTTCCCATGAAACAATACTAAAAGTACTGAATACCCCTCCCCCCACATCATCGCAAATCTTCAACTTTTATGAAGCTCCTTTTAATGTTCCTTACTTCTGAGATGTGTAAAATTTGATAAGTCTTCCCTTAAATGCAAAGTATGTGGTAGCAGCGGGCTTAAGTAAACTTGAACAAATGCTTTCATTACTGTTAACAGAGCATGACAAGGCAAACAAAGTTCACCCTGAGATTAAGTGGAAATCTGAAGCACCTCAACATGAAGTTTCATGTCATTTTTTGTCACATTTGACACCTGGATATCATCTAAAATCTACTTCTGCCACATGCACCTCCAAGGCCTAAGTGAATCTTTGGTATCCATGTAAAACCGAACAATCAAACCAGCAAACAATGCATCACAAAGGCATTGATTCAAACAAGGGAGGTCTCAAACCCGATCATAAAGACGCTGAGCCATTCCCACTGCAGAGAAAACATTTACCACCTCTTTTAAAACTCTGAAAAGCAAAGGCGACGACTATTCTTCTACCAGTTCTTTGTGTTAAACCAAATGATCTCCATTCTCTGAATGCCTCCATCCATGCTTGGAGGAGAACACCCGAGAAAAAACTCTAAACTAATTTTCTCTTAACCTTGGAACTTGTGTATTCCAGATGTGATTCAGTAGCCTGAGTCTGACCTTTAGACAGGCAAGCGTCAAAGAAAAGTGCAAATAGTCTTCCGAAAACTACTTGTGGAAGTCCTGCCATTAAGAAAGTTCAGCTGATGGCCTGGTGTGATTCTAACCAGACTGCTAAGCAAACACAGAGGCTGATCAGTTTCGCAGTCATTCATTGCACTGCTTTGTGTTCATCAGAGGGAGAATCCATCGATTAGACATAGTGTGTGAATTTAGAGGGAGGTACATATACAGAAAACATAATGGAGCTTCTAAACATTCCATTAAGATATTGACTGCAACAATAACAAAACTTCAAGAGTACTGTTCAAATGCTTGATTCCTAAAGGTTGATTATTTTATATATATATATATATAAAAATGAAGACCTTTTCACCTGCTGCTCCTTGAGTCTCCAATAAAGAACCTAGTCAGAATCTCTCTCTCTCTCCCTTCTCCCAACCTCTATCACTCTCTCCCTTCTCCCTCTTTGACACATGCATGCAGGGTGAACAAGACGGCATTATGCCACAGGCTCTCTGTGAGGCAACTTCACTGCCTGAAGTTTTCCCCCCGCCATGTCTTTTCCCTCTTTCATGAATATAGAGTAACATCAAAGAACAATACCTCCTTTCAAACATCTGCTTTCTAAGAACACTGCTTAATTCACCTTACATTCAAGCATTAAAGAAGTTCATACAAATAGGAAAAGTTTCTTTCACTCTTGTCTTTCAGAAGATAAATCTATTACTTTTTTGGTAAAGACTGGATTAGTATTTGTAAGCTAGTCTTCAAAAGAATCTGTCCAATAACTGTGCAATGTGATCTGAGGATGAACTAAAAATGACAGTTTGAGCAAACTCACTTCTGGATAAGGGTTATGGTTGAGTTGCTCATCAATCCGCATCATATACTTGAAAAATGAAACATTTTATAACACTATTGTGGTAAAATATCTATGAAAGCCCACAGACTTTTTAACAAACCACTTCGCCAATTCCAGTTTGTTGACCCTACAGTGATTCTTCAATGTTCAGAGGCCACCTTGCATTTCTTAAGGAGGCAGGAAATAGCAAGCTTGCAATTACATAACATCAAAATAAAACTTAAACATGCTTTTACAAAAAAGCTACACACAAAAACCTCGAAATCGAATAAAAGTAACAAGAGAACTATTTGGGAAAGTAGCTCATATGTGATCTGGTCCGGAACATTTACCATAGGAGTGAGGAAAGATTGCTGAAATGTATGCATTGTCTGAAGGAATGCACATCTGAGGTTCCTTAGCCTCAGGGGCTGAGAAAACATGTCAGTACACTGCCAGCTCGAGAGGGCACCCAGCAGAAATACCTTCACAAGCCCAATATCGCTACTTATTACAAAAGAATTAATTATGATGAACGCATCTTAAGATCAATTAACAGCTTATAAAGGGAAACACACAATCATCTGGCTAAACTCCCTCAGAAAACAACCAACTTAACAAATCATCTAATGAACACATCAAATATAAAGGTTGAAGTAAACTTCGGAATTCCAAAAAGCATGACTGATTCCATTTTGTCAGGAGCTTTGTTCCTGTTAGGGTAAGTGAGACCTGTCATAAGCCCATGCAGTCTAGAGGCCCTGGTTGACTTTGGGCCCTTTGAAGCCTCCAAAATAATAGGGATGAACAGAAAGGACAGTCATCAAATAACGGGACAGCACTTAGTAGAGAAACATTCCCCCTGGGAAACTCAACACGAGGCTTTAGAATACCATGGGAGTCGCAGGAAAGCCACTACCTGCGCTGTCGTGGAACTGGAGGAGTGAATGGGAAAAGGGTGATATTGGTTGTGACCCGCACTGATCTTTAATCACGAAGCCATGCAAATCGGATTCAGGAAATCGGATTCAAGCACCAGGCCTAAAACTTTAACAAATATGTGCATTTTACACCAAAAATAGGATTTTGGAGGATGATGAGCCACATTCTTGAATATGAGAGGGTTGTTGGTGTCAAAAGTCAGGCCCGGCGTGAATCCGACCTCTAATGGAAGTCTGTACTGTTAATTAAATACATAAACTAAATTAACAAATATCACCATGCAGGTGAAGTCTTCTAAACATACACTTCCCTGCCAATGACATACGATCTCTTTAATAACCTGCTATTTTATTAATTACAACAACGCAAATCAAATTAATGTATATCTAAATTGTAGGTCATGAAAAACAGCCATCCTCCAAACTGTGTCCACACACACCTAACGGACCTGCAGGTTCAAACAAAGAACTTTTTTCTTCCAAAGTAAATTCTAAACCGTCTCTTCATGACACTCTCATGACACATTCCTGCCTCCACTTTCATAAAAAAGAGCACGCCAAAAAAATATTTTTAAAAATTCTCGAGATGGGTATAACAATGTATTGACAGATGGCCAACCTACAAAATTGTTTCATTGTTTAAAAAAAAAATCTGTAATTTTTTTTTTCAAAGTGCAACCTGAGAAAATGAATATATGTCCTCCTTCCAGTCAATGGGTTATGCTAACAGTAAACCATTACAACTCAATACATTTTCAATTTTTAAATTGTCACTTTTTGAGGGAACCGGTGGATTTGCATTCAACAAGCTCCACAAATCACACTGACGCTTTGACTTCTGTGTTATCATTCTGTCCTGCAGCACACTAAATAAATCCGGGATGCGCATCCGCCATCACCTGTCTCAACGAGAATAACAAACGCATCTCAATCCCTACAACTCCATCAAAAGTTTGCAAGTCTATCTTTCCTTACCTGCTCTGACATTAGGAGCCTGCAGGACCAGGATGAGGTAAACTGTGATGAATTTGGAAACAGTGGAATCCAAAAGCCACCTTTTCGTTTTCCACATTGGGGACCACCTTAGCCTCTCCATGGTCGGGCGCCCACAAATGTGCGCAAAACACGGGGCGACCACTGCTAATTTGAAAATGAAGTCCCTTCTACAATCCCAAATGTGCCTGGTCTGCGCTAAAAAGCCATAGGTGAGGGGTGGTTTTGTCTCTCCGGGCCCCCTTGGATCCTTCTTTCGGTGCGCCCAGCCTTCAGACTGAAGGTATCCGGGCTTTAATCAAAATGAAACGCGGAGCGCTCGATCGCCTCGCCGTCAAGAGGGCTGGACCCAGACCCTGGATTAGAGGAAAATGACAGGCAAAATACCCCGATTAGCAAATCACGGGGCTTGAAAGTTCGCCTGGGATCCACCCATCAGTTTTCCAAAAGCTTCCCCAGGTCGCCCTCTTGCGCGTCCCCCCATGAAAGACGGACAAGGGAAACCTCCCTGGAGGAGCCTGGGAATATGAGGAGGAGGGGGGAAGGGGGGGTGTAGAGAGAGAGAGAGAGAGAGAGAGAGAGAGAGAGAGAGAGAGAGAGAGAGAGAGAGAGAGAGAGAGAGAAAGAGAGAAAGAAAGAAAGAGAGACAGATAGATAGATAGATAGAGAGAAATAAAGCTAGTAAAATGTATCAGTAAATGAGGGAAAGACAGGAAGATAGAGTAAGAGAGGAATGAATAGACAGGGAAAGAAGAAAATTAGGAGAGCTTAAATGGGGACTTTATTCCAAATAAATGGATATACTATCTCTTCATAAAATGACTGACTTGACTAGAACAAAATAATCAACAACAAAACTAAACGGAGAAAAAGAAAGCCAAAGGGAATGAGAGTGAGAGAACGAAAGATAAAGATGGAAAATAGAAAGTGTGTGAGAGAAAGAAGAGAAGATAGTAGGAAAGAAAGAAGGGGGAAACATAAATATAGAAAGAGAAAGAAAGACTCAAGACTGATGAAATACATGTTTAAAAATAAATACATATATATATAATATCTTCATAAAATTACTAGTTTGATTAGATCAACAAAAACAAACAACAAAACAAAGACAGCGTGGGGGGGGGGGTATAATTCAATGTTTGGTTTGCAGCCAGATATTATGTCTTTGTTTAAGAATGTATATAATTTATATTTAAAGTAGAGCTTTAAAAAAACTGAATAAGTCTGATGAGCATACGTTTCTTTCAAGATGTCCTTGATGGCCACTAGGGCTGAAGTTTCAAAGCAGATTTTATACACCCTTTTATGATTTTAAATGCACTAAATTCTGCAGTAAGATGAACATTCAGGTGGGTGCTACATTTGAGTAAAAGACTACCCTCTGGCTAGAAAAGCACCAAATACATGTCATGATGTATTGATTAATGAAGCTCATTCATTGTTAATATACATAAATGTTAATATGCAACAAGATAACACTTCTTAAGCATCATTAAAATGCAATCACCTGAGGTTGGGCTGGAGAGAGTTCTTTGACCCCTAAACATGTACATCAAGAGCTTCATATTCCAGAAGATGATTTGCAAACTGCTGTATAATAATAACACATGACTTTCTGAAAGAAGTTAGCAAATTAGCTTAATATGCAACAATGTGTGCCTATTATATTTTCATAACAGACCTAATGTCATTAAGTGTCAGTCACATACCATTTATTGTGTTCATGCCTGCTGTTAGAAAAAACGATTCACATAAATAAGACAAATTGAATGTAAAGTCACAGGTGCATTTAAAACGGATTTAAATAGTATTTATTTAATTAAAGCAATATTAAAATCTTATTCTAAAGCATTTATGATAAAAATATATTAAAAAGCTGTTACACAAATAAAACAGTGCATCATACCCTTTTGATAAATATATTTGCACATGAATACATACATCACTGTTTAAAAAAGGCATTTTACATAGATGTAACCATTTTACTTGAGTCGTAAATACATTAATATGCAAACACCACCAGTACGGAAATGCAACTCCATTTCAATCATCTATGCTAAGCTTTGTAAAAAAAAAAAAGTGTAAAAGATGAGTGACTAAATTCGAAATTCAAAAATGATAAAACAGTATGACATTTATAAACTCTGAGATGGAACGTTAGTCTATGAAAAAAATTGGAGAAACATTTCACCAGCAATATGAAAATTAAGAAAAAAAATTCTTATAAAAATTATATAGAAAACTTTTCTGTGAAATTACAGCTTGAAAGCACAAGAGAGATTGATCTTTCAGTTCAGTATACCCCACCACAGATGAAGGCACTAAAGTAAACAGAGGCAGTCATTTCATAAACAGCCACTTTTTGTATTTTTAATGCCCATATGTATGGTTATAATTCCAATAGTTAGGCGATGAAGGCTTATTTGATCCATCCATCCATCCATAGACCATATTTGAAGTTCTCCCTCCCACTTTTGACCTGAAGTAAAGTGGTAAGAGGAGAGCTTTTCACAGGCACACACTACACAGCCAGCAGCTTCAGTCCATCAGGCTCTAAACACACAGCAGCCGAGCAAGCATAAAGAGCTCTTTCTGCCAGCGCTCACTCACTCAACATACAACCTGTGCTGTGTGTTCAACAAAGAACTCCCACAGAACGCAGCCCTTCGACGTGCACATGAGAGACAATCCCAAACTTAAGTCTCAACCTCCAAGCTTCTCTAGGAAGATTTTTCTAGAAGACAGCACCAGGAGTGTATTTTGTAAGCCGGTTATTTTCACTGTGGTCAACCATAGACTGTTTACCAGAATGAATCCTGGTTAAATATCGTTTCCATTTTAAGAGCGTCTACAGCTGTAATGATCACATTGTGCCTGGCAGAGGTTAGAGAGAGACAGATGCAAACTTAATTTAGTAAATTAAACACAAAAAGGTGGTTTTTGAGCTTCATTTGGGTCTTCTTATAAGCATTTACTAAAAGTCAACAGCGAAACCTATTATTTATCTATCTATCTAACTATCTATCTATATATATGTCTGTCAAACTAATTCAAATGTAAAGCAAGCTCAACAGATAAAGGTGTGTATATATATATATATATATATATATATATATATATATATATATATATATATATATATATACAGTGGTGTGAAAAACTATTTGCCCCCTTCCTGACTTTTTATTCTTTTGCATGTTTGTCACACAAAATGTTTCTGATCATCGAACACATTTTAATATTAGTGAAAGATAACACAAGTAAACACAAAATGCAGTTTTTAAATGAATGTTTTTATTATTTAGGGAGAAAAAAAATCCAAACCCACTTAGCCCTGTGTGAAAAAGTAATTGCCCCTGCACCTAATAACTGGTTGGGCCACCCTTAGCAGCAATAACTGCAATCAAACGTTTGCGATAACTTGCAACAAGTCTTTTACAGCGCTCTGGAGGAATTTTGGCCCACTCATCTTTGCAGAATTGTTGTAATTCAGCTTTATTTGAGGGTTTTCTAGCATGAACCGCCTTCTTAAGGTCATGCCACAGCATCTCAATGGGATTAAGGTCAGGACTTTGACTAGGCCACTCCAAAGTCTTCATTTTGTTTTTTTTCAGCCATTCAGAGGTGGATTTGCTGGTGTGTTTTGGGTCATTGTCCTGCTGCAGCAACCAAGATCGCTTTAGCTTAAGTTGACGAACAGATGGGCGGACATTCTCCTTCAGCATTTTTTGGTAGACAGTAGAATTCATGCTTCCATCTATCACAGCAAGCCTTCCAGGTCCTGAAGCAGCAAAACAACCCCAGACCATCACACTACCACCACCATATTTTACTGTTGGTATGATGTTCTTTTTGTGAAACGCTGTGTTACTTTTACGCCAGATGTAACGGGACACGCACCTTCCAAAAAGTTAAATTTTTGTCTCGTCAGTCCACAAGATATTTTCCCAAAAGTCTTGGCAGTCATCGAGATGTTTTTTAGCAAAATTAAGACGAGCCTTAATGTTCTTTTTGCTTAATAGTGGTTTGCGTCTTGGAACTCTGCCATGCAGGCCGTTTTTGCCCAGTCTCTTTCTTATGGTGGAGTCGTGAACACCGACCTTTATTGAGGTAAGTGAGGCCTGCAGTTCTTTGGATGTTGCCCTGGGATCTTTTGTGACCTCTCGGATGAGTTGTCTCTGCGCTCTTGGGGTAATTTTGGGCGGCCGGCCACTCCTGGGAAGGTTCACCACTGTTCCATGTTTTTGCCATTTATGGATAATGGCTCTCACTGTGGTTCGCTGGAGTCTCAAAGCTTTAGAAATGGCTTTATAACCTTTACCAGACTGATAGATCTCAATTACTTTTTCTCTCATTTCTTCCTGAATTTCTTTGGATCTTGGCATGATGTATAGCTTTTGAGGTGCTTTTGGTCTACTTCTCTGTGTCAGGTAGCTTCTGTTTAAGTGATCTCTTGATTGAAACAGGTGTGCCATTAATCAGGCCTGAGGGTGGCTACAGAAATTGAACTCAGGTGTGTTAAACCACAGTTCATTTATTTTTTAACAAGGGGGGCAATCACTTTTTCACACAGGGCTATGTGGGTTTGGATTTTTTTTCTCCCTAAATAATAAACACATTCATTTAAAAACTGCATTTTGTGTTTACTTGTGTTATCTTTCACTAATATTAAAATGTGTTCGATGATCAGAAACATTTTGTGACAAACATGCAAAAGAATAAAAAGTCATATATATACACCTTTATCTGTTGAGCTTGCTTTACATTTGAATTAGTTTGACAGACACAAATATAACTTTAAAAAAAGTTGGGGTAGAGAATACGTAAATATATTTTAGTAGTGTATCTTCCAGAAAAAAATAGGATTTTATGTTACATAAACCAAGCTACATTTGTAATGACATATATATTTATTTTTAATAAAATAACACCAAAACAATATTTAAGGATAATAGTAATTCCTCACACCCACAAAGCAAGAAATGTTAATGCTGTGAAAATGTTAAATAAACGATGACAATTACATGCTCATTCCAGGAAGTGAAAGATTATCACCAAAACACAAAACGCTAAGCAAGATTCAGTCAAAAAAGGAAAACCATGAACTGTTTCTCTTTTTCTGTTGTCGGGTCTATGATGTCATGGATCACGTGACAATAAATTAATTATATTGAGCTCCATTAGTTAGGTGTTTGTTATTTAAGGAATGTCAGCATCTCAAGCTATATCATAGCTAGACGGTTCTAAAATATCAAAAGTTATAAAACTTAAAATAATTGAGAAAAAATAAAATGATAAAAACCCTTTTTTTCCATACAAGATATGCTAATTGTAGCTTTGTGAAAAATAACAAAACATGATTTGGTTTAATATAATTTAAAGACGTTTGAGTATAAAAGTCAGCTCTAATGTAAGAAAGTGCATTACAATGAAAAAGTACATGGTTGATACATTGCGGGTGTCCACAATACTGGCATGGCGGAGGATTTTCTCACTGTAATAAAAAAAGAAATAAAAAATTTGTCCAAGTCTTGAGTGACCAACTCTGCATCTAGTAAAAAAACAACTTGTTCATGTCCAGATTTAAAATAGAAAAAATGTCTACAGTCAACTAAAGGCTTGAGCTCATGCCGCTTGTTATAAATACATGCATCCCATTCTGCCAGCCATTTTTTAAGAATGTACTTGGCAATAACTGGCCTGAAATCTGAAAGCTCCATGAAATGCCAAGACAGAGTTTCCATATGCAGTATTTCACATAATGTGCATTTTTTAAAATTAAGTTAATCAAGCACTGTTGAACTTCCAATACATTAAGAATAAAGTTGAGCAAAACTATTTTTATGTGCAAAGTTTTTAAGACCTCTCATTAAAAAAACATCTTTACAGCTATTTTAGTTTTAATTTATACCTTGACTACAACTTCTTACAAAGCTTTTGCAGGGCAAAGTCTTCCCAAGTCAGTAGGAAACAGGCTTCTTATTCTCTTTTTCCTCAATCGTCAGAGGCTTAAACTGATTTGATGGGTCCAGTTTGGTGAAGGGTTTTGGTACCAATGCTTTGGCTAAAAAAATTACATTACCTGACCACTGAAAGTTACCACTACAATTTCAAATCAAATTTAAATAAGTCATATTTTCTTTCTCCAGTCATAAACCTATTCCTTTTCTCTCCTACCTTTACTGAACACATCATTTCCATCACTAAGCTGACAGAAGTATTGCTTTGAGCTCATATAAAACCTTTTTGGGTTTGCACAGAAAATGTTAGCTTAAAGAAAAAAATTCAATAAGCTCTATTTTCAAGAGTGTACCCGTTTGTGCCCCTTATCACAAACATACAAGGTTTTAGTAGCAAAGGCTCTCTGTTCATGTCTGGCAAAGGATGGAAACTCACCCCAAGGCCCTCACAGTTATTCAAACAGGGTTGTAGAAGTCAAATCTCACAGTAGTTCATTCACTCTTACTCAGGAATGCCATTTTGTCTGGGCAAGCACACCTAAGGAAGCCTCAACTTTTTTTACTTCAGTATGGGGAGAGTTTTATCGCAGGCTAATATGCTTGTGTTGACTGAAGGAAGTGGCTGGTTGAAGCTGAGAATTGAATTTAGGGTGTTTCCATACTTTGAAGGTTTGGTTTATATTATAAAAAAAAAACTGGTGATGTTGGTTTTCTATATAATAGGCCTGGTTTACATTTAAATGTATTTATATCAAGACTGATTCAGATGTAACATGGAAGTTGACATTACATTAGGCCTTATTGGAGATAGATAGGATCCTTAAATAAAAACCTTCCAAAACCAGAGGAAGAACATAAGCTGTGACATGCTGTACATGCGGTAGCTGCTATTTTAAAACGTGGTTTGCTGTCTGTAAAGGAGTACCACAATAGGTTTTCCATAGCTGTGACTCCCGCCACACTTCTGGGTCATAGAGGAGCACCAAGGACGCTTGGGGAATGAATAACAGGAGTGAGGTCACTGAGTCAGTCAATGGAGGTTGAATCAAGTGATCCCAAATGGACGGAGGATCCCACAGGAGGTGAGGTGGTCAGCAAGCACCCAGTGTCCCAAGGAAAGCGTTTGGGTGGTCTGTGACTGCAAGTGCTTATGAACCCCCTCGAAGTATCTGAAATGGATGCATTAAAAAGCTGTTACTCAAGTCACTTGAGTTTGAAACTGTATCATGGAATCAACATTACCCACTATGGTCAGGATTCAGTCTCTAAAACAGATCAAAAAAAGCAATACAAGACATCTTTCCTTGCACAAGTTAAAGGGAATGTCTTGACTGTTTAAAAAAACTGTACCTGCCATTACTTTGTGATGCTATTTTAAATAATTCTGCAATTAAAGCTTTAGCTCCCAAGTATTTATTGATGATTTAGTACGGTTTAGTACTAAGGGTATTGTCTCACTATATCCTGTTAAAAGTATGGGAAAATAATATTTGTGAAGAATGACCAAGTGTTTAATTCAAACATTAAAAGGCTTTCAAGCGCTCAGGCAAACTTGATGTTTTATTTAGCCAAACAGATAGAAGTGTGCCCGTCTCCGAGCGCTTATTTAAAGAACTTCCTCAGTAAACATTGTAGGGGACCACACATTGTTCTCCCATCTGGCTCTTGCTTATTGAGGCTCACAAGGTTAACCTAAAAACCATGACATAATTTTCAAACTGTTTATTTGGGTTTGTCATGACTGTAATTTTCTAATGAGCAAAACAGATTATTTAGTCTTATAATGTTTTTTATCTTGTGAATTTCAAAAGGACAACTTGTGCTTTTAATTTTTTTAATTATTTTCAGACATTATGACTGGTCTACAGCGATCACTCAACTTTGCCAACAGATATACATTTATAAAGTAACAAATGATGGTCCTGTTTATTATAACATTCTTAAAATGTTTTTCAATTACCTCTTCATGAAAAAAAAAAAGATTCCATTTTAATAACGTTTGTATAATTTTGACGACTTGAGATATTACTCTGTGGGATATTACTTATATTTGCAATGTATAATTGTAAGCTAATATGTGCTACATTTTGTGTGTTACGTTTAATAAATTTTAGTCTCTTGCATGCATTTCGGTTTTAGAGTACAGTTTATATGGTTTAAAAAAGTACTATACGCATTTGTATGGAGAAAAAAAAAAACATACAGCATAAGGTGTTTGCTAGTGTACAGACAGGTTAATCAATTAAAAGTAATTTTAAGTAAATGGTCCAAAACGATCCAAACATCAAACAAATATATAATAGTTTATTTGCATCAGCAACGTTGAGGGTTTTTTATATATATATATATATATATATATATATATATATATATATATATATATATATATATATATATATATATATATATATATATAGAACAACTCACCAAAGGCTGAACCAACTAGAAGAAAAGAAAATACAAATGCATCAATGATGGTAATCTCTGTATTTAAGAGGTGTGCATGTCATATAGCTGAATGGAATATCACATTCCACTCAAGCTCAGAGAAACTACAACTCTCTCAGAATTACAGGGGGTCCTGGCCCCTGACCCATCCAGTGCGTTTTACTTAAAGCTCCAAACCAAAAGTGGCATGCCAGTGCCAATTATTTCATGCTCTCTGATGCATCTATCACAATAATCTAACTATCAGAGAGAAAAGCTGGTTAATAAAATGACAGCATATTTATAAAAAAGTCAAATGATTTGGGAAACTCAACAGGGGGTCTTTACAAATCAAGATGACAACTATGTCATCAATAACAGTACATTTCACTGACAACATTGAAGACCATCACAGCTCCACAAAAACCGTGACTGAAAACTATATCTCTTTTCTTTATGACCTCAGCTTGAGTGAACATTTTAGCAGTATCTGGAGAGTAAACCAACAGCTTATTGATACAGGAAACATCTGATCAAACACATGCGAAGCTCCACATGACTCCACAGTCCCCAACACATCAGGGGACGTTTGTCTTGTCTGGGATACAGAATAGTGAAGTGCAAACTCTAAATTTGATGGTATTGGAAAGTTTCTTTTTAATGATTTCAAATACCTTTGAAAAGTCATGAATACTACCAAGTTACAAAGAAAAAATATTCTATTGCATAGAGGTTTCAATTCATACATAAAAATAACTCAAAAGACAATCATCTCGTGCTAACAATAAAGCAAACAAGCACCAATAAAATGCCAATGGTTGTTATATATAATACAGTTTTTTTTAAGAATAACAGATCTCTTTCCCTAATTATTAGTTAATTTATTCAGCATAAATTCATCTTTTTAACCCTAAATGACTTGGATGTAATCGGATTTCAGTGGCGCGCCACATTTTAATATATTAGAAACCCTACAGAGGCTCACTAACACTAACTGGAATTTTCTTATTTACTGTCACCAGACGTATGGAATCGTCTTTTTGTAAAAAAAAAAAAAAAAAAACACAAGCAAACAAAAAACAACAACAACAAAAAGCTTTAAAACAGCCGCCACAACGTCTTAAGGTAAACTTCTTGCTGATTCCATTTTAAAAGGTAAATTTAAGTTTTACATGTTAAAAATGGTTTTGGAGACAAAAGTCATATTAAACTAAAATACAGTTAATATGGTCTAACATGGCTCAATGTTTGAAAAATGTTTTCAGTTTAAAAAATGCAGCATGTATCGGAAAGGTCTTATTCATAGGTCAAACAGTATTTTGTCCAGTGGGTTTACTCATAACTGAGCATAACTTTGTTTTGGCTTGCACTGAACATGTTAAAGCCTGAAGTGCAAAACCCTTCAAATAAGGGAGTTGAATCTTGCCTAAAAGCTGTAGCTGGTAAGTTCTGAAGACTTCAGATGAAGACATTCTTGGCAATAAAACAAAGGTTGAGTCTGTGGGAACTGCTGACAAAACAACTTTTTCATGAAATGTCCTGCATTTGTGATGAGGGATGTGAATAAGCATCTTTATGGTCAGAGAGTCACTAAAATAAAACCAATTTCAACATGTGATCTCTGGGTGCCTGTAATTACGCTCTCCTAAATTACTATCCCTTTCTAGAATGATTTCCACATTTGAAAGACAACAGTTCCTTTAAAAATGTCAAATACATCTTCCATTGACAAATAAGACAACTCAATCTAGTGCAGCAGGGACCGTAAGACATGGGAAACACAAAAAGATTGAGTGATTTTCAATCTTTTTGAATATTATGTGTCAAAAAATCTAAATAATGAAGATTTCCAGCATTAGTCCTGCTCCCATAAAACGTTCCAGTTGACATATTACCATTAAAGGACTGTTACACTCTGCCTTTTATCTGTCAGAATGACTTGTTTAGTTTAGAAAAGATGACTTGTCTTTAAAAGACAGACAAGCCCCTCCCACTCTGCATAAGCAAATTGGCCTGTTCGAACCTGCAGTGCCCTCCTCCACCCTTGATGCCAAACCCACAGCAGGTCACTTGAGCCTCGCATCAGGCTTAATGATTTAAAACACCTTCTAACACATTCAGACACTGAACCACTAGTTGCTGCAGACTGTTTCATAACAAAACATGTTTCTCTTTTCTCATCAATATTGCTTTATGACAAATTTCAATAATTTAACAAGTCAACCGTATATCTGCTATAGTACTGGACAGGTGCCATCATGCGATGTCAGTCATGCCAAGTTCAGGCTCTAAGCTAATTAACACAGTATTCAGGTTTCTTCCATGTCATAAATGACATTTGAGCAAATACTACACTATAAAACTAAACACATACTACAAAAATCAAAATAGAAATGTTTTGAATTTTGCTCAAAGTAAAAAGCTGTTTTCAAACTAAAATAATTAAGGGTAAAAAAAGAGCTGATACTAGGTATTACTTATACAAAATAATAAAACAATGCTCATTTTACAAATACTTAAATATTGTAGGTTTGGTATGTGATTTTGTATGAAATAACCTAACCTATACTGTACGTTACTATGTGACTATTGTAATATAAAAATAATAAAGAAATTCAATACAAAATGTTTAGAGCTTGCTTTTTATGAGCAAGCGCCTTTTTAATTGTATCATTGTTTATTGTGGTGAATTTAATTGTTACACCTATCCAAAAATATAAACAGAAACACACCAATTCCTAAGGCACACAATATGGACATGTATTTATTTAATTTAGAATACATTCCTAACAAAGTACTTTTTTTATTACAGTTTGAGGGTGCATTCATTAACTGAGCGTTATGTTTCAAACAACCCCTGCCATGACCCCAAGCACTTCCAACTCTCTAAAGATAATATGCAGTTTAGAGAGCAAAAACGCAAAAAGGAAAGATAATATACCCATCCCTCATTCAAACACTCCCTTGGTGAAGGAAAATGTCTCCATTGAAGTAATCACAACGTTCAAGCAGCTTCAAACATAGGGGGAGTAGCTTCAAGAAAACATAACTTTCGGAAATTTTCATCACTAAGCAGCTTTAACAACAAGTATGGCAGTTTAAAGACAAGGAGGCAGACCCTCATCTTTCAAAAGACAGATACTTGAACCTCTAGCATGTCTACGCTTGTCAGTTTGAAGTGGAAAGGTTCTTACAAAGCACAGATGCCTCAAAATCCCTTTGGGCTTTTCCTCAGTGCAATATATACATTTATGATGGTTATATGTTTTAACAGCAGACACATAAAATATATAACTCCCTAAATAGGTATGCATGACAAGCTGGGTTGAGCTGGGGAGCGTAGCTAATGCTTAGCTAAATGCTAGTGTGTTTGTTTTGCTAACATGTCAGTGCAGAAAGGCACGTTTGTGAATAGTTTTGACTGTTAAGCACTGAATATGTAGAAACTTTAGGTTAACATGTTGTATTAAATTGGAAATATGGTTTTAGTACAGTTTAGAATTTTTCTAGCACATCAGGTCGACAATGTAAAACTCAAAGTAAATTCTCTAAACAGTAAATACATAGCAACATACATATCAGCTTATATATAAATTACAGCCTGCATATTTGTTCTCCACGTCACCCATGATTTTTTTCCACATTCTAGTACACATTACTATTTGTGCACTTTGATTTATACCTTTATCCTAGACTTGCTGCTAATTGCCATTTCCTAAATGCCTTCTGTTGCCTTGTACTTGTACATGTATAATGACAAAGTTTCATTAATCTAAACCCAGTCTCACAGCAATAACAAGCGCATTAGCCATGGCATTTGTAGCAAAACTTTAGATATCCAGAAAGGTCTTGTTTAAAAAAAAAAAATAAATAAAATAATTAAACAAAACCTTGGTTAAGCTTCACAAAGGGTTTATCATAAAGAAAGCTGTATAACAAACTGCTGTGCTGTATTTATCCGACTTTATAAATAGCACCAAAACAAAAATAACATTTTACATTCCATACACCTTTAAAAACCTACTAAAAGCTATGCTTTTAGAGGCAAAGTGATTATTTGGAACTCATCCTAAAAAAAGAAACTGTCAAGTTTTTAAACTTTTAATTTTGCCATGTTAGAAAGCTAATGATGAATTAGGGAAGAAAGCTTGAAGACATCATGTGCGTAACTGATGGCAAAGCTCTAGCGGTTATGGTGAGCGAGGTCCTTGCTGCATTGCAGGGCACAGGGCGTAGGATCACCCAGATAATTGCTAGCTAGGCTAGCTCAGCCTGGCTGGGCACCTCATTGGGTGAAGTGCATAAAACGTAGATCAAAAGGAAATCTACACAGCCTGATTACTAGACAAATCTTGTATTAGTATGGTTCAAAAGCAAAAATAGCATGCTCCCTACATGCACCAACGTTGTGGTCACATTGAAGCTTTATGCACAGCTAAATTAAGAATGATGCCGAGTATCATAATTAGATGAGGTTAAGGTTTGACGTTGAGGGATTTTTAAAATAACTTAGCAGAAAACTATAATCACCATTAATGCCAGTCTTTGCAGGAAAATTTTAACTTAAATCAGACATTCTTTAAATCAGCTAGCAGAGAATGCCAAAACTTGAAATGAAAGGCTGTCTGAAACAACCCGAAATCACCTGCGCACATATGCCACCAGAAATCACAGGATAACAATCCCTGTCTGGAAACTCTGCAGAGCAGTCAATTAAAACACTAGACAGTCACCGATTGCCCAGGGGAAATTTATTCAGAACCTTTAAACCTGTTCAGAATCATCCTGCCACAATTTAATAAAAGATAGATCTCGAGCAATGAAACAAAGATGTATGGTCTACATTCAGATTGAAATCGGAGCATCTTTTGTCCAAATCAAAAGTCAAAATCAAAGAACAGCATGACAAAACAGGGTTGTTGCAGACTCAGGGTAGCGTGTGTTCTTTACATTGGCTCACATCTGGTTGGCACATTGCTGAGGAATCTGTTTTTTTCCTGATATCACAATCACATGGATCTGATTTTCTGTTGTCCTGGGACTAATTAAATAAGGGATAACTCACTGATGTATTGTTTCATCTGTCTAAATCACAGCCCAAGAGGAATCCAAACAAACACCCAGGAGTAGAAGCACATTCTATAGAAAGCACAAGTTATAAAAGTCCATCGACAGACGGATATGGGAAATACACCTAGTTTATAGTTTGAATTCCTTTCTTCTTGATCCCTATTTTAAACAATATGAATCGTATTAGATATAGTTTCGATGTGTGGAGAGCCCCTTCATGTGGTAATCGATAACCATTATTAATTTTTTATATCAACGCTATTCATTTGGTTTAGTAGTTACCTAATCTTGCTACTTGTATCTAACAGTCCCCACTTTAGGTTCTTTTCGCGCAATTTAGTTGTAGATTTAGTGGTATGCCAAAATTTGGGGACCTCTGTTAATTTTTATAATTTTTTTTATAAATCTTTGGTTGTCTTGAAAAGAAATTTCAGTTAAATATACCATATAAGAGAGGAACACAGTGATAACTGAGAAGTAAAAGAAAGTTGATATGATCTATGGGAAGTGTGCAAGAATGTTTTAAACTAATTTAGGCACCCTTTTCGTTTTAATAATTTCAATAGCATCATATTTGGTTTGGTAACCTCAGTGACCCTTGACCTCCATGCACAGTTTAATCCAATCATAAGAAAGTATTAAAAAAAAAACCCAAATATAAGTGTTTCGGCTCCTTGCTTCTTCTCCAATGAGTGGCAACGTCGGGCGCCTAGGGGGGCGCGAGGCTCCGTTAAGGGGGGGCACGCTTGACCTTGGGAACATGCTTTTTTTATTTTTCTATTTCGTTTTTTTTACTGTTCTAGAATAAAGTGCAATACCACTCCACTACATTAGGGGACAGTGGTGCCCTCATTGGCAGAGTATGAAGACAGGCGGAGAGAGAAGAAGATAAAGAGACAAATTAAAGTCCCTCAAAAGCTAAGACGAGGAAATATGCGCGAGATGTTTTTTACTTCCTAGGGGGGCGCGAATAATTGAGAAAGACTGGTTTAGGGGAAGGATACAGAAAGCTGATTTAAAAGAGGAAACAAGTCAGATAAGCAGAGGCAAAGTCAACCAACAGACCCGCTCCAAAGACCTAAAGCATCATCTTGTTACAGATGAAGTCACTGTGCATAGTTTAATAACTCAGTGCACTTTATACCAGGAGATGCTGCATGGACGAGTAATTCGGAAAAAGGCTTTTCTCTGCAAACGTCACAAATTGTGCTGCTTGACGAATGCTAAAGCACATTTAGAGAAGGCAGCTTTATTTTGGAATACGGTGCTGTGGACAAATTGGCCAAAACTAAAATAGAGTTATTTAGGGAAAACCAGGGTTTTATGGCTACATGATGGCAAAACAACACTAGAAAAACAATAGCCTCCGACAGTAAAATTTGGTGGTGGTTCAATCATGCTGTGGGGTTGTGTGGCCAGCACAGACACTGGGAATGTTGCTAGTTGTAGTTGAGGGTTAGTTGTAGTTGAGGGTATTCTGCTCAATATCAGCAGATTTTGTATAAACATGTTCAGGAAAACAGTTTAGACAAAGTTAAGACAGCACCAGGGCTAGATCTAACAACAGCGACACTAAACACTGCTTAAAATCTACAAATTCATGCAGAGGAGCAACTGTAACAATCTGGAATGGCCATGTCAGTCCCCAGACCTGAATAGTACTGAAAATTTGTGATTGGATTTAAAGTGGACCTTCAAACCTGACTGAATTTTGAAAATAAATCCAGAGCAGTGACGGCATAGAACATGCACAGAATGTCTGTATCGTCTCCCATAAGTTTCTGGCCAAGTTAAAAGAGGCTGAGAATGGGCATAGCCAGTAGTCAAAAATGCGTCCACATAGGCGAGACAAGATTGTATCGAAGATGTCTTATGCACAAGCTAAATTTAGTTAAAATAGTTCTTGATCATGCTCTATAAATAATTCAAACATTCTTTCATTCTTCAATTATTACTGTGTTTGTCTCCTATATGATATATTTCACTGACATGTCACATCCAGACAACCAATGATCTATAAAAAAAATTAAAAAAATGATGAAAATTGATAGGGGTGCCCAAACTTTGGCATACCACTGTAACATTGAATCCATCACTAGAGGTGTAGTTCAACTCACTTTCTCATTTAGCACGACAAACAAAACTGCTCTTTTTATTCTTTTCATAAGATTCACTTGCGCGGGTGGGAATGAATCAACCCGATCATGAAAAGCGTTCAGAAACCTAACAGAGGATGCGGTCACAGAATGTGTCCGAATTAATTCTGAACTAGTTTGATAATGGTGAGGGAATAAGCTGTATTGATCTGAAACTAGACGTTTTTAAATGTGCAAATAAACGTTTAGTGTAATCGCTCTCACTTTAGCAGTAAACTGCACATGTAAAGAAGGGAGCAGTGTTGTTACGGCTCTTTTTATCAACTCATAGACAATGTTGCTGAATCCGGGGTGCTGTGACCCTTTAAGTAAGAGTTATGCTGTGTACTGTAAATATTTATTGCATACAATCAGATTTTTTACATTTTCATAACATGCATTTTCATTTTTTTGTTATTAAGTATAGTACTTTTGATGATACTCCCATGCATAAATTGCACCAGCAGGACGAGATAAAACAATACTCTTTAGAAAAAAAAAGTAAAAAATGTAATTGATCCAGAATTAGAGTGCTCAGTTAATGTCAATAACTAAATAAATAAGCAAGCGTAGTCATGTTTTCATTTAGAAGTTTCAGGATGAGATCACTGTCACTCATCCTAAAAAAGAAGTCACAATTATTGTAATCTTTTATGTGAAGAGCCTGCTGTATTCTTATATTTGATGATCGAAGAGTACTAAGTGTTCAAACAAAAGTCACCTGTGTTCGATTTTTGACCTGCTCCTCTTATTAAAATTCTGAATTGTTCTTGCAATAGACAGTCTCGAGGCAGAACTGGAGTTTATGAATGCCAGTGAAATTACATAACAGATGCTACTTTAGTACACACGAAACATTGCTATGAAGCAAAAAAATAAAAATACAGATTACAGAATTACACGTATATTGAGAATCTTCTCAAATCCAGTCAACTACGAATAAAAAATCTACAGCTTACTTTTTAATTGCTTAATTTACGTATTAATTAAAGGATTTATTTAGCACTGTTAAAACAATTGGCCATATTAATCAAGGCATTGTACAAAAAAACACAGTTAAAACAGATGAAATTAATAAAACATTGGCAAGAATGACAATGTATAGTGTGTGAACAAACAGAACACTATTTAAGTTTTGACATATGTTTTTGATGCTCTCACCTTTACATGCAGTAAATGCTTGATTAATGAAAAGCTCATTAAAAAGTTCTAAATAGATGTTGGTGCTAAGCCAACATTATAGTTTTAATTATTTTATAAACATGTGAGTTCCTAAGAAATTTCAATAAACTAAATCACATTCACTTCCCTTTCTGGGACAAAATGTAGTATTTTTATTATACAGAACGATTAAAAAAAGAATACCACAGTTTTTAAAATCTGTATATAGTCAAAGCAACATGATGGAACCTGGTAATAAATCAATTAGATAAGCACTTCGCCCCCTACCCCACCCAACCAACCAACCCAACCAAACAAAACTTTAGCACTTCCTTAAATCAGTGACAGTAAGAGTTCAGCACTCCTTTTCTTCTTCGTAAATTTCTCGATTTTCGAAGTTGTGGTGTTCTTTTTGAATCGTCCTGTATTGTAATAAAAAGTGTCGACGGTGCACAGACAATCTCAGCTCATTTGCTCCCCCCACTCAACATTAGACTCTAACAGCTTCTGAATATTTTCACGCATAAGAATTCACCAGCCTACAGCTATGACAGGCTGGTGATGGAGCTGTCAAATAAATTACTGAAAGGGGAGTGATGAGTCTCCAGAAAACACCTTCTCTAAACTATTCTATCACTCTGATCTCTATCCCCTACTCCAAAACCCTTACCCACAAATTAATTTCTTGCTAGCAAATGACTTAGCTCTACATCCCAAAGATTTTATATTAATCGCAACACTGGATGTAGAATAAACGGACCCTAATGAGTGTACTCTGCTCAAGAACAAATGTTAGAGGAATTTTATGTTACATACACATTTGTCTTCTTACAGGTTTTGTATGTTTTAGGCAATTAGGGGAAAAAAAACATTCAAAGCTTTAAGTATCAACTATTTTAAAAATGCATGAGACAATAATTACAAGGACAATGCACTGATTAAACGTATTCTCAGATAAGATGTTTAAACAGCTACTTGCATTTTAGCATTATTTTATGTTTTTAGCTTTGTTATTTACTTCCTTGACTTACTTTAATAAATTGATTGAGCCAAAAAGCCCACCAAATCTTGCTCTCATTTAAATATTTTCAGACAGACCCTAACAAAACAAATCTGGTGTAAAGTACAGCCTACAAGAGCTGCCTAAAACATAACTTGGAGGGTTGCGATCCCAGCCGAAGCAGGGGTAGATTTATGCTTCACAGTGTAATGCTGATGAACGACAGCCCTTTACTTTTTGACACTGTTCTGTCACTAGCGGAGTGAGTAAAGAGAGTGGTCAGAGGCTTGAGCTCTCTTCAGGCATGCTTAGGGATTAGATACCTTGCGCTCCTCCCATCACCTGTGAAATTTCAGAGCCGACCAGACTCAAAGAGAGTATTGTTCCCTCCAAGGAATGCCCCATGTTGTCCATAGAGAGAGAAAAAAAGTTCATTTGCAATGGAATTTTGAGGCTCCCTGACAATGGCAAGGAGGATCTCCAAGTGAACCTGTTGGGAAAAAAAGAAAAACAAAAAAGAAAAAAAAAACCTGCCTTTCAAGAATTGTTTCAAGAAAAAGGACACAGGCGCTCTAAGAGACAGTTCACACAAAATCTAACTGTTCAAAAATAAGTAATCTTGATGAGGAAGTGGGCTTGAATCTCTTACTTATACTTGTGTCACTGAGACCTATAGAGAAATTACATGAAAAGGTTAACCTGGCTATGAAAATGACAACATCTTGCAAAAGACCACAAGGCAGCAAACTTCCCTCTCCATTTATCTTTCTGATGCTATGACAAGGGACTTCTCTGTTAAGGTAATAAATAGTGTTTGCAACCAAAATAAAAACTTTTTTCACCAAAACAACCAAAAAAATAAATACAATTTTATTAACAATTTCTTATTGAACGTGAATATTTGAAATCAGAAGTGGGACATCATGAGTGGGGGATAAACGACAGACAGAAGGGCAGTAAGAGCAGGAGCAAGGGAAGCAAAACTTGGCTTGGTCATGTGTCAGCCATTTACAAATGTGGATTATCTACATGTAGTATAACCATTAATGTGTAATTGTCACCCAAGCTAAAAAAAATACTTGATGTAAAATCTTTAAAATATGGGTTAGTTTAGTACAAATTAATGAAAAGAAAACTGCAGAAATAAAAAAATGAATATAGCAAATAAGCTTCCTTTAAAAGCATTTAGAATACAATTACAGCTTTACTATTACAATTTCATAATAAGTGACAGGAGGGAAAAACACTTTATAAAATACACCAAATAATAAACCTGGCTCGCTAAAGATGGATATAGTGAACAACGACCCCATCTTCTGGCCAAAAAAATAAGTGCTTTCTAGAATTGCCTCCCTCGGTTTTTCGACCAATGACTGAAGTGAAAGAGCCGCAAACGGCCAATCACGGATGAGTATTCTATGACCATTAAGACACGCCCACCGGAATACAAAGCTAAGAAGGCGAATTTGAATCAGGTAACGTTACATGTCTTTGCTTATTGTCTATAATCTTGTCTGTTTATTGGAACATCTTTTTCATAATGTTTAGTTTGTAAATCAAGATTTTGTCAATTAAATGAACGTACGTTAAACTTACGTTAAAGTTACTCTCCTGTTTCTAGTTATGCTAATATTGGTCAAATTTCAGAGCACGACACACAACCTGCGCGTATTTACTTATTTTTAAAACAGTTACTTTTAACACAATATTAATATTAGTTGTAAAAGCACTTAAAAGCTCTTGAAAATACTGTATTTTAAAATGTTACTAGCCTTGGCTGGTTCACTTTAGCTTGCTTTGATGAGAGTAGGTGCTTCGAAAATAACGTTCCCCAAAGAACAATGCACTGCTTAAATTCAGTTCCGGGCTGTTGTAACGTTTCTGTTCGGAAAAAATAGTAAATTCAGTCAATTATCTTATGCATTCGGACCAAAAAACTATAATAAAACGTGAATAATTTTAAACGCAATAATGCTACTAACGCCCAAGTTCTCACGAAGAGCTATTGTCATTCTCGTCCTAGAAAAAAGGAAAGTTTGTCCAGTTTGTGTGAAATTACTGTTTTATACTATATATATATATATATATATATATATATATATATATATATATATATATATATATAGTGATACAAAAATTGTGTTTACAGGATTATATTTTGATTGATTGGTTGATTTGATAGGTATTCTTGATCGAAATGTGACTTGGTTTGATGGTGTGTTATGAATTTGGATGCCATCTAGAAAATTGCTTGTTTCATGTTTCAAGAAACATGGGAGAGCCAGATGAAGCCATTGTTCAATCTAAGAAAAGCAGAACTCTTGTCATTCGTCATCTACCTAAAGAACTCAGCAAAAATGAGAAGGAGGATCTCCTCAAATATTTTGGTGCCTCCTCTGTCAGAGTGCTCTCAGACAAGGGCCCACTAGTGAGTAATATTTTGTCCGTTTACAGAAAAGCCTTATATTTCTGTGTTTGATAAAAGTGAATAATTATGAATTATCTACTTGTCTTATATCCAGAAACATTCGGCATTTGCAACTTTTAACAGTGAGGCATCTGCCTCTAAGGTAAGACTTAGTATGACCAGATTTGTATTGCTTTGTAAAACAAAACCAATTACAATTCTCAATCACCAGGCACTAACAAGACTTCATCAGTTGCAAATCCTTGGTCACACCCTAGTTGTTCAGTTTGGAAAGGACCAAGATGCTGTCAGTGTGCTTAAAGACCCACCATTGTCTGACAGGTTAGTAGCATAACGTATGTTTCTTCATTGATTATTTTTTTTAATGTAATTTCAAATATATTTGATAATATCGTATTGTTTTAATTTGATAGTATATGTATATATTTTTTACTTGAGGTATATTCTACCACATTTTATGACTATGGTCACAGAGGTTTGCTTATAAACTGTCTTCAAGTTACTCAAGTTACTTGTTTTTCTTACAATTCTGGTTGTATTGTCTTGTCTCACCAGTGCCAGTGTCAAACCTGAAAAAGTAAAGAAGGAAAGGCAACCGCCTTGCACTCCTCTGATGGACAATAGCATCGCTCCCAACCTGGGGTATGTGTGGTTATGCACCAGTTTTTAACTTCCTCTGCATGCACCATCTCACCCTGCTACCGTATTTATGATGTTATTTGATATTTGAGAATATTTGAGCTCTCCGCTGACATCCGTTGCCTAGTGTCAGTAGTCCTTGGTAACCCTGCAGGAAGGGATTTTGGTGGAGTAGGAGAAGGGAGGGAGGACGTTGGAGAGTGGCTGTCAGCATCCGTCTCATGTCCAATTACAGACTCGTGTCTCTGAATGTGTCTGTTCTACGCTGACAGCCCGTCTGCTCTTGCCATGTGCCGGCAGCAGGTGGCCTTTGATAAAGAGACCGAGGGCTAAGATATAATTTTGCAACAAGGAGACCGCACCTCACCTTCACTTAACGAGCAGAGTTATGACACATTTTTATGTCTTTCATTCTGTCGGAGCTGCTCAGGCAAAGACTGCTGTTGATTGAGAGGCATGTTATTCTGTGGTAAGATGCTCAAATTCCAGTCCTGAAAAGCAAAGTGTAATGGTACTTTTAAACAGGAAGTGGCGAATGCTACATTGACGCAGTGGACGCTTTAATAGAGAGATTTTTTAGGGTATGAGAGGAGATAACTATAATGTAATTTGGATGAGCTTAAATCAATATAAAATGACTGCTGCAACCAATTTAAGCTCACAGATTAACAGAATGACTATATATGACTTGAGAAAACAACTTCTGAAATGTGGAATTATTAGATAAATGCTTATTGGGCAGTTGTGGTCTGGTGGATATGGAGATCGGAAGGTCGCCGGTTTGATCCCCCAATCCACCGAGTTGTTAGTCATGAAACACTTGCTCTCCATCTTCTACAACCACAGCTGTGGTGCCCTTGAGCAAAGCACCGGTTTCCCTAATGCTCCCTGGACGCTGCATCCATGGCTGCCCACTGCTCTGGGTGTGTGTATACGGTGTGTTTGTTCACTGCTGTGTGTGTGTAGACTGGGATGGTTTAAATGGAGAGGGTCACTCCATATGTGGCCAACTTGTCACTTTCACTTGACTTTACTTATGCATATATACAATTTGTATGCCAATATAATGTACACAATTGTGTATAAAATGCATATACCCATGAAATAGCCAACAATTTCGTCTTGGCTACTAACACACAAAGCTACAGTAAGGACCAATGTGTTCTGGTGGTGCCTTTCAGCTCAGATCTGGTGAAAGCCAGAGTACAGCCTGGACTGTTCCACAGTCTTTCACAAAGCCACATTCACTGACCATTCAGTGTTAAGTTATTGCGAGTGTTTACACAATCTAGACTGGAAGAAGACCCAGAGGGAACTCTTCTCAGGAGGCTCTCAGCAGGCCTCAAACTGGCACCCTTATAACCAGAGAAACAGCAGAGCTTCCTTCTCCAACACCATGTTATCCAATGTAAAATAATACATTTTGTGATTTGTATGTTTTTTTTGTTGGTTTGTCACTTGTCAATTATCGTTGTCTTTGGTCGCAAATGTTTAACTGAAAATACCACTCCCATACACACACACACATCTAGTTGCAGAGAAATGTGTATTGTAGCTGAACTCATTGACCCTTTGATTATTCCTTACACCACTTTTTTGGAGACAATCATTCTCCAGCCCTCCCCTAGTTATCAAGCACTTTTTAGCATTTTTGAGGTCAAAGACACGCATTTAAAAAAAAAGCATGATTTAACTATTTATTGTTTTTTTTGTTCTAAACACTTTAATGCTTTTTGCTGGTAGCTTGTAAACCAGAAAACAGCTTTCCTATGCTTGCCGCAGGTGTGTTTTACAGGCATGTGGATTTATGAATCACAGCCAAACATTTGCAGTGCACATTTATATCCATGCTTTACTATTATATGCCCCCACTTTATCACAGCTAGTATTTCCCAAAACACTTTCGAGTTCACTTCCCATAAATAACAACTGGCAATTTGTCATGTAGGGTTTTTACTTTCTCCCACAGGTTGAAATTTCAAACAAATCCAACACTGAAATATCTATATCCTCCTCCTTCAAGTGGAGTCTTGACAAACATCACACACACTCTTCTTAGTGTGCCCAAGTTCTATTATCAGGTAGGAGAAGTGTTATTATATATTTATTTATTTTTATTGTATTAATTAGTTCATTTAGAACTGTTTAACCACATTGGGGTTTATTACAATACTTTTATGACTTTGTTGGGGGGGACAGTTACATTGTAATAATTTTTGATGAATTTATAAATTCATCACTATAAATGTAAAGACTTAATTGTACTATGTTTGTGCTTGTTAAAGTATGAAACAAATGAGTTTTCCTTTACGCTGGTCACTCACATCAAATCTCACTCATATCTAACCACAATATTTGGTTTTAATGAGTCTGACACATTATTATGAATTAGTTGATTCACTATTTATCTAAAAGCTACCCTCCACTGCTTTGCAACCAGGGAGATGATGTCATTTCCTAGGCTTGCCTTTTGGTGGCACTCTCTTTCTGTGAATTGGCCAGTGTTTTAAACACTGTTGCTGTTGCTTAGAGCCTAAATATATTCCCTTGCATCAATCTGGGTTATATATGGAACTAGCGTCAAAATTAATGTTTGTTTCCATGAAATGCATGGCACCAAGTGTGTGAAAAGAACACACACCCACACACTTATCTGATGAAATTTATCCTCCACAGGTTTTGCACTTGATGAATAAAATGAACCTCCCATGCCCGTTTGGACCAGTGACTGCTCCTCCACCGATGGTAAGGCTGCTTTGCAAATGTTTTGGCTACTTTAAATGTTAAGAGAACACAAAGAATGAATTCAAATCATACACCTTTAAGTATGTATAGTTTATTTAGGACTAAACTATAGTGATTTTTTTCTTTCAGATTGATTCTGATATTATAGAACTCCAGATTTATTCAAATCCAATCGTGTGAATTTTGAATGTTTGAATGTTTTGAAGTATTGCTCAGGTCTTACGTTTTTATGGCAGGTTTGTTTGAATAGAGTGGTAGTATAATTTTAACATTTGATAAATCTGATGAGAGATAAAGATCAGCACTGTACTTATATCAGGTTACTACAACGTACTACTTTTACACCCTGGTTCAGAGGTTTATACAAGTCTTTTGTGCTCTTATTTGTATTATGTAAAAATGTACATTGAAAATAAGCATAACCAAGATGCTCAAAAAGAGATGAGTGAATGCTTTTGAATGGAGCCTTTTACAGGTCACCTATTCAAAGAGTTGCGCATACATTTGGAAACAGAAGTGTATTCTATTCGTTTTGACGTGGCAGCAAAACACTTATGTCTAATGCACTTACAGCTACACTAATAGGTATTTTAGATATAATTGACATATAATATATATTTGATATAAAACATTGCTGAAGGTAGTGTTAACGATTCGTGTTTGTTACAATTTGAGATGTATACAGGGCAGCCGCCACCTCTGCCCCCAACCTTTTTTCCAATGAACCCTCCTCTCCCTGAACATGAGGAGGGTGCGACAGGCAGTGAGGAAGAGTCTGAGTACGAAAGTGGAGATGAGGAGGACAAAGAGAGGTAGTATTTTCATCTCTGTCACAACCTTTTCCATTCTTAAATACAACCAATATTAAACTGTACCACTGGCAGTTTTTTTTATTTGGCAAACTGTTGTTAGGATGGCAGCTGTGCTTTCATTGTGCCACGTTTATCCTAACATTCAACAGATGTAAAGCTTTTTGTTCTTTGTATTCCTTAAAGGATGATCAGACTGATGGGCCTTGTGAACCAGCCATGCAAAAGACCACTGAGAAAAAAGACATCTTCCAAAAGAAAGAAGCCCAAACTCAAAGACCTCCTGTTTGTTCCCAAACCGGATTCCCAGGGGTGAACTCTCAGCTTCAGTTCATGCTAGCCAGATTCATTTAATTGGATAACAAAACACAACTAATTTACTAGGTACCTTATATTTTCACATTTGTTGATTGTACTATGTTGTGTTTTTCAGGCCCTCAGGCCCAATTCTGCAGCCATCGGATGTGTTTGAGCAGCCACAGACCCTGGGACAGAAAAAAATTGAGTTTCACATATCAGCCGAAGTATCTGCTGTTCTGGAAGGAGGGGCTGAAGGTAAGGCTGCACACACCCTTGTCAATCTTTCCATTTCATCATCCATTTATCACAGAATGCGCCCCAGGTTCACCCATCTATCCTGAGCGAACCTGCTCAATTAACACAGCAATTAGCCCTGAGAATAGTGACTCAGCTGGAGAGAATATGTAATCCATCCAGCTGTCAGCAGGCCGGGCTGCTCTCGCTATGAGACACACAGACCCTCCCTTGAGTGAAGATCACCCTGAAACTTTATTTAGGATTTAAGAATGGAAGAAAGTCAAGAAAACCTTATGGCCATATCCTTAATGTCATCTTCTATTAGTTAAACCTCTAGTTTTAGGATATCTCAAACCAAGTGTTGCTTGTATATGTTGGATACAAATTTTCACAAAAAATATTGAGTTAATAAAAGAACACATTTGACTCCATGCTGATTTTTTTTTAGGTTTGTTCACAGTCTAATAAATAAGTCCATAATTTGATTGATAAGTTGTTTTCAATAACGAGAGACAGAATACAAAAAAGAGGGATGTTTTCTGAAAGTATTTAATGGTTATGACAACCATATAATATGTTTATTAATTCCAATGATATAAATGAAATAAAAACAAAACAAACAAAATAATTCTGGAATTTTTGTTTGCATTTTGTTTAAATATATCTATTTTTCAGTTTAAGCATCAACCATGTCTATGTCTATGGGCAAATCTTCAAGATGGACAACAAACATTTTGCTCGCTGTTTCTGAAAGGTAGTTAAAATCAAGTGAATTATTTTTAATATAGTAATATTAATTATGTCTTGAGACTAGCAACCCTACTAGGATGTCAGTATGGGGTTAAAGTTGTGTAGAATTGATGCGTTTTTATTATTAAATATTTTCATCAGTCACTTACAGATTTTTAAAACGTTAATTTAAATAATAATTGAAATCTGTGGTTGAACACATTAGCTGCCAAATAAGTAGCAACAAGGATATCACAAATGCATCCTCTAACCGACATCACCGACTAATCTAATCGGACATCTTTTGCATGTTTTATTTGCTTGGGTGCACATAATGTTGGGTTTACCAATAATTACTTATTAATTAATTTATTTTTTTCGAGTTTGACAGATTCCCATATTTTTTATTACTACAAAATGGTAAATTTTTTTGTCTTTATTAGTAACCTATTTGTGGTTTGTCTAACATACCCCATTGGCAAACAAATAAAAACATTCTTTAGTTACATTTTCTGAATGTCTTAATCAAACAATATTCTGCAATTGGAATCAAACTATGTCCTGAAAATACATCCTGAAGTAAATAATTCCTGAAAAAAATTTAACCACTAAGCCACTGATTTTACACGAAAAGGTATTTCTCTGTGAGAGAAGATCCAAAACAGTAACTTCTAAGCTGACCAAAGTACCTCAGTAAACAAACGTCACTATATATGTTGCAAAATATAAAAAGAAATAAAGAGGGAGAGAGAGACATTGTTCTGACAATGCTGTTCTGTGTGTACTGTGTACAATAAAAATGTGTACAACACACGGTCGAACAACAGAGCTTCAGTTTTAGTGATAAAAATTTGAATGAATTAAGAAATAATTGCTGTAGTCTCCCGTCTACCCATTCATTACAGGAGCATATCTTGCCTATATTTGTCTAAAATATTTCATATTATTCCTTTACAGTACATGACTTATTTAATGAACATTATGCGTTATTTTGTGTATTATGAAAAAATAGTTTTTCCACCAACTTATTTAGTGTTTTTGGTGAGGACACTATTCCGCACACATCGGTTTGCATACAAGGTGGCTTTTGGGGAGTTAACAGTTGAAATGGTTTTGCATGGCCATCTTATTTTTTATTGTGCTATATTGTATTTCCAGACAGGAAAACATCCTCATAAGATATTTAGTAAACCTCATTCTCTTGTTTACTGCATTTGTTCTCCGTTATTGACCAACTGGAGAAGAATACTTTTACAAAACATAGATGAGTTTCTTTCCTAACCTTCTTAAAGACTAAATGAGCAGCAGGCTGATAGTAGTCCCAAAAATCCCATGCTCACCTGATAAACAATACACTTAAATGACAAGACCAGTCAAAGAAATCTCTCTGAGTAGAACTTATCAGCACTTCCTGCTTGAGTACACATTAGATCTGAAAAGGGGAGTGATGAGTCTCCAGAAAACACCTTCTCTAAACTATTCTATCACTCTGATCTCTATCCCCTACTCCAAAACCCTTACCCACAAATTAATTTCTTGCTAGCAAATGACTTAGCTCTACATCCCAAAGATTTTATATTAATCGCAACACTGGATGTAGAATAAACGGACCCTAATGAGTGTACTCTGCTCAAGAACAAATGTTAGAGGAATTTTATGTTACATACACATTTGTCTTCTTACAGGTTTTGTATGTTTTAGGCAATTAGGGGAAAAAAAACATTCAAAGCTTTAAGTATCAACTATTTTAAAAATGCATGAGACAATAATTACAAGGACAATGCACTGATTAAACGTATTCTCAGATAAGATGTTTAAACAGCTACTTGCATTTTAGCATTATTTTATGTTTTTAGCTTTGTTATTTACTTCCTTGACTTACTTTAATAAATTGATTGAGCCAAAAAGCCCACCAAATCTTGCTCTCATTTAAATATTTTCAGACAGACCCTAACAAAACAAATCTGGTGTAAAGTACAGCCTACAAGAGCTGCCTAAAACATAACTTGGAGGGTTGCGATCCCAGCCGAAGCAGGGGTAGATTTATGCTTCACAGTGTAATGCTGATGAACGACAGCCCTTTACTTTTTGACACTGTTCTGTCACTAGCGGAGTGAGTAAAGAGAGTGGTCAGAGGCTTGAGCTCTCTTCAGGCATGCTTAGGGATTAGATACCTTGCGCTCCTCCCATCACCTGTGAAATTTCAGAGCCGACCAGACTCAAAGAGAGTATTGTTCCCTCCAAGGAATGCCCCATGTTGTCCATAGAGAGAAAAAAAGTTCATTTGCAATGGAATTTTGAGGCTCCCTGACAATGGCAAGGAGGATCTCCAAGTGAACCTGTTGGGAAAAAAAGAAAAACAAAAAAGAAAAAAAAAACCTGCCTTTCAAGAATTGTTTCAAGAAAAAGGACACAGGCGCTCTAAGAGACAGTTCACACAAAATCTAACTGTTCAAAAATAAGTAATCTTGATGAGGAAGTGGGCTTGAATCTCTTACTTATACTTGTGTCACTGAGACCTATAGAGAAATTACATGAAAAGGTTAACCTGGCTATGAAAATGACAACATCTTGCAAAAGACCACAAGGCAGCAAACTTCCCTCTCCATTTATCTTTCTGATGCTATGACAAGGGACTTCTCTGTTAAGGTAATAAATAGTGTTTGCAACCAAAATAAAAACTTTTTTCACCAAAACAACCAAAAAAATAAATACAATTTTATTAACAATTTCTTATTGAACGTGAATATTTGAAATCAGAAGTGGGACATCATGAGTGGGGGATAAACGACAGACAGAAGGGCAGTAAGAGCAGGAGCAAGGGAAGCAAAACTTGGCTTGGTCATGTGTCAGCCATTTACAAATGTGGATTATCTACATGTAGTATAACCATTAATGTGTAATTGTCACCCAAGCTAAAAAAAATACTTGATGTAAAATCTTTAAAATATGGGTTAGTTTAGTACAAATTAATGAAAAGAAAACTGCAGAAATAAAAAAATGAATATAGCAAATAAGCTTCCTTTAAAAGCATTTAGAATACAATTACAGCTTTACTATTACAATTTCATAATAAGTGACAGGAGGGAAAAACACTTTATAAAATACACCAAATAATAAACCTGGCTCGCTAAAGATGGATATAGTGAACAACGACCCCATCTTCTGGCCAAAAAAATAAGTGCTTTCTAGAATTGCCTCCCTCGGTTTTTCGACCAATGACTGAAGTGAAAGAGCCGCAAACGGCCAATCACGGATGAGTATTCTATGACCATTAAGACACGCCCACCGGAATACAAAGCTAAGAAGGCGAATTTGAATCAGGTAACGTTACATGTCTTTGCTTATTGTCTATAATCTTGTCTGTTTATTGGAACATCTTTTTCATAATGTTTAGTTTGTAAATCAAGATTTTGTCAATTAAATGAACGTACGTTAAACTTACGTTAAAGTTACTCTCCTGTTTCTAGTTATGCTAATATTGGTCAAATTTCAGAGCACGACACACAACCTGCGCGTATTTACTTATTTTTAAAACAGTTACTTTTAACACAATATTAATATTAGTTGTAAAAGCACTTAAAAGCTCTTGAAAATACTGTATTTTAAAATGTTACTAGCCTTGGCTGGTTCACTTTAGCTTGCTTTGATGAGAGTAGGTGCTTCGAAAATAACGTTCCCCAAAGAACAATGCACTGCTTAAATTCAGTTCCGGGCTGTTGTAACGTTTCTGTTCGGAAAAAATAGTAAATTCAGTCAATTATCTTATGCATTCGGACCAAAAAACTATAATAAAACGTGAATAATTTTAAACGCAATAATGCTACTAACGCCCAAGTTCTCACGAAGAGCTATTGTCATTCTCGTCCTAGAAAAAAGGAAAGTTTGTCCAGTTTGTGTGAAATTACTGTTTTATACTATATATATATATATATATATATATATATATATATATATATATATATATATATAGTGATACAAAAATTGTGTTTACAGGATTATATTTTGATTGATTGGTTGATTTGATAGGTATTCTTGATCGAAATGTGACTTGGTTTGATGGTGTGTTATGAATTTGGATGCCATCTAGAAAATTGCTTGTTTCATGTTTCAAGAAACATGGGAGAGCCAGATGAAGCCATTGTTCAATCTAAGAAAAGCAGAACTCTTGTCATTCGTCATCTACCTAAAGAACTCAGCAAAAATGAGAAGGAGGATCTCCTCAAATATTTTGGTGCCTCCTCTGTCAGAGTGCTCTCAGACAAGGGCCCACTAGTGAGTAATATTTTGTCCGTTTACAGAAAAGCCTTATATTTCTGTGTTTGATAAAAGTGAATAATTATGAATTATCTACTTGTCTTATATCCAGAAACATTCGGCATTTGCAACTTTTAACAGTGAGGCATCTGCCTCTAAGGTAAGACTTAGTATGACCAGATTTGTATTGCTTTGTAAAACAAAACCAATTACAATTCTCAATCACCAGGCACTAACAAGACTTCATCAGTTGCAAATCCTTGGTCACACCCTAGTTGTTCAGTTTGGAAAGGACCAAGATGCTGTCAGTGTGCTTAAAGACCCACCATTGTCTGACAGGTTAGTAGCATAACGTATGTTTCTTCATTGATTATTTTTTTTAATGTAATTTCAAATATATTTGATAATATCGTATTGTTTTAATTTGATAGTATATGTATATATTTTTTACTTGAGGTATATTCTACCACATTTTATGACTATGGTCACAGAGGTTTGCTTATAAACTGTCTTCAAGTTACTCAAGTTACTTGTTTTTCTTACAATTCTGGTTGTATTGTCTTGTCTCACCAGTGCCAGTGTCAAACCTGAAAAAGTAAAGAAGGAAAGGCAACCGCCTTGCACTCCTCTGATGGACAATAGCATCGCTCCCAACCTGGGGTATGTGTGGTTATGCACCAGTTTTTAACTTCCTCTGCATGCACCATCTCACCCTGCTACCGTATTTATGATGTTATTTGATATTTGAGAATATTTGAGCTCTCCGCTGACATCCGTTGCCTAGTGTCAGTAGTCCTTGGTAACCCTGCAGGAAGGGATTTTGGTGGAGTAGGAGAAGGGAGGGAGGACGTTGGAGAGTGGCTGTCAGCATCCGTCTCATGTCCAATTACAGACTCGTGTCTCTGAATGTGTCTGTTCTACGCTGACAGCCCGTCTGCTCTTGCCATGTGCCGGCAGCAGGTGGCCTTTGATAAAGAGACCGAGGGCTAAGATATAATTTTGCAACAAGGAGACCGCACCTCACCTTCACTTAACGAGCAGAGTTATGACACATTTTTATGTCTTTCATTCTGTCGGAGCTGCTCAGGCAAAGACTGCTGTTGATTGAGAGGCATGTTATTCTGTGGTAAGATGCTCAAATTCCAGTCCTGAAAAGCAAAGTGTAATGGTACTTTTAAACAGGAAGTGGCGAATGCTACATTGACGCAGTGGACGCTTTAATAGAGAGATTTTTTAGGGTATGAGAGGAGATAACTATAATGTAATTTGGATGAGCTTAAATCAATATAAAATGACTGCTGCAACCAATTTAAGCTCACAGATTAACAGAATGACTATATATGACTTGAGAAAACAACTTCTGAAATGTGGAATTATTAGATAAATGCTTATTGGGCAGTTGTGGTCTGGTGGATATGGAGATCGGAAGGTCGCCGGTTTGATCCCCCAATCCACCGAGTTGTTAGTCATGAAACACTTGCTCTCCATCTTCTACAACCACAGCTGTGGTGCCCTTGAGCAAAGCACCGGTTTCCCTAATGCTCCCTGGACGCTGCATCCATGGCTGCCCACTGCTCTGGGTGTGTGTATACGGTGTGTTTGTTCACTGCTGTGTGTGTGTAGACTGGGATGGTTTAAATGGAGAGGGTCACTCCATATGTGGCCAACTTGTCACTTTCACTTGACTTTACTTATGCATATATACAATTTGTATGCCAATATAATGTACACAATTGTGTATAAAATGCATATACCCATGAAATAGCCAACAATTTCGTCTTGGCTACTAACACACAAAGCTACAGTAAGGACCAATGTGTTCTGGTGGTGCCTTTCAGCTCAGATCTGGTGAAAGCCAGAGTACAGCCTGGACTGTTCCACAGTCTTTCACAAAGCCACATTCACTGACCATTCAGTGTTAAGTTATTGCGAGTGTTTACACAATCTAGACTGGAAGAAGACCCAGAGGGAACTCTTCTCAGGAGGCTCTCAGCAGGCCTCAAACTGGCACCCTTATAACCAGAGAAACAGCAGAGCTTCCTTCTCCAACACCATGTTATCCAATGTAAAATAATACATTTTGTGATTTGTATGTTTTTTTTGTTGGTTTGTCACTTGTCAATTATCGTTGTCTTTGGTCGCAAATGTTTAACTGAAAATACCACTCCCATACACACACACACATCTAGTTGCAGAGAAATGTGTATTGTAGCTGAACTCATTGACCCTTTGATTATTCCTTACACCACTTTTTTGGAGACAATCATTCTCCAGCCCTCCCCTAGTTATCAAGCACTTTTTAGCATTTTTGAGGTCAAAGACACGCATTTAAAAAAAAGCATGATTTAACTATTTATTGTTTTTTTTGTTCTAAACACTTTAATGCTTTTTGCTGGTAGCTTGTAAACCAGAAAACAGCTTTCCTATGCTTGCCGCAGGTGTGTTTTACAGGCATGTGGATTTATGAATCACAGCCAAACATTTGCAGTGCACATTTATATCCATGCTTTACTATTATATGCCCCCACTTTATCACAGCTAGTATTTCCCAAAACACTTTCGAGTTCACTTCCCATAAATAACAACTGGCAATTTGTCATGTAGGGTTTTTACTTTCTCCCACAGGTTGAAATTTCAAACAAATCCAACACTGAAATATCTATATCCTCCTCCTTCAAGTGGAGTCTTGACAAACATCACACACACTCTTCTTAGTGTGCCCAAGTTCTATTATCAGGTAGGAGAAGTGTTATTATATATTTATTTATTTTTATTGTATTAATTAGTTCATTTAGAACTGTTTAACCACATTGGGGTTTATTACAATACTTTTATGACTTTGTTGGGGGGGACAGTTACATTGTAATAATTTTTGATGAATTTATAAATTCATCACTATAAATGTAAAGACTTAATTGTACTATGTTTGTGCTTGTTAAAGTATGAAACAAATGAGTTTTCCTTTACGCTGGTCACTCACATCAAATCTCACTCATATCTAACCACAATATTTGGTTTTAATGAGTCTGACACATTATTATGAATTAGTTGATTCACTATTTATCTAAAAGCTACCCTCCACTGCTTTGCAACCAGGGAGATGATGTCATTTCCTAGGCTTGCCTTTTGGTGGCACTCTCTTTCTGTGAATTGGCCAGTGTTTTAAACACTGTTGCTGTTGCTTAGAGCCTAAATATATTCCCTTGCATCAATCTGGGTTATATATGGAACTAGCGTCAAAATTAACGTTTGTTTCCATGAAATGCATGGCACCAAGTGTGTGAAAAGAACACACACCCACACACTTATCTGATGAAATTTATCCTCCACAGGTTTTGCACTTGATGAATAAAATGAACCTCCCATGCCCGTTTGGACCAGTGACTGCTCCTCCACCGATGGTAAGGCTGCTTTGCAAATGTTTTGGCTACTTTAAATGTTAAGAGAACACAAAGAATGAATTCAAATCATACACCTTTAAGTATGTATAGTTTATTTAGGACTAAACTATAGTGATTTTTTTCTTTCAGATTGATTCTGATATTATAGAACTCCAGATTTATTCAAATCCAATCGTGTGAATTTTGAATGTTTGAATGTTTTGAAGTATTGCTCAGGTCTTACGTTTTTATGGCAGGTTTGTTTGAATAGAGTGGTAGTATAATTTTAACATTTGATAAATCTGATGAGAGATAAAGATCAGCACTGTACTTATATCAGGTTACTACAACGTACTACTTTTACACCCTGGTTCAGAGGTTTATACAAGTCTTTTGTGCTCTTATTTGTATTATGTAAAAATGTACATTGAAAATAAGCATAACCAAGATGCTCAAAAAGAGATGAGTGAATGCTTTTGAATGGAGCCTTTTACAGGTCACCTATTCAAAGAGTTGCGCATACATTTGGAAACAGAAGTGTATTCTATTCGTTTTGACGTGGCAGCAAAACACTTATGTCTAATGCACTTACAGCTACACTAATAGGTATTTTAGATATAACTGACATATAATATATATTTGATATAAAACATTGCTGAAGGTAGTGTTAACGATTCGTGTTTGTTACAATTTGAGATGTATACAGGGCAGCCGCCACCTCTGCCCCCAACCTTTTTTCCAATGAACCCTCCTCTCCCTGAACATGAGGAGGGTGCGACAGGCAGTGAGGAAGAGTCTGAGTACGAAAGTGGAGATGAGGAGGACAAAGAGAGGTAGTATTTTCATCTCTGTCACAACCTTTTCCATTCTTAAATACAACCAATATTAAACTGTACCACTGGCAGTTTTTTTTATTTGGCAAACTGTTGTTAGGATGGCAGCTGTGCTTTCATTGTGCCACGTTTATCCTAACATTCAACAGATGTAAAGCTTTTTGTTCTTTGTATTCCTTAAAGGATGATCAGACTGATGGGCCTTGTGAACCAGCCATGCAAAAGACCACTGAGAAAAAAGACATCTTCCAAAAGAAAGAAGCCCAAACTCAAAGACCTCCTGTTTGTTCCCAAACCGGATTCCCAGGGGTGAACTCTCAGCTTCAGTTCATGCTAGCCAGATTCATTTAATTGGATAACAAAACACAACTAATTTACTAGGTACCTTATATTTTCACATTTGTTGATTGTACTATGTTGTGTTTTTCAGGCCCTCAGGCCCAATTCTGCAGCCATCGGATGTGTTTGAGCAGCCACAGACCCTGGGACAGAAAAAAATTGAGTTTCACATATCAGCCGAAGTATCTGCTGTTCTGGAAGGAGGGGCTGAAGGTAAGGCTGCACACACCCTTGTCAATCTTTCCATTTCATCATCCATTTATCACAGAATGCGCCCCAGGTTCACCCATCTATCCTGAGCGAACCTGCTCAATTAACACAGCAATTAGCCCTGAGAATAGTGACTCAGCTGGAGAGAATATGTAATCCATCCAGCTGTCAGCAGGCCGGGCTGCTCTCGCTATGAGACACACAGACCCTCCCTTGAGTGAAGATCACCCTGAAACTTTATTTAGGATTTAAGAATGGAAGAAAGTCAAGAAAACCTTATGGCCATATCCTTAATGTCATCTTCTATTAGTTAAACCTCTAGTTTTAGGATATCTCAAACCAAGTGTTGCTTGTATATGTTGGATACAAATTTTCACAAAAAATATTGAGTTAATAAAAGAACACATTTGACTCCATGCTGATTTTTTTTTAGGTTTGTTCACAGTCTAATAAATAAGTCCATAATTTGATTGATAAGTTGTTTTCAATAACGAGAGACAGAATACAAAAAAGAGGGATGTTTTCTGAAAGTATTTAATGGTTATGACAACCATATAATATGTTTATTAATTCCAATGATATAAATGAAATAAAAACAAAACAAACAAAATAATTCTGGAATTTTTGTTTGCATTTTGTTTAAATATATCTATTTTTCAGTTTAAGCATCAACCATGTCTATGTCTATGGGCAAATCTTCAAGATGGACAACAAACATTTTGCTCGCTGTTTCTGAAAGGTAGTTAAAATCAAGTGAATTATTTTTAATATAGTAATATTAATTATGTCTTGAGACTAGCAACCCTACTAGGATGTCAGTATGGGGTTAAAGTTGTGTAGAATTGATGCGTTTTTATTATTAAATATTTTCATCAGTCACTTACAGATTTTTAAAACGTTAATTTAAATAATAATTGAAATCTGTGGTTGAACACATTAGCTGCCAAATAAGTAGCAACAAGGATATCACAAATGCATCCTCTAACCGACATCACCGACTAATCTAATCGGACATCTTTTGCATGTTTTATTTGCTTGGGTGCACATAATGTTGGGTTTACCAATAATTACTTATTAATTAATTTATTTTTTTCGAGTTTGACAGATTCCCATATTTTTTATTACTACAAAATGGTAAATTTTTTTGTCTTTATTAGTAACCTATTTGTGGTTTGTCTAACATACCCCATTGGCAAACAAATAAAAACATTCTTTAGTTACATTTTCTGAATGTCTTAATCAAACAATATTCTGCAATTGGAATCAAACTATGTCCTGAAAATACATCCTGAAGTAAATAATTCCTGAAAAAAATTTAACCACTAAGCCACTGATTTTACACGAAAAGGTATTTCTCTGTGAGAGAAGATCCAAAACAGTAACTTCTAAGCTGACCAAAGTACCTCAGTAAACAAACGTCACTATATATGTTGCAAAATATAAAAAGAAATAAAGAGGGAGAGAGAGACATTGTTCTGACAATGCTGTTCTGTGTGTACTGTGTACAATAAAAATGTGTACAACACACGGTCGAACAACAGAGCTTCAGTTTTAGTGATAAAAATTTGAATGAATTAAGAAATAATTGCTGTAGTCTCCCGTCTACCCATTCATTACAGGAGCATATCTTGCCTATATTTGTCTAAAATATTTCATATTATTCCTTTACAGTACATGACTTATTTAATGAACATTATGCGTTATTTTGTGTATTATGAAAAAATAGTTTTTCCACCAACTTATTTAGTGTTTTTGGTGAGGACACTATTCCGCACACATCGGTTTGCATACAAGGTGGCTTTTGGGGAGTTAACAGTTGAAATGGTTTTGCATGGCCATCTTATTTTTTATTGTGCTATATTGTATTTCCAGACAGGAAAACATCCTCATAAGATATTTAGTAAACCTCATTCTCTTGTTTACTGCATTTGTTCTCCGTTATTGACCAACTGGAGAAGAATACTTTTACAAAACATAGATGAGTTTCTTTCCTAACCTTCTTAAAGACTAAATGAGCAGCAGGCTGATAGTAGTCCCAAAAATCCCATGCTCACCTGATAAACAATACACTTAAATGACAAGACCAGTCAAAGAAATCTCTCTGAGTAGAACTTATCAGCACTTCCTGCTTGAGTACACATTAGATCTGTCAGACAAGTTTCCAGAGGATTTGTGTAGCCTCGCTGCTTCCCATAATTCCTCATACGCATTTGCTTACTGCCAACTGCTTGGTGACATTGCCAAGAGTGCTACAAAAGAAAACGTCACAGAGCACAACCCCACTAACATCTTCAGAGATTAATACACTCTGTTTATCCTCACACCATTTTTTGTTATCGATTACGAAAATCTATTTGACTTGTTTTGAATGGAAAGAAAACATCTGCTGCTTTTGTTTTGAATATGTAAGTCTGGTCATGTAAATAGATGTTAACACAAGACTGGGAGACCGCCTTTCACTTGTCACCGCCAAAATCTGGTGGCTCATCTCCGGCAGATTGAAATTGAGCACTCCGACAATAAAAAAACGCTCTAATTATATTTACTCTTAGACACAACAGAGATGGAGGCGTGTGCTCGGGAAGCTGTAGAAGGCTTTGGGAAGATCTACCCAAGTGCTCAGATCTCTATACAGGAGGAAGAGAAGGATGAGGATGACGATATTCCTTCAGAGTTCATTTCCAGGAGAGAGCTAGAGAGAGGCAGACTCTCCAGAAACGGTGAAAAGCTTGCTAATACTACACACAAACACACACTTTTTATGTTTGCAGTACATCCGGTGTCTGCAATATCATCAGAGGTTTGAGTAATTTCCTTTGAGTGTTGGCGACATGTGGTTGAGCTTTAAAGAGGAAATTAATATTTGATATGAAGAACAGCAAGATGTTTTAAATGTTTGCGAAGGATTGTTTGAAATAAGTCAGCCATTTCTGATTGTTTGTGTGAATGCTTTATTGCTCCCTCTTCATTTCAGAAAAATATGTTGCTTTGTGTGTAGTTTAACTTTGTGCTTATTCTTTTTCATTTGTAGAGATTAAGAAGTTATCTGTGTTTAAAAAATACGATCCTGGAGAACCAACCTGCAGGCTGTATGTCAAGAATATCGCCAGGCATGTTGAGGAGAAGGTAAGTATTAGATCAAATATATTAGTATTATTGGTGTTCGTTTTAAAAGTTTTTTTTTTTCTTCTTATCCTGCACATGCAACGGGTCTGAGCCAGGCCGTTAAATGTGCAAATTAGTTTTTTATCTTAAGGAAACAACTCCATTATCTCATCAGTTACTCAGTTACTGCATCTGGGTGTAGTTTTAGCAAAGCTTTTTAAAGACTTTAAACATCTTCAACAACACCCAATTAACTCTAGCCTGCTCCCTAGTTGCTAACTGCCACAACATGTACTTGAAAAGTAATTAGTCAACCTATTAAAGAACATTTTTTTGTTGTTTGGCTTGTTCTTTAACTGCATTAGATTTTAAACAGTTTTAATTTCATATATGTTCTCTAAATGTGGCGTTGTAAATGTGTAGCATAGCTTAGCATTGATCATTGAATCAGAATAGAATTGCAGCATTGTTGTACTAGGTAGTATAATCATAAAAACAATATTTCAACTTGATCGCTTGTTAAAGGTAAACCTATACTTGTTTTTGCTTTCATTAATTAGCTTCTTTATTAATATACCTGAATAACAATATAGCTTTTTTACATTTGGCAAGTTTAGTCATTTAATTATAGTGGAGTCAAATTTACAGTATGTAAAATCTATACATTCTGAAACTGGCATGGAAATGCTACTTGTTTAATAATCTAAAGAAAAGTATTGTTGCTAGATCCAGTTTCTATTTGCATTCTTTGAAACAACAATAATAATGCAATAGTAATCCACAGAAAGAAATACCAACTGTAGTAATGTATATCTAAACTACTAGCAAAGGACACTTTTTGTCAATCATTATTAAGATAATACATTTTTCATAGGATAATGGTTACAACATGAAAGCCTATTGATTAAAATCTGGTAGACAAAGTATGAGTGGGAAAAATGATACAAAATTATCTTGTTTTTTTTCCAACTATTTAAACTAACAGATACTAAAAATGTCGTAATATTATTCAAGTGATAAAATATGTACAAATTCATCAAACATTTAACTTGATTGTTTCATGACTTTATTAGTCTACACATTTTTAAAGATAACATTCGTAAATGTTCGATTACATGAATTTAAAAATATGTTTGTTGGCCTCTTTGTGCATAAGCTGCTTTTGATACGGACTCGCACTGTCCTCGCTTGGTTTCATTCTTACCTTTCCAAACACATTAGCTTTGTTCAACTTAAACATGCCAGATCCAAATCTGGTGTCCTTCAGGGTTCAGTGTTGGGTCCTCTTCTCTTTCTAGTGTATATCTTTCCAAAATCCGGTCTCTCTTCACCATCGTCTTCACTTAATGAATGCCTTGAAGAATTACGACATTGGTTCACTGCTAACATTCTTAAACTTAACAATTAACAGACTGATATATAGATCCTCTACGTTGGTTCTCACGTGTCTTCCAAAGTTCAAATTGGGATCCAGGGCATTCAGTCATGCAGCTCTGACTGGAGCAAATTGAGGTGTCCTTAAGGGTCTAAAAACAAATCAAATGCATCATTAATATTACTATTAAAATTATTAAGTGTTTGCAAATGTGGTGTTGTAAGCAGTGCATTCATGTGGATTCATCCTGCCTTTTCATTTAAATCTTCTTAAGATTTGTAGCACTACCATTTTCGCTAACAGAGAGCTCGGATATACCTCACCAAACTATCAAAATTGAAGGGAATGGCTAAAGAAAACAACCCAGGGACACTATTTACTCCCACATCAGTAATCGTAATAGCTGTGCTAAACAACTCTTACATTTTTTATTTTGTAGTGAAGGTTTCTCAAGGTTTTTCTTTTTGATGACTTGTGGATTCAGCTTCATAACTAAGCTCATTATTTTTGGTAGGATCTGAAGTATATCTATGGCCGGTACATCGATGTCTCCTCAGAGGAGGACAGAAACATGTAAGCATTTTACTTGCACCTCAGACCTTCACCAGGGACTTGAGAGCCTCCATTTACAATAAATAAACAGTTATGAAGAAAAGCCACAAGCATGCGCTGACATCTCTATGTGTTTTCTCCCATCAGGTTTGATATTGTTTTGATGAAAGAAGGAAGGATGAAAGGTCAGGCCTTCGTTGGATTGCCGAGTGAGAGAAGTGCAGAGAAGGCCTTGAAGGAAACCAACGGATACATCCTCAAGGACAAACCTCTCGTGGTGGTATCCTTTGCTTTAGTGGTTTTTGTTATTAAATCTGACCAAATACACATATAAACACTTCAAGAGATCAAGTTACTGTGATTTGACTTTTCCCAGTTTACTACTTTTTTTGTCTTTCCAGTATTTATTTATTTTTTTTACAAATGCTTTCCTGTCAAATAAAATCATACCTTAATTCAATGTCCAGCAATTCGCACGATCAGCAAAACCCAAACAGGAATCTGCTGACCCAAAGAAAGGCGGGAAAAGGCACTGAACAGGTGGGTCTTTTAGGAACCTTTTGTGCACATTTAAATATTTAACTTTCATGTCAGTCTATGATAAAATCTATATTATTAAGTAATATAAAGTTGTAGCTGCCCAGTTTTAATGTTTTTTTTTTGTGTTCTGATAAATGTAACCCAATGTTTCTATTTGTTTAAGAGTGCTTCACATAACCTCAAACAGGAACTCCAAGCTTCATATCCTTTAAAATTCACCATATCCTTTAAACATCGACTTTCTTTTACATGTCTGCATTTTTGCACATTGTTTCATAATAATGTTGTTTTTTCCAGATTTTATGGAAGATTTCCTCTGTTGAGTCCTGTTGCACTGACGTTTGTCATCATCGATTTTTATGTGAATTTTTTTTCTGCATCTTTCTTACAATAGAGTCAAATAAAAAGGAAATCCTGTAAAAATCTGTTTCTCTCGCTATTTAATTCCTTTATCAGTCACAGTGGAAGTCTGAACCTGTTACGGTTCCATTATTCCTCTGCACATTGGTAAGTTCCTTTGATGTTAAGGAGAATGTGAAGTTAAAGGCACCTCATCTCCCAGTAGGTCACTAACAGATGCTGTGGTGTAAACACGAAGAATGCATCAGAAAGACTGGCTGGCTAGTTTTTAGGATTCGCTGCTATTTGGTCACTGTAGTTCAGTCTGTTATTAGGAGTTCTAAAAGACATCTCAGTACAAAATTATAAACTTCATGACAAGAACACGCAGCAAAACTTCACACATCAATACCTTTTTCAAAGGAGGTCCTTTTTAAATCTATATACAAATCTCTCTCTTGCTTGTTTATTTATATATATATATATATATATATATATATATATATATATATATATATATATATATATATATATATATATATATATATCCTGTCTTGTAACATTTATCAATATAGGGTTCAAAAAGAAAAGGAGTGCTAAACTCTGTTGTCTATTTAAGTAGGTTCTAACATTTGTTAAGTAGTCTTCACAATGATTCATTAGCCACGGTTCCATCAAATTTCTTAGATTAAATACATATTTTCAAAGTTTTGGTATTCTTCTTGAATCAGCCTTTATATTAAATTGATATTTTTCAATATGGTTGAAAAACCTTTTAAGACTGTTTGTTTTATGATATACTATAAATAAAAATTATGAAAATGAATAAATGTGTGTGTGATCATTTTAAAAGAAGAAAATACACTCCAAAATATTCAGAGTTCAAATGATAAATTGCTCTTTAACACTCTATGGCTGTAAGCATTGAATTGAATAGTTGACGCAAATCTTTAGTGAAATTTCTCCATGAACAATATTCCCTTAATATTTTAAACTGGGAAACCGCTGCCCATTTTTCAAAGACTCAACATAGTATTTTTGGCAATAACCATTGCATGAAAAATGCCACTTTAGCTGACAAACAATGAAGAGGAATGACCAAATTATGGTTGCTTTCCTGGTTATTTATATTGAATTCATTTATTTGTCTAATTTCCTCTTATTTTGTTTTTGCTGAAGATGCAATTGTTAAATGACACATTGGTTTGGTGGAAAGAAGAAAAAAACAACAACATACAATTTGTCTTCTCCCATGTCCAATGGCATTTGCAACATTGAACATTTGAAATTATGTATGATAAACGTCTTAGTAGTTCTCAATATTTCTATGGAGGCTGCTGCATTTGTCATCATTGAAGTCAGTGGCAGAGTTTCTCACAGATGGGGACTCTTCACGGGTGGCACTGAAGTATGAGCCACAGGTCGAGTGTCTTCTCACCCCTCCACTTGATGCACATGTGTGGTGATGGATGGCAGCACAGCATTGGTTCATTACCATGAGCTCTCAGACCAACACTGCCTCGGAGTTCACATTTAAGGACATTGCTGGGATTTCCAACTTCCATGAGGAACAAGAATCACAGCGAGATGGTCTGCACCTGTATTTATTTCCAACAAAGGTTTAGTAAATACAACACAGTGTTATCGTCCCCTTGGAATTTTAAGGTTACACCTGACATTTTGGTAATACATAAATTGTTCAGATATTCTGAATCATTTGCATGCTATTAAAATACATTATATGAAGTTAATACACTTTCAACCTTTTATGTGAAATTTATCTATTTGCGTTTGCTACATTATATGTCAAAACCTTATAGCTCAAAATTTAAAAACTTCTCTGAACGCAGATAGTGTATTATAATTCCAAGAGGACGAACTATTTTGAGTAGCGTAGACTCACTATGATTGGCAGATTTTCCTGTCAATAGGCTGTTACTATTTTTTTGTCCAATTGATTGGCTAGTGTTGGGCCAACGCGACAAACGGCGCCAAACACGGGAGTCCAGAGACTCGGAGTCGCATGTGGATGGCCGGTTGACCAAGGCCGCCATATTGTCAAGGTTGCGTAAACAAACATTTTTATCCGGTTGGAAACTACCTTGATCTCCCATTTCTTTCTTTTTTTGGTCGTACACATCATTCTAATATCTAGTATTATGCTATATTAAAACATTGACGGTATATAACAGTTTTAGTTAATTCCTTTCCATACAAGAGTGTTAAATATGCATAGGTGTCAATATTTATAAAGTTGCTAAAGTCAACATTAATAATAATAATAAATAAAGAAAACAACTAAACAGGCACACATTTTTGGAATGCCACTTTGTATCAACTGAAAAGTAATGGAGCAGTAACATTACTCGTTAAACCTTCCTTATATAATTTTGTCGACCTTTAATGGGGTACTTGTGAGTGGTAGATCTTTATGTATTTTTCTGACATTTTATTTGTTTTTGTTTCAGAAGTGAGTATGCAGTATACTGATGCCATGCTGAGATTAATGACCATGAACAGCAGCCTTCAGTCTGGACATCCATCTGTCAATCTGTCTGTCCATGCAGTCTAGCTGTTCAGGTAAGAGGTTTGTCACTGTTTTTTCTCACAATCGCTGTTTCACCAACAGCCAAACACACCACGACCGATGTCACTTTACTTAACTTACTTTTTTCAAAATGTTCAAATTAACTGGGGCCCATCCCCATGCAATGGGAATGAAGCTGCTGCTGGGACCAATGTGCTTATAGAGAAAAAAATGGACTGCAATGACGTAAAGCTGACTAGAGTCAGCAGGGTAATATGTGACAGCTGTGGATCTAAAAATAGATCAAAATTCCGGCTTCAATATCTATCTCCCTCAAAGTTCTGTTAGGACTAGATATTACTACAAATCTGGGTCTTGCATAGTGGCTGCTAATGTATTTGCTTCAAAGGGATAATTCGATTAAAAAAAGCTATATTAAGTTGTCAAACTTATAGTTGCTGTCATTTCTTAGAGGACACCATAAAGAATTCTGTCAAAAAGTAAACTTCTACAAAAAAAAAAAAAAAAAATGGAAAACTGGTTTGTTCTTGTACTAAGGGTGGACAATGGACATACATAGAATTTAATCAACTTTATTATCAGTTTAAGATGTCAAAAACAATGCATTGTATTTTCAAACTTATTTTGATGTTTTAGAATCTTAATATTTATTGTATGTTTATCACAATGAATTTGTTAATGTAGACTGTAGTCAACAGAACAAATATATTTGTAGAATAATACTGAATACTCAGAATGCAATATTCCTACTTTTGAAATATTTGGTTTACTGTGGTGAAAAGAAACTAAGCATAAGAAACACTCAGGAGGACAATACTTACCGGCTTCTTTCTTCATGAACTGATCTTAAATGTGTCAATTCCAAGGTGTGCTTATTCATTATAGAATGAGTGATGGCTTCTCTATAAATATTTCATTTGTGCGACAGTTAAAAGTTTCATGACGTTGTCTGAATGACTAAGATTTGGAGAGGAAGTGAAGTAATTCGTTTGAATTATTAATGTTTAATGCTTTGATGAGAGTCATTGCAAAGGTTAGTCTGTCCATCTAACCTGAAGAACCAGAAGCTCTAATGCATTTTGTTACATGCTTACATCTGAAAAATATATAGTTTTCCGCAACTCATTATTATTATTATTATTATTATTATTATTATTATTATTATTATTATTATTATTATTATTATTATTATTATTATTATTGTTATTATTATTATTATTTTATAAATCAGCGGCTTTGTACTTCTGTCTTATTTCTACATTGGACAGGGCATGAAGCATTTGACAATACTGACAATCCCAACACTCAATTTATATATTGAAATTTCACTTTGTATAGTAAAGTGCATCAAAGCAGTCTCAAAATAAAAACTTCAAAATGTATTGACAAGCAGAATTTTTGTTGATTTTGTATTTTTATACAAGACGTGGTACATGCGATACTATATTTAACCCCTGTTTGTAAATTTCCTTGGTTCTCCCAAAAAGACCAACACGCCTTCTAGTTCCTACAATGAAACAGCCATGATACTTATTTAGCAATAAATACGAATATTTCTGGTGCATGTCATCTCTTGTTTTAATAAAAAAAACTGATTTATTTCAAATTTAAATTTACTTTATTTTAAAGATGTAGTAAAATATAAGTTATTTATATGTATTGATTTATTTATTGAATATGACTGGAGTGGGTTAGTTTTAACTTTCCCACAGTATGGTTCTTGTCTAGAGCAGTTTTCTCTTTTCCAAAAGCTAAAATGAGAACATGCAATTTCTTTCAAGGAGCAAGAGATTGGTTGAATCTCATGGTTTGCCATATAATGTTTTCAAATAGTTGATTGATACAAATAAAAAGTCTCCACTTTTCATGCCATCAAGTGGGAACGGGGTCCCAGTTGGGCTCTGTGACGTACAAACTAGAAAAATGCAACATCACCATTCAAATCGAGGCTGCATTGCAAAAAAAGAGGACTACAAATGAAATCGACCTGAGTAAAATGCAATGGAGTTGTTCAGTCTGTAATGAAAGTAGCTAAAACAGGTCACATAATAGCAACAAAATATGAAGATGTGTCTGTTGGGCTGCCATCTGAGCGTAGCCCAAAGTCATAGTTCATGTTTTTCCATATTAGAAAACTGGTTACAGCACAGAAATCACACACATGCTGTTAAATTTGTTATTTGATCACTTTTGCAAAAGTTTAGGTGCAGTGTAACATTATCTGTCAAATGTATTTATATTGTTGATATATTCATATATTTATCAGTTTTTTATTTACTTGCTGTTGTATTTTCAGTGTTTTACAACGCTGAATTCCCTTTTTTCCTTCTTGCACAGATTCAGTATAGATACATGTGTATCTATACATACTGCAGTGAAATGGCAATAGCTTATTGAGCGTTTATTGTGTTAGTGCTTGCCCCTCATGAACAATAAAGAAACCTTCTCAAAGCATCACATCTGAAATATAGCTCAGGTTAACATAGCCCTGACAAAATGAAGGCCAGAACTGGTTTTCATCTCATTAGGTTTTTTTGCTGTCTGAAACCTCAACTGAATCATCTACTTATTTCATCTGTGGTAACCTTGCTTATTCCCAACAGTCGTATTTGTGTTGGTGTAAAGAATTTATGACGATCTAAGAGAAATATATAAATCCTGGGTTTGGCTTTTTCAGGGCCATTGGGGTGGACAGTGATCAGAATGTATAAGAGCTGCTCCCTCCGTGACTCTTTGTGACTAATATGTCTTCCCTCCATCACTGAATGCCAAATAGGGCCGACATGACTGTGGTGGGAACTTACCCTGCTGTTTGTTGGCCTTCGATGCTGAATCATAGTTGTGTGCTCTGTGATGTATCCTGTGCAGGGTTTTCAGAAGCAGAATCCCATATGGCTTTTCACTCCACAGAAGAAACAGAAAGACATGAGATGTATGCGCAGGAATTTTTTTCGCTGCTGAAAAGGGATCTTTTGGGCCGTTTGCCCAAAGCCATGCTGTGAGATTCTTGTTTGTCATTTGTTTTACACAGAAAACCTATACCAGAGGAAAAACAAGGATCGTGTCCTGTTAGCAAAACTTAGACTAAACGCTGAACAAATAAACACAAACAAAAATGATTTTTAAATAAAGTACGAAGTAGTAAACCAATATCTGCTGGTGGTATACCACCCTGAATTAGTTTATGGAACTTTAAATAAAGTAGTGATAATTAAAAAAATGTGAACGTATTTTCAGACAATCAACAATGACAGTTAACAAGTCAATAATTAACTATGAAAATAGTATAGTAATGAAAAGAAAATAGTAAAATAGAAATTTAAGATAAAATGTTAATTGGTTTGATAGATAGATAGATAGATAGATAGATAGATAGATAGATAGATAGATAGATAGATAGATAGATAGATAGATAGATAGATAGATAGATAGATAGATAGATAGATAGATAGATAGATAGATAGATAGATAGATAGATAGATAGGTACCTACCTACACATTCTCCACGGTAAAAAAAACTAAAAACAATATTAAAAATTAGATACCTTTAAAAATTGACCTTTAAATTTGAGGATAGTTTCCTTTAGAGGTGCTTTATTTACACTGCAAATGTGTCATGCATCCATTCAATTTTAATTCATAGAGAACTTGATCTCTCAGTTAATTCTGTCTCTCCAGTCATTAATTCATAAGTTTGTCCATTGAGAACAGTCTAATTTGCGATTTACCAGAATATACCGAAGCACCAACAGCATCCGTCTGTTCCTGACTAACAATATCCTTTTCCCCCATGATCCTTTCAATCAATTTCCAACTCTCTTTATATGCAATAGAATGCAAACTTTTAAAAAGTTGTCTTTTTTCTTTAATTCAGTTTGCAGTAGGAGTATTCTGATGTTTAAATTTTATTACAGACATGCAGTGTGCATGTAAAACATATTGCTGCTGTTATAATGCATAAGCCTTTTTCAGACGCTGCATGGCACTTGAATTAGAGAACGTAATTTAAAGTCGTCTGGTTTGGTTGGACATGGTTTAAGTTATCAGTGCATCACGGTCTGTTAATTTCAATTGAAAAACAAGAAAATGCTGCAAGTTGGAAATATGACAGGAATAGTCATATGTATAAGCCTCATAAAACTACTGAGCAGAAACGCCACTTCTCATCCAGTGATAGGGCTGTAGTTTTCATTATTAATAACATGAATTATTGAAGAGAACACGTCTCCTAATGTCTCATCATTCTCCTTAAGCAGGTGGGAGGTTTTCTCAATAGGATGCTGTTCAGATTGCATTTGGCATACCGATGAAGGTGAATTTGTGTTGGTATGCATCAGAGTAGTTCTTAAAAAACTGTTAGTAAATCTCAAGTGGAGTAGAATCTTCTGGAAAACAGATGAAAGTGAGTGACCATTATATAAGGGACCATTTCCATTTTAATGACACTGTGCAGTATTCATGACACATCGTTTGAAGTGGAAACGATACCTGTCATATTTTGTATGATCGAAGAGCGAAACATCAAAAGGAGAAGTATTTCTCAAGTTAGGAGACACATAATATTTGTGCATTGAAGAGTAACACTGATGCGTTTATTCACTGAGTGTTTCACAAATAAATGAAAATATTTGTTAATTCCAATAAATCAAGAGACTTTTTTTGTCATCTTCCCAACAAAAAGTTCAGATTAGTCAGATCAGATTAGTGTTTCTGAGTGATGATTTCAGGAAACTGTTAAACCGTGTATGGCAAAGATCCAGCAGTCGTTTTTTTTCTCATAAAAGGATGTGACTGTAATTTTTGAATAAGGATATTACTGTTACAAGGCTCTGTCACAATGATTGGCAGGCTGTTAACTAATTAGCCGTTAATACGAGAGTGTCTCTTAAGATGCATTCTTCATGGATTTATAAGAGTTCAACCAGGTCAGCATTAATCATCTCTTGGTGTCGTGTTTGATTGAGAAGCACTTTTCCACTGTGCTCTGAACGACCTGCTCATAAATCCCACTCTCCACTGTTTTATTATTAAAGTCTCAGCTAACAGGGCTAAGTGCAGCAGAGGTGTGCGTTATAGAGGTGAGCAGCCCCTAAAAACCGACTTTCAGTTAAGCTCTTTTCATTTCTGGAGATCTGCAGAATATCCTCTCTCCACTGTCTGCCAATCAAACACCAGTACATCAGAGGGTTCATAATCTAAACAATATTAATCTGAGCGCTTTATGAGGGGTCAAGTGAAAAAGGACTGATCGATTCGAAGTGCTCCGTGCAAAAGCCATTTCTCAATTGTCTGTGGCTCCATCCTCTAATTACAATTTGTTTTGCAATACTGAGAAATAATAGCTTTTCCTTGGTTGTCAGTCCTCTGAATTGCATTACGAGGCTTTGTTTAAACAGGAGAACAAATCGATAGCATCTGCCTTCATGTATCCTGATCATCTCGCTCTTCAGCACAGCAAGCGGCTCTGTGACATTGTCAGTTGTTAATATCAACCCACACACAAATCTCATCGATTTTCTGTGTATCTGAGTATTTATTGTCAGTGCTTCTTTTCCCAATGGATCCTCTGACCCTGTGAAGTGCTAGATTTTTATCTACATGAGATATGACAGAGAGAAGTTGATCTCAAACTGTTGTTGCAGGATGTGCTGGATAATGACTTGCTGATAGCCATCTCTTTGTGCGATCTGTCCATTTAAAGCTTTGTTAAGAAGCTCACTTATAATGTGGTTCCCTTCCGAGCACTGTGTATGGATTACGTTAGTGGTTTGAAAGTTGCTGAATGTTTAATGTAGAGTTTAGGTTTTCTTCAGGGTTTCTTATTACTTTCACCCTCCAATGCTCATTATCTTCTTGCCTATTAATATGTACATCTCCAGGATCTTCTGATGTCTACTCCAGCTCTTATTGGGCAGTATTTTAACTGGAGATTTTTTTCAACCACAGGGGAGTCCATGTAAGCACAGCGTGATCATGCAACCTTAAAAAGATCACAAATAGGGACTGGAAGTCAGAAGTACTTAACCAGTGGTCTCAAAGTCAATTTCTAGATACCTTGCTGAATTTAATTTTAACCTTTTTTTAAAGAGACATTAAGAGTAGCTTAAAACAAGCCAAAAAGAGGAAAATTAGCTGAATTAGGTGTGTTGCATGAAGATTGAAGTGGAGCTCTGCAGGGCTGTTGTTTTCCTTGACCATTTTCTGTTACCCCCAACCTTTACTGAACACACATTTTCATGCTTATTATGTTAGCTTGATCAGCATGACCTGGGGCCTGATGTATAAACGTTGCGTACACACAAAATGGGCATAGAAATATGCGTACACATTTTTCTACGCACATATCGGGATTTATAAAAAATAAACTTGCCGTAAATAAGTGAGCACCGTATGGATGCTCTTGACCGTGCGTACGCACTCTTTTAGAAGAGTATGTGTTTTGGCGACACCAACTGTCCTAAATAGCAATAGCTATTTAAAATGAAAAACTTCTAAATTATCCTATTCCATCACCCAATAAATCAAATTGTATCAACCTGAATTATCATTATTAGCATTTTTAACCAGGTGCAAATACTTTGAATTTACTAATTTGTTTTAATGGATGGGCTATAAAAAGGTATGTGCGTATAAAACATATCATCATAATGGATGTTCTAGCGCTGTTAGAAGACCTTGCTAATGACGCTCTATACGGAGGGAGCGTGTTTTCAGAGACCGTGAAGATTTCCTTGCTCATGATGATGATTGGCTCATGAGCCAATTTCGATTTCCAAGAGCCATCCTCTTGGAATTGTGTTCTGAATTACGGCTAGTATTGGAAAGACCCTGGCAGAGAAACCATGCACTGTGTGTTCCTGTGCAAGTATTGACCACATTAGGCCACTTGGCCACTGGTACTTTCCAGCGAGAGTTGGCAGACCGATCGGGTATGTCACAGTCATCCCTGAGCCGTGTCATGCCATATGTATGGGATGCCATAGTGGGGATGGCACCCCGATACATCCGTTTTCCTTACACGCAAGCTGAACAGACCAACATCAAAATGCAATTTGCAGCAATTGCCGGTTTTCCCAATGTAATCGGTGCTGTTGACTGCACTCATGTTGCAATAAAGGCACCATCTGAGAATGAATTTGCTTTTGTTAACCGAATTATTGGTGGTATTAATATGCAGGGAGATCATAAATATTCAAAATGGGCGGTCTTAACCTCCAAATATGGTTATTTCGGGAGGAGATTGGGGTAAGCAATACGCACGTGCACCTGCGCACAATATTCAGATAATTTTTATAATGATTTATAAAGCGAACGTTGCGCAGGTTCTGGCGTACGTTTTATGAATCTGAAAACTTTTGTGCGTACGCAAATTCTGCCTAATGTGCGTACGCACACTTTAAGGATTACATCTAAGCAAAGTTTTATACATGAGGCCCCTGGACTGTTCAGTTAAGGTTGGAGCAACACTTTGAAGGACTGTGGCCCTTTAAGAATGTTCTTTGAGACCCCTGTACTAATGACTTAAACAACAATATTGCACACAGGGTATAGCATACAGGTTGTCTATTGATAATATTGAGTTGAATGTGATTTGACAGTTGTCAAGTTACTTACGTCAGGCACTCCATATATGGACTTCCTGCCATGTACTCTTCAGTTTCTCTTTTCCCACACCTATGGATTTAGAACTGTCTTCCTGTTAGATTTTTTTTGTTTTGTTTTGCCTCTTTTGGTGTTTAGCGAAGTTTAGCCAGAACACCATCTGTGAGAAGCATGCTTAGACTTTGTATCCTAAACTGTCAGAACATCCAATCAGAGTCCTTCTATCAGACTCATTATTAGTCAATGCAATCACATCTCAAAAAGGCTCTATTCATTGATCCTGAGAAGATACAAATATAATAACAAACCTTATAAGATGTGCGAGGGCTCTTTACAGGCCCAGCTATAAAACATGAAGTAGTTCTTTAGGTGTTTTCTTTTCTTTCTTCCCTGAATTTTTCTTTCTATTTTTACTGGAGCACTCCTTTTCATGTTTAACATCAACGCAAACAATGTTCCATGTTTTAACTAGTCCCCAGTCATTGTATTAGAGAAACCAAACTTCTACCGAATCTGTCGCATTCATGGTCTGGTTTTAGGTCTTCTTCATTTGACTCCATAATTGTCTCCCTCGTTTATGGTCTGTCTAGTTTCAAGGCCTTTTTTCTCTTACATACTTGTGTCAGGCTCCTGAAGAGAGCTGCAGTGGAGCAGGGTCCCAAAGGAGCCTGTGGTGTAGACAAGAGGACACTTGGAATGCCCCTCTCTGATAGGATGTGAATAGAGTGCGCAAGGTGTGATTCAAAGGCCTCTCTGCTGCAGTTTGCACCACAGTTGGTCTCAGCTTGATGCACAATAATGACCTGTCAGAGTGGCAGGCCTGTTGCCAGAATCCCGAAGTAAAGCTAATCCATATGGGGTTATTCAGCCTAATGAATCCTAACAGCATGCACGGAACCCGCAGAGCCACAAAACACATCATCCATTTCCTTCGTTTGATTTTTACTGACAGAAGTATATTTCTTGGAAGAAGTGATCTGTAGGTGAACTCAAGTCTGTTCTCTGTGTGGTTTCTGCTCATGGATGAGTGTTGTTTGTTTTATCTGTGCATTGAGTGTGTTTGAAGACTCATGAAGTGTGGCAGATTTAGATCTAAAAATGGCTAGCTGTATTTGGTAGAGGTCATGGTTGGTGGTTCTGAAAGTTTAACATCATAATTGGGGATGTCTTGTAGTTGGTGATGATCTTCAGTTGGTGGTACCCATGTACCACAACAAATCCCTTGTGTGTGTTCTGCACACTTAGCGATAAAAATTTTTCTGATTCTGATTTAATATGTTCACGTATAAAACATTTAATGAAACACCTGTTCTGAAACCCAATTTCTTAATAACTAATTATGACATGATTTTGGACATATTTTGCCAATATTCACCAATGCATTCCCATTACTTCTGTTCTTTTTCAAGACAACAGGATCCAAGTCAGCATCAGCCAATCACGAGCTAACCTATGAGGCGAACCAAGTAAGAACTGTCCTCACCAGAGCAGGTTACTAAGTGATTTCAGACAGACTCCTATTAAAAAGTTGGAGACGGATGTACGTTGGTTGGCAAATCTGCTAGTGGAGCACTGCCAGCAAAGAGCACGCCAAACTGAGTCCTAATGCTTTGTTCACACAGAAAATCAGGATTGACTGAAGTTTCATATTTAATGTCAATGACAATATGGGAGAAAAGCAGATTGGTGGAGCATACATTGATTCGTTATGACAGTGAGCTGGTTTCTTGCAGGTAAAGCAGTGGATCAGGGTTTCCAGATCAGAGTGGCAGTTTCCAGCCAAAACTCTGCAAAAAAAAAAAAAAAACCCTAGCCATTCCAATACAAAACAAATCACCACATAGCAAAACACTTATGGTTAATGTAAAAGAATAGACACAGCCTGATAAAGAGCAAGAGATTATATATATATATATATATATATATATATATATATATATATATATATATATATATATATATATATATATATATATATATATATCGTATATTAAAACATATATAAATGTATCTATATTAAAACATATATGTAAAGTGTAAGCCTATTTTCTATTTGCTTGAATCTATATATTTACATGAACATATATTAATTATTAATATTTATTGTATTTAAATCTATGTGTCTTCCTTACACTTTTTATACTTCAAGTTAAAATATGTATTTAAACAAAAACACATTTTTTTTTAAAAGCATCCCAAATTTAGTGGACATTTATTTTCCAACCACAACAAAAATAAAAGGCAAACTGCCCCAATATGGCAACACTGCTAATAATTCAGAAGTTGAAAATTCAACTGAAATCTGCTTCCTTCAATTAATCGACTAGTGAAACATTTCTGGAGATGATCTCAACAAAAAGTGGAGAAAATTAAAATCACAGTATATGGACACCTGCTGCTATTTTTTTGACTATGTCTTTAATCACAAACCTGATAAAAATTGCAACAATTAAGCAGATCTTGCTCAGAGGGAGTTGGTGAAGTGGAGGAGAGTTTTGTGAGCTTCAAGTTTTGTACTCACTTTGCGGACTTAATGAGCTTTGCCGCTGAACTAGCTGTTACTGTTGAAGTACTGCTGTATTATTAGTTGAAGAGTGCTTAAAAAGGTACAAATATTGGGAGATGTATTTGAAGGAGTGGATAACGGAGACTGAAGCCCTTCCTCTATGCTCCGTCAGTTTTGATGTAAGATTTTTGGTAGCCGATAAAACCTGGAGGTTCTGAAATCGTCTCAGATCGGGACACGCAGATGCTCTGTTTTTCTGCTTTTCAGTGTGAACAAATCATTGAAGTTTCAAAAACCACTTCACTCAAACAAATCAGGGATGTTACTGGAGAAAAGATCCTGATTAAGACAAGGCCTTAAATAACACATTGAGCTGACCGGTTTAATGACTTGTAGATTAAAATGATAAGCACTTGGGTAACTGTGCTTTTTGTGTTTAGACCCCAGTTTTGTAATTCTCTCTGCCTAGAAATGCATCAGAGTTGTCTAAATGCTTACTAAGTCTGAAGACATACTTTTTGGAAGCTAACAGTTTAGGTAGGCAGTATTGTGATGCATTAAATATGTTAAGTACTTCAATATAAATATAAGCTTTAATTTATTCGTGTTTTTTAACCTGATGCACAGACTGTTTTCCTAATTAAATATCCTAGTTAGGCACTCATTCTTTAAAATACTGAAAAAAAAACATAGTTTCTCCTAAGCCACTGTCCTTGAGATTTCTCCAACCGTCAGATTTTTCTACTTCTCCCTCTCAGTTCTAACAATTGGTGTCAGGCATGTCAAGAGCAGCCTTTACCCTTTTATGCATGAGCCCACATCTTCAAGCTCGTCTGCCAAATTTACTCAGTGAAGGGACCCTGCATCTGGAGTACCATAATGGACTTGTCCATCACTTTTTGAGAGGATGAGGATTATAGTGGCCTTTCGGATTATGGGTGGTTTGATCCATGACTTCCTATCCTCTCCCTATTCAAACACATTAGTCAAGGTGAATAATAGAGCCATCAGATCTGACGGTCTCGTCCGCTATTGTCACTTATTCGCCCGACACCGCCCCAAGTACCATTGTCTGAAGGACTGACAGCTTTCTTACCATCCGCATCTTAGTGAAAGCAGTGTATTTTTCAGCAGAGGACGTTTGTCATCCTCTCTGCCACTTTAGAGTGACAAGCCGAGATTGTCTCTCTGGGCGAACCATGGAGGATTCTTGAGAAATGCATGTTGCGGATTCATTTTGAGTCCCAGGTGAATAACAGTTTAGCGCTTGGAGAAATTGAGCCTCTTTGGCTTCCTGACAGTTTGAGAAAGCTTCAGTCTCGTCATCTTTTTCTTTCTACTCTTTTAAAGCTGCTACATGCCTGCTTAGTCTCATATGGCAGACAATGCGTCTTTCCTGATGTCTTCACATCATTGCTGCATTGCTTTAACCTGAGTGCCATTATGACATCCACTTTTGGGGCTGCACCAGATTATGAATTAAGCAGCTGCTTCCTAAACTCAGAGGGGCACTTTTTCAAGGTCAGCTCCCAGCAGCCAACCGGACAGAATCAGGCATCTGTATGGTCGCCGTGCCATCCGTATTTGAGTGGGCTGAGAACTCCATACGAGGTGAGACAGGAAAGGTGAATTTCAGCATGACACATTCCACTTTGTTGTCATGGAAACGTGATCTTGATGGTGTGGAAAAAAATCTGGAAACAACATCTTTTATTAATTGAAGAAAAAAAACCATTTGATTAATAGATGCACAGCTGTAGCATTAACTAGACGAAACCAGAATGTTCCAGATAGGGGCTAATAAATTAATGCTATAATTTAAAATGTAAAATTATTTCATTTTTAAACTATTATACATTTCATAAACATCCAATTGTGATATCTGCTCTTGTGGGAAGTCATGATGATGCAAACAACAAAACTGCCTCTTCAGGGAAATACTTTCCAGGGCTATTAAGTCCATGCTCCGCCTTAATTCAGAAGGGATTTGAGACACTTTTTCAACCTAATTAAACACACAAACGATAAAGACTAATGCTACGCGGTAGAAATAAAATCAAACCTGTACAGTTTGACAAACTATGTTAAAGTCCTCAAATTTCCTGCAACTCATTTGTTAAACAAATATTAAGACTGAAATAAATTATTGTAAGCAGAGCCTCTTGAGTAATAGCCATAGACCAGTGCTAAGGAGGGTGTAAGTTGTTTTTTCATATAAGCTTCAACAACATCACCTTCAATGTTCTTTATGAAACTGTTGGCTACCTCAAGAACACTACATCCCTAGTTTTTTACAGCCCATGACTATTTCTGAAGTTTCATTTGGTTGTTAAATATGTTCAAAGGTATTGTCGTGGTATTGCCGTATCATAAACACATTCATAATTAAAGCTACAAGAGATGATGTGATAATGAATGAGAATTTATAAATTTTTATAATCACAACAGGCATCAAGCTGTCAAATATTCAATTGGACTGCTTAATGAAGCAGAGTCTTTCGAGGATAAATTCCAATCAAAATAGCTGGAATCAACTGCAGCTGAAGAAGATCTTGGTCTCATTCAGCAGTTTCCCAGCTGCCATTCACCAGAGCACTAAGCAGCCTCACAGCCCAACACAACCAGCAAATCTCCCTGGAGCACTCAAATGCCTGGTCAGATTCCAGATTATGTCATTGGAATTATTTATTTCCATTATTATTTAATTGGAATAGTTGCTAAAAAAGAATATCTTTACATTTATTGCAATCCCTCCACAACTGATACACACAAAGAGCAGAGATTTTTTTTTGCATTGAGTTTTTAAGGCACATTTATTGTAGGGATGTCAGAAAAAACTATAATCTCTAACTCTAAACAGAGAAATAGAGGCCACTTACTAGTAAATAATTGTAAGCCACTATAACCACCTCAGTGCTAACAAATACTGGTCTCACAGATTCCATATGTGATAAACGGTAGCTCATGTTGCATCCAGCATACTTTGAATTTTGTATTGGAGCAAAAATGTGTCAAAACATTTTTACCATGTAAAAAAATAAATAAAATAAAATTATATATATATATATATATATATATATATATATATATATATATATATATATATATATATATATATATATATATATATATATATATATATATATATATATAAGCGTCACGGTGGCGCAGTGGGTAGCACGGTCGTCTCACAGCAAGAAGGGCGCTGTTCTAGTCAATATATATATATATTTATTGACAAAGTGGGTTCACTTAATAATAACAATAGATTGGGCGTCTACCGGTCAGCAAGTAAAATTTCGTCTTTATAAGTCAAAATTTTAACTTTTATCTCAATATTTTGAACTTCTAAGGCACTATTTAGACTCTTTATCTAAAAACTATGACATCATAAGTCAAAATTTTACTTTTTATTTATTTCAAATTGTTGATTTCAATGTCAAAATGTTGTCATGTTCCAACTTTATAAAGGCATTATAAATACTTTTAATTGGTGTAAATGGGCTTCCATACTAATGTGATAAAAATTGACTGGATTAAAAAAAAAGTTAGAGGAAATCCTGCTAATAATTTACCAGTGGAGTTTTGAAATCTTGTGTCATTGCAAACACCACTTGAGGGCAGTGTTGAAGTGAGCTCCTGATTTTTCTCTGCACTCCTCTGAGGAAATAATCTTTGGCTTTGGCTTTCCTAATCTTCTGCAGGCCCCACTGGACCATCAAAGTGCAAAGGTCTTTTGCCACTGAGGTCTGTTAGACTATTAGGTGCTGAAGTTTTGAAGTATGCTCTGAACTTGGTTTCCTATTATTCATGGCATTTGGTTCTGGAGTAAAAGAGAGGAAAATAAAACCATTAACTTTGGATGCATGCAGGCAGCGTAACTTGCATCATTTGGTTTTGTAAATATCTAAGAAGAATTGTTGAGCAATCCTGAGTTTTGATTTATTTAAGTTAAGTTCCTTTGTTCAGTTGCTAATTGAGTAGATACAATTAAGACTAAATCTCAAAGGGAAATATTTTCTACTGTTTTTAAAAAATACATGTTTTTTGAAGTACATGATTGAAATCTCATAGATGGAAAAAAAGAGTCCTGAAAGTTTTTGACCTGTGTTTTTGGGCCTCCATGTTCTGGTTGACTTGGCTATCCTCTTTAAGATGGGCCTCATAACTAGCATTCCTGGCCCAAGGTGTCCTCAAGAGATCAAAATAAATTATTTTTTACAGACGAACAGGAGGCCAGAAAAGATTGAATCCCTTTTTCTCTGAGGTGAGAAAGGGCTGTGTCTCTGGAAGTAGTCATTGATGGATGAGATACATGGAGCAAAACAGTCTGGTCCAGTCTCCAGCCAAGCTGAATCAGACAAACTCACTCTCTCTCTTTCTCTTTCTCTAATTTCTCTCTTTCTCCAATCTCTCTCTCTCTTTCTCTCTAATATATCTCTATCTCTAATTTCTCTTTCTCCTATTTCTTTCTCTCTTTCTTTCTTTGTCTCTAAATTCTCTCTTTAATTTCTCTCTTTTTCCTATTGCTTCTCTTTCTTTCTTTCTTCTCTTTCTTTCTTTCTTTCTTTCTTTCTTTCTTTCTTTCTTTCTTTCTCTCTCTTTTCACTGTAACATTTTACCACTGATTACCTACTAAGTGCAACATCTGATTTGGACTTAATGATTGTGAAAAAGAAAAAAATATGTAATCACTCATTAAACACCTCCATGGAGTGTTTTAAAAAGCACTTTTAAGTTTATTGGAAAACTCCAGCAGTAGAGGAGCATCATTATTCATTATAATAATAACACATTGTTCACACTTTTTCAATCTTCACATTATTTTCAAAATTGTTTATGTTTGTAAGTCTATTGTATAATGGGTAAGAAATGTTTCTAATTCAAACAGATATTTACTATCTGTTTGCAACATTAAAAGGCTAAATTAAACTCATTTGTCATTTTAATTCAACATCTAAAATCGTCAGTTACATGTGAAATATTAGATTTTTAAAATCCCTGCTCAGATCTTACTACTATTTTTTTAATTTCTTGATCATGAGACCATTGTAGTCTGAACACAGATATCATCATTTCAGAAAAATCTTAAAGTTTTTACAAGTAATTGAAATGGAAATTTGTCTGGCTCGACTTCATTAAACCAACTTTTTTTGTACTCTTTTACAGAATTTAGTTTTGAACCATAGAGCTTAGCCGTTGAGTCAGAGCTCAGTATGTCGATTGTGGAGGTGTTGATGGAGAAGGGAAGGGAACCGTGTCCAAATCTGTTCCCAGCATCATCTCGTTGGGTGGCTTTAGTCATAGAAAGGGACTGGAAATTGTTTCTTTCACCCACATATGGGCAGAGTTCTGGTTAACAGCATGTTTATTCTGTACACTCTGTGCTCTTCTGGAGGCACGGGGGCTATCTAAGATGTAAGCTATTGTGGTTACACTCAGAATAGTGAAGGCCACTAAAGAGGGCAGACACTGGAGGCAAGAAATTCTGGGAGGGTGACAAAAATGCAGCCATTGAAACCGTTGCAGGGCTTCAAGTGTGGGAAGCAAAAACACAAGTCACAGTAATGGCTGTGAAAAATAACTTTTACATTTTACATTTATGCATTTAGTAGACGCTTTTGTCCAAAGCGACTTACAGTAGGGGAGTGAGCATTTTTTGTAAGCATAGATATTTTTATTCTTAAAAATCCCAAAAACTGCTATTCAAACACAGAGCCATGGGTCTCCTTTTCAAGCCTGTAAATGAGAAACAAATGAGATACGCTGAAGCACAAACATTCATCCTTTCGGTCGAGGTTTATTCAGCCAAGCAGCAGTGCAGAATTAGCATGCTGAAGCCTTTCAGATGCATTAGGATTGCTGTGGGCCATCATCAAGGATCTTATATTCAATCAGTGCAGCTTAATGCATTACAAGCAATCACTGGAAAATTTAATGAGAGTTCTAATTAGCCAATAGCGAAGTCATAATCACTTCAGAAACAAATTAAGCTGTTTTTAGAGGATAGATTATCTGCTCTATAGCCTCTTTTTGAAAGCCACCATGTTCAAATTTAGACAGACAAGTGTTTTTCCTTATATCTTTAATTATCAAATCTTTTATTAGAATCAACTTTTTATGACTCTACCATAGCTCATTCTGGGTAGAGGTATACGCTGGACAGCTATATAGTTAATAAAAGGGCCACATTAACCCTGACTACAAACTAGTCCAAAATCGAACTGACAAAAACAGAAGCAAATATAAGATGCTACTTTTTAGAACCAATTTAAGAAAAAGTAAATACAAAACATAGAACCAAATCTACTTTAACCGTGGCAGTTATTAAAAAAACTAATTAAAATACATGTTATTCATTCTTTCTCAGATTTCTCAGAACAATTTTGTCTAGCATAGAAATACATTGATAGCATCACACAAGTGACTACAAGAGTGACTAGTAAAGGATCTTAACAAAAGTATAGTGTTGAAGTAAATAGTGTTCACTACTGCAGGTTTTTCCTCCCTTGAGCTTGAGATGGAGGAATCATCACAGGCACTTTGAGGCCACTGCTGTTGTTTGATTGATGTGTCAAACTGCCCATCTAAGGACTTTGCCTCTGGAGGCTGTGTTGAAGCATAGAGTGAGTAGCTTGAATTGGCTTGCCTCAGTGTGTGTGTGTATCGGTTTTAGAGAGGCTGATTATCTATTTGAGTCAAAACTGTTTTTCAGTTTCATCTGTCCTACTACATTCTCCATCAGCCTTTTGAAGTAATACAATCGATCAAAGATGATATTCTGATTTGGTTTACTAAAATAGGGAGATGAATATTTGCTCCATATTTATACAATGTCGTACAAAAAAATCTGCTTACGCACATTTCTCAAATATCCCATTTATGAGTCATCTAATCTATCCATCTCTCATATCTGAACAGATGAATATCTAGCATTCCCACATTGACAAGAAAAAAGATCATTTGAGAAATTACCCCTCAGAATAGTTGCTGATGTCGAGTGGTAATCAACTACACATTAATTAAGGCACAATTGCTGAGTCAATGAAGGAAGCTGGTTAAATATTGATGTGTCTAAAAGGCCTGTCACAAGAGACAGACAGTGATGGGACGATGGCCATAGGCTCAGTTCAGTTTCTTTAAAACAGCAGTTGGCTGAGTGCTAGATCAATAGCAGTTGTGCTTTGGTGTTGAATACAGAGAAAGAGTAAGAGAAAGACACTCCTTGTTTCGCAGTGGCATTCAGCATACACAGCTTTCATGCACACAAAATGTGTATCGTTAACAAGCTCATTAGGAGCTCTGCTGTCATGATCAGGATGCTATACTGTTCAAAGAGAGCTTTTAGTTTAATGTGGATTAATCTGGACCACAGCTTATTAAAGGTAATTTAGTTGGGTTTAAAGCAATTTGGTACCTGTAAAGACAGTGTTAGTGTCTTCCTCTGACAGCTTTTTACAGTGATGAATATGTTTAATAATACGGCACTTTTTGCTTTTCATTTAACTATGCAGTTATTATATAATTCCAGAAGATTTAATTAAAAATTCACCACTGGAGGTTGCATTTTATAATTAAACAGGAACTTGCAATAACCATTTGCATTTCACAGTATGATGCTGCTTATCTACGGTGGAGGTGGAAAACAATTCACGATTATGAATGGAAAATTAAGTTGTTAAAAACACAATTATAAATCGAAAACCAATGAACAATTCAGAAAACACAACAACAAATTTGCAAACAAATGAACAATTAAGAAAATACAACAACAAAAAAGGAAAGGTGTTGTTACCTTGGAGAACTGTTGTCATTGTGTTGTTCAATTTTCTGAATTTTTTATTAGTTTTTTTAATTGGTATTTAATTTTTTCATTTGTAATTGTGTTTTTAACTTTTTAGGCAAGTTCTTTACCTCCTTGTCTTTAGGTTCAGGGTCTTTAGGGCTGTAATTTAAAACTGGAATCCTAGGGCCCTATGCTTAAAAATAACTAATAACTGTCAAAACCATACATCACTATTTATGACTCAAAGTAAAATCTTTGATGTTTTTAGATATTATACAGGTTTAAAGTGAAGTGCAAATATCTTCAGATAGTTTGAAGGCAAGCACTCCTTGAGGTTCTCATGGGAAAAAAAAAACATATAACAGCGGGAATACCAGATAGATGTTTTCTACACTCCCAAGATTCAAGATTTCACCAAAGATCTCTAGCATGTGCTATTTTCACTACTGACCTCTTCACTCTAGCTCTACATTACAGTGCAATATCTCATAACGTAATGTTAACTAAAGGCTTTGTCGATTTAGTTACAGTAAGAAAGCTAGGATTGCTGCTGATTGTGGGCAGTTTGTGACACAAGCACTCAGCCTGATTGATTGGCTTGCTTAGCACTTTCAGGTAAGCTGATTGGCAGTTTAACAACATCATCTTGGAGAGCAGCAATGTCAGGCTTGATACTTAGCTGACCAGCGCACATCTTTTGTGATCATTTTGTTGAGGTTTTTAAATTGTTAATTTGGTCAAATAACTTGACTGGACAAGTGAGATGATCAAACACTTGAGGCTTTATTTATTGTGATGGCATATAAGTGAAAATCCTCAAAGAGTCAGTTAGTGGGTTAAATGACCCATCGGAAAGATAAATGCATAGCACAACATTGAAATCCATCAGCATCAGTCTCAGCAAGGCAGATAATTGCATTAGCCTTTGAGTGGACCCATCTGTTCATGGATGGTGTGAATCCTGACTCGTGAAATAATAAATCAGAGGAAAAGCTAGTCTGTCAGGTGTTCCGCAGGCTCGGGCCATGGTGATTTGCGTGCCGTGAGGGGTCCTCTTCTACCTTGAGCATGCAAGCGTGACAACAACAGATGCTTTTTGTCTCTGCGTCCCCCACGGCTTGTCTTTTGTTTGTCCTTGACAGCTGAGAAAGCATGAAGGATTCCCAGTGTTCAGTCAAGTGCAGTCACTAACTACTGCGAGATATGCCTCCATCATCATTAACAGCACTGGGGCAGTGAAATATTCCATTATGACTACATTCTGTTTAGAGGAATGCAAATGCAGTTTATTATTTAGAGAGTTAGTCAATATTGCATTCTATGTTAAAACATGAAGTTGATATTGAGTGGCTGTTCATATTTATAGTTTTTAGACATGCAAGACAGCATCTTGATATTTTACTATGCTAATGGTGCTGTGGATTTTGACCTCCTCTGACTTTTATAATCCCAGTTATGTTCAGATAAATGAGGGATTCATTTGTATTTTTAATACTTTAAATGGTAATTTTTTTATTTATTTCTTTTTGTTGTTAAAATGTATGCTATTATAGTCAGTTTGACTATTTTATGTTTTAAGCAAATATTGTTGTTTTTTGTTTAACAGAAATTTCACTGGATTTCACTATATTTCCAATTGCTGCAAGATTGTTGTACAAAAAATGCAAAAAAACCCCAGCATTCTACCAGATTAAAGGTAGAATATGAAATTCTTCATATTGCTCATTTGTCTTTTAACCCTTACAGATTATGCATCTATTTAAAAGGATCTTCCATGTGTGGCAGGACTTTTTGGGTACTTTCACTCCCAATAAAGCCTATTATCCTTTAAGTTGGAGGTTTGTGAAATGTACAATGGCCGCAAGACATTATATGTTGCAATCTGAAGAAAGTTCACTAGTCTAAACAGAAGCATGGGACCACATCACACCAGCTGGAAAAGAAAGCATGATTTTCATTAGTCTTATTCACATTAACAAATGTATTTTGAATTACTTTTCAGATTATTTGTGAAATAGAGAGATCAAAGTTAAGTTAAAATAAGGTTAAACACATAATTGAAAATAGCAAACCAAACATCAGGATTCCTTCAACTTAATAATTTAAAAATCAACACCAACAACTGGTTAAGACTATTTTATACAAATACTTCCCAGCTTTGGAGGGTTTTTTTATCAGGTAGCTGACAGATTTTCCCCTGAATTTGGCAATTTTTGCATTTTTATAAGAACTGGGAAATAGTTCTGGTCTGAAGGAGTTAAAATAAATTTTAAAAAATCATCTACATTTCACAGTTAATTAAATAGCAAACTATTGGTTTCTAAATATTTGTGAATTTTGTAAAAAGTAGATTTTTTTGTTTACTGTCATTCTGAAAGATACTAGGCCTTCTCATCTGCCATAATTTACTTTTCAGCTTGTCGAATATTTGAGAAACAAACAAACACAGTAGAAGCATGTAATTAGCAGGTAATTGAACATCAGCAATCAACATGAATCCTAGTTGTTTCATGACAAAACAATGGGTAACATAAAGTACAAAAAACTCCTACAAAAAAGCGGTGTAGCATTGTAAAGGTAGGACACCAAACTTGCATGTGTTCTGTAGGAGAGCTAAGTGAAGCATATTTGAGGACTGTTATGATTAACCCAAAGTTTTCAGTTCATTCAGTCATTTAAATATTGGTAACATTTAAATCACTTTTAGAAGGTCAGGCTTGTCTCAGAGCTTCAGTATGTCATTAAATGCACACACTACAATTTATATTTTATATTGTATGTTTTCATGTGGCCACTATTAGTTAGAGTTGGGCTCATTCTCTAACTCTCCACAAAATGTTATGTAGTCATTCTGTACAGGCATTCTCTTGTTTTAGTGGTAAAGCTTGCAAATCTTAGCATATGACATTAATTGGGAATAGAACAGTAGCATTGTCTAATCAGTGGCGGTTGCAGTTATGAAAGATTTTCTTTTCTTCATTTAAAACATACAATGGAAACATCACAGTGTCAAATGAACACTGCTAGTGCGGACCTAAATAAGCTCTGGCCCTGTGTTAAATCTAAAACTATACAAGTTGAATTAAAGACTGACTATTTAAGTCAAGTACAAATATGGCTTATGTATTTAAATGTGGTTAAAAAAAACTCAGTGTTTTTTTTTTCTCTTTCATTTGAAGCAGGTTTAAATGAACACTGATTGGCTCTTTAAATCAACTCCCATAGAGTTACGTCCAACACTGCCAGAGCGTGACATCCATGTGCCTGCCTGTTACAGCAGGAAAGCTCCTTGATTATTACATCAAACTGATAGCTCCAAATAAACATTTACTTTCTGTTGCTCTTGTTATACGATGTAATTAGAGAAGTCATATTTTGAATGGGCAAAATGCAAAACAAAACTCCTTGTTTGGTATGCTAGTCCGAATTGAAAATCTATGCTAAGTTATGCTAAAACTGCTATCACCAGAATGATGAACAGGTTTCACAATAGCAAAACACTACTTATTATCTAGAGGAGAGATGGAGGATGAGTTTACAAAAGTGAGTTTAAGTGAATTTTAAGAAGATATCCACTAGAGTTAATTTTTCAATATTTGTACTGCATGTTTGCTGGTCAAAGCACAGGTTTTGCATCTGCATTTAACCCATGTACCCAGTGTACAAACACACAGTAGTGAACAAACACACAGTGAACACACACCCGGAGCAGTGGGCAGCCATGGCTGCGGCGCCCGGAAAGCAGTCGGGAAACTGGTGCCTTGCTCAAGGGCTCCACAACGGTGGTTGTTGAAGATTGGAGAACAAGTGTTTCATCACTCACACCACCTTCAACTTGGTGGATCTGGGGATCGAACCGATGACCTTCTGACCACAAGTCGAACTTTTTCTACATTTTTAAGGTTAACTTTTACATTGTAACACCTTTTTTAGTCAATAGCGCATTTATGAGTAATGTTAGACCACAACCTTGCATTGTTAGTCTTTCATCATAACATTTTCTTCTAGAATTCTTCTCAATTGTGTTGAAGTTATTCTTTATTAATATTTTCACATTTTCTTACATTAAGATTTATTTATTGTGATAATATGTGCACCCTTTGATCTATTATCTTGGTTGACTAGTAACAAATGACTCTATGCTATTTCACTGACGTGCTTCAAAACAGGGTGCTTTACAATAATAAAATACAAAAAAAATATATTTTAATGCTTAGCACGTGTGCCCCTCTGTAAGAAAGCAAATCCTTTCATACTGTCTCCATTATTATTGTGCTCATTCCTCACTGCAAACAAGCGCTGCCGTTTATTGATCAGGACCTGCCACAAAACTGATTAGACACCTCTCCTGCTCTCTGACTGCCATATCAATCCTGCCTACTACACTGCTCTCTGCTCATGTGAAGAAATCCTCTCTGCATTAACTAGCACTGAGCATTAACATTAGCTTCTGCGCTTGAAGATGGAGATGAGGTTTCTAATGTGAGGTGTGGATGTGCACATGTGCTTTAGTAATTAAATAATAACATTTTTGGGAAATTATTTTTAATCAAAGTTCAGTTACATTCCACACTTGCTAACATTTTTTGAAAAAATCCAGAGATTCCGGACGAATATTTGGACAGGATAGTTTAGTGTAGTTTGTGTATCTTTATGTGTGGACATTGGGATATACAAAGGAGTTAACATGGCACAGTTTGCCTTTCTCTTGATTTCATGCGGTCCATATGGTCACTACTGGGATAGTGTAGGGGGAGTTTAAAAAAAGTAGTGAGGGAGAAAGAAAGACAAGTGGTATGAGGGGCCAGTACTAATGAAACAGCTCCTGCGGTGTAGACACATTGTTACCTGTGCTGATTCATTGGATGAGTCAGACAGAACACATACTGTGAGGAGGCCTGACATGCCAGAGCGTTTGAATAGAAATTACTCTACCATATCCTGCTAATTAACCTACAGCCAGATACTCTTATTAGGCTTGCGGGGCAAGGAGCACTGTGGATTGTAAACCTTTATAAAAAAATGCATTTAGATGACAAAATATAATCAAAGTTATAGTGCAGTGCAATTAATCATATTTTGATGACAATGTAGATTTGATTTAAGCCCCTCTTAAAATTGACAACTAAATATAGTTTGCTTTTTATAAATACATTTTATCATTGTTCATATATATTTCATAGCTGTAAAATAAAGTAATAGACACACTTCGAGAGTCAGAAAGAGAGTGAGAATTAGTTCATTGTGGAAACCAATTATCCACTGAGAATGCGAGGTCTCCTCCACAATTTTTTTTTGCCTGGGAACTTCACTAACTAGGAGGTGCAGCTTTGAGTCCTGATTGGTGAAGACAGGAGTTTAGTGATGTCTACCATGAGGACTTCCACGATTTTAAGACTTGTATAACAAGTAGGCAAGTATCCTCCCAAATCATCAAGAATACAAGTATTACCTATAGAAATCAAGCTAAAAATGACTATTTTAAATATTTTGTCTTCCTATAAATTTCATTAAAGTTTGTCTGAAATAAACTATTAAAATATATACGTTTTTAGGGCAGATGGATTTCATCAAAGTGACTCAATTAGATTAAAATAAATAGATGTATTTTACTTTAGCTGGAGCTAAATGCATTTTTTGGGTGGAAATTCTGTTCTAAATTTAATTGAGTTCATCCAATCAGTATTTTTTCAGTGTATATGCAGCAATAGGCATCAAACAAGTATTTAGTTTTTTACTGTATATACATTGTGTCTGCACATGCTTCATTTAAATTAAATTATCACCTATTTTAGGACCTAAATGTACTTTCAAATAGTTTTTTGTTCATGTTTTGTTAATAAAGAGATATCGATAAAATGGGCTTTAAATCAGGTTATATCAAGGATTTCCAAAATACTTGAAACTAGCTTTTGAAAAACATAAATGAATTTTAATGTGCTTTAAGTCGAAGTATAAGGAAAAATAATTTAAAATATTTTTTTCTCCGTAATCGAGCTGCTCTGCAGTGTTATAAAAAGTTATTTGGGTGGTCACATAGTATTTGAATAGTTTAGATATAATTTTTTAAGCCTTACTGATGCAAACAAATACAGACTCTGGTTACACTAAAATATGTTTGTGAGTAAATAACAGGTTTTAATTTTGGCACAGCTTAACCCACACTATTTAGAGTTGTATAAATTTTGACATGGTTTTGACCTTGATACTAATCAATGGTTTGAAAGGGTAAAATAAAATTATGTTTGTCGCAGGCGATTGATGACATCATCAATCCAAACAAACAACATGAGACAATTCATTAGGTCTCTCTGTTCTAAATGTAGCCAATCACATACAGAACAGCATGTGTCCTTTCAGTGTACAGTTCATGGCTGTAATTGAGGGAGAACTATGCAGGGTAGAATCCAGCATGTGGAGGGGGTCCGTGTCTAACTCTGGAGGGTGTGATCCCACATAATTCCCACATAGCTCCAATCGGCCTATGTGTGCAGCTCCTTGGTCGCCTATTAAAGACTGCTCGGATAGCCATGGGGAGCCTGGATTCATTACCGAAGTTGGACACAAACTGAGTTGAAGTTCACCTCATTCTTCCTCTGCCTTCACTGCAGGAGAAGATTCTTCTGAAGTGGACATACCAGCAGAGTGCTCTGGTGTGGAACTGAGTTGCAGTGGTTAGTGAAGCAGAGCAGCACAATATTAAGATCTTTGAGCTGAACAGACAGTACCCACACCTGCAAAGAGGCACTTGCCCACAAAGCTGACTTTTTATTATCTCAAGAATTTTCTCTGACAATCTCAGACTTGGCTCTAATAAAACAGGGCAGTTGGTGGTGTTCAGAATTAATCATAAATGCTATAGCAAAAAGCAAATTGTTGGGGTCCCTGCTTAGACTGCTACCCCCGATGACTCAGCTAACAGCTAACAGTGAAAGTCTGTTGAAAGATGACAGAATTTGCATATTTATTAATCATAAAGCCATTATAATAATTGTTAAGTAATGCATTAATTGACACTAGGGTAAACTAATTAAAATAAAAAAAATAATTGTACTTAATTAAAGTTAATTATCATGTGTCCCTAAATTAAAGTAAATAATTAACTAATCATGAAATTGTTGTATTTTGTTTGTATTATATTTTCCTCATTGATTTACTTTTTGAGTGTTGAATATCATTATTGAATGATTTCATTCTTAATGAAGGTCTAAATAGGCAAGAAATTACAAAAAAAAAGTTACATTGGAATATTTTTTTTTCTTGGTTATTTAATTTTTTTTTTGTCTTTTCAAATATCCTTTGCACCCCAAAACACAATGGTCGACAAAGTAATAAGCTGTCTCATATTTAAATTCACAGTTGTAGTTAGACGTTGGCTTGTTTGTAACTCTATAGTTCCTCTTTTGCATTTGCATTTGTTTTCTTGTCAGGAAATTTTTGTGGAGGCTCAATGTGATTATTGGTTCAATCATTGGTGAAAGTTGTTTTAGAGTCAATTGTCTGTTTAAATTCCATTTTATACACTCTCTTTGTATGATGAGAGGAATGAAGAAGATCAACTTTTATCGGTTTTGAAGTCCTGTATACTAGAGGTTAAGCAGACCCTGATCAACAAACCTTCAAAAGGATTCTTGATGCTTTGATGAGTCCGCTTCCTGTTTCTTATGGATCGATAGGGAAGTAGAGAAGGCCATGGCGGGTCTGGGTAGACTCATCTTCTGAACCTGAGCTCTACCTTTGGAGAGTGAACCGTAACCACATAAGCCAGTGGATTCTGAAATGAAAGTTTTCCTCTTAGTGTGATAGATGATGTTTTCAAAGGGTTATCAGACACAGGATTTTCTTTTCATTGAGATTTCTTCTTTTCAGTGTTTGATGGTACAATTTGCAGAACAATTTTCACACCTTTCCCATTGAGAAGTTGGCTACTTATATGTAACAGCGAAAAGGCTGTAACGCAAAGAATGAAGTAATGCTTGAACAGGTGGTTATGAGAGAATATGCACTTATTATTCTGTTGTCAGTTTAGAAGTTATTTCATAAAACTAGATCTGATTGCTTGCAGAGTTGCTCAAAAACTCATGCGTCATTGTTGTTTTCGTTTAGTATCTCTGATCCTTTGTGACTTTTTTAATATGACTAAGTGTTTGTGTGTCGGTCAGTTGTTGTGGTACTATTTCTGCACCCAAAACATGAGGTTTTTCTAATCGACCTTTGATTGGTTGTTTGTTATGTCAGTGAAATGGACTCATGGGTGGGTCTTAACCAAAACAAGCTCCAAAAGAGACAAGACTGTGCAAGAATAGGTTTCAATAGATGCTTGAAACAATTGAGCTGTTTTCATGGTTACCGAAATGCATTGGCTTTCCTAATACCTTCCTTTATTATATTTATTAGTTTTTTTTTAATACTTCACCACTGTATTTCTATGCTTACCCTATCTACAAGACAACCCACTCATTTATGTGTACAGTTTAGAATTTATTGCATGCCCTTTTAAGGCTTGCTTTACCCTTACTGTAAATAAACCTTAATTTTTACAATATTCTAATTATATGGTATTGTTGCCACTATTGCACACTACTTTCACAACCAAATGTTAGACTTCAACACAACTTAAAATGGGAGTTGGTAATAATCATAGACTAATATCTGTTGGTCAAAGATATTGGTGGAGACTAATAATGAACTGTCAACCATGTCATGAAGGAAGTAAATAACTTTTAAACTTTGTTTATTATTCTGACTAATCCAGAATTGGAAAGCAAGACCTACCTTGTGAATTGGGAATCAGTTTTTCCTGTTTTATCACTAGAAATGAAATTCAGACTACTAATTTCCATTATCCATTTGAAAGAGAAGAGCTTAAAATATAGCGAAAATACATTCTTTCCATATAGTACACTTTTACTAAAAGTATGTAGCTATCATAAACAATATGAGTTCAGATGCAAATTGGTTGTTAATGAAAGTATTCCACATGAAAGCAAATAGCAGATGGATTTCAAAAGAGATTCTGCTGACTCCTCTAGAGCTTTACCCCTGTGTCTGTTCACAGTGTTTGTGAGATAGACCGCGCAAACAGGGCTTTAACATTGGTCCAATTTGCCCAGCTAAGGATGATTCATTCCTGGCATGTTCGCTTGCCTGCAATGACAACATTGATCTCTATGAATATTTGCCCAGATGCATGTTGAGAGTTAATAATAGCATAGCAGGTAAAGCAGTTACAGCATGATTCGGCTTGTCTCCAGGAGTGAGTCCTCTTCCCTACCGAGAATGATCTGGACTACTTAACACTGACTGTAAGCCAGTTTGCACTTACTAATCTGGTTGCCTGAATTCTGAGAGTTTGTTCTGTGAAGAAAAGATGCATAGCTCCACAAAGTCAGGCATGCTTTTGCATTTGGTATGTGGATAATGTGATACGGTGGAAAAAAACATAAAAGCTCACCTAGAAAGACTGTAGACTATAAATTGCCCTTTGAACATTGAAAAAGGTTTTTGTTGTCTTTTGGTCGTATTTAATCAATATTGGTTCATGTGGGTCATCTATGCATTAGAAACTTAAAGGTGCTGTATGGGGCTTTGCAAGTGTTTTTTAAGAGTTTGGTCAACGCAACTGAGTGGGTATTACAACACACTAAGCCAATGGACAAGATCTATCAAACTATTGACGAGGCAATATTGGGTTATTGGCACGTTCGTTTTGGGGATTTTAAACAGCAACATCAGATCTAAAGACCCTTTTCACCACTTTTGATATACTGACAAGCATTGCAGATCATTTCACATATTTGCAAAGAAGTATTTTTCATCATCTTATCTACATCTTAGCAAAGTGATTTTGGGGTTAAAAGCAAAATGTAATAAAGGAATTTCCCATGCTATCATTAGAAATGTTTTGAAATTCCACCCGCCTTTCTCCAAAATCAATTCTAACCTTTTTTAAGCAGTTATAAATTGATTATTTATGCTCATACATACATTTTTATTTCGTTACAGTTGAGTATTTATAATCCATTTTTAAGAAATTACTTGATTTGACACGGTTGGGTTCGAATTTGTCTTTTTTTTTAAATGTGCCATTTAACATAAGTTACGGAAACCAAAGTGAGTATAATCAACAAAACACTGACCAAGACATGATTTTCAACAGATGTATGTTAACACAGCATATGCTCTTTTATGGTTTTTATGACATGGTAGAAATTCATGCAGGAAAAATATTTATTGTAACTAGAACTTACTACTATAATTACATTGGTAAAACACAATCTTATGAACAATTAATGTAATCCTAAACAAACAAACCTGAAAGGCTCAAACCTCTTTGGCCTCAAAGTTAAAGAAAATCTGTCTGGAGTTTTTTCTAGCAGTTACATTTTTTTCTTCTTGTTTTTTTTTAGGTTGGTGGCATATAACATCATGGTGCATTATCTCCACTTATTATGCTGAAGTGTGAACCTGTGACCTATTATAACCTACTGCAAAAATATTTCTAATTTTCAGCACTTTTACTGTGAATAATCCATCTAAAATGTAGTTAATAATTTCTCCTGTTAATAACAGCAATACCATCCACTGACCCCAGCTACATATGCTTCAGAGCAGGGTGTTTCACTGAGTGTCCTAGTTGGAACAAATGTCAAATGGAACTATTTTTTTCCATTTCCTACCCAGGTAAATAAATTACTATTTAAATATTCAAAATTCACTTTAAAATGACAATTTTGCTTTACTTAAATAATTTATTTTAAAGAACCTATCCAACATATGTACAAATATTAAAACTCCTGTTCAATGGCAGCTACACTGAGTATATTTTAATGAATCACATTTAAATTTTACTTTTGATAAAATGGGATGTCAACCTAATTTAACTGATGACAAAAAACCCAAATCATGTATTTCAGTTGCATTAATTTGACTGAGGGAAGGGGGGGGCATTTTTGGGATTAGATCTCAATTTAAGGAAAGGATATGCAACTAATAATTTCAATTTTGACGTGAAGCCACAACCGCACGAACAGTGTCATCATGCTATTGCATTAATTCTTTATTTGCATTCCAAAACTGTACTTCATATCTTGAACTGCACTTTTTCTCTTTAACTGATGAATTGATATGATGAATGGAGCTGAAAATACGTGGCGTTCTAGTCAGGGCAGAGCTGAAAATATTGCCCGAAATATACCCGCACAGCCATAGTTCTTTAAGTGTAATGAATTCATCGCTGCGAGGCAATTCCTGTTTCCACACAATCACAGCCAAACATGTTGCTTTCCATCGACTTGGATCATTGAACCTCTAAACAGGTTGGGCTTTATGGCTGTAATTTTCCCTCCTCTGAGCTCTGTGATCCTCTGGGATGTAATTCATATTGTAAGCTACCTTCTTGAAACTCGCCACCTCCCATTGAAGCAACAGCTCTCTCTGTCTTTCTGAAACTAAATTAGAAACTTAGGCAGAAATCAGCATGTGTGTATTCTGAAACCATTGGAATATGGGTTGAATGCAAGTTATTTATTCAGGTACGTCTGCATTTTAAGGACAATTTGTTACTTTGAAATAGTAAAGTTTTTCAGTTTAATGGTTATATCTTACCATTTAAATCCGAGTACATGCATTTCAAATACGTAAAAAATTCACACATTTATCAATTTAACAAGCAATCAAACAAACCAAAATGAAATAAATGCATTCAATACATAAATTATAGCCAACATATTGTAAAATGTTTATGTGTGTTTTTTATTATAAATGTGTTTGTAAATTCAGAAAAATTAAAATTTCTAATGCATACAACAACTCATCATATTCTCTTTTTCTACCATTTTATTTAATCTTGAGTTCAAATATAAATGTTGTTACATATCAACCAATCAATCACATTGTTTAAATCCCAGTTCCATAACTTCAGATTTGTTAATAGGATTTTTTCAAATGTTTCAGATAGTTTGTAAATATAGAGAATTAGTCATTTGCATCCACTTGTTCACTTTCTGAGATCTACAGGCCTCTATAGTTTGAATATGTTTGAATATGGCTCTCTACATATGCCCACCCATTCTTGTTGTCAACTCATGCTCATCATGTAAAAAAAAGATTCTGTAGCTTAATGTAAAATCGCACATAATCTGTTTATAATCTCAATAAACTGTTAAAGTGATAAACCAACATAAAAACATATCTAGACCCTCAGTAATACATATAAAGAAATATCAATAATTAGTTTTATCAAACACATGCCGAAAAGGTGTAAGTGTGTGTTCTGAAGGACAGAGAAACTGAATGCACTACGACTACAAGAATGGATGGAAAAGCTCCATTGTGAGCTTTCTTACGCTCTAATATCTTGAGAGAACAGATTAGTAATTGTACAATTTGAATTGTACTTGTTATATAGATGTGAGGCTTCTATTTAGGAGCATATCTTAATAAGCGATGGTTTAATATGCCTCACTCTCTCGAGAGTTGAAAATACCCGTGTCATTGAGGCTCATTGTGATAGTCGTGTCAGCACTAATATGTCTCTACTGTTGCACAGCATACATTTCTTATCGTGTCAGACCAGATAAGACTATCCAGTGCTGTGTGACAAATTCATTTCTTGCAAATTATCTTTTCAGGCTCAACAGTTTTGAGACTCACACAAGCCTCAGTTCCTCTCAACAATCAATTAATGCCTTTGAGTCCTTCCCACTGATATCAAATGAGAGCTCACTTGAGATCTTAAGCAAATGAAAAGACTCTCCTTCAAATTTTTGCCAGTAGGCTGTTGTCTTTTTTTTTAATGGTAAATATATGATATGTTGCTCTTTTCAAGAATATTAGTTGCTAGTTAGGATCATAGCTAGCGTATCTCCAGCTTAAATAAGGTGAAAATCAGAGGTAGAGCCAGGATATTGCAGAGCCACAATCGTACACCATTCAAACTCAGAATCAACCGAGCCAAAAGTACCCACCGCTAAAGAAACACACATGCAAATAGTGTTCGAAAAGACCTCACATTATTCTTGTATGTTCAGAGGGGGAAATAGGGCCATTACCTGTTATTAGGTATTTTAATTAGCTGGGAATTCTTGTTATGGTAGGGAGATGGAAGAATCTATACTCTTTTGTTAAAGTCGCTCTAATTAAAATTCCTGGGGAAGCTGCTTTCCTCCAGAATACCTAATAAGACGCTTCAGCTCAGAAACTAATAAGAGACCCGAAGCCTTGGCAACGACCTCACCTTGAAACTTCACTGAGTCACTTTCTCGTGGCTAACCTCTGTGGGTCTTCCAGGATCCCAGAGACATTATGAGCTCCTGAAAGAATGCTCTCATGGATTGACATTGTTCTTGTCAGGGTCAGCTGAATATTTATTAGAATTATCACTTAATATATATATATATATATATATATATATATATATATATATATATATATACCAAGTATGAGAAGTAATTTGCTAAAGTATTTTTCCAGACATTATGGATATTGTTTGGGAGTAGATATAATGGATATATTTCCTCAGCCTTTTCGCTTGTCAATTACCTAGGTTCTAGAACATAGATTCTCATGTAAAACTCAAATAAACTGGTTAGAGTAAGGTTTTAGGTGCAACATTTTTTTAGAACCACAAACCTTAACATTTTCAAAAGAAACTTGTAAAATGAGGACAGAAAGCCTAGAAAAAAAGATGTGTTGTCGTCAGCCACACATTGTCAAGTGTAGATTCAACATAATAGCAGAGTAAGTTACCATGACCATGTTCAGAAAGTAGCATCTATCCAGGACAAACTTAGTTTAAATGAATTTAAAACAGTACACACCAGCATATCAGAGTCAATCCACCCATCCATACATTATCTTGTTGGCTTTTCCCTTTCAAGGACCACAGCGGAATGAACCGCCAACTTTTCTTGCATATGTTTTACGTGGCAGATGCCCTTCCAGCTGCAACCCATTGCTGGGAAACATTCACAAACACACTCATTCACATTCATTCACAAACCTATCAAAGTCCATTTAAATGCAATTGATTTATACGATATTGAAATATAAGAATCTGACACATTTACCCTTTGAAATGATTTTTTTTTTACCACTGGATACTAAAATAAGACACTTTTTTTACTATACTCTTCATACGATTAGAATATGATTCAAATGTCTGAGCTTTACAATGCCTGAAGAAATCTACTTAGGTTAGCAAACTGAAGTATTTCTGTCTCACTTTTCTCCTCTTTGTTGAATACAAATGTAAGCTGTTAAAAACTTGTGACTGTGTTTCTGGGCTGTAATTTCACAATTAGGAATCAAGGCACAATACAATTTCATATACAAATTATCAGACAAACATCACAAATGACAGGAAGCTAGAACCCTGCATGAATATATTACAATTTCAACCACTCTCAAGGGTAATCACAGAATCTTTCTTGAGTTTGCAATTAGATTTTCTTTAGGGGCAGTAAACAACATTTACTGAGAGCTATAACATAAAATTCAAACTGTGGAAGCTTCACAACAAGTCGCAGCAAATTAATCAGCGCTAAATCTAAGCGACACATGCTATCGATTACCACCATGGGAACATACGTTCATTTAGCTGCCACTCTTCAAGGATACTTTTTTGTAGTGATGCTGCAGCAAGTACTGACATGAATACAGACAAAAGCCAAAGCGGTTTCCTCTGGGGTTGAACGGCATACTGGAGGCCACCTGCCTGACATTAACCACTGTGTACTGTGATCAACTTTATATTTATTGCATGTCCCAGAACACATTTTGGGATTAAATCTGGTTGTTCTTTGATTATAATGTCTACCTTGAAACAATAAAGGGTCTAATGTTCCCTCAGGGATACTTGATCATACTGAACTAAAAGTGATGCCTTGTTTGTGGTGAAATCTTATTTTAAGTGATTGAAAGAACTTCTGCCTTTAGAAAAAGTGCATCTGTTTACTATCTAACTGTTTTGTAGTAATTTAGTTTTTGTTCTCTTACAGCATTTGCCATGTACAGTTAAAGAAAAGTCTTCTTGTGTGTTTGAATTGTTTCAGGGTTGCATTTAGATTTGTACTCGTGTACTGTGTATATGTAGTGGGTTCTACAATTTTAACTTGAATGGACTTCTAATATTGTGCATAAATAGATGTGGTGAATGCAAAGACTAACATGGTACCTGTTTCAGTTTACTTCTAGCTTGAGAGTTAATGAGGAATGGTTTTAGAAATGTTCTACCTGTTCATTGTAATAAATCTTTTTAATGAAGTTCAGTACCCCGATGGTTTTAAATGTCATACGTTGAACTCAAGGACACGGATTCACATGCTCAAATTTTTTTAGCAGACCAAAAAGTAATTTCCTCTTCCTCTGTCTTGATAAAATAAACTTCCTACACAGCTTAACAGTGGAACACGGTGCACCTGTCTTCTAAATACTGCTAGCTTTTACAGTTTATTGATTGTTTTTTTTTACATCTGGTGATAAGTTCCAAGTGTTTAGTGGCTCTTTCTCTCTCTCTTTCTTTCTTTCTTTCTTTGCACATTGCAACATGCTTATTTACTATTTAAAGGTTGTTTCAAATGGCATGCTATAGAACCTTAATGAGTGGCCCATGAATCTCAATGGAAAGGGGGTAAACATTGAGTGATCTATAACAGAGTGGGTGACCAAGGGTAATTTCCAGCACTAGTACAGACTTTAGGAAGCACATCCCCAGTCTTGCAGGGAAGAGATTAGAGCCGGGCAACTTTGTTTTGTTAAATATGTTCCTTCCTGGGAACATACACCTGGGAATTTCTTACAAACTCTGGGTATTTATGTTACAGTGTGTGAAACTTGTGTCTGTGTCCATCACCCCTGCAGTAAATAGTAAATTGTATTGTGTTTTTATTTATTTTGTGGTCTAATGATTGTAGTTTGGTTTATTGTTACATTTAATAAAATTGTACTTAATGAGCAATGACATTATGAATTAGATAATATTTTTAACCACTTTAATAAAGTCTATAACTTGATAAACTGTTTTGGCAAGGAAAGTGTTCTCCTCTAAATTTCTATTATTCTTAGTATTGTTATTGTTTTAGTAGTAGTAGTGAATGTAAAACAAAACCTTAGTATTAATATTTGTATAAACAACCTTTTTATCTGTCAGATCTGTTTTCCTATAATCTGACCTCTTGACTTTAGTTTGTTAATTTGAACAACTTTTTTTCTGGCACCAAAACATGTTTCTCACGTACATTCTCCAAAACTGCTGTGCCTTTATTAACAAAGACCTTTACCGTGTAAAAGTTAAGGTCAGCTAATTATTTGACCGTTAAATCTTTGAAGCTCATCTCAGAAGTCACCAGGAAGCGGAGGTTGAACCTCGTTCTCCTTTCCAAACGGCTCTGCTCAGAATTCAAATACCTCTGGATAATGAGAGCATTAAGACATGGAGTGTGAGGAGGTCTTGTCTTCAAGTGCAGCTCTCATATACTCGTGAGCCAATTTATTTTCAGGTAATTAAGTCATGGGCTGCAACAAGCTGGGGGCGTTCCTGAAGACATGGGGGAGACAGAGAAAATTCCAAACAGCAGACAGGCCTCACACCAATGTTTTTGTATTTTAGACAAATTAAATGCTTATTAAGAGAAAGATGTAAGGAAAGACGCCAGTGCGGCCTCTACTCAGCTGCAATAAATACCTCCAGCCGTCATGGCATCCATTGTATTGATTATTCTTTAATTATATGCATAGGAAAGTAATTTCTGCTTCACTGTATTGTCTATGTAACTAATAAAGTTTAACAATTCTATAGCTGAAAATGGGCTTGTTTGAAGAAGCAAATATGAGCTTATTTCTAATTCAGACTTAGACAAGATCATCAAAATACCAAAAGCCGTTGAGTGAAGTGTAGAGTATGATCAAATTAAAACGAATTGGAGATGCTGATATGTTTTCATCTCAAAATTATTATTAATTTAATTTTCACATTGTCAAATCTAATAATGAGGCTTTTTGATGGCTTCATAAAACATTTTGTTTGCTGGAATCCATAAGTTTACTAACAAAGTGCTTACTGGCCTTATTTCCCTCTTTTATTTCAACTTCTTTCCTCAATCACATATGTACATGGTCTATGAGTTCTCTGATTGGCCAGTGCATGTTATTGGATTAATGTCTATCTGAAATGAGATTGAAAAGCTCTGAAAACTTAAAAAGATTATATATTTTATTTATTATTTACATATATTTACATTTATATATTTACATATATTATGTATTTAAAATAATCAGTTAAAGGAAAACAAAATAATTGTAAGACAAATTATACGTTACTAACATAACCTGTGTGACAGTCCACTTGCATATACAGAGGGAACAAATATTCTCCACAAAATAGTGTTTTTACTCTGTCAGTATAGAGTGCAAAGTATCCAACATGTAAACTATTTAAACTCACATTATTTTATATACATTGAATCTTGATTTTCATTAAGATTCTCGGACAAACTCATATTGATCTGGTTACCAAGCTGTTTCCTTTTCCTACTATTGCCCCCCCACCCCCAAACCACCCCACCCCACCCCACCCTTACCTTCCTCTCTCTCTCTCTCTCTCTCATATCTGGCCTTTATTAATAAAGGACAATTCTTTTTCGCTTGAAATATTAGAGCATATTGACACATGGCAGACTCTAGAGGTTAAAACCTGTGTGATGCGCTCAGAATTTATTATCCATCAGTGGCTGATGCTAGTCTAAATGTTCCACTACAGTCAACAAAACATTCCCATGGTGGCTAATTAAGTCTACAGCCGACTATTAAATTCTTGCTGGAAACAGTGTGACAGTTCAGCTTGGAGGACTGCTCATTTGGGTGTTTGTATAAACATTGAGAAAAGGTGCATTTTGTGTTTTCTAAATCTTATTGGGTAAAGCAGGATATGTTTCCCTGCTGATCAAATTGTGATTTCTGTACATTGAAAGGCAAGTTTTTTTAGTGTAACAGATGATAACTGGCACTCCAGTAAAAAACAAAACAAAAAAAAACCACAAAGACACATTTCAAGGTCAATGTACAAACACACAAAGCGATGTGAGAGAAAAGCTATGACTAAAGCTCATAAGTAGCTTACAAATTGGTATAATTTTGATTAAAAACTTAATTGGTTTACTGTGCATTAGTTATGTAACCAAACCTTTTTTTTACTTATCATCTGTCAAATTTATACAAGCCATTTATTGGAGGTAGTACTAATATGCTATAATAACTATACACTATAAACAATTCATTAACAGCGTAACCTCGTAATTAATAAAATATTAACTGATGCTCAATAAAGCATGCAGTCAATGTTATTAAGCGTAATGTGCATGCTTGCTGCCACAACTGAAAGATGCAAACCTGACTCTGGGACTCCAACTACTGTGAATCTGTTCTTTATACTTTTTTTTAATAATGAAAGAAAATGTGCAATGACTAAATTGTTCAAACAAGTGTCAACCAAGTCTGTTTACCATTCTGGCTTTCAACAAACACACAAAAGCCAAAAAGTTTGTGGAAATTTTTGGTATAAGATCACGTACCTGCTTTTCAATGAATATAGTTAGCACAAACTATTAGCACATTTAGTTTACTCATCCTTAACTTAATTAGCTTTTAATCATTTATTGACTAAAAGGATTCTGGCGATTACTTGCTCCAGATGTCATTGTTTAATAATTTCCTCTAAATCAATTTCTTAACCTGTCCTTTTGCAACACCTTAATAAACACATATCCCAAAGCTGCATTTTCTAAAGTTGATAATACGCACACTTTAAAATGTACCGTAGTGAGGTCGTTTTTAAAGGAAAGAAAAGCAAGCCTCAAGGAGTGATTTTAATTATTAAACCGGAGCGTTCATCAGCGTGGCCTCATTATAATTTCACACAGTGCCATTTCTGAAATGCCAGTCAAAAAGCTTTCCCACAATAAAATCAATGTCTGTCTTCCAACATCTGAATGTTTCATTACTGTAAATACAGCAGGAGATGTATAGATCCAGGGGCCAGCTGCAGGGGCCCGTGTGCTTCAGAGAGAGGAAGCAATGCAATAAAAGCACATTGATCTCCTGAACTGAGTGATATACACCCACTGATGGGAGGGGGTGGTTCTGATCTATTTTCCCGGGGGCTGCCAAACAACCTTTGTGCCTATGCCTGATTCTCATATCGATGGGCGGGAGATGTGATCAGCACACTGCTGGGAGTTGTCATTTTTCAATAAGAACACAGAGTGCTGCTTTTTCAGAAGCAGGCGTTAATGAGAGCATCTTGTGTGAGCAGTTATTGATGGCGAGGGAAGCTTTTTTCAATAGTCACAGAAAGCAGGCTTAATCTGCTGTCCTCAGAGGAAGGCGAGATGGATGGATTTACCATCAGCCATTGGTCAATCTGTAATAATATAGCCATAGAAAAAAAAACTTTTTTTTTTTAAAATATGTCGTGTTTTGTAATTGCTGCTTCATGAGAGTGTTTGTGTTGCATTCAGCTAAAATGTGCAAGTAAAAACAGATGGGGAGAGATTGTAATCAAGGGGACCAGAAGATGTCACTGTTGTCAAAACTCTAGGTTAAATTGGTTAGAAAAAACAAACAAGCAAAAAACAACAACTACATTTTAAATAACATGATGGACTATAATAAACACATGATACACAATAATAGATTAATAATATACATGAAAATAAGCATAAATACATGGATAAATAATTAAAAAAAACGTTTTGTTACAGAGCATTCTTCAAAACATTTTATTTGTGTTTTGCAGTGTTAACAACTAAAACTGTTGTCAGATCAATTTTGTTGATCAATAGATGCCATTGTTTGAGAAGTGCATTTTTAATGTCTTTATTTATTTATTTTTTCTTAAACATTTTGATTACAGTTATGAGTCATGTATTTAGACACCTCATGCTGCCTTATCATAACCCTCACAGACTGCAGGCTATTTGATTAGTCATGCTTTCAAGCTTATTTATAAACATCGAAACATACAAATAAACAACCTTGTGTGATATTTTCTGAACGTAGGCCAATTTTGTTTAGTTTTGGACTTTTCAAAAAGATTGTGCTAATGAAACAAAACCGATGATGGATAACATGCTATCAAGAAGTGGTAATTAGGAAAGAAAGCAATTAAAACATGGACTCTTTCTTCTGTGTTTATAGCTTATAAAAATTATAATTAGCTGCTAGAGAAAAGTGGACTGCTCCCAAATGTGTGCCACTACTTGTGAAAGATGGCCTCTGAAGATATGAATTTGATTTTATTGTTGCTTTTGTTTTTTCCCTAAAATAATGTGTTTATTCAAACATAAAAGTATGTTTGCATGTGAATGCAATACAGTGTTATTTATGATTCTCTAATACAAATAACTATTTTAGAGGGAACGAACATATATCTTCTAGTCTCTTCTAGAATCTTTAGACCTCTCTAACTGGAATATATATTTAAATATGTTGTTAATGTGATGTAAGAAAAACGTAGCAAAAACATTTTTTTCAAAAACATTGATTTAACATAAATGAATGTTGTATATTCTGGGATAATGATTTGATGTAGGCTTTAGAATAAAACGTTACTTAAGATATACTTAGATTTATACTTATACTTATACTTAATTTATTTGCTCAACTTCATTTTTGTCTCTTTTACCGTGTTTGCCTATGACTACTTAGTCTAGATGTGTTTGATTTAAAGGTTCACTATACCAGCATGGACATTTATTTGGATGTTTTTAGTCAATATTTCACCTGAAGTATGTCATTGCTAAAGCCATTGCTAAAATTTGTTGAAGGTGTTAAAACATAAGGACACATGCATCATGGAAAGATTGCTCAATCTACTACTCATCATTATAATTAACCGTATTATTGAATGCCTTAACTAAAAGTTTTTGCAAAAATTAGTATGCTAGTTTAAAGTGAGATGACATGCAATGGGCAGCCTTTTTGCACTTCATCTTCTGGTCATTACCATGTGCTTAAAAATACAGTTGCACTATATAAAAATTGGAACTGTAAGTACTGGGAGATCATGCAAACTTGTCTCTGCATGTCTCAATAGCTTAAATCTAACCACTATGCTGCTTACATTCACATTTATTTGAAAACTGCTTTAAATTATAGTCATCTACCTTAGAACATTTCCAGGCATCAATAGCATCTCTGATAATAACAACCAATCTAATTTTGCATGGTGTGTTTTTTTGATCTGTGCTGCAGTGAAAGCTTTCAGTGGTGTCTACTTGCTGAGAATTGAGTGTGATTGCACCATCCCTCGTGTAAACAAGCAACTCTGAAAGCCCTTCCTGTGATTGACACCACTGGAAATGCCAAGAAGAGGTGTCTTTTGTCTGTCTCCTATGCTTTCAGCAAATCTCCAGCACTTCGGGCTGGAAAAGATCTCCATGCGTAAGGATAACAGCAGCTTACTCTGACAGGCAGATATTTTTTGCTCCGCGAGCTAACCATTTGATGCCAGGTTGTTGCAAAACATGTTGATGGTAGTGATTCTCTTTCGGTTGGGGTTGGGATTGTTGATTCTTGGTTTCAAAAGGAGCATGGTTTCCAATCATCTTATGTGTAATACAGAAATATCTTATTTAATGTTAAGGTACAATTTGTATTTTTTTTAAGTCTTTTTTTCTACCATTGTGAAATGACTTGGAAAGGTTATATAAATAAACAAAATGGATTTGTATTTTGCATTCACATCTCTGTAAGTGATGTGAAATATGCAGAGTAGCACTTACAGTACCAGTCTTTGCCTTCTGACAAGCACTCAAGTTTTACTTTTGTCTTTTAAACAATGTTTTTTTTTTTGGACTAATCTGAATGAATGTAAATAGTAGGTGACAATTTTGACTATTTTAATTGACCAATAAAACCTTTTAATACTATGTGTGTTGTGTAAGGTTTTAAGCTTTTTTTGTTTAAGTTTGATTTGTTACTAGGGTACTCTGGTTGCTATGCTGTATGTGATTTTAAGTTCCTCTTATAAATAAAAAAAAAAACAAGCAAACAAACACACAAAAAAAATGAATGTTAATAAATGTTTCTGAATCAAAGGTTTAATTATTCCAAAGAAAGAAGTTGGTCACGTTTATATATTATAAAATGTATATTACATTTTCTTCTCAGTAGTATGTAGGGCGACTCATGTGTATCTAAAATTCTCTTATTCAATGGTATTAAAATATTGTGAATATCTTATATTTTCATTTTGTTGTGTAAATTGTAATGCTAAATAAAATTGGGTAGTAGTATTTGAGTACTAGTTGAGTATTATAATCCAGCCACTTTAAAACAATTTCTGAGATGGTTGCTAGGGTAAGCAATTTGGTTGCTAGGGTATTTTCAGCAATGTCATATATTCCAAAATTATTGCAGTATGAAGGCATATTATGTCTAATTTTTTAAAATTTTTGTAAACCTACAGGATAAAACATTTATTCCATATATAAAATGTTTCTAAATTGTGTGAATTAAAACATTACATTTTTATTCTAAGGTTGTAAATTGCTATTGTAACAAAAAAAAAATTGTCTTACTGCCACATTTCAGATGGTCATAAGTGGTTCTCAATTGCTGGATTGGGACTGTTTAGTTTATTTAAGTGAAACTAAACTGAAAGATAGTAATGCAATGTTGTACACAAATATCTTTTTAGCTACATTTGCCTGAAATTTTTAATGAAACTAATTTTCTTAAAGGAATCAACATGTTTCATATCCATTGTCAGCAATAACCAAGCTCTGTGGTAATATTCAAATCATAAATGTGTAAAACTGCAGGTCATATGCAGATTAGAAGGACTAAGGGCCTGAATTCACACAGAAGCACTGAAGGTGCACGGCTGCAAACAGCATAATTGGGCCCGTTGGACTTGCTTCTGGGCAATGTTTTCTAGCCTTTTTCAAAAATGGCTGGAGGCAAGTGCTTACCTGTGCATAATGTGAAAAACCTTACGAGCAGAGTATCAGACGCCATAGATTTGTGTTTTGCAAGTATTTTTGCACAACCTGACATAGCCACTTTCTCCATATGCTCTTGTGTATAAAGGCAAAACACTTCTGTTTCTGTAATAACTTTTAGTATAATACATTGTAATGAGAAAGCAACAACACAATGTTTCTCATGTGCCAAGCATGCCAGCTAATGAAAATTGAAAGGATTGGCTCATAGTCTGAAAAGTCTTGCCAATCACAATGGAATATTTAGACAGATCATTAGCATTAGCATAGGTTAACTGGTGATAGTCCAAAAATAATACATTTTACCAACCTTGGGGTACTGCTTAAATAACATAGAGCTCAAAGTTACACAATGTTTATCAGGCTGATGAGGTTGAAAGTGAATAAATACATAACCTTATTGGCTAATCTTTCCTGTTGTACATGGCATAGTAAATATGTTATATAGTGATTTATTATTTCACTATTTTTTAGAAGCACATTGCAGAGCTATTTGGACTCTTATTTTGACATTACTGTGTTTACTTTTTTTTGTTACTTAAAACTTGTTGAGTTTAATCAGATTGTCTTAACATAGCATTTTCTCAGAACTGGATTCTTATAATGAATGTGCTGCTGTCACACTTCATGTATATGAAAGTGTTTTAAACACAATATGTTTTTTTACAAATGTCAACACCATCTCTTCACTTGTTTGTAGACATTCCTAGCATCACGTCAAGCTGCATCATGTACTCTGTAGACAAAGTTTAATGGATTGAAATATGTTTTGTCACATTGTGGAGTTCATGGCTGCAGAGTGTTAGATCAAGGCACAACACATCCCAATGCATTCTGTGATGCCACAGAACATCTTGTATGAAGACAAAGCTTTGGCTGGACAACATGCCTTTCTAGAAGTATACAAATGTTAGCAAAGGGAATGAATCCAGTCACATTCTCAACCCCCCCTCAAACTGCACATAGTCTGCCGTCTGGGACTCTCAAGCAGAGTTCAGGCGTCATACAGGATGCAGAATCAAAGCCTCACAGTCTGTTTAATGTGCTGGACTCAGCTTAACATTTGAGTCGAGTCTATAGCAATGTGTCACCGTTTGCTGCAATATTTGTATAATGGGGTTTCTTCGATAAGCAAATTACATACTTATGATCCTTCTTGATATGTTTATACTTTATTATTATTAACATTTTTCTTTCTTTTTTGAATTGTCGATTATTTAACACTATAGTTTTAGTATTAAGTGCATTTCCCTCTACAAGGATATATCTGTAACACCCAGCAACATGATGAACAATTCCACAAATATTTCGTTATTCATTTGGATAACCTTAATAATATTAATGACCCACTACCAGTTTCTGCTTTAGAAAGCACTAAAAGCACTTTCCTGCTCTGCTGTGAGTGTTGGCAGAGTGTCACTCTGAATGTCACCTGCTTCCAGTGACCTTTTTCAGACCTTGTTGTAGGAGGATGTGTACCTCACCTGTCAGTACTGGTTTTCATGGACCAATTGTTTTCACCTTTCCTCTGTTAACCAGAGTTTAAAATGAAAATGACTTCCAAGGGTTCTCAACTCAATTAGTCAGTGAATCTCTACAGAATGAACAGAAAGAAAACAGAATAAAGTAGCAATCTACGAATAATTGAAGGGTTAAACTGAAGATAAAATGTTTTGACATTTTTCTGACCTACTTGTGGCTGTTTATGATGGAATAAAACAAAAATTACTTTTGAACATAAGCTATTTATTAGAATTTAATTTTCACTAGTTGCTCAAACGTCATTTAGGGCCAAAGCCCAACACTGTATATTAGCACTCACCGAAAGTAGTTAATAAAAGCGTAATAAGCATGACCAGGTGTGTTCAGTTGAATGTATAACTTAAAGAGCCAGTCACACTAGCTTTTGAGAGTTCCTATGGCCACCCAGCAGACACTTGTTTTCAAAAATGCCATTCAATTGTGCAATCCCATTCAAGTGAATAGTTTTTTATTTTTCATATCGTGACCGACCGATTCATATCGTGACCGAATTGCATTTGAGAAATCTGGATTAAAGGTTTTCTTTGCCATCTCTCTTGTTAGTTGTTTTTGGTCTTTAAATTAACATTTAAAATAATTAAAGTATTGTTTTTTACAATGCATACATTTGTGATAGACATGCTTAGATATGCATTCAATTTCAATCCTGACTCTATTTCTCTCAACTCAATCAGAAATCAGAAACCCCCATTTTAACTTGGGTTAATCTTGTTCCCTGCATTTAGATTTTTAGAGCTTCTGAATTTTGTATGAAATGTGAAAATCTCAACTAGCCTTGACTTGAACTGTCACAATTAGCTACCAAACCTAATTAAACCATCAAATTATAAACTTGTTATCAGCTTCTTTTGATTCTGTCATTTACAACCAACTATTCCTCATTGGATGTTTGTCTTCATGTGACATCCTTTAAAAACAGTCAGTGGAATAATATTTTATGTTAAAGTACTTTGTATCACAGGTTCCCTCTTGCTGCATCATTTGAAAGGAAATTGTCCTTACCTCCAGCTGCATTACAACACAAAATGATATCATTATCTTTCATTTTAATGCAATCAAAGCAAAACAAAAGCAGTAAAACGTGAGTTCACATTGACATGTGTTATGAATATACATGCACACACTCTTGCCCAGTGGTTACTTAGAGCTACACAGGAATGCTTAAGAAGGACATAGACTCACATACACACACATGCCTGTGGCTACTTTGTGATCAAAGAGCTTGGTACTTTCTTTAATCACTTCTACATGTATAAGATATTTCGGAAGAATCCTGCTGGGTTTGCGACAGGCTGTAGCGAACGCTTTGCATGTCTGACCTGACTGATCGATAAGTTATTAAAGAACAACCTCTCAATTAATTCAGGGCTGTCAGCCTGTGGTCGCCATGACCGTGTTCAACTCCCAGAATCCTCCTGGGGTCCCAGACGACCTTACTCTCGCTCATCACCTACACTCAGCTACATTAATTGGATGAAGGTAGAGAGATTGAATAGGATTCTAATCGTAGTAACACTCAAATCAAGTTTTTGTTGAAACATCAAAAGTCCCTCATCATTTAACATTTAATGTTGCGTCTTAGTTTGATCTGGTGTGCTTGATAATTAGAGGATTCATTTTAGTGTTGCAGTATGGTGGCTACCTGAAATGATCTTTAGGTTGATAAATGAAAGTATTCTTGTGTGTGTTTTGGCTGGTAAGGAAGTGAAAGTAACATATGAGAATCCTCCCAACCTGACTTAACTGGAACTATTATCCACCCTACAGTAAAATGTTCAGTTTCTGCAGCCCTGACTTCACCTTGGGTGACTTTTCAGACAGTTCTGTTCAACAGGGAGTTAAAAAAGCTTTACTATACCTTTATTTTGTCCTATTCTTCTAATTCTAGTTCTTCTTGTTTCTTCTAATTAATTTTTTTTTTACAAATTAGTGGTTAAGGATTTTTGCTGAACCTTTTTTTTTCAAAATCAAATTTTATATTTATATATTTATATTGTTCATATGGATCTGTCTTTAGATATAAAATAATGTTCTGCATTATATATATATTTTTTTTAAGAAAAATGTGTATAGTTTTGCCATCTTATAGCATCTTAAAAACTACTTGAGACTTCAGAGGACATGTAACTTCATTGTAAACACTCAACAGTGCTCTTAGATTTGCCATCAGTGTACATCTATATCAAGCTCGCCTCGACTCAAATACAAACAACTGTCTGAACTGTTCCCGTGTTATGCTGAGTGTGTAACATACCAAACTTTTAGGAGTGAAACACAGCTGTATTCGTGTATGAACAACTTCATATTAACCTGATATATTTTTACATCCCTTTTTTATACTTTATATATATATATACTTTATAATTAAATAAACAAATACATACTAGTAAACATAAATCGGGTTGCTCCTTGTAGTAATATATAGTGTAAACACTTTAGGTTACAGTAGACAATTTACAGTGTATTTACTGGGTAACTATTAGTAATAACCGAGTTTTCCACAGTATTTATGGGTATATATTTGTAGTTGCGTAATAACGATGTGTAAATTTTCAAGAATAAAGGATTATCGAGACTGGTATAATACAAGACATTTCAGTATGCCTTTTTCTTGTAGTAGTGTGGTACTATCTACTCTGAAAGATGCTCCGCTTTAGATTATAGCCCTCATTCCTTGTACTTGGGGTTAATTACTGTGAAATTGCTGTAATTCACCTCATATAACATTTAACAAGTAAACCAAAATATAAAAATATAGGTATTTATTTTAATTGTAGTCTTGAGTTCCAGTATTCCTGAAGGTTTTTACATAAATAAAACTACAAATAGTTATCCCGAGTTAATGTGGAGGTACACTTTTGCTATTACTTATCAATACACGATTGATACACTTTACGTTTACCTACTTTTATTTTTTCTGTCTTTTTACTTCTTTTTCCCTGGAAATATTCATCTTGTTATCATGCACATACAAATAGTGACACATAAGTTCAATTGGATTACATACTGTCATTACTAATATGTAATCTACACTTACCCTGTAAATTGTTCCTTGTAATCTAAACTGATATTGAAATCTTGTGATTTGATTCTAATCACAATGAAATCATGTTTGAAACATTTGAAAATGAAGTTTTGATTCTGAATTTTGAATCCCCAATATCTTCACTAGAGTAGCATTTAAAACATTACATATTTTTAACTATACCCAATACAAATTTGACAAGGGAGTCAGTAGGGATTCTGACTGCAATAGAGTGACATGTCTCTGAATTGAAACCCCAATTTAGCTATTTTGGGGGGTTTTGACATGTACAGTGTACAGATGAAGGGTTTATACAATTTATGGGAGATTCTCCTGTTGTACAAGGGTGGAATTTGTACTTCCGGACTTGTGTCCGATTGTTTTTCTGGTTTCACTATTCAGACTAAGAAGTTGTTTTCTTGTGGAGAAAAGTAACATATGTGTGATCCCAAAATGTTTATTTGTAGTTTACTTCTACAATCAGAAAACTCTGAGGATCATTCCTGAAGTGTATCAGGTCAGAATGTAGCTCAGAACATCAAGTATCTTAAATAGCACCTCTGACCAATGGCTCATTCAATCTGATCAAAAGTGCATGATGTCTCCAGCATAAGAGCCATTACTCCATCACTACATCCAGACAGGTGAAGAGAGGCACTCTGTGAGACGACAATCCCTCATAATCTTTAGATCTTCTTTATTGAGCGTGGAGCCAAGTTTCCTCCATCGTGCGTGCTTGACACAGTGTAGTGATTTCTCGCTGGATATTTGCCACAATTGCTGCAGCCACATTTGACAGAGATGGAGAGAATATTGTTTAAGGGTGAGAGGGATAGATTTATTGTCCAGCCCGCCATCAGAGCAGAGAGGGAAGTGATAGATGGACTAATACTCATCCTGTCCTTTCTGCTCTTGAGTTTAGACTTCAGAAGAGAGCTTGATTCTGTTCTTCCCCCCTGCTGGGATATTTAGGCGTCTTATTTCAGACGATTAGATGCATTTTTTTTTACTTAGGTTGAGACCTTAGTCTGTCAGGGGTTTTGAAGATTGTTTCCTTCACTTATTTTCTTGGTGCTCCTAGAAAGTGCACCGAAACTCAGACAATGAAGTTTGGAGGCAAATTTAGATTTGAACATTTTGAGCAAAAAACAAAGGTTTAGCTTTTTCTGATAATATATGCCCTTTCATTCCACAGGGAAGCTGTTTTTTAACTACCAAAATAAACACACATCTATAATTAGTATATATAGCTTAGTATAATTATACTTCCATTCAAATCCAATTTTGGGTTATTGTCATGACGCAGCCGCTTATTATTCTTTAAAAATGAGTAGAACAATAGCGAGAAGAAAATCCATGAAGACAAGCAAATCAACAGAAGAAATGCAAGGGGATCCAGAGAGACGAGCAGATGACGAGGTTGAGGAGATCACGTTAGTGTGTCCGATTGACATGGAGTACGAAATGATGATGCTGGACACAATGTGAGTGTATATTATATAGGGTTTTGGTGATGGAATGTGGGTTGTGTGGGCTGATGATGAAGAGTCTAGTTCTGCTGAAGGTGGGAGTGCTCAGGGTAAGGAGGGGGAGATTTTCCATAAGTAGCACACTAGGAATTAAGTAATAAATTAGAAAACTAAGAATCAATGCAGTGGAACTTAACATACAACATTCATATGGATAGAACCTGATAGCTATACTGCAGCTTTAAAACAATGGTTTCAAAATGTAAAAAAAAAAAAAAAAATATATATATATATATATATATATATATATATATATATATATATATATATATATATATATATATATAATTAAAACACATATACATTTATCTATATTTGTCCGTCTGACTGACCGCCCACCCGATTATTGAACTTTTTTATATCTGTATTGTTTATTGTTATTCTTTTTCTGCAGCACTTTGGGAACTTTTTATTTGTAAAATCTCCTACGTAAATAAAGTGGATTGGAGTGATTACAACAATGATCACAAGTAAGTTATGACAACGTTCCTTAATCAGAGCTTGAATGACACTCTTAATCAGAGCTTGAATGAGTCTCTTGCGTCATGGACAAACCGTAACCAATACAGACACATAGACTGGATACCAGAAACCAGCTGGACACCAGGAACCAGAATGACTACGGTAAATAAGATGTTGACAGGAGATCCAGTGGACAAAGTAGAGTACATAAATTATGTTTAGGTACAGGGGAGTCTGAGTAACCCACACTTGTTCCACAGACAGATTGACACTGGTCTCAAGCTGCAGACACACGAGCAAATTAATTAGATTTTTCACTTCAATGGAAAAGTATTCAGCCATCTGAATCCAGAGTCATTCTGATTTTTGACTTGCAAAGCTGATTCATGTGACTCAGCTTGGACCATCAAGAAGTGAAAGCAAGATCTCACTGTAAACTCAATATAAAGCAAGTTTAAGTTCTGTTCTGTGAAGTAGATTAGTATGTGACTTTTGGTGATTTATATGTTTTAGAGTTCAGTTTACTTTTTTATGTGTGAGAAGGCTTTGTGGTCGTTTTGTCATGTGATGACTACCATGTCTCCCAAAAGGATGATATTTATTAATGGTGAGAGACAGGGAGCCTTGTAATTGGTTGAGTAGTGATTGGTATGGTAGTTGCTAAATATAGTGCAGTGAAAACAATAAGCGTATGGACTAAACTAGACAAATAGAAGTAAAAGGTGTCACAAATAAATGTGAAAACCCAAGAACTAATTTAAACATGTATTTAAACAAAAAAATAAGTCTAAATTGGACAGCCCAGATTTTTTTTGTTGCTAATTTTTTTGTAAATAAATAGGTAGACATGCGGTGGAGACAGAAAGAGTGAGAGATCAAGTGTGATCAAACGAGAGGCGAGAACATTTCAATATATTGATGTGGATGGGACCGGCACCAGTCTGACACAGAGGGGGCATTGATTGGTCTGTGATGTTCTGATGAGACAGTTAGAATCTCCTCTTCTGTGCCAAGATCCGCTTCTTGAAAGACCCCCTCTTATTGATTATTAGCACTAGTATCTACTAAAGCTGTAATAATATACCTGCCTGACATAGTCTATTACTTAGCCTAGCCTACTAATGAACATGAAGAGTCAACAAATCTGCAGTGGCGTTGCACATACTATACATATACATAGATATACAAGATAGTTTCTCATCATATTATTTTTAAAGCCTATAACTACACTCAGTAAGTTTGGGCTTGTAGTCATGACACTAAACTTTTGCCATATGTTAGTTTATAGAGAAGGGAGATTTTATAATGTACGCTTGTTATGTTTTTTTTTGTTAAGGCCAATAGGAAGTTTTTGCTTGATAATTACTCTGCACTGATGAAATGTCGATAACTTCCTGATTGATTTTAACTTTTTGACTTGTTTTCTTTTCCTAATAGAAATAAAGAGAAATTAAGAAATATTACATGGCCGGGGCAGACAGAGAAGGCAATTGTCTTTAAAAAAAGCAATTGAAATTCAGGGATTTGTTCCATCATTTATTAAGGTACGGACGCTCTCAAAAAAACACTGCTGTGGAACTTACACTGAACTGCATTTGCGCTAAGTAGATACCGCTGAGCAGCAACTAAAACAATTATTTGTAAGAAGATATTTGACTTTGAAATGTAGCGAAGTTAAAGTGAAATGTCTCCCCCAAATTAAAATACTTCAGTAAAGTACAGATGCTTGAAAAAAGCTACTTAAGTACAGTAACAATTTTTATTCAGTTACTGTCCCCCAGTAGAGTTAAAGAGCCTCTGTTGTCTTGAACAAGCCTTCTGTTAAGATTTATAACTAACCAGTTAGCAACCTGGTTCTCCATCTCAGAGCTCAGTAGGTGCTCAAGGCATATTGTGTAAATCTGTTGCGAGATGACATTATTATCTATTTTCTTTCCTGCTATCCACACATGCTCACCTGTTGAACCTTGTTTCATTTTAAGTGCCTCTTAATCATCCCATTCCCGGATTGATAGATACACCCGCTCTTGTTGTGTGGCCCCCCTCTTAAGTAGGCTCTACCTCATATCGCTTGCGAGTGTGCTGTGGATGTAGCTTTCTGATTATATGCAGTGTCTTTCTGCCAAATCAGTGCTTCTGGGAGCCTTGTTCTAAAATCCCCCTGAGGAAGAACTGATCTTGAATACATACATCTTAGACTGCCAAAGAGCTGTTTGAAAATGAGGCAAAATAGAAGCTATATTAAGTATGAAGGTTTGCACCACACACTGCCTTGCATCTTTGTAAATCCTGTTTAAGCACTTGTTTTTGTCAAATTTGATCCCTATTCCCTTAGGTAATTTATTGACCATTTATTAAATACATCTCCTTGTAGCGTCACGGTGGCGCAGTGGGTAGCACGGTCGTCTCACAGCAAGAAGGTCGCTGGTTCTAGGCTCGGCTGGGGCAGGTGGCATTTCTGTGTGGAGTTTGCATGTTCTCCCCGTGATCGCGTGGGTTTTCTCCGGGTGCTCCGGTTTCCCCACAAAGACATGCGGAATAAGTGAATTGAATAAGAACAATTGCCCATAGTGTTAAAGTGTGAATGTGTGTGTGAATGTTTCCCAGCGATGGGTTGCGGCAGGGAAGGGCATCCGCTGCGTAAAACATATGCCAGTGAGTTGTCAAGTCAAGTCAAGTCAAGTCAAGTCAATCTTTATTGTCAATTTTTCCACATGTGCAGGACATACAGAGAATTGAAATTTTGTTACTCTCTGACCCGTAGTTATACAAATACAAAAATAAAAATAAAATTAAAAAAATATAAAAATTAACATTAAATATAATACAGAAGGTAAAATTTAAAAAGATATATATATATATATATGTATAAATACGAGTAAACAGATAAACATATAATATAAAATAGAGAAATGAAAGATATACTGTACAATAGGGCACATGGTAGAGAGATCAGACCATGCAGACAATATAGTGCAAACAGCATTTTTTTTTTTTTTTTTTTCCTTAAATTGTAAAGTGGCAGAGCAGTCTTATAACAGTCCTTGAGTGTTATGAGGTAGTTGGCAGACCAATGCTGTACAAAGTGACTGGTGCAGATCGTTGGGTGTGAGAGTGTGTGTGCGTGTGTGTGTGTGTGTGTGTGTGTGCGTGTGTGTGTGTGTGTATCAGAGTTCAGAAGGTTTGTGTGGAAGAAGAGGGTGGGCAGGGCAGGGAGAGAGTTGAGTTTCCTGACAGCCTGAAGAATGAAACTGTCCTTCAGTCTACTGGTCCTGGCCTGGAGACTCCGCAGTCTCCTCCCGGATGGAAGCAGGCTGAAGAAGCTATTCAATGGGTGGGTGGGATCAGCTGCTATGCAGAGGGCTTTTTTGGTGAGACGTGTGCTGTAGATGTTTTGGAGGGTGGGGAGGGGGACACCGATGATCCTCTCAGCTGCTCTGATTATGCGTTGGAGAGTTTTTTGGCAGGACGCATTGCAGGCTCCAAACCACACAGTGATGCAGCTTGACAGAATACTCTCGATGGTTCCTTGGTAGAATGAGTACATGATGGGGGCTGATGCTCTTGCTCTCCTTAATTTGCGGAGAAAGTAGAGACGCTGTTGTGCTTTCTTGGCCAGAGCAGTGGTGCAGTTAGACCAGGAGAGATCCTCAGTGATGTGAACTCCCAGGAACTTGGTGCTGCTCACTCTCTCCACAGACGCACCATTGATGGTCAGAGGAGCGTGTTGGGTGTGCGCTCTCCTGAAGTCAACAACAATCTCCTTCGTCTTCTCCACATTTAGAGAGAGATTGTTGTCTCTGCACCATAGGGCCAGGCGGCTCACCTCGCTTCTGTAGTTCGTCTCATCCCTGTTACTAATGAGACCCACCACAGTTGTGTCATCCGCAAACTTAATGAAGAGGTTGGAGCTCAGTGACGGGGTGCAGTCGTGGGTCAGCAGAGTGAAGAGGAGGGGGCTCAGCACACATCCCTGAGGGGCTCCCGTGTTTAATATGATGTTGCTGGATGTGTTGCTGCCGACCCGTACTGCTTGTGGTCTTCCTGTGAGGAAATCCAACAGCCAGTTGCACAGTGAGGTGTTGAGCCCCAGCTGGACCAGTTTTTGAGTGAGTTGAAGGGGTCTGATAGTGTTAAACGCTGAACAAAAATCAATGAACAGCATTCGGACATATGAGTCTTTTTTGTCCAGATGTGTGAGTGCTGAGTGGAGTGCAGTGGAGATTGCGTTCATTCCGCTGTGGCGACCCCGAAAGGGAATAAAGCCGACATGAAGATGGATGGATGGATGGATCTCCTTGTATTTGCATTTTCTATTTAATCCGCATCAGGTTGTTTCAAGTATGTGAACATTTTTGTTCAATTTAAGTTATTTAATTCCATTAATCCAAAATCCAACAATTGGCAATTTTGCAATATAGTTATTAAACTATAGGTTCTCAGCAGAACCTTCTCTTTCACTGTCCCTGGATGGTGGAACAAACTCCCTGATCCAGTCAGGAAAGCAGCAACACTAACAGTGTCACGGAGTCTAACCTCGGCACTCCCTCGGCACTCCCTCATCTGACCACCAGAGGGCACTAACTCCTGCTCCTCCATCTACACCCCACTACATTCCCCATACACCTCTGGGGCGCCTTGATTACACACCCAGCTGAAGGACATTAGAACCACTACTTATACAGACTGATTCCCATCGCTCAGGGCGAAGTCTTGTTTGTCTCTCTGCTGCAATTCTGAGCGTTTACCCTGTTTATAGCCTGCCTGTTGTGACCCTGCCTGCTTACCGTTTACAATCCTAGCCGCCTGCCCGTTGTACTACTCTCTCTGATCTCCGTTACTGCCTGTTTGCTGCCTGCCCTGACTACCCGCCTGTTATTTGACTACGTTTAATAAAAGCCTGCACATGGATCCCAACTCGAGTGATGATATGTTATAAACAGCTTTCAAAAAGCAACTGAAAACTCTTCTCTTCAGAGAACACCTACTATAAAAAAAAAAAACTACCTTCTTTTTTCCCTCCTCTGTCTTTATCTTCTTCCTCTACTTCCTCACTGCTTTGGTTTATTGATCAGTTGATACAATTTCTATTATGAGAAGCTGAGATAGACTTCGACGGTGTAACAAATTGCATATTGTCTCTTCCCTAATGTAAGTCGCTTTGGACAAAAGCGTCTGCCAAATGCATAAATGTAAATGTAAATAGAAATTTAGTTTAGAGGCCAGTCATGTATCCACTTTCAAATATGCCTAAAACAACGTGGCACAAACAGTGTGGCGCAACTTTGAAAAGTTGAAAATGTTTGCACCACATCTACTAATAAGAAGCTCTCTCTTGTAGTGAATTGAAAATGTTATGTCTAATTGTTAGCGTGTTGCTAATGGCACTTAGCATCCGTGTTTATTTGAGCTCCAGTCATGGATGGGATAAAATGCTCCATTTCTGCTCAGCGATTAAAACTCCACCGCACTTTGATCAATAGTTTTCTGCAAAAAAACTAGATTCTGTCACTTCCTGTTGCCTTAGTTACATGACATAATCAACTGGACGATCAATTGGAAGTCAAAGTTTTAAAAGGAAACCAGCCACTCTTGTTACTCATTGTTTTTTTTCTTCATGTTTTAGCTTGTTGACTCTTTTTTAAGATATGGAGACCGCTGCTCTGGTGGTACAGAGTGAAAAATAATGACGTTAATAAACAAAAGCATAGTTCAGTATTTGATTTGATTTATGATGAAGTATCATGAAATAATTTCATAAGTACAATCGTAAATAGGTAAGTATTGATCAGAGACCAAATAATTACTCATTGTCTGATATTTCTATTTTTTACAGCTTATGAGTATCTTTTTTCAAGAATTATTCAAGAGAGTAACTCCCCTCATTAAAAATAAAAAAAATAAAAAAATCTGGCACTGATATAAATCATATGTTGTAATGATTTTATTATATTATAATATTTCTTCTGTTTCGAAAATGTTTGGCTTGTTGTAAAAATGGTCAGGCTCATACAACTGTCACACTGGATGAAAAACCTGCTTTAACTTCTACCATAAATAAATATTTGATAGTATTGTGATGATTATCATTGTTGTCTGATAAGAATAAAAATTATTGTGATATATTTTTTAGGGACTTTAGTCAGCACACATTTGTCGATTGAGAGACTGTCGATTGTTATATGGGAGGTTTTTATGCAATTTAAAAATAAAATAAAATACATAAATAAATAAACATGCATTAGCAACAAACTTAAGCATCTTTTTCATCACACTTGTTACCTATAAGGTTTTGTTTCTTGATCAGACTCAATCTAGGCCAGGTCACTTAATGTGCTCCCGCCAAAGCGAGCCGTTATTATCCGCAGAAAATAGCTTAATTATTCAGCCAAGCCTCTCCGACTGCATACGATGGGAACATATGTTATCCTCAACAACTGGGGGAGGTTTAGATCCCCATCGGCCAGGCTGAAACAGCTGACGGAGCCAATGCATGCGAAGGGTTTTCCTTGGGAAAGCAACGCAGGCAATAATCTTACTATAATTAAGGCCTATAAACTATGTCAGACTGCCATTAGACCAAATGGCTTGCTACCAATCAGCTATGACATTAATAGCGTCAGAGCATTATAAATCATGTGTGCTATAATAAGAGAATATGTTTAAGCCTTTTAACATGTTTGTATTATTTTTTCACACAAATGACCTGCTAACCCACTGAAGTACCAGTATTAGAGTATAGTGACGTTCCTGGTGTTTAACTTGACCAGTATACTACCCTCTACTTTTCTTTTTGGTGTGTCCTGCAGGGCTTGGACCCAAATCAGTTTTAATTGTTTTGCGGGTTATGATGCCACAAGTTCTTTTAACCCTTCAATCTGAAAAGTATAGACTTAATTGTATCCTTGAAAAGGGGGAGCTAAATGAACGTATGTTCCCATGGTGGTAATCGATAGCATGTGTCCCTTAGATTTAGCGCTGATTAATTTGCTGCGACCTGTTGTGAAGCTTCCACAGTTTGAATTTTAGATGCTAATATGGTAACCTGGTAACATCTATGATTCAACAATTGGTTGATGTTTCTTTCCTGGAATGCATTTTCAAACTTATCCAATTAGTATGTAGACTCATACCTCAAATACTTCATTTTCTTAGGCAGCTATTTTACCTTTACGAATTTCAATGCAAATTATTAATAAAAGCATGGTACTAATGGTGTACACTGTACAGTAATACTGTAACTTATTTTGTAATTATTTCTAATTGTGTCTGTCTTATCAATACTAAAGCTTGTTTTATTGTCTTGTCTTAATTCTGTATTATTACATATTATTACCATATAAATACAAATAATTATTGAACTGTTAGTATGAATAATTGCAAATCAAGTACACTGTAGGTACCCTGTAATTAGTAGGTTATTACTATATATTTAATGGGAGGTTCCCAGTTATTACGTTATTACGAGCATTTATTCGTGTTTTTCTGATATTTTGTTTGTTTTATGTGACATTACTACATATTTTTAATGAAAAAATATTAAATTAGACATCCTTACATCTATTCAGATGTCTGTGTCTGAACTAGTCATTGTTACAATTAATTCACTTTATCTGAATATTCAGGTTTCAGATGTTAAAGAAACTGACATTAGTATCCTATGCGTACAAACCTGATTTCTAGTAAACGTGATCCCTGGTAATAACATGTACTGCAAAACTGATTATGTACCTATTTTAAACATGTATTTAATAAAATATGTGAGAGTTAAGTGCTGTAGGTCCAGACATAAAGGTTTTTAAGTTTTTGATTACTTTCCCGAGAACCGGCGTGTCTCAATCTGCTCAGCTGTGAGACTTTTTTTTAAAAAACACTTCGAAACTGGGCCGTGCTGAGAGAAGTGAACTACAGGATTAGAAAAGTGTGCTTGGCCTATTATTCACCTCAAGAGGTGCTTTTCAGAGCAAAAATATCCATTAATTCATCACCATGGAAACAAGGGAACATTCTTTTCCTACAATCTTTAGAGTTTTTCTTCTGTTTAAACTACCAAATACTTGTAGTTTTGATAAAATGAAAAATACAGGTTTTGAAGAAACTGTGAAACTGTTAAGTGAACTCCCTTGTGGTCTTTAATCATCGTGGTTGTGTTTGCAAGCCACATCTAAATTATCTCAGCACTCAGCAGCATCACTAAAGTGCACCAGGGGAATCTGCGTCCAAAAACACACGCAGCCTAGTTTACTCAGCAGATTATTTTAACAGACAGTTTTTTAATGGAAAAGGTGGATCCATCCCAACAGCTCTTTACTGCAGCATTCTCATGGCTTTCCATGTCTAACATGCATTGATTCAGCAGGAAGTTCTCGCCTAAAGTGCACTGGATAAAGGTGTTTGGCTTGTAATGTCAGCACTCTGAGCAAGGCAGACAGTGTTGTTGTTTTTTTTAGCTCTCAAAAACCTTTCTGTAAAAAGCTTGTATTTAAAGTGCCAGTATTATGACTCCTTGAAAATAGTTATGAATAGTTGAGGAACATCCAGTTTGAGCATAAATCATGAAAATTGTTTGTGTGTTAAGGTATCATCTTTTAAAAGAAAGCATCGACTCGGATTTGCTGAAACTAGTCTTATCTAAAAGTGACGTAGGACTGTACAAACCGTACTAAGGTCCTCCCACCGCTCTCGCAAGGTTACCGGGAAGCTGCTGGCAGATATGATTCTGTTGCATCATGCCTAGGAACTTTTTTTTCTTTTGTGAGGGTTTCACATCTTTATATGCTCTACTGCGAGAAGAGACTGGAAATGAGCAACAGTTGCACTTCATATTTTCACCTGCAACTTAGGAGTACAACGCCAACCTATTGTTTTGTTCCCTTTATTTTCACGAGCACTGCCTCGTGATTTTACACTCATTCAGCTCAGGTTTCGCAAAAAAAAATATTTTGATAAAGAATAGATCAGTTCCCTCTTTATTTGTGCCAGTGTCTTCCTCTCAGTCAATACTGTGAAATGGGATGCTAACATTTGTTGTATTATTTCTGAAGCACTAGAAGCTGTATCCAATAACAGCAGACTTGAGTCTAAATACCAATCACTGCAGAATGCATCACGTAAAGAGGAGTTTTGATTGAATGAGTCTCAAACTAGAAATATTGAAGTAATTGAATTATCAGGTAGAAATAAATTAATATTATAACTAAATGAAAGTGTTTTTTTATTTTTAGTTATTTTTTACTTTGCATTGATGTCATACGGAGAAAACACAAATAATCAACATTTCAGAACCACAATACTGGCTCTTTAATGACTTACTTTTTGGTAGTGTCAACATTATTATTGAACTATTTCTTATAACGAACAACCGTTGCTAATGCTAATAACTGAGGTGTTCCATCCAGAGTTAAATATGTCTCTGTGTCTTTGTATTTGTTAGTCTTTCTTTTTGATTTTTTTTTATCTTTGCAATATTGTTTCAAGACCATTTATTTCTGTCACATTTCTGTGTTAAATTAGATAAAGGGGTTACCAACCTGTTTTCTAATCGTCTAGAAACTGGCAGACAATATCCGTGTTTAGAGAAAAATTACTCTTTCTTTAAATAACAATTCTTCACTGCCAAGTCTGAGATATTTCCACATAAATCAAAAACAGATACAGTAATAACATCAGCATTGATCTGATTGAAGTAACACAGACTTGCAGCATCAGAGTGCCCCGAAACACAATCTAAATGTTTTGAAAGGATATCCCCTCTCCCTCAGTAGATTTTAAATAGTTGAATTATACTTTTTGAATGAATCAATGCTAAATTATATTTAGTGATTTGCTCCTTTTTTGCCATTAAGATAAGTTTTCTCTTTACCTTCTTGTTTTCAGTGCTAAAGCCATAAGCATGGGTCTGCTCACGCTTAGAGTTGGCTTAGAGCTTATGATGAGGTAGGATTTGACTCAGCTTTTATAGACCATTGTGTAAACTATGGCCAATAGGATTTCTGCCCTCTTAAGAAATCCTCTCAAACATCATGAAAGCAAGAACACAGATTCCATGGTCAAAGTTTATGGCTTAGTCATTCCTGTGGTTTGAGTCCCATGTTGTCGTGTTTTTTTAAGGAGGTTAAGCTCTCCATGCAGCAAGAATAGCGGGATCCTGAATGCCATTACCAGCCCTGAAATCCAAACATTATTTCACCAGCAGGCATTTCTTGATTGAGTATTGACAGCATGCAATTACTCTCTCGAGCGCTGATTGACTTCTCGTTAGAAGATGTCTGATGAAGGATTCACTGAGCTGATTCCAAGTAAATGTCTTGCCTTACAGCAACTGTTTTACAAGGTCAAATCTCAGCGTTCATTCTGGTGATTGAGCATGGAGAAGAATTTGCATTGAAATCACAAAAGCGGCACTGTTTTGTCTTGATACAGGGACAATTTATAATTGACATTTGAATATGTTTACATAGTTTTCAAAATATGATATTTTTCCTACAACTACAATCAAACAAAATGGTTTCTGAAGATTGAATGGTGCCAGAAATTGTATATTGACGTTGTATTGACATTACCCTTTATATTAGCCTTATTAAGAAGGACAATAAAATGTTGATTTGATTACTTGGTACAAATTGATTTGTTTCAGAGAACCATTTAAAGAGAATTTGGGCTTCATGGCTTTGCAGTGAACATAATGTGTTTTAACAGGAAAACTTTTTTATATTCATCAAACACAAAAGTGCCAATAACTGTTAAAAAAGTTGTCTAGCTGTGACGAGGGAGGCAGGTACAGGAGATTAGGGAAATCAGCATTAGGTGGTGGATAATATCAGTCAGAGGTGTATGACTTCTTCTGACATATTTTTATTTGCCTAAAAATGTAAACCTTGTTTTAACTGGTTTAACTCTTTCACAGTAAATGTGTAGCTTACTATAGATGTGTAAACATGACCTGATACCTTTTTTTACTAATATTTTCATCATTTCATGAATATAGATGAGGTTTCAAACATATTTTCTCCATATCCTTGTTCATTTGGCTTTCTGCTATGCCTTTAGGCTTTAAAAGTGCCGATTTCCAGCAAAGTTTTGTTTCCCGGAGAAATAAAAGTGAAAAGTCCTAGTGTGAACGAAGGAAAGCTCTCATGGGCTCAGCACTCTCTGTTCGACACCTGGAAGCTTAACTTCAGTCACTGAGTCTACTTTGTGATGCTCAGAGATGCTTCCAGAAGATGCCCTGGAGCCAGAGCTGCCCCTCCAGCCCCTGAAACCCACCCGCCACTTGCATTTCAAAGCACTAGACTAATCTAAAGAAGACTTCCCACCAGAGCCGCTCAGCATTCAAACCCATGACTTTCACTTGCTTAATGTCAACAACAAGATGCATTGCTGTGGAAAAGTAGGCATCTGGGATCATTATTACCACAAAATGTGTGAGGTAGGTTTGAGTCATGATGAAATGCAAAGCAGAGAATATGACACCTGCCCTATCATGCATAATAATGCAGACATTGTTCTTAAAATGGCATGTTATGTTTAAGGATAGGTACTGTACTTTTTTAATAAGGCTGGAGAAGCTTTAGATTAGCACATCACATGGGAGTGAGTGATCATTGTTTTGTACCTATATGCTTTTATGCAGTTGTAACATTTTATGTAAAGGAATGCTATGAAAGAACAAAGGTAGTACGGCTGCTTCTTAGAAAGCAAAAGGTTACCGATTTGGCACCAGCCAGGTGCTTTCTAGCACAGTGTTTGCATGTTCTCTACATCCTTGCATGGAGTTCCTCTGGGTACTTTGTTATAGTGAAAGAAAAAAAAATCTTTAGGCAAAGCCTCGAGTTTGAATCTAACTGCCTTCACACTGAACACGTGAGACTTGGGAGGCGTGAGTGATTTACATGTTAAGTCTATGGGAAGACACAAAATCTTGCGCAGCGTGAGTGACCCTAACAGCAATACTTAAAGCAATACCTCTGTCAAGGTGCATGCATAAATAATATTTTTTTCACTTGTGTAGCTTGTTTATGAAAAAAGTAAATCTTATTTTAAGTTTATTCTTATAAGAACTTATTAATGAATAAATGTTATTGATGGATTGGAGTTTGCTGGAGGGATTGTGTATTGAAGAATGAATGGAAGGGTAGTACAGACAGATGGATATCCTCATATGGTGCCATTGATGTACTCGGAGATTGATGCTAACCTTTACACGGTTTAAGTTGCGCTTATTTTCTGTAAAGCCAAAATCAAACCGCAGTTATGATCTCATTTCATAGTTCTGACATGAAATTAATTCGAACCATGGAGGGCAGAGGAACTGTGTGTGTGGACCAGCATCTCCCGCTGTCTGCCTGCTGGAAATTTTCAGTGCTGATGGAACTATTGATCATGCACACATTAAAATGATGTCTACTGCTCTAAACACCAATGACAGAAAGGTACATTAATCAGGAAATCAATGGCCTTGTCAGGGGGCTGCTGGGGCTTCACAATGGATTGCAAACTAAAGACAAGAGGCTCAAAAAGCCCTTGCTTACAAAGTAAGTGACCCCATCAAACCCTGAGTGTTTATTCGAATCCATTCTATTTAATCAGACTTGGGATATAAGGCTATTTCAAAACATTTAAGGAACAATCTGGTCAGTCTTGAAAGGAGGTTGGGATTAATCTCCTTGAGGAGAAATGACTTATAGCCCTATCCAGAACTGTTGCTTGTTTGACATGAAATAATGAGTTAATGAACCCAGAGCGATATCACCGTGTATCACTTAAACAGCTGTAATTTGTCAGCTAACAAATTGGCTCTGCAGCAAATAGTTTGCTGCCGACTTACAGTAGGTTATAATTTAAGCCATGGTCTGTTTAAATGGTTTTTGTGCATTTAAATGGGAAATATGTATTCATTTGTTCTTCAAAGATGAGATAGTCTTCCAAGGTTTTTGGAGTAGGGTTAGGCTCCTTGTGTTATCTTAGCAACAATTTGTGAGTGTGAAACTAAGTATTTCAACAAACATTTATCACCGTTTCTCAGTGAAGAAACAAATAGAATGTACGAGTTTATGTGCTTCAAAGACAAGATAGTTTTGCCAGGTTTTGCAGCAGGCTTTGTTTTCTTTCTGTTAGCATAGCATCAGTTTCAGAGTGTGAACCTAAATCTTTGAACAACCATTTCTCAGACTTTGGTGATTCCTTATTCTTTTTGAACCATATTCCCTGTTCCCAGAGGGATTTCCAATTTACAGTGTTTTCCTACAGCTTCATTTTTACACTCTTAAAGTTTTTTTATGTTTTCTATTTTGTCAATTTTTCTTTTGTTCTTTTCCCTTGTTTGGCATGTTCCAAATTATCTTCTTCCTTAGATTCTTCGATACCCACATGTTTCCTTTTGCATTCCTGTATTCTTTTTGTGCTCTTTCAAATTATCTTCTTCCTTAGTTCTTTGATACCCACATGTTTCCTTTTGCATTCCTGCATACTTTTTGTGCTCTTATCCCTTTGAGTGTTCATTGCTTATTGTATACCTTTGTTTGTTTTGTCTGCTCCAGTTGGATTTGCTCTGTACCCTGTTGCAAAGTCTTATTGTTACATGCAGCAATTAAGTTCATTAAGTGAGTGCTGAAGTTATTGAATAATAATACTAATAAACAACAACAACAATAATAATCATAATGAAGTTTTCTGCATTCTGTCACATCTGCTCTCTTTGACATTAGTAATTAAATCAAACATGAAGTTGCCATATCTAACTATGATTTGATTATTACCTGTATATGAATTCTGACAAACATAGAATACTGTTCGTGACACCAAATAATGTAGTTGAAGTCAATGCCATTCCATATTAAATGCTGAAATAATGAGAAAATTTATCTTCTGAAGAGGATTTTCTTCATTTGGAGCAACACATGCGATATACGCAAGGCTCAGGATAAACTGTAACGGTCATAGAAATTCAGCACATTTTATGCACAGTTTAACTCATATGTTACAACGATAACAGTGACATTTCTAATTGCAGTGGGTGCAAAGTAACAACGTTTCAGGTTTCACTAAAACAGTCTCAGGAAATGTTCCCCATGTTGTGATAGCCATCCTCGGAGATTGTGAATATATCACCTCTCAGATGACCCTGGTGAGGTAACCTACTGTATGATGGAGAAATATGATCTATGTTCAGTTATTTTTAAAAGAGTCAAGAATTTTTAATAAATTGTTCATTCATGCATCCACCCAAAAAAGCTCTTTTTTTTAAATGCCTCCTTGGTGTATTTTATTTTTTTATTATCTTTTGTCATTTTTTTTCCTACCTGTAAAGGGATCTATTTATATGATATCAATTTAAAGACATTATTAATTTAGTTGTTAACTAAAATATGCATTTCTTGACACATTCAATTGGCTTAACAGTGATGTATTTACAGTAAAAAGCCAATAAATGATTGATGATATCAATTCATGTTTTTCTCACTTGGATGGCTCAAATCTTTTTAGTGTTGGTTAAAAATAATCAATATCCTGCTAATGACTTCTTACTCAGACTTATCTGTTGATGACTCTTCAATGATGGTATAAAGCAAAGCCTCTGTCACCATTCACTTTAACTGAAGCTGATAATAGCTGCAGTGTCATTATCTGTTGCAGATATAGTCACTCAACTGTCAAACTAAAATATGGCCACCATGGTCTATTCAAATGAGCCCTGGAGCATCTGTGGAATAATGATATTCCAAATAGGCCAAGGAAGTTACTTTCATCTGCTCTAGATGGCCATAACTCACAGGAGATCAGTTTTTTCTCACCGCCCATCATGGTGATTGCTGTTTTATCCAACAGAAATATTACTTAGTATGCGCGCGTTGTGCTCATTTTATACAGCTCTGGGTTGGGACCAAAAATACGACTGTTTTCATACATCTCTAAGACTGCCCAGGGAAAAGTAGAGAACGTTATAACTTAAACTTGGACAGCATAGGAAACAAGTGATAAGTATATTGGTTATTTTCCATTGACTCCTGCTATTATGAACCCAGACTTATTTGGGTTTCTTGCAATCTGTCTTCTCAGCCCACTGCCTTTTCTACTTTCTCCCATCAGGATAAACCGAATTGTAAAAGTCTGCCTATAATTTGAGTTAAGACATGACCAATTTCTGAATGGCTCTAAAGCTGTAATGGATGGGGGCTGACAGCACGGAGAGGAAGACTGACACCTGTAACAGGGGGTTCAAATTAAAAACACGGAGAGCTGGCAAACTGTCAGAAGAAAACGACGATTGGGCTAATAGATCTTTGGTCAAGAAAGGTGAGAGTTTTCACAGTACAGCCATTCAGTCAAAGGCTGCACTGTCATTAAGACTGTGTTTTCTGGAAAACAATAACTTTGAACTTAACTTCATTTATCCATCCATACATTTATGATGGAGCAGTTCACATTAGCAAAACGACTGTGTTGACTTTTCAAAAAAACTCGAACATACTTTAAGAGATTTCTCTGTTTGGTCAATGAGAAAGTGTCCCTTGAAGATACTTAGATTATACTGAGCCCCATCCTGTGTCCATAACTGGAATTATGAGCACTTAGGAATTAGTTAGGGGCTAATTGAACTATTTTAATGCAGTCAATCAACAGCATTATAGCATGTAATTCACTTCCCCTTCACTACCTTGTCTGGTCACTGTTTTTGTATGTAGAATCATAGACTCAAAGGCTTGGGTCTTCTTCCTGTGCTTTTGTTTCCTCCAAACAATGTGATATCTCCTTACAGTCCAAAATCATGCTTTAGTTGAATCTAGCACTGTTTAAAAGTTAATGTGGCTTGTCTAGTGTACCACATGTCCCAGTTCAGGTGGTTACCCTGTATTTTGTGAGTTGAGGATGAGTAGTTCTGATTTTAAACAGTACTACAGTAAGGAGTACAGATGATAGATGCCATATGTAAAATGTAGTTTCAGGGGAGTTCACCTACCTTCAACCTAGATTGTACTATAGATACATACCAACCACGTTAAGACATTGGGAACAAAAATAGAATAGATTGATGGATATTAACAACTATAAAAGTGTATTAAATAAGTTTTGAAATATTTTTTTGCAACTTTTAAGAAATCAGAAATTCTCATGGATGCTCATATTACTTGTTTCCTTTCTGGAAAACAGTGTGCTCTCTGATTGCAGTAAATGCAATCACTCATTACTCTGGAAAGCTCCCTGCGGCAACAGCTGTTCAACTGCTATGGAGATTCTTATTATTTATGCAAATGCACACCTTTTTGAAAGGTTTGCTTCACATGTGCTGCTGTTATGACTGTCAATCATTATTAACTGTTTTTGCAGGAGAGAAAAGCATTTAAAGGAGCAGAGTATTCAACACATTCAATAATCTCTTCATAGTAAGGGTTAACTATAATGTGATTTTTAAGTAGATTCTAGGCCATATATATGTTCTTTTAATAAATTTTTATTAGAACTGTTATTTATAATTTTGTTTGTATATTGTATATATTAATTGGTTTAATTTATTGATACTTGAATATATTTTACTTGACATGAGCAGTTTTACCTGTCCTGAGAATATGTTTGTTCATGTTTTGGGATTTAATCTGATGCACTGAAGTCCTCTTTTAGTCTGTTTTTAGTCATTACTTTTCAATATAATGCCAAATTTACATTTATGCATTTAGCATGTGCTTTTGTCAAAATTGACTTACAGAGAGAAAATATGCAATTTGTTACACAGTCTAAATCAAGCTGGTCTTAGTAGAAGCTATATCAGCTGATAAGATAAAGAGCAAGGAGGTATATGTGGTAATGATAATCTTATATTTTGGGGCGAAATACAGTATTTTTCTTTGTGCCCAATATTCGTATTATATGGGTATCTTATTCATTTGTGCATCAGAGAAATTGCAAATTACTTTTCACCAAATCAAAGTTTACTTTCGTCTATTAGACTTAGGAATCCAGAGAAAGCAGGCAGGCTGAGCGAGTCCAAATGCATGTTTGCTTTAATGTTTTATGGCTCAAACTATTTATACCCTCCTTTTGCTCTCATTATACCTTGGAGCTCTACTACCTGGAATCCAGTTATTGGCAAAAGCACATTTTAAAAAGGTTGTTTAAAATGCAGCTCCAGTCTTAGTTTCATTTGGAGTGTGTTCTGCATTTCTGATCATCCCATCATCTTTTCAGAAACACAAGTCAACACTCCAAGACTCCAAGTGGGATTCTTCTGTTCGTCTCTCATCCTAATCCAGATTGGCCGTATGCATAGTCTGGTGTGTTGCTGAAATCCAGCCTGGCATCTGGGTTGATGGTGCCAGCTTGTGCCACAGCTCCGACTGGATTCAATCATACATTGCTGGCGGAACAACAGTGCAACACCTAAAACGTGTTGAAGCCCTTGAAATTTGTCATGACTGTCGAGGGCCCTATAGCTCAAGGTCAGTGTTCTCATCTATTCTTTAAGAGACTTCCAGACATATTCTAAGGTCACTTAGAGGAATGTGTGCATCTCTCTGTCTCTCTCTCTCTCTCTCTCTCTCTCTCTCTCTCTCTCTCTCTCTCTCTCTCTCTCTCTTTCTCTCTCTCTCTCTCTCTCTCAAATCTGTGCCAATCAGGAACACTGATTGCTTTTTGGCAGAATGAAAACACAGAGCTGCTTCAGGGGATTCTGACAGACAAAAGTTAAGATGATGTTATTTGTACTCGTCACTCTGTGTATTCCTAATAATTTCAGAATCATATTTTCTTTTTTTAAGCTTAAAACGCTTTTAATTTATTTTATGTGTTTTTGTTTTTATGAATGTGAATTTGTTTTACAAATATTAAGTAATGAGACTAAATTCTGATCCTTGGTGGCATGAACACCCGAACATAGCTTTCCTTACGGTGGGAGACACGGTACGGTCAGAGGTAAGTTCAATAAAACAGGCAATGCTAGAAAGAGGCACAAAGATCCAGGAGAAGATGATAACAAGTAGAGGTAAGTAAAGAAGAAATCCAAAAAAGCACATCAACAGTCCAGTTCAGTGAGTGACCGCAGTTAGTTAACGAAGAAAACTATGCAAGGAGTTGGAGAAACAGACCAAAACAGATAACAAAGAGTTAACATAAAACATATAAATAAAACATAATTCATGGCACAGAGTCGGACACCTGGCTTGTTGTTTACAAATGATTAGATTTTCTGAAACAAACAAGGAGAATTTCAGGATGATGACTGGCCTGCCAGTCAAGGGCAAAGTAACCATGGAAGGAAATTTACTGCTTTAAATTTTCTTTTAATTGACTCTAAAGTTGATGATGGCACACTAAAGGGGGCCTCGCAGCATAAAACTTCTTCAGTAACTGATTCAAAAGGCTTGCTCAAAGCACAGCAAAGTTTTTGGCACACATCTGACAGCTTGTACGTGGTATTCCCAGACAGGAAAGAGATTTGAAAGGATGAGACTTTGATTACAGGACGAGAGAGGGAGAGAACACAACGTGTATGAGCCATCTGGGCTGGTTTAATGATGGCACTGTCTTCTGTTTGAATCTCTGGTTCAGTGTTCTTCCTTTCTCTGGCCATGTTTGACTTTCTGTCTGTCAGTTTACCTCCCTGTCTGTCTCATCTTTATTTGGTTAATTCCAGTTTTATGAACTCACAAATAAAAGTCTAGTCTAAGTTTACATCTTTATGGCTTGGTGGAGTTCATGCATATCCGATAAAGCAGGACAAATCCTTTTTTGTGCATAATTGTTTTAGTTTGTTCTTTCCTTCTGTTAGGAACATAGTCCTGCATTACTCGTAAGTACAGACCAAAAAAATCTCTTTTTCTTGCAGCAATTTTTAGTAAAGTGTTCTGTTCACTTTTGATAACAGTTGTGGGAGATAGTTTTCTTTTCTGAATGTAAATATGTTTCTCTGAAAACCACAATATACAGTATATTAATCTCTAATACAGTTATCTTGTAACTTTCTGCTTAATCCTTTAGTTTAAATCCTTTGATATATTGGCCAGCTGTTTACATATTTAATACACTGGCGGTGATATTTCAATTTTCACTCATTTGGGACATCTCATTCCTAATCCATCAAACTACTTGATTTTGTTAAGAATATCCGGGGCTGAAGTGATTGTTTTATTGCATTTATGATTGGATTTCATTATAAGCACTTTATTCTGTTTGTTAGATTCAGCGCCAGCAGCGGTGAAGAGATTCAGAGTGATTTTGTATGCCATGCACTCAGGGCGTATTACACATTCATTCCACACAATGTGATTAAATGCTTGTTTTCACAGAGAATGCACTGAATATGAACAATACTGGCACTTACCTGAGGGAAAAACCTGCTTTTATGAGCTTTTAGACACTTTGCATTCTTATCTGGGAATCTTTAGGGGAATTTGCCATGCTAACCATGGCAGTTTCTCAAAACCTCACCAGGAATTGATTTATTCTTTCATAAATTCCCTCTTGTGTTCTTCTTGATGAAGCCTCTGAAAACATTTCTAAAGGTAAATGTGTTTTCTGAAGTAGATGGCGATATGTCACTGAGTTGCACTGACCTCTGTCTTTTCTTTCATTTGTGTCCCTGTGTTTGCTTGGACAGTCATTCCACTCACAGCACAGATTAATTCAAGCTCAGATCCTGATAATTAAACTCAATCTGCAGCCATCGAGGAATGAAAACTTCCTGTTCCTCATTTTTATTCACATAGAGATGTATTAACATCATGTAGAAAACGCATCATTTACTTTTATAGTTATAATTCTGCTAAAGCATATTGTTATAAATCTATCTGAGCTGCATTTAACATTGTGTGGTGATGGAAAATGAGAAGCTAAATGCGGAACAATTTTTAAACAAAATAATCTTTATTAACTAGAAGTCTTTAAATTATTTACTACAATGTCATGTCTCCTGTTCACCATTAACCTTTTTATGGTGAGTGTTCTGGCACAGAATGACAGCCATCATGTCATTCAGGTAAAAATAAATAAATAAACTAAAATATATTAAACACTAGTGAAGAATCCTTGATGAATCTACCACGTAATATTAGATAAAACAGGCTCAAAGTAGATTACATCATTTTCTCCCAAAAGGTTTGTTCAAATTAATGCTCGTAATTTGATCCCCAAATGTTTGATGTGTTGATGGAAGTGTGCTCCAAATCAACTATCATCAAAGGATAATCGTAGATATAGCAAGACTCATGTTAAGTTATGCTTTATAGAATGTACACTGAGTAGTCTTTCTGCTGTTATGCTTCACTCATAGTCCACATGCACAGCTTAGAACATGTTTCTTTGTGAAAAATCTGACTTGTTTTATTTTATCTGAGTATTTTCTTGTCAAATACAATCTAGATGAAAACTGTAGGGCACCAAGCCTAACCTTTAAAACATTTTATTAGATGAAGTCTGGAGTTGCACAATGAATTCGCATAGAAACTTGTATCTGCATATAGTAGTTGAACAACTTTTAGGACAGGAATAACAAGTATTGGGATAGTCATATCAGTTATTATACACGGTCTTTCTCATCCTCCAAGGTTTTATGTTCAATAATTGATCTAAAATATGGATTAGGGACAAGAATGTTTTGTGCTATAATAGCAGAGAATCCTTAGTGTTAAAATAATGAAAAAAAATATATGAGCATATATGTGTGTTGATGTGTGTGTTTTTATGCGAAAGCTGTCCATCTAAAGAGAAAGCGTATTGAATTCCAGCCGCACAACATGTTTATATTTTCTCTAAGAGAGAAATCAAATGTCAGTATTCCCAAATGGGCACAATTAGTTCCGCTAGAGTGTAAAACAGTCTAAAGACATCAAGCACTGGTCAGCGTTATCGACGGCTAAAGCAGCAGTATTGAATTCTCCAGATTGCCAGAAAGCTATGATTTATTTTCAGCTGTTTTTGAGATCATTCTCATATCATTTTACTGGACTGCTGCTTCCGGGCTGGCTAAAAATAAACCATTCAGCTACATTTTAATGTTTTAGATGTCTTTTCAGGTTTTTGGCCAAGTATTGTTGCAGTTTGTGAACTGAAGTTTGTGAAAAATTATTTTAAAAAATTTGCTCATGTGCAAAAAGACAATCAAAGCACACATAAATAAATAAATTCATTTTATTATTTATTTATTACATATTATTATTGTGTCATTCATTTTTGCTGATTTTATTGTGTTTATTTCTTTGATTTGTGGACACAGTACAAATACCTTCTGATACAAAATTGTATTTTTAAAACATTTGTATCGCATCTTATACTTTATTGAACATGCATTTAATGTGACAGGGATGAGTTAATTTAAATCCGCTGCATACCCTCAGTTTAACTTCAAATACATAATGCAGCAATCATTTGGAAATCATTAAGGATAAAAATCTGACACTACACATATGGAAAAATCAGCTAAATGAAACGCTCAAGAAAAGATATTGAGATCACGCTTCGGTTGCGTGATTAAAGACCCACCCTCTGGATGAAAGCCGAAATTCAGCCATCAGAGAGACAAGACAGCTGTCAGGAAGACTCTCCTGTCTCCCTCGCAGACGTGTCATCCGTGATAAATAAAAGACAGGCTCCTGGGTGGCCAAAGTCGCTTTAATGTCTAGACCGAAGCCCCTGAGAGGCTAAAAAGAACCTGAAAGTGTTCATTCCGTATGCAGTCATCTGTCAAGTGGAGGAAAACTAAACCTCTCTTTCACACCTTGTTTTATGGAAATGAGGTTCTTATGTTTTATACAATGAAAGAGAGATTTACATTTCTTTGTCCTTCATTCCAGGGCAGCTCCTGAGGCTTTGTGTGTGAGGTCGAGGAAATAGTATTCACAGGCAGAAAACCCTAACGCAAGGTTAGTAAATATGAAATCTCATCATGTTTGGATGTTCATAATGAGTGTTAAAGGAGGCAAATATATGCACAAACCATTTTTTCACTGATAGGACATATATCACATAACAATATTTTATTAAAAACATTTTTTAAACCTAAACTTAACCCTTACGCGGTCTCAAGAGGTCAGTATGTAAGCTAGTTTCCTGCTTTTTATTTTTCAGTGTGATAATCTTAAAAAAACGTTATGGCAAAAATAACTGCAAAAAGGGTGAAAATGCCCTCAAATTAATTTGAACGAGGAAATGGTTGATTTAAAATGATTCAACCCTTGTTTCTATATATGTAGAGCATAATGAAAATCAACACTTGTGTTTCATTGCCTAGTAAATGAATCGTTGAGTCAGCCAACAATTCCTTTGTTTAGATTCACATTTTTTTACAGATCAATTAACTAACTGATACCACCATGACAACCTCTTATTCTGGTTATTTTTTGTAATGGCAGGTTTTGTTTTTTTTGTTTTAATCTCATGAGAATGAATTTGGCAAAAAAAAAATTTGTATTCAGTACAAGTGTGTGCAGGAAACCATCCATCCATTTTCATGTCGCTTTTTCCCTTTCGGGGTCGCCACAGCAGAATGAACTGCTAACTCCTCTGGCACATGTTTTATGCGGCGGATGCCCTTCCAGCCACAACCCATCGCTGGGAAACATTCACACACACACACGCATTCACACTTTAATACTATGGACAATCGTTCTTACTCAATTCACTTATACCGCATGTCTTTGGACTTGTGGGGAAACAGGAGCACCCGGAGAAAACCCACACGATCACAGGGAGAACATGCAAACTCCACACAGAAACCTACCCAGCCGAGGCTCGAACCAGTGACCTTCTTGCTGTGAGACGACTGTGCTACTCACTGCGCCACCGTGATGTGTGTAAGGTGTGATGAGCTTTTTGTACTCTCTTGAACTTTAGGCTTACAGCACTGAGCAGGACTGGCACTCCACAAAGTAGCTGCATTATTTACTCTCAGTTACACTTTGCATATGGACCATATTGCGGTCATGTTCTTAAACAATGCATTTGAAATTTAAAAAGTTGTATTTAAAAAAAAATGTATAGTTAGAGGTGAGCCTACTGTGCTCTGAATTGCAATGTGCCAATCAGTTAATACTTCCCTGATAAGATTCATGTGTTAAAAATGCTAGGGATCTGTTCATGTGAACATGACTAATGGATATTATCAACCCAGCTGCTGGGCTGGCATGGCCTTTCAGAGTTTTCATATTACTAAATCATTGTAGTTTAAATAGGGAAAGGAAAGACTCTTGTTTATATATAATTAACTTGAACAAAGTTTTAGGAACCATTGGTTATCGGCAATGATTATTCAACAGACTGGTGATTCAATGTTCTGAACCTGGTCAAGAGTTCTTTTTTTTTTTTTTTTAGTTTCCATGTTTGGGCTTCTTCCAAGTAACTAAACTAAACAAAAGCTAACCCCAAACATTGCCAATTCATTTATATTGATTGGATGAATGTTCATTACTCATATAGTTACAATTCGAAATTTATAATTGTCCTTTAATTAAAAAAAAGCACAGTTTGTCTTTTAATGGGTATAGTGGTCTCTCTTCTTTTGCATGATGCGACAGAAGAGTGAAAACATCCTTCCACAAAGCTCTGTCTGTGGTAGCAGTGGTTCATGCCTAAAGTGGTGAAAAGCATTTATACTAGACCCACAACTTTATTTACCTGGTTGTTTAGATCCTGTGTTTCGAATTCAGTACTGTACAACACATGATCAACACATTGTCTATACATTTTTAGAATGTTTTTGACTGAATTGACCTTCCATTCGCTTTCACTCTGTTTCAGTTTTCTGCTGTAAAAATGATGGTAAATGAAGTAGATTTTGTTGAACTTAGTTATTATAAACGTAGAAAAACACTACAGATGGTTATTTTTTAAGTTGGTCCGTGTTGGGGGTTTCTGTGATTACAGTCACGAATGTGTTCTGAGAACTTACATTTTTTTTTGAAGATGTGCGCATCAGCCTTTGGAGCGGTCATTGTGACAATGGATTATGTAAATGCACCACAGATGTAAACGCAGCGTCTATATTCAACTATAGCTCACCTTTATTCACCACAGGAAGTTAAAAAATATATATATATTTTTGTTAATTTTTCGTTAATTGTGTAAATGTGTTAATTTTGACAGCACTAATTATAATACATTGAAAATCACATCCATCTACCAGAAGTTCCCATACTTATCATTTTAGATCAAAATAGGGTTGAGAGCTGATGCTCATCTTGGAAAATAAGAGTAACATCTAGCCATATGTAGTAATTTCCAAAAAAAGACAATACAATAAAATAAAGATTACCCTGCTTGCGCTTAGTGTCCATTATAGATGCTTCTTTATTTTATCCTCTCAAAGCCACACATGAAACTTTCTGAGGGCTTCTGGGTCAAGCTTTGTTGAGGAAAATTAGCAATAGCGTGAAGAGAAAACCCTAATGAAGCAGACATCACAGGTTGTCAAACAAGCCCTCTTCACATCTGTTTGACCATAATCCCTTCAAATCAAATCTTCTGCCAATCTTTCAGATGAATATTGGTGGGCTAAGGTGTGATGAGCTTTTTGTAATAGAGATCTGTCAATCAGCGAAAAGCACACGACTCTTCAATACGGAGTGTTTGCACAAACCCAATGGAAGTGTTTGGCCGGTGATGCTTGAGCCGCTTCAATTCCTGCTGCTGCAAAGGATTGCTTGCTTCATTTCATTAACTGAGTGGAAGTTAAAGCAAATTTACCTTTTAAAAAGCAATTACTGAACTACTGACTGCAGTTTTTCTATGTAAAGGAGAGAGAGTTCCTGTTCTTTTTTATACCTAAGTCTTTTGTGACGAGGGTTCTATTAATATTCTTATTTAGACAAAAGAAAAAAGTGTGTCCATGTGTCAAGTTGATCATTCCACAAATGAAAAAGCAAACAAATAATTCAAAATTAAATAAAAAAGTAGACACGATTTGTAAAGCATTTTCAAGTATCAAAAAATGCTTCATATTGTATTGTTGAAAATGCTTCATATTGCATTGTTGAAACTTTCCTTGTGCTTGCATAAAAGGAACCTCATTCATGCCTTCCTGTTTACTTTTGATTATGCAATTAAACAAGTCTAAAGTGGTGTTCAAACTAAGAGTGGGTAAACACGGAGACAGTCCCTGAATCGATGTTGTAAAAAGTGAATTCAGTTCCTTTTCCAGAGGCCAACTATGCTATGATAAGCTTTTATTACTTTAAAAAGCGTATGATTCGTCAGTCAGCTGTGAATATTCAAGTATTTCAATTTCTGCAGGTATCAAACATGAAAAGAAAATAGTGTGGATTGCTGCAACAGACTGTCCACACCCAGAACCCTCAATCTTTTTTTTCCCACCTGGATTAACCATTGCATCTTACCGTAGACCCCTAATCACTTGCAAATCATGCAAGTTCCGGTCTTAGAATGAACGTACTAAAGCACACAACTTTTACTATTTTACAGTTTTCTCTTTATTGATTATGTGAGAATATTCAATAAAGAGGCAGTCAAAATGTCAAACCTATTTAGGTAAATTCCTTTAATTCTATATTTTTTGAGGTGCACAATAAATTAAGTGTTTTTTTTAAGTTGACAGGGAAAACATATTATTGCTACTGATAAATTATGATGTTTTTTACAATAAAAAAACCCAACAGCTATTACTCATTCTTCCACTGTTGGTGTAAATACGCTAACTAAGATGAAGGAACTCTAAGTGCCAACTTATTAAATCCAACAATTTAAGTGTTTTATGTCTTCGAGGCTTATGGTGATTCACAGCTTGTGATAGTCATTTAGCTCGAGATACTGCTGTTATCTGGGGATCAGATGGGCAGTGTTACAGTATTTTTATGAGCAACAGAGTGCAATCAAAGCAAAAAAAAAGACTGGAATAGCATATTTCTTTACCCTTGATTTAAGGTAATGGGTTTGCACCAATAATATCATATAATAGAATAATACTGCCATAGTAATGTTTTTAGAAGTATGCAGCCAGATTATACCATCAGTATCGAGTAAACTGGACTCTATCTGGAGTATGACTAAATACACTCTGAATAAGGTACAAATAACTTAATTAGACCCTGAAACCTTGTACTTTGTAATCAATATTTAAATTATGCTATTTAAACTTGACTTTTGTCTCTGTTCATAATGTTTAATTTAATTAATTGTTTGATACAAGTTGAGAGCCTTAGTGTTTTTACTCCATTAGTACGAGAGTACATTTAAATCTCCAGATTTTAAAGTGTAGAAGTGTACTGCATAAATAAATAAAGCTTGCAGTATGTAGAACTTAATTGGAGCTCTAACTACATTGCATTGCAACAACTAAGAGTATGTAAAAGTATCATCTTAATACTAATGTATCTACTCTCTTACATTTCATTCACTTTTGTTTATCTCAAATTTGTTTGACTTTTTTTGTTCTAATTGTTTATTTAATTGTGTTTAATGCATATTCTTGAATGCATTTAGAGGCCCTCTGTAACTTAATTCCCACTCTGTATATGTCCTTTGTTCTTGTGGATCAACAGAACAACTGCTGCTTATAGGAACTACTTCGCTGTCTAATGATTAAAGAGCTGAAGCAAAGCAATGTCAAATAGATCTTCCTGTTACTACTCAGGCCCTAATTTCCCTTCTTGTTCTAATTTAAGCTATTTCTAACAACAGGGTGAGCAGCAGGAATAAATTCCCATAGCACACTGATAAAAGTCCATTTCTACACCTGTGTCTTTTTTCTTATTTTTTTTAGCAAAGCAGCACCAAGTTCTTTCCATCGAAGGACAACAGCAACGTTCAGAGCTCCATAGTCTTAAAAGAAGACAATAGATTTCTGCTTTAATCTATTGGATTGCTGCACCAACCAGTTAATTCTTTTCAGAAACTAATTTTATAGTTAGTTTCACAGCATTTTAAAACGTATACAAATGTTTGTTGATACTGTATGTATATTTATTTAGTAAATTATAATTTTTTTTAAGAACAAAGGGTAATTTCCAGTCTAAAACTGGATTTACAAAATCCGTTTGGTGGTGCAACTACTCACATATTAAATGGTTGCAGGAGCAAGTCAAGCTAAAATGTGCATGGCTGCTCCGTAATAAAACCAACAAAAGCAAGCTTAAAAAAGTGCGAACTTGGTTTAATATTGCCACAGCATTGTCTCACTGCTGTGAGATGAGAAAGGAGGAGCAATCTCCCATCGATAGAAAGCAGGTGGTGCATAAATTGCTTGTCATATCATTTATCAGGCCTGAATGTTGAACGTACATTAATTGTTTATCTCAGAATGTTTGCTGATAGTGATGGTTTATCAACAAACACTTAAAATTGACAGAAAATGTATTTAACAGAATACATAAAGGAAAGAAATATGGTATGTTACAAAACTTAGCAGGTAGGTGAATGCAATTCCAGTTGGCTGCATTGGAATGTATAGTTATATTATGTATATGTACAGTTTTTACTATATTGTTTTTGTACTGTATTGTTTCTACATTGGCGTCACGGTGGCGCAGTGGGTAGCACGGTCGTCTCACAGCAAGAAGGTCGCTGGTTCTAGGCTCGGCTGGGGCAGGTGGCATTTCTGTGTGGAGTTTGCATGTTCTCCCCGTGATTGCGTGGGTTTTCTCCGGGTGCTCCGGTTTCCCCACAAGTCCAAAGACATGCGGGATAAGTGAATTGAATAAGAACAATTGCCCATAGTGTTAAAGAGTGAATGTGTGTGTGAATGTTTCCCAGCGATGGGTTGTGGCAGGGAAGGGCATCCGCTGCGTAAAACATATGCCAGAGAGTTGGTGGTTCATTCCGCTGTGGCGACCCCGAAAGGGAATAAAGCCGACATGAAGATGAATGAATGAATGAATGTTTCTACATTACAGTGTAATTGTAATATTTTGTAAATCTATTATGTTTTAAAAGTATTAAGTATATACATTTTTACAAGTAACTATTAAGCAATACTAAACAAAATAGTATCCTCATTTAAAACAAATGTATGCGTTTTTTCAATAGTTTTTACTGTAACTAACTGTAAATTTGTTTTTTACATTTATTTGAAGACACACTCACACACCAAGTAGAAGTGTTCTTTATTGTAAAGTTCTGTTTTTGTTTTGCTTTTCAGTGCACTGTTATTTCTCTTAACAAAACCTCACTTAGGCAAAATAATATTTGATTTGAGATTATCTATTTATAGCATAAATTATCAAGATTCTAGAATGACTTAACAATGATCAATTAGCATTCTGCTAGCATATTGCTTGTTTCATTTAAAGTAAAACCTGTGCACTTTGTAGATGAATGATATAGTTAAAAAGAATAGATGCCATATTGATCAATCTGTAATCTAATTAAGCATGATTTATCAAAGACATCAGTTCATGCAAGTTACTTTACTTTAATACGGTTCGTTTTCACTATCAACAAGTTTTCTCTACCACAACAACATCTGTAAATCAAATTAAATAAGAATATATTTCTACCAATATATTTCTATCTTAAATCTATTTCTACCAAACTTAATCTAAAAAGTTAGAATAAGACTCTTTAGGAATTGTTCGTTTAAGTATATCAAGTATGACTAACTCCATTAATCCATTCTTAACTAAACAAAGCAATGTTTTTTAAGTTTGAACACTTTCTCGTATCGTGACATCGCTCCCCTTGTGCCATTGTGAAAGGTACACACGGTTCTTCAAATAGCTAAGATTTAAAAATAAGGAGTAGAACACAACTCCCTGTTGACCTTAACCTTTGTATGTACTGTTTAAAAACACCAAATAAAAAAGGTCTCCTGTGGCTTTAATGCAAGGGACTGATTTCCTTTTATTCCACAGCTCCAGCCCCCTCTGGAGCAAAAGAAAGCCTCGGACATCAGAAATCCAACCTTTTTTGCCCGATGCTGCACTCTCTACTGTCAGGGCTTTCAAAAGCTGGACCTTTCTAGGCTTTCAGTGACTCAGAGAGCACAGAGTCCTGGTGAGGCCACGCAAACCTGCTGATCTTTCTTTGGAAGTGTGATATTGTTAAAATTTGAGAGCAGGGGAGTCACACAGCTAGTGAGTAGAAGCTAAATGCCATCTACTGGATCTGGAAAGCCTTAGGGACGAACTCAGACTGCTGCCATATCCTGACCTTTAAGTGTGTCACGGCAGCCTTAAATCACACACGACACTCAAAACTTTCATAAAATGATCCTCACTTGCTGGAGTTGAGAACCGTTCATAAATACCCTCACTTCGTTCAATATGTATAGCAGTCAAAAGTTTAGAATCACTTTTAGTGACTTTCACATTTCATCCTACATCAGCTCCAAAATAGTCAAAGCAGCGGGCAGCAGGGTTTTTTTTACTGTACAAGAAGTGTCTGTACCTCATTGAGCTGTTGTAGGAATAATTTTAGTATGAATGTGAAGTACTTTCAGCCAATCCATTATGTGGGAGATCAAGGAATGTGTATTGACATTTTTATCAAATTATCTTATAATAGTTGTTTTAGGCTGCTACAATTCTATTATAATAAATTGTAATTATTGCAAAATAACTTTTTCTTTTTAACATCTGATGAAAATATTTACATTTTCCATTAATAACATGTGTGATCTATTTTTTTTTATGTGTTTGCAGACATTTTTAGTCTGGTTTCCCAGAGATATCCTAAAAGTCATGTGTGTGATTCTGAACTTTTGACTGATGTAGATGGGATTAGGTAATGAAAATGTGGTTTCATGTTCCTCATCTTCCAGCAAGCAGCTTGGGGTTGAATCAAATCTGTTTTATTCATATTGACTTTCAGATTTTTTATTTTTTTTGGGATTAATCTTTCATCATCATAAGAATGACTATAGGTCACTCATGTTTTCACTGATCTGATTTCATTGAATAAATAAAAAATATGGACACAGCAAACATAATGCCAACTATTGGTTTATGAAGACACTGTATGCGGACAGAGCTAAATTGCTACAATAAAAGCAAATTGCCCTGCTCAAAGCCTTAATTATCTGTTGTTTTAAATGGCTGATTCAAATTTTTTAAGGTTTGGACACAAATGTCTTGAAACTCTTAAAATTCTTATGTTAGTTATTTAAGTTCTTCAAAGTTTTTTTTTTCATGTTCAGTGAAAGTTAAAAAGGTTTCATTTAAGATAAACCACAAAGTAACGTAAATGTGCTTTTTCCCAATTTACCAATAATGATTGATAGGCACATCACAATCTCATCTCACGTAACAACTGATAAGTCTGTGTGGCAGTTAATAAAAGCATCACTTTCATAAACAACTAAAAAACCTCATTATTTCAAACAATGACTTTGGATGTTTAGAGCTAGCTTCTCAAACTAACATCTTCTTGATGCACTTTTACATGTGAAAAGATAATACGGATTTGCAACATTAGGCACACTTGCTCTGTGACCCAGCCAGGGCCCTGACCAGTAGTTACCCACAGATCATCTCTGTTTCTTGTGACTCACTGATTGCTTGGAAAGCTTTATTCTTTGCTTCACCAGTTACTCCAAATCAACCAAGAGCTTTGCAGATGTTTTGCATCCTTCAAAGCCCAGACAACAAACCTCTCAAAATCTGCCTTTGTTATGAGATTTGGTAGATTTCTATCAGGTGTAATTAGGATTGTCCAAACAATAGCATCAGACCTAACATTCAAAGAGAAGAGTGTTTATCAGAAGCTGTTCTATTGTTCGTTATATTTCTTTACAGTTTCTTTGAATGCAACAACTTTTTTATTCGGTATTTATGACTATGCAACAACTGTTTAAATATACGCCGTGATTTAGTGAGTACAGCGATACCTTAAGATTAAAATTAATTTGTTCCCGGGATGGCCTTCGTAAGCTGAATTTTTTGTATGTTGACGCTAAGTTTACATGTAAAAAGTCGAATCTGTTTTAAGCCATACAGAAACGACAATCCTTAAAAATAAATATTATAAATCTAATAAATAATAAAAAAACTATAAAATAAATTAACTCAAATAATGAAAAATAATAACCCTTACCTTTTGAGTGAGCCGATTTGGCGAAGTGTCGGAGGAGGTGGAAGCGGAGGAGAGCAATGACCATAAAGATAACGAAAATATTCACGAATTTAAGAAGCCAATGCGAAACCGAAAGTGTGCATGAAGACAGGGAGAGCTCATGGGGACGTCATGGGGCATCAGGCGACCAACAGGAAAGCAGGATACTACTCATGAACACACGGCATCAGTCTGAAACAGACCTATCGGAGAGCAGAACATTTGGTGTTGTGTTGAATGAAATCACATGATGTCCAGTGTTTTCTTCCACCCTGATTTGAAATGTCGAATATGTATTTCTCATGCATGTTTTCATATTTTGAAATTATTTTCACATCATGAAGCTAAATATTCTTCACTTGGCCTATTGTATGTTGAATTTTCCATAATATGATGCATTCGTTTCTCGAGGTAATTCTGTATTTAGACAACAAAGCAATATTTGCTGCTGCCTCTTGCTTTATTAATCTAACGATCTAACAATCAGTATTTAATTTTTTATCCACATAATGTGAAGTATATGAAACATACATTTCATTATATAGCAGTTGCTGAGCCAATGATTACCTGGAAACTATGCATGTGATGCTGACGTATTGTGAATTGTTTGCAGACTGCCTGTTTCCCCAGGAGTCTGTGTTCTATCAAATTTGTTTACCAGATTTTTTTTTTTTGAAAGTTCAGACTGACATGCTGAAGTTTGCCTGGAGTTTTGTATATTTTAAGGAATAAGTTTGTTTCAAACTTTAAACCCATTACACATTACATGTTCAAGTGTAATTTTATTGTGTGAGATATATATATATATATATATATATATATATACATATATATATATATATATATATATATATATATATATATATATATATATATATATATATATATTTTTTTTTTTTTTTTTTTTTTATGCATATTTTTTTCAACCAAACTAAAAACAAAGCATTATTTTTAGTGAGAGTCACAGAATAAGAAACATTATATTTACAAACATTAACTATTCTGCATGGAGTGAACGTTTTTCATTTTCAAACCCTGGTTGTGGGTCTTTTCTGGTCCTGTCCTGTTTCTCTTCACTTCCTGCTGAACCATCTTACCAATCATGAAAAAAGTTACCCCAACACATTATCTTTGGAAAAAAAACCCCAATGTGTTTTATACTGAAATTTATATCAGTATGCAAAAACTTAAACAAAAGACCTTAAAAAGATTACAATGATTAATTTTGGTAATAAACAAAGATATTTTTAAAAAATATTTTGCAAACAAAATGTAATGGAAACAACAAATTTTCAATCTGATTTAGAGCAAAATGAGAATATGAAAAAGATTTGAGATATTGGGTGTCCAATGGCTTACAGATACTTACTCTCTCCCACTCCCAATCCTCGCTCCATTTTTCTTTTTCATATTCATAATTGTGTCTACCAGCCATCATTCACATACCCTCAGAGTTCCTCATTGAGAGAACATGTATCTCTTTAAGAGCCGTAGGAGCCACACAATAGAAACATCAGCTCTAGTGCACATCGCCAGAGAGTCCACAGAGACTCGCATAATGAAACATACATGCTTAGCTTGAAATGGAGATTTGCTGTTTCAGGAAAATACTGGTGAATGCTGCTTAAATTATGAAAGAACGGCGTCCTCCATTGCAGCCTGGCTGAAAGCTGGTCTTTGTTTGCATCCCGTAAGAATCAACTCTCCTGCTGGCAGCTTCGCAGTCTAAATTAAGTGATGTTATTATTACCTGTGATAAATATCTGATTTAAATAAGCTTTAACTACAGAGCTAATGTAATTGAGGTGTGTTTGTAGAGTCATGTCATTTCATTTAATAGTGTAAAGAGAAGGAAATACATAACTGTCTCTCAGTAATTAGAGATTGCGCCTGTGCTTGACTTTGCAGTTAGTGTTCATTTTGCTAGACTTATGAGGCAAGCACACTTAATTAAGCAAGTGATTATCTTTGCTTTTGCAACAGACAACAGCTTGAGTGTCATTTTTTCATAAAGCCCCTACTGAGAAAGGCTTTGTTTCAACATAGATGAAAACTCCAAATTAAGAGACAATCCACTAGGTGACAATTATAGAATTTGAGAGAGGATTTCTGTTGGTCTTACAAGTCAAACAGTGTAAGTTTGAATTGAACGTTAAAATCAGTGTTTCATGCATTCATTTGATTTTTTTACTTAAAAACAAAAACAAAGAAGGAAAAGCAATTGATGAGAACAAAAAGATGTATTCGTCACACAGACGTGACGGACACAGAATTAAAGTAAAGTTAAGTTAACTAAAGTTATCGCAAATTCAAAGATTCTTTTGTTTTCCAGCATGTTATTTTCTTACGAATACAGAATATAGACTTAAGAATCTTAATAGATCAACACCTGGCGTAGAGTTTCAGTCCTTTTCACTTAATGAAGCTGGATAAATTATTTCTAAAATATAATATAATATATTATTATAATGTGTCTTTATACAATTGCAATGCAAATGCTTTGTTTGCCCCTCACTACTGTCTAAAACTACCAAAAATTTCACTCTAAAACATCTGATTTACGACAAAAATTAGAGGCATCCTAACCTGTTTTTCCTACAAAATTAATTGTCGCTGAAGTCATTCATTGTAATGAATACGTTGACAATGTTAAACTTCCAAGTCACGTTGAGCATTCTTAAAAAAGAAAATTCGAAAACGAAAAGATCCACAAGCTCCTAATTAATTTTTGCATAGTTTGTTTTGAAATATTTTTTTACCTTTTTTCACTTTCGAATTAAAATGTAAAAAAATCTCAAATCTATTTTGTTTTTCCTTTTTTCGGTTTTGTTTTTACATTGTAAACCAAATCAATAAATGATACATGGATTTGTTTGGTCGACTTGAACATTAATGTTCTTGTTTAAAGAGGTTTTTCAAGTCAACATGGCAAAACATGTTGTGTTTACATGTCTTGAACCCAACTTTGCTCTACATTGTTTTGTCTTTTTTCATGTAGAATTATCTGCATGCATCACAATGCAGAAACATTTGTTTTTGATACATTGCCTTCTAAGCTGTAACTTTTTTATTATTTACTTTTTTTTAAAGAATGTCAAAACTGTCAAATATTAAAACAAAACTTGTCAAAATATTTTATATTAACATCATCTGCAGAAAGGTCATCGAGCTTGAAGGGATTGTGCTATCAAAAGATTTAAAACAAAACTAGTTCTAGCAAAAAAAAATAATTAAAAAGTTGGATAGTATGGATAACGTGTCCATTTGTATAGGTGCAATGTTTTAGTGATGTAAAACATAAAAAAGAACAATGTATTAAAAAAGAATAGTTTCAGTTCATTCAAATCCTCTTCATAAGTACATTTTATAGTGTTATACTGCAAAAAAAAACTTTTTCATTAAAAAATAAAAGACATTTATTCAAGCACAAACCCGCCTTGCTTTAAAAAAAACGCAAAAAGTAGAGTTTGCTAAAATGAAACTCTCTTCAATGTCACAACAAGTTTTCTAATTGACATTATTCTTCAGGAGACTGTACAGATCACCCATTATTAGCAACTCACCACCGTCATACAGTATGTGTAATATCCTGCTTTATATTTCGGTGACAAAGCTGTTCTGCGTTGCAATGTTTGTTTGCTTTTCACTAGCTGTGAGCGCTGAGCACACATTTGGCCTTATCGAATGAAACAGCTCTGGAATATTTCACATTGGTAAATATGTGAATAGGAAGGAAACACACCCTTGGGCCAAACTCTGCCAGGTCTGCTGGTCTCAGCACTGAACTGAAAGTCTCATTAATGACCCAGCCAAATGTCACATGCAGGAAAGCAGGCCAAAGCAGTTTGACTTGCACCATAAAAGTTCTTGTAGAGTAATGAGATTCCCTGGAACCCATGTTTCTCTTCATATTAGACTTCAAACTCAATTTACACTGTTTACTCCTTCTTTAGAGGAGGTTGTATTTCCCAAAGGATGCAAGTAAACAACTGCTAAAAAGGGCTAAATTTTTTTAGATATTATAAATTATTAGACTTTACATAATTTTTTTTCCAAGTCACTGAAAAAAAAACTGATAATGAATGCATTAAACAACTGCTGTTTTTATATATTTGTAGCCTCACTAGAAATGAATAAATTGAATATTTCCTTGATTTTACACAACATTTATTAAATTAAAAGTGGGATTTGTACCCCCCTTAGAAGAGTGTTTGAGTTTCAAAGTGCACTACACCAGTTAGTAAGTTTACTTCCAGGGGAATGTATTTAACCTTTTTTTATGTATGAAAAAGGTAAACTTGATTTATATATAAAAAAACAGTGTAAGCTTTAACTTCTCCAATGACCAACTGAAAAAATGAAAGCCAGTCATATAATATAATGCCTGTTCAATCATCAGACAGTCCCAGAATGCATTGCACATTTTAAAATAGAGAAAAAAAGCTGATTCCACAAAATTAAACAAGTCAAAATACTATATTGTCCAATAACATCAGACATAGCTTTAACAGATGGAAAGACATTTCTACTCTGGTAATGAGAAGCACATTTTATTTTACTGTAGTACTGTACCTGCTTTAATGAATTTTATGACAAATAGCATCTCCTATAGCATTGCACTGATAAACAAAAAGTCAGTCACCAAAACATGTCCTAAAAAATTTTTTTTCATGATGTTGTTGATAATGTACATTTATCCCGTTGTTATATTTATTTTATTAAGCAACATCCCTTTTAAATCTTAAGTATTGTATTCAACCACAAAACTTAAATTTTAAATATTGTAGTTGAAAATCTAGACTTTATATGTACATTTAGGTAAATATTTTATAGTCTTCAGTGCTTGGTGCACAGACATTTTTGATTTGTGACTGTTGAAAACAATAATTAAAACCAACGTGAAAAGGTTTATTTAATGAAAAAAAACATGTGTTTATGTTACCTTTTTTTGTGAATCAGAATCGATCAATTTGGTTGTAAAACACAAAATTTAAATTGGCCATAAAAAACAAGATCATCACTAATAATACTAGCTTGAAAGTTTTTTTTTTTTCATATTTTCTTTCCATCTCTGAATATTAGAGACGAAGGGGATCACCATCTATCTTCTTTAAGCACTGGCAATAAATAAGGTTTGTTAAAGTATGGGAATTGTATGAATACTTGGCATTACAATTCAACTGTGTGTAAATCGCATTCGATCTATTTGGAGCTTAAAGCTTTAAAAACACTCAAAGAGATGGTCTAATCCAGGACAGACATGCGAGGGGAAATTTAGATGTGAAGGCCGTTCTGAGCCTCATAAAATCAAATCTTCAAATGGGTCGGTGCTTTGTGGCAGAGGATGAGTTTGCTTTGATATCATGCATTTTTGATTAGTCTGGCCCTGGCCAATCGCCTGATGTACTGGCGTGTGAAGGGCAGACAGAGAGAGTTTGGAGGTCACACTCGCAATCCCTACAGCAAACAGCCCTGGCGCAGCCCAGGAAACAAACACTCCAATATGCCAAGTGCTTATCATTTACCATTGAGTTACTCTAGTGAAATCCTGTTTGAACTCAGGTCATGTATGCATAATAACACAATGATCTACTTGAGTTTGAAATCTATTTAACGTTTTAAGCCTTTATGAGCATTGCAGAAAGTCTTGCTGACATGCTGAAATTGTGCAAAACCAAACCAAATGTGTGTTTGTACATTTCTAAACAAACTTGTGTTTATAATTATATGTTTGGATAAATTGCAAGAGAAGCATATTTAATCTTAGCATTCTGTTAGATGCATGTTAGTAGCATGCTAAAATGTGCTACAAGATTGATAATGCATGAACTCACTTTTGTAGGATGGAAACATTTTATCCCTTTATTGACCAGACATTGAAATGCTCATTGGAATTGTTACTGAGCTTTATTACAATACAGTTTTGATTACTTACAATAAAGTTAAAAACTACAGGGAATTTCAATCAATTTCAGTGAAGTTACTACATCTAAGGTCCTGTTCACACAAGCGCATTTTGTTTTTAAACATGAGAAGTCCTTTGACCTTTTAACCACATTGAAACTTGGTGTGGCAAGGAATTTCTAGGATTTTTTTTTTATTAAACTATTAAAGTCTGTTTATTTATTTGTATTCAACATCCAATGTTGTCATGTAGATTTAGTTGCCAGATTTATTTATTTGCTTGTTCGGAGCCAGTGGTGGACCATCCACCCTAAAAGTGGAAGCTTCTGGTGGATTTTTAAACAGTTCCTTTTGTTACTCTGAAAGGTTCATTATTTAGTTCTGGGAGTCTCCAACAACAGGCTGTCCAGCCCCGGTTACCTCATGTAAAGGAGGAGTTTAGTACAAACAACTCATTAAAGAATCATAAGGAACAATACTGAACAATCCGGTAAAAGTAAATGCATCACAGAAAGTCTTGCTGATGTGCTGAAATTGTGAAAAACCAAATTTGTGTTTGTACATTTGAAGAAAAAAAAATGTTTGGATAAAATGTGGGAGAAGCATATTTAATCTCAGTATTCTGACAGATTGCATGCTATAATGCATAATTAGATTAATAATGCTTGCCTTATCTTTTGCAGAGGATGTTAGGAACATGTTAACCCTTTATTGGCCAGACAATGAAATGCTCTTTGGGAAAACCATACGTTGAGTTTTACTGTGGATTATTACAAGGAAGTTTTGATGACAAAAATAACTCAATAAAGAATCATATGAGTGTCACTGAACACTCCGGTAAAAACAAATACATATTAAAAGACAACTAAAGTACTTTTTTTGCTTTGGAATGGTGTCAACCTGTTGTTGGAAACTTCCAAAACCAAATAATGAACCTTTCAAAATCCCAATAGGTGAGCTTTAAAATTGTACTGAGCTTCCACTTTGAAGGTGCAGGATTCCCCACTTTTTAGAACCTGTCAAACCATCTTTTGAACTTTTTGATTTCCAGCATGAATAGTAGAGTTTACATCTTCACCTGTTGGCCTAGCATGCTAGAGACATTGCTTTTTTTCCGTTTTTCAAGGGAGCAAACCATGCTTGCCTTGAGGTTTTTTTTTAACACGAATTAAAACTCTGATTAGAATTTAATTTAATGTGCCCAAGTGGGCATGGCATTCAACATTTTTTAGCAGGCTGAATGTTTTAAAATAATTTAGACCAATACAGTAAACCATGCATGCAAAAAAAATGTCTTGCTAGGTGCTTTGTAAGACTCACCCCTGTTGCACTTTTGTTCACTAACTAAAAGGTATTTGAAGTGAGGACAAAGTTTTCGATGTAACTTCTCATGAAATTAAGGCTCAGTGAGGTCTCTCAATCAGAACTGTAATGAGGATGTACAAGCATTTCATTCTGACAAGCTTCAGTCACATTAACCACCTCTGACATTGAAGTGCCTGGCCCAATTAGACTCAAATGACACTTCTGCGCTGACAAGTGGATAATTTTGTGGGAATAAATTTTTTGACTGATTCACAGCTTTTTTTTCAGATTTTTTTCATTTAGTTGAGCTCATCAATCAAAGAGCATGTCCTTGGATTCCTTTTTAATATTTCAACAAAGAAAATGTCATGAGACATTTCATCTGTTGAATTATGTGATAAATAAATTTTGGAGGTAGTAGTTAAGCAGTATTTTTTGCATTCATTTTTGTGTGGAGGTTTGTGAACTTGGAACTCACTTGTAGATATTTATATTTATTTAAGTATATTTGATCTACAAATTTGCACCAGTCAAAATTTTAAATGCATTTGAACAAATTGCAGGTCACCCAAACAGCCTGAATCTGTTTTATACTTTAAAAGTGTTCTATAAATCATGTATAATGTTATTTGACATTATACACGGCATGTTATTGACATGATACAAAATAAGACAAAAAAAAAATATTGTAGGAAGTCTGCATTAAGGAAAACGGGGCATGCAATTTTAAAACAAATACTTATATATTTCGCTTTATGCCATTAATACAGAATTTCAACTAGAAGTCTACATTTTTTAAAAAATGTGTGTTCCGTTAACTGAAATGAAACAACTTGTAGAATATGTAAACATAAAACAACCAATTGATGTATCGATTGTTCACACTACAATTTAAGAGCCAAAGGCATTTAAAGAAAGGCTATAAGTGTAATTTGACAAAAACATTTTGTTTAGTAGCAATGTTCTGTCCTGGCTAAGTCTGAGCTTATTAAGAGTGTGAAAAATCTCGCTTTGCTCAAAGACATTACAACAACTTTACATGCAATAACCCCTAAAGAATGACAGCATATGCTCAAGCAGAGTTCAGTTCTCTCTCAGACACAATCTGAGCATCTCAGCCTTGACTCTGACTCGCACTGAATGAGAGCAAATGTAGGGTAAAAAGACCGATCTCGCTTCACAATCCTGCTGTCTGATGGCAGCAGACGCAATGGTGACAAAATGTCACTTTAATCAGCCGTAATTAAGAGGGAGGTAGAATATCTTCCAGGGTTTCTGCACTCTCAAGATAGCCGTCTTTGAGAATGTGCTTCACAGAAAGAGTGACAAGAAACAAGAGTGACAAAACAACCCCAGGTCTTAGCAATTTATAAATAAAGGTGACACATCTGACAGATAAAACAGCAAGACTTGACTAAATAAACCTGTTTTCCAATTAATTAACATTCTGCAAACCCATTCACTTTATAAGCTTAATATGATTCCTATAGTTATAACGATGTAATTGTTGTCATTGTTTACTGGTTTGCAAATTCATTGCTATTTTTTGCATACAGTTTTTTTAAACAGCCCATTATAAACACCTTAAATTCTTTGATAGGTTTAGCCTCAAAGGGGTGAAAATTATGTGTATGCTAATTGTTTGTTTTGTTGTGCTTGTTTAATAATACATAATAACAAAGTTTCATTCTGATTATATTTTACTTCATATGCAAATAATTATCAATTAAAAGTCAGAAAAACACATTTTATTACATTGTGATGTTTCTCTTTAACCCTTTCAGACTTGGGAGGCTATTCTTAAGACTTGCATAATCAAAGAATATTTAACAAATTGCTTTATTTGGTCATGTTTTCATTAATTTTGTGGGATTCAAGTACTCTCAATACTTTACAATAAAATTGTTGTTACTGTTAAACAATACTTATAAAAAAACACTGAAATCTAATTGTGTTTTTAAAAAAAAGCAACAACCCAATTTTTACCATTTTTAAACCCACTTTTTTCCCCAATTTCAATCTGCAAAGATTTTCTGCTTGAAACACATGCAATGCCTGTAAACTATAAACAAGGAATAACTTTTGTATATATAAAATAAGTGCTGAAATGTGATGTCTATTTAATGTATGTAATGTAGTTTCAAAATGCATACATTTGTTATTTTTAACCCTTAAACGTTAGACATAAGTTTATCAATTTTCAGTCTCATTTTTATGACGTGACTCATGTTGGTTTTTAAACCACTGACGACGATGATGATGATGATGATGAAACATGCCTGTTGTTCCTGATCTAATCAGCTTTTATAGTGAAGAATAACTCAGGTAGATGTTGGCGGCTTATAGGAAGATTTAGTCCCTGCAGCTGCAGAAACATTAGAACAATCTAAAAACAATCTCTCTAATGAAATTTGTTCTACCACCACTACTCTCATCTTGTATAAAAGAGGGATTTAAACAGAAATCATGGGAAAGATCAGATCAGTGTGAGTGCAACCTTCCTTTCAGTCAAGGGGAATTAGTTTCTGGTGAAAAACATATTCCCAAAATGATGTTTTAGAGCTTTCTTTTTTTGTATAGTAATCAAGCATGATTGGAGAGGTTCCAGAGATCGGGTCATTGTGAATCTTGCAGCTAAATTTGATTTGATTTTTGTACAGGGTTTTGAAGAACAGGTTAACAGGCTGTTCGTGGGTGTGTGGGTTCATGTGTGCGCATATATATATATATATATATATATATATATATATATATATATATATATATATATGTGAATGAAAATAAAATAAATAATCTGAAAATATTAATCTCAAAAAAGGACTGCAACGAAACCCTTTTAATATTCATATTTTGAGACATTTTAAGTCCTCAAAGAGATCTACATACATTGCAATCCAATAATATGGAATCATCAATGTTCTTTGCATTCTTTTCCTAAATAATTTTCAATAGCATCATGCTGGTTTGTTGTTGAAAATACATTTTTCTTTTCTTATCTTGCAAACAGATCTCAACATATTTTGTAATTAGAACTCTTCCTTCAATACTTGCTTACGTTCTGTACTATTTTATTTGTTTGTTTTTTGGTAAAAAAAAACAATACATTTGAATACAGTCCACAGTAATGATATACACAGATATATACAATGTAAACAGATTTCTGGATGACCACTCAACCAATGTTTTTTTTCTTTTTTCCTGAACTACCGCTAGAGTATTTTGCTTGCAAACAAACAGAATGTATGTTTACCCTAATAAATCAAAAATACATTGTTTTTACTAAATTTTATTTTCAAACCAGAGGTGATAAAGCCAATTAGCCAGGAGCACAGGAACACAGACTGGAAGCCAGACCAAAATACCTGGTGTTTTCAGAACTGGATTCCAGAGAGTTTAACCATTTATTTTAAACATGTGCTGTTTGCTGCTGTTGCAAACTTTTTTCATATTCAAATATATTCTTCAAATATATTAAGCCATGTTTTCAATCTCCATTTTTGCTATTGTTGTGAAAATATTGCATGTTTTACTTTTAATATGTCATCATACTAAAAATATGAAAAGAAAGTCCAATAAACAGCAATAACATTCTTTTTTGTTCAGGAATAATAATATTATAATATTGTCCTTAAAGAGTTTACTGAAGGTGAGGTCCTATTTTCTTCAGCAAGCTCAAAGTGAATGAACATTACGTATTCAGAGCTGTGACCTTCATTGAGTAGCAATGTAACCAATCAGAGCTGATTATAATATAATGTCACTGAAATTACAGTTTGTGAACAGAAAGATCTGAGCAATCTGTCTCACAGCATTGTTGATTGTAATAGGGCTTGTACAAAAAGTGATCAGTCGCACGTTCTGTCAGAGCTTTAAATGAATTGCATTCATTACAAGCAGTGAATGCTAGAATGCTAACGACTAAATTAGTGAGTTAATATTTCACTTCTGAAAGCTTTTAACTGGAGGAAATCCTGAACAGAGAATGAATGTTTATCCCAGATTATTTTCTAGCCAGAAGCTTTCTGCAATAAATAGAAGGTGTGAAAAACAATAATGCATGTTTATTTCTAGTGCTGCTTCTGGCTAGGCTAAAACCTGGCATGCTAATGCTGAGCTTTGTGTCTAACTTAATGAATGTCTTGAGAATGACATTTTGAGACTGTTCTTTGCAAGACTATAGCATAGCACAAACTGATCTGTAACTGTTCATTTTAATCTATGTACAATCATTTCAGCTTTCCCACGACCTTAGGATTAACATTTGCCATCAATTGTGGTGAACTAGTTGACAATGGTGTTTAGTAGATAAAACAGTTTAGTTTGAAAACCTTAGTTTTAAATGATCAGTTGTAATGTAAGGCGTAAAAGTGTAAGACATTCTTTTAAATAAATTGCTGTTAAACTAATTTTTGCATATGTCTAATAAATTACGTTCACGTGATGCATAGCTAAAAACAGGTGAATCTTCAAAAATTTTACAGTCATAAAAATGAAAATGAAACTATTTCACACAAACTACATGTTGTTGATTGTGTTGATTTATTACTTTATCAAAATGTTATAACTTTATTGGTGTCGGGCCATGGATGCCAAGAGAGAAATGCAGACACCAATTGCATATCCGCTTTTTTTTAAAGATGGTTTATTAAAGAAACAAAGAACAGCCAAGGGAAAAGTAGGGCAAATAAAGTAAAACCCACAAGTGGGGAACATAAACACAAAGCTAATGTAACAGAACAATAGAAAAAAACTAATCTAAGAGAAACTAAAAGTATTCACTGATATGGCATAAAACAACATGCTCATCACAGAATCAGTAGTAGTAAAACTGTAGGAAGCTTATAAAGTCGAATCAATCGAACATAAAACTTAAAAACATAAAACTTAGGTGTACTAACTGAAAGCTATAACTAGAAAACAAGAAGGCTGGGGAAAGGTAACAAAACAACAACAAGACCATGTGCTTCAAACATAGACAAAACATTTCAAAGATGACCACTGTCAGTCACATGACCTGAGCCATGTGGCTGGAGGTGGAAACTGCACCGAAACTAGAATATTTCAACTTGTAACTAGTCTCTAGTAGTCTTAAAACTAGACAATCTGTCTTGAAACTAGGATGTTTTCTCTTTTATTTAAGACTAACTTAAAATGTAGTATTAAAATAAGTACATACGACCTTAAATTAAGAAAGTTTGTGCTTAATTTTAGTTCTTAAAGTAGAATGTGTTCTTAAAACTAGAAATTCTAGCTTACAATTTTAATTTTAAATAATTATATTATATATTATTTAGGCCTATTGATGCATTTTCAGATAGGACTGTTCTGATAGTAGAGAGGAAGAGCACTTAGTAGAGCTCTGGGGAGAAGATCGGCGAAGCACTAAATATTCTAGTTTTAAGACAGATTGTCTAGTTTTAAGACCACTAGTGACTAGAAACAAGTTGCAATATTCTAGTTTCAATGCATTTTTACAGCTTGTAAAGACTTGTTTTGAGAGTTTTTGTATTTTTTTAAACATCCAACAGCTTATGTAACCAGCTAGAAGTTTTTGCTAATTTTAAGAATTCTTGCCAACTCAAATTTGCTTACTCCATTAGCATAATCTTTTGCTTGATCTAGGAAGAGTTTAACTTTATTTGAGATTTTTTTTTCTTGTTTCAAGAGTGCTTTTTTGAAGTACAAATCTCTTCCATCAAAGTTAGTACACAACTGGACGGGTATTAAGGTTTGGGGTATTGATGACTTATTAACGGTGTAGATCCTTTTTCTTATTTTTTTCACAAACATTTCAGTCTTATTTAAAGAAATCAAATGTTCTTACCTTTACTTGATCTAGACTAGAACTAGATTTAAGATTTTTTTCTTGTTCCAAGATGCATGTTTTTACCAGTATTTAATATTGATTTCTTAAAATAAAATATCAATAACATTCTTGATATAAGAATATGTTGAGTCAAAAATTCTTGTTTTAAGATTCTTGTTTTAAGATCAGTGGCAAAATCGGCAATTTGTTTCACATAGTTTCTTAATTCAAGAAAATAAATGACCAGAATAAGATTTTTTTTCTCCTCAAGAAAATATAAGTTTTATTTTCTCAAAATAACAAAAGTAATCTATACCAAGAAGGATTAAATTAGAAAATTCTTCCTAAAATAAGAAAATGCAAGATTTTCAATCTAATTTTAAGCATTTTCAGCTTTGCTTAATTGAGCACCATCTGTAGGTACAAGTTCTACATATTAAATGTTGGAAAAATGTAATTCTAACAAAGTTATGCATAATTTCCTTTTAAAACTAAAGCTAACAAGCAGGAAAAACTATTCTGTATGATTTTAAAACAAATACAGACCACATTCAGTGCATTGGAAGCTTTTGTGAGCTAAATTAAATAAAGAAACTAATAACTTCAATGGTCTGACCTTCCTGTTTTATCAGGAGGAAGACTGAAGGAGACACCGGGGAAAGAGCTGACCATGAGTGGATGATCTTTACTATTCAAGGTCTCCAGCTAGAGGCTGAAGCCTCGAGGCACTTCCTCAACCCAGACCACGGAGAAACAAAGAACACCAAGAGAAGAATACGGAGTGAGAGAGAAGAAGAGGAGGATGAAGCACCCTCTCAAGAGTCAACCCTGTGTCCTTCAGTCCCAGAGCTCTTCCCCAGGTAACGTCTGTCACTTCCCATCAGCGTTCCTGAAAGAAGTCGTGCTGCAGATGGGATTACCTCATACCTATTTCTGATCTGTCCTCAAGCTTTCGGGATAACATGGTTCTGATGTGAGGATGAGAGATGTGAATGAGTTTAGGTACAAAAAAAGTCTGAAATAATCAGTATAACCTTCATAAACAGATTAACTTTGATAAACATTATACAATGCATTCAATAGGATGTTAAATCAAAATTATAAATGGTAATTTGAGTACATAAAAATGTATTTCTCTCTATTGGTTAAAGAGGCATGTAATCCTGTGGGAATAGACTCTCTGGGTGACCATTTAAAATTGTGTATTAAAGAAGTGGTCTATAGAGAGCTGTAACTCTACTACTGCTGCTTCTCACCATAAGCTCTGAACACAAGCATCAGTTGCTTCATAGAGCTCGTTGTTGTCTTAACACACACTGTTTTAAAGATAGATTGTATTTTCCAAAGTCTGCCGAAGTGTACCCTTGCTGCTTCCAAGTGAGGATTAAAATAACTGTTAACAATAGTCCTTACCAGCAAGCCAACATACTCACAGGATTTTCAAGTACGATCAATCAAAAGTAGCGGTAGGCAGAAATCCAACAGTGTGAACCGTGCACAGTGTAGGGCTAAGAGAAGCCGTCCAGAAATTATATTCTAAGTATTTACTAATTAGAGGGCTGATGATGTGAGTGGAAACACCTGGTGAGTCTAATCAGGAAGGGAGGGTTTTGCTGCATTAATTATTGTACTTGAGAAGATTTTACATTTTTAACACATTTTGCTACTTTAGAAGTTAATAATTTTGTAGTGTGAATTTAGTTCACTTAGTAGCACCTGCATGTTGTCAGTATCATCTGACCAGACTGTCATTTCTGGTGCAAACATTTGCAAAATTTTGCCTGCTGTCATTTCAGGGGTTGACTTTAATTCAAGTTTGAGTTGAAATAGTAGAGACGTATTTTAATAAGTAATGATGTCTTATATAAGTAATTGAGCTCAGAGGTGGTCCTAGCCTATCTGGTGCCAAGGGCAAACCCCCTTTGGGAAGAAAATGACAATTATGAGTTTAAAAAACTATTACCAACCATACCCAAATGTTTTTTCTTTCCAACAGCAGACATTAGTGATGTATTAACTTTTACTTCTCGAGCTAGCTTAAGATTGAGTATTCATGAGAGGTAAGATACTTTACTTGAGATTTTTAAAATTTTTAGCACTTTTTGAGTACTTTTAAACGTGTGTAATTTAACTTTTACTCACTATTTTCTGTTGTTTAACTGACCATGTCAACCAAATATAAACACTTTTATGACTTGAGCAGATAAAGGAAAATAGTTAACTTCAAATAAACGTCTGGGGTGGATTATTGTTGATACAAATCAGGTTATGTGGTGTGGATGCCCATTAACAGACAGAGATAATTGTTTACTTTAACACATTTCATAAAAGCAGAACAAAGTTACTGTTGAGGAGAAATGCTCTTCTAGTATTTTGGCAATCAGCATTTTTTGCTTTGGATCTAAAACCACTGATTAACAGTCTCAACTGTCAATACAAACAGAGGAAATCTAATTTCAGAATTCCAACTCAGATTCTTAAATGTATTACTTTTTTTTGTCATCCATTAGTATATAATGTCTATGACAGGTTTTTGGAGACCCACTTACAGATCATTCGCTCTGGTGGTACATTACGCAACAAACACAAATCTGTCTTCTCAAGAGGTGCTTTGGACTCATTTTTGCAAGTGTGCACTTGCAAAAAATAAGGTAAAGAATTTGAAAACTGAAATTAAATTCAAATTTCGGAAGAAAGAAAGTACTGAAAATAAAGTTGAAATGCAAATTTTAAGTTCTACAGCAGTCATAATCTTCTGCCATAATTACATCATAAGCTGTCGCCGGCGACAGAATATTGACAAGCGCTCTTCACACTAATGTAGCTCTTGTTATTTCTAATAATCTCAACAGATTCTGAATACTGAGAAATGGCTCTTTTGACTGATATTATAGGAGTAAAAGGTTTAAACATTGCTGCTACATTATACCCTCCCAAGTTTTTAGTAGTTTGTGTTTCTACTGCTTAAATCATACTTTTATTCATCCTTGTGCTCTGGAACCTGTCCTTGTATGGTACTAAAGTTTGTCTGAATAAAATAGATGATTACATTTTTTTTTCTACTCACAAATGCCTTTAAAGTTTCTCCTCAACCTTATCACCATAGATTAAAATGAACCAGACAGTAATAGTAGTTTAAAACTCTTTCTCATTTAATTCTTTTGTGAGTCATGTAGATCAGAAAATCGTGTTTGCACCTCGATGAAGATTTCTGTTCATTCTCTCTGCCGAGTTGTTTCTGAGTCCTTGGTTTATGTTCAAGGTCAGTGTGCTTTTCTTCTTCTTAGTCAGGAGAACACACACACACTCACACGGTTTATTGTCACCATATGGTCTGCAGCCTGAGAAAAGAGGACACTGTGTTGTCATGAATAAGAAATGCTGTATTCATGAAAGTTTTAGCTCCCTGTGTGTAGAGATTTTCAGTTGTGACTTGTTGTCAGTAGTAATGAGCGTTGACTCTATGGATGTCTTCATGTTTTCGACATTGAGTCAAGGATTGGACGCTATGCTAGTTATAGTCCTTATCTTCCCAATAATTCTTTGATTCTTTAATCTACATGTGGCACTCGGAATCCTGTCGAAAACACAGAGTTGTTTTTAACCAGATGTTGAAATGAACATATTTTAAGAGCGTACAATTGAATAAACAAAGCCCTGAGCGGAATTACAAAAATCTGTTTACAGTGCATAATTGGAATGGGGCATCCAGACCCAAGCCTATTAGACAAAGCTTAGTTGCATTTTATGTCTTTGATTCCATAAACTGGACTAATCTGAGAAAATAATGAACTCCAGGGAGCAAGTTTCCACTACCTTAGGCAGATTTCAGTCTTAATAAGGCAGAAAAGAACTGTGGTTGAGTGAAAAGCACAGAGACCGCAGACAAAGGCGTATGTTATATTTATGCACATATGAGCATGAAAAATGGATGGGCTTGAATTAATGGGTTTGTGAAGTTGTCACAGATCAAGGTCTTCCACATTAGGATGATCAGAATACTTAAAGTGGGAGTTATTGAAAGCGCTAATAATTTTTCCTGTCTCTCAATCACAAGTAGTGAGCTTCCACCGAGAAGATGTCAATATATCTTTTTCTGAATAAAAAAATGATTGTATTGTGTTTCCTGGGCTGGCATGCGATTTTTACTAAGGTTTGTTTAGAGTCACTTTGGATTAATTCATGCCCATAGATGTCAATGTGATTGAAACAGCATCCTTATTATGATCAACTAGGTCCTAGCAATGTTCTTACTTTTGTCCAAAGTTCTGTCAAAAGCTATGATAAAACAAAAACAAAATATTTAAGTCACATTTTTATGAACAAATGTTTCCAGAATAAGTAAATGAAAGCTATGGACATATATTCAGCAATCTTATGTAGACTCAAGTTAGAACAATGTACTGTTGCCTCAACTTCTTAGTCTTGGATCTTCCACTTTGTCTACTTTGCCTTCAACTAAGAGGTATATATACATATATATATATATATATATATATATATATATATATATATATATATATATATATATATATATATATATATATATATATATATAATTGCACAAACCAAAAATTGAGCTGAAGGACATGACCATCCAACTCCCACCATTGAAAAAAATAGCAAATGAAGACATTTAAAACAACACTTAGCAAAAAATATTTTTAAATGTGTACTTCTTAACATTTGATGGTTATTCAAACAAAAATAACCTATTTATACTAAACAAATGTTTTATGTTATTACAATATGACATACACAAAGAGAGAGAGAGAGAGAGAGAGAGAGGGGAGATAGGGAAAAGAGTATGTAAATGTAAATGTTCTGGCAGGTATCAGTTTGTCTCTCTTTGTGTTCATCTATCCAAGACCCAAGAACTCTTCTGCTTGCTAAAATCTGGTTCTGTTGACCCTTATGGTTATACTATGAAAAGAAAAAAAAAACAGAGTATATTTTATAAAATTATCTATGTAAAGTTCATTTTAATGTGGCAATCATTCAGCATTGTTACCCTGTTACCCAGGAGAGTTAGCATTTAAATAATTCAAATATATGTTGATCAAGTTGAGATGGTAGTGTTGTGTGACTAAAACTGACATATGTTGCAGATCTCAATTCTGTAACTATTTGTCCACAAAGACTTTAAAGTGACTGAAAATCAAAGACATATTTTTGATATGTTATATATTTTACCCACGTGAAATAAATAACATTCTATCAACAGGACATTTCCTTCTGGTGATAGTTCTGCTTTTAAGAGACTCTGTGGAAAAATTCCTCCTAGCTCTATATACAGAAAGAGGCCTGCAGGTGAGATTTCCATGCTCTCCCAGTTGAAGTCTACCTGAGGTCAATCATTTCTAGCATGCCATGACCAAATGAAATCCGCAGGGAAGAGTAATTGGGTTACGTAGGGCCGTGGCACTTTGGCAGGATATATAATTTCCCTAGAAACGTGTTAGTCCACCATATTGGCAGATCGGGGAATTAATCCCTTCTTTCTTCTTAATCCCTTTCCTTATCATAAGATTATGAAAATCCTGATCCCCCCTTCTCTCAGATATTAAACTGCATCCATAATACAACTGCAGGCTTAAAGAAATCAATGGCAGCTCTTGTGTCCGCTACTTGTGGCTCAAGAGCACTTTGTTTTGAGGTTTCTTTCAGTAATTTGTCATTCCGCTCCTCGTTCTGCCACCCGAGACATGAATAATGTGTGAGGGGCTGTCCGACGTTGGCATTCTGAGTGCAGCAATCTGCTCAAACAGACACAAATTGGAAAATCGCTCCAGTCGAATTTTCATTCATTCAAGGGCTGAGCCAGTGGCAGGGTTATTTCCTTACCTCACTCCTTGCTGACAGTCCAACATATCTGTGTGTGTTTGTGTGTGTGTGTGCGTGCGTGTGTGTGTGTGTGTGTGTGTGTGTGTGTGGGATATGCTGTACATGAGACCTGATATTGCTCCTAGCTCATTTTTCTCTTTTGTATTGGTGGAGAGCAGGGGGTGGACAGGGGATGGTGGGGATGGTGCTCTGTCCGCCCTATGATGACCTGTCTGACCTCTGCTCAGATATTCATATGTGTCTCTGAGCTTTACCAAAACAGTTCCTGCCCAATATATGTCGTGAATCACAATTCAGCGGAGACAATTGAAGGGAGATTCAGTTCTGAGGCGTTTTGAGAAATAAAACGGCACTAGATGTATATCTTCACATATATTATCTATAATTTTGCATGCTTTGATCCAGCCTTGGGTGCGTCTGACTAGTGGTATTTTACATCTTAATTTCTTCTCCAAGGCTTTAAATGAGACAGAATTTGAAGGTGAGGGAAATATGATTACTTTTATCTTATTATACTTTTTTCTGATAAATAGGCAAACATCTAAAACAACGAAAGAAATCATTGTTTTAGATGTTTAGTGATCATAAAGATCACATACTATTTTAGCTCACACTTTTGCATTGAATTTGGGGATGTTTTCCTGTTAGAGTTCCACCAATAAGTAGACATTTGAAACTATTGTCTACCAGATTTTAGTAGCGTCACTTTGAGCCAAGCTTGGCTTGCCACTTTATGTGTTTTTGTTTCCACTGACTTTGGTATCGGAACTATATGTCACTCCATGAGCACCACTCCCCTATGCCAGTCTAGTTCCTCTTTGTTGTTGAATTGAGTCAAACACTCAAGCTAATTGCTAACAAAATGGAACAGTGATGTTCACAAAATGGAAAGAATGGTGTTCTCTATGCTGTATATGTAAAACCCTCACCCCTAAGCGAATTCGAGTTTGGTAAGTTTCTTTCTGGCCAACTCTGGAGCTTAGTAATTGACCAATCAGTGATCAACAGGATGTCAAGTCACAACTTTCTTTCCAATCAAAAAAACTGTAGCTCACCTCAGTCTGGTTTATGGAAGCCCATGTTGGTGGTTACTGAAAAATGGACCTTTAACGAATACAAAATCTGGTAGAAAAGTTGAGTCAAATTATTTAAAAAAGGGGGAAAACATAAACAAGTTCTGGATATACAGTGGTGCCCTGAGTGGTGCTAAACAACTTCACTCACCTAGCCTTGCCTTTAAAAACAATGGAGATTTTTATTGCAGAAAAAACATAACTGAACAAAAACTCTTAATTTGAGTTCACCTAACCCTAGCCCAATTCATGGATCAATTATTTGGGGATGAACTCTGGAAATAGTGAGTAGTGTGCTGAAGATAAAACCCTGTGATAAAAAGTTTGTGTGAGATATGATTATCCAAATCAGTGTACCCATTTTCAGAGAGTTTTAGTACTAATGAAAAGGAGAAGTACAAACTGAGAGGATAAAATCAGCCTCTATTTATTCACTCCTTCAGTAAAACCTGAGCTTGAGGAGGAACTTTGAATTAGAGGAATAGGATTGGTGCTTCACAAAAAACATCACAAACATCACAAAAAACTTGAATCCTTTCTTTTGAGCTCTTTGAGAGAGTGTACATTGAGTGAGTGTTGCTTTTCGTTTGATACTTGATACTATTTATTTTGATACTCATTTCACTAGTTGCAAAATGTGAGCAGGAAATGCCTAGGGGTGTGAAGTCCCTGATAGTGTACAACTGGCCTGTCATTAAGCTCCGCCCTTTTAGTAGCCATTGCCTTATTGAAAAGGCTTAGCGAATTATGCTTTACAAAGGCAGGTAACTGTCTTTACCGTTGTGACAATGTTCTCAGGCCTGTAAGACCTGTTTTTTTACAATGCAGTCAATAAAATAAACCCACTGTCAGAACTTTATTAATTTTTATTAATGCATGGGGCAACAGAAGCTCCATGTTGTACTGATGTGGGTCATCCTGATTGGCTGATGCTGGAAGGTTCCAACCTGGGAGAAAGGTGGAAGCTTAATTTAATATTCATTGGGAGATACCCTATTGTAATTGTTTTATTCTTAAAACATTTATTTGTTCAATAGGTATGCTGGTTGTACATTTTATAATATGTTTGAAAGATGAAGTGTATTTTACTGCTCATTGCAAGTTCTTCTGCAAGTATATCTAATGCGTTAACTTACCTGTGTTTGGTTTGGCTCTGATTGGCATGCAGGGAAACCAGCCATATATAAGGGCCTGGTTTCAGTGTTCGTAAAAGGATAATCCGGTGCGATGTGGTGCGATGTGGTGCGATGTGGTGCGATGTGGTGCGATGTGGTGCGATGTGGTGCTGTTCGCCTGCATTTTGACTTTGGCCTGTGCAAAGATCTAGCTTTGTGTAGGTTTTGCTGTTAAGCATTTGTTTATTTAAGGTTTTTGAGCTCAAGTGTTTTGTTAGTAGACCTTTCTGTTTTTTTATTATGTTTTATGTTAGTTTATTTTGTTGTTCACTTGTGGCACAATTAAAGAACGGTTTTGGCAAGAAAACCTTGTGTACTGGCCTTTCTCTGCGTATAGATCAAATGCTTGGAATACCACATTACAACAACCGTTTTGGTAGTTTTGACCTGATATATTAGGTATTTTGGTTCACTTCTCCGAAAGTGATTAAATCTTGAACAACCATAAAATGAGAGAGAACCGAGGTCTTAACTGATTGAACCTGCTCATGAAAACACTGCTTCATTACCCAATTATTAGCTCCTCAAAATGCCATTCATCCTCTGAAGGCCAGATGACCTGTTTAATGATCTCTTGTAATCCCAGAGACACACCATTAACCCTCTGTTGTAATTTCACCCCTGATGTTCCCCTCAGAAACGTGCAGCAGCAGGTTCTGAGGGTCTTTTAAAGAGTCCAGTTGTTTGCTTCTATTAAACCTTTAGAGCTTGAACAATAAGGTATCACCCATCAAGTACTTAATGATCAAAACTCGCTCTCGCTGTCACAGATATGGCCTAATTTTCTCTCTCATTTAAGAAGATTCATTAAAAAATAACAAAGCCCCTTTCTTATTGTCTGTGTTTATCTGTTATTATCTTGTATCAATCCAGTGAGCAGTTTTCAAAAAGATCATTCCAATTATTTAAGTCACATTGTGTATGATGAATGTACTCATTTAGCATTAAGTGCTTTTTAGAAACACAATTTAAGAGTCCTTTGTTTTGATTCGATTTAGGATGACTGTACACTGGGTATTGTAAAAATAATCTAGACCTTGAAAAAAAATGGTCAAAGGGAGGAATATAAAAAAACAATGCAAAATTATGAAGAAAAAGAGTAGGTACTTGTTCTTCTGTATTAAAGATTCCAAGTTCTCTCTTTGATATTCTGTTATTCTGTCATGTTCTGCTGCTAAATAAATGAATAAATAAACATATTGTGTTGTTTGTTTTGTATATAAATGCAGACATCCAAAATATTGTTCCATGGGACAACTAAATAATAAAGCAATGCATAGTTAATGCTGTAAAGACAAAGATAATATCTTGTTCCTCTTTATTTAAGATTCCACATGTCTCTAATAACAGTATAGGAGATTCCTGTTTATGTGGCGTTAAATTGATAATCTTTGGACATCGCATAATGAATTTACACCTAGAACATGGTATATAACATTGATTAAGTATTTAAGTATCCCATGTTTTTATCACCAAGTGTGTGCTCAACAAAAATGTATTCATCATCTCAACTTTTTAAATATGATAATTACAGTTAAATTCACCTCTCAAAACAAATCACCCACAAGAGAATTATTTCAAGTATTTATTTATTGATGCTCTCTTGTTAATGGCTGGCAGATAACAAAATAAAAGACTTAAATCATGGTTTATGTTTAGTTTTATTAGTTACCGAAATTTGAATTGGTACCTTGTTTGTTATTATTTACTAGTTCCTTCAAACTAATTGTAATGTAGTTGAAGCAAATCCCCACGTTCTCAACAAATGATCTAACAGCAGCTTCACAGCTTCATTAGTCATCAGCATACCAAAGAAATTGTTTGAGTTGTAAGACAGCAACATCTTCATCTATGCAAACCAAAACAGTCATTAAATCTGAATTAATGTCTGAAGATTGCCAGACAAACACAGCAGTCCTTCCATTAACTAGATTGTCGGTCCAGTGCTATAATTTAATTGGGTTAAATAAATATTTTTTCTTGCCAGTTTAAGACTTCAAAGGACAGAAACCTCAAAGAAATCCTGTTGGAAGCCATCATTACACTGATCTTCCTTCACAGCAGACCTTTGATTGCATTATAGCTATGTGTACTTGAACTTTTTTTTTCAGACTATTAGTGTATGTCTGGCTTATTTGCATGCAAAGTGCTAATGAACTGTTAATGAAGATTAAAGCCATGATGCATTGATGTGCGCTAGAAAGGGAAAGGCTTTTCTCTCTGTCACTGGAGTCAGCGTCAGCAGGGAGGATTAGAGATGCTAAAGGAAGCTCACAAGCCCTAGAACCTCCAGATACCCAACACGGAATCCATCTACCTTCCTCCCTTGATCAAAGAGAACTCGCTGGATGACTTAAAAGCTTGTGAAGTGCCATTGTCTCTCTCTATTTTTCTGTAAATATATATATATATATATATATATTTTTTTTATATATATACTAGGGTTTGATTTAAGCTCACATTGCCAAAAGTACATGATGATTCAGGCAGATGTGTAAAAAATTACAATTTTAACATTTTTAAAAAGAAAAGATTGATAACTGTATTAGTAGTTTGTTCGTATCGTTCATAATATTCAGGAATTGTTCAAATAAACTACAAATGCATTACGGAAAAGGATTAGGGCCACTGTAAAAATAAAATTGAAGTTTTATTTCTGACTTTAATCTCAGATTTCTGTCTTTTTCCCTCAGAATTCTGATAGTTTTTTCTGAATTCTGACTTTAATATGACACCTGTCAATTTAAGTAACATCATATCACATCCTTTTGTTTTTAAAGTAGAGATGTTATCGTCTATTGTTTAGATATTACCTTTGGGTATTTAAAATGCCTTTGTGTCTCATTCATGTTTCAATCCAAGACATTATATGTTGTTTTTGTTGTTTATTAAATTTACTGTTTTATTATTTACCCACTTCCTAAATGAAAATCTCACTTTTTTCAGTTTCTGTCTATATGTACAGATTAACAGTTATATGATCAGACTGATTGATGACGAAACAATGAATACGTAATCATTTCTGCAGAAACTTAATTGGTCTATTTTGAAAACATCCTATTTTAATCAGAACAATGTCTTCTATGCCAAGTTTGGATGAATTAATCAAACTATCCTATGTTTCAGTAATAAAGAAATACGTACTCGTTTGGCACATAACAATAAGATTGTTTTAATTACAATGCAGCAAGTGTAAAACATAACATAGATTAATCGTCCTTATGGGCACCCTTATTTCTGAAAAAAAAAGTCAGATTTCTGAGAAAAAATTCAGATTCCTGAGGAAAAAAACTTTAATTTCATTTTTACAGTGGCTGTAATCCTCTTCCATAGTGAATCAATCCACTGCAGAAGCTTTTTCTTCTTTTAATAAATCTTAACATGTAAGAATTTCAATGAAATCAGATATATTAAAAGATATGTTTTGTTTTTTAATTTTCAACATCAAAAAAATATTTTGCAACTTTCTACTAAGATTTCTTGTTGAATAAATGATTTATTTGAATTAGTAGTCATGGTGTATTTCATTGTTTATGCATTATATAAACAATTAAGCTTTTTAATAAAAGGGGCAATCTGGGATCATAAAAAATGGTAAAGAAGCTCCCGAGCACTTTCATAGTTTTTTGTCTCCCAGCTTACACACACAGACAGCTAGGGAGAGCAGAGAAGCACTGAGAGACAGCATGACTGTCTTCTTTCCAGTTCAGCACACACGGCCCATATGCCACTTAGGCTGGTAAATGTCAAAGAGGGCAACGTGCACTCTCTTTAATCTGCCCAGCTGTGAAAATACACAAGCATATTTAAATAATCAGGACAAGTGCCACATCAAATAACAGCTGAGTTTTTTTTTTTTTCAACGATGTTCGGGATATTTACGATGATGATCAATAATATTTAAGATGAAATTAGTTAATTTCATTTGTTTTCTACAGTGTACATATTTACAAGCGATTCAAGTAAGGGGTACAAAAGGGGAATCTCAACATAATATCGTCAAATAGATGTCAGAACTTTGATGTGAACTTCAGTTTAAATAATTGCAATTTACCATTTCATTTTCAAGAATAAATGATCTGTAAACATATATATCTGTTAATTACCATAAAAATACTTAAATTATATATATATATATATATGGATTAAGGGTGGATTAAGTTGGGTTAAATAGGAACTCCTATTTGATAATTCTTTGGGATAGAAACAGAACTGCTATAAAATGCTACCTTAAGTATAGTAAAGTAAAATTTAATAGCATGAGGATGGTTGATTTAAGCTGACCAGTATTTCTGACTTTCTATCAGAGCATGGTTTAAACAGCTTTTAGTGAGAAATACCTGCAAAGTGACCAAGACACTTATATTAATTAATTTGTTTTATTGATGTTGGGAAAAAAACGGAGACCCGGATTACAACACCCACACACACACATGCAGACAACAGTTTGCTAGGTGTCTCTCTGAGTGGCTTGTGGACTCCGGTAAGGGGGATTTTTTTTTATATATATACTTAAGTCTGCTTTATTGGTGATGACACGCACAAGGGAGAGTGCTTGTGGGGTGAGTTTCTTTAGCTTTGCTGTTGGAAGTGACATTTCCAGGGTGTTTCTTACCTGAGATGTAATATTTTGGCATAGAATATGAATTAATTAAATAATTATGTTATATTTCTGCAGCAACAACAAAAAAAACCTACAAAAGAAAATTGTAGGTTCTTGTTGCACACAGTAAAAGCGCTGTAAGAATATTTTTCTTCATTTTCATGTGGGATATTTTTCCACATTTATCCTGGCAAACAAACAGAAAGGCACTCATGGAGTGTTCTCGTGTTTCTTGTTGTAAAGAAACCAGCCTTATCTTGCCCTCCCTTTTCTACAACTGTAATTACCCTCTCATCTGACCCTCTAGGGTTCGGAGGATCACTGTCAAAAAGGTGGAAAAATAAAGTGTTCAGTTTCATGCATGGTGCGATAAGCTCTGACTGTCTAAGTTGCAGTAAACTGAACACTTTTGATGAGTCATGTTAATGACTCACTCCTTCTTGATTCAGATAAGAGAACTCCTTATGTTTTATGTTTATACCAGGACAGTTCACTTCCAAATTAAATGTAGAAACCATCTATAAATTTAAACTTTTTGTAGTTTCAGATTTTTTTATGTCAGTAAATGCTGAAAATTGATCAGTTTTAACCATGTATAAGTATAATGTGCTTCTGTTCTTGGTAAATAGATAAGCAAACAGTTAAATTAGTGGTTGTTAGTGGACACTGGTTTCTAGTCACTAATAAAAAAATAAAATAAAAACTCATGGACATATGTGTGTGTCTGATATTGGAAGTTGTCAGACATTAATCGCTTGTTGGAACAACCTACTTGAGCAAGTGTGAGATCCAAAATTGCACTACACGAGTAGACTGGACAATGACTGCTGGAAGTGAGGGGCTTAAACACAGAGAGATTTTGTGGAAGTTAATGATAACGGAGTGGAGCCTCAAACATGATAAATTAGATAATGATCATGCGAAAACACAAGAATAAACAAGAATGCGTATAGGCTTAAAACTGGGAAAACAGAACTATGCTAGAGTTATACAAGGACTGCAAACTGCTTATAAAGTAAACACATGACCATTTCACTGGATTTCCTCAAATAGCGGAAACCCATACTAACATTTTTAACAAGAACCAGGGAGATGAAAACAATTGAAACCACGAGAACCAGCACATATTTGCACAAGGATATCTAGACATAAGGAAACACTAGTGGAGAATCAAAACAGGATTTGAAAATGATGCAATTCTTTTTATGAAAGTTCTATTCTTGAAGTACAATTTTTATTTTTATTTTATTTTTTTTTTAATATAAGATTGACTTTAAATTGGGTGAGAAATGGGGTGAGAAATTAACATGATACAACTTTCTTACAGTAATCTTATCCTCTTGTCTCTTGAATTGCGTAAATTATTTGGATGTATTGTTGCGTTAGCAATCCAGGGATGTTTAAAGATTTTCCTCTCTCTTGTGCATGGCACACTGATCATCCCTTCAAAAATGTTAGATGTTTTCATCACCAGAGCTCTGACAAGCAATTGTTAGAAAGACTCTGCTGATGGATAATGTATGGCATGAAAAGAAGAAGTCTCCCCAACAATACTTCAGTGCTTGCTATCAAAGAAGGCATGCAGTGAGGAAAGAGTGTTTGCTCCTAGGAAAGAGTTTTTTAGTTTTTCTATAAATTGAATGATTGGATTTAGTTGGTTGTCATTGTTAGAATTGGTCAATGTTAAAAGCAGAGGAATACAATCACTTTTTACCAGTCTTTGTTAGATTGAATTGATCGTAAAAAAGAAATGAGAGCATTTACTCCATATATTAAAAAATCAATATACTTTGGTATTTTAAATATGCGTACACACACACACTCACGCACGCACACACGAAAAAAAGTCCCTCTAGAAATGCTCTAAACAAAGAACAATACTTGCTGCTTGTCTTTGCCAGCACTTTACTTGTCTTCTCAACGCAGATCTACTATGGTTACACTTCTGGGTCAGTCAGAGCACGTATGTTTTTTCATTGAGAGGGTTTGTTCTGAGAGGTCAAATCTGTAGAGAGCAAACATTTTTTCTGCATATATGCAACTTAGGGTTTGAATAATTTTTGCTGCATTTATTGCCTTTGGTAGGCAATTCTTTTTTTTTTGTTTTAACACAAAAAGGAACTTAATTTTGAAGCAGCGAGTTAGTTCTGTAGGGTCTGTTTATGGTTACATTATCTCGAAAGTCCCTATGTGGTCAGGCTCAGCAGTGGCAGGGAATGTTCAGGAGAATCATGAAAGCTGTTGGATCCCGTCACAGATGCTCCAGAGCCTCTTTCACATGAAGCATGGCTGCTGAGTGACTGTCTCCTCACACTGAAAGCCTTCAGGGCAACTGGTGCTCTTACTGTTTTATGGAAATGGTGTTTGTTTTAAGCTCTTTTGCTGGAGAGTACACAGGAGCCTTTATGCTACATGAGCTCTGAAGGGTCACACACACCCAAGAGTCTTCTTTATAAACCAAACAGTGTTCTTCAAATAGATAATGCACGTTTCAAATGGAAAAATGCTTCCTTTGTTGGAAGTCATATTGAAAAAATGTTTTCAAATTAATTTCTGGACCTTTTACAGTTTTTTTTTTTTGTGAGAAGTATTCGTTATATGATAAATGTTATTATAGCTGATAAAGTTTAGTATTTGGTGGTTTATAATATTTGTCTCCAATTAAACTGAAATCTACAGATCTATTTCCTCTATTAATTGCATACCTTACTAATTTTTGCCCAAAAGAATCTGTTTCAATAAAACACTCTGTTCTCCTGCCAGGTGTTCTGCTCTCCTGGTGCGTGAGTTGTCTATCAATAAAGGCAAGGTTTAAGCCAGACCCAATGTATGTCACTACGTGTTTACCCCATTCGGGCCTTTGCTTCGGCCACCCAATGATGCTTCGTTCTCCTGGGAAATCTGTGAGAGCCGGTGCCCTTATCAGCATGCTCTCCTGCCCATGCTCCCCTCTCACTGACAGCTAGCACACAGGAGCGTAATCTCCCTCGACTCTGACTAAATTACTGCGTGGGCTGGGAAAGCACCCAGATCTAATGGCCAAAGATTTCCTGCCGGCCGTAATATGCTGTTGACTGTAGAGACATCTGGAATAATATGGCCAGATGTTCGTGGAGCAAATAATCATATATCAGTGTTTCATCATTAGATTTCAACAATTCTGTGCACTTTAAATTGCATTTGTTGTCTTCAGAGCCTTCTGATCCAAGTATAATCTGGTAATACATGCTTAGATGTTTACACTGTATTGTTTTTGGAGATGAGTTTTGAAAATTGTATATAAGTATTACAAAATTATGAATACAAAACAGAAAAGTTAAATGAAATTGACACATTTGGTATGTACAAAAATCAAGCCAAACTAAATACATTGTATAATATATATATATATATATATATATATATATATATATATATATATATATATATAATATATATTTAACTTGATAAACGATTGAATTAAAAATGTTATGTACTCTTAAAGAGACATTTACTCCATAATCATTTAGAAGCTTGTTGGTATTTTTTTTTTCCTAGGGTCAGTTCAAATTAACCCCTTCAGATCCTGCAACTATTGCAGTGGACACCACTATAATTCATCCAAATCCTCAAAGTGTGGCTTTTATGACAAGATTTATTTATTGCAAACAATTCATTTTTGCACATGAAAATAAAATAGGCAACAACTTTTTATTTATCAATACATTAATGTTATTTAAGTTTATGTTGCTTGCACTGACTGCCCTGTTGTACCACAGAAAATTCCTTGGCAATAAAGCTGCTTCTGATTCTGATCCTGACTTAACATTCAGTCATGTTTCCCAGTAAAATGGACCAAACATGTTTGTATAATTATAATTTTTTTATCTTCTTCGTGCAAGCTTGAAGAACATGAAACTTATACCAAAACATTGTTGTGATAAGTTTCCATTCAAATAAAGAGATAAGGCAAGAAATAGTGTGGCTGTATTTATTGTGCTCTAAAAAGCAGATTTTTATAGCAGTCGAAGTTTGCCAGAATATATAAAAAGTTTGCCCTCTCTTTTTTTCTCCTGGTCCCCTTAAGGTTAGGTTGGGAGTAGTAAATAAGCAGCAGGTCACGTAATATTGAGGAGGATACTGAGGAGGTGAAACTGAGGCTTGTCTCAAAGGATTACATTTAAAGGTTTGATTGGCGAGTGTAGTTGTGCCGGTTATTGTGAATATTGGTCTTATTTATCTATTGAATTTTTTTTTATAAAATAAAAGCAACAGTTAAGAAAATAAAAATAAAATAAAAACAGTTTTCAGTTTTGCATTCAACGTTTGGACACTGCTGAAAGACTAACACATGTCCTAAAGAAACTGAGCTGAGTCAGAACTAGCCTTTACCGATTGCTATTTAGACAGGTTCGAAGTCAAAACAGAAATCTGTACTGAAAATGTGTTTTATCTAGAGAATATTTCACTTTGCAATGTGATATGTTTTGGGGGTTTTCTTCCCTTCCATATTTTCAACTATACAACAGTAAAATAAATTCCATAAAGGGTGGCTTTTCTTACATGAAGACTAAAAGCCCCTTGACTTGGTGCCATGTTGTCTGAACGCTAAGTAAAAAAAGCCATTGAAAGCTCCCAAATCTGTACCCTCAATCACAGGTTCATGGACAGAAGAGCTTTTAACCCTTGCTTTGTGAGTAATGCGCACTGTATTTAATCACAATCGGAGAGCTCCTCTAACATCTGCGTTTATTGATTTTCACCCACTTTACATCAAAAGTCTGCATATTTGGTGACAGGCCGGCCAGGATATGTCGCTGCTATGATAAATGTCTTTGTGTGTAACTACATGAAAGCCTTCGGGGCCGTCTGGGATTGCCTGAAGTCAAACTAGCCAGAGACAGTTTGAGTCGTGGCTGTCAGATTGATCGAGTATGGTTCAATATGAACTGAACTGCAACATCTTCCCACAAGATCAATAAATCAGGTGCATAACTGGCTCATTTGAGCCTTCACAAACCCAGCAGCCTCCTGCTCATCTGGGCTTCCATTCCAAATGTCATTGTAGTATTTTCCGCAGAGGTTTTCTTGGCAACCACTTTGCTAATCCATGAAGAGCCACTGCAAATATTTGTTTTCCGAAGGCAAATTTGTGATCCCCAGAAAGAGTGTGTGTTTTTCTGACTATCTGTCCGGCTGTCTATAGATTCCTCTAAAGGAGCTTTTGTGAAATTCAAGATGGCCTAACAACAGATCTGTCTTTCCCTCACTAGCCTGCCCACAGTGACTTTACTATATATATATATAGAGCTTATCATCCTTCTTAGAGAACTCTGAAGTTTGTAGATCTATTCATGTGAAGTCTAATTGAACTTTTAACTTTTCTTCTCTTTTAAATGGAAGTTTACCTTAGTTTGTAACACTGAGTTATTGGATAAGTGAGTTGGTTTTTGTTTTTGATTCTGGGCCTTCTGGCTCTAAAAACTAACAGTATTAACTAACAGAATTAAACTAACAGTAATAAAACTTAAACTGTTTTTCTTTTTTCAAACTTGTTGGAGTTAGTTTGAAAATAGTGACAAACCGCTGGTTTACTTAAATCATTCTCCTTGTTTTAAAACCAGAAATATCTTTATTTGAACTACAATTAAAAAAATAATAATATTTTTCATACTTGGCTCTAAACTGATTGGTTGCTTGTTAATTGTGAACAAAGTTTTTTTAATAATACTTTAGAGTCACATAAAGAAATGAGTGCACGAGTCCATCCAGTTCAAAAAGCAGCTGCTAGAATGCCATCACCAGACATTGACCATTTCTCTGACTCTGATGGAGGACAACACATCTCTTTAGCTGCTAAATGAATTCTAAAGCTCAGAACATGACTTCCCTCTAGATGCCTGCTTATTATTCCAGATGCTCTGTCAGGTAAGAAGGCACTGCTCGAGCATTCGGCCTCTGCAGTGAGAACAGTGTAGTGGTTTTGGTGTTCTGTCCGTGCCTCTGCAGGTTTCAACGGTGCAAATGAAGCACAGGTTTACTTCTCGGGAGATGTCAGTGCTAATTTACCACACAAATATCACATGCTGGAATATGTCACATGACATCTGTTGCTTGTGCGAAATAGTTTGGCTGTGTTGAATCATTGATGGTCGTCACGTGAAGTTGGCACATCTACTGTAGTTAGTGATTAAATAATCGCTTTCTTGGGGTTTCTTTGGTTAATGATGATGCAACATGACAGTGTAGTATTACATTTAAATTTTTAATTTTAATAACAATCTTTGAGATAATTGGTAAATGTGTTTTTTATTTTAGTTTTTGTTTAAACGGTTTTATTTTTATTCGGTGTACACGGCATTTTCTTTTCAAAATTTTCCCGTAGGTGATATGCTGACATTTTACTTTAACTTATAGTAATATAGTGATAGTAGTTGTATAAACCTAAATTGTTGACTTAATTTGAGCATAAAAATCCACATGTTGTTGTTGTTGTTGTTGTTTATTGGAAAGACAAGGATCAATTGAAAGATACAGATATTTCCGTATAGTCAGAACAAATAAAATCATGACTCAACTAAACTTGACTTAAATTTTTTTTATTAAGTTGTGTTTCATTTTATTGTGTTTAATTCCATGCATTTATTTTTACCATACTTGTTTACATTTAACCAATTTAATTTCTTAAATAATTTTTGTAAAAACTTTATAGTTAGTAAGTGCAGTTATTTGCATTTAAATAAATGGATGTTCTTACAATGTGTGGACTTTCCCAATGCTGTTCACTCTTGAGTACTCCCATAAATATGTACCTGGAGTGTCTCACCCACCCAAATATCTGAGGAGGATTGCTTCCAAAGTTTTAAACTTATCAGCCTCTTACCTTGAGTGTTACATAATAGCCTTCTCCATTCAGTCACTGGAAGGTCTTGGTTTCCTCTAATACAGGGTGACTCAAAAAGAATACCAGATCTTTGAAAATCTATATTTAATCAAAGAAACATGATGGAACTTTGCGTAATTAATGCCAAAATGTCAGCAACCAAATGAAACTTCAGAGCTTTCTTAATTCGATGACAGAAAGAGCTTAGTTTTCTTTATCTTCCTTTCAGAGTTCTCAATTTGCAAAGTTGTGGTATTCTTTTTTAATCTTCCTGTGTAATTCTGAGCATATGCCGCACATTTGCAAATGAGGACTCTTCATAACATTTCATTGTATTTTACAGTGCTACATTTGCACTTCCAACATGAATCACTGTCATTTCAAAGTTTAAAGATTTGCTTCCAAATGCTGTAAAATGTGATTATTTTGTACTGAATTTGACAAAAAGAGGCAGAACTACTCACCATGACAGCTATTGTGTCTTTTAGGGAATGAATTATGAGCTTATCAATTGTGAAGCGTTTATAGGCGTTTACTGTTCTTTGGAACCAAACTGCTAATTAACATTCCCTTATTTACATTTGCTCAAGTATTTAAAACAAGTCATTGAGATTGTTTACACTCATTTACAACGCACCTTCTAGCAAATCTTTGCCTGAAGGGGGAATGGCTGAAATTTCAGCTGATTAAATTATGGCGTTGTGGTTTGTAGCCGTTCAGATGGTGTGACAGACAAATTACCACAAATGTAAGGAAAGAAACGATCCCTGATTCTCCAAGAACTCTCTCAAAATCATATCATCCAGATAGACCTGGCTCATGGGAGCAATATTCAGATGCAGATAAACACAGGCTGACCCCTGCGTTCTCTGGGGGCACGCTTGATGTGGCTCTTCGTGGTCATTGAAGCAGAGACTGTCAGAACAGCAGCTGAAGTCCACAGAGATCCGGCTCATTATGGCTACTCTACAACTGTCTTACGAGCTGTCACCAATCACAATCAAAGCTCTTACTATAAGAAATATATATATATATAATTTTCAATATTTGTGCTCAAATTTGAGACAGTATTACTGTAGTTGTTAAGATTACAATCAAATGAAGAGTTGGCAAATTGCCTTAAAAAAGTGCAACTTCTGACTCATCTTTGTGATTATTAGAACCAAGATATTGGGTACAAAATAATGTTCCAAAACAAACTCTTGGGTTTAAAGTTAAACATGTCTGCCTATTTTGATAGGGAGATCAATGTTCAGGTTCCATTATTCTGTGTTTCTTTTGTTAAATCCTAACAAAACAAGTACGTTTATTGAATTGACAATTAATTGATCATAAACTACCTGTTTGGTCATTCAGTAGTGACAGAAATGTTTTCCAAGATGTGAAATTTTGAAATGTGACAACTTCTTTTATCATTTATTATGGATCATCGTGAAATCGAGCATTTCAGTCACGTCTTTCAGAAAATGCATCCCCATTTCTTATTCAGACTGTCGGCTATCAAATGGCCTGTCTGCCCAAAACCAGATGAAACCAGAGTCAGACAGATGTCTGCTCTCTTTCACCACAGCTGCCACAGTTTAGCACATGTTCTTCATCCTGTGGATTTTTCTATTTGTCAGTCCTGTCCAAATGTCAAAGACTCAACTAACTTTCAGAATCTGTCACTTCTTTTAACTTGATGTGACCTTCTGGGCAACACTTTCACATTAACCAAAACATCAAAGCATAATGGTGGAGTTAAATGTCTAAAAACAAACACAAAAAAATGCTTTTATTCAAGATCAAAAGTTTGATTATTTGATTTTATAATATTTCTTTCAAAGCAGATTCTTGCCCTGAAAATTCAGTTAGAAAAATGATAAACGTATAAAAAAAATAGTCAGGAAATTCTGCAAATTTCGATCCAATTCACCAAAATCATTGATTTGTAATAATTTCTAATATTTACTCAGTTCACCACACAGTCTGCTAAATACTATTTTTATGTCTTATCAACTGTTTTGATTGTGTTCTCATGATTTCATTGTAGATTCCTGTATAAATGATAATTGTTTTTGAGCACAAATTAGTTCAACCTCGATTTCTGACTTTCTGACCCTTTGTTGACCCAGAACAGACCTTTTGGTTTTAAGTTTTACATATGGACGTCTTTGCCTGTTTTTATAGCAAGATCTGGCAACCAAAATTGTGGAAGCATGAGCTGCCCAAATTAACACTGGAGGAGTAGGCGCTTTACTCCATGATCCTCTCGGGTATCAGATCTCCCACTAATAATGCTAAGTAAACACTAACTTGTATCCAATAACTTATTCTTTATTTACTCTTATATGTATTCTATTTCTTAAGACCCCCTTTCAACATCGAAAATCAGAATATAAAGGACGAAAGTTATATGTTTATAAAGTCTTTGATCATTTAAAAGGAAAGAGAGGATAATGCATAGACATTTCTCATCACAAAATCAACCTCGGTGCAAAAACGTCTCCTGAAACGTAAAATGTATTTTAAAACTTAGGGACAAATTGTTCTGCATAGAATCCGGAGGGTTATTTCAGAGCCTTGTGTGTGCAAACCTAAAGGATCTCCCATCCATTAATGTCTTTGGAGGCCTGGAAGGCTCAATGTGCACCTTCCCTGCAAGATGTAATATATTGTACAGCTGATAAATTCCTCATAATTGTGGGAACTTTCTGTTCTTCTTCCTACAATTTCAAATTGAATTTCTATTCCATTTCCTGTTTGCAAATCCTCATTCAAATTCAAAAAACGTAAGGGTCATTTTCAACTCTGAATCTTGGAAACAGAAAAAGTCCTACCACCTCCACCTAGACTTCTAGAAATAATTTTCAGAGAAGTAGCAAACACAACTGTTGACAGGGGGCAGCATGTTGCACATAATGATATAACTAGCAAAATTCTATATTGTGTGGCTCACATTTGGGAGCTCTCAACACTTATACATGGCTAACGGCCTATCAAAGCAGAGGTTTTAATTATGTCAGCGCTGTTATTTTCTCCATCACCTTCTTCCAGGCCAATTCTTGGATAACCACGATGTAGTTGTTGGGAAATGTGGCTGGAAATCTTAGCCTTGAACACGTTCTGATGGCAAATATTTATGAATGACAGATTGCTAGGCTATACGGTTGCAGAAAATCTTTACAGAAAGGAATATGAGCCAGGGACAGGATCATAGGCCCTGCGGAGGCCGAAGAAATTCAACCGCAGATATAGACAGAGCAACAAGCCCCAAGATTAATGTGTTTCCTGCTTTCATAGCATACAGATAAGAGCGCCACAGTCTGCTAGCGCTTGTCATTTTTTGGGAATATGATATAATAATGTGATGCATTATGGTATGGCAGAAAATAGCACAGAGGCTGGGGTTGGCATGAATGTCAGGGCTGTTTGCTGTGAAGTTTGGACGTGCTACTGGTCAGTCTGTTTGTCTGATGAGCTCTTATCACAGTTCCAGATGTGTGCTCCAGAACCATGTTTTAGAGGTTCAAATGTGCTGCATGCCTTTTCAACGTCTGTTTTATTTTTATTTATTTTATTTTTTTCTGTGTTTTGAGCCAATCCATTAATTTAGCTGAATTGTGATGGTTATTCATACTAAAGGCTGTTTGCATCAACTGTAAGAACTGTATTTAAACATTGCTACTACTGAAAACTATGTAATCAAACATATAACCTAAATATATAACCACAGATCAACTGTTAGTCAATCAATAATCAATCAATTTTTTTTATTTAAAGGTTTAAAACAACAAATCTTAAAGAAGTCAAGAATATATATATATTATTATTTGTGGTTATTAATTTCAATCAATCAATCAAGTTTTTATATAGCGCTTCTTTAGCAATTGCTTTCAAAGTAGCTTCAGAAAGTCCTTGTGAGGATCAGGTAGAGTAAACAGGAGTTCCCTCTGTGAGGCCCCTGAGAGCCTCGCTGACTGAGGCAGGTGCTAGTCACCTCCCCAGCATAAAGAATATACAAACTTAATATCCTTTGACGAATGGTTCGCTGGACAGCACCTGAAAAACAAAACAAAACAAAGACAAAACAGAAACTACCAAATGGAGAAACAATGGTTAGAAAACTGTAACACAGACAACAAACAGGTGATCAGCATCAGCTGCAGGATGAGAGATAAATGATGAGAGTAGGTTAGAGAGGAACATTGAACCACATTGTTTTTTCAACAGTTTGGTTGTATATAGTGCTCAGACACGATATTCGTTTAGAAAAATACCAAGACCCAATTATTCAAATGCTAGAATAAACAGAAATGTTTTTAATTTAGTTTTTTTGTACTTAAAAAGGCCATTTTATATTAAAATTGCACTTTATCTTGGCATTTTTTACCTTCACAGGTTTGGACAGGGTGGGGCTTATGACTTGCCAAATGATTTCTGGCATCTTCTGCTGTCAGAACCTGTTATTATGCAGAAGTTCCACCACACATTGTCTGCTGTACAGAGCAAATCCTATGTGAAATTAACTTCATTTTAGCCTTGTGTTTTCTTCGCCTCGAGCAAGCTCTGGAGTTACAATATACAGAAAAGTGCTAAAACATTTTAATATTGAGGGAACTTTTTTTTTGTTTATTTTATAAAAAAAAAAATAGGAAACTTATGTTAATTCACTACACTCTAAGTGAAATATTTCCAACCTTTTTTGTTTAAATTTGTATTGAAGTGTGCAAATGAATCTGAGGATCTGTGCAGGGCTCCCTGTCTGCTGTTTGTCCAAAGGGTTATGGGATATAGAAATGTATATTATTAGATAGTTTCCACTATAAACAAGTATTGATTGAAATGTCATGTCTTTTAGCCTTAAAGTAATTCAGTTTTGGCTTTTTTTGTGAAGTGCTGTTATATTTATAATATGCTTTATTTTTAAAGTTAAAGTTTTTTTATTCATGTTACTATTGTTTTTTTCATAGTCATTATTTTAAATGTCGGTTTATGTAATTTCTCAAATGTTCAATCACATGCACATGATACTCTCCAACTGGATATTTTAATTCAATGAGTGATTGAGTGGATTCAGTGAGTGAATTGCTGTTTCAGGAATATATCCATCTCCTTGTGAGCTTCACAGAGTCTCAGCCATTCTACTTTTTGATTCCTGGAAATGTGCAAATTGCAAGCACTTCCAGGCTCCCGCATGATCCTCAGGTCACCTCAAGAAAAGCCACAAATGCCATCAGATAAAAAGCAGGAAAGATGGCTCTCTTCCTTCTTAGTTCCTACCCCCCTGATGCTTTCTGCCTCCCTCAACAGAAATCAATACCCAGCCTTGGGTAAACTCTGCAATCCCCAGGCTGAGTGCTGGTTTGTCTCTGAAGCCTCAGTGTTGGTCTCTATGTGCCCCTGTACTGTGCTGAATGTCGATACGATTCCTTCCAGTCTTTCAGCTCGCCAGTTTCTTTCTGAGAAGACTTCTGAGGGATCACTGCGTCCTGTCCCATCACACAGACAACAAGGTTTCACATTTTAGCCCTTTTCCTCCTGTCCTGTTCCTCACTTCCTGCTCTTAGTCCGGGAGTGCTGTTATTTCTGTGACAGGCTTTACAATGTGTCCTGAAGAATAAAGTTCAGCTTTAATTTTTCATTCTCTATCCTCTTGGGATCCTAACTTCAGTCTCTGCAGTCTAGATGTTTCTATGTCTCTGTTAACTCTCAGTAGTCTGATATCTAAAAATAAAGTAACAGGTAATTTAAAAATATTATTTTTGTTAATGACATGGTCATAATATTGCCGTTTTTTTTTTTACTTGATGGTCAGTTTGAAGTGTGTTCATAAATATTTAGATGAAAAAGATTTACTTTTAAGAATAAAAATTGGGCCAAGTTTTGCATTTGACTGACTCATCTGGCATTCATCTGACAATGGCATCCAGTATATTGCCTGAAGGTGGTGTGAGACATGGGCGAGACATTACATTTAAGGTTAATTTGGGCATTACATGCTTCAGTTGAGAACATATAATGTTTTGAGTTGCCATGGCCCAAAATGGCTAAATAGTAAGATTTGGTTTAATGGATCAAATTCTTCATATAACTTAAATGCCTCAGACAGTGACTGTCACTTTTTAGCTAACCATGATCTGACTAATGTCTTTTGATAAATGCGAAGGTATCCCTTTTGAACAGCTATTTAGACTCCATTCTAAACATGCTTCTTGTTCTCTTCAAGTAAAGCAACCAATATTTTTATAATTATCCACTTTGGTCATCTTTAAAAGGGATTTGACTTATCTTCAAAACTACTGCCTAACTACCAGTAAATACCATCAGAGAGAGAGAGAGAGAGAGAGAGAGACGAGAGAGAGAGAGAGAGACGAGAGAGAGAGAGAGAGAGAGAGAGAGAGAGAGAGAGCAGAGAGAGAGAGAGAGAGAGAGAGAGAGAGAGGAGAGAGAGGAGAGTGAGAGAGAGAGAGAGAGAGAGAGGAGAGAGAGAGAGAGAAGAGAGAGAGAGAGAGAGAGAGAGAGAGAGAGAGAGAGAGAGAGAGCAGGTGGTATAAGGTAACTAAAGTCTTCTCTCAGAAGCTACTAATTTTAGCATATGGCTGGGGGCTTGGTTCACACAGGGGTCTCTGAATTCTTAATTTTGGGAAGAAGGCCAGAAATTAATGATATAGAAAATCTGACAAAACACTGGCAAATTCACATGAGCATGCACAGTCTTACAAATTAGGTCAACTAGTGTGTCCCTGAACCCTTTTTTTACATTTTGTAAATAACAGTATGTTTATAAAAAAAAATGGGCCTCCTATGTATGCAAGAAAAGAGGACAACCAAGGGAAAAAGCACAGGGGTGAACAGAGCAAGGAGAAACAGTGTTTGGACAGAGTCCACTGCAGTTGTGTGTATATGATTTATGTGCTTTGTATTGAATAGGAAGCTGGTAGAATGGAGTACATGTATTTATCTTCTCTGCTAATGCTCTGAGCATCTCCTGTTTGAACTGAACTGGAGTTCTGGGGTTGCTTGTGTGCCTTCTTCAAGGCCGTTTTTGGTAACGCAGCACCAAGTGTCTGGGTTGAGAAAGGCAACACTCATCCTGCAGTTCATTCAGATGCATGTTTGATCAATGAAGTGGCTCTGTATGGACTGGACTCGAGTCTGTAGGCGTCGCCACGCTGGTCTTTGTAAAGCATTACTGTCCGCTGGGACATTGAGGTGGCAGAGCACGGTTTAAAGCCAGTCAAAGCCAGGTCTATGTTTTTCAGGTTTAAAGTGAGTATTGAAGTGAGGTGAAAGTGAATATAACATATCTTTTATTATTTCAAATAAAAATAAATGCATGTCAAATTGTACTTATAATGTAAATTATCAGGATTCATGAACTTTTATGTTTGTATCTCCTGGACTCTTCTATGTGACCTAAGTAAGTGTTAAGCCTGATTTATATTTATTTTTTATTGAGGATAGTCATGGCCGATGGGATGGAGTAAGCTTAATTAGTTTGATTAGGATATAAAAAAGTAAACATTTAGCCAATCAGACGTCTTTGCTACACCTATGTCCCGCCTCTCTGAACCCAGTAATGTAATGCATTTTCCGTAGGCGATAGTGAGCTACTCCCATCTTTTATCTTGTTTCACTGATCATACTAAACATTGCACGTGCTAAGTCCATGTTGTATACAGTCTATGGCCTAGAGGTCTCTATCAAGAGCTCTTCAATAAAACAAATATCCTAAAACCCTTTTGGTGGTTGCTGGCTTTCTTGGCATCGCTCTGTGGACTACAGCTGTGCTTGTGTTTTGGACTGATTGTGCTGGAGTTGGGGCTAATTACAGTAGAGAAACGGTACTGAGGGTTATATTTCCTCAACCCTGATCTCGATCAATCCTTGATCAATTCTGCAGTGATTTTGGTCCGTCTTACCATTGTGATATTACAATCTGGGCTCTGCCATAAGCTCTGCTGATCAGTCACACACCTGGAGCATTAGCCTTCTTTAGTTACCAATTACCACAGATTCACAGACACCATGGCATTTTAAATTTAAAAATTAAACTCACTCATGCGATAACCAAAAGGCCAAATTTCAATCCGTATCAACTTTCTTTCTGGAGAAATATATAAGAACCTGATTGCAGACGCTTGATGTTCTGCTTTCAGTGTCCAGGGCATTAGGCTACATATTCCTGTCAGTATAGAAACCATGTGGCAGGCTGATGAAAGCCTTGACGCAGAATATAAAGTATATTCAGGCTTTGTTACTTCTCTCCATTGTTAATTTCTCCAATTTAGGATGTTTTATGTTCCTTGCCTGCAAATATAGTATGTTTTCAAGTGTCAACCACGGACTTTGTGTCTTGATACGTAATAGGTAGTGACTGAACAGTTTGTTGTCTGACTGCATGAAGCTTACTCTATAAGTGAGAAGGGTTTTATTGACAGTTCAATCTCTGAGCCTCATGTCCATGTTTTAATGTCACCTCCTCATTTCATGAAAACAAAAGCTTTACAACATTTTATTCGTTGTAAAGTATTGAATTTACTGAACTAAAGAGGGAAAGCCAAGATATGGTTCCCTTAACTGCTGAAGTTATCTGTTATAAGTTCACTGACCGCAAATCTTCTCACTTTGCACCAAAGGTTTTATTTGTCTAATGTCCTCTTGATGATTCTCGAAATGTCAACCATCTTCAACTTTGTCTTCCTCTCTAAAAAACGAATGAATTATTTGTTATCTGTTGATTTGCCCCATTGCCCTTTGGTTTATTTAAAAAAAAAAATAAAAAAAAAAAATCCAATGCAAAATCAATTGTGTACTTGATCACAAGGGGTTGTAATCTGTGTCAAAACATTTCGAGCTATGATGGATTAAGTTGCATTGAATAGCTGTGGTTGAAACCTTGTACACAGGTTCAAAATGTCATGAGTGAGGCCTGGGTATCCAGCATTGATCTGAGCCCTAAACTCTCCCATGACACATCCAAGCAAATCTGACAACAGTTTCCTGCCAGACTCGAATCTCCTCCTCGCTCAGTCAGATCAAGCAATGTTTATTGTGATCGTGAGAGTGAGAGTTGATGTGTTGCTTAAAGTAGAATTATTGTTTAGTATGTCAGCATCCAGAATAACACCAAAACAGTGTTATATTTCACAGGGACATCGTGTTGTTCAGTGCTCCTTTTGGTTTTTAATGTATGTTTCCCTGTAAAGATGCTAACTACAGCTAGGCCTTTACTTTCCAGCAAGTGCAAGATTTGTTTAAAAGGCAGTTTTTCTACATAATTATGTGCTTTTTTTCTTTTTGACATGTTTTTGTTTAAATGCGTGTGCAAATATACTTCTCTCATTCTTTAACGGGGAAATAAGCAGAGTTGTAAGATTTGGGCCCCTAGATACTAAGATAAGAAACCTAGAAATATTAATAATAATAACAATGCAAGTCGTTTTAAAAGAATTAAATGTGAAAAGAGAAAATGCGTAGAAAAAGAAGAAAATCAGTAGCTGCTTACGCTCAGTGATGTAAGAAAGCATACTTAAATGGATACATTTAGCTAAAACTAGCTTTATTTAGTTTAGGTATTATTTAGTTTACATGTCGAGTCTGTGAGTTTTCTCTTCATCAATTTTCATTTCACATCTAGATCTACAAACTACTGTCAACCCATAAATTATAATTGTTATTAATTGTGATTTAGCACTAGTTTGAGTAGCGGTCCATCTTAGTTTACCAATGTTCATTTTTTTTTAGTTTTCCCTGATTATCACACACTTATAGTTTCCTATGTTATATATCCATTTGTATCATTATCCGTTTTAGTTCTGTTTAGTTTGAATTACTTGATTGATCATGACCTAATCTATATTGTTTTAGTAAATGATTTGTAGTTTGAGTTAAATAGTTTTTTCTGTTGCTTGACACCCTTAAGTGTTTGTCCACATTCTGTTCTTCTTATTCCCGTGTTTGAGTTTACCTGTCTGTCTAAATTATTCTCCAGTTAGTTTAAGATTTGATTTTCACAGTGTCCTTTGTTTAGCTGTTAATGTGCACCATCATTTCCTTAGTATCTGTTCTCCTCATGTTGTCTCCAACCTGGTTTGAGTTCCACTGTCCAGTGTTGTGTTTGTTAACATGTTTTTATATAAAGGAAAACATTAGCATGTGGCTTCCTTTTTCAATATCGCCTGTTTTAAATGACCGTAGGCACACATTTGCATACAAGTAACCAAATAAACTAATTATTAAGCAACTGGAAAGTCCCAGTGATGGAGCAGGAAAACAGAAGCAGCCTTTGATTCTGTGTGCCACAGCAATCGGATGCTGGATGACAGATTACAGACCACTGGCATTAAAAAGAAATGAAAAAGAAATCGCTGAGAGCCCCCCCTTAATCCTGCCGGATAACCTGTCTATCCATCACAGAGAGGAATAGAAATCCTGCAGGGAAATTACCTGAGGATCCACGTCATATGAGAGCAACATCTCTCCATCTCCAGGCACGCTTCCTGAACAGGATGTAGTTGATCAACGCCAGAAACACATCTTCTTTTGAACTTTATTCTACCACCCTTTATCAGTTTTTCTCCCTGCCAATCACAAAAGAAGACTTAAAAAAAACATTTTGATGGTCATGCCACTTTTTGAAACAATGTTAATCGGAAAGAGCTGGGAGTGACATTATGGATCCCTTTCCCACCTCAGAGCTATACTCCTGGGGTTTTCTTAACTTGTTAAAAAGGAAAACAAAGAGGAGTGTCTTCAGCATTCAGCTCCACACTCAAAGAGCAGCCCCTGGATATAAAAGGTGCTGGAAGATGTTTGAAATGTTGAGTTGAGCTCTTTGGTTGCCGGTCTCTTTGTTAAAGATGATATTCCCAGGGTTCCTGGCTGCTCAATGATTCCAGATTCTTCTTCCCTTTCCAGAGTGGAACAAAGCACTTTAAGAGTGCATTTCTTTTCACTAAAGAGCTAGCGTTTCCCCGGGTTATGCTTCCAGGGCTGTATGGAGAACTCGATGTTAACCATATTAAAATGTGTTCATATTTCATGCCGCCTATATTAATACACACATAAAAAGCCCTAGCAACCTGACATCAAATATTTCTCTTGTCTCTGGAGAGCAGTGCCCTAGAGAGCCGGGTCCAACCATTTATCTCATAGGTACGGCAAAATGCTAATTTCATTTGTTGAGCACATACATTATGAGAAACGCTTGGCTGCTGGGGACAGCCTGGCATGATTTTAATGTTCAATATTGGCAAAAATTCAAAGTCCTCCACAGAATCATAATTTGTGTCCTGTTTGAAAAGTAAGTGTGATTTTATTTTCCATCGATTCAACAAACTTTCAATTGTTTTCCTCCACTCGTTGCACTCATATTTTGTAAATCATAAACAGTGCAATTCCATTTGAGAGTAATGAAGGACTTATTTAGAGTGGAAATCTTGTGGTAGTTTTCTGCCCTAGAGATTTTTCCAGAGCTGGCCAAGAAATAGTTTATAATTAAAGTGGTTATCAACATTGGCATTATGATATAGCTAGTTAATTATTTTTATTTATTTATTTATTTTTTTTTTTGCTTGAAATTCATCTTAAATTTTAAGTGTAGTGTTCCAAGTTTTTGTCAGATTTTTTTTTATTTTATGAAGTTAATGTAATTAACACAAGTTTAAGAGGAGCTTTGGCTGATAGTTGACCATCTAATCATATGATCTCTTCTACTCATTACCTTCCCAGTGTATTAAGCTTCAACCAACAGATCAACATCATGATTGTGCTAGCTATCCCACCTTCCAGCCTCCTGGTCCCGCACTCCTCACTTGGACAGCTTGCTACTCTCGCTTGCAACTTTAGGCAATTAAAAGCAAGAGCGAACTCGTGAATTTGCCCAATATTGTCGTACCTCTATGTTTTGATCTGTCTTTTTTATCAAAACAGACGCAAAAAGCAGAACCTGACAGAAATTAATGGTTCAGGGGTGTCTTTGGCTACATTCAGACTACAACCCAAAGTGACACAAATTAATAAGTTGTATTTTTTTTTTCAGATATTTTCATGGCAGCCTGAACAGCCTGTCAGACCCAGCCCGCTTTCATATGTATTAGACCTGAATCAGATTTTTTTGTAATAGGACATCGTTCTGAAAGATAATGTTTTTTTTTAATGTTTTGCATAGTAGAGCAGGACATAAAAGCAGTTTCTCACAGAAACAAGTTGCTGGAAAAGTGGTCCTTTTACTGAAATTATTACAGAAAGATGTTTTTAAGGGTTTGAATGAAATCATAGTTGCTGTCCCAACACGTTTAACTCATAAAAATGGCTTTGTCCGTTTAAAAGTTTTGCAGTTACTATACTCTTGTAAGAAACTGAATTATGCCTTTGTATGATCTGCTTGAGAAGACCAAACGGAGCACAGGAACCAACGTGTACTGCTATCTTTTCAAATGCACATCAGGCAAAACGAGCCGATTGAAATGACAAAGTAAAAAGCCAAAAACCAGTTCAGGGTGTTAGAGGAATATGTGCCCCACTGTGTTTACCAAATCTGCATTTGAGTGTGTTTGAGTGTCAAAAGCCCATGGGATTAGCCCTAAATTTACACCTAAATCTCACCAGCTTTGGCTCTCGATGAGCCTCACCTTTTCTCTGAGAGAGCTAATCATGTATGCCTTAAATACCTAAAATTCCCAACAGCTTTTACTGATGCTAGCTGATGAGTATTCCTGGTTAGGTCACTCCTCTCTAGGAGGAGACTGGTCTGAAGAAACTTTCAAAGGCAGATAGCAGACTCAAATCCTGGCCCTTTTCGTCTCTGGAATTGGGAAACGAAAGTGCTCTAGAGCTCCCTTGTCATGTAGTAATCTTGGAGTTAAAATGTAATGCCTTTTTAGAATGATCAATTCCAAATTAAGTGTAGAGAATATCTCCTTATTCTTGGTTCATATTTCATAAGTTGTATAATCTAATGCATTGTTTATACACATCAATGATAATAAATGTTTGAACCTTTTTCAGTCATTCGTCTTTTACTGAAACACTTTTAAGGGTTAATAAGAATATTAACATTAAGTGTGAGTAAAATTAAAGGTCATTGAGTGGGTTAAAACTTAATATTATCATTAATAATTAACATGGTAACATTATTTGGCTGTTACCAAGAATAATGGTAAAGATAAAACCTTTTTAAATAAATTATGGAGTCAGATATACAAATTTATGTGAATTATTAAAAATCCTTTAGCACTTTTTCAAGACAGAACATGTGTGCCTTCAGTCCCGACTGGTAACAGTTTTTGGGCCAAGCAGTGGAACCCCTACTGTCACACCCTCTGCACGTTCTATCAGCCCCGATCATCAGTCACATTCTCCAGCCAATACACAACGCACTCAATCACCCGATTACTAATCAGACACACCTGGGCACTCATTACCTTCATCTGTTCCAGTCATCAACACCACACTATAAAGACTCACCCACGCCGTTCACTCATCGTCAGGTATCATCTTCACAGGATTGTATCTCTCTCCGTCTTCTCATCCCGATCTTCTGCCAGGAGCTTCTGCTACTCGTTGCACCCAGAGACTAACCCCTGTTACCGGCTTGCTCTGCTCGAGGGAAGTACTGCTACTAACCACCTTGACTCTACATTGAACTGTTGCTAGTACTTCGGTACGAAGACTATTGTGTTTAATAAACACTGTGTGAATCACACCTTTTGCCTCTGCCTTCTGTGATCCGTGACACCTACACTCTGTTTAGTACTAATAAAGCATGCTTCTATCAAACATTTATGTCAACAAAACCACACGATTGGCTTTGTGGATTCACTTGAATTTTTACTTATTTTAACAGTGCAATCTTCTAGATGTCGTTTTGGCTTCTGCGAATGCTTGTCGTATAGGAGCCAATTTTTATTCTTACAGAACAGGAATTGAGGGCACTTATTATTTGCAATTATAACAAACACACAAAAAGCCAAAGTGATCGTTAAAACATATTGTCTGAACGTGTTACACAGCCCTCTTCATTGTGAAAGCTACAACAGTACTTACAAAGGCAAAATTGTTTGAGCTAGTTTGTCACAGAATTTCCTGACACCGTTGCAGTTGGTTACACAAACAATATTTCCTATTTTTAATGGCAAATCGACCAATTCTGTCACAATGTACCTTTCACACACATCCATGCACTCATTTAGAATGACTGTAAAACAGCTTAAAATGATTTCCAGGCACTCACTAAAGATGTGTAAATTGAGATGGATTGGGTTAACGGTAGTGAAGACCATGGGGTTAACGTGTCAAAACCAGTTCGTTGGTCACACACTCACACTTCTCAGCACTCCTCGTTACACATTTTATCTGAACCACCGGGACAAAAAGCAGAACTCGTGTCTACTCATAATGCTTGGCTACCTGAGCAAAGGGGACAGGAAATCATTACAGTCAAAACATCTCTGTCAAAGGTCACTTAAATCAGTAAAATAAAATTAGTCACCTTGAAAAGTGTCGGAACGAAGTTCGCGGTGGAGGGAAGCTATAAAATCCATTCTTTTACTAACTGGATTTCTGCAGCCTTTGTAAGTGCTGAAGTGTGATGTCTTATTGTGAGGAGGATGGGACTGCAAAGGGCTGCTGGTTGTAATGAATTGTACAGATAGGACCAGGCACTGCGCATATACAGACTTGGTCAAGATTTGATACTTCAGACTGTCAGACCCCTGAACAAATCAATACAGATAATTCCATTAGGTTGACAATGGAGGACAAAGCTGTTCTGTCAAAACCAACCCATTGTTCACTTTACCCCAGGGTTAAAAGTCTGAAACTGTCATGATGGAAGCTGAATGACTAAAAAGTGTTTCAAAAGTCAACTGGTTTTTTACAATTGGACAATTTTTATTTCTATCTGGGTGTTTTAGTGTGTAAAAAAATGTGCCACAAGTATTTGTCAACGTGACCTATAAAAGGTTATAGGAGATGACTTCAAAAGAAAAAAAATCTACTTTAATGTCTGACTCTGTTGGAGGTATTGTTAATGATGGGCAAATCTTAAAACACCATTTATACCATCTATACCAATTCCCAAATTGGGGTGTTTTTTTGTGGGGAAATCAACATTGTGTTATGTTGATGAACACTGAACATGTCTGTTTGTTTAAAAATTTGACTTTGACATTTGACACAACCTAAATTGAGGAAACCCAGAGATACATTCAGATAAAAAAAAGAAGGAACTCATTTATAGGGTGAAAAATGAAGACACTACAACAGGGGAAATAGGTATGGACCAATACCAGTATTCGGTATCTGCCTGAATCCATGTTCCAGTACATTTTTTTAACTTCAATTCTATTGTCAAAAGCATAGCTGACAGAAAGTTGTGCTCTGCAAAATAGTTGAGAAGTAGCCGAACACTTACTACCAGCGATCTGATCAAATATATGTAAAAAATGTGCACAGGACAGTAAAAAGAAGACTCAGATGAAGGTTCTTGTACTTATATTCACGTTGATCAAATGTGGTCTTGGTGCATCCCTACTAAAAATAAATATATATATTTTATAAAGATATATTTTGTAAGAAAAAGGTCAAATTCCAACTGTCTATACAACTTTGGTGAAAATCTAAGTGAACCAAAACCAAAACAACACAGATGTGGCAAAATTATCTAATAACCTGGTCAAGAAGAAGATGCAATACATGAAGCACATGAAAACAGAACAAATGTATGTGCTCAACAAAACTGTGTATGTGTCAAATAATTAAAAATCATGTTCAAATAAAACATAAAAAAATAGCAATACCAATGTGCAGCATTAACGTAATGCAAATGGCTGGTAAAAACATGCTCAAAAAACTGGACCAGACAGGAGTACATTTGGCTTTGTAGAAATTAGCATAATCTACTTTTATTTCTAAACCTTTGTTGGGTATTCCCATTTTAAAAACAATTAAAAATCAAAATTTTACTCCATAACACATTAACATATATGACTTATCTCCAATTCAAACAATATAGAGAACATATTGAATTATTGCAAAATTAGAAACTAGCCAATATGACACAAGGGTTAAGTATTTTTCCTCCATAATACTCTTCTGTTCATGATATCAATTAGGCGTCTTTTTTGTGTTACATGCTTTGACTTATTTTTTAAAGTATGTAACCAAACATGTCTAATTAACATATTACGAAGGTCCCCAAAATGGCACATTTAAATCATTAGAACATGTTCAGTGTTCATTGATATAACACATAATGACAATAACAAAATTTATTAAGATTTCTGTTGTCTATTAAAATATACAAAAATTATGTTTAGGTTTTAATAGACATCAAACAAAAACAAACAGATTTACAGCAGGATCTGACACTGACTAATGTTTTGTTTTGTTTTTTACGTCTAATAAAAGCATCATTTAGAAAAGTATTTTATTAGCTGTAAAATCAAACAGGAACATGTTTACTTGTGCTGATCGTTGATGAAGTTGAAACTGCATCCACTTCTAGGACAGCCTTGTCAGCAAAACCAAAAGACTATAGAAATGTTTCATTTCCATGCATTTTTCTACACTATGTCTCTGTGTCAATTTTTATGGAGGGAAAATAGTTAAATTCAACTCAAATTGTGTTGTGCAAGAATCTAACACATGTGGCGAGTGTGATCTGGAACAACATGTGTCATTTTTATCACATCTTTTGTTGAAGTGTATCCGTGGTGAAGTTCACATTAGGAATTTTGCTTCTTAGAAATTCCACCCATATCTAGGGTGCTTTAAGTATGCTGTGAAAAGATGGTCCTGGCTTAGATTTATAACTAAAAACAGCACACAGACATAACCGCAACAGCTGCTATGCACTCCTCAGTGACAGCTAGCATTTGGCTCGTGCAGCCACTAAGTTCATATCCCAGATCTGTTGATCTTTCAGTTTATTATTGTTTTTCAACCCATCCTCGAAACTGACTATTTAGAGATAAGCTGTGTAGAAACAATGCACACAAACAGTATGGCACTTAACTCTATCAACCATAAATATAACAGACTATTAAAGCAACAATAAATAAAAAAACAAAACACAAATCTGCCTGGTAAGTATACCTTTAATGCATTCAATATCATTATTTTCAGCCTGCTACAATGTATTGCTGATTAAAACTTTGAAGTACTGTTGTCAAATTAGTTATAATTAGAACAATCTAACAAGCTAGGAAAAACCGTTGTCACATCTGGTTATGACATTTGTTGAGAAAAATGAGCTGGGTTTCTATCACCTAATGTGTTTCTAATGTGGGAAACATCAGATCAGCCATTTTCAGCTAAAGTCTTTCATTTTCCTCATTTGGTCATTAGTATGGTCATGCAAGTGTCAGCACCACTGTAGCTTCCCACTGTATTTTTAGACTGGGAGAGGAGATTCTAGATGGATATATACTGTAGATCATTATATGGCTTGAATTATGCAAAGAATGGTGACCGATGAGTGTGATCTATCATGTTACATTACGTCTCATTTGGTTTGCATGAAATCTGGAGAGAAAATCTCCCATTTTATGCCTCTGTTTAACAAAAATGTGAAAAACGCACATATCTAACCAAAGATGTATATGCAGATGTTGACTGTTAAACTAAGACCCTTGCTTTTAAATAAAGGTCATGCATCTGTGTGATTCGGTCCATCATCAATTGTGAAGTGAATGGAGCAAATTGGCCTTTTCTGTTGCTCTACAATACAATGCAATGCAAGTGTATTCATATAGAGCATTTAAAGATAATCAATGATGACAAAGCATTAAAAAAAAAACAGTTGATAGAACAAATGATAAAATAAATTATAATAATTAAAAAAAAAATTAATAAAAACTATAAAACAGAATAAAAAAACTTTAACACACTTAACAACTGAGAATATTAAATTTCCATAAATTTCCATGAGAAAACATGTGTTTTTAAAGAACATTTAAAAATTTTAAAAGAGGCAAATCTAACATGAATTGACAAGCTTTTCCAGGGTTCAGTACAGTGAGGGCACAAATCAGGGCTTGCTTGTCAAAAAACAGAAAGTCTTTTTTAAATCTAACAATATTCAGGATATGTACAACCATAATTAAATGTCTGGCCTGTCTACTTGAAATCACTAACTATTCATTATAGCAATCACAAAATGTATTTGCACATTAATTGTAAAATTGGGTCACTGTTGGGCAATTTTTTTTGTGTGTTTTTTCTTAAGAATCAGCTGATTTTTAGGTACGTCATCTTTCTTACACTTTGTTTCCTGTAATTAGATAAAGCATACAATGGGCTGGTTAATGTCAGATGGCCGCCTGATGGTGAGGTGGTCAGACCAGACCAGCTCATCCTACATTGAGGTGAGATCAAATGCACCTGCATCCATCTTGCAGAGGGAGGTCTCGCTGTTAGAGTTTATAATTTTCATGTGAGTGTTTTTTTTCTCTGGGTGCTCTGTTTTTTTACACAACATACAAAAGGCAAAAAAAGAGACTTGTTTACTTGGTTAATGATCAAAAATAGTTTTTCTTTATCTTATAACGGTCTTATAACTAGACTAAACACAGACAAACCTATTTCCTGATTTTAAAAGCCCTTAGATGTAATTGAAATTGAAATAAGCTGAAATTCTACTCTCCACAGAAACTATTTAATATGAAATTGAATATTAATCTGATTTACTTCAGGCCTCACGCTTTGAAGCAAGTGCTATAAAATGATAGTAATCGCCTCGGTAATGTTTGTTTGCGCAAAGCTTTTAATGTAGTAGACTACTTCCACAATGTCAAGAGAACAAACAAACAATGCCCCATACTAAACCGAAATAGAATGAAATGGGAGCCATCTGTATTCATTTGAGAGGAGCTGCGTGATGTCAGAGGAAGTGCTTGTCGGTGCATTATTCCCAATGGTTTATGAAGAGCCAATCAACAGCCCGGTCAACTGTGTCCAGAGACTCATTGTGTTCACTGTGAAGGCAGTTTAAAATGGTTGATCCAGCTTAATTTGACTTTATTACACAGGACAAATCCCTCTGATGAAGAGCCAAGCCACTCACAAGATATTATTTAGGGCTTATTAGCGGAATGCAGTGGGCTGTTACAGAACAACATGCTGTGCGCGCCATCATCCTGCCTCTGTCCCCATATCTCTCTGGGAGATTTGCTTCACAACACATTGTACTCTGAATGAAAGGGGTTGGGGGGGGTGAAGAAAAGGTCTTAGGAATAGAATTTTCCCATGCTATAAAGATGTGAGCTGAAAAATGAAACAGCGCCACAGGCTTGTTTTCAAATTTCAGCTGTGACACAAAGCACCAATTAGGAGTGAAATCATTGCAGACTTCTTGAGGCTATTCACAACCATTTTTTTATACAGCATGCTTGTTGTAGTTAAATTATTATGAATGAAAGGCACATGAAATGAACAAAAGTAATTGCCAGAAAACTATAGCTGAAGAGTTTTGTGTTTGAGCTGATTTTCTGTCACTCTCAGTTAAAAAAATAAACAAGAGTGTGTGTTTGGTGCAGCAGCAACTGTGTTTTCTCAGTCTGGTGCCCTGCAGGCAAGTACCCAGGGCTTTGAGCTGAAGGTTGTGTTGGGCCATTGCTCCTCAGGGCAAACTGCACAAGCAGAAGTGCACTGTTAAAAAAATAAATAAATAAACGAAAACAAAAACTATCACACCTTAACATAAAAGTTATGCTTGCTAAGTTGATGGAAAAAAAAAATAATGATAGTTTTGCTTTATAAAATATTAATTTTCTGTATTTAAAAATCAGTTGTAGTAAAGTGAAACCAACAGTTTTGTTTTATATGTATAGTATGATTCTCACCTTTTACCCAAAGAAGCGAGGATACAAGGAGTGCATTAAAGTAATATTTACTAAAAACCACAGAAAAGATTGGCAGTGGCAGTGGCTTTTATCAACATAGCATAACAAAGACATTGTTATAAAAGATGTAAAAAGTGGTGGAATAACGAGGGAACACAGATGCACTGTCTAATCAATCAAGGACAAAAGGAATAAGGTGTGATTGGTGAGTGGAGTTTGAATTTTTTATTTTGCTTTACTTTAAACATCACAACTATTTAAAAAAATGTATTCCCTGTACATTTTCTGAATTACAATTTAGATGAAATTTTTTTTTTTAAATGTTCTTCGAATCAAAATCTTTTAAAACTTGCAGTTGTGGTTTAGTGGTTAAGGAGATCGACTTGTGATCAGAAGGTCGTCGGTTCGATCCCCAGATCCACAGAGTTGAAGGTGGTGTGAGTGATGAAACCCTTGCTTTCCGTTTTCAACAACTACAGCTGTGGTGCCCTCGAGCAAGCCACCAGTTCCCCGACTGCTTCCCAGGCGGCGTAGCCATGGCTGCCCACTGCTCCGGGTGTGTGTTCACGCTGTGTTTGTTCACTGCTGTGTGTGTACACTGGGATGGGTTAAATACACATACGGGTATGAGTCACTCCATTTCTGACCAACTGGTTACTTTTACTTTCAAAAATCTATAAATATAAAGTCCTAAACCACAAATAAAATAAAACAAAAAGGTTAGCAAGCCAGCTTCTTCAACATCAGAGCTTTACCTCCATGTCTTTCTTTTTCTTTATCTCTCTGCCTTGAATTTTTATTTTTCTGTCAGTCTGTCTGACTTTTTGTTGTTACATCTATCTGACAATTTGTTGCTTTATGTTGAATAGAATATCTATCTGTCCATCTCTCTTCAGTCAATAATAGATCTATGGTGTTATGATGTTCTATCTGTCTGTCATTTGTGTCGTTTTAGTTGCTCTCTTGTCAAAAAGTTGCATACCCAGTTAAAAAATTAAGCACACAGAGTACTTAAAAGTAAAATACTCGTGTGTACTCGAAGGTGTATATTCATGAATAGTTAACTTGAAACATGCTATTTTGGAACAACTACCTTTGTGCTAAATATATTGAACTTTTAAATAAATTCGATGTTAAGTGCATTTAAGATCTTGTAATCCAACACTGATCAACACCGCTGTTGGGGCATGGCGCTATAGAAAGGCATCGAATTGAAGTGAATACATCTGAATGCTCCATGGATGTGGGGATGGTGCATATGTTACCAGAGACAGAAAACAGAAATAATGAAAGACGCTTTGCACTGACAGGTAGTTAGCTAGCATTGCAAATTGCAAGAACTTGGCGACCATCTTGTATAATTCACAGCGAGCAGAGAAAGTGCAGGTGGGCAGTGTTAATATTTCAGTGGCTTGCGGAAGCCTTGAACATGCCTTGCATACCTGAGATAAATAGTGATTTATGTCAGAAACCCCGTCGAACGTCCACTGTGTCCAGCAGCCAATCACTCACACTGGTGATTTATTTATTTCTTTTAGGACCCTGTGCTATTGTGGATATTAGATTCCTCTAGGGTCCTCCACAGCTTCCCACAAAGACACGGCTTGCACAAACAACTGTACTGGCCAAGCGGGATGCCCAGGAGGGTAAGCTAATATCCAAACACCTGGAGCTGAGATGCATGTTGGGAAACATCTACACCCCACAGAGAATAAAAGAGCAAATGTGTTCTTGTTCGGATCTGCAGAGGGGAATGAGAGTGTGAAAAAAAACCTCTGAGAAGGAAAAGATTGCTTACTAGGAAATAGATGTCATCGTTTCTTTGCTCCGTTTGCATGTGTGATGGAGAGAATATGTTTCCACTTGTTTATAGCTCTTTCTCATAGCGTATCTGACTTTGTTTGTGCACTCCTCTTGGGTTAAATCTACAATTAAAGTGTGTGATGGCCAGCTGGTCACACAGTATATATTAGGGATGTTATGAGATGTGCAGAGGCTTTTAAGCGTATGTCAATTAATGAAGGGGGTGTTTCCACAAAGCGTGGAAAGAGGCTTGCTTCATTTGGGGGAGGAGCCAAAATGATGAAGCCTCTCTGACCGGCTGAATCATGTGACTGCTTCAGGGAGCGCTTCAGATTTTGCTGCGAGGTGGTATAGACCGGCTCAGGGTCCATTCAAATTGTGGGTTTTTGAAAGTGTGTGGAGAGTATCGAGTATGTTATAACAATAAACAAAATGAAAACAAATTCCCCAGTCCTGTGCATGATTTCCCAAGATATTCACGTTTAATCTATCTCCTTTCCTTAGTTTCACAAGCACATTTACTGTCCTCCACCTGATTAAACTCCTTTTAAGGAAAAAAAAACATTACACAACCTGTCAAATTATGAAATAAGCATTAGGGAAAATTTACACACGTAGAATCTGTATTTGTACATTTTATGTAAATATATGTGATAATTTAAGAAGATATTTTATTGATTATTATTTTTTTTCTTTAAATCAAGTCATTCCCAGAAAACATAACCGTCACAAAAGTTCAGATGTCACACTTGATGTGGTTTAGATACTATTATACACTTGGCCAGGAGGTGGTTTTGTGTGCACATGAAGCTTCAAGAAATTAACACTTTCTCGAACCAATTGTCCCAAGTGCTTTATCTCACCATCAGTAGGTATCAAGATCAGGATCAGGATCAGGATCTGGCCGTCCCAGATGTGGCCTTCTTGTTGGACTTGGTAAAGGATGTTTGTCAGGAAATGGCTTCATTTTATACAGGAAGTGCCCAAATTGGACCAGTCAATTTTTTTTGTTAATTCTGAATTTGTTCATGTAACCATTTTGTTATGTTATTCTTTAAATTGTAGATCAACTTGTATTGTTAATTGTTTAATAAAATTTAGATTATCATTGTATGTCCATTTTTGGATACCCCTATTTGTATATGTACAGGTCTTATCAACCAGTATATAAGTGACCTTTCTGTACTCATTTAAAAGGTTGGTTTGTTTGATGCCTCAGTTGAGTTTGGATAGACCTCAATTAATTGTATTTAAATTGAATTAAGTTGATGTTCATTATCATGATCATTAACAGGATGATTTTTTGCAAAAATAAAAGTTATATTTTCTTTTGTATTCCACTGTGTTTGCTTTCGTGTTTGGTCCCTCACAAAGTGGATGTTCTCTTTAAGGAGTGGATGTAGTTTTGTAATCAGGTACATAGCTGGATGAAAAGGAGGAGAGAACAGAGAAAAAAGCATCTCAGCTGTAGTCTGCTCAAGAGAGCGATGTTCTTTACAGAGCCACCTGAGGTCACTGGTTTTATTTAGCTGAGATTCAGGGTCAGGTCTGAGGAGAGAAGCTTCAAGGAGCCTCAGCACAGTCTTTAGAGAGGATTGGCTTTTTGTTATTGTGTGGTTAGATGCTAGTCTCGTATGGTGTTAATACATAAAGAATTCAGAAAATTTTGCATTAATCAAAGAATTTAACTGATTTTATCCTAGCTGTTTTGTTAAACTACCTTTTATGGCATAAGTAAATTTTATTCATTTAAACCCCTTCAGACCTTGAACACCTTTGTTTTTTTGCTTGTTGAGAATTTCACTCAGTTTTAGATTTTATTTTTGACAAGCCATCAGAACAAAAACAAAACATACTTCATCGTTTGTCTGATACTTACAAAATAGTCCAGATTTGAAAGGGTTATTTCATATATATATATATGATATAAAATATATATATATATTTTTTATATATATATATATATATATATATATATATATATATATATATATATATATATATATATATATATATATATATATATATATATATATATATATATATATATATATATACGTCTCCAATAATTGTGGGGAACAGGTGCAGGTAATTAGCAAAGCTCTCTTTCTGTGCTACATTGACAGCGCCTCAGCATCCCTCACCTAACATTTGGAGCTTTATAAGCTCATGGGTTCAGGCCATGACTCCAAGCTCAGAACCCTCCTCCGGACAGCGTGCAAATGTATTTTCTTTCAAGCACGTGGGCACTTTAGAATCATGCTCATGGGTGGTTAAATTTAAGAGGGTGTGTCTGAAGATCAAGGGCTTCTTGAGGTCAATATTTCATTTGACAAATTAGTTGATGAACAAATAAGGAAATGACTGTTCCAAGCAGGGATATGTGCCTTCTTCTGTAAAAAAAATAACATGATGAAGATGAGCTGTTGCAACACACATGGAAAAATTCACTGTCTATCATGGCTATCCTTCTTTTTTTTTTTTTTTACTTCAGAACAATACATGTATCCACTTTATGTAGCTCCTGATTGGTTGGCCTGGCCAAATATCAAACAATGAATGTTCTGCAGCATCAAAGATGGATTCCACAGCATCTTGTGAATCCCTTGTAAACAAGAAAACTTACATTTTTTGTTCGAATATATAGTAACGGAGACAAAGACTGGTTCCCACTAGAATAAGAAATTAATTGAAGCTTGTAACAGACATCAAGTCACTTTTTAGTTGCTCATGCCATAGAACAGAATATCATTCTTGAAATAGCTTTGTGTGGCTCTTTATCCTAGCTGAGATTTATTTGTGAAAGGATGAATGAAGAAGCCAGTCTGAAAGATTCAGAAATGAGTCAGGCTATATATTAAAGTTAAATACATTTAATGCATATTTTTAGTATTTTTACAGGGCATATATTTAGCATTTTTTTATTAAAAAAGTAAACAATAATATTTAATCTGTCATCAGTAATCAGCAAAGATAATGGAATAATTATTCACAACATTTATTGAATTCATCAGTAACATATTAAACAATATTAAAATACAAATAATACAGTGATTTGTTTTTGTTTGTTGTTTCAACAACAGAGCTCTTTAGACATTGTTGATGTTACTAGATTTATCACTAAAGAGTTTCTGGTCTCAGAACGTACAGTTACATTCACTGTTTAAAGTTGAATGATTTTATTAAGATGAGGAGCAGAAGATATGAATAATTCTTCATTAAAGATGTGTCTCTCTAAGAAAATAAAATAAATGAATGTACATTTAGTTAATTTTTATAGAAATAGGAAAAAAACAATACATTTCTTGGTTGTGTTGTTTTTTTTTTACTCTTTTTACCAATGCTTACTTTTAAATGTTTTATATATTTATACTGGCTTTGCTGATGCAGGTAGCGGACACCAATTGACATTGTTTTCAACTTAAAATATTGTATTTTTACAAAAAATGAATATGGACCAATCCTTAGAAGAAAAATAAAATCTTTATTTTAATTAAACTCTCAGTCCTTGTTGTATTGAGTCTAGGAACACATAAATATAGGTGTAGCTTTTGTTTTCGGAACATAAATAACAAGCTTTTCTTGTCCACTGTCTTTTTTTTTCATCACACGCTCCATCTGGCTTGTCTCTACCTTATTAGCACCTACCTGTTAATTGGTGATGTTCTGATAGTGTCCAGTACGATCACAGCGGGAGACGAGCCTTTGGAGGTAAAAATAGATGCCCAGATTTCAGCTCATGCTGGCAAACCGTAGACCAAACAGCTCGGAATTTTCAGAGCTTTAATTGGCACTCTACTATGCTGCTCTCAATGTGTTTTTTTTCTCTCTTATGAGTAATCGGGATGGATGAAAAATTATTTTCTACTACAGATTATAAGCTCTGTTGAACAAAACTGCTTTATTAAATTAAACAAAATGTATTAAAGTTTAGAACTATTATATTTTACTTCCAGTGTGAAGGTACCATTTTCTGTCCATTTTTGCACTTTTTTTCTCTGATCAAATTCCGACACCAAATGTCATCAGTAGTTTTTTCCTTTTGCACATTTTCCCTCAAATTAAAGTAGTTTTTCGTAACATTGGATGTTTTTTTCTGCAGTAAAATGCCAGCATGTTGTTATCTGGAGTCGACGGAAAAAATCCACCACTCGCAGAAATTTTCTAGAAACGCAAAATGAAACAGATTCAATGGTTTTGTTTTCATATTCTGATATTTTCTAAAGATTGAACATAAAGGTATTCACCTCAAGGTCTGTTTATTTTCATATCACCTTCGCCTCAGAATTTCATCAGTTTCTACCTGATGGTCACTGAAATGGATAGAAACAAATGAAAGAGTTTAAGCAAAAAATGTATTCAAGTCAAAACGACTGAGGCAACAGGTAATTGCAATTTTTCAAAATGAAATATATTGTTTAATACTTTTTTTAAAGCCATTTCTTGGGTTGTCTTTTAATTCCTTGAGTTGTGAACTTTCATTTATATATATATATATATACACACACCTTAATTGTGTATTATTAATTATTACGTTAGTTAAGTTTATAGAATAAAGTATAATAATGATATGATAATAAAAACAACACTAATAACATTCAATAACAATAAGTTAATATCAATATTTTATATAAATTATTAATATAATATTAAGTATTAAGTAAATGATGTGTATATACAACAGTTTGACAATAATAACACTAATTACATTCATTATTACATTTTAAGTATTAAGTTAATGATGTGTATATACTACATTATGATAATAATGACTATGTAAATACGTATTTAGTTAATTAAGTCTGTGTGCAATATCATTAAAAACACTTTTGAGTGTGAATTAATTTCAAGGTCTCAAGCTGAGGCTTTCTAAACTGTGTGTTCAGAAAGACAGAGAGAGGACCGTCTCAGGTTACATAGGTAACCAAGGTTCCCTGAGGGAACGAGACGCTGCGTCCAACGCTATGGGGAACGCTTGCTGCGTTTCCGGCTCTGAACTATGTGTCTAATCTCGTCCAATCGACAGGTGTGACGTCATCCGAGCGTGACGTCGCACCCGGAAGGGTGCAGTATAAACGAGGACGCGATGGAGACGACAACCAGCTTTGAAGCCAGTAAGCGCCGTCAGGACGTGGGCGGAGTGGCCTGGGGACGCAGCGTCTCGTTCCCTCAGGGAACCTTGGTTACCTACGTAACCTGAGACGTTCCCTTTCAGGAACTCGAGCTGCGTCCAACGCTATGGGGAACGAGTGTCAAAACACGCCATGCAGCCCCGGACTGATCTTATGTGACAGCCGAATGAAGGACTGCCGAAGCCGGGGAGTCATCAAGGTCCAAACTATAGGACCGGACGAAAGTCAACGGCGTGGACCAACCCGCTGCGTTACATATCTCCAGCATAGAAATGCCGGATGAAAGGGCCTTAGAAGCCGCCATACCTCTAGTGGAATGCGCTCTGACCCCAAAGGGGGCCGGGAGACCAGAGGCCGCATAAGCCGAGGCGATAGCGTCCACAATCCATCTGCTCACCGTCTGCGTGTTAGCAGGAGAGCCCTTCTTGTGTGGACCATAGCACACAAAGAGCTGATCCGAGCTCCAAAACTGAGCCGTGCGGCGGACGTACAGGTCCAGGGCCCGCACCGGACAGATGTTATGCAGGAGCTCCTGCACCGAGGACTCAAAAGGAGGAGGAAAGAACGCCCGTAACCTGACCGTGCCCGGGGTGACGGAAGGCACCTTCGGGATATAGCCCGGTTTAGGGTGCAGCGATACGCCAACCATCCCAGGGGAAAATTCAAGGCACGAGGGAGCCACAGAAAGTGCGTGCAAGTCCCCTGCCCGTTTAAGGGAAGTGATGGCGAGTAAAAATGCTGTCTTAATAGACAGAAAGCGCAAGGACACGTCACCCAAAGGTTCGAATGGAGGCCTCTTCAGGGCCTCCAAAACGATAGCCAGGTCCCATGCAGGGACTCTAGGACGGTCCAGGGGCCTCAGCCGCCTGGCACCGCGAAGAAAACGAGATATAAGGGGGGACCTGCCCAAGGGAAGCCCATCAATGGGGCCGTGGTAGGCTGAAATGGCCGATACATACACCTTAATGGTAGACAGCGAAAGCCCCTTGGCGAACAGAGCCTGCAGGAAGTCCAGTACTGACCCGACCGGGCAACGAGCTGGATCCAGGGTGTGTTGAACACACCAGGCCGAAAACCGTCGCCATCTCGCGGCGTAAGATCTCCTCGTAGAGGGAGCCCTGGAGTGGAGAATGGTCTCGACGACCTCAGCCGAAAGACCTGACTCTAGGAGCTGTGCCCCCTCAGGGGCCACAGACACAGCCTCCATAACTCCGGACGGGGATAGACCACCGTCCCCCCGTATTGAGAGAGAAGATCCCACCTGATCGGGATCTCCCATGGTACGCCATCCAGGAGGGCCAACAGGTCCGCAAACCAAGGTCTCCCTGGCCACCGAGGGGCCACAAGGGGGAGGGATAGGCCCTCTAGACGTACCCTCTCCAGGACTCCTGGAAGCAGCGCTACTGGGGGAAAAGCATACAGGGGAAGCCTCGGCCACTCCTGTGCCATGGCGTCTATCCCCAGAGGCGAGGGAGGACTGAGAGAGAACCAGAGGGGACAGTGCGAGGTCTCCCGAGTCGCAAAAAGGTCCACCTGAGCTCTGTAATACCTCTCCCAGATCAACTCCACCGTCTCCGGGTGGAGACGCCATTCCCCAGGTGTCGGTCCCAGGCGCGACAATGCATCTGCCTCCACGTTCAACCGGCCCGGAATATAAGATGCTCGAAGGGAGCAGAGCTTGTCTTGGGCCCACAGGAGGACACGACCAGCCAATCTGCACAGCCGTTGTGATCGTAGTCCCCCTTGACGGTTGATGTAGGCCACCACGGACATATTGTCTGAGCGTACCAGCACGTGGTGACCTCTGATCTCTGGCAGGAAGTGCAGAAGAGCACGAAATACGGCCAGCAACTCCAGGCAGTTGATGTGCCACGAGAGATGGGGCCGATCCCACCGACCATGGGTGGCGCGGTTCCCGAGCACCGCCCCCCAACCCGTGCGAGACGCGTCCGTGGTGATAGTCATCCGACGGTAAGGCGTCCCCAATACGGGTCCCTGGGACAGGAACACAGGGTCCCTCCAACGAGAAAGGGCCCGCAGGGCCTGACTCGTGGTCCTGATACGACGGAGCGGATTGCCCCGGGGAGAGAACCCTGCACTCCTCAGCCACCACTGAAGGGGCCTCATATGGAGAAGTCCAAGCGGAAGAATCGTCGCCGCGGATGCCATGAGGCCAAGCAGTCGTTGAAACTGCCGTACCGACAGTGAATGGCCTAGCCTCGCCCTCCTGGCCGCATGTAGGATCACAGAGATCCTGGTCTGAGACAGACACGCCCGCATAGTGGTGGAGTCCCACACCACACCTAAAAAGGTGGATCTTTGGGTAGGGACCAGCACACTCTTTTGGGGGTTCAGCCGAAAACCCAGCACCTTCATGTGAGCGAGAACGACATCTCGATGCCGAACTGCCTCTGGCTCTGAGCGAGCCAACACCAACCAATCGTCGATGTAGTTGAGGATGCGGATACCTTGAAGCCTCAATGGGGCCAGGGCCGCGTCCACACATTTGGTGAAGGTCCTGGGTGAGAGCGAAAGGCCGAAAGGAAGTACTCGGAACTGATAAGCCGTGCCCCCTACGGCGAACCGAAGAAACTTCCTGTGAGAAGGAAAAATGGGGACGTGAAAGTAGGCATCTTTGAGGTCGATGGAGACGAACCAATCGCCGTACTTGATCTGCGCCGTGACCTGTTTTAAGGTAAGCATCTTGAACGGCACCCTCATGATGCGACGGTTCAAGAGCCTTAGGTCGAGAATGGGGCGCAGGCCCCCGTCCTTCTTTGGAACCAGGAAGTAGCGACTGTAAAATCCGGAGTTCCGGTCGTGCAGAGGAACCATCTCGATGGCCCCTTTGCAGAGCAGTGTGGCCACTTCCTGGTCCCTGACCAGAGCTTGCGAGGGATCCACCATAGTAGGCAAAATCCCGGCGAACCGGGGAGCCCTGGATCGAAATTGGATCCTGTAACCCAGTTTCACAACTCGCAAGACCCACTGGGAGATACCTGGAAGGCTGGACCAGGCCTCCACGTAGCAGCTCAGGGGAGCCAACCTCTCGAGGCCGGCCTCTGGTAACTGGCGGGTGGTGGCTCCTGAGACGGGCATGGGGTTCCATGGAAGCCCTATAGCCCCGGCCACCGAGAGCCTGGGTGGACGCAGGGGCAAGATACACGCTCCCTGAAGCACCGAGGGTGGCAGGGAAAGCGGAATAATAGTTGGGGGGTCGCCGGCGGAGGATCGCTGACCATCTTGGCATGCGTCGCTCCAAGAAACCGGGGACTCCCCCAGCCCATCAGGAACGCTTTGCCTCAGCCCTCTTACGGAAAATGACGGTCCTCAGATCCGCCACTTCCTTGGGCTGAGTCTTGTGTCGCCGCCTCTCGGGAGGGGCACGGGCAGCGACACTCTGCTTCTGGGCCCCCCTGTGCCCAGAAGCCACAGCCTTAGGGGTCTGCTCCCGCCCGGCAGAACTCCCAGGGCGACAGCGGCGGGGAAGAAACCTCTGGAAGGCCGCGGACTGGGTCCGGGCCTCCTGGAACCTGCCAACTACTGCCGAGACAGCATCGCCAAACAGGCCCGAGGTAACCACTGGGGCGTCGAGGAGGAATGACCTGTCCTTCTCATTAAGTTCGGACAACGTCAGCCATAGGTGGCGATCCACAACCACCATGGCAGCCATTGACCTCCCCAACGCGCGAGCAGTCTCCTTCGTGGCGCGGAGGGCGAGATCTGTCACCTTTCTCAGCTCCGCCACCACAGGGGAATCCCTCAGACCGAGGTCCCTCAGGAGCTCGGCCTGGTACGCCTGCAATACCGCCATGGTGTGCAGGCAACCGCCAGCCTGCCCGGCTGTAGAATAAGCCTTCCCCACTAAGGCCGAGGTGGCTCTAAGCGGCCTGGTGGGGAGCGCCGGGGCCTTCAGGAACGATGCCGTGCCATGGGAGAGATAGCTCGCAAGCGTCTGCTCCACCTTCGGGATCGTTCCGTAACCTCGCTCCTGCAACCCCTGGATGTTAGAGTAATAGTGCACATCGGGGGAAAACAGGCGGGTCGAGTAGGGGCGATTCCAAGACCTGGACACCTCAGTGTGCAGGTCTGGAAAAAACGGTAGGCCCCGGCGTGGAGGTTGCGACCGAGGGCGCAGATAGCGTTCGTCCAGTTTGCTCTCTGGACGAGGACCCTGTGCTTCTGGTGGCCAAGAGATATCCAATCTCTCCACCGCACGAGTCACGACCTCCAGCAGCTCCTCAAACTGGAGCGGCTGTGCCGGATCAAGCACAGCGGCTACCAGTGGAGGGATTGACTCGATATCAACCTCCTCAGAGGAAGACAGGAGTAATCCCTCGTCCATTGCGTGGGGGGAAGAAGATGCCGAAAAGCGCGCTTCCCCCGACGGCAGTAGACCGGAGCTAGCGGGTGAGGTCGGCGATAAGGCTAGGCCCGTCCCCGTACCCTCCGCTAGCTCCACCAGCGAGCCCCAGGACCGAAGCGGCTGCTCTGCCTCGGCAAAAGCAGCGGCGCGGCTCCCGGAGCTGCGAGGGAGAGCATTTTCCTCAAAAAATGCTCTCCGCGAGCGGAGTGTGCGCATCGGCATGCGCTCACAATGCTCACAGCCGACTCCCTCGAGAGCCGACTGGGCATGATCCACTCCCAAACATAACAAGCATAGCACGTGAGAATCCTCGCCCGAAATAAACCGCGGGCAGGGAGGAAAACACGGCCTGAACGTATGTTTCGCTTTTGAGGAGCGCTTCATTCTCATTCACACACTTTAAATAGCCACCCGTATTCGAAAGACACATAAACAGCGCTTACTGAAAGCAGAAAAGCTGGTTGTCGTCTCCATCGCGTCCTCGTTTATACTGCACCCTTCCGGGTGCGACGTCACGCTCGGATGACGTCACACCTGTCGATTGGACGAGATTAGACACATAGTTCAGAGCCGGAAACGCAGCAAGCGTTCCCCATAGCGTTGGACGCAGCTCGAGTTCCTGAAAGGGAACATTTTGACTGAATGGTGCGAGGTAGCGTATCAACCCAAAATCAGAAAGCTTTTTATTGCCAAGTGTGCAGCACACACACAAGGAAATTGTTGTGGTAGAGGGGTACCCCCCAGTGTTGATTTTAGAAATAGAGGTACTAAAATATAAATTAATATGACTATAACTAAGTCCAATTTGCTTAAGAGGTGTGCTTTGTAGCTAAATTGCAGACCAAAGCGTAAAGTAAAAATAAAGTGCAGCAACAGAACAACAGAATGTTGAGAGACTGGAAAGAAATGTAAGCATAAACATCATTTACAGGCTGATCCTACTCAAAATGAGAATTTTTTGGCTGGACAACTATTTTCTGTGATATCAGTGCTTAAAATAAACATGTTTCTGTAATGCTTCTTGACAAATCAGGTCAATTTTAGCATTACTGCACCTTGAATCTAAATGTATTTCTCATGTTTCTAATCTCATTCAACTCTACAATTTACTGCACTTTGCATGATAAATCCTTTATTTGATTGGTTACATCTTAAAAAATTGTAAAAAAAAAAACCCATAAACCAAAGTTTGAGTTATTGTCAGTAGAAGCTAAATACTTATACTGGTAAGATTTAGTTTTTTAAACATTTGCCAGATTAAAGGATTCCAAAACTGACACATTAATTAAAAACAACTCGTTCAGTGAGGCTTTTAGCATGTTTAGGGAAGTGTTTGCTCCAGGGGATATGCTTAGAAGGGTTGTTTATATAGTGGATAATTGGTATCATGCCTTTTTTAATACTAAACGAGCATAATTAAGGGGACATTTTGACAGATTTAATTTACTGTGCTTTTTTCCAACAGAAAAAGCTGAAAATCAAACATTAAGAAGTAAACATTTAATCTCCTGAGTTATTTACTTACTGTTTTTTTTAAGTTTTAAATGCATATATTCTCGGATGGCAAAAATCTGCAGGACTTTGATTAAAAAAATGAATAATTATAACCCTGCCATTAATAATGTTTGCGGAGCATGTTTACATAACAGAAAATATATATATATATATATATATATTCATTTTTCTTTTGCTTACTTTTAAAATACAGTGCTAAAAATAATTAATCATGCCAAGTTACAACTTTTTAATGCATCTTATTAAATGTAGAGGAACAGCATGTGCTCAAGCATATACCGAGTTTATGATTATTTCAGACCAAATGTTGTGATGGCCTTTACTCGATTCCTCCAAATCATTGATTATTTTACACATGCTCCCACACTCACCAAATGAAACCTAAAGTGACATCACAGATGTGTTGCATCACGGGAAATAAAGAAAGCCTGGAGGGCACATGAAAAGAATAATTGACGGGTCTGTCCATGCAAACCTCCCTCCTCCACCTGACAAAATGGCATGAAGCACTGCTAGCAGTTGCAGAGAGCAATGTCATCTAAACACTGCTTCTATTTAGCGAACCAAGCAAGCAAAATCCTTTTCTCTGTTTTTCTAAACTCATCTATCAATTTTAAACAGAATGCAGCTGAAATCGATGTTCAGTTAAACACAGATTTGAGCAAACTGCTGTTGTCTAATGCGCACCTCATGATGAGAGTGAAATATCAAGGCACTTCCACATTGATCCCCCTTCGATCGATCCACAGCCAGAGCATCACATATTAATTTCTCCAAAGACTTTTTTATCTTTGAACAGGCCGAAGTGACAGTGGGAATATTGTCATGCGGATGCTGCCCGCAGGCTCGAAGCTGATGGAGAGCCGCAGACCATGGCCAGGCAGGTGACAGCTTCGGTCCTGCTGTCAGCACTTAGGATTTCCCTATGGGTGCAGCAATTCTGACAGCAGCTGCCAACCGAGATGCACGTACACAAACACACATGCATCTTGAGATTCTAAGGTGAGACTGAGTGATTTAATGAAATTTGATACATCATACAGTCAGATTTTTCCACATGCTGTGTTTAGTGTTATCACCTGCTTGTTGAGCAATGCAATGTTTAAGATTGAAACTGGTGTCACAATGAACAATGTGTGGTTATTGAATTGCTTCTGCAAAAGTTAGCTAATCCAGTTGCTTTCAAAAGAGTAGACGCCCACTTTAAAGATTTGTATACACTCTAGCACCGCCCACACCAAAGATCCAATAACAAATGCAAAATCTGGCATACGCTTGCTGATTTTAAAGTGTCACCATTCACCTGATCCAACAGAGTTTTCTTGTCTTGTTTAAAAATCTGTGGGGAAAGGGGCGTGGCCAGATGTAGCATTAAAATAAATGTCTAGACTTGCATAAATAATACATAAAAACTGCTCATTTGCTTACAGAAAAGAGAGAGAGAGAGAAAATAAACTACTTGTACCCAGAGACGTGCAAAGCTGTGAGTTGCCATCAATAAACAGCAGCTTTTTCGAGTGAGAGGAAATGTGTAAATAAATCAGCGATTTACCTAATGATGGGTAGCCAGTAGAAAATGCTTGCATGCGACACATTTCATGTGCTTTGACAAGCGGTGAGTGTTTCAGAGGTCACTTTAAAACATCAAGCTTTTCTGCCCTCAAAATATTGGTAGCAGCCAGAGCTAGAGGAGAGCTACGCAGATTGAGACAGAAATATATAACGTCACTTTACTAGCTTTCAAACAGCAGGAAATCTCACAATAATACCCGAGAGCAATCTAATTTGTTTTTCCTCTAGGGAGCACCATACACTTTCATATACATCTGATAAAAAAACACTTGAAATCACTTGAAAAGTTCAAACGAACAGTACATTAATTTTATCTGATGTTCAAATTAAATTTGTTTCTACATGTAACAACAGATCCTTTTGGGATCTTTATTCTTTTTTCAGAGAACTTTTCTCGTTATATTTCTCTTTTTAAATGATTACAACACAGTGGAAGCACACAGACCCCATTTGCATGGCATTTTTTGTGGAACAATAAATAGAAAGTCATTTTAATATCAAATGTGGATATTTTGGTGTCAAATGTGGATATTTATCTGTTGTTTTTTTGTGTTTGTTGCATCAGGGTTCAATGCAACACATCTCTCCAGTGTTTACTTACTTTCTCTCTGTCTCTCTCTCTTTATTTCTGGTGGTATTGTTTTTTTTTTGTATATTCAAGAAATTGGAAGCAAGTCACAGAAAAAATTTTTCTTGCAAAACCAAGATATTTATGAATTGTAAATGTAATTGTAACTGTAACTTCATAGTAATAACCACAGAAAGTTTTGTGAAGTATTAAATAAATGTACGAACCAATACATTCCCACATGTTGTGCATAGTGATGTAATTCGTGAATAATTCATAAAAAAAAACACTGAATCTTCAAATAACAACTTGTTTTGCGTAGTGAATCATTCTTGCTTTTCTTTACTGTATGCAGTTTACACATTTCCCAATGCTCCCTCCTCCCAGGCAGTCCCAGACTAGTTGTCAGACTCTCCCACTCTCAGCAGCATCGCCAGATGTTCTGAGGAACTAGATTGATGAGTTAAATCATTGTGTTTGTTCATGTACCATCTTTCAACATTAGTACTGATACACCCAGAACAAAAAATGGACATGAGTAGTTCTTCTGAGCTCTTTAATTCATCTCATTTGTTTATTTTTCTATTCTCAATGCTTCCCAACTGCACCCTGAACTGGATAGGGGATGAGTAGTTCTTCTGAGTCGCTCATTCCCAGAATTTTTTTGTAGCACCGGATGTGGAAAAGAGCAGTTCTTTTGATTCGCTTGTTAACTGTTTAGTTTTGTTTGTATCAACATGCATCATGACATTTCACATAGTATTCTGTTGATATTTTTTCTGCATGTCTTGCTTAAGTTCAATATGATATGTGGACATATTATGAAAATTTATTAAACAAACAACCTTATGCTGTTGTTTTGAAAGTATAAGACAAGATGACTAGTTTTATATGTTGATAATAAGAAGATACAGGTAAACAAGTTGTTTTTTATTCAGACGACTGTATGTGTCTCTGTTTTGGGGTCTTTGTCATAACAGTTTGCAAGTAGATTTGTTAAGTAATCAGGAATTAATTCAAGAACTATAAGAATTTCATGATTCATCTGGAAGATTAGTTTTTTTTTATGAAAACGAGTCAAAAATCGGAGTCACCAAAATAAACCAATTTTCCCATCACTAGTTGTGCAAAAGTGCATCCGCTGGTTCCAAAATTCTCATCCCCAAAAAGCAAACTGTAGTTAAAGGAAAAGAAATGTTGTAATCGACTGTTCAACAGGTTGCTTTCTTAGATGAGGATGTACTTTCTGTTTCAGATAGAAATCGGATTCATCTCGAAAGGGAGGCACTGTACAACTGAATCAAAACAAGCAATATGCTGTCGTGATTGCGACTTCTTCTAGTTTCATCCTTTCAGCAAGCTTATCACATGTTCACCCTCTTAACTGATCCTACCTAACCCGATTCAACACAGACAGACTGGAAACAACACAAGCCAACTCCGAAAAATCAGCTTGAGCTGTGTTATCAAATGTTTTCAGGACATCCTTCATTCACCAAACTGATTTGGTTTTCTCGCCTTTTCACTCATGCTTGAACAACCAGTCTCTTCCTTTTGCAGAAACCAATGTCTCTCCACTCTGAAATTATCTCAGGATTTCCAGACATGTTTCAGGACCACTGAGCAAAGTCTCTTCTTCGCTGCCAGTCCATCCACTTCCAATCAGCTCAGAGGCTGCGCTTTAGATGGGCAAACAGTGATGTGCGGTTTTAATTAAACCGAGATCAGGTGCCAATGTCTGTGCAAACACATAGATCTTCTCCCTAAATCATTTCAGGATCTGGAAAAAATCAAAAGCTTCCTACATCTGGATTTTGTTTGAACAGTCCATTACCATAAAAATAATGAAATATAGTGATTTAATAAAAAAACACAACAAACAACTTGGGTGTAACCTTGTAAATGTTTAACACTGAAAGCCGCATTGCACACTAGTTTGTGGTAAAAATGAGTTAACTAGATGCTTGACACCAATAAACATTAACTAAATGTCAGGTGCAAATGAACAGATAAAGAAGATTGATTGATTGATTGTTTAGATGATGCTAGTGTCAATAAAAGCAATTACTGTACAACAGTACAGTTCGAACAAAGATGATATTTAATTAGCCAAAAACAAATAATTCATTGTCTTAAGCTGCTCCGCAGTTTAGCAAAAACAGAGTTTAGCTGGCTGTGGTAAACATGGTCCAAGTGTGGAAGTGGTGTCATTATAATTAGTGTGGAACAAAAGACACTAGTGTGGCCTAATGTTGAATTTAAGGTTAACTTAGCTGAAGCATGGGCCAGTAATGCCATCTTTCAGCCTTACCTGGAATCAGGAGTTGGGCCAGCCATGTAATTCATTTTGATACTTGGGCCAAGGAAAATAACTCTGAGTTCGAGCTGGGCCAAGAAAACAAGAACAACTGCATGGTGGGTTGATCACAGTTCTGCTTTTTTTTTTATTCTTCTACTCACATTGGAAAAAGATGATGATACACCCTGAAACAGTTACCAGGTCAGGGGGAACCTCACACATTCACCATTCACTCTTTAATGCAAATAAAAGTACCTTAAGTTCATCCACTTTTTTAGCAAAGACAGGACATCAGCATTTTATTGAGTCTCTTCAATAAGTTCCTTGGCTTGCCTCAATTGTGAGTTTCTGAGAGGCAGCAGCACTATCCCCTGCACCACCATGTTCCCCAAATGAATGGTTGAGTTGTCTTTATAACTTGCAAATCTAGGTGGTAAAGAGTTTTGATCAAATGCAAATGTAGGACAAGAGGAGCTGTTTTTATCAGTTGATTGGATTTTCAAGTGTGGGCAGTTTCCAAAGAGGCAGATGATTGTACGCTTTCAAGGGTTAGCCACAATAAATGATTGGATAAGTCTGTCATTTTCACCTGAAGTAAAGACGTTTTGATTAAATGTTTCAGATTTATTGTGACTGGATTTATTCAAGCATACAAAAGCAGTTGCTTTTCTACATCATTGAAATGACAGTTGCATAAATGGAGGGGTCAAAATCTGTCATTGAATTAAACAATCTTTGTGGTCTAAGGTTGTTATGGACAAATACAAGATTGTTTCATAAAGAACTATCATTTTTATTTCATTTTCAATTATATTGGGGTTAATGTGATTTTGTATTTGTAAAGAAAGCCAACATGTACTCTTTTGATGTAACTTTTCCTGTCTTTAAGTTCACCCCAAGGAGAAACCGGAAAAGGGGGGATTTTATACACCAGCCATGAACATTTATCAACGGAAAAGGCATGAGAAATCATAAAAACACAGCATTCAAGAGAAAAAGCATGCTGTCAGTTTGCAGCCTGTAGAATGTTCTGGTCGAGTGACAGCCAAGGGTGAGGCAGTGCTGTTTTATTAAGGTTAAAAGCAGATCATGCTATTCGTCAAATCGCTGTTTGGCTCAGATGAAGCCCTGGTGTTATGTTAGAATACCTCTACAGCTGGACACAGTCCATTTAAACAGCTGTCCCTGGAACTACTGCCAGACAGCCAGACACCAATGATGGGCACATGTTTTTGAAGACAAATTATCAGAAAGAATCACCATTGATGTCCGGCATTACGTCTAGATGCTTGCAAACGGCTTTTGAGTTTTTCTGTGATTAGCTTCTTTTCTTCTTCTTCTTCTTCTTCTTTTTTAATAGTCAAACTAAAAAACAACCAGATCAGTCTTACAGTCAAATGCATGCAATTTTTTTATGTCAATAAAAAAATAATATTTATAATAAATAATTATATATTTACATTTAATTACCATTGTCTACAATCACTGTTGGTTTTCTAATGAGAAAGTAATACTGTAACATGTTATTATATAGTTAATAAATAACAATTTGGCTCTGTGTATGCATCCAAGACATGAAAAAAAAATCTTACCGTTATGCAAATGTGTTACAACATAACTCAGTCTTTTTACAATCAATTTTATAGATGTAGTTATATTTTATAAGCAATTTTTTAAATCGTATCTTTTTATAATGATGCATTTCATTTCACTTTTAATAAGTACTCGTTTGAACCACCGTTAAAAACTAATTGTTTTGGGTTTATTCATTAGTCACATAAAGAGCTTGTACACTAGATTAAACCTGTAATATACAGTCAATGGGTTGAACGTTTTTAATGTCAAAACCGGGAAATGTAGTTTATTCAATGAAATCCGACATGGTTTTAGACGAACAAAGACTGATTGTTAAACTACATTTCCCATGATCCTTCTCGATACGGAAGCTTCCAAATGAAAACGAAAGTCGCATGGACAACTTGTGTAAAATGTCTCAGCACGGCACTAAGAAACGAAAATTAGACCGAGGTACAGAAGATTGCATGTACTTTGACAGCTACTCCGACGTCACCATCCACGAAGAGATGATAGCAGATACAGTGCGCACGAACACGTATCGAATGGGTATTTTTAAAAACAGTAAGTCAATAGAGGGGAAAGTGGTGCTTGATGTGGGAGCCGGGACCGGCGTTTTGAGCTTATTCTGTGCACAAGCAGGGGCCAGAAAGGTTTATGCGGTCGAAGCGAGCTCGATAGCAGAGCAGGCTGTTAAAATCGTAAAACTCAATAGGATGGAGGACAGAATCGAAGTCATTAAAGCCAAGCTAGAGACTATCGAGCTTGTCGAACAGGTGGACGTGATCGTGAGCGAGTGGATGGGCTACGCGCTTCTCCACGAGTCCATGCTCAACTCCGTTATCTTCGCCCGAGATAAGTGGCTCAAACAAGGCGGCCTCATCTTACCAAGCCGGGCGGACCTTTACATAGCTCCCATAAACGATGTTGTTGTGGAGGGCAGGCTGAATTTCTGGAGCACGGTTAAAGCTCAGTATGGAGTGGACATGTCCTGCATGACAGACTTTGCCAGGAGGTGCATCATGAACAAAGACATCATCGTGAATCCGGTAACGGTGGAAGATGTGCTCTCTCACCCGTGCAGATTCGCTGGCCTGGACCTGAACACGGTCACACTCGAACAGCTCAAAGACGTCAGGGGTTCCTTCAACTGTCGGTGCTTCGGCTCGTCCTCCATCTACGCGTTCTGCGTCTGGTTTACTGTGACTTTCCCCAGCGAGGAGAAGGCCCTGGTGCTCTCCACGTCTCCATTTCTGCCAGAGACCCACTGGAAACAGGCTGTGCTCTACCTGGATGATGCCGTGGACGTGGTGCAGGACACTGAAGTCGAGGGCGAGATCAGTTTGTTCCCCTCAGAGGAGCACTCCAGACACATATCCATCCGCCTGGATTATGCGATAGGCGAGCAGAAGAAGCTCTCCAAACTATTTTCCATTCCTGATCAGTGTTTAGAAGTGAAATAAGAAGCATTATTTATCTGTCCTACAGTCCCAAGGAAAATCATCACACATGCTAAACTTTCTTTTAACTCAAGGATCCTGCAGTGACATGCAGAACTAGCATTTTTTTGGGATTTTTATTTAATGTAAAGACTTGTTTTTGAATCTGATCTTTTCCGTTGATGGAAATCATGGTTTGATGTCCTCTCTTCTGGCAGTATGCAAGCTCGTTATTAATAAAATGCTGCTAATTAATTTTTGGGCTTGTGTGTTTAAAAAAAAGCATGTGTTAGTTTCTTGAATATATAACATCTTTGAAAGCACTTGAATTTAAAAGATATTTTAGCCAAAAATATAGTCAATCACTTAACTCATGTTGTTCAAATTCCTTAATGACTTCTTTTGTTCCCAAACAATTTGAGAAATTTTAGGTCCCCTCTGTTATCTTGTTACCTTGGTTACAGAGTTTTGACAATGTGTGTCTGAGGTGGTCTTATCAAAATAAGGATTAGACGAGGTGCTTTTAGTCTAGGTGCTTTTTTTGTTTTCATGAATTCATTAGTTGACTCTCAAACATGTCAGAATAAAGGTTCGTCTGGGCATAAAATGCGATGTGCTAGGATTGAAAAGCTCACAGAATTCCAAAAGTTAGAAAAACAATATGTTAATCAGATGCTGTAACAATAAAGTTATTAGACTAATTATTCACTAAAAAGCTTGCTCATAATTTCAATGCCACAGATCTACATAGTTATACACAAATCCTATCCTCAATCCTTCAGAACACATTTAGAAGTTCCTTTGGAATTTCTGCGGTGTAATGGGTTTGCAATACTAACTGTAACTCATTTAAAGTGAAAAACAATGCAATGCTTGTGGACAAATGTTCTACAAGCACAACGTGAGCTTCCTTGCATTCGTTGATCACTTTGTTGATGGAAACAAATATTAACAAATATCCAGTTGAGTCGTTCTCACTATAAATTCTTTTTGCTCTTAAATAAAAGAGAACAAATTTGCATTCCTAGTGCTGAAAAGCGGCTAAATCTGGTAGATTGATCAACTTCTGTAGAAAACCAGTAAATCTTTACTTAGTCAATGATAGACGGTATTATGTTAAGATTTAGCTGGTTGTTAGTGTACATTTTTACTATTACAGAAGATAAATTCAAAAGGCACCACTTATTAGTTTAAGTGCAATTGACTCAAAACTTGTAATAGAATTTCTGTAATGTGATTTAATTTGCATGTGTGTGCGTGCGTGTGTGTGCAAATAAAATAGAAATCCATCCAGAATCTATAGTTGGTCATACCACAATTTCTTAAAATCCTGCTGTTATTTATTCTTTATGTGAGATCATAAATGATATTTTCTTAAAAACAAAACAAAGAAAAGTAGTTAGATGAGAGATAGAGATTTCAGGAACCATAAATAAATGCACTCTACATCACTTTATAACAATGCTGGCTTCCTAGAGATTTATTGTTAGATTTTTGTTAAGTCATCAGAGTCCAGATTATGCAGAACACTCGACTGGTTGGATTTTTTTGACACATTTATTTCACAATGCAGCACGATCCAAAATGATGCTCGTTTTATACCACGTGTTGTGCAGAAGTGTTTTACAGTGGAAGGGAGGCAACTATATGGGAGTGTTACAAGCTTATACATCAAGGTCTGCTATCTTGTTTTCATCCATCCATCTTCTTGCTTAGTCTCTTTTCAGGGGTCGCCACAGTGGCAACTCATCTGACATGTTTCACACAGCGGATGCTCTTCCAGCTGCAACCCACCACTGGGTACAATCGTACACTACAGACAATTGTATTTATTCAATTCTCTTGTACCGCATGTCTTTGGATTTATGTGCGAAACCGGCACACCCAAAGTAAACTGGGGAGAACATGCAAACTCTGCACAGAAAACACAACTCACCCAGCCGAGGCTCGAACCAGCGACCTTCTTGCTGTGAGATGACCGTGCTACCCACTGCGCCACTGTGTCGCCGTTTTGTTTTTATTTCCAAGTTAAAATGTCTCTGGGTGATTTCCTTTGATTAATGTTTGTGGATGAGAAGTTAAGAGTTTTAACTTTAAAAAAGCTTTCTATCAATGCAAGCTTTTAAAAGAATTCAAGTCAAGTTGGTTTGTGCATTCCGTTCATCACCAATGGAACATTAAATTACCTGATTTAAGAATTAAATGCATCTAATTGAATCCTGCTATTAATAGCTGTGTAGACACTAAGAAGACAATTAAAAGAGCCGCGTCTCCATCTCCTAGACAGCCTCAATGAGTTTTATCCACAAAGGCATATCATTTTATCCAATACATCCCCCGGTATGCTAATGATGTTACTGTAAATAAGCCAGGAGAAATCATTTGCTGCCTGCCAGTTACAGTAACCAATATTTCTGATTTGTGATGAGACACTTTGGAAGCATGCTATTGACAAATCCTAATTTAGAAGATGATCCCAAGGCACTGGGCGGATCTTCATGGCCGAGGGACAGTTTGTCATCATTAGCATTAGCAGCCTGGTTTTCATTAAGGTGGTAAAATAAACCGTGGAGACGGAAGGTCTCTTGTGGTGCGCTATATGCCCTCAGACCAACTTGAAAGTGAGCAGATTTAATGAACAGCGGGTAACTCTGTTTTATTTTAAGAGGTTATTAGGTTTACTGCTTGTGTGGAGGTGTTTGTGTGTTTCATGTTTGATGAGCTCACTTGCTTCTGTGAGTTTTATTTCTCCCGTATAAGCTAACGAAATCAGTGGTCGAGTCTATGAATTTAAATATTGACCATTTGGACTCTTGAAATTTGCCAGCTCAAATCAAGGTTAGTCTTGTTTTTGTTTTTTACAAAACTTTGAAAGAAATGTCAACATATTTTCTAAGTTTCTGAATTGTTAATTTATTTTTCCAAATGTTTCCCACTTTTCTAATAATCACATACAATTTATAGTTTTAAATACTTTAACCAGAAATGTTTTGACAACAATTTAAATATATTTTATTTATTTACAAAAAAAGTCACTTGAAAATGGCATTGTTAGAAAATGTGTATAAAATACTATAAAATAAGGGTATAAACAGTTACATTATTGATTCGGTTGTTAAACAAATGTCGATAAAACTGTTAATGGTGCTGTATGGAAGATTGGAGATTCAATGTGGACTTTTGAAATCTGAACAAAGTTGATAGCTCTTGTTACATGTTTATTTTAGTTTCCGCCTCATCCTCAGTCTGACCAAGCTCTCCCTGAATGTTTTTTAAAATAAAATAAAAAATCCCAACTTTAAATTATCTAATAAGTCAGAAATTCAATCACGTTGAACTGGATTTTAAGAGTGTTATTCACCAGTTTAAACCATTTCAATTGTGTCAAAATAATAATTTTGCTTTTGGTCAAAAACTAATTTATTCAGTTACATAAAATGTGCATCTCTTATAAGGATTTCTTTTAGTAACATTTTATCATGTATAATGGATTTACTTGGTTTCCCAACCAAACAAGATCCCCACAAACCCTTGCGTCCTCTTTTTGTCACATCAGTAGCAGTGCATTCCCCACTATACCATGCTGTACCAACATTATCTCCTTTAAAAGGGAGAGTGAGACCAAACAAGAACAAAGTGACTGCGTTTCTATCTAATGCAGTGTTGAGGGGTGCACAGGGTTTCAGAATCCTGGAGAGAAAGCGATCAGTGGTGGCAGGTGTGCTGAGGAGAGCTGCGATACTATTATTACAAACGTCTATACGTGGATTCTAATCCGTGGGGTTGGTTTAGATTTTTCTAAGGTGCCTGTAGTGATGAGGTCTGAGGAGAGTTTGCGTCCCTTACACTGATCCAAAGTCACTCACGTCAATAGTGGACTGTGATTGGCTGGTGATATGTCCAAGACCCAAGCAGCTTCTTTTTCCCGAATCAGAGCTTCTTCCTCTATATCCCAGTGATCTTTTTATATAAGACTCAATGAGTGACTTTAAAAGTGAGAGTTTGAAAGTATGTAGTTCAAATAATCGAGCTGAACATAAATTCCTTTTTTGGTTTAATTAACAATGACTGAATTGTGTCTTCTTTATTGGCAACTGCCCTTAAAATCTACAAATAACCCAAAGTTGATGATTTGAGAAGTTTGGTTAAAATATCTGTAATAGTGATCTGCTTTTGTATGTCTCAGCACATAAGCGGATGAAATTCATGTTTTAGACGTGATTAGCCACATGAGAACCATTCATCAATTCTCAGATAACGGAAAGATACAACAGCATTGATTTAAATCCGCTCATGCGATTGCCTTCCATGTAGATTGCAGCATTGCAGAGCTATTGAACTTAATGATAGATTTTAAAATAGCAAACGGTAAACACGTACAGCCCAGCGGATGTGAGTGCTCTGTGACTGAATGATAGCAATCGATTTCTAAAGTGTGTTTTGGAGGAGAAAGTTTGGTGATGTGGTTTTTGGTTGTACTGAATTAAAGGCCCTTTGGAAATCCTAGTTTTCTGTTTTTTTTTTCATTTATGATGTTGATGGTTTTGTGTTTTCAGAAAACAAGAAAAAAAAGCTGATTAGTAAGTAATTCAATTTTATTTTTCTACTTTAGTAGAGTTTTTCTACCGTTGCTGCCCTGACAGTGACTTAATTATTTACTCACTTTCAGGTTAAGTGAGACAGAAAAATGTCCAACATTAATACATGTGTGAATTACAGACACAGGAAAAACACATGTATACTATTTTTAAACATGTAAAGGAGTTTTCACTTTAAGGTGATCTTTTTGTTATTGTAAAAAGTTATTTTCTTTATGTTGTTTACTCCCTGTTGAAATGGCGGACTGGTGGCTCTGTGGTGCCAAACATTGCTTCAGGGTTAACACAGGCCTTCTAAAAGCACTAAACTGACACTTGATTGAAAGCATTTTTTTAGTACCTGTTATGGCTACATTGTCTCTTTTAGAGTCAAACACATTTTTTTGTATGATAGCTCAAATAAATAAACAAATAGATGAAAACTGTACTTATTTTTTATTATTATTACTTAAAACTGTTTCATCTCTTGGTTAAATCTTCAATCACATATCAGTTTAATATTTGTATCTGCTAACCCAAATGTTTCCAGAGTCATTGACATACATATTTAGCAGATTTGTAATTATGCAGAAATGCACTTTTTATTTATTCATTGTTGTTGTTTATTTTGTTTATTTCACAATGTTGAAATAGTAATTTTGACAGTACATCTCAGGTTGTTTATAACACACTTAATAATAGTATTATGAATGAAGTATGTTTTGTGCTTAGAAAAGGAAAACGTTCAGAAGTTGAAAACCTAAAATATCCTCAGGTAATAATTTTTAACGACTGAGTACAATCTGGCACACACACAATAGCGCTTTGTGTGTTCCTAAATGAAAACAAGCTGGACAACCCTGGCAAGCATTGCAATCAAATGTGATTGTTTGATTTAATCACTGTAATTTATTTTCTCACGCGTTTTAAATACCTTATCTGAACTTATCCAGCCTGCTCCAATTAACCGGAATTATGTTGATAACACTTCAAAAATGAAAATCATTTCATTTTTACCTCCTTGGAATCTAAAGGTATGGTTTCAGATAAAAGGGATGTGCTGGATTTTATGGATTATTGGTGTTCTGTAAGTTAACCCTTCCACTTCCACTAATTTGATATGCTCATCAAAAATCTGTGTGAAAAGCTTCAATGTTTTAAGTGATACCTCAATTCATAAAGATTCAAAACAAACTATTTAAAAATTGTTATTACAGTTATTATTTATTATTATATTTTTTTTTGCGGTGGGGGGAGGGGATTCATGTATGTTTATGGTATGTTGCTTGTGTACAAATTGTGTGGATAAAAAATGGAATGATATTAAAAGCTAAGAAATACAAAAAAAAATTTGTCTTTTTCTTGGTATGGAAGTTAAAGGGTTCCTTATCAAGAATTCATTTAACCACTTCAGCTAATCTTTTATCACCATAAATTGATAAGCTAGAGGAAAGAATTACAATAAGTAGATTTTGTGACAAAAAAAGCACTGTTTCAAAACTCACTAATTATTTATTTAATTTATTTGTATTTTTTTCCAGCAATTTTGTTCAACCTGACATTAAACCCCTTTGTCAAAAAAACTCCAGAACTTATTTTCACCTTAAAAACAACAATTGTATAATGTTGTGGCTTTGCGTTTATTATCGCATGAATCTTTGCACACTCAACCCTCTGCCACATGTTGAGTACTCCCTCCTCTCCTCTCCTTTCCCAGACTCTTCACCTGTCAGTCAACCCCAGAGAATACTGCTCCAGCAAACCAGCACTACCGGGGAAAGTGTTCCTCGCCATCGGACGCATGTGTTTGCTGAGTTGCTGGACCCTCTGGAGACGCATTCGAGGCTTCGGTCAGAGCTCTGTTCTCGGGAAACCGAGGAGCGGCGCGGTCGCGTGTGAGTTCAGCTCCGAGATGTCCCGCCCGACACCCCCCAAACACCGCCGAGGAACATCAAGTCTCGTCGCATTGCTGGACCGCAGCTTCCCTTTCAGCGTTTGAAGTGAAGGTGAGGTCGTTCAGCACTTTTCTCATCTCATGCGCAACGCTGCGCTTCCTCCCAAACTTGCGCCTTTCCAAACATAGCATGGTTGATTTCCAATTTAAATGAGTCTGCAACAGATGCGTAGTGGTTGAATTCATGCGATTTTTTACAGAAAATACAGCGAATTTTCTTTTGAAATCAAGCTGCACTCTGCTTCACCTGTAGGGCGCGACGTGAATCATGTGCGCCCTTGTTTTCTCTTGTTCAACGGTAACTTTCTTTGTGAAATAAAGTACTTCAACCAGCTATTTACTTTTTATATAAATCCTTGAGTGATGATTTAGTATTTGACAAAGCTCTAAAATATCTTTATATTTTGAGATTAAGGGCGTTAACTAGTGTAATAAAAACACTGGACGCGAGATTGAACGTGGTTTAATATTTTGCGTTACATACGTTCATTTACTTACAAGTAGTAAAAAATTAAGTTAACAAAAGAAAAATGGTTTTCATTCATCAAACACAATTTTGAGTGGTTTCTGCGCCGTTGTATGGGGGAGTCTAGAATTGTTCGCTGAAGAAAAGAAATACAATAATTAAAACGAGAAATTATTAATAAACTCATATTAAGAAACGTTTTTTTTAAAGCCTTTTAATTAAAGCGTTCACATTTGAAATGGACCATTTTTATCATTTAAATTATGTTAGCATTTTAACATGCGTGATTTAAGACTTTATTAGTTGTTAAAGATTATATAGGATCTCTGCATTTAGCAAGAGGAGCTTTAGCTATTGGCTTTTTGAAGTTAGCTTCGAACCCATCACTGGAAGATCTCATTATTTAAATAAAAGCTGCCTCTAGGACCATGTGGATCGCATTTCCCCCTTAGTGTTTGTTCCGATGAGATTATCTTCTGCAGTCCGACACTCCGTGGCAGTCTCTCTAAGACTGTTTCTGTTCAGTTTGGGTTGGAACTCAAGTCCCATCTGAGTTTTGAACAGCTAACGGAAAGAGAGAGGAGGAGCGGAGGAGAGCAAGTGCGTAATCTTCACCAGCCATCACTTTCCGCCAAACACTCGCGTGAGGGAATGCGCCGGAGCAGATGTGCTTCTGAGAGTTCCCTTCTGCTCTCACCCTCGTCGAGGAAGCGCAGAGCATAGGACACAATTCACCAGGAGGAGAGGCTTGCTTCAGAATCTCTCGGAGGAACGAAGACAGTGTAAAGTTTAGCGAGGACAATTGGGTTTTTCGTGATGGAGATGGGGAAATTGTTGGATTATTGAGTTTGGGGCATGCGCAAAGGTTGACAGGACTCTTATGAAGTTTATCTGCACGATTTCCGGTTCGGTGGTGCCTCGCGCGCGAAAGATGTGGCACGCGACTTAAGGAGACTGACGTGAGACAGCTTTCCCGCCGCTGTGTTTAGTCAGCCCGTTTATTCCGGCTGGTGGGGGTAGCGCTTTTCCACGAACCCATCACATTAAGAGTAACTAACCGTCTTTTAGAGGATGCTCTGTGGTTATTCGTGAACTTGTTGAGCGCACGTTTTTCAACCAGAGGCTTTCATATAGGGTGAGTATTTATTTACGTCATTTGTGAGCATCGTTGTTGAGTTTGGGTTGAGGTTAGGTGTTTATCTGTGGTACTTTGTAAAGATGTTAAACTGCTGAAAAAACTTTCTTAGTTTAACTTGTTTTTGCATGTTCAAGCAATAAACAATAAGTTAATAAGCATATTTAGCCGAGTATCCAAAGGCCGACTTATAAAAAAGTAAGGAAATGTGACTTAATACGTAGAAAATGCGCTCAGCACCATGGACAACGACACGCACATTTCAATGGAAGCGCCCCCTTACGGCTGTTTGGGTTTTAACTGTGAATGAACTGTTGTATGGGACTTTAAGTAATTCCAGTTATGTGGAATCAAGTAAACTTTTATTATTTTTATTCTTATTTTTATGTAGTTATACTGCATGTTAACATACTCATCAATGTACTGGGAGAAACTATTAATGTCTGGCAGGGGTGAAAGAGGTTGTCTGATTTTCAACTGCATTCTTCATTCTGAAACCTCTTCACTCGTACACATGTAAAAGGACAGACAACCTCTAGAAACAGTTGAACAAGTTTAGATGTCTCAATGAGGGGACAGTTCTAGCATTTCCGAAGGAAAAATAATGATTAAATCTTATTAAACACAGTTCGTTAAATAAATTAGGTAGAAAAAATGTTAATAAATGCCTTTTGGTATTGTATTTGTATGGATCCCCCTAATTATCGAAGAGCCTGTGTTAATCTTTAAGACAAACAAAAACATTATATTCAATTCTTCATGAATCTTGATCTGTTATAGTTCCTCAATTAAGTTGTTTTTAAACATTATGCAGCCAACAGTGTGACCTTTGGGGTTATCAGTTCTCCTTTTCATGGAATTCAGTTAGATTCATTTAGATTCCAAGTGTTGGTTTATTTCTAGGTTATTAGATTTCATGTCGTCTGTTGGCAGCAGTCATGTCATCCAGGTGGATTCTGCACTTCCCTGATGGTTTACGAGATGCAACTCAAACCTTCCTCAAGATTTGAGCTTATTGAGTCTATGGAAAAGCACTACAGACATGTCATTAATTATTACTCAAAAGTTTAGGCTAAAAAAACTTTAGTGTTTTATCCCTCTTAGGCCTTATATCCCTCTGGCATTAGATTATTGTGAAGACAAGCAATGTGATGGCTATCCCTGTCTCGGTTCCAGGATATATCTTGATTTAGCTATGGGTTTGAACATCTATAAATACTTGGGGCAAAAGCTTGAGCGTAGAGACTAGAGGAAGGATTTGTTGAGCGAATCCATCCAGCAGGAGATTCTCAGGGAGGTGCGATGAGAAAAGGATAGATGACCCCTAACTCTTAACAGTCCAGATATGTGCCGTTTTATACCTATCATATGTTTCCTTGCAGAACAATTTGATGTGTGATTTCAAAGCCATTTTAAACTTTTTGATTTATAGAGTAAATCAAATGTTTTGGTGACGTGCTATTGGCCGATGGGTGGTCCTGTGGTGGACTGGTAACCTTTTCAGTTCGTGCCAACGATTGCACTCCAAAGGGAGGTTTGACAGGCCGCCATGTGTTCAGTATGTTCCATATTTAAATAGCTTGTTTTTGTCCTTTTCAAAGGCGTTTATGGGCTCGCTTAAATCAAAATAGCATCCATAAAAATGTGGACCAGTTTAAGATTCCAATTGATGCATGCTTGTTCTGAATAGTAACAGCGCAGTGAGTAAAGTGTCAATCATAATCAAAATTAATGCCAGAGTTACATTTGTGGAAGCAAGAAAAAGAGAAGCTGAGCACAAAATTATTCTCCTTGTCTTGAGATAATGATTTCAAGCTTCCTTCTCCACTGGGATATTTTCAGCAGTCTGACACAGAGACGAAAACTGTATTCCGCAGCAGCCTTTTAGGAAAAGTATACTTAATAATGCATAACATGTCCCGATGTCGTTGCAAAGTGTGCGTGCGGTATTGGAGGGCGATGCCATGAGCAAAGGGGGGATTGCAGGGAAGGTTTGTGACTTTGCATGCCTTATAAAGGCTTTTGTGAGGCGAGAGCGAGAAACAATCCCTTTAAGCTAAGCTTCGAGACACAACGGGCATCACTAGGTCGAGAGTCGACCCGTCAAGCGCCCTTGTTGTCACACATGAACAGAAAGTGACAGATCATGGAGAGGGGAGAGAACCAAAGAGCGAATGAAGCACAAGCGAGGGAGAAGTCAAGCTTGGCTTAACAGCTGCGCTAAGGGAGATCCCTTCCCTCCGAGGCCAGAAACCTGTCTGCTCCAGACAGTTTGATTGCATTATGGGATAGGAGGTCTGCCAGCTTCAGTAGACAAACCTCCAGTTTGATTTGGCATCGTACAGACAGTCTGAGTCATATCCAGCCATCATCACACTGTCTGCTTCCCATTGCCTTACATTCAGATGAAAGGACGATCTCACACCTGAATCCAAGCAGAGGTGACAGAGGCAGAGAGGATTGTTACGTCGTGGATGAGTCTGGATTAGAGCGGAGATCATCAGACTCTGAGGGTGTCTGTGTTGGGCTGTCATGTTTAGGGAAAACATACTCACTTCCTGCTGCACTGTATGTTTATTTATGAGAGCTGTCATATTGGCAGGCTGTTTATGGGAGAAGCACTGATCCTGTGCAGGCGAGCACAGAAACCCCTGAGAGTGCCGCACCTCCCGTTATTCACAGGCTCAGAAGTGAGTGACAATGAGAGAATGTAACTGTGAGAGGAAATGTTTGAGTAAATGGTAGAGCGTGGTGTGTAGATAGAAATGCATGTCATTAGATGCTGGGATCTATTAAGTTGCAACCTCTGGGGTTTAGACAGGCAAACATGCTTCAGCAGCCAAGGGGGCGAGTTTGAAGGAGGCACTGAGAAAGGGAGGGGCTTTGATTATTGCTTATAAGTGATAAGGATAACTGAAAGTACCTGCAAGGTTGTTGAAGTCTGTAATGAAAGATAAATGATCTAAATTGTATCTACTCACTTGAAACCTATAGTTATGTTACCATTGAAATGCTTGGGAGTGAAATGCATGGTGTGCTTAAGAGTGGCATATGTTGTTTTGCCCCTCTTGAAATACCACGCCCACCAAAACAGTTTTTGAGTTGATGTCTGACTAACAATTAATGAGCAACGAATGATCCCAAGTGACCTATAATATGCAAACTTGATCTTCACTGTTAGTGTGCAGTGTTCAGTTTGCTTAAAAACATTGGGAACTGATTGCCTTAATTTTTTTTTAGAAACTAGGGAGGGAAACCTCAAGTTTAATAATTAGCTACAGGTAACATTAACTTAGTACTTCTGAGAACATTTCAAATAAATAGCTTTAGAGTACCTTTTGAAATAAATAGTTATATTAAGTTTAATATATAAATTCAATTATGTATACGGTAACACTTATGTATGTGACACAAAAATATAGTAAGTTTACTATGTCAAATTAATGTAATGTAATATTCAATTTTAAGTAATAACAACCTAAAAATATAAGCTCTTTTTGTTTCCAAAGCTTTTAAATGTTTTTTAAGTACTATATTTATTATAAAAGGAACAACCCAGACAACAATTAGTGCAAATAAAACAAATGCGATAGACACAATGCTGCAATAAAACAGCATGAGGCTCAAAAACGGCTACCTAGAACAACAAAGCTCCCTTCATCAAGCTCTAACTGCAAACAGTCCAAAAAATCTTTATTTAGAGACGTGTTAAAAGTTACTTAAGTGTTCTACCAAATAGTATGTGTTTAATGTAAACATTGTGATGATAATTAAGAAACAAGAAAACAATTAGATTATTTAATGTTCTTAATCAGTTCAAACCATTGGCTGCAGTAAAGTTTGGATGTGTGGTGGTGGGGAGGTGCCCTTTGTTGAGCACGCCCAAGGACAAGTACTTTTATTACAAGCATTTTATTAATAATTCCCAATTTTTATTCAAAACTTTTACCAATATTTAACTATTTTAAAATTCCAGATTGAAGTAAAAATAATATATTTTTTTCTTGTAAAGTATACTATTTTATTTAACAGTGCTGAATCAAATTGAATTGAATTTAATTAAATGAGAGAAAAAAGCATGTCAGACAAAAATATGCGAAAGCTGCCTTCTTTTAGACTATTTTAAGGTTTGATTAGGTATTTTTTAAAATTATTTTCTCATGTTTTATTGTATTGTTTTTTAGTAAAACACAAGGCATGTCATCTCCTAGTAATTATAAGGTTCTCTCTGACATTTTGGTCAACATCATCAACATCATGAGATGCCTTTTTAGAAGTTATATAGATGTTTTGACTTTTTTTAACAAAGTGGTCTATCTGCATTTGCTACATGAAATTCTCCTTCAAACTCTATATCTCAAAACCCATCAGAATGCAGATAGAAGATTATAATTCCAAGGGGATATATTTAGACAGTTATTGAAGTTTGCACAGTGATATTCATGATTTAGATTTTATTTATTTCCATCTTTACAAGGCCCTCAAAAATGTAGATTTTTAACAGAGACTTAGGAAGTTATGAAAGTATGCCTGATACCTCATACCTGCGTATCTTTTTTTAATTTTCTTTCATTTCTTTTCTTCCATTCCTCTCACAAAGCCATATAACTAAGATTACACTTTTACCCCTCTAAACCATCCCCCAGTAGGTGACCCATATGTGACGTTGAGATTAAAAACGAGATTGTTTGTGAATCCCTTCATCAGATCCTGTGTTAAATAGGATAGACACTAGATAAGGTGACCTGCCTCTGATTGCCCAGCACTGTGTCATAAAGCATGCAGCTCTGCACCAGGCAGATCACCAGCAGCAGAGTGGAATAATTAAGACTCGCATATGGATCATAGAGAGTGATAACAAGAAGGATTGTGTGATCTTTAAGATGCCCCAGACACTTATCCTCAGTGTTTCTCTAATGGATCATTATGCCTCTTTTGCTCTTTCATTTTTTTCTCCAAGTTTCTCACAGTCTCTTTTCTGAACTGAGAAATGTTGTGTTTGATAGCAAAAACCGAGCTCTTTCTTTTAAATAGTGTAGCCATATCCCTAATATTTCCCCAAATTTCTACATCTTTACAGCCCTTAATCCACAACGCCCTGGGATATCATCCGAAACTAAATACAATGAATCTATTAAACTCTGCTTGTTATTATTTGGATGAACCAATTGTTTTATATGAAGTGCTGGTTCAGCCCACAAGGCATTGACGCCGTGATTCTTTGAATGCCTTTCCTTAGAGCTAATACGCCTAATCTGTTCTTTTCAGCATTTAAGTACATCTTTGATCCTTAAACATTAGCATAAATTCAGTTATGAGGAACTCTTTGATCCAGAAGCACCACATGCTCTATTTCAGATGCTTGTGTCAACAGAGCTTTTTCATGCTCCGTGTTTTTCTAATAAGAGATTACGCTCTATTACATACGACCCCACTCATCTCCCTGTCCTGTGAATTTTACAGCGACAGCAATTGTGTAAATGATTGCTCCGCACTAGAGTGTGCATGAGCTCCGAGGGAAGCTCGCTACTAAACTGTGCTGTGATCTGACAGTTTTCCCTGGCTTGTTTAGGGCTCATAAGGATCATTGATCACTGTGAGGCTGGTGACGAGATGAGTGTGAGGTCAGCATCTGTATTGACTGGCCAGACTGATTAACAAGCACCAAAAAGCTCCTGGCCCCTGCTTTCAGGACGTTTGCTAAGTCGCCGTCAATTATCCTCCTGCCTCTTTCCATCAGATGAACTGGCAACCTTTGCTCTCCATTTTGTAGCTGCGCCTCGCAGAAAATACACCTTTGCTAAATGGGCACGGATGACTCTAACTGGCCTGTATTGATTGGTCCTAAGAAACAGCAATAGGGTTACGAACTGATTTAATCTAACATGCATTTCGCGTTGGAGAAATGATTACATATTCTGTGACTGGAATATAAACGCGAAGAGGAAAAAATAAAGTCTTCTGTTTTTCAGAAGTTGAAATTATTCTTTTTTTGTAACTATATTTGACCATATATTTAAATACCTTGATGGGTATTATTCTTAGTTACCTTTATATAATAGCATACTCTTGCAAAAGAAAGAGTCTAGATATTGTCTATCCTTATCCTAATTTAAGCTTACAGTATTTGACCCCTGATGATATGAAATGTTTGCCCTCAGACAATGAAATGATTAGTCCACAAATGCCCTACAAATATTATATTATATAATAATTTAATATTTTTCATGACATTTAAAGCATGCTATGTTGTGTGACAATATCTTATCTCAAATGTATATCGATAACCATTTATCTATATAAATAAAATTGTCAAGTTTGAAACTAAATAGCCGAGAGCAGAGCTATGCAGAGACCTTCTGAGGGGCAGATGCTCAAATATAAGAAGGCATAAATAACATATTTTTCACTTCTGTTAATCATAATATGTTGGAGAACCAACTGTTTTTTAAAATAGACTCAAAGTATAAGTTATATTTTTAAATGAACTAACATTTAAAAAAAATTTAAACCCAGAAAAATCATAAAATTAACCAACTTCTGTATCACAACATGTTTTTTAATAACTGCATCAATTACAAAAATCAATGGAAATTTTACATTATGTGCAATACAATTAATGAGAATGTGAACGACCTGCTAACAATGTACTGTGAACTGAAAATCTTACAAACAACATACATATCCCTTTTTCTTCATTCAGCACACTTTCTTCTTGTTCCCTAACTATATTTTGAGCAAAGAAATTGTTGTAAATGTGACTTGTCCTCATCGCGCACAGGACATACATGTCCCTGACAGCTCAGCATCAAGTGATCTAAAAGCTTTGCTGCTATTGGCAGCTAGACAACTCAGGAATCGCTCACTAATGATGTGATTAAAACTAAGTAGTAAAAAAAACTATTTTTACAGATAATCATAATTATACAAAATAATTATTACTTTATATTACAAAGGAATTCTTTAATAATATTTTAAATAATGATCTATTAAGGCATTTTGGGCATCAAGGGTGCTAATGGACTCTGGAGGAACCTCAACTTTGAAAAGTCACTCTCTTCCAAATTTTAAGCTTTCTCAAATATTAAAAAGCATTTCACAATGATTAGAACATGTTTAGATTTATTGATTTGTTGTGATTTTTAAAATCGTTTATTAAAAAACTTTACTTTGACTCATACAATTCAGGTTTATCTATAGTTGGTCATTCATTTAATCTAAATGCATCATGGAAGAAGATCATATTGTTTAGGGGTTTTCTACTGTGAATGAACACTCTCAAGATCACATCTCTTAATAGACTTTTAGATTTAAGATAATTCTCTCCTCACAGACTCCTGACTGGCAGCACATTAGAGGAGTCAAAACACTAAAATCCTATTGCTGTCAAACCGTGTCCCCAAACTGATATTCCCCATCACCTTTTTTATTTTTGTGCAGGGTACAGATGCCAAATTCCTAAAGAGGATGATTGGCAGAAGGCAACGCTGAGACGGCTGTCAGTCAACATCCAGCTAGAGAGTTGATTCATCAGAGTGCCAGAAGCCGTGCTCTCTTCAGCCAGACGGACCACTTCTTCATCGCCTCGGCGTCTCTTATCTCTTCCACCACCCCGACTCTGACTGCTCCTGCCCCTTTGCTGCAGACACAATAAAGACCAGAGGTGCAAAGAGCAGCAGCAAACTTGACGAATTGTATAGGAGGCTGACATGCTGCTGCACCTCTTCTGGACCAGTTTCAGCAAAAGTTGGATTATTTGGTAACTCGTCTTTTGTTGTTGTCTCATTCAAAAGGAAAGGAGGCTGTGGACTCTACTCATCGTGAACAGTCAATTAGATGAAGGAAGTCACCATGATTTTCCCACTGCTTCTAACGCTGCAAGCATCATGGCTGACCTCGTGTCTGGCCACTCATCACTACTCTGCGACCTGGGGACATTACGACTTGTGCAAGTCACAGGGGTACTCGGATGAAGGCCTGACCTGGTATTATATGGCCTGCCAGCCTGAAGCTGCGGACATGACAAAGTATCTAAAAGTCACTCTTGACCCGCCCAATATCACCTGTGGGGATCCTCCAGAGACCTACTGTGCTCTGGTGAGTGAACAAACATTTTCTTTGAAATTTACAGTTTAGTGTCTACAATTTTATTTTACACATGGTTTAATTTAAATACATGTTCTATTTATGTCAAACTTTCTGAGCTATTTTCTGATATCCTTACTTTCTAATAGAGGTGAACAAGGTTGGCAGTGTTTAAAATATTTGTTTTCAGGAGGTGATCTTTAAAGAAGAAAAAAGAACACCATTTTACTCCCAATTGTGTACAGTTGAGCTTCTTTGTTAACCTGTCCAATTTTAGTCAATTTGATTTGATTTGATTTTATTAAATGTCAAAATGCAATGTTGTTCCGTGAGAGTTGGGATATGCTTCAGGAGATCCTTTAAAAGCAAGAACATATTTCATATAAAGTTGTGTAGATAAATGACAAATGCATGTTTCAAATTTAAAATGAAAATACATTAATGATGTTTAATACAGACTATACTTCTCTGAGAATTTTCAGGGGTGACTGTGTAATCTACATATGTTTAAATCAACTGTGCTCATTCAGTCATTGCTGTAGAAATGCATGTATTGCTGCAATTGGGACATCAGTGGACATCTGATTTCTGGTACATTGAAGCAAATGGAAGCTATGAAATATTTTAGTAACAGTGCACCCTACTGATGTATCTACAATGTAATCATTCAGGTCCCCGGGACACTGACCAAATTCACTACTGGGCTTTACATAAGATATAACCTGGTCAGGCCCAAATTGTTTTCAAAATGTCAGGAAAAAATGTAAACTTTGATTTGATTTTGTTTGGATTTATTATCAGAATCAACAATTATAATAGAAGGGTATCTAAAAAAACTGAAATTAAATGAAAAACATATCATAAAATGTAAAAAAAGACAAATTCAAGCATCATATTTTGCACAGACCTGTACAAGTGTAAAGCTTTCCAAGCATTTTACTAGAAAATATACATCCAAAATCATGAACAACAGCTTTTATTGAGCTGAACGTATTCTGAAATTACGTTAATCATCAGAAATAATATACATAACATAATAGTTGGAAATCTAAGGGGGAGTATTCTCCGGGACCAGGTTGTTCAGCGGTCAGGACTAACACTTGGACAATTCGCCTAGCACGCTTCTCCATTTCTTGCCAACCACGCTTGCGATACAAGGCAATTATAAGCAGAGTGAACTCGTGAAATGAAAGTTACCAAAACTACCAAAAAGGTCAACTGTAAAAAAAGAAGCTAATAGAAATAAGACTAAATAAAAACATATATGTTAAGAACAAAATGTTATTGATAAATGGAAAATCGGCTTCATGCTACTGTCGTACTAACTGGAAGAAATTAGTAGTAAAATAACAATGTACAATAAAATTTGATTATTAAGTTTGTTAGGAATATGCCATGATTGAGAAGCTAAACAAACCAAGTGTAATGTTTTAATTATTTTCAGATAGTTATCTTTTAAAAAAAGAAATGTAGACGTTTTACTCTTTGAATACTAGCCTACCATTAAATTGAGTCAAGTGCAGTCTCGTTCCAGTTCTCATGTTTCCTCAATTTTAAGCTTTGGAGTGCAGAGTGTACCGTCCAGACAGAAGTTTAGCTCATGTTGTAGTATTAAAAGTTTGTTGAGAAATAGAATGAATGAGGTGACTCATAAGGTGAAATCCAATTCTTAGCTTTTCTTAGGTTTGTTCAAGTAACTTGCAGAATCAAAAAGGGTTCATGTTTATTTTTAATAGAACCGTTCATTAGGTCGCTGGTGATAAAGAAAGGGTGTAGATGCATAAAATAATCTAACTTGCTTCTAGAATAAAATTAGCTAAATAAGGGTACTTTCAGACTGGGAGAGTCTAATGTCTTCTGTTTTCAAGAACGGTCGCTCTCCTCCAAAATCCCCCCAGATTTATGTTCATACAATAACATCAAATGTGTTTCAGAGACGTGATGTAGTTGCATCACCGGATAGATGACTCGCGCATCGTCAGTGTAAATAGAGTTCGCAACAAAACTGTGCAATATGAGTGAATGCTCTTTTGCATCTCCGTATTTTTTTGATGTCTCTGTATATCCTTTCCTCACCGTGTTGATGTGTATCATGAACGATCGAGTCTGTTGTTATATCACGTCGAACCAGGGAATCTTTTGAGCCACATGCCCCACCCATCTCTCCGCTAAACTGCTTGAACCTTTTCTGAGTCTAACACTGGAAGCGGTTTTGGTAACGGTTCCTTAAAACAAAAGGATCACTTTCACACACACAGCAGTAAATCATTACCGGATACAAGTGTATCTGGAAACAGGAATACAGACACCTGTCTGAAAGGGTCCTAACTTTCAACCTAAATTATATGTTAAAATAATTACACTCAGTGTTGTTTGAAACGCAAAGCAAGCTGCATCTGGTTTCCTACGACTCAACGTTTTCCACAAGTTTGATGGGAACGAGAAAGTGCAAGACTGTTTACAGAGTGAAGAAGACGCATGGAGTGGTACAGAGCAATGAGACTCTGCTGAGTGACAGAGGACCTAATATCAGGCATGCAGGGAGAGAAAAGTGAATTATTCAATATGTTGTGTCGCTAATGTGTTTTATTCATAGGATACATAATTCAGCGCCATATCTGTGAAGCACTTTTGAAAATGCTGACTCCCTCTGATAGATTCACAAGGTTGGAGCAAGGGCTGTTATCCATTTTGGAGGGTCACTGTCACAATATAGCTCCACTTCACTCTGCTTTCCCAAGGGCCTGGAGAAAAAAGTACCATAATTTCATCCCAGCGCACCCGTGTGTTGTTATTGCAATAACTGGGGATGAGAAACAGCTCTAGCCGTGGTCATGCCTCCCTTCCTCTGTGGCTACTTATGAAATATATCTCAGTGTTTATCATAGAAAATGCATTCCCTTGTTTCAGCAAACCCTTTCTAAAGGTTAAGTCCTCTCAAATGCCACGTTTACATAAATATTTATTGTAAGACGTTTTTCTTGTCGCTAGGTTATCAGCTCTTTGTGTTGTTAAGCCACATAAACTGCTCCTGTCCAGCCTTAAACCCTCTGCCACTTCATCGAAGCCGATCAATTTCTGAGCTGTTAGCCATAAATTGGCAGCAAACATTACATAGATCTACAGATTATGCCAATAACAGCTTTTATGATGTCTGTAATCATTCTTTTATTTCCGGCTATTGCCATTAGTGTTCTTTATACAAGAGCTCAATCCACCGTAATTGATTTCTACTCAAGCTGGCCAAGGGTCTCTCTCTCTCTCTCTCTCTCTCTCTCTCTCTCTCTCTCTCTCTCGTGATCTCCATTTCTGAGGCTGCTAGGCCGTTTCCTCTGATTAAACCCTTAACTTGCATCCAAGGCAAGCCTGCTCTGGGCTGAAGAGAAGAAAGCGCTTCTATACCCTGTAATCTGAATTGAGGGAGGCAGGACGGATCCATTTGTGGAAAGCTTTTATGCTGTAAAGGGTTGTGACCTTTTCTATGGCGAAGTTCTGACCCTAGATGACACATGCCATATAATAATCCCTTTGCAGCCACTTTGTAAGCTGAAGACAGAATTTTTCTTTAGTTGATTAATGTCAGACACTTCTATGCTTAAGTTGTAATTGTCAGAATTGTGTTGCTCCAACAATCCCTATACTTATTTTAGTCTAGCAAGTATCATAAACTCATCTGGTCTCCATTTGAGATCACACTTTTATGATCTATTTCAGGGAAACTGTCAAGATGTCTTCACAGTCGACAGAAAGAGTGCATCGTACACAACAGAGCAGGTGTTCATTCGTTACTGTTCTCCCATTTATATTATGAGCAGCAAACGTGGTCTTTCAAAGTTGAGCATTGGGTGTTGATTGGGTTTTCTAAACTCCTGTTCAGACCAAGACTGGAAATTGCTTGGGTAGCGAGTGATATACGTGTGCAGTCTACAGAGTGGGTGTAGCAGGCACTTCAGAATGAATTGTGTTGCAAAGGTGTACGGAGACTGCAAAAATTGTCATAGAGGTCGAGGAAGTTAAAATGTGTTCATTTTGGCAAAAGAGACTTGAATTTTTGGATGTTCACTGCTGAGGGAAACTCTGCAACCAGAAAAGCAAAGGACGGAGTTTGCCTAGAGGGAAAAAGCGAGTGAGTTTCTGCGTCTGGTTGGGAATGTTCTGCATGTTTCCAGAACTTGATTTTAGTTTGAAATCAAAGGGTCGTTACCCATAAACTACTTTTTAGATGTTTACATGTGGATGAACAGCCAATGATATATTGTAGAGATATTAAAAAGGCTTATGAAAAGGTGGTTTTCAGTGATTTACTGGAATGTAATGATTGTGTGGTCTTTTGAACAACCCACTGTCACTCATCTTAACTCATTTGCATGATATGCATATAAAGGTCAAGATCAATATATAACTCTTGATATGTGTTTGAGTTCAAAATAAGGTATTGCAAAATAGTTATTTTATTTAATAGTTTAGTTGAGAAACACTTGCATCTGTGGTAAAATAAAATGTGTTTTTTTGTTTAGAGAGATAGAACCAATGTCTTACGCTGCATTCAGACTGCAGGTCTTAACGCCCAATTCAGATTTTTTTTTGTGATTTCTACACATCTTTTACAAATAACATGCTCCTGCTATCTGTCTTCTGTGGGATCGAAATTCGACTCCAATGTCACACGCATGTGCAGAAGAGGAATCTACATTCCCCAGAATGCACTGCCAACCAACGTAAACACTGAAGCGCCTGCTCGCAGCCACTCTTGAGGCTTTGTGGGCATAAATCTGATCAGACCCAATTTTATATTAGTGTTATACAATATTAAGAAAAACATTGAGATGGAAAAGAACGTGTATTATGGTATACTCCTGGAAGAGGAGATAAAAGTGCTCGTATAACAACCACGACTTCATTAAGCTTCAAATGCTTCTTTTAGCTCTTCCTGAAACACCCCAGCAACTCGTATCTGTGAGAAACTGTGGGGTCGATGACAAAAAACTCAGAAAAATCTGACCTGGCTGTTCAGACTGAGGATACATGGGAAAAAATATGTATCAGATTCAGGACCACAAATGAAAGCAACCTGGGTCTGATTTGAAAAAAATAAATAAAAATAATATACAATAAACAAATAGTAATTGAACTGTTCAAACTGCCCTCAAAATATCAGATACATGTAACATATGGACAAGTAAATCAGATTTGGGTCACTTTGGGCTGCAGTCTTAATCTCAAGGGTACTCTTAAGAACACTCGTCTAAATACAATTCTAGCAAATTTATTGGAATCGCTTTTTTTCACCTACCCTCTTAAAGCTGGTTTGTTGTTTAAACCGTGTTTTCTAAAAAGCTATTCTAACTCAATGAGTGAACAACCCCTACACAGAGAAGGTTAGTTACCCGTCGCTTTCCTACCTTAAACTCTAATAGATTGGTCTGTTACCCATAATCAATAATGACAAACTAAAATGTTGCCTAAAATGATCCAGCAATATAAACCTGTGGTGGGATGTTGGCTCTGAATGAGTAATGCATCTTTGAAAATACTGAATATAAAGGTAACGTGTAAACTACATTTTTTTTTGTTGTGTGGGAATATTTAAAACAATTTTCAGATCTAGCATGCTGACACCTGCAGATGGTATCAGCCTATTTTTTTATATCCAGCTTTCCAACATCAGTCTCCTCATAGAATACTCAAGGCTATTGATCCCTCAAGGTCTTTACAGCCTTTTCCTGTCTAGTCTAGTGTGTTACAGTTGAGTTGGTGTGCCACTGTACCATATCTATAACATCTATAATAATGTATATTAAAAAATGTTTCCAGATGTAAAAAAAATAGTTGTTGTAACTAAAACAGCTATTCTGCCTAGATGGGACATGCAAAGCATGCAAAAACAATATTCCTGGCTAATGCAGCAGCTCCGATTATTATTTCTAGACACATTTTTAATTAAAAAGATTACAATAAGAGAGAAATAAAAAGACGTGTTTTGAGCAGCGGTTCTAATTAAAAACTGTGGTTTAAAGAATAAAGTTGAAATTTGACTTTAGTGCAAAATAATAAATAATATCAGTATTATTATCTTTTTTAAAGAAAGTGACACCACGTTATTTATGATTTGATATGTAAGTTTGACCTTTTCCTGGAAATTTCTGTGATATTAGGAAGCTTAGAAAGTGATGGAAGACATTTTTGTTCATCAGCCTTCTCTCGGAGCGCTGCCATTCCTCAAGTGGCTTAGCATTGACATTTCACTGAGATTTGAGTGTGCTGTCAGCCACAATATGCCTCCTCTCATATTTAAATCTGTGTCTTGGTGAAAGCCGAGGGGAAAAGGCTTCTGCCAGTACAGTGTAGCTCCAGACAAATGGTGACATTCGACTTTAATCAAATAGTTTATTCATGGCCAATTGATGAAAGATTGCACAATACCAGCAACAAAGATGTGCTGAATTTAATGAATGCCCAGAGGTAAATGTATGCATTTGTAAATGAAAAGGCAAAATTGGTTTCAGGAATGCGGAAGAAACATGATATATCTATGGCTGAGCTTGGTTGGGTATAAGTGAAAACATTTAGAATATATCTCGTTCACTGCTTCTGTTCCAAATACAAGTTATGTCTAGAGCAGTATTCGTAAATGCAAAAATGACTAGCATGGACTAAATCTTTTTTAACATTGTTTTTTTTTTGGTCTGCATAGTTGGTCCTAAACATGCACTGTAGGATAGCAACATTTTTTGACTTTCCATAACTGTTATGTGATGAAATACTACAGTTTAAGTCAAAAATATTTGTAATGATATATCTTAACACTTTTTATTCTCTGCTGTACACGCTAAAAAAAATAAGATTGTGGAAAGTAACTTGAATACCGCTGTGCTCAGTAAAAATGGCATGTTATATTATTGGCGAATGATTTTGTCTAGTCTGTAATTTGCTCTGTGAAGATGTCCCGCTGGAGTGCTTGGCTTTCAGATAATGAGCACACCGTCATTTGGCTTCTGGTCTTTATTTCTATGACACAGGGAGTTTTCTTTAATGTATTCCATTCGACGAAGGACTTCTCTTCTCTCTGTCTTTAAAGCAAGACGTGGCTAAATCCCTCTCCTGGTAATGGGGCTTTTGTTGCGTTCCACAGTTCATCACGCATGGAAAATTCTCAGCTCAAACCTTCTCTGAGGACGGCTTCTAAGAATAGACAGAGTTCTGTAGTAGTCTAGCTGAAACACGGCCCTGGGATCCATTTACTTTTAATTGCTGTCTGTGCCTTTAGGATATAGATTCTCTCCTCTCTTATTCCTCTTATCTCCTCTCCTATCTTATTCCTCTTCTCCCTTCTCCTATTTTATTCCTCATTTCTTCTCTCCTCTCATATTTCCCCTCTTTCCTCTTATTCCTCTTCTCTCTCTTCTCTCTTAATCTTCCTTTCTCCTCTCCTCTCATATACCGCCTCTCCTCTACTCTAATTCCTCATTTCCTCTCCTCTAATCTCCTCTGCTCTCCTCTTCCCTCTTATTCCTCCTCTCATTTTATTTCTCCCCTCTCTCCTCTCACCATATTCCTACTCTCCTTTCCTCTTATTCCTCCTCTTTCCTTTCCTCTTCTTCCTCCTCTCTCTTGTCGTCTCTTAGTCATCCTCTCTTCTCCTTGTATTACTCCTCTCTCCTCTCCTCTCATATTACCTCTCTGTCCTCTTATTTCTCCTCTCCTCTTATGTCTTCTCTCTTATCCTCTCCTATTCCTCCTCTCTTCTTTCTTCTCATATTACCCCTCTCTCCTCTTCTCTTATTCCTCCTCTCCCTCCATGTTCCCCCTCTCTCCTCTTCTCCTCTTAATCCTCATCTCCTCTCCTCTCTCCTCTACTCTCCTCTCCTTCCTCTCATCTTGTTACTCCTCTCTTCTCCTCTCTTATTCCTCTTCTCTCCTCTCCTCTCATATTACACCTCTCTACTCTTCTCTTATTCCTCCTCTCCTCTCCTCTCTTATTCCTCCTCTCCTCTCCTCTCTTATTCCTCCTCTCTTCTCCTGTTATTCCTCTTCTCTCCTCTCATATTACCCCTATCTCCTCTTCTCTTATTCATCCTCTCCTTTCCTCTTATTCCTCCTCTCTCCTCTCCTGTCTTATTCCTCCTCTCTCCTATCCTCTCCCCTCATATCCCCCTCTCTTCTCTTCTACTCTGATTCCTCCTCTCCTCTTATTCCCCTTCTCTCCTTTTCTCTCTTATTCCTTCCTCCTCCACTCCACCTCTTCCACCTTCTCCTGTCCTCTCTTAACCAAAATTTCTGTTTATTTTGTTTCTGTATGCTGTATGAGGAAAGTAATTTACTAATGAGAGACAGATAGAAAGAGCTGAGTAAAATAAGGAACTTGCTGTCAAAAAAAAAAACCATCTCAGAAAAAGGGCAGTGAAGCATGAAAGGCAACATTTCTTGATCGAGGTTAAGGGAATTGAGTAAAAAATGAGAATGAAAGAAAAACTTCACATACACACTATTCAAGCCATATCTCTCATTTTCTCTCTCTTTCAGAATGGTCAGTGGAGGATGGATTAATGGGGCTATTCATTTTCAAGGAGAGGGATGAAAAGGGAAAAAAACTGTCTTTTTTCAAGGGATAGCGGGTGATGAGAAAAGGGCTGAAGAGGGACTTGCAGGCCTTAGGGGCTAGATCTGTCTGGGAGTTGTGTGGAGAAAAGAAAGACAGCACCTCTGCTAACATAACGCCCAAAAAGGCAATGATCTGTCTCGCCTGTCTCAGTCAGGGCTAAAAACATGAAATCAATAACAATGCAATCAGTGCTGAGCATCAAATCTTAAATATTTCCCTTGACACTTGCTAGAAAAGGACATTTGCCTTTTTTGATGAATTACTAATGTGCTTCTGAGCTTATTGACCACGAACTTTGGTTACTAGTCTGATTTTATACCGCGGTCTTGAGAACACACAATTGAAATCACATGTACCTGAAACTTTTTATTTACATTTAAAGATTAGGTTGAGTTTACAAAAAATACATTGTCTTGAGAAAATTATTGCTTATTACACATTGACTTTTTAAGACCATCCAGTTACATTCCACAAACGTTTGTAATATCCCTACTAAAAGGCAATGCTTTCTATTTCCTCCCTTCTTATCCATATGTTAAAAAAATCCCCTAAAAGGACACCAATAACACAAAGCTGAATAAAGATCATTTTCATTCACTATTTTTACAGACTGATTGTGGCATCCATTTTTAATCAAGTACTTTGAGAGCATATGGAGATGCAACACATCATAGAAAGACAGAAGGAGAGAAGTCTAAACCAAATTCAAAAAGTCCCACAGTTAAACAGGTGTCTAAAACCAAAAATTACAGGGACTTGTCACAATAATGTAACAATGAGTAAGCAATTTAGAACAGAGTACTTCTCTTAACCAAAAGGTTTAAGGTTTCAATTGATCAGTAAGGAATGAAAATTAACAGTGACACAGAGCAGACACTTTGTGAACAGCCAGAGCTCTTACATTTAGTATGTACATCACATTGAATCACATTTCATAATTATTATAACAGCATATATATATATATATATATATATATATATATATATATATATATATATATATATATATATATATATATATATATATATATATATAGTCAATGCAACCAAGAAGTCTAAGTATGAAAATAAAATCCTATTCAAACATCAATTTTACAGGGAAATGTATGCTTCACAGCCATACTTTGATTTTAATCCCATCCGAATTGTAAAATCTTATCAAATTTCTTTTACTTATTTCTTTTTATTGTTTGTGTTTTAATATCTCCAAGGGTGGCATAACAAGTTGTGTTTTTATAAATAAGAAATGTTTCATAGAAAGCAGGGTATATCTATTAATAAATGATGTCAATTTTACCCCATTTATCCTATTTTCTATTCCTTAAATTCAAATGGTTTTCCTCTTGATCATTGAAACAGTGTTCTGCCTTGTTGTTCTTGCTGAAATTTTGATATATAACCAAAGTTTCCTCTCTTACCAGCTGTGCAGTAATTATTTAGATATTTAATAAAATGTGTTAACTCACAAGGGTTTATGATTTCAAAATATGAACTTTATGACACTTACATTCTTTAGATTTTCTTGCCAGATAAATTAAATAAAACAAAAAATACCTTAACTATTTGCACTTTTTTTTAATTTTAGAATTCTTTAACACTTTCTGAAGGAAACATTCTCTTGTCCTCAGAACGGGATTTTTGATGTAGTTAGAATTTACTCCACAAATGGGGCTGTCCCAAGATAACATTAGGAGAGGCCCAGAAGCTTTCTTGTAATTAGAAAGATCCTGATTAAAAACAGCAGCAAATTACACTTTCTTGGGAGGTAGAGAAATGGACGTGTCAGTGCACGGATACAGAAGTGCTGTCTGTTGTAAGATTGTTAGCTCTTTATTGCTGCTCTCCAATCTGTAAATTGAGTCTGTTGCAGTGTTTGCAAGTCTCTCTCCTGCAGGCAGCCGCCAGCTCACATCAAGACATTACAAACTCCCATTCCACTCCCCTCCATTCACACTGACATGCTCCGTCTCTTTCTTAAATTCCTGCCCTTTGCTCTCTCCACTCACCCATAAAATTGGCCTCACCTTTAAATTATACTCCCTCCCTTAAAATGAATAGATTAGTTTGATTTCTTTACAAAGGATTCTGTAAAAAAATAAAGATTTTTTTATCATAAAAAGGAGGTAAGAACTGTTGCTTTAAATCCACTTATATGCACCAAAACAGTCAAAGACAACATTGAAAAGCAATCCAAACCAGAGAAGTACAAATAAATTCAGAAAGTGTTTCTTAAAAGGAAGGTGTTCAGTTTGGTTTTAAAGTTAAGTATAGAACCATAGCGGACCCAGCCTGGAATCTTATTCCAGAGCATGGGAAGTACACAGCTAAAGTTCCTCCCACTCATTGCCTTTTTGGGAGGACAAGGGGCTTCCAGCAGAGCGAAAGTGTACATGGGGAGGGTTATTTTCTCGTGATTTTGAAAACTCACCCTGCATTTAGAGAAAAAGAAAAATGCTAGTATTCTTAGAGTAAGTAGAAGGTGGTGTATAATGGGAGTGAGGATATGATGAATAGCCAAACATATTTGACTTAAGTGGCAACAGAAACATGGCCACAAGAAAAGTGCAACCAGGAGGAACAGGGAGACAAAAGATAATCCACAAAAGAAAGGGTCAACAAATATTGTAACAATGAATACAAGACATAGTGAAGAGTAGAGAGAGAGTTAGTTTTGGTGCGAGGAAGGGGCTTGGATCAGGTGTTGGTGATTAGTTCATGAGAAAGTGCTGGTTTTTAAGGATAATTATTCTCCTTAACAAAGGACTCTTGATGAGATTTCTTTGAAAAACTAAAGGTTCATAATACATATCATTGTGTGCAGACAGACAGCAATGAAATAAGCAGTTTATTTGTCCCTGATGCATCCCCTTCGTTGTTTTAATGTTTGCTTTCTACACAGTAACATCTTGAGTGTTAAATTGGTCCTACTCTAAATAGATTTAACATAATAATAAACAAGACAATGAACAACATGATACACACTATACAAAGCTAAATATAGAAAGTGAATCATACTGTAATCCGAATTTATCCTTTTTAAAATATATTTAGCACTCAGTTTGTTGTTTTATTAAACTACTATTATTAAGCTTTACCTTTTTATACTATTGTCAGAACCGTAAAAAACTTGTAGCCAATAAGCATGAGCCAACAAAATCAAATTGTCAAATGTCAACAGTGACTTAGTGCAGAATAGCACTCTGTTTAAAAAGTGTATATATTTTTTTTATTTTAGAATTACTAAATTACTAGTGTTATTTAGACTAGGGGTATTTCAGAATAGGACCAAATTAACATCTTTTTCAGAGTTTAGTGGTTTGGTTAAAGAGTTTAAACACTAAATTTGAAATGCAGCTACCTTTTTTCTTTTAATTTAAGTTTTCCTTTTAATTGCATTCACTCATATTGGATAATGAGTATATTATTCAATCTTCAGAAATGAGATCCTTCAAAGGCTAGAGTTCTTTTCCAGGCAAGATATAGAGAGAAACTGTAAAGAGGGGTTTTTTTTTAAATCCTGGAATGGAAATGTATTCTATGTCCTCTCACTGAGCATTAGAGAATAGAACCAAAGTGATTTAGTGACACACATTGAGCCTCAGTTGTTGCTCTGGGAGTAACTGTTCATCGCGAGCATGTTAAAAGGCTCTTTAATGGTGTTTAATGTGTTCGTTCTGTCCCTCCCCACCTAACTTCATAGCTCAAAACGACAGCCGCCATACCACAGGCTATTTTCTCTGATGTATGCTGGATTTTGCAGCAATCTCATTAGGGCCTTTTCTCATGGCTCCTATTGTTTCGAGTTACTCTTCAGAGGTGCAGGATAGAGAGAGTAGAGAAAAACCTTGAACGATTGAAGAAGAGAATACAAGATTAGATTTTAGATCAGCTTGGGGACAAACCTGCCTTAAGATCCTTTGACTTTTCAATAACGATTATTATAATTATTTAATTAAAAAAAAAATTCTTAATAAGGAGTATAACTTCAATATAGCAGATGCCCATCTGGATGCCAATCAGAAATCCGTATTTATAGTATCTGACGCACTGTCTATATTCCCTTAAGCGTTTTCTGCTCATTAAGCTATTTGGTGGTGACACTAGAGCCCTTCAGTAACATCTGTAAAATCCCTCTTTTCATTTGTCAGTAATTTTGTATTAATTTTCTATTTAGCTTAGAAACGCCTCCACAATTTGTTTTATTCCCTCTTGAGCAAATTACACCCTGCTAATAATCCTAATTACTCCTCATGCATTTCCCATCAAACATTTCTACCAGAGTGAGCTGAAAATAGGGCCCATGATGGTTTTCCAAAGCTGTTTACTCTATAGCTTTATTTATTGATATATGTATGTATCTGTGTATTCATTTATTTGCTAATTTATTTATGTGTGTATTTGTTTATTTATTAACTTATTTTTTCATTCCATTATTTATTTATATCTTCAGTTGCTGTTATTTATCTTCATCTATATTTATCTTATATATCTTCAAATCTGTTATTTCTTTTCCCCACTTTTCTCCTGAGTTTCCATTAAATATTTGCTGCTTGTTGATTGATTGATTAATTGATTTGTTTGTTTGATTGATTGATTGTATTGTTTTATTTAATTTATTTACTTATTTATTCATTTAGTTAAATATTTTGGATGTTTTTTATTTATGTATTATTCTACTTTTAAATGGTCAATATAATATAAATGCAACTAAAAACTTAAAGTTAATAAAAAAAAATTCATTACGTGTTTGATCTTGTTATTAATTATGTTAATAATATCGATTGGCCTAACATTCAAACATTGCTCTTTTAATTAATCAATAATTTTCTGAACTAAAATCTATACATATTTATTTGTGCACCATGTTTCCTGTGTCTGGATTTAACTGTAGATTAGGACTTACATCTTAAGCCTGTTTTACTGTAGTTCAATAACAGTAGTTTAATAACATTGGTAGGCAGATGAGTGATTTGCGTACTTGTTCCAGCGTTTGTCATGCGTTATCTCTATTTATGATCCAAAACTAGACCCTGAATGATTTTTGTGATTCTTTGTCTTCTGCCAATTAAAAGCACTTTCACTCAGACTAGTGTTATCAGAGCGTGTTTTTCTCAGCTATTGAGAGAAAACCCATTTAGAAAGTCACGGGAATTGAGCACTAAAGATCTCTAGCAGTGCTTTACGCTGGCAGTGAATTCTGCTAATGCTTTTGATCTCTGCTCTGCTTTCAGAGAACGGATGAAAGCAGAGGTGTGTGCCAGTGTGCCATGTGTCATGGCATTGGGGTTTATTCCGCTCGTAGATAAGAAACAGCATAAGCCGCTCTTCTCCCCCGTCGACAGGTCTTTCCAAGGAATTATCAAGGTCCTACGTTGTTTTGCTCGTTTATTCAGCATTTCATGTAAACTCCTCAATTAAAAGACTAGCTCATGGATGTTGCCAGATATTCTCTAAATATTCTTTGATAGTGAATCTGTAGTGGGTTCATTTGTTTCGAATTCATCTTTTTGTTGGCTGTTAGCATCTTCAGCCTCTACATCTCAGACTTCAACCTGAAAATGCTGATTTTATTATTAGTGTCCCTCCGACAATGACATGTTCCAATGTGAGCAGATGACTTGGATCGACACGGTGAGTGACTTCATTCAGGCTGAAGTGGACTTCTTAGCATGCTGAGCTGATATGTTATCTGGCAGCTCTCAGGGTTACTGGCTTAACTCTGTGTCTGTGAAGCACACGCTAAGATAGATACTGCAGACAGACATCCACAGCTTTAAAACTCGATCAAATAGTCTTGTCAAGACACATCTACCGGCCTTATGTTTATTATCTTATGGAAAAAAGCTACAGCAGTGTCTATCTGATATTGAGTTAACTCTTAGGCTATGTTCAGACTGCAGCTCAAAGTGACCCAAATCTGTTGTGTTTTTTTTTTTTTTTTTTTTTTTGCCATGTTCAACCAGGATCTGATATTTTCTTTACAGTCTGAACAGCTCCATTTGTTTTTCAAATCCGACCTGGTCACTTTCATATTTGGTCCTGAATCAGAAACATATCCGAGATTATGTTTCTGGGCATGGCATGAAGTTTCACACATTCTATTTCAAAGTTATAGAATTAATAAATACTTATACTTTGTTTTCTTCTGATATGATCTGGCTGAAATGATGATAACTCCATTCAAAAATGAACTAAAATAAATCCCATCGATTCATATTCCTGTCCATGTTTACTTTCATTTAGATTCATTTTCTGCACATGTGCCTCATACAAGCTGGATTGCCTTCACTTCACAAGGAGGATACAAGTCGCATGTTGTGTGTCTCATTTTTTATTTCATTAAAAAACCTGAATTGAACATTACGTCCTGCAGTCTGAACGTAGCCATATATAAATTAAACTTACATCCATCTAATGTTCCTGCAAGTTTTAATATGGATCCACATCTATGTTCAGCAAGCTAAACCTATTGAATATTCAGTGAATCATTTCGTGAGGCTGATATGTCTCTGACTGGCAGTACAAAAACATTTCCAAATGCCCTCTTTCAGTAATGAACCATCCGCTGCATGTCAATTACAAACTCAGTCAATAACAGGCAGACAACAGCTATAAACTTCAGCTTTCTTCTTTTTAAAAACTTTTACCTTAATTAGAGTGTCTTTTTCCATTTGTTCTTTGAAAGTAGACGAAACAGCTTACTTTTGGTTTCAGAGCTTGAATTTAAACTCTCTATCATTTGTTGCGTGTACTGGTCGGTTAATTAATTGCATATTAAGCTATATTCATTCTCTCATTTAACAGCAAACAATTACACCGCAGGGCCTTCATGACATTGCATGCAGGATACTGTTCAGTTTATTCAGTGCTTGACAGTAATTCACAGAGTTGTAATCTGAAGGAATGTAACAAATGAGTCTGAAAAACGTCATGCTAGCCACTGAATCCCAGAGGCTGAGCTGGAACAGACATGAGGCTGACTCATGGTGTCACCACGTGCCATTTCAGGTTGGGCCAAAAGGACAAGCAGTTAAGCATGGTCACAACCTCAGAACATTGGTCTATTAAAGCTGACAGGGAGCTGAGAGGAGTCTGGTCGACACCTTGATAGTGAAGGGAGTGAATGAAATCCAACTGCATGGTGAGAAGCCTTGGGAGACAACTAGTTCTTAGATAATGTATTTGAAACATGTTGTCTTAAAGTGCCCCTGTTTTAGTTTTTTTTTAAGTTTATCTTCCATGTAGTGTGTGTCGTATATCATGGGTTTAAAAGAATAACAGTCGCCTTCAATTGAGTCTTTTTCCTGTCTACTAATGATGTATTTTGCTATTTTTCTCACCACTAACTGTGCGTACAACCCCAGAAAACCACAAACTACATTCGGTAATGTCGTGTTGTGAAGAAGAGTGCATTTGATCTTCCGTAGTCAAGTGAGTTGCTCTTAAGATTTTTAACAGCTTATCGTTTAGGAGACTAAAGCTACGTTAAGATTGCAGGTCTTAATGCTCAATTCCTTTTTTTGAATGAAGTCTGAAATTTTTGTTCAGACTTCATTAAATTACATTACATACAACAAGCGACTAGTATCCATCCTGTGTATGAACCCAATCCTGCTCACTGAGGGGCACGCAAGCGCAGAAAATAGATTTGATCAAAACAAAGTAATCCTGGATGAGAATATCATTGGAGGCACTGGTGTGACTTTATTTAAGATCATTTCTGAATGGAGCCATCATCATTTCAAGCAAATCATATAAAGAAGAAGTTTTTATTAATTCAATTACTTTACTGTTCTTCCAATGACTGCTTTTAGATTGGTTTTCAGTCATGAATGTTCTGAAACTTCCCATCCACGCCCAGAAATGTAATGTCTGTCAGCATAAGATGACTTAAAAGTTGGGTAAATATGATCTGGCCGTTCAGATTGTGATTGCATTTTTTTTTAAATCTGATATGTATCTTATTCAGGGCCACATATAAAAGTGCCTCGGTTCGGATTAAAAAAACGGAATTGAACTGTTCAGACTACCCTTAAAAAAAAAAGGTACAGTTCTGGGTTGGGTCATTTTTGGGTGCAGTCTGAGCATAACATTTCTGTATTCACTAGAAACTGCAGGAAGAGCTGGGAGATTAAGTGAAAGACAAATGCTGCGTTTTCAGCTGTGATCATTCTTTTTCTTGAAGTATTGTGTATCTAATCACAACATAATGGTCAAACAGCCAATCCTTGTAGAGTTGCATCATTTAAAGAAAGGATTTTGATGGCAGACTTACTACACTAATCATTTGGAAGTCATTGGGAAAGCAGGTAAAAAATAATGCAAATTACACAATAATCAAAGGGATTTTTTGTTTACATTTACATTTACATTTATGCATTTGGCAGACGCTTTTGTCCAAATCGACTTACATTAGGGGAGAGGCAATATGCAATCTGTTACACCGTTTAACATTTGCAATATGCAATCTGTTACACTGTTTAACATTTGCTTGTATGTTAGCTTGTTCCTAGAGAAAACCAAACAACAAATCTTTACTGTACTGTCCGTACTGTGGAACTTGTAACTCCCATATCTGTAGAAGTGAACTTGAAATTTAATCTCGGTAGAAGTGAAACTTTGCAAATAATGAGAAGTGACAATAATGTGGATGCTGATTAAACTTGGTGTGTCAAAACTTTATATTCATTTATATTTGTTACATATTAATTCATTAAAAATTAGTCACAATAGAAGCCCTACTGTTTTGCATGCACTCATCCATATCGTTATGCCTTGGGCTGATATTGGTAAATAAAGGAGTTTTAAAAGAAGTCAATGCCCAGAGCTCTGAAGCACATCTTCTCATTCTATTCCTTTTGATGCTCATCAGTTTTGCACATTAGGGATATTGATTTATGTAGCTAGATTTAGAGAACTGCAACATGGCGGAGTTTCTGGCAGAATAGTTTGTGCTCAACCGCTGAAGAGAAACTATCAATCACTTAAAAGCTTCTGATAATAAGCACAAACATTACCAATAGGTGGCTTTTGTGTCTGCCAAGAATAGTTTTTTTTTTATTGTCCTGGTCTCATTAGCGCTTATGATTGCTGAGATGGGTTTAATTTTGCAGCGTACACCACAAATAATATTCCATCAGCAGAATGCTGGTGAATAAACGGAAGACAAATTACCTTGCATGAGAAGGTCTGTGGCTAAGAAGCCTCGAGGTTACAATTGATAATTTATCTCATATTCTTTATTGAACAGACTTGAGATAAACTCAAGTAACACTCTTTTATTATCTTGTGAAAGCAGTCTGTTTTCTTGACCGCCACAGTTGCTCTGTTGCCTTGTAGTTTGGAGTGGATTGATTTTTTAGTTAGGTCAAAAGCTGATGTTTCTGAATGGTGTTATTCTTATATCATCATCTGTAATTGAAATGGCCTTTTGCTAATTTTAGGTAGTCAATTGTCATATAATTTTGTTGATGGCGTGTTATATTTTTACTTGTGTCAATATATAACACATACTGACATGTGCATTGAAAAAATGCATTTAACACAATCATTATGAAAAACATGGACATGTTTAGATGAAATGATAAATAAACTGCTATATGATAAAAATGTACAAATTTTTAAAGCAACTAACTGTTCTAGATTGTGTACATTTGTCAGGGGAAGTGATGAAAAGAAGTTAACAACAGGAACAAGGTTCCTTCTGGCAATAAAAGTTGTTTTCAGATATTTATTCTACATATAAAATAAAATGTACAAATCTGAATTAAACTGATTGAAGCTAAGTATTCTCCAGAGCTCTTCAACAGAGCTTAATTATTTATCTTATACACTACTTGACCTGTTGATTGGCCAATACATTTTTTTAAAGCCCTGTTTTAGCAACATAAGCTTACATCTACCATTTTCACCTAACTTTTGTATCTTCCTGTAAGCCTTCTTTTGGTTAGTTTGGTTTGGTTAATCATGTGGGGCCATAGGGCAGGGGTGTCCAAATCAGTCCTAGAGGACGATAGCTCTAACAATTTAGCTGCAACCTTGGCAGGTTTGCATGCTAATCTGGCTTTATAACAAGCTAAGAGTGCTGTGATCAGGTGTGTTATATGTTGGTTGAGGTTAATCTTTTCATGGCTGTGACCCTCCCAGGTCTGACTTTAGACACAAATGACATTGGCCAATCAATGCTCAAATAAATGCCAACTGAACATAATGCAAAAGATAAAAACTAAATAATTTGGTATAGCATTTCCTAACAAATAACTAAAATCAGAGATTGTTTATTGAAAGTTTCCCATTTTAAAATCTTATTAGAATATCTATGAACCTGAACTTTCAAGAATGAAAAACAAACAAAAAGAGCACATTTAAGAAAGGAAAAATAACAAATTAAAGGTTCCTCTAAAAAGAGACCAAATGTATGTTCCCTTAGATAGAGATAACGTTTGAATTTTAATAGGAAGAACCAGGTGGGAAATAAAAAATGGCCCAACAATTTAATAATTACGCAAACATTCTTTTCAAAAGCACATTTTACTTCAGTCTCTTCATGCTATTTTTAAATTAAACATGTAATGTTCTCAAACAGGGGGCAGTTCAAAACAATTTTCAGTCTGTTCTGAACACTAGTGTTCTAGCTTTTTTTCAGTCTCTTTGCCTCAAATGAAGCATCAGATCCACGGCATGTCTAAGCTAAACACATCTTAAACAAAGACGGTCCTCATCTTTACTGACAGAACAGGAGAGCCTGTGAGTCCAGATTGGTTTATCAAATTTCTCTCTAATGTTTGATGGCAAATAATGTTAAATAATCTTGTTATTTCGCACTTAACTGCTTTGGAAATTGATGATCTCATAAATTTTGACACAAATATGTCAGAAGCTTGCTGAATCAAATTCAAAACAATTTGAGTTTTTCAATGTGATTATAGGGATGTTTCCTTTCACTGTCGTTCTTGTCATTTAGGCAGTTATGCTGCTGACTGGACTATGATTTAATTACATTTAGTGAGCTGCACATTCCCATCAGAGGGTGGAGAGTTGGAGGGGGATTGGCAGGGAAATCACTCCTCTCTGCCAACAGCCAACCTCCCTCTGCTACTGTCTCGAGCCACAGACCGTGTAAAAAAAAATACATATATATATATATATATATATATATATATATATATATATATATATATATATATATATATATATATATATATATATATATACATTTGTTCAGCTTCAGTTGAATTTGTTCAGCAGTTTTTGCAAAAAACTCCAACTGAAGGTTGACAAGTTTTCTTAAAAAGCTTTAAGAATAAAACGTATTCATCTAAGACCCTGCTGGGTCTGACCTTTTACCTCAAAGTGACTTGGCAATCTTGCCTGGATTTGTTTTCCAGGTTTGTCTAAAAACCCGGTTCCTTCTCTTACTGCCTTTCTGACAGCACTATTGTTGAACATGAAAGGTTGTCGATCAGTAGAGAAAGTCATACCTTTGCATCAGGTTTAAGTTCGCAGATTTGGCTGCTTTTACTTTGAGAAGGAAAATGTAAGAGTTCAACTGCTATATTTTTGCTGCAAAAAGGCATGCGTCTCATTTTACTGGGTTGCCTAAAGTCTGCAGTAGAATCTAGGGCAGCTTTGAGAGATGAAATATGCAGTGGCAGATAGCACAGACAGGTGCTACTGTGGTTATGTGAGTGTGTGAAAGAAAAAGGATGCATAGTGAATAAATATAAATAATAATAAGCTACCATGCTAAAAGTTTCTTTAATGACAGGTTTAAAGTAACAATTAGAAGAAAAACATAATCTTTCATTTTCTGTCATGGTGTGATGTTGTGACACTTGGAGTTTGCCATAAACGAGGCAGAAAAAAGTGTTTTAGGATAAGTTTAGGTTATTTTATTCACAGGCAGTGATGTTCATCAAACGTGTAAAACTCACAGGACACAAAGTTTAAAGAAATTTAATCAAAAGAAAAACTGTTCTCAACTTAAATTAGACTCTCATCAGTGGCAAACAAAGCACTTTTATAGGGAAACATCTTCCCCTTAACCAATAACAACTCAGAAACAATAAACAAAGAAATCATGTGTTGAAAATTATTGACATTAACAAAAACAATTGAATACATGTTTCTGAACAAAACTGTAATCTCAAAATTCAATAAACATACAATTTGATTATATTGTACACTCTTCTGTGTAAACTCCTCCCCTTTAGAGGAATGAAAAGAACTTCCCATTAACTGTATATAACATGGACAACGTTTCTCATGAACGCAAATGAGGCTCAATATGGGCATAGACAGATGTAGTCATCATGGAAGTGCATCACTTCCCGGTAACCAGAAATGGGTCTAGAGAGCCGGTACATAGGCATTGCACAGATGTCTGATTGGCTGAACATTTAAATATTATTTATTCAAAACATACAAAGATAAAAATAACTCACCCCATCAGAGTGTTCATGAGGGTGAAAATTAGCAATATGAATAACAAAAACATTGCAGCACAAGGGGTGAAAACATGTTTTTTTTTCAGCTCCAAAGACCAGTTGTGGTTCTGTGGATAAGGAGATCGACTTGTGATCAGAGGGTCGCCGGTTCGATCCCCAGATCCACAGAGTTGAAGGTGGTGTGAGTGATGAAACATTTGCTCTCCATCTTCAACAACCACAGCTGTGGTGCCTTTGAGCAAGGCTCCAGTTTCCCGACTGCTCTTCAGGCACCCCAGCCATGGCTGCCCACTGCTCTGGTGTATGTTCACGCTGTGTTTGTTCACTGCTGTGTGTTTACACTGGGAGGGTTTAAATGCAGAGAACAAATTCTGGATTCACTCCATATCTGGCCAACTGGTCACTTCCACTTCCAAAGATTTAACCCAGGAGTGAATGAGAACCTGTTTACTTCTGACCCCACCATTCGAGGTACTATAGTTCCTCTTGCAGGGAGAACGGGAGGTTGCCACTCCTACCAGGAAGTTCGTAACAGGTAAGACAAAGACAATCAAATTAACATGTGATAAACTCAAGCAAATTAACACAAACAAATGCTCTGTTCTAACCAAAATTACAACAAAATTTTCACATCAGTCACACAAGAATGTGCACCTTCCATGCGACAGTAAAAAGAAAGAAAAACTAAATAAAAACAAACCAGTGAGTTTGGTGTGAAACACAAATTTAAATCTGTTCACTTTATCACACATGGAAAATGATGTAAAAAAGAAAGATAGTTTAGTAGTGCATAGGCATGACTTTGTTGCATGTTGAACTGCAGTCTGAGACGTCACCTGGATTGGTTTCAAGAAGATGTGTCAGACAAAGCTGAGGGAAGTGGGTGTGAGTCAGAGCTCAGTGTCCTATTGCAGAAACAGATGGAAGAACCGAAAAGAGAAGAGAATAGTTTGACATCAATGATGGGAAAAGGTTTAGAATAAACATTGTAGGGAAAAAATGGATGGGACTTTAGGAGGAAGGGGCAAATATTCCTTCTAACAGATTTTAAAAATGTAATGACGTACTGAAAATTATGTGGGAAGGAAAAGCTTGTAGAGTCACAGAGGTGTCAACACCATGTTTCTTTACAGCTCATTCGGTGCTTAGATTAGTCATACAGAAGCAAACCCATCTACAAATGTAAAATTAATTGTCTGAGCATAGCCTCAACCAGTCCACATAAACAATTGCATTGCAACACATACATTAAGTAAAACAGAAATGTGTTCACTTACAATGTAGTTTCATTATGAATTAAACCAACATGTCTGTTTTGTTTTTTTCTTGCAGTATTTTGCTATACACAATATATTAGGTTTTTTTGTGTGTGTGTTTTCATTTAATTTTATTATTATAATTTTTTTATCAGACATTGCATAAGTATTATTTAGATTTAGATCATTAAATCATTGAATTTCATTCATGGTGTCTGTCGGAAAAACCTCAGAATTTTTATGACGCGTTGATCTTCCTGTTCTTCATTCCACAGACAGTCTTGTGAACCCCAAGATAAGCTCTAACAAGTGTAGAATGAGAGTCTGGACCTTTTGTGAGCTATTTTCTGGGTTGTCTCATTAGATTAGTCTCAGGACTTAATTAGTCACTTTAAAAGAGCGTATTCATCTTTTATTTCTGAGAAGAGGAGTTAATCAGCCAAGTTGGTCCTTTTAAAGTTTTAATAGCCACTTGTCAAGGAGCAAATTAGTCCGTCTGGACTGAAAATCCTGGTTTCATTACACTGGGGAAAGCTGAAAACAACTGCATGCTTTGAATTTATATTCACCTTTACATTTACATCTATGCTCTTTTTCATTGTCTGTCTACCCCAATCCATCTCTCCCTCTCTCTCACTTTCTGTGTAAACACAAAGGATGCTTCTGTGTGTGCTTGAATGACTCTGGCAGAGTACAGAGGATTGTACTCTGCTCCCGGGAGTCATCTGTCAATCATATTTCACATTTACTACTGAAAAAGAGTAAAAGAATCCCCAGTAGATGGGCCAAAGAGGCTTCACTGATCTACAGGGATGGTGGTAGCAGAATTTAAAGACCACTAAAGCAGTCCTTCTTACACAGACAGTGTTTCGTTTTGTGTCATATTGAGTTTAATTGTCCTACGATTCCTCCAGTGCTGAGGAAAAAGAGAATGGGTCATTAAAACATCTTGTTTTCAATAATGGAGTTCATTTTGAAATGTAGAGGATTGTTGTTTTTACTTGCTCACAATTTTACAAAATGTATCTCTGAATCTCCGCCTCCTAGAGTTTTACATTTACATTACATTTAAATGTATGCATTTAAAAGATGCTTTTGTACAAAGAGACTTAAAGTGGGGGAGAGGCAATATGCAATTTGATTCACAGTCAAATTCTATCTCTTAACCAAGACCATGCAAACATAATAGAAGTTTGTGACTGATTTTATGATCTTAAATTCTGCCTTTAATGTATCAATAATCCCACACAGTTTTGACGGAGTTCACATGGAACCCCAAATGCTTGTGTAGATTAAGACCCTCATCCCATGTATTAGTAGTTGTTAGTGTTATTTTTACTGGTGATTAGCTAAGTGAACTTGCAAAAAGCACTCCCGAGTGTCTCCTAAGTGTGAAACATTTGGAAATTGATTTGTCCAGGAGGATATGGATCCACTGCTCAAAAAAGCTTGTCAAACTCTTTTAGAAGGTATTTACGTTGTTAAATTAACTTCACTATTGTTAACACAGAGACAGTGTTTATGTGACATTCTTTATAGATATTGTCTTATCTCTAATTTTGAGACTCGCTGTATTATGCAGAAGTTAACATGTTCTTATTCTTGTTGAAAGGATGGGTGCGCTTTTAACTTTAATCTAGTTCTACTTTTGAGGCTTGCTGGATTACACAGAAAGTAACATGTTTTTGTTGAAAAGATGGGTAGGATTTTAACTTTATTAACTTAACTTTGATCTTTTGATGGTTGCAGATTTACACAAACTGTAACATGTTTGTGTACTTGTAAGTAAAAATGTTGGTAAGATTTTCTTTTAACTTTATGTGTTTGCATTGGACTTTTGTGTGTTTGCGCACTTGTTAAAAACATTGGTAAGGTTTTACATTCTGTTATTGCAATTCGAGGGGCTTGAATTTTACTTAGATTAGAAGTTTTTTTTACTCAGAAGAGAGACAGTGTTTAAAAATTCGCTTAGCATCCCAATCTTGTAGTACAACTTTTGCTTTGAAAATTAAATGAAAAACATTTTATAGGTATAAATCCTAAATTGTACTTTGACTTTTGTTAAATGAATTTTAAACCTAAGCCACATGTGTTTTAATAATTGCTTTACACACTCTCGTTGATGCTCTTTATTTAGTCAGCTGTCCAAAAAATGTCTCTGTCCATTGCCCCTCAGGCTGCAAATTAGAGATTCACCAATGACACAACTAAGACATACATTTTATAATCAACAGCCTGCAGAAAACAATTTGGAGTATATTGCAGACTGTGTAATACATGAACAGCAGAAATCTGATTTGCAGAAATAGGTTTTGGTCGCTTTGCAATTATCATATCTATAGTAGTTCTTGCACTGCAAAATGGTCCGCCTTTAGAGTTGGAATGTGTTTTCCATCCAGGATACCCTCGGGATGGAATCACTTTTTCATTCTTGCCATTCTGCCGCAGTGGTGAAGCAGACACCATCTCTGTAGGTGTGACTGAAGGTAGATCGCACAGAGAGAGAAGGGCAGAGGAAAGAGGAAATAAGATCTGTCAGTCAGCTTGAGACAATGCAGGATTATCAGGTCCGAGCCTTAGCTTCTGCAGTTTCTGCTGCCATAGTAACCCAGTCCATGGCCTCGGTCATGCACCATGAATGATGCTTTGTTAATCAGTGGGAACTCATGATGTGGATGATCCCAGTGGGCAGCTTGATGAAAGAGTGTGCAAATAAATCTATCAAACAAAGAATTTGCTTTGATCAGCTTGGCAGCTGCTTGTTTTGTTATGATAGTTTGCTGCTTATAAGAAGAAAATCTACCAATTAAATGTGTTCTGCATCAAGTTTAGTGGTATGTCTTTGAACTGAAAGTATGCTTGTGTTCACATAATGGTTTCCTCAAATAAATCACCTATTCAAGATTGTTGTCTGCTGTACCTGAAAATATTAATTTGGGTGTATTCATTAAAAGCTGTGTTTCGGGGCTCGATGGAATGTATGGATTCAATCATAAGGCATCATTTTAGTTATTACACTTGGGAATATTGACATTTATTGATGTTTTTTAAAACCAGTGAAAAATATTAACATTTATTCTCATCCTGCAATATCATCCTCTTAAAAAGTGCTTACTAACTGTGAAGGTCAGAGAAAAATAATCTGGGGCGTTGATCAAAAATATACTCAGGACAAATAACACAACACATACACTATGCCTGAAATAGAATGTTTGGAAAAGCAATTTGCAAGCTAGCTATTAACAGAAGTTAATAAATAAAGTTTCAAAATAAAAATAAATAAGTGACTAAAACAAAACATCAGCCTTAACAGCTAAACTGGTTTCGGTTAGATTTACATTATATCCATTCATTTAAACATATTATCATTTTTCTGATGATGTTTTTAGTTGCTGTTTTATGATATTCTATGATTATTTGTTTTATTTCATAAGAGCAGTGTGTATGAAGGTAATAAATCAGTGTTTCGTAGTGAGATAACTGATTAGTTTTGACAGATGAAAGAAAGGAATAATTGAGAAAGATTTTTGATCTTTCATGATTGCTAATGAGATCAGCCATTGATGCTTCTATTTGATGATCAAGAATAACTAGATGACTGTTGTGGTATTGAAAACAGGTAATAAATGCTACTTAAATTTGAGAGTTCGCGAATAGTGCTACAAATCCTCCGAGTTGTTTGACTAGATGTGCACGACAGCAAAAAACACACACACGCACACACACACGCGCACACACGCACACCCACGTACACGCACACGCACGCACGCACACACACACGCACACACGCACACACACGCACACACACACACACACACACATTCAATCAAATAAAGGCAGACCTTTAAGCCTTTCAGTTTCAAACTTTACTGGAATATTTTACTTCCATAAATCCATTTGTTTAAAATTACCCATAAAAGAACATCAATAATGTTATCCCTGTTTTAAAAATAAAACAGTTGTTGCAATAGTTGTAATAAGTTACATATTTTTATTTTTTTTACTTGTGTGTTAAATTCCTTAAAATTCAGTAAGTGGTTGCTACACACTAAACTGTGTTTACTGTTAATTTACTACAAAGTTTTATGTCCATTTTACAGAGATAATTGTGACTGTTAAGCTCTCATCTCAAAAGTGATCTCCTTGTCTTATAAAAAAACATTTGGTGAGGTCTCTATGAATTCAACCTTGTCTTCGAGTTGGAATATTATTTTTCTTCTCACCGTGTCCATAGGGAAGTCACCCAAGCTATCAGACATGATATATTGTGGCTTTTTATATAATACACAGAGGGACAGCATGCAACAGATTGTGTTAAGCCTCATAAAACCTCTGTCAGCTGCATGATGCTTATGTGGCCTACACCGTTCAGTCATCTGATGTATCAGAGATTCTATCTACTTTTATAGCCATTCGATCATTTTTCATTCTGTCAGCTGATCCGTCTTTCTGGAATTATTGTTATATTAGTCTGTCCATCCATAAGGTGGTTTTGTAATGTCTAGCTTTCTTTCTGCCCTTTCATACATTTCTGCTTTAATTGAAGCTGTTTGTATATTTTCAATGGAGCATCTATGTAACTAATTTCAGTAGTATGTTAGAATGTTCTCTCAGTATTCTTAATATTATTTCAGGATGTGTCCAGTAACTCAGAAGATAGCTACTTTTTAATGCTCATAAACATTATGTTATTCTATTAATTCCACCAACTCATTCACACACACACACGCACACACACCCGCACACACGCGCACACACACGCACACGCATGCACGCACACGCACACACACACACACACGCACACACGCACGCACACGCACACACACACACACACACACACACTCCATGTTGCAAAAATGCATGTTGTAAATATAGCATCTCTAAAATCAAATCCAAAATGGAGAGTATACACACAGTTTTGACAGCTATTAAGTAAAAAAATAACTATGTCATGAAAGTAAAAATCTGTATTGTATATAAAACGAATAGCCCCCTCCACACATGCACACAATACTCTAGCCCCCACCACCACATTGACAAGAAAAAATGTTTATTCAGTGTTAATTTTCTTCCTCAGCCAACTGTGATATGAGCTGTTTCAATTCCATATACTTTTTGTCTAAATAGAGAGAACCTTTAACATTTAAATTGATCTATTTAAATGTGAGCTTACAGAATGATCACTGCTGTCCGAATAAAACTATCTGAACATGAATAATTCTTTTTTTTTTGTTTAAATCAATGTATATTTAATATTTAATTTCATTACCTTACTTTTAAAAACATTTTTAATGTTTTATCTTCTGTTTTCAACTCTGAGCTGTTTTATTCATCTGTAAAGCATGTTGACATGCCAATGTGTTTGCAATGTGATACACAAATAAAATTTCATGTCTAGTTATACAAAAAAACACTGAATTATGATATTAATGCAGTTAATAAATCACACCAAAATGTATTATTTATTTTTTGCTATTATAATACCAAAACCGTATCCAAACATAAAGGCAGAGAATGTTACTCACAAAGGTTGTGTTTGCTATTATAAGCTTTAGAGTAAATAATAATAGCAATTTATGGAGGTTTGCCTACATTTAATCAGCTCACTTAATTTGTTGAAATTGAAGGATTTCAATCTCCGAATCCTGCCCGTGTTTGTATACAAGAGCATTTGATTGGTGGGTGTTGAACTGGCATTACTTTTTTTGTCTGCCATTTCATTGTACCACTGACCTCTAGTTTGAAATGTGACTGTAATTTGTGGTGGGATTTATCCTGGGGTCTATTACATAGTAATCTGTACTTCCAGGATTCTAGCTGTGTGCCGGTGAAGCCCAAGCGCTTTTGTGGCGATTCTATGGGAAGAGCTCATAGGTGGTAGCAAGAGCACGGCGACGGATTGAAAAGAAGCCTGAGCTTCAATCAAACCCAGGGCCTTGGAGAAATCTATCCCTCCACCAAGGTCTCATTTATGCACAAGTGATGGATTTAAGCATGGTTTGTGCAGAGAGAGAGAGAGAGAGATCGGGAGAAAATTACATGCCCAGACACTCATGTTTATTTGTTACACTTGCAAGTCCTGCTGGCAAAATCAAATTTGCTTCTTTGTAATTTAGTGGCTAATGTCTTGTCCTATGAACATGTTTGATTTAAATCATGTCAAATGGTCTTCAGCAGCAGAGATGTGCAAACGGGCTGACCCGAGTCTGTTGTACGATCTGGTAAAAGGACTGCTGACAGATTAGACATTAACATTTGAAACGATCAAAGAGAAATTGCTCTTCACACTCTCCTCCTTTATCCGAGACAATTACACAGTAGATTTCACTATGTGAGCACTGAGCTCAGTGTGGCCGCTGCATAGTAATTTCATTTCCAATGAAGCAATATCGATCTATTTGTCATTTCTGAAGAGCTCAAAACAGCCTTAATCAAATACGTGAATAGCATAGGAAGCAGATGAAGATGGAGAAGGCATTTGCTAACTTTTTTGAGAGTGCTTGATTTTATGCACGTTATTCTTGTTTGTGGTTGTCAAATGATGGGAAAGGAGGAAGAAACGGAGATGCAGAGAGCAATCTTTGATCTGGGTTGCATGTCACAAACAGCTGTCACACAAAAGGATTTGTTTGATTGGTTGGTCCTATATATCTCAGTCTGCTGTCACACACAGTGAATTTATACTTGGCCACATCAGTGATCTGGTAATCTGAAGCCTTGCCTGCCACTAGGACAGTCGTATCTCATTCATTTCTAGCCTCAAACAGAAATTCCCAGTTGAATAGCACGTATTCACGGGTCTTTGTTGGGTTTGCACGTTGGTCTTTACAGTTGGTTAAGTGCAAATCTGGGGTATGTGCACCAATTCTGAGCTCATTTTAAATTTAATGGCTGGCCAGTTGACATTTTGGTTTGGTCTAATAACTTTTTCAACGGTTGTATTCGGTAAAAAATACATTATTTTACTGTATATTCATGTATATGTAGACAAATGTTAACTATAGCATTTGATAAGATTTACAACAGGAAAATCTGTGAAAAAACTGGTTTTAATTTTAAAATTACAAAACGTACTTTAATCCAAACCAAAACACATCTATTTAAAAGTGAATTTACAGAATAAGCTCTGCTGGTTGAACAGAACTGTCTGAACTGTGATAAATCTTCCTTTGTTTTAATACGGTGCTTTTACTATCTTACTCCTGAAAATTTTTATCTATTGTTTCATCACTGAGTTGTTTTATTCTTTTGTAAAGCCCTTTGACATGCCGATTGTTAAACAAACAAATACACAAACAAAATGTCTTCACCTTGCCATTTATACATTAGATTTAAATATAGATTTGAAAAAGGAAAATATGTAAAAAGACGGATTTTAATTGTAAAATTACAAAAAGTATGTACTACAAAAATTCAGATTTACTGTATTTTAAAGGTATGTGTTCTTAAATTGAAAACATTGTTAAAATATAACAAAATTATGCAGGTTTATATATATATATATATATATATATATATATATATATATATATATATATATATATATATATATATATATATATATATAAACCAGCATTTTTTTACCCTTACCTAAACAGACATTGGGCTCTAATAATCTAATATGCAAGATTGTGTTATTTACATTATATGAATGAATGGATGCCTGAACTCCACAATAAGTATTTTACCTAATTTAAAAATCAAGCAAGACGAAAGATTCCAGATGAATTCATTTAATCAGTTCTGATAATCTGAGCAATATATTCAGAAAATACATCAACAATCTGTTATCCATCCATTTATTCATTGCTTTGGTCAGTAATCCTGCTAACAGACTGAAGTGGAAGAAGGCTTTTTCCATGTGTCTACAATGTTGACAGTACATCATTCCACAACAATGTTTTGCCAGCTATATGAAACTGATTGACTGTTACATCATTGCGGATTAAAAAGTTATTCATATCTTCTATTATCACAGGCTATAGTTCAAAAGTCAGGGGCGGTGTTAAAATACCATGCATGATAGACAGAAACAAATAATCTTGGTCATATCTCCTTGTCTGAACACGGATTTTCTTGATTATATTCTTGGATAAGCAAAGTTCCCCCGTGTTTGAGTGTGTTTATTTGGGTTTTCCAGCTGTTGCCTTTGAAAAATAAGTCTTTTAAATCAGTTCTGTGTTACGTTCAAAGCAAATTACTGCATTGAGCGAACATCTTCATTCCACAATTCCATGGTATGGTTTGGAATGAAAGAGTAAAACACTCAAATTAGTGTTTGTGAAGCTGGCCAGCCCTGTAATCTGTATTTAGAGGTGATCCATGATGACAGATCAGTTTGTTAGTTTGAAATGACCCAAAACAGATTTAATAAGGACAGCAGGCTTTGACCAGAACTCCTTGTACAGCTCATCTCTCTTTATATTTTCCTTTGTCAAACCTCTCTCTATCGCTGACCCTTTTCCTGTTCATCAGGCTTCATCAGGCTCTTTGTGGATGGGATTAACCTTACATGGTTTGATGCCTTATACTGTCATTAGAACCAATTCACAGAAAGCTGTGAGTTCTTCAAACTGCGATCAGCTGTCAAAATGCGCTTAAGACGAGTAAAACTATTGTGTAATTGCTGCTCTCATTCAATTTGGCGGTTGTATCAGTTTTTCTAAAGTGAGTAAAAAGGGTTTATCAGTGGGAGAAGAGTGGAAAGCGTTGGTGTTTGTTTAGCAGTGGCAGGTTTTAAGGGTTATGTCTCTCTACGATAAATGGGAGTTTTGCAGTGACTGAGAAAAAGAACACCTAATTAATCTTTATAAGGCGTTCTTGTGCGGCCTATTTCTTCAGCCTTTAGTTTTGCAGCTGCAACACCTCAGATTACTATCCTGTGGACAAAAATAATTCAGCAAATAAATCTGGTATATAAGAATTGAATGGATTTTGCTTCTTCTCCCACTGCTTCTTGGGTTCACTCTGTGCACTCCAGATGCCTCCCACTGTCCAAAAAACAAGCCTGCCATGGTGAATGGGGACTTCAAATTTTTGTGTTGAATTATGATGAAACACTTGAAGCATTAATGAACTGGCAGATCCCATACAATTCACCACAACTGATTTGGGTTAATTTCATGTTCTTTTACTTTATATCATTGCATGCAATTATAGAGTCAAAATCATACAGGTTGTAGTTTCAGTTAACAGGCATTGCAACTCCATTTTAACTTTGGGTTTTTTTAGATAGAGATAACTGGTCAATCTATTTTACAAGTAACACTAAATGTCAAATTCACTCTTAAGAACATTTATTTTACAAACATTATGATTAGTTTTATTCAGTTTTCTCCTGAATACCCCTTGACTTCAAAGATTCAGTATGTGAGAAATGCTATGCACGTTATGATGAAAAAGCCTTGGTATGCTAAGAGCCATTAAGAAATATGTTCATTTCAATCTCTGATATCAGCTGAAATTAAAAGTCAGAGTATTCACACTTAGAAAGCTTTTTGTCAGAGCAAAAGTAATGTCTATTATCTGTTTTGCCCTATTTAGTACCTAAGTCAACCAAGTCCTATTTAAAATGTTATACATAGTTTAGCAAGCCTATAGATGGCAACCTATAATCTGAATGTGAGGAGTGAATCCAGTTTTTTTTATGTGACTGGTGCCAGTTTTGGCCACAACCTTAAAAACTGCTCCTTTAATGATGATACACATGCAGGATTACAAGATGATTGAAGAAAAACCTTTGAATAATAACTTAAATGTGGTAGAAATCAAAAGCAACTCAGATCCTTTGGTATTACTCTGATAATTTGGCTTCCTCTGGTTTAATCAGTTGTCTCTTATTTATCATATACTCCAAGCAGGAACTTTCCATTGTCTCAGCAGAAGATGATATGGAAATGACAGAAACTGCAGTTCATCGACTGAGCAAAAGAAACAGTTTAACAGATTTTTCCTGATAAGCGGTTAGAAGTTTGTTGACAAGCTTTTGAGACTTTATCCCTCTTGGCTTTTCTTACAGCTTCCACCAAGATGGTTAGTCTGTCTGTCGCTGTTCCTTCATTTATATAGCCATTTTCTGAAGGCAGACAGGAGGGTGGGACGTATGCTATAAAAAAGGCATGCATCAGTGTGTAGTTCTTTCTTTGTGTACTGGTCCCTACTCTTACTGCTTTCTTTCAAAGTGAACATGCAGAATGCAGATGTTATAGAGCAATGACAAAAAGGTAGTTGAACCTAAAGGCCATTACACATCTATCCAAACAGAGGTTCGCATGAATCTTCAGATGACTTCTCTGCGGGATGCATTTTGCTAGCTAGTGTTACCAGTGGATGCACCCTGTCATCGGGTGGCGCTCATCTGTAATGATATGTCATTTGTGAAAAGAATGAGTCTGACTCTTTAGTAATAACTATTTATTAGCTATTATAGTGTATGAGAATTATACTGTTAATAATCAGAAGACACCGGTTAGCACGTTTATCTACTGAGATTAGTGTATTTAGCTCTATTTTTGGGTCTTTGTCATAACATTTTGCAATTAGATCAGTTTTTCCATATATGAATGATACAAACAAATTGCTCAAATGAATCATTCTTTTCAATGAACAAAAGTCAAGAGAAAGAACCACCAAGTTGAATGAAACTTCCCATCACTACTCAGGAGGACAACAGCAACACGTCAGCTGTTTTATAATCTTTGTGGGCTTTATTGAACAACTTTTGATGGTCGGACATCAGCAATAAAAGCTTCTGAAAGTTTATATTCTCCGCTTTCCCAGTCTCAGCCGAGGAGCTTTTAATCTCATTGTTCTTAAGCACAGTTTTCTGTCATGAGATCGAAGTGAGCATGAGTAATAAGCGTCATTCAGCAGCTCTTTCATGCCCTGTTCACGGCATCGAAGCAGCCAGCTTTCATTGGTTGTTCTCTTGTAAAAAAAACCTATCTGATATGTCAGAGCTGGACTCTTTTTCGTGCACACCAATTGCTCGGACAGATGTGTGACTTCGCACTGCATATTCGAACAGATGTGTGGTGGTCTTAATTTACTGAGGATCTGAATAATTTAAAGTTATAGTCAAGCTTTTTTTCTGGTTTGTATTCTGTTTTGGGTAGAGCAATTGTTTTGTTTAGTTTTTTTTTTCTCAAAGTTTTTAATTCTTCTAATATTTAAATAAAAACTGCTTTAAGAGTGAATATCGAAGTAATGGTTGCTGCATGCTAAAAAAAGAAGGCACCATCGGCATAGATTAGTTCTTGTCTTCATGGGAGGGCTCATACCAGTACAGCAGCTCACACTTCACATTGAAGAGCATGAATGAACAGCTGAGCCTTCATGTCTTGCATGTCTAATTGTGAAACGGATCTAAACTCTGGAAACTCAAGATTCGATAGCTTGATGGAGAAAACGTTAGTGCCACTTTGTCAGAATTAAGAGGTTAAATTGCTGTCAGGGCATCATTGCAACATTGCCTTGAAGGACAAGAGAAGAGGAAAAGCCTATTAAGGCAAGCACTCCTCCCCCAACCCAGTACATCTCTGGAGCAGTGTCATTCATTTTTATCTCCACAGTCCCTTTCTCCACTCATCCTTTATTACTGTGCAGTTACCCAGTGTCCAGGCCTCAGGATTCCAGCAGAGCGACAGACATCTCAGCCTTAATCAGCTGCTGTGTTTCTTGTTACGGTAAATTGGAGCTTGTTCCTCTTGAGAGGCATTTCCTAGAGGACCCCCAACACCACCCGACAGTATCACATCCCCATGAGTCCCTGCCTAGCGTTTGTCAGCATGGGGTGTAGAGGAACATACCAGAACGCTGATTAGTGGGATTGTTTGAAGACTTGCTTCAGGGTGAGGATACTTGGTTGACAAGGAACCAAATGTCTTCTGCAGGCTGGCAGCACTTTTGTTTCATTGCCATGTTCTGAATTGCAGATCCATGATGTATTTTACACAAGTGACATAAGTGCACCTCGGGGTGTCCTTACCTCAAGGTTTAGAACAAGGTAGCCTTTATGTAAATGAATGTCTTGAGGAGAATATATTATTCAGAACTTGCCAGTTTGACCTTCATAGTTTTCTCTTTTTAAAATGGGATTTTTAACATGAATCTCAAGCCACGTGTTACAACCTTATGCTTTTACGAATATTCAACAATAAATAATATTAAATTAATTTGTATTTCAATTAAGACTTTCTCATTTTTGCCTTCTAGGAAAACCCCTATATGTGCAACAATGAATGTGATGCAGACACAGAAGAGCTGGCCCATCCTCCAGAGCTCATGTTCGACAGTGTGGGCCGGAGCCCAACCACTTTCTGGCAATCCACCTCCTGGAAGAAATACCCCAAACCTCTGGCAGTCAACATAACCCTTTCGTGGAACAAGACCATTGAGCTGACCGATGACATCGTCATCACTTTTGAGTCAGGTCGGCCAGACCAGATGGTTTTGGAGAAGTCTCTGGATTATGGGCGAAGTTGGCAGCCGTATCAGTTCTATGCTACCGACTGCCTTGACGCCTTCACTATGGAGCCCAAAACCGTAAAAGATATAACCCAGCACACGCTGCTGGACATTATCTGCACTGAGGAATACTCCAGAGGTTACGTGTGGAAGAATGACAAGACTGTACGTTTTGAAATCAGAGACCGCTTCGCACTGTTCGCTGGGCCCAAGCTGCATAACATGGCCTCCCTTTACGGACAGCTGGACACCACCAAAAACTTGAGGGACTTTTTCACCATTACTGACCTGCGCATACGCCTGCTCAGGCCTGCCACCGGGGCAACCTTAGTAGATGAATACAACCTATCCAGATACTACTACGCCATCTCAGATGTTAAAGTGCATGGGAGGTAAGTCTCTTTGACAAATTGAACATTAACATACTTTAACGGATTGTTTTATGCAAGGAATAACCTAAATAACTCCGAGACGTGTTCAGTGCATCACACTCCTTGTTCTTAGAATTATGTTTAACAACGGCATCACGTAGGGTGTGATCTATTTTAAGTAGTGATATGTACCTCATGAACCAGGGATTGTAATCAACATTCTCATTTAGTATTCTTTAAAGAAAATCCAGCATGTTCTTCAACTACTTTTTTTTCTCTTAATGTTATGCAGTTGCATAGTCACATTCTGGCAGCACAATAAGACAGTAGTTTTTATCAATACTGTGAAAGTATCTCAATTGACATCCAGTTTGTGAACAGTACTTGTTCTTTACGTACATACACATCTCAGGATGCAACATTGACATTTTTGTCAGTTTTGGAACACTGTCCAAATTTCTTGAAACTTGGCCAGTTGAAAGAGTAGGATGAGACAAGAAGAAGAAATGGTTCATCTTGACATATGCTGTATAACTTGAGATACAAGCATTTCACTTTGAATCAATCAGGGTCTAAGGGGCCGTACCAAATTAGGTAACTTGTTAAAAGTCCAGATCCCCGCGTCTAGGCGATATATTACAATAAAAAGTGTTGGATCAATCTAGTTTTCCCTTTCTCTTTCACTGGTGCTGTTTTCAAGAGTTTTGGTATCTTTGCAATTTTGACCATTGATGCTTTTGTCATTTTTGTCCACAATTGCAAAATGCTTGAAACTTGCCCAGTTGAAAGAGGATGTTTAGATAAGTGGTTTTCATCTTCATATTTGGTGTTTCGCCTGAGATACAAATATTTTACTTTCGACCAAGTCTAAGGTGAAAAACTGGATTATTCTAGTCCACACACACTCTTTCACTGGTGCCATTGTCCAGAGTTGTTTTTGCAATTTTGACCAAAAACGACATAGTAAAAGCCTGCTCAGTATATTGGCAACATTATTGTGTTGAGAAAAAAAAAGTGGATGTTACAAAGCTTACTCTGTCCAGCAGAGGGCTCACGTGCACTCTACTACACAAATGACTCATGACAGCAGCCTTGAAACCGAATGAGAAAGTGTGCCCCCTGCTGGACAGATTATGGTTTGTGACATATGCTTTTTATTATCCACAAGAGGCATAATTTCGCTCAACACCGCTTGGAGAATAAGCAAAGCTGTGCAAGTGCCATGGCTCAATGGGTGGAGTGATCATTCTTGAATCAGGAGGTTTAGGGTTCTAATCTCCTCTGGCACAGGAGCACAGTTGTGAAGCTGGATGAGAAAATGTGCCCCCTGCTGGGCCAGTTATAGTTTATGACAATTGCTTTTCTTATCCACAAGAGGCAGAGCCTCAACAACGCCCAGAGCATAGGCAAATCTGTGCAAGTGCTGTGGCTCAATTGTTAGAGTGGTCCTCCTGAAAACAGGTGATTGAGGGTTCTAATCCCTCCTGGCATGGGAGCACAAGAATCCGTTGCGTGGAAGTTCAGGATCCAAAATCTGGGAAGTGATGTGACTCATCACTGAAAAGCATGAGATGACATCAGACTCTGGAGGGGAAGTGAAATACTCTCTGTGAAAAATGCATGCGGGTATATGAATCTCTCAGGTGAAGAGGAGGAGCCTCACAGGTGAGAGTTGCAATACCGTTGAAGAACCTGGGGAGGAATAAGTGACACTGAATGGTCCCCCCTGGGGAGGTCCAGAGAATGTGTCATAGCGGTTATGAAAGCAGGCACATTTTTATTTGGTGTATAAATGTCCCCCACATAACTTCTTTAAAATTATACAATTTCAGCGAGACAAGAAAAATTCTTCAGATATATAGAGATCTGTATTATCGTAAATTAAACAGACAAAAAGCAGTTTATTAAACATCTTCACCCATTTCACATTCACTCAGAAGTATACCAAACGTTTTGATCTGTACATTAAACCATTAACATTTCTTCTTAGATAATTTTTTACTTCGACACTTCATTGCATTTGCACAGAATAGGGGGAGACCTTGTCTTCATGAATCCTTCTGGAAACATCACCGCGCAGAAGCAGAACACCTACGAATATCAAAAGCTAGAAAAGTATTTGAGTTCAACATAATTTATTTCCATCGCTTTACGGATGAGAAGTTCACTTCATTTGGCAAATTGCTTTGGGTAGCAATGTTATTCATGTTCTTGTGGAGATCTGTGAAATCGGTATCTTCATACACACAAATGTGCATTTTGATTTGATTATTCTTCATAATCTGTATAAATATTTCAGTTTAGTAAGGGTGCCCCCCAAACATTGTAAATATGCAACAAACCGCTGACATGTAACCTTTACTACAGCTTGTAGAAAAGACATGTCAAATCACGTTATTACATTTACAGACGTTGCTACAAATTTACAACATTTGTGCTACCTTACAAAACTGACATTTACAGATTACAATTCTAATCAGGACACACATTTGCAGATCAAGATACAGATTTGCTATAGTACACAATTTACATAATTACAATAAACAACCCCAAACTTTTCTCTATAGCTAGATTCACTGTCATCAGGCTCTTGGAGAGATAATGAACAAAAAGAAAAATGTTGATGTTTCTGACATGACAGAAAAAAACCCATAAAATTGTTCCTTTCCAACCATCTTACAGCATAATGAAAACAAATATTGATAACATTAACAATTGTGTTACAGGGTGGTGGGACAAATGGAATAGACATCTGATTGGTTTACATTTTAAATCTTAATATATCATATCATGTAAAAAATTAACTCCCGCCGCTAGCGACCAGCAATCTAAATAAAAAATTGCAGCACCAGGGGTGGAAACATGTTTTTAGCTCTAAAGTTGGCCAGTACTAACATGAGTGAAGGAGAGCCTACTTTTGCCCCCAGTGCAAGTTCTAGAGTTTAGTTACTTCCTTTTGCAAACAGACAGAGAGAGAGCAGGAGGTTGCCGCTTGTGTTGGTTACAGCATTGTATTATAATTACGCATCACTAATTTCTATTCCATTTTTAACAACTATACAACACTCAGTGAAGCTGCCTAATGTTTGTGTAGTAGACTCAGGTAAGAATACAAATGGTCAAACTTGAAAAGTTCTGAACTATTCTGTCTGTTTGTGAAACAGGGTTCCATCAATGGATGCATTACAAAATATCCTTTCAAATAACACTAACATTGAATGTAGCATTTCCACTTCCAGGATATACTTACTGCCTCATGAGCATCAACACAAGCTCCCCTCGCACACACCAGCTTCAGCCTGGATGAGTAAAACATACATGGATTTAAGCACCTGAAGCGAGACCTTAAACAAGCTCTAAAATCTGTTCTACACTTTCACCTGTACTCACCAGTAACCTCTCGGCATCTGAGGATGGACTCTGCTTTCTTTTGACTTTTACAGCCTAGTCAATCAGCCACAGGTGCCAACAAATCAGCACCTTTGCTGCTGATTAGCCCCTCCCTCTCATTCACGTACACCTGCTTTAGTTGGTCAGTCTCAGTTTAATAAAGGGGACTCAATTAGTAAAATAGCACTTCAGTTTTAACAAACCTTAGTTTAATGATTCATATTCATGCCTTTATGGCATTCATATGTTTTATTTTAAATACTAATAATTATTTGAGAGAAAGTTATCAAACAAAAAACAACATAAGTTCTAAATGTACATTTTTATGGGCAACTTTATTTATAAGAATAAAACATGGCTTCTACCTTAATATTGTCTTCCTAATATATCAAAAGCAAAACATAATACATCATATATACCCAGTTAGTTATACAATAGCAAAAGTTCAATACATTGAAAATAATTGTACCTTTGCATGTAAACTTAAAAAAAAGAAATGTATTGTTTCCATTCGTAACCTCTGAAAAGGGAAAGGTGGCATATGTCAATGCTGACTATACTGTGGGAGCCTCACCACAGCATGACCCTTCACTCCACACACTTGGACCACTTCACCCCATTTCTTGTAATCTACATACACTCTTTCACTGGTGGAATTTTCAATAGTTTTACAATTTTAGCAATTTTGATGCTTTTGTCATTTTTGGCCACAATTCCAAATTGCTTTGAGCTTGCCTAGGTGAAAGAGTATTGTCGAAACAATAATATATTTTGTATAAAAATATTTATATTCATATAAATAAATATTTTCTTACCACTGCTTTAATATTTACTCATTTGTATTTGATTTTTAAGAAAATAATGAAAAACAGCAATAAAATCTATTCTGGAAAAAAAACCCACCTTATCAAAGGGAAATATATTTGCAACATAAGTCATCAGTAACAGCAGTAACATACACTCATTAGTCATTTTCTTCTTGAAACATTCACATTTTTACCAACCATTAATTGTTTTTAAACGCTAAACTTTAAATGTTATACAAAAAAAAATCCAGTTAAACGTTTGTTTTTGTTTCATTGAAGACATCAAATGGAACAATATGTTTAGAGTGAGAATGTTTGTTAACCCAAGAAAGGGTGAAGTTGACACTTGATCACAGATGGTTGTAAAATTTCAAGCTCCCTCAAGGCTGTGTTCTCATTAACGGCGCACTGTGATGATCGCTAACTGTCATCTCTGCTGGATATTTATGAGAGCACTGACTTGTCGTCTTGTTTCTAAAAAGGTAAACCAGAGTTCAGCATCATGCTAGTCGTGGCTTATTCTCTGCGCCTTGCTGTCATGGAGAATTATTCATCTCCCTCTGCATGCTTACAGGAAGCACACACTAGTCCATGCCTTGAAATGTTTCTGCCAGTCTCCGCATGAGCCACTCGAGTCTGGCAGGAGGCGGATGACCCCAAGCGCAGGAATTCCTGATCTCAGAAGAGATTCAGTCTATATCTGTTCGAAACAAAGAAGCAAAGATTTGAGTTCGAGAACAGAGAGCAAAGTAGGTCAGCAGAATAAAATAAAAGAGTAGAGAAGCTTCTCTTTAGACCAGTGTTGAATTCTTAATGTTTGTTGTTGGGAGATGGTGTGATTAGTTTTACAAAGATACCCTTTATTGTGAATTCTATTTCTTGCTTGCTTTATATACAATGCTTATGCATTAGTATTTTACAATACCGTTATAGACTTTAGAGTTCACAGATCAAAGGTGCTGAATCATTAAAAAAAATCTACTTTTCAGACATTATTTCTATGTTTTAGTATTGTTCGCTCATCAAAAACATGCCTCAAGTCATATTCAGATTGACTCAATGACCGTATCTGCACCAACTGGCAGAGCACCGCCCACTAATCAATCAGATGACCCACTATTGCATCTCAATGAAGCAATTTACAAAAAAAAGTTGTTTATGAAAAGTTATGAAAGCTTTAATAGTATATGTATAGTATTTAAGCATAAAAAATGTGTTGGTTTACTTGTAAATTCTCATTTTTTGGTCTTAATTTGTGTTGTATTTAATGGAACTATTGCATTGAAATTACCCTTTCATTATCCATCCATCCATTTTTTTTAACGGTTCAATTCTGTAGTAGTCTCACAGGATACAGGAGAGTCAGGACATACATAGACAGATTGGTCCATGTTTGATTTATCTGCAGCATGAAGAAAAATCATGCAAGTAGAAGGTGTAAACTAATAAAGAAATTACATTACATTACATTAAATAGGATTTCGTTTCAATTACTTTTTTATTAAAGAAACATGTAGGTGTATTTCTAGTTGGGCTTATTCCTCAACTCCTGTTGAAATTTTAAGTCATTTCTAAAAAAAAAAATAGTGACCTGGAATATAAACTTTTTAAATTTTCTATTGGTCTTAGTACACAATAGAACTACGGAAAAGTCAAGTTTTTAAAACTTTAACAATTCTTCTACTGATATGAAAATGCTACTTGTCTAATGAGATTCAATACTTCTATGCTAAGATATGTTAAGATAAATTTAGACAGAATTTGAGAATTGCTGAACAAATTTCAAAACATTAGTTGAAATTATCTTGAGGAGAGTTAGAGATCGAGGTTAGTCTTTTAATGCAGTTGAGGTTCCAATCAATGTTTTAGACTGAATTATTAAAGATAGTAACTATTTCAGCAAATATAATCACATCTTGATGTGATTCAGATTTAAATCGAAAAGCATTGTCTCTTTCTCACTTTTTCATTATCAATGCTACACAACAGTTATTTCACCCTGTCCTGCCACGTCTTTCTTGTACTTTCTTATTTTCTTTCTGTCCCTTATTCACCCCCTCCATCTGTGTTTGATCAATAGAGTGTAATTAAAGGAGGGATGAAGCAGGCTCCTGGAGGAACAGCTTGAGTCTGACTCTGTCTCCTCTGGCCCTCACTCATTGTGATGTATAATGTATGCATTACACATCACCGCCTCTCTCCCTCTCCATCGCTCACTTGCTCAACCGGTTTTTGTAAAAGAGAACTGTTGGTTCTTACTCTTCATAGTTAGCTTGCAGTAAATAAAATATAATCCTTTAGTATGTTAATTAAACTTAATTTAGTGATGATTTAGTTGTTTGTTTGAGCACTAAGCAGGAAAGAAAGAATCAGTCTAGGGTCTAAAAGGAGGCTTAGTGGTTAAAGCAGCTTGTTAGCACACATTTAAACATGGAGTCTTATCTGGGATTCTCCTATGTTTCTCAGTTCTCAGATTGGAGCTTTTTTTTTGTCTCACGTGGATGTGTTTTGCACGTTGGATGCGCAACTTCCTAAAATAACCTTTAGTTTCACCCTAATTAGGAGTTTACACACAGCAGTTCAAAACCAAACTAAATCCAGTTTGTCCAATGTGTGATTAATGTGTGTCAAACCCTTTTAATCTTATAAATTAATAAGATTAGATACTCTTAGTTTGGTGCTTAACAATATAGTTAATTTTTTTATATTTTTGTGAAATACGTGTTGTATTGATTAGAATCAAACTGCACAGTCGAAACAGATTTTAAAAGTAGAGAAATAAGTGGTGAAACCTGTTGGTGTTTTTTTTTATGTGTGTGTACCCAGAACTTTGTTTGGAGTCTGAACTTCTTTAATCCATGTTCAAGTGACCAATCAAACCACCACATGCTGTGAGTAGGTGCTTCATTTGTTCAAGAAAATACCTCTTGACTCGTCATTCAGCACCTGCTACGAGTATGGGTGCAAGAAGCAGGGATTAATTTCAAACATGATTCATCAGTCACAATAAAGTTTTACACGATTGGTGGTTTCTCTATTTTCAATGCCAGTGTTTACAGTGCATTGTAGGATTGAGAAGTGGACACCTTTCAAACACTGTGGATTCCCACTAGATATTGGAAACCATCTGGAACTTTTTCACTTGAATTTGACTGTACTGCTCGGCTCACTTACTATATTTCATTTACTTATCAGCCTACAAAATTTTTACTTGAACACCTGGCCAGGGTTGCTGTGTTCTGCCACAGCCTCAACATTGGGAAAAAGGCAGGCTTTGAACAAGTTTAATCATTATATTAATGAAAAACATGTATTGAGAAAATATGTACGAGGCAGATTGAGATTCTGAAGATAAAAAACTATATTGTTTCAATAGTTAATTTAAATGTATAATTAGAACATATAATTTAGATGCTTCACAGGTATTGTTTTGAGCATGCTTTCATTCACATTTGGAAACTCTGTCTCAGTAAAATATTGCTGACAAAGAACTGAATGCATCGGTTAACAAGTTGACTTCCATTTCAAAATTGTTTCTTTCATCAATGCATGCGTTTTTAGTTCAGCTCGGATACAGTTGTCTCCCTCAGGGATCGATGATACGCTGATTGATCGTTTAATTGCAGTCCTCCTTGGCTGCTCGGACAGGCAGTCGTTTGCTGAGAAGTCAATGTTTTTTTTCTCTCATACTTTTTTCCGGCCTGCTTGGTCTGTGCTGAGGCCAGGAACCAGAGGACAGATAATCTATTTGTGCTAATTTCAACTCCCCCTCCTTCTGAATAAGTCATTGCGCTGTGCATCTTTCTCTTGCCATCGCATGTGCTTCGCTCGGCACTTCAGCTCTTCCACATCAGCACTTTTCATTGGTCTGGTCATCTGATGTTTCAGCAGTCCTCTCTTAAAACATCCTCATTCACCACAAAATATTTGTAGGAACCAACTGATCTGGTTCAAACGTTTTGGTTTTATTCTTGGTCTCAAATTAATATCAGTTCAGATTAACCATGGAAAATGTTATGACTTAATCTGAGACTGTGTGAAAAAGATTCAGAGTAAAATAAATCTAAATAATGATGTGTAATTACTCACCCAATGGATTCTGGCACCTCATCCCATCATCATGTTTCTCACAAACTTATTTCCAGACATAAACATTTCTAAGAAAGCCCTTCAATGTGTTAAAATGGAGACGTTTGACCCTTCGGATGCACAGCTCTTCTTGCAGCATCCCTTGAGCTTTTTCAAGACATCCCAGAGATTCTTGAGAAGATTTCCCTTGTCTTTCAACTCATTTTCTTTGTTGCTTCTTCTTATACTAAAAAGTGGATTAGCTGACGTGTCTGTCCGTGGTTTGGGAATTAAACCAAATGCAGGTGAAAGATTAATTTTCACTGTTCCTCAGAGTAAATCTGACCCTCCATGATTGATGAGCACATTTAGTCATTCTGTTTCCTGCATCTGCCTTGCTGTGTCCACATGTCCCTGAATGCCAAGTTTGATTCCACAGCATCTGATGCTTAAACAGGGGCGTCTATAATTAAAAAAAAAAAAACAATGTGACAAGAATTTGAAAAGATGCTTTTGAGATGCTTTTTGAGTTAAACAACATATGCTCATTGATGGTGTTTCTACTACTACAGAGAAGGAATTATCGTTTTCTCAGTAGCTCTGCTGAAGTTTTATGTTAGATGCCTTACTCTGATCAGTCAAATATATGTCAAAGCTTCTCTTGGTCTTTCCTGGTAAGCCGTACATGAAAATGAGACTTTGAAAAGGAAATGCACTGTTCTTAAATTATCGGTTGATTGTCATCGATTGAAAATGCAACAGCTTTTGATAGTCTATCATTAAATTTAATTGAGTAAAGTGTTAGTGGTGTCAATTCAACATGACAGTTATTAACAGTGCCATATGATGCACTGTTATTAATTAGTTATTTAACTATTTTAAAGCCTTTGGAAGTACTGAGAGTATTTCCATGCACTAAATAACTGGAGTTTTTTTTATTTAATATTATTTTTCTTATTTTGGCATGTTAACTTTAGACAGACTGGTTTAAAAAAAAACATACATTTGCATGAGACGGCTTTGCCTCACTAACACCCCAAAGAGTAGCATTGAAAGTGTTAGAGCTATACGTTGTATTCATTTACTGCAAAAGCCAATGCAGCCATTCATTTCATTTTGAGAATCACACATCCCTGCAGTAATCAACAATGTGCATTTTTAAAATGGTACGCCATCAAAGCGAAATACTGGTACAGAAGCACTTCATTCTGGATTCATAGGTTATTTTGAAATGACATAGGTCATTTTGCTTTATCATGTTACTAGTGTGTCTGCAAACACATTCCGTGTATATACATTTAATAATTAAATATTTGTTAAAATTTATGCAGAACTCTGCTGGCCGTCAACTAAGAAACACATTACCAGAGCATTGCTAATAACAGTGTTACTGTGTTGGACTTTAAAGCTAAAAAGTCAAAGCAACAATTATGCAGAACCAATGTTTAAATTCTAAAATGTTAATGTCTAAAATGTTAAAAGTCTATTTAAAAAACAATCAAGTTTGTATTTGTTGATGAAGCAGTCCTACGCTGCTAAAAAGTATAAATTATGTTGTAACACCGAGACTGGATGGCATATCCAAAATCAACTTTTGTTTGGTTAATCTGATAGGCTAGTGGATTAATCAGTGTTCTGACAAATTTGAGCTTCACAAAATGAAATATAGGGTTACTTAAATAATCCTGGACAAATGTGAATGTGACTTAAGGGTTGAGTTTGATAAAGAAACGAAACAAACAAACATGGTTAAAACTTGAGTTAATATGCATAATTAGCAATTTGATCATCACCTTTATTTCAATTATTTCAATATTCATGTTTAATAAAAGCAGAGTAAAAAAAATGGCTCTTGTCCTGAAAAGCAAAAAAGATCTAATCTTTATATATTCTTGATGTGTCTGACGGGTGTAACAATGCACACTGTTATATGGCAGACACCAAAGTGTGTTTGGTGGTGCTGTAGATAACCGTTTCACACTGATTGAGATCTAACTTGTTCGTTTGTACAAACATAGAACTACTGGATCTTGTAATCTATCAATCTCTGCAAGAATCTAAAAGGGCTTGGACCTTCCTCCAGATAGCTTCACTCTAAAAAAAAAAACATGTTTAAAAATAGCATAAACCTTTTTCCCATAAACTTTGTGCAGTCTTTCTGTGTCTAATCTTCTCTGTGGTTCCTGCAAAGGCAGTTCTCCAACTGAACAAGTAACAGACAGGTAGCATCACTCAAGGAAATGGAAGGTGACACACAGCTTGTCAGCGTGTTAGCATTAGCCCTGCAGTGGCTCCTTTAGAGCATTTTAACAAGTTTCTTGCAGAAACACTGACACAGTCCGGAAAACCACCGTTCATTTATTTTCTTTGCCTTCTCAGCCTGACCTGAGCGCTCTCTTTAACTTATTTATGGTTAACAGTTCGGCTTGTTGGTGTTTCACAGCCTGCTCGTTTCCTTGAAAGAGCTTTACTTTGCGCCCAGCACTTCCTGTCCGAGCACATGGGGCTCATTGTGCTGTTCGCTCCACCATCGCCCTCACATAATAAGATACCCACAGCTTTGAGAGTTCCCATACCCGTGCACCTGCAGCCAATGGAGGTAGAAAAAAATCAAAGATGAAAGAGCTGAAGGGTTGCGTGGCAAAATAGCAGCATAATGCATCTTCTATCCAGCTGCCAGGTCCCAGATGTTTGTGCGTCATGCTGGGTTGATGCGTGACTGCCACGCTTGGTCAGAAGTGAAAGGAGGAGGGCTGATCAATGCATAGTTCATGCGAATCATTCTGAAGTTCACATGTTTAATTAGCTCCAGCTTTAACTGCTGGTGGGCTCTTTGTTTGCCTGGACAATTGATTTCATGAATTATAAAGGAGCAATTTATGAGGGCAAACTAAATGCGTAGACGCCTAGAGGAAATGCCAATCAAATATCTGCAATATTATGTGGTGAGACATTGACATTCAGAAAAAAATCACCATCTGCAGGAGAGTTAATATAAAGTAAATTATGATTTTTTTTATTGTATGTTTGAGATATTAAAAAAAAAGGTCTTATCCGTTTTGTTGTTTAAAAAGCCTGTTTGGATACCTTTTGTTAATGTTTGATTTCCAAACATAGAGCTAACTCTACTTTTTTGGCTTGCCTTGCTTTGATTAGCTTTTTGTTTTTTGCTGTATTGACATTTTTGCTGCTTTGAGTAAATAAAGTAAATGATTAAACCAAAAGGTAAAATTTCACTTGCTGAAACTATTATCTGTTTAAAATGTGGACGTAGTGTATGTGATGTTACAATCCGCTAACTGAGTAAAATTCTTCTAATTATGTCTTACCACAGTATTTGATTCATTTCACATGTGTCTTTGGACTTTTAGCATGGTCAATTACTCTGAAATTTCTATTATAAATATTATAACTCGTGAAAGTGAAGCCTTTTTAAAAATTGTTACTACACTAGGCACTTTGGATTAGGTATCTTCTTTAGAATGTAATGATAAAAATATGAATATCAACAAAAATATTTGTTTGCTGGCAAACTTTACATCAAAATCCTGTTGGCAATTTTAAATATATTTTGTTCTCTGTAAATAGTTGAACATGTTAATCTTATTTTCTGATTTAATGAAAAAAAAATGGCCTATTAATCAATTAGTGGTATAATTACTTAGAAATCTCTTCATTGTTTTCCTTCTGCGGATTTATTGTCACTCGTAACTGTTTATCCCTCAAACAATTCGCTTCACTCAGTCAAAGCTATTTTAACAAGCACTATAACAATTGGAAAATGGGGCACTGATATTGTGACATAGTCCTCTGGGTCAGCTCAGAAATACAAATAGCTATTTTTATTTCACTTCGTAAAATTCACGTTTTCTTAAAACATAACTTTCTTATGTCAACAGAAGTGATATTTGTTGCTATGTTATTGCTCTTCATAGTTACAACTTGATTTTAAAGTAATTTGATGTGTTATTGTTACCAATACACTGTTTACAAATTGATGGGATTCTGTGTCTCTCTATACAGTGCTTTGAGAACCAAGTTTAGAGAAACAAATATTACTATTACTACTTTTATAATTACTTACAGCTTTAAAACTGTCCGTGTAGTACCTCATATATAACATTCTTCATTTACAACAACAAAAAATTGTTAAAAACCCAAATAATTTTACTTGTAAACAAGAATATAATTATTTACATCATATGAGTCTTGATTGTGTCCCTAAATTATGTAGAAGAGAGGCTTATTGTGAAGTTTCTGAGCTGCGGGTTTAGTTGTTGCACCTGTTTCGTTATGCATTCAGGCACGCAAACACAAACACACACACCGCAAATTTAAAATGATCAAAAAGAAATCAGATCATTAAAAAAAGAAAGCAAGCTCTTGAGCGTGACCCAGCTCCTCATAGAATTCAATGAAAAGTCATAAGCTCATTCCATAGTTGAATTAAAACATGAGCAACCAGCAAGCCTGGTAAACATGCTGATAATTATTTCACCTGATGACATTAACTAAGAAGAACTTCTGAACCACTTTGACTTATCAATAATGTAGCAGTCATCCAGAGACAGTGTAATGCTTTCACTTCTCAGAGAAGGGAATGTTGTGTCTTCTGGGACTCTGCTGACTGACTGAGAGCAGTGTTAATGATAACATGCTGAACGTTTGGATGCCTCTAGACACCCTCAGTGATTACCGGCGACTGCCTGATCCAGCACATTCACACAGAACAAGAGGAGAGACAGACCGCAGCCTGGAGGCAGTCAGCAAACCAGTCTGCCTCTACTGTAAACTATCAGCCCTCCTTAAGAAAATAGTGCAGATAAACCTTGAATGGTATAGGGGACGAACATCTGAAATGACTTCCACGATATGCAGTGCATGCAAGCACTTAACTTCTTCTCTCTCATGCATTCAATGTGAAAATATGCTACAATAAATACAACTGCCTGTATGCTGATAGTATTTATTTCTGTGCTTCTTTTTTTAAAAATGAGTTATATTACATGAAGGGCTCACTTGTTTTTGTACAAAAGAAAACTCCTCCTGTCCGATTGCAGTGGATTGTGGGTAATACCAGCCAGTTCATCGATCTGCAGTTTAAAGTGTAACCATAAAAGTGAAATTTTTTTTATACAGTACTATCGTTTGGGATGCTCTAATTCTCATTTTGCACCCCTAAGAGTATAGTTAGTGTGTTGACTCACGGTGTGAGTTTTAGAAATGTAGCATGTAACACAACTATAAAATTAAAAGTAAATTGTGGGAATTTAAGTTTAGTTTAACAACAAAACAAAAAAAATTGTATTAATATTTTAATTAACTTAGTATTAAACAGGTTTGCAAAAAATGCAAGTATTGACATTAAATGTTAAATTGAAATATAAAAAGATATACGATTATTGCATTACTCATCAATTTGAAAAGTTGTTTACAAGGAAAAGAGCTAACAACATATAAAATGCAGATGAGGTGAGCAGTGATTTATGGGTATTTTGTTAAAATGCCTTAGGTATTGGTACAAATGTTTCTTGAGCATGTGCCTGAATCGTGTAGAGTGTAGAAGATGAACATTTCATACTGTCAGAAAGCCACCTTCCAGAGCTCATTTGCATTTCTCTCACTCATTACGTCTCTCTCTCTCGTTCTCTCTCTCTCTCTCTCACCCTCTACACCCCACCTTCATCTCTCTAACCTGATCACTCACAGATGCCACAGCTCAGGTTCCATACCTCAACCTTTACACAGTATTCAGCAGAGGAGAGTGTGTGCAACCACAACACAAATAGATTAATTATGTGTTTGAGGCTAGAAAACCTCGGTGAATTCATATATGTAGAAACCTCAAGCTCTTGGAGACAGAAATTGATTGCCAGAGCAAAATTCAAATGCACACAAACACACACATATCGTTGCATGCATATAAAATTTAGCAGCATAAGCGGAAGTGATGCTGAGGTGAGGGAAGGATTTTTGCAGTGAAAAAGCTACTATGTTACCCCAGAAAAGCTGATCCTATTTAGAGGTTCCAGCAAAAATCCCTATTCCATTCGAAGCCATTGACTGGAATAAAGCTATTAGCCTCTCTGTAGATTAGCAGAGCGATGCAAGAATTATTATGTTAATGTATCAGAATCAGGGCTAACATTGTGTCTTTCTGAGGTAGAAAGTTATCATTACTTACTAAATCGCCATATGCTCACTGTAATTTACATTGAATATGGTTTACATCAAGTTAACCACATTTAAAGGTGGATTTCTTTGCTTATATTTTATGGTGGGAAAATCACAACCGAAAACAATCATAAAATGCAAATTAACTGAATCAAACTTAACTTAAGTCCAATCCAATTTAAAGACTTTACTGTCATTGTAAACTAAAGTATACAAAAAATCTGAGAGTGCTGCTCTGAATGATGTTTGCAACACCAATGTATTAAAAAGTTAAATGCATAGATGAATAGAATAAAATGTAAACATAATATTTATCAAATATTGAATAGAGAAACTATTGCACATATTAGGTTGGGTGAGATGGGAACTTACTCAGCTTTGTTTGACTTTCATTCATTGTTTGATTGATTTGTTGCTTTAATTGATTCATGATTTGTTTCCACCTTGAAAAAATAAACATTTAAAACAAATCCCTAATAGTTGTCTTAAACACTTATATAATACGCTTGTCTTGTTTTCAGTTGGTTAGTGGACTTGCTTACTTGGTTAAAATAAATGTTTTTATCTAAAACGTGTCTGTTTAGTTAGTAAACTGACCCGTGCAATCACCTCATGGTAAAGTGGGTAGTGCACAGAATTAGAAGCCATGCAGCTTATTGGTTTAGGGTGGAAATCTCTCCCATGAAGGTTCTTATTGTAACTTTATGTAATACAAAAATTAATAAAAGTTCTCTAAATCATGGATTTTGTTTAATATGTGGAAATGTATTATTAAAAAATGGAAACACTGTTATTTGTTTCTGGTACTTTCTCTTTTTCGTTTACAATTTTTATTTTACGGAGTAAATTAGAATAGCAATGCTTACTTTTTTTAAATAAATCTGGTTAACCAAATGTTAATCAAAGCATTTAGCCAGTTTGGTTATGTTTTGTCAGTATGCATATTTACATCAGATGGATTAACCCTATCATTAGCAAGTGACAGACATGTGTCTCAACAGTCATAAACTAGCTGCTGGCAGATATCCAATTAATCCTCATTGACCTCACCTTCACTCCACATCCATGACCCCTGATTGAGTTTAAATTTCCCACTCAATCTCTATGCACAGGAATGGTTGTACATGCAAAAGACATATCCTCCTGCCGCCTTGGCTTGGAATTTATGAGGTGCTTACTTCACATATTTCTCTCCTCACTCTGAGCGGATTCCTTTAGCATGGGACAGATGAAGATGCCAAGAGCTGTAGGATTCTGATCGCGCACTGCCCCCTGACCCCGGGCACATCTGCGTGGCTCAGTTTGCCTCTGATGATGGATTAAGAGTCTTTAATCACAGCGTCTGGGGAGAACTTGGCAATCTGAGCCAGGCCAATTCACCAGCCCCATGCAGCCATGCATCATTACAACACAGATATCGCCCAACATTCCTTCCCTCCCTCAGACTCAACACATTAAGATTTAAATACATCCCTCATCTGACATGCTACACATTCAAGCGTTCGAAGAAGGTCACAAACCCTTCTGTTTTTCCCGAATGATAATGCACACAAGCTGTCTGCAGCAGAGGTGTGAAAAGGACAGGAAGAAAGACAACAGATGTGTAGCTAGATCTGTGAGTTTTGTTTAAAATGAATTCCCGCAGAGATGATCCATCAGAAAGAGCCGCGCTGTCTTTATGGTCATGGCAGCCCTGTGGTAAGCATGGCTGACAGGCTTAGAAGGGCTTTTCTGCTTCTCGTGCTGAGATACTTTGCAAACTGAGGCACTGGTGATTATGTGAAATATAGCTTCCTTCTTCTACTTTTTACACATAATGAATGAACTGATGATGACTTATAGATTTAGACTGATCACCCAAATTTTATCTGAATAAGTCTCAATGTTTACGTTGCTCTAGAATGTTGCATTTACTCGGTGTTGAGTTGGTTGGATGAATGCAAGCAGGATTGAACTTCATGTACTGTTCACTTGGTACAATGAAGGTACAGTGTGTTCTCAGATATGATTTATACTTGTATTGAATAGAAGGCCACAAGCAGATATATAACCAGCAATTTTTTTGTTTTAATTTATCATAGTGGTTAAATGGAGATTTAACATGGGTTAAATGTAAACATGGGTTTTTACCATTTAATGCCGTTGGCTTTTTTTCATTTGTAGTTTAATAAAAGACATTTTACATTTGTAGCCTTTGTGTTTCACAAGCGAGGAGAAATAGCTCAAGTTGTAAAGTTTTTAAGAAGAATAAACTGTATTTAACATTTCAGAAACCTAAATAAATCGACACTTCATATTTAAGCCCCCAGGAACATGCTTGATTTATGACAACAGTCAAGGTTTACCTCAAATTGCTAATGTTATCTTCTAATTTAAAGTAAGAACTAATTTTTTTTCATGATTTTTTCATGATAGGTTTTCATGATTGACACATGATTGAGGGTTTTACATCCAAAGTTTTTGTCATTTAGGGGATTTAATAGTAATAGTAATTTACTTTTTATGCTATAAAACCGCTTTCCCAAGTTTTTGTTTTGTTGTTGTTTTGTGTTACACTGCCTTTATGACCATTAAAATCAATATTTTTTGCAATGCTCATTAAAATATGAAATAAATGGGTAAATATCTCAGTAGTAGCATTCAGCTTCAGGGTCATTCAGATATATTCCAATTTAGCCGCTGACTGCATCTTGCTATTATTGTTATTTAGCGAATGTGAAGCCATTTCATCCCTTTGAGCTAAGAGCAATTCATAGCACTTTTGTCAGCGTATAGAATGTCCATTAAATATTCACCAAGGCCACTTAAATTATCATGTTTGTCCCTCATTAGCGGTTGAGCGAGAGAATCATTGTGGGGCAGTCTCTCACCAACTGCTCCGTGTGGTATTACAACATAAATCTGAACACAGGAAAGGCTTGTTTTCTCAGATGGTCAGCCTCAGCTCCCCAATGCATTAAGCTGTCCCTGAATCAGAGTTCTTTCAGTACCAACAAACAATTTAGCAAAAAAAAACACAATAGTTGCACAGATCTGTCTTCGAGAGATTGCACCCACTTCTCACATCCGCTGCAACACAGCACTCGTTGTCTGTCAGGAGGCAATTAGAGTCAGCACACAAGATGCTCTGTTTCGTTTATCTCAGAATCAGAGTGAGCTACCGTGCTCAGGCCTCACCTTCTCAAACTATGACATACTACTGCTCACGGCCAATCAGAATGTCAGAGTCAGAACGACTTGAAAATCAGTTTACAGAGAAAGGAGTCAACACTTGAAATGTAGCTGCATTTTTATGTCAAGCTTGAGAGAAAACATGACATGGGTGGACGTTTGTAAGAGACGTTTTAAAACAAAAAGCAAAATGTGAAGTACAGAGAAATAAAGTTACCATCAAGAAGCAAGCTCTTCTTTTAGAAGGGGATTTCAGAAAAGTAAAGTTGGCACATAATCTAAAATTACTGATAAAAGTGTAATTGCCTGTCATTTTAAACTTGCCTTCTAAAATATGGCAACAATCAACCAAGTAAATGAAAATTCCATGAGAGTTCCTTTAGTACTCAATCAGGGAGACACACTTGACAACCAAACCCATCATCAAAACTCAATCATCAAAACTTTTTTTCCAATGAACAACTTGAGATGCCAACTGAACATAAAAGCCAGATGAGAAATAGAAGAGGAGCTCTATTTTGGTCATAATGTATATTTTTGAATATATTCCAAAGTAACCACAGGTTTGAGAGCTGCAATACTCAGCACTGCAATTTTCCCATCTGCTCCCCATAAAGCACAGCCATTGTTCCTCGCAAAGCCCAAGACACCACACCTGAACAACTTGCATGACTGAAGTTCCACTTTTACATATTTAGTGATCTACAGCTACTACAGAATTTTAGCTTTTTTTACTTTAAAGGTATTATAGAAAAGATTTTTCTAAAGTCCATGTCCCTGTTGTGACCTCTCAAGCTATGCATATTTTAGTCATTTTACATTTTAAAAATAGACTTGCAAATGATTTTCTGTAAGGGTATTGCAATGCATTACTTAGTGGTTAGCTTATTCCCAATTAAAACCTACTTACATTAAGTACTAACTCTCTAGACATTTAGGGGTATTAGTTAATGGATTAAATAAATACTTTATGTATGAATAAAATCTGTGTACATTTCCAAAGGCCAGTTTAAAATGTTGTGTTTTTAAATTTAAATGTGTCCAACACTGTTACTGACTTAAGGTAGAGAGGTATCGGATTCAACCGCTGTGGTGTAAAAGCACAAAAGGCATGCACATCAGGCTTAAAGACATTTGACAGTAAATTTACAAACTCCAAATTAATGACACAACTTTTGGATACTAACTGGATACAGTAATGTGATTTCAACCATGTTGTTTTAATTATTTGTCAATAAAATCAGGTAAAACACAGTTTGTGTCTATCAGCTACTACCTGTCTTGAGAGATGCCAGCTAAGAAGCGAGGCAAGCTACCTTTACTAGTAATGTAAAAAGAGATGAAGAGTGTTTATTTTTTTCCAGATTAATAAAATCATAGCTAGCAAATCATAGCTATTTTCTTTAATTTGAGAGAAAATAAACTTTTGAATGTACGCATCAGTTTCTCCAACATCTCACAAGACTTGTTATCTTGTTAAAAATAGCTTGATTTAAACTTAACTAAGATTTAACAAAAGTAACTATATAAAAGTATAGTAAAATTTATATAGTACACTTGAGTAAAAAGTACATATTTTTAAAAGTACTAGTTACACAAACAATTTGCTGAAGCAAATGTAATTAGTTACTAGCCACCTTCCTTCGTCATTTTAATTTTGATTAGAAGAAATTTTTGTATTTATTTACTTTATTTGTAAACATTAAAATACATTTACTGACTTTAAGTATTGAGATGCTTCACAAATTGTGAAATACATGAGCATTAAAACTCAAATGTATCATGCTGATCCATTATGATTTTTACCCAGGTGAGAATTTACACATTCTTTTCTTGTGATTAGATTTAACTGAGTCATACTAAAAATATATAGTTTTTCAATTGAGAGGTTTTTGTTGCGTTGTTCAGTATTTAACTGCCGGCTAACACGAGCAAACAATTATATCAATGAGTTTTGACCTTGTTCTCTGTTTTACAAAACACCTGCACATTTAATTAAACCTAATTTCTTGTCTGACTTAGCTCACTTGCTTGCCTTCCTGTCTTCATTCAGTCTGTTTTGGTTGGATCAGCATGCCTAACCATGCGTGTGTAAGCTTCATTTAGAGTTAATTGCTAATAATAACGCAGTGATAGGTTTGAACAGCGCAATGCGGCTTCAGTAGAGAGGCTTTTTTTCCTGTTTTCTAACTAGCATGAAGGCACATGAGATATAAACTGATGAAGATGAGCCCTTGTTTTCCAAGAGGTCAGTTGGAAGGAGGAGCTTTTCAAAGAAAAAGACTATGGTTTTGTTTGCTCTTTCATTGTCAGTCAGGCTTCCATTATTTTGGAGGTCACAGACGCTCTGCTTCAGGCTACAATTTCAATAAAAGATAAATATATAAATCACCATGAACAGCATGTTCTGAATCTCAAGGAACACATTCAAGTTTTTTATTTTTTATTTATTGAAACGCGATGCTGGCTGAAATTAACTGCTGCTGTTTTTAGAATCAGTTTTTGTTATTATTTAGTAGAGATTTCCAGAAAAATTTGGGACTGTGTTCTTTGCCTTCACAATGGTTTTAATTTAGTTTTTATTATACATACAGTAATATGCAAGAGCATTTAAATGTTGATGCCGTGCAAGGTTAAATAACTTATAAATAGTTAATAAAATAATAAATAAATAATAAAATCAGCAACAAAAAGTATTATGCATTAGTCACGGTTATATATTGTTTGCTATTTCTTTCTTTCTAATTAGTTTTTAGTTAGGGTTTGTGGATTGTTTGGTGGATTTGTTTTTGTCAAGTAGATCCTATTTAATAGATGTCTTGATTGTGAAAAAGAGCTCAAATGCGATAAACTCAAGGGGCAACTTTCCACTTTTAAGCTCGAAAGAAAGTTTGAAAAAAAATTTAATTTTCATGCTACTTTCTATTGGATACTTAAGTAAACATGCTGCCTGTCGTAAAAACTATCTTTTACAAATTTGCACAGCATTTTGCAAAATTAACACATCAAACATCTTTTGTCAGAGCTCTTTAGAGCTAGTGAATGTGGCATAGCCTTGGTTAAATTAAGGCAGAGAATTTCTATGCTGTAGCCCTGGAGAGCAACTTTGGCATTGCAGACTTATTAAGTAAAATTGTATATATTCACATTTCTTCACCTTGAGGCAACTATTGGACCTAATGTCCCTTGGTGACCAGCCAGGAATGAGAATGTTTCCTTACTGCTACCATGCCTACAGCAGAGAAACCCGGCGGGCCCTTGCTATGTCTCCTTCATTACATCAGCAGCAGAGCTGTGGCTCATATCAACACCCTGATTAAAATGTGACTGGTGATTAGAGGATATGAAGGTCAAACTGTTAGAGCAGCGTATGGAATCTGAGACCTCTACCTGAAATGAACAAAGGGATCTCATCAGAATGCCACACACGCCCTGAACTGCTTGTTTCTTGATGTTTTGTGAGCCAGTATTATATAGTTCACCCAGAGATAGTTCGCCCCTTTTTTCATTCTTGTGTTGTTAAGTTATATCTAAATCTAAATATGTTAATATTATGTTGTAAGGAACTGAATTATGCCTTTGTGTGATCTGCTTGAGAAGGCCTGGCCATTTGCTTTGAATGCAGGGACTTTTCAGATGCATATCAGGCAGAACGCAGAGATTGAGCCAGATGTTTCTGAGATGTCCCTGAAACGAGTTGTGGTTTTAGAACAGAGCAGAGAGAAATCTCATAGCTTGACTAAAACATTTTAATAATAAAATGTGGAGCCAAGAGACTGGGTCTGGGTGCCAAGTAATGAGCGTCTCACTGTGTATTGAATCTACATATGAGTTTATTTAATTAACCAAATCCTCAAGTGTTGTACTTCGCACCACAATGTCTTGTCTCCCACCATTCTATTTCAGTGAACCAATCATACACAAGAGCAACTTTTAGGTTATAGGGTTTTCACAGAAAGATAGCCTCCAAAGTCAAAGAACCAATCAGTGTAATGATGTAATTTGATATTGATATTTCGAGCATTTAACGGGACTTTTCCCTAAGTTCGAGGAGTTTCTGTAATCAGAGCTCCTGCACCAGGTCATGTGGTCTCTCAACGATCAGGTAAATAATGATTAGGTTTTCTCCTTGTTATTGGGTTAATCAGAATACATTTAGTTGGAAAGTCATTACTCCTATGACTGATTTGTACTTTAAACTGTACTGAACTGAATGTATTTGATGATTGCATTTTAACTGGAGTTGGACTTGTTTATAATATATAATAAATGAATATAATAAATTGACATAATCGTTTGTTTTGAAGTTTGTCCGGAAATCATTATTTATCATTACTTCGGATGTATCGTTTCTGTTACCTGGAGTGACATTGCACAGATAGTTGTATTGTTCATTGTTTGCATCCGGATGCAGTTACCTGGAGCTAAAAGTTCAGATTAGTGAAGAAGGCTTTTGTTATATTCAGATATTCTGATCAGTAAGAGCGCGTCTCATCAACGCATTCTCTGTATGAATCATACTACAACGCCTAAGTTTTCATAATTCCTATTTGCGCGGCTCTTGCCCGTTGGGAACTCAACTCCGCAATGAGAAGTCCCAAGAAGCGTCTGTATTTTTATGAATCCCTTGAAAGATTAAAGTACATTTCTGAGACAGCTCTTGATATTCGAAGGCTTATGAAAGTTGAAATCTTTGGAAAGCGACAGTATTCAGAACCTTAAGATAAGAACAAATAATAAGAGGCAAATTTTAGGAATCATTATGTCTTCCTAAAGTAATATAATTTACTGAAGAAACAAATATAACGAGATAAGTATAAAATAACGTGACTATAAATTATTATTTTAATGGATTCAGTTTTAAAGGTTTTATTGGTTTTATCCAAATTTTAAACATCACTTCGCGGTCAGCACATTCATGTGTATTTCTTTGTTCTCACCCTGTTTATCCAGCAGTGTGTAGCAGCACTCAAAATCACCTTCCCACCACCTTTAATTCCGTCTTTGGGCAAAGAAATGGTGTCTAAGATATATATGTATACAAGGTGAGAGAAAAAAGAGCACCATGTGACTCCTAGGATTCAAACTTTTAATTTTTTTATTTTTATTACAGTAGCAACTGCAATTTTATTATTTTAAGAAAACAAAAGAGATTGGAGCAATTGGAGTTAGCCAATTATGTTAAAAATACAAATATAAAAATTAAACTGAACTTACCATAAAATGTGAAATGGTTAAACAGCATATACACACAGTTATTTTTAAATAGTTTATGTTAAAAAAAACCCCGAAATATTTCAAAATTCCAGTTTCTCCATGTATAAACACATCAGCATTTTTGGTTAACAAGCATTGCTTTTTTTTATTCTGGTTCGTAATTTATACAGTATAATCTGAGAGTTTGCCCATTTAGAACCTGTCAGTCACTGATTAGAGGCCTCTGATTGGCCTTCATGGCTTTTAGTCCCGCCCTCTGTAATGGTATGCTTTGCAGAACTGATTTAAAAGCAGTCTGGTGCTTTCCAATGTGAGAAAACGGCATGAGAGACTAGTTACAATATGCTTTGCATTTAGGGACCAGCATTCACCAATGAAGATATTGATGGGGCATCAACAGCAAGTTTTTAATGTGGAGAAATCAGACAATACAATTGCTTCAGAGTGACTCAGCAAATCTAAATAAGCCACAGTTTCAGTCAAACAATCACAGATAATATCCTACAAACTATTTTGGATTCAATACATTTGAATATTACATTACATTACAGAGATTCAAAGTTTTATAAAGTATGTCCATAAATAAATAGAGTAATGTTTTAATCTTGAAGTGGGTATGTGGACTCCATTGTGAAGTTTAATTTTGCTTCATACATATTGTGAACTGAAAGGTGTATTTATATATTTGTTGACCTTGTTGATTTGTTGACGTTAATTTATCTGTGTGGTCAACCATACAACTTCCAAAGTAGGCATTTAACATCTGTGTAAAAATAAACAAAAAAACACCATGTACATTACGCAAAGACCAAAAGCTAAGAATGCCAGAGTGCCCTAAAATGGACAGCACATTGCTTTTAATGTGATTTATCTGGGGCTCTGAAGGTGACAGTGATTTATGAGACAATGGAGAATGAAAAAAATCTAATTTGGGGGTCGGAGTTCTTCATTTGAAGAAACAAACTTGTGAAAATACTACATTGAACGTCTTGACTAAGTTAACGGGGGCATTAGCAGGTTTGGACATACAATCCAATTAAAGGTTACTGAGGCATTATCATAGTTCATAGCCGTTAGCATATAATAAAGTACCTCTTTGCCCAATGGAAATGTTGCACGAGATTGTAAAACAGCTTGTTTTTATGGCTTTTGCTCTTGCTTACGTTTAATTTGTCTCAGAAGTCTATTACTCACTGTTTATATGCGGTTTAACGACCCACCATAATATCAGTGACTAATTTGCATCATATGTCATTATTTGCTGCGAGAAATTTATGTGTGCCGGCTTGCTGACATTTCGCAGAAGCCACAGATTCATGGTTGGTTGACAGGCGTCAGTTTTAAAGAGGGTCTTCGAGAAACTTAAGAGTTGATGTGCCCTTCTGTTAAATTAAACGAAAATAAATAAATAAGTAAAGCTAATGAGATGCAAATCAAGGAGTCTGGAGAATAATGCCCCTTCATTTATTCTGCCCGTGTATGTACCTGCAGGGACCGAACAGTCATTTGTCACTTCCAAACGTGATTGGGAGCATCGCATTTATCAGCCCCTGCATGCACATCTCTTTAGACACAGTGGTTTTAATGGTTTTATTAATGCTGCTTTCTACCCATGGAGGGCAAAGCAGGCACCTGCGTGAGAAAAAGAGAGAGACGGCAGACTTCAAGGGCCTGGTTTTGCCCGTAATCCTTCCAGGAGCATCGGTCTGAAAAAGTTAGATCAAAGGCGAGTGACTGAGTTTTATCTTGGAAGGATGCTGGGTCAAATTAAAACCACTTTTCAACTATGGACATCTTATTTGATTTTTTTACTCAGCAATACTGAATTATTACACCAACTAATTATTCAAACAGCTGTTGCATTTGTGTATCGATAGATTAATATTCTTTCATAAACTTTTAACAATATGACTACAGTTAACAACATTAGATTTTTACAGCAATTGTGCTTTTCTTTAGTATTTTGTATCCATTTTCTTATATTTTTTTAATGTATTACTACACGAATAATGTTGTTATCCCTATTTAACAGGTACTCTCATTACACCTAGGAATCAAAGACTGAATGTTTCTGCAATTATTTAAATCAATAAAACAATCTCGAAATGGCATCTTTGATCAAAATAGAGTTTTTAGTTCAGATTTTAAATAATCAATATTTTATCATACAAAGCTTTGTGTGCCATTTTTTGGGATGATATCCTGTAGAAATAGTGGCGCTGAAGGTCTAAATGTGTTTGACAACAATTCCAGCTGAGACAAAAAAAATCCAAAAAATCTATTTTTTCAAATTTTTTTTTGCAAAGTACACATGTTTCAGAGCCTAAGGTGAGCTCCGTTTTGTATTTAATTGTGAGAACAATTCTGAAGAAAATGACATGCTCAGTGAGCAATAACCTTTACTAACCACATCAGTTTTTCTGATATCCAATAAGTAGCACGATCGCAGCACATTAATCTGTAAAGGTCAGCATTAACTACGAATAAAACTTGTTGTGAAAACCTCGTTAATAAATTTAAATTCTGTAAATTCAATGTCCCATTTTAAAGTACAATTAATTGAAAAAAGAAAACTATTAACTTCTTTACAAAATATAATAATTCTCTGGCTATCCATTTGTTAATATTTTGTACCTTCATATATACTTTTTTCATTATTTTATAAGAAATATAAATGAATATTGTTAAAAAGGATTATGATTACGATTTTTCAATCAAGATCATATGGTCATGAATAAAATTGCATGTTGATGACATCAACTGAGTAAGGCTTATCGGCTCTGTAAAACCTTTTCACACATATTTCTTTGTGTCAGTGCTGCATGCGTGCACAGAAATATCCATCGTCTTCCGTTCTGCATACAAAATTGATTTGCGTGCTTGGACAGGAAGCTGGGGAGAACAAACCATTGCATGCGAGTTGCTTTGCTTAAGATTTGTCCTCAGTGGACATGCTGAATGTTCAGCCATAAACATTTACAAACTGACTGGTGAAAAATGACTAAATATTTTGGTGATGTTGTTGAAATAAAAGTGTAAATACAAGCAGTGCTACACACCGCTCGTGTTTATTTAGTTTTGTGTATTTTCATGCTTTCATGACCTGTAATTATTTTTCTTCCAGTGGGATAATTATAAATAACCTATCTTTTCAGATGAGAGATAGAGAAAAATAATGATGTGGATTTTACAAAATCCTTGACACAGTGTGCAAGGTTTTGAAGCAGCTTCCTGGGAGCTTCTGAATATTACCACACACAGATCCACATTTACTTGAAATGCAAATGATTTACAAGGTCACTCCAGTCTCTAAGTACCGGTTCCATTTTTTTCCCTGTGGTGTTATTGAAGTCCCGATTGAAAATTCACAAGGGCATATTTTTTATTTCTTTTTTTTCTTCCTTGTCTTTCTCCGTGACAGGTGCAAGTGCAACCTTCATGCCAACAGCTGCATCTATGACAAAGAGAAACTGACTTGCGAGTGTGAGCACAACACTACAGGGCCTGACTGCGGTCGCTGTAAGAGGAATTATCAGGCCAGGGCTTGGAGCGCTGGATCCTATCTCCCCATTCCCAAGGGCACAGCAAATGACTGTGAGTACACACAAGAACACAATAGCCCCCATTCCACTTACTGGGAAAAAACTATATGGTCTATGTTTGTGGATAGCAAGGCTCACATGTCCTTAGACTATGACCATAAAGCATCTCTCTCCGTCCTACCTTTCACAATGTGCTCAAAGTGTCTCCCCAGAAGCTATTACCCTACTTCCAGTTTAAAAACAGGGCCCCACAGGAACTTTGAAATGGATCATCAGTCACATATCAACCTTTGTTTGTTTGCGTTTTTCTTTATAACTTAATAACACAATTTCTACTCATCAGTCACATATTTAAGTGTTTGAAATAGTGTATACTAAATTGCTAATATACTATATATATATTATACAGAATTCAAATAAATTATTCACACTGCAAAAAATGAATTTAAGCAAAGCTGAAAATGCTTAAAATTAGATTGAAAATCTTGATTTTCTTATTTTTGGAAGAATTTTCTAATTTAAACATTTTGGGTATAGATTACTTTGCTTATTTTGAGAAAATAAAACTTATATTTTTTTGAGGAGAAAAAAAATCTTATTCTGGTCATTTATGTTCTTGAATTAAGAAACTATGTTAAACAAGTTTCTGATTTTGCCATTGATCTTAAAACAAGAATCTTAAAACAAGAATTTTTGACTCAACATATTCTTATATCAAGAATGTTACTTATATTTTATTTTAAGAAATCAATATTAAATACTGGTTAAAAGCATGCATCTTGGAACAAGAAAAAAAATCATAAATCTAGTTCTACTCTAGACCAAGTAAAGGTAAGAACATTTGATTTCTTGAAATAAGATTCAAATGTTTGTGAAAAAAAATAAGAAAAAGGATCTACACCCTAAATAAAACATCAATACCCCAAACCTTAATAACCGTCCAGTTGTGATCTAACTTTGATGGAACTTTGATGGATCTGTACTTCAAAAAAGCACTCTTGAAACAAGAAAAAAAAAACTCAAATATAGATGAACTCTTCCTAGATCAAGCAGAAGATTTTGCTAATGGGATAAGCAAATTTCAGTTGGTCAGAATTCTTAAAATTAGCAAAAACTTCTTGCGGGTAACACAAGCTGTTGGATCTTAAGAAAATACAAAAACTCTCAAAACAAGTCTTTCCAAGCTGTAAAAACGTATTGAAACAAGAATATTCCAACTTGTATCTAGTCACTAGTGGTCTTAAAACTAGACAATATGTCTTAAAACTAGGATGTTTTCTCTTTTAGTTTTATATAGCTTATCAAAATGCAATTAGTTTGTCAGCACTGATAGCGTAGCGGTCCTTCACTGTTCTTCACCCCTTAGTTCTACTAAGTGTTCCTATCTGAACTGTACTGTCTAAAAATGCCCCAATAGGCCTTAATAATATATAATTATAATTTCTAGTTTTAAGAACTCATATTCTACTTTAAGAACTAAAATTAAGCACAAACTTTCTTAATTTAAGGTCGTATATACTTATTTTAATACTAAAATTTCTAAACTAGTCTTAAATAAAAGAGAAAACACCCTAGTTTTAAGACCACTAGTGACTAGATACAAGTTGAAATATTCTAGTTTCAGTGCAATTTTACAATTTGTAAAGTCTTGTTTTGAGAGTTTTTGTCTATTTATCAGCTAGAATTTTTTTCTAATTTTAAGAAATCTTGCCAAGTCAAATTTGCTTACCCCATTGGCAGATTTTTTTGCTTGATATAGGAAGAGTTTAACTTTATTTGAGGGTTTTTTTTCTTGCATTTTTTGCAGTGCAGAAGTTATAAATATAAGTAAATTATGTCATATGAATGAAAACATTTAATGAACTAAATATTTATCATATAAAAAAAAAAATTCTTTTTTTATTACAGAGAGATACAATTCACAGCATCTGATTACAGTATTTGTCCCTTTTAAAGCATTTTTTGAGAAAAACTTCCTAATTATGTATAACAGTTAAACAAACACTTATAACTGCTTTATTATAAACATGAAATAATAAATAAAAGCAAAAATAGCTCAAATGCAGCTCTTTTGGAGTGAAGTGTTTACCTCCAAACCTTAAACGCTTTTTTTCTCTACAGTTTCATGTCAATTTTTAGAACTTTAACACAAAGACAGTTACCCTTTCAGAAACTAGTGCTGTTTACAGTTCCACTTGAGGTCTACAAGAAGCTCTGCCATTTCTTTCAAATGGCATGAGTCTTAAATCCAACACAAACACTGCCGACGGCAAACTACTATAGCACTATTAAACCCTCTCCAAATGCTTCTATTGCTAAGAAAGTTGTAGAGATCACAGACCTGACAAAAGCACGCTCGGAATCTGTCTGCATGCCAAAACCTTCTTTCAATCTTCAGCAGGTTATGAGGTTTGTTTGTGCATGTGCAATGCGTGCCTCTTGGCAGGTGTTGTACCTCATGACTCTCTAGGAGCCAGTGGGATGTTTTGAAAGACTAAGATTGACAGAACATTATTAAAAAAGCTAACACCGATCCTGAAACACAGCCTGACCGTAAACCTCTTATTACAGTCCTGCGTGAGCAGAGAGAGAGAGAAATCCATAATATAATAACGCTGTAAAAGTCAGACTTGGATAAACCCATTTTGGATTAAACATATCAAATCCAATCTATTTTATTTTTATAAATAGCAAAGGGCGGGCCAAAGTCATTTTTATTGTTCATAAAGTTAGACTAGACTCCACTATGGTACTCAATTTAATATGCACAGGTGACATTTTAAGTTTGAATTTATTGATTTGTTTGTTTTAATAAATGTTTAAAATGTAAGGCTTAATATATCAGTTTAATGGCTTGTTAAAATTATACGGGAGTGTAAACTTTATTGTTTTCTTACATAATCATAATGCATTTTATATATGTAAAGATAACAATTAAACTATCAGGAAAATAAGTAAAAAGATGAGGTGCTAGAAAAGGAAAGAGCAGAATTCATGTTTTTATGTTTCCTGCATTTTTCAGCAATTAAATAAAAAATAATGCAAGCAAAAAAAAACCAGATACGGCGAGATTAAAACATTTTAAAAGTTGCCTTAAAAATGCAAATCATTTAAAAATGTAAGACACAAAGCAGATAAATAAATGCACATCATCTTTTAAATAGCATCACAGATGTTTAATATATTTTTCAGTAATTAAATAAAAACATTTAAACAGAAGTAAGATTTTAACAGATTTTTACGTAAATAGTGGCCTTAAAAATGTTAATCAGCTTCAAAATATAAGAAATAAAGCAGGCAACGAAATGTACATTTACTATAAAATATTATCAATTGAAATAGTAATTGAAATAGTTGTTTTACCATTCTTTAAAGCTTGTCCCAGATATGAGCAGCATAATAACTGAAATTAGGCTGTCTTTGGAGTGAACCTTAGTTTGGCAGGTTGGAAGATTTACACAAAATTCTTGAGCTGTTATTTATGTTAGTATAATTTGATAGAAAGTGTGCCCTGTAGTTCTTAATTTGAGCAGGTAGAGAGTCAGCAGTCGCTGTTTCTTGTAGTGGCTTGAAATCAATCCAGAAATGAGCTTCAGATTGAGAAAAGAATGTTTAATATTGCTCTTAAAGGGTGCTTGGACTTCTGGGAAGTGGCAGGGTTCTCTCTTCATGCTATAGAGGCGAGTCAGAGAGCGATCAGTTTGAGAATTAGCCATGACAGATCATTTTTACTCTTGAGGCGAGGGGAAGTGAGGTCGCCCCCATTTCTCCCTCCTAGAAAAACGAACCAATGAGAACAGCAATCCTTGTTCCAGCCCATGCTGATCTGAATCTAAAATGCCTTCTTAAACTTGACTAATGCCTGTGTGTTTTATTGGGTGTCAGCTTGATGTAGGGTTTCATGACGCGAGTCAAAATAAGGTCTGATCTGCACAGCGCCGTCTGTTTTCCAAATGCAGCTGTGGCAGTTTGCGTGATTCCCATCTCTTGTTAACTGTTAAAAATGCTCAGAAAGGATTAGCAAGCGATGCTAATTGTTTTCCAGATTCCCACTGAGTATTACCCAGTGGTTTAAGACAGCACTTCTTTAAAGAGAACCGACTAATTCCGCTTGTCCTAGCAGGATTAAACAGTGCAAATGAAACTTCAAATCGAACCCGTCTGGCCTTGTAAATTACTTGCGATCAAAGCACTTTAATAGCGAGATGTGTCCCGACACTGTTTCAGAAGGGGTTTAATCGCTCCTCATTGACCTCGACTTCAGTCTGAGGATAAAAGCTGAACATGATATATACTTTTATGCTGCTTACTGATTTCACAGCTTTTTACCATTTAATTATTTCCATACAAAATTCGTCACTTCATATCACCGGAGCCTTGGAATTCCGGCTCTGTTGACATCGGGGGGATTCAAGATTCCTTCTTTATTTCCACTCAGCCCAACTACAAAGACAGCCCAACACATCTGGAGATGACAGTCACAATGAGAGGAAATTATTATCAACGATGCTGGAGTGTTCCACTGATGGCTGGATCTGTTTTTTTAATTAGTGTACAAAGCACAAGGCTGCCAGATGTCAGTGTGCTCGCCTGCCGTCCTTGAATCAAACGGTTCCTTCCTGGGCTGAAACTACAACAGCTGTACCCTTCATCCCCAACCTGCCTTTATCTGACATGTTAACTTTTTCATAGGAAGTACATGCATTCCGAAACGAATTGAAGTGGATGCCACCTTCAGAAAACACTATGCTTTCCTGTTTTGCAACATGAATGATCTTGAAGTGTAATTAAGCCTGTCCTCAATCCTTATTCCACTGCCTTGTGGTTGCTCTAATTAGCACAATCTAAAGGGCCAGGTGGCCATCTTGTCTTCTCCCAGAAGAAGAAAGTTATTTTCTTCCATTTGTGTTGACTAATTACTCATTTTAACATCTCCACCCTGGTTGAATATTCTCCACAAACCAAGTTTTTAACTCCCAAAATCAGCTGTGAAAATATAGATCACATTTTTTTCTCTCTCCCTTATTCGTTTTTGTTTTATGTCATGTTCTACATATTTTCTTGTGAGACCTGGTTTGTTTACTCTGCCTTTTCCACGTCTTTCTCTGTGCCAAGGCAAGGGTAATCTCTCTTTCAAATATTTGTTTCTTCCATCACAAGATTTTCCACCATGTGTCGCATTCCCTGAATCTTAACTGTGACTGTGACTCATCTCAGGCGCAGTTTTATTGCCATCTCCCATACAAATCTATTCACTCTGCCCTGTAAGGTTTTCAGATGGAGGTGGCATTACATGGCTTTCAAGTTCCGCTGATGTAGATTGTCACTTTTCTTTTGAGGCCCATGGTTGCTCGTCACACCTCCAATCCAAGTTGAAAATGGATGATGGATTGCTAGGAGATGTAAATGGCCGGGGAAAAGTAATTACCAACTTTGCTTTGGGTAGACATTTACTAGATAAGCTTTGTCCAGGTGGACAGAAAAAGCAAACGGATGAGACGGTGTGAAGGTCAGGGTGGTGTTCTACCAGAACTGCAATAATGAGGCCACTAGCAATTCAACCAGCTACCTTTTCCACTGAGGGGTTTTGTCCTTTTGCTGGTACTGGAAGTGGGTGGTTTAGGAACAGATTGGCTTTCAAATGAGGAGAAAAGGGAAGTGGTCACAATATTCAACGCGTCCAGTGGGAATCCCTCAAGCTGGATGACTTGGCAGGCAAGTGAATATGTTATGTAGGGCAGGACAGCTTTGGTACCCTGCCCAGGTTGGGTTAATTACGACCTGTCAACCTCTGGGTGGATGCCTAAAAAAACTGTCAGTGCACGTGTGAGTGGGAGGAGTCTGCCCTCTAAAACATATCTATTTTTTACCACTTCAATGCTCTTCATTGAAACTTTTGATGCAGTTTCAAAGCATACCTGAAATAAATGAAAAGAAAAACTGTTGATCAAATGAATGATACATTTAACTCTTATGTGGTGTTTGTATTATTGTTACTCAATCAGTGTTTGCAGGTCTGGTACACTCATTGATTTTTAATCTCTATCAATATATTTTATATTAATATACTTAAAATATATTTACTTCAGCCAATGATTTATTCTGCAAATATACATTATTTATTGTTTTTTAACCTTTTTTCTTCAAATTTAGAATTTAAGCCATGTGTTCTCATTATTGTTACTTTGGCAGGGTTGGCAGGTCTGCTAGACCCATTGCATTTTAGGCCTTTTAATTCACAAAATCATAGAATTTTATACTAAAATCTAAAATTGTAGGCTTATGTGTGACTTATGTTTGTGTGGGAAGTAGAGGTAAAGAATCTATAATTTTCACACTTTTACTGCCCTGGGTTCAGTAGACCCGAGCACAATAGAAATGTGTACATATCAACCTTTGTTTGTTTATTTTTGTTAATGATTTAATAACACATTTCATACAACATGAGCCAAGTAAACCAAATCCCAGTTTCAAATAATAATTGCTGTTGTATTTTTTTTTTTCTTTTGATGAAAACTGAAAATGTGTCCTACAACCCGGACCACCATTTAAGGGTTAAACTAAATAAAATGGTTGCTTTTAAAACCCAGTCCCACACTCGGCTGTATTTAAACATCCTCAATACGTTAAAGCAAATTGACTTCAGTGACCCTGGAGTGCAGAAGTTCAGATGGTAAAAATCAATAGTGTGCAATAAACATAAGCAGCATAATGTGTTTCTGCATCAGGCTTCACTATTTAATTCCCGTTCTTTGACATAATGGAGAGTTCCTTCAGGTGAGGGCTGCTGAAAAACCCTGTTATTGAAAGCTAATCTAATCATGTGACACACAATATTTTCTGTCCATCTCAGGCTGTCTCAAAACACAAAAGACGAATTGATAAATACATTATAAACGGGGTTGAATTGCAGTTACATGAATCTTGGGGATGAATGCACGCCATGGCTGAAAGCCTGGCTGAATTGAAAGCAAATAGATTAGGCTGTGTGTAATAAGAGAGGCTGTGCTACTCTGTTGATGCTGTTTAGACTGTATAGAGATGTCTGTATGTGTCAGATTAAGCAGCATGTGCTATAATTTTATAATCACAACATTTGTGTAAAAGGAAAATATCTAGACTGGAAAAGAAAGAGGGAGGATGCTGTCAAAGATTGACAGGAAATGTCTGCAAGCATGCACACCTGGAAAACAATTATGGCCTGAAGAAAAACTTGAAGTAAACTGCGATCTTTAAAGGTTGAGTGTTTGTCTTTTTTTTGGAAATTTCAAGTGTCAATACTGAATTTCGACCAATGGCCTTTTGTGTTGTTATGCTTGTTAAGCTATAGGTCAAATAATAGACCAAATGTGCCTGCGTGTACTCGTTTTTCTGCCACCTGAAAAGCGGTTAGGGGCTTAGTCCTTAATGAAACCACAACAGACTATTTGTTAACCTCCAAAAAAAAGGGTCTTAGGACATTATGAGACAGAAGTGGCATGCTCTTGACAACATTCGCTTTGAATTTTCTTTTAAATAATTTTATTGCATGTGTTTTAAAGGGTGCAAAAACAAAATATTTGTGTAAATTCTAATGTAAAATTGTGTCTAAAATATGTCTGTGAATATTATGTTAAATAAACACTTACTAGAAACTGCACTTTTATGGGGATACTTAATGTTTAGTAGAATTGCTTCTTTTTGGGGATGCCAAAATTAAGCCCCACCTTAATTAACTGTATTTTTTTGGTTTCAATTCAGTAGCTATTGGATGGGCGGAATAGATGATGTTATGAACACAAACATTATGAATACATTATGTTTGGTGTACATTACAAACTTTACTGTCAGGCAATGAACACAGACATGAATCAATGAAGGTATGGTTTCATATGCTTGATCTGTTCAGAATATTGGCCCTGATGCTTTCCTTTAAGCGGTACATGTTCAGTAAATGAGTTTTATTAAAATCTCTTCTTTTTTTTCTTGAAATGTTTTGATGCACATGTTTTTGGATTAAAAAGCAATGCTATTTCTTCTCTTGTCTAGGTCTGCCAAATTATGCTGGTCCAGTTAGTAAGTAAACACATTCATAGACCTTTCTCAGCTGAAGTGCCAGATGAACTGCTTTGCTTCTCACTTCAACTCAGGTCCACGTCTGGTTAAGCATTCATTTCTGAGATTTATTACAAAAATAGATTACACAAAATAAAGTTGTTGAGATTGTAAATAAACTACTAAAATATATAGTCTAATAATCTAACACAGTTGTTTCTCGCTGCTGTGTCATTATTCTACTGACTGTGTCTAATATGTCTGATTCATATTTTGTCCTCTGGAGAATAACATTATTTTTTTTCTCTGAAAGGTTTTATAAATAAAACACCCCAAGGGTTGTCAAGCAGCAGAGAATATCTTACAAATTAGAAAAAGTAAAAGATCATTTTAGCAGGAGGAATGTAGGTGCCGGCATTATCTGGTCCTGCCAGCCGCCTCAATAACCAGCAGGCTGATAGAGTTACTGACACAGAGCAGATGAATATGAAAACTGGAGCCAATACATATACAACGCTGAATATTTACACATGCTTCACTTCTTCTGGATACAGCATAGATATACTAATTTCCTCTTGCATGCATCTGGGATAAACAAAACAGGTGTATAGTATAAAATCTCCAAATATAAGATTCTGCATATAAGGAGGGGATTTTTTAGATTCGCAAATTTAACAGCACAGACATGAAGCTCAAATCAGAAATGCATGTGAAACCAAGTGGACTGTCTGCCTCTCGAGTGTGTTTTGTTTTGTTTTGTGTTTTGCTGTAAAGCATGGCCTGCGCTGAGCTGTTTCTGCATGAGATCATTCCATTATTTCCTATTCAAGCATCAGTTCAGCCGTAATCATGCTATTCTACCATGAACATCCTCTCACTCTCCCTCATGTTGAATTTACTCGCCTCTGTCCAGAAGACACAATGAGGAAACACTCGCCGTCCAGTAACAGCGGTGTGTTACTTTAGCACCTAAACCCAGCTGAATTAATAAAAACTGTCTTGTGACCAACACCAAGGGAGGTAGAGCTTGTAAAGAATGTCCTTGAGGATGAAGGTGTTGTGTCTGAGACTGAACAAGAATATACGCTGCAGTTTCCTTAGAGTTGCTTGAGGGTAATTGAATTTTTATTGACTTTTCTCAATTCTATTATGCCTGCCAAAAATACCATAATCTCAGTCATTTGTGCAAAACGACTATTATAGAATACCATTTAGAATTTAGCTGCATTTCATCACAGGATTCGCATTTGTTAAAACCGGTCACTCCTTGTTTATACTATTTGTTTGAAAACCATAAACTGAGAGATGTGATTTGCATCACCCTTAATTACTTATAAACACAGGGCATTCTTAATCTCTCGATATGAAGTCTAATAGGTTTGACACTGGATTCTACATGGGTGAGTGTCATGACCAGGATTGCATTCGTTTCTGTATATATTAGTGCTGTCGGACGGTTAAAAAAAAAAGTAACTAATTAATCACAAAAGTTAATTGCGATTTTTTCCAAAAATGTTAATAATGGGTTTGAGCATTGGGATACTTAGACAGGAAATACTAATAATCGGAGGAAAAAACATAAAGTCAATGTTTAGTACTTATAAAAACACTCAATAAGTAATTAAGTAGAATATTGTAAAAGAGGCACCAATTTCACAGGACTCTTAATAACTTTGTTAAAATAATTTAAATGTGGAATAAAAAGAGTTTAAAACTTAATTTTTCGATGAGACTTGCCTCTAGCTGTTTTGACTCCATGTGGTACACATGAGTGCACTTTGTTGGAGTTTATTAACCTAAAAATCATACAAATGGTTAAATCTCCACACTTCTTCAATCACTTACTGCAGATGATGATCATCAGAGTTTGACACTTGGAGATATAAGCTTCAGACCATGACGCTTAGAGACCTTGCAAGTTTAAACTGCTGCATAGACTCTGTGAAGTTATTGAAGATGTACAAGTCTATATACAGTTAATATATACTTTCTATACAGTCAATTATAAAGCCTCAGGGATCAAGCGCTATGCAAATCCTGTGAATACACTATGATCCTGTGCAGCCTTTATTTTTTATTAGATCTGGCTTTTATGTGCCATAACAGGAAATGCAAACAATACATTTGCATTAATTGCATAAAAAGTTAATTTCTAAAACCGCCTTTCATTCATTAAGGTTAAAATGCATCACATTTTTAACCACACTAGTATATGTGAGAAGAAAAACAACTGCAAAAAAGAACCTAGCCCAAAGTTGTAACAGATAGTTAATTTGCTGTAAAACCAAGTGTTATTTTGCTATAAAAGTACTTTTAGGAACCCTTTGAATAGGCTACAGGTTAAAGACAGCACAAAAATGTAGATTATCTGTAAAATTATAGATTGTATTTAGAATTGTAATGAGCTCCTTTTTAAAGGATTCAGACTTTCTGTATTTATAGCTTTAAAGTACATATGTACCATCAAGATGAATATCAGCATCCCTCTCCTTCCAATCCTCCTTTGGATAAAAAAAATCTGGCTAACTGCAGTCACTCTCTCCTTGTGTCTCACTGGACTAAAGGTTAGGAAAAACTCTCACGAAGAAGTGTTTCTCCAAAATTAGATTGCTTCATTGGATCCAAGTATTGCATTTTATTACCTAAAGCTCAAACTGTATTCATATTTGAACATTCAGTCCTATTTTTAATGCAATCTAAATCTTATATGAACATGCCAGTGAACCAAAAACTCATCTAAGGAAAGAGAAACATTTCATACTCATCATTTCTTATTAATCTTACACGGGTACTTATTTATTTGTTCCATCCTCATAAAATAAAACTGGAGCTTGAACTGAAAACTCATAGTGAGCTTCATAGAATCCCGCAAATCACATGGAAAAGTCAATGTGATTGGACATAGAGCCCATTTCGCTGTGGGTCTTGAAGATGGGTTCCCCTCTAAGTGTGCATGCATTTAGAGTCTCCAGCTTCCATGCTATGTCCCTGGTGGGAAAAACACCATAGTCCTCACTGGAATTCCTACCACCCTGTGCTCGTCCAATGTGTCTATACACAGAGGTCAACAATGAAGCAGCACACAAGAGACTTCCATGCTTTAGTGCTGCCTCTGAGATTGACACTAGACAAACCGTTTTTTGTCACATGTAAGATAATATATTGTATGTAATTATGTATATCATTATTCATCCAGAAACCCTTCAAGTGTTTAAAATGTAGCTAAACATGTACAACAATAATGACGCATGCATTTTAATTAAAGCCTGACAAGAAGTCTCTCTCTGTCAGCCGTCATTCATGTGTTAAATCTAGAATCAGACACAAGACACAGCTCAATTACATACAATCTCTAGAGATACTGTGTGATTGGTCTCTCAGTTGCCTGTTCTCATCGAGCCTGTCAAGACGTTATGAATGACCCATCTCGAGATTTGTGTACAGATGTCTGGGTACATGAGCCCAAACTGGACACTGTAGCTCATCTGACATTTAACCAGTGCATCCAATTAATACTTGATTTCTCCTGCTTGCATGCAGTTCGGCAGAACATTTCATCACTAGGTGTTGCTAACCGAAATCAAGGTAGGGAACTTTTTTTTAACATGGATACAATTTCCTTTGGTCTGATTCACTGCTTAAGCAGCTTGAATAAAACACGTTCTGAGAGATTATATTGTATATTTGTTGTGCTGTTTCTAGATCTTTTTCGCTTTTCTTCTTGTCTAAAAATTATCTTGAAATAAGAGATCTTGAAGAAAAGATTGAAATGTTTTTTTTTAAGTAAGCAGCTTAACGAATAACTAAGAAGGTAACAGCCAAAACGAAACACAAGGATAATTTAAAGCATTATCATTTTAATTAGGCTTGGCTCTCCCTTTTGGGTTATCTCAATCTTTTCTAAGCCCTACTGGGGAGTTTTCCGTGCCTGTCTAAGGTAGGGCTGATTCAAGGTAATCCATCGCGCAGATGTCAAAAGAGAAACATCACACAAACAGCAGGCCTGAATAAACAGCAGATTTGATTGAATTGTAGGTTGGAGGTTAGCAAAGGACATAGTGCTCATTGCGCCTTGGGTTGTTTTTCGAATGCACGATGTGCTGATAACTCTAGGATTGTTCGGAGCCCTGCTGCTCGCCTGTTGTGTCAGACTGGCAGCAGGACGTAGGGATCTAAGCCTTACGAGCTTCCACACAAGAAGCCTGGGAAGCTCAACTAAGCTAATGCCAGCTGAGCAATGTCTGCCAGCAATGCAGGCTTGTACTTTTCCAAAGCCGTTGAAAACTTCCAAACATGACAGCTACAGGGAATGCACAGGGCACTGTGTAAATTTTATATTCCTTTTGTATCCTTTTATCATTTTTGACAGAGAAACAGGATTTAAAAAGTTTTCCTTCTCGATTTGTCAGCTTTGTTCTCTTTTTTGAACGAACACTTTGTTCTCATTTATTGTTTCTGTTGATTTAAGATATTTCTTTTGATTTATGTTCTCTTCATTTTGTCCAGTAGCTCCTCAAGTTGCTTTGTCAACTGTTCCTTCTGTTCAAGTTGCAAACAGTAAGAGAGGTAGGAGGACTTGATTAATTCCCTCTCACTACTTTGTTGTCGCTGTGTGTCGGCTGAAATACCCCTCACCACCCTCTCCCCCGAGTTAATCCAGAGTGAGCCCTGTACTTTCTGTAGCTTCAGAACTTTTTTCACATTCCCTACTTGTCCCTTTATTTCATACCAAGGTATATCTGAAAAAAGAAATCTACATTTATTTAGTTATTTAAAATAGCATTTTTTTCATGTCTCAACTGTCTATAAACACCTTTAAAAATAGTAAAAAAAAATTCCTCACAGTGTGCGCATTCCAGTGATGTTTCCAGATGCACTGTTGATCTGACTCCTGATGAAAACATTGAATCTGATATAATACGATGGGTCACTTGTCCGAAATAAATTTTTGGTTTAAAATGGCTCCTCTAAAACATATTCCAGACAGATTGATTGACACTTCCAGGCACCTTCAGAGATTGCCTTACAGGAGAAATGTCAGTCTCGACTCATTCAGTGTTGGTATGGGAGAAACGTCTGGTGAGGAGGCCTGACCTCAATCCAGATCTTGATAATGAGAATCCCTCCACTTCTCTTAAAAGCCCCAGAATGGTCTCAGGAGAGGGGAACATGGAGGCTTTATGAGAGCAGGCACAGTGGTTTATTTGCAGACCTGTTGGGTTATATGGTCGTAGGGGGCTCAGCAACGTCTTTTGCAGGTCAGAACAGCAGCCTCAGTTTGTGTTCTGCCAAGAGCAGCATGCAAGAAACTTCTTTTTAAAACTAGGACAGACTCCTTGTGGGTCCTGAATAAACGTTGTTTGGTTGCTTCGGAGGCTGTGGGGAAATAGATAGGAAGTTATTTCTGATTTGGTTGTGCTATTTCTCATTTTGGAGTTGACAGAATCAATACAGAAAAAGTGCTTTGTCTTTTATTTTTGTGGCAGTTCCTCTGTTGGAGACGGTACAGTTTGTGAACCCGTTTTCGACCTGAGTTTGTTATTTCGGGGGCATTGAAAATAGAAGTCATTCTTTTATCCTCGTGTTTTAAAGTTCCAGCTCCATCACGTACACCCTTCTATCATTTCTGTAAACCAGCTCCTTGTATGCAACGGAGTTTAAAAACAGTGGATGTAAATTTCAAGGTTAAAAATCTCACCTGCTCGTGTTTGGTTTCCATGTTTCATTCCATATCCTATTTTCTTTTTCATTGCCTTGGTGTGCTTGAGGCAAACTCTAAGAACAGCATCGAGTCTTCAATCACCTTAAAGTGATCTCACACCTAACATCGGTGGCTGTAGTCATTTCTCCATTCTGCTGTTGCAAATCATCCAAACCTTGCATGCCATTGTGCCACTCTTTTGCATCGCAACACTAAACACAGCAACATCTCTCTCCACTTTTTTTGCAAGACTGTGAATGCTACAATCACTCCAATCGCTGCAGTTACATCGAAGTGCTAAATGCCGTCATTTGCGTGAGCTGTAAGCACAACACTAGAGGGCAGCACTGCCATCTATGCAAGCTTGGATACTTCCGCAATGCCACAGCAAAGCCGGACGATGAGAATATTTGCATAGGTCAGTCCTCTAGCACTTCCATCCACCAACATGGCTTATCGCAAATCACCCCCAAACCTGCCATCTGGTCCTCGATTGCTCCCATCTCCTCATTTACATCTATCTGTCCTTCAAGCCCAGTTTATTCATCCACTGCACGCATGCGTGTATGAATCACATTATTCTATTTTAGATTAGGACATTGTAATTAATAGAATCCTGCATTATGCATTGTTATTTGTTATGGAACTAAAAAAGAAAAGTAAAAAATATGGTGAGATAAGGAGCTAGAAAAAGCTAGACAGGTGTCATCGTGAGACAGAGGTGATGGCTACCTTCCCCAGTGAGAACTTACACCAGCTGGAAAGGTGTAGCACGCTTTATATGTCACTCTGTCAAAGAAATACAAAGAAAAAGAACCAGTCGAGGTCTCTGAGAACAGGTCACGGTTGTGTGACTTACATGCACATTGTTGCATGTTACAGGTTGCTAACCTTAACCTTTATCTAAACCCAATAATAAAATAGAGCTGAAATATGAAAAGTGCTTCTTGGTATGCTGCAGTGTTTTCTTTTTTGGTAGGGGGATCCTTATTAATGAGCAGTAAAGAAACGGTACCAGGGGAAAGGAATATAAACTTAAGATTCTTTCTCAAATTTTTTAAAGCCATTGGCCATGCTGGTTATAGTGCTGCTTCCTCTCAACTACTTTAGCAGGTTTCTGATCTGATCTTGTAAAGTGGGCATATCAAGAGTAGAGTTGCATGTTCATCGTCTCATGGGTTTCTTCTAAGCACTCCAGTTTCCTCCCTCAGTCCATAGTCCTGTATGATAGGTGAATTGCCCATAGCAAATCTGGCTGGTGTGGGCACCACCAGCTAAAATTAGAAATTGCGGTAGAATGATAAAAATGTGCCTTGTTTCTAGAGAATGTTCATAAAACAAAGAATAAATCTTAATAAATTGGACTGAAAGTTGAAACTAAACTGAACTGAAAGCTAAATCATAAACTAAAAATGTATTTCTGAATTCTTGTCTTTCAAGTAAAAAGTGTTCAAAAGTCAGGTATTTGCTTCTTGGGAGAGATATGAAATTAGGCAAACAAGACACATAGCGGTCCGAGTGCTGATCTATGGCTGTCACACAAGACAATTATTCAAAACAATTACGCTTAATGCAATAAAACAAAAACAAAAAAAACAATTAAATTAAAAAGTCAAAACAAGGATATCATATTAAATATAAAAAATATATATATATATAATATGCTCCCTTTTCAGACCAAGCTAATGCAGCTGTTTCCATTTCACTACATTTAAAATTCTACATGTATGTTACAAGCGTTCTTTTATTACATTTGTCCAAATACATGTTTTAACAAATTAAGGTGAGATTTCCCAATTAGATTAAAAAAATTTCGATAAAAAAAAACATCCTCTACCTCTTCAGATGCAAAATGATATGGTCACTATAATGAGACTGCTTACCTGCCTCTTTTTGATGTGCAGCTTGGTCTTAAATGTGTGGCTCTGACCAATTAAAAGTCTCTGCTAGACCCAAAGCACTATGCTTAAAATGCCTCTCAGCTGCCAGATAATGTTGGCAGTGACTTACTGGTTCAGATTCAGCCATTTCTCATTCAAAATGAATCAAAGCAGGACAGACTTCTCTAAATATTGCCTCTAGGGCCTACTGGGGTAATAATAAAAGAGAGATTATGGTTACAAACCATAAATGTAAAGGTGGCAGGATTGGGCAGGCATCTCATGGCATTTCAAAACAGCTGAATTTTAGTGGGCAGTAACAAATTGTTTAAAATTAGATGGATTTTGAGCAAATTATTTCTCTTCATTACTGTTTAAACACCTGATTATCAATTGAGTAGGTGGCAATGTGCAATAAAGACATAAAAACATGTCTATCAACGAAAAAAGCAAATAATAAAAATAATGGGGTTCATTAGCCAAGGTTTGCACAAATCCTTTTGGGTTTAATTCAGAAGGATGATTTAAATGCTTATTCTTGTTTCTGAGAAGATAAATATAATTTTAAGAGAAAGCTTTAAAAAAATACTGTCTGAATATTAGAAATATTGTATGGTGCAACTCCATCTACCTGCATTCATAAATAATTCTGTAGACATGACAAAAAGGCAAAATTTAAATTGATCTTCACAATGAGTATAAACAGCCGTTTGTCAAATAGAAAGCCTTACAAAGGTAATGGTTGATATATGATGACATAAAAACATAAGTTGTTTTTGTGGTGACTTGCCCACAAATTAACATATTTTTAGTACCTCACAACCAGTGCTTTAGTCTTTTTTTCTAGTATGATACCCCTATTTTGTAACATCTAATCTTAATAGATTTGTTTTGTAATGGTCTCCACTGCCCTGTGCATTGCATTCTGATACTTTCTGTGCATTTGACATTACGACATGCATTTTCCTACGTAAACAACTTGCTGATGTTCCCATTTTCCACCTTCACCCACCTTCCCCAGCTGTTGCTTCTCATTTTGAAATGGAAAATATGAGGTAAAACTCCCCTTTGTAGAATATAGCAATGTGCATGATGGAGGCGGCAGAGGCCCACTTTGAGCTTTTTTTGTGATGTAAACAGAAGGAATTAATTCATGAGCTGATCTGTGAGGCTACAGATCCCAGACCCCGTTTCTCCACTGTCTGTGTGTGTCTTGTTTCTACAGACTGTAATTGTAATCCCTTTGGCTCTGAGTCTGATCGCTGTAATGGCACAGGATATTGTGAATGTAAGAAAGGAGCAACAGGGGCTAAGTGCCATGAATGTCTGCCAGGATATTTGTGGGACAATGGCTGCAAATGTAAGTAGAACTTCCACCCAGCCTGCAGCTTCAGTCCCTGCTCTCCTTTCCCTCTATCTTTCTTGTCTCGACCTTCTCCTTTCTTCCCTCCTCTTTTTCTTTGCTGCCTTTTTTATCTTAGCCAAAAATGAGCATCTTGGTTTGCTTACAGAACTTTGGAACTGAAAAACTTGGACTGGCTCATTTGTGCCTTGTTAGTGGCTTGTATGCAGATTTGATTGGAATTGAATTATCATGCATTAGCGTAGTTTGCATTAATAGTGCTGTATCTCTAGCACATAGAGATAGATCATTCAAAACAGATTGTCTCGCATGTGCATTTGCGCAGATGACTGCAGACAGCTGAGCTAATATTTATAGAGTGGGCAGGATTTTGCTTATGCTGTGTTCTCTGGCTGTTTGCTGTTATGACCAGACTGAGACGGTTGATTCTTCTCACTTGGCTCCAGGCATTGCGGTTGAAATGATCTGTTAGTCCAGCATTGATTTGTATTCATCAATGAGCTGCCAGCATCAAAGGTCAACTTTTACTAAAGCCTCATGTAACACAAACAGGATGTTGGCTGTAATAATCTGAGATGGAAAATCCTGCTCACATGTTCATATGGAGCTCAATTTTTATATATATTAAAATTAAGTTTTGTTTACAAAGCAGAAATTCACATCATCTCACATGTCACAACATGAAAAAAATGTGTGTGTATGTGTTGGAAATTGTGAATTGGTGGAACTGTATTTTTTAGGGGTGCATCAGCCAACAATAACCATTAGATTTCAACAACATTTACAACATTACACAAAAGTTTTAGGCATGTGTGCAAAGATGCTGAAAATGCAGTTTTTTTGTCAAGATTAAAAAAAGCAATGGAATGAATTAAAGAAAATTTTAAATCAAATCATTCTTTTGTCCACATGAAATTTTAAAGTTCTATTTCCATTTAGAGAGGTTTTGAGATATAAAGCTGAAAATGTTTTGCATTTTATTTAGCAAAAACTAAATATTTAAACAATTATCTTTCTGAGAATAATATGCAGACACTCTAAATTTAAACTGTCAAGTTCCTTTGAATAATTTGTTAATTATTAATTTTGGAATACCTCACACTCAGACAAAACCTTCTAATTTTTTGCTTGGAATGATATGGTTCTAAGTCAATATTCAAAGAGGTAAAAACAATGAATCTAAAACATTAGATGAAAAGTTGATTAAAAAATAATATAAAAAAAAATTGTAACTTCTTTTAATTAATGTATGTGATAAAATACTGAAAATTTGAAAAACCTTCTATTCTCTTTAGTTTATAGTCAGAATCAACAAAATAACATTACATAAAAAAAAATTTATTCACGTAAATTCTATACAAAACAAATAGTCTCTTTTGTTATGTTGAAGTGTGTCTCATAATTGTTTAGGAAGCTAAGGATTGTGCTGAGGGTGCATATGACTACTAGTAATAGCTCTAAAACCTCAAATCAAATTCCTCAATTAAAGAGTCGGGTTTCAGGTTTTTACACCATTTGGGAGAGATTAAGTTTTGCTCCATGACACGTGACATGGCAGAGAAGTGTTATGCCATTGGCTCAATAGATCTTATTTGCAGATTGAACTTTTAGTTTTTTATATAAAAAGTCAAAACATTTAAATCCCTTTACAAAATTAAATTTCTAAGCAGGATAAGGTTGAGAAGCAGTTTTTTGTCATGGCAAGATTGAGCACAGCAACAAGACACAAGGTAGTTCTACTGCTTCAACAAGACAAAGTCACATGCACAGATTTCACAGCAGACAAAGATTGTAATATGTATTGTTCAAGTATATACTCACTCACTTTAGATTGCAAGAATGTAAAATTCATCCCAGTTTATAAAACCATAAACACGTTATCCCTTAACATTAATTACCATATTTGTAAATCATTATTCTGTAACTTTACTATTTTACAAAAAATAAACTTTTAGTTCAAGTGAACCATCCATTGCAGATAGGAGTAATACTGAAGTAGAAATAAAAGGTCAATTATGTACAATTTTAAATGTTAATATTATTAGATTGATTTGTTTATAAAATGCAGTGAATATTTATTTTTGTAGTTGGCCTTCAAATAAAAATATTTACTGTTGTTACAGTAATATTCCATATAAATGTTGTCTAACTTTGTCAAACGACAAAAAAGAAAAATATAAATAATTGAAATAGATACAATTTTTTTTGTAGAATTTAGTAGAAAAAAGTAGATAGAAACTGTACAACTGTTTTAAAAACAATGGTTTATAACATTTTAATTCAATGTAATCCAAGTATGTCTAAAATTTTTCCAATATATCATGTCTGTTAATGTACAATTTACAGCTAAATTCTTCGCTTTCTGCATATTTTTATAAGTTTTTAATGATCTAGTCCCTTCCATTTTTATGCAGATATCAGTGTGCAATTACATCTTGAATCTTTCTTCAAACAAACCTTTTCTTCTCAGCACACCATGCACTCTACGTTCAATAAATATTATCCCTCTTATCAAAAGCAAACAAAATCAATTGCTCAGCTTTTATTCCCATTGGAGTTCATTTAAATGCAAACACAAACACGTTTAAGATTCAGGGTGTCATTTCTCTTCAGCGCTCATGCCTTGAATATATTTCCATGTTCTATGTGTTAAAATAAGTGTTTACAGGAAAACACTCAACAAGGGTGTGGTGTTTGATGGGAAGATTAAAGGGTTTGTTAGAGTTTAGCTATATATTTGCAACCAACAGAGCAGTAAACTGTTTTCACACTGTTCTTGTTGCTAGTTAAGGATGTTGGGTAGCACCCTAAACAACTATTAATCACTGACTACGCTGTTCTTGGCTCAGCACATTTTCTGGGCCATAAGTGGATGAAAGCCGTGAAGATAGAATGAGCTGGAACTCACTGGGTGAACCAAAAAGACCCAAACTCTTGAAAGATACATTAACTATAAAATGGTGCCTCTTTGTAGGCTTTCTCCAGATGAAGTACAAGAACATACTGAGCAAAGGCCACAGCTGAAGAATTCATCGATCAATTCGCTCTCTTTCCCTCAAAGAGACACGTAGTCTCTCTTATTTACTCATTCTTTACAATCTCCTTGCAAACAGTTTGGTAAGAAGCAACATTGATGTCTCAATTGAAAACAGTCAATATGCCCTACAAGAAATGCTTTAGTTATAATTGGAAATGTTTTTATTTGGTAAAAAGGGCATGGCTCTTTTTGAAAAGTGGAGCCGTTTTTCAAACTTTGAACTACAGTTACTCTATTTTTATCTTAGAGCCTAGAATGCAGGCAGGCAGAATAAAAGTACCATTGTTGGGTTAATATTTTTATTTATTTATCATTTTTTTTGCGTTTTACAATATTGAATGTTATTTGTTGGTGTTAAAAGAGCTCCTTAAATAAGAATTAAGATATTTCGTACATGATCAGTAAATATTTTTTATGATGTACCGCTAAACAACAAAATGCAACAAAGCAAACTCGACGTGCTTCACATAATATTGAAGTTTTTCAATATTAGTGTTGTTGTGTAGTTTGCTCAACTTTGTACACTGCATTCACAACATGTCTATGAATTCTACTGTATATAATGCCTTGGATGAGAGTGAAACGCTTCGATCGTAAAGGTCTCAGAGGAGAAAAGATTAAGCACAAAATAACCGTTAAAAATTGCTAACTGAGAGAACTAATACATCTGAAGCCTAATCGCTTTCTGTTTGAGGGTTTTAAACATGTTATGTTTGAATCTATTAAATTATAATCTAATAACTATAGTAAATATACATATATTTCAAAAAAGAAAAGAAAAATGTACCTAGTATGAGAAGTTGGATAAATACTGCCAATAGTCTTAGAAGCAGCTTGTTGTTTTAGCAACTAACAATTTTTGTATTTTTCAGGAGGGGAGATTGTGTTGAGTTGAGATATATAATTTTATTTGTACATATACACGATAAAGGTGCCCACACCGACAGGCGACCATAGACATTAATAGGACACTAGATTCTCCATGAGCTGTTACTAAGTTGAAAAAACTCAACTTTCTAAAAACAATTCTCTCTTCAAATTAATTTTACAAACTTGTATTTTTAGAGCTTAGGGGCTGTTCTAGAAAATGGACACACGCAAGTTTGCAAACCACCTTGTACTCGTTGAATCCATCCAGCTTAAGCGCTTGTTAACCAAAGATAATTCAAAAATCTTGTTCTGAGTCAATAACTGAGCAATGTTATGCTGTGCAAGTGTGGCTGTTCAACAAGGAACAATTGATCTTTATCATAAAAGAGTTCAGCAGTGATGAACAGGGGGAATTATGGACACAAACAGGGGTTCATTTTTCCCAGAGTCAACAATAAAGCCCATTACAACATAGTAGATGCAGCGATACAGAGAGTAACGCTGGAGACTGTGTCTTTCTGTCTGTTTTTACACCTCCTCCTCCTCTCTTCTTCCAGCTCATCCTGTCAGCTCAATCCATCCCAAAAATAGCTCTGTAATAGTCGTTAAACAGATGCTGCTACACTCTTGCCAGAATGACTCCTTGTAGACTGATAGAGGTCACTGTCAATTGTTTTCCAATCAGCTGGTTTGCTTTGTTTTGATGAAGATAGGAGAGTCATGGTCTTCTGTTAAGTTTAAGATTCTGGATCTGGAATATAAAAGTGCTAAATCTGGATATTATCATATGCTGAATAACATATTATCCAGTGATTGGTGAAATTGATAATTTCATTGAATTCTGCAGACAATTTCTAATAATTTTTAAAAAGAAACCAGTCTTTTAAAGGGATAAAAACAATCACTGGTAATTAGTACTAAATGTTATTAGTTGCTACCCACCTCTGCTTGGTGTACATACATTTTTCACATGGAATTTTTTTTTTACATTTCAGAATGTTTTATTAATTAAATCATTGAGATTGTCATTAGATTTGTTGAGTCTAATATTACAATTAGGGGAGTAGCCACGCAGTGGAAGAATTGAGGCCAGAAAATAAAGTCTGTGTATGATTGTGTATTGAAGAGTTTCAGACATGTATCACTCAATACGCGTTTGCGGTCAGATCTATAAGATATAAATGGAACATTATTTTGGATTCATCATTTAGTTGAAGCTTGGATTGTTTGGGATTTTCACATGAACATTAAATGAAACCTGTTGTTTGTGATGTTTTTTTGTCTTTCTCTTTTTCCATAGACTACATTCAAATAAATTCTCAAGTAGCAAAGCAAAATCTTTTACCTAAGTGAAGGAAAGAAGTATTTGAGCTTCTGCTGATTTGAATGGTTTTGTGCAGACAAACCAAGTCCACCATTTTTTTCTAATGTTCAAGATGTACCAAATGAAACAGTTTAATTACAAGTATGCATTTTTTTTAATAAAAGTATCCTATTTTTAAAGTTAGTTTAACATTGTTAGTGCTGCTTTCCTGACTGGATCGGGGAAATGATCCCACCAGCCGCCCCTGGCTGGCTGGTGAATGATAGTTATGGTGAGGGTTTTCTGCGTTTCTGAGATGGAACCACGAGACACTTTGTTATATTCAACGATGCACAACAACTCAGTTCCATACCCTCTCTACAAAATGAAATATTGTGGGAGGGGCTAGTTTTAACCAAACCTACCTTAAACCAAAAGTATCTTACAGTTAGGGATAGATAATTTCTATTTTATATTCAAAACCAGCTTTTTCCCACCTTTCCCAAAACTTTTTTCCCAAGTTGTAAATTTCAACTCATTTAGTCGTCGTAACATCAATTCATGATTGTTTTACTAAACATTCACAATTAGTTAATTCTCTGCAGAAAGCACCTATCATTGTTTTCCTTGTTTATGAATTTCTATTAATAATAATGATATTAAATCTATGTGTGATTCATTTCAATCAATACGTTGCCTGCACTTTGTATTGACTATCCTTGTCTATTTTCAGCCATAGATAAATATTTGATAGATCAGGAAAGAGCTCTATGTAATCATAGAAGTGTTCAATCTTGTTTTGGTGTAGCCTGTGTGTGTATTTTTATGCTTACCCTCTTTCCTCTTGATGCTGCAGCGCGGGTGTGTGACAGCGAACTTCTGCGTTGCCAAAATGGTGGCACGTGTGTGAACAACGTACGTTGTCAGTGTCCTCCGGAATACACCGGGCTGCTGTGCGAGAAAACGAGGTGTGAGAATGAGCCAGGCCGCTGTGGAGGCTCCGACTCGGGTCAGGGGGCACTCCACACTCCTCCACCATTCCTTCTCTTGCTCCTGTCCATCCTTGGTCCTGTTTTCCTCATGGAGATCTGCTGGAGCACAGTCTTTTGAGAGGCAGGTCTTTGATTTTCCAGCTTCTTCTGTAAGAGCAGCACACCTGACCTACCGACACTCTGCGTACCATGAGGAATGTGCCCACAATTTCAAAGAGTGACGGCAAAACACAAGAAATACATAAATAAATAGTATTTATCAAATTGATTCAATAAATTAAATTGTTATTTATAGTTTATCTGAACATATGCTTCATGAAGCGATTAAAAGGAAGTAGAGATTTGAGCGAAGCCATAATAGATACTCACGCCCCAAAAAAGAATGAGTGACAGGGATCAGAGTGGACAAGACTCATCCCTTTCCTCTCTTTATCACCAAGGCAACAGTATGTTCGATTAAGCCAGCTGCCGCACCGAACCTGGGGCATTCTGGGTATCATGTAGACTGCTTTTGGCTGTTGTGACACCAGTGATGGAAAACGATCTGGATTGTGAACAAAAACATAAATACAATTAACAGTATTAATAAGGAGAGAGACCCGAGAACATTCTTTGCTGTCAGTACATTGTAAGGAAATCCATTTTGACTTTCCCATTTGGTCGAACTTAAACAACACCCCTCAAACCCAGCTCGTCCTCCACCCTTGAAACAAACTTTAGAGTGTCCTTTGTGTCAAGAGCTCCGTCCTCCTGTGCTTAAGTGAATGTTATTTTGTATTTGAGATTTATGTTTTAGTTGGTTTTCTTTGGGTTATACTCCGGTGGAACGCCCGCTCTCCTATGAAGTTCCATGATTTGGATTGTGACGGACTGCTTGCTGAGGCCACGATCAGTGCTTTAGGTTTTCACTCACCCAAATGGAAGTGCTTATCGGTGGATTTAATTTTTGTATTAATGCAGAAGTTATTTTTCTTGACAGAGTGAAGCTAATGTAGAACATATACTTTTTGTATTATTGCTGAAATGTGTTTAAGGGCGACAGTTTAATGCATTAAATCAAGGTGCAATTGAAATATCCAAGTCAAATGTATGATTTAATTTCACCTGTTTTGTTTGTTTCAACTGTGAATTTTCCTGAAGTATATCAGCAGCGTGCTGGCATCAAAGAATATGGTTTACATACAGTATACTGTATATACTGACGTGTAAAAAGAAAATCACACCAAAGGACATTCTAAATGTTTTCTTGTTGCTTTAACACAGAAATTTAAGTGAATAAAACTTGAAAAGGACCTAAGGTTATGTTTTGTGCAGTTTTTTTGCGGGATTAATTTTTCATGTTTTTCTGGGAGTGGAAGGTTGATGTGTAATAACATAATTATTTACACTTGGCATGCATACAAATTGCATACTTTGAAGAATAATGGAAAATGCTTTAAGCCTCTGGATTTTCCACACAGCATTTATCTCAAACTCAATAGAGTAATGATTTGTTTCAGTGAAACGCATTATTGGAGGGGCTAAATTAATTATTAACAGCTATTGATGTCTTGTTGAGAGCTTGCATGCTTTATAGAGTTGCTCTTGCCTGTGAGTAAACTGCTCATCTATTGCAAGGACTTGTTTTAAACAGAAAGTTTTACGATTATTGAGTGTGTGACAACCCGGGTCAGATGCATGAATTATTTTGAAAGAGATGCTTCAGACACATTTGTCTTCAAGTTCGACCCTCATGACTGAGCGTTTTTGTTCTTTAGAAGAGAGAAAAAACACAAAGGGATTTGTGTTATGGCAAGTAAAGGCCACAGGAATATTAAATCTGGTCTACATTGTTTTAGCTGTTGATTGCCATTCATAAACAGCTGTAGTATTTTATTTTTTTCTGCATTAATTAATTTGGTCACATAAAAAATCAAGTTACAATGCTACCAACAATAATAGTAAAAGTTTTGTGAATTTTTCAAACACACCTTTGAAAACACTAAATTAAGTGTTAAATACCATTTTAAAATGCTAGTAAAAACGAAAGAGCTACATCATTCAAAAAGTGTTAAAAAACACGTAAGAAGTTAGTGTATGGTTTTCTCCTCATGTTTAGCATGTTCACGAGATTCAATCTCTTCAATCCAGTGCAATGTAAGAGAATTTCTAAATTAAAGAAATGAGACAACTAAACAACTAATAGTCTTTCTGCAGGTTTCATAACCTTAAGACTTTTTAAGACCACAACTGTTTCAAGATCTACATCATGACATCAAAAACACATATGCAACTTTTTTGCACTTTTATGTTTTTGAGCATTCATGGGCAACCCTTACAATTACATTTACATTTTTTAAATTTTATGAATCTCATGTCAATATCTGGCAACTGTAACAATCACTTTTAAGATTTTGAGCATTTATGACCCCAATCTTAAAACGTTCAACTCAACGTTTAACTCAACGCCACCAAAAAGGCTTAGGTAAAATACTTTGTTTTTTTCACTGAAACAGTTTGACAGAGATCTATTCAGATACGACACAAGACTGTAATTTATCAGCATTATAAAGATCATGACTTGGATGCAGAAACATTGCAACTCTCTGAAATGATCCAGACCGCGATGGAGAGATGCAGAGAACCCCGAGGGGAAATATGACAACAGCGCAGATGAAGGAGATCTGAACACAGAGCTCCTGACCTGGCAAAGATGGCACCTCTGTACTGACAGCGAGAGACTGCTCAGTGCAGCAGCTCATGTGTTAAAGCAGAAAATCTACTCATCACCAAGAAACCTGCCACTTCACCAAAAGTAGTAGAATGGGCTTCGGTTTAACTGATTACTGTTCACTTTGCACATCCACAATTATTGGCTCATTTGTAAAAGTTCTACAGCTACCGGTCTTTGTTTGATACAGTGTTATATTATATGCCTACAGAGAAATTATTGTTATAATCTGCTGTCTCTGTTTTTTATTGCACTTTTGCAGTAGTCCTAGAGAAAAAAATTATAATTAAAAACACTCCACTTAAACCTACTTGTTTTTATGAGAGGTCATATTTTATTTTAAGACCTTTTAGCAGGACGTTATCATTTAATGCAACGTGCTAAATAAATATTTTCATAATTTGTAACTAATTTAGTCTTTAAAACTTTAATCTAAATTTAAGCAAATGCCTTTATTTTAGCCATGAATTCATCTAATTATACTAATTAGTGCTAATAATTGGCATCATTCTGCATTTCAACCTCTCTTTCCAAGTTTTCAGTTTTGGCATCCCTAGAGCATTTGTCATCTATGCAACTATGTGATAGCTTCTAAAAATGTCGGAGGGGACTCCACTCTCATTTCCCTGTTAAATCTCAGAGGACTGACTGTATACATCCGATTCATGAGGCTCAAACATATTTTGCTCCCCATCGATCCACACATGCAAAACGCTTAATACGCATCATAAGAAAAATCAAATTCCATTGAGGATTTAAATAAGTTTCTTTAACCATGCAACCCAACAAACAATCAAAACCCAGTTCATAAAAAATACATCTTTACATATAAAACATACAGCCTCACTCAATTGTCTTTCATTTGCTGGTTATTTGGTTGTATAATTCCTTAGCATCATAGAGGGAAAACTGAACCAAGGTTACCTAATGACCTGCCATCTGAAAGCAAAACCTCAACAAGCTTCTGTACGATCATTATCCTCCTTTCACAGTCTTGCTTTTCTTCCCACAGCACAACAAAAGTACAGCTTTACCTATTCATCTAAATGCTTCACCCAGAGGAGTAATGATGACATTATTTCCTCCGGTGCTGATGGGAGTACAGCTCAACAAAACCATCATTTGTTTTGAAAAGGAAAATGTTTTGCTGGTTTTCTACTGTAAATGCAGACTAGCTGCACTGAAAACAAGCACAAGCTATGAACAATCATGAAGGTCAAATTATTTGTGAAAAGTCTTCAAAATCGTTTGCTTTGAATTTTAGGTCTCATCTTTTACAAGGAAAGAAAAAAGAACAGAAGAACAGTGGCTGGAAGAAAATTAAATGGACATTATTGAAAACATTTGAGGATTCAAGGCTGGCAAGACACTATAGTGTATTGAATATTAACAGCTGCATGAAGAATAAGAAGCTTGATCATTTAAGGTATGGTAATAAAAAGAGAGTTTATAAAGACGAGCTAATTATATGAATTCAAAGAGTTATAACATCAGAAAGCTCTCCAAGGTTCACGTTGGGTATAATGTATAGCTTATACAGTAAGATTTATAACCAAAAATTTAGCAGCTGACTGAGAATTAAACTTTTTAAATCTGTCTTAGTAGAATATTGTGAATTTTGTGCATCAAATGTTACATGATCACTGTGTGGCAGGGGCAATGGAGGATACGAGCTTCACAATCACAGCTCACACATTAATCTGGACTTCATTTGATCGTTTCAATTACAATTACCAAAAAATTTAGGAAATACTTTTCTTACTCTTTCTTCTTTCTGCTAAGACTGTAACCAGAACCAGTTTTTAATCACAAAACAAATGTGCCAAACTGCAATAATATTCAAACTTTCGCAGGTAAAAATAAATAAATCCATGCTTTCATTTGGTGCAGTTTAAGGGAGGACAAATAGCCTCCTAAAAAATAGTCTTAAAGTCTTAAAAGAAAAAAAAAAGTCTTAAAAAGTCTTAAAGATTCGTCAATTTTTTTGTAAATTTTCATGTTAAACACTTACATTTGAAGCTTTTTAAGGTTAAAGAAATGTTGGTGCTGGATCATGGACTCTTGAGATGGTACTGTGGTGGGTAGATTATGTTCTTAAAAACAAAAAGTGCCGGTCTTGATTAACTCTCCGGCTGGAATAAAATTAGAGTTCAAGTTTTAGCTCATTTTAAAACACAACGGTCAACACAATTGCTTTAAATTGCTTCAAAACCAAAAGTTTAAACAGTACTTCAATGAATATTCCTGCAGATTTTACTTTAAGCAAACATTAAGCTGGCAGCCTGCTTAATGGTTTTTTTTTTTTCACTAACAATCTATTTTTAAAAAGTCAGTAAACATGTTTCACATTAACTTTCCCATCCAGATCACCTTAACTGATTAATGTGTGTGACAAAACAGTGATTTGTCAATACTTTGTAACAATAAGACAAACTATACAAATGTTTAGTTTCTATTTCCATGTCAGTATTTTTATGATATCTGTACCATTTTAAAGTATAAGTTTTCTTTTATTCTCAAATGGGGTAAGTACAAAATCCCTTGTTATGAAATGTGCGATATTTTAAATATACTAACATTTCTTTAACAAATGAAATAGATCAGTAAGCTTGCATGAGCTCTAGAAGGTGAATTATTTGTAAATGTATTCATATTTGTCTAATGTTTGCTGTTTGAAAATGTAATTGAGCTGTGGTTCTTAAATTAGATCAAATGGCAGAAAAAAAAGACAGTCAGCAACAAATATTTCAAATTATGATTTTAAAAGAACATCTAAATAATGAATGGTACTTTATCATGTTAATAGCATATGTTTAATTAGATATCTTACCAATCCTTAGGTTACTGACGCAGGCTCTGTTCTGTAAAAATAAGGTGGGTCAATTTCAGGCGCTATTACCACCAGCTATAATGGACGTGCGTGCAAATGGTTTCTACAGTGAGGCAACCTCATGCAGTTTACATCCAGAAAACACATTTGAGGTAAGTAATGTTAGAATATTATATTTTCGGGGTAAAATAAGCCACTGTCAATAATCACAAAACAAGTAAATTTAGTTTATATAGTGCTTTTGGAGGATTTTTTATGTAAAAATATATCGATTTTAATAAAAGAATTTGGGAAACAGAGTTCATCACAACATATAGCCGAGAATAGATTATTCAGCATGGCTTCATTAAACCCCCAAACCTCATCTTGCGAATACGTACAAATAAAAGAAATATTCCCTGCCATGAACGGGTCCCTGGGGCAGAGACAGATGCATGACTGTAGATTATTCCTGCCATTTTCCAAGCTCGTTTTACCACACCTCTCCAGAATACAAAACTCAGAGATCCAAATATACAAGAAGCATATTGCTGTATATCCTTCTTTCTCTCTCCGCATCCGTTTCTCAGTCTCAGAGGTGTACACACAGACACCTGAGCAAGAATACTTTCCCTGGCTGCAGGGAAATAGACTTCCTTCGCAGATAAACTAAAGATGTAATGCATTATTTAGACCTGCGGCATGCCCTTTTCTGCAGTAGATAAGCAGGAAGTGTCAACTCCAGACATTGAGGATGTTATTTCAATGGATGGATATTTATATATTTAGCAGGGAAGGAGAAAATAATAAGAGTGTGGCTTGTTTTTTTTTTTAATTAAATAAATAAATATAAATCAAAATCTGCAAGCCAAAGAACACAATGGCACTAGTGTTGGATTTATTTGGGATGTTTCTAAAGTAAAGACGAAATTAGTGCCTAAAAAATATTGTTCAGCTAATTATTACATCAGAATATTTATTTTTTTATGTCAGAATTTCTTTCTGATTCTTTGTGTATTTTACATGGCTACAAAGAAAATGACCAGCTGAATAAGCAGCACAATATAAAGAGTTGAGTGCTTTATATTCCACTGCAATAGCCAGACGGCCTATGACAGTGCTCAAGGCCAAAGCTGGCTGTATTACTGTTGGAAGAACCATCAGAAGAGTCCTCTCCTATACTAACCTGCAATAAAGGAAGCATGGGTTGCTGGGTTCAACACAATTATAAGAAGGCTACGCTTTAAAGGATCACTAGGTCCAAGGCTCCGATGTACTCTAAGGAAAAGTTTTATGTAATTGTTAGTTTAAAGGTTGCAAGAAGTTCAAAATGTCTGAGCTGAAGTACACACTTATCCTGATGCGCTAAGAAAAGTGGTAATGCCTGGACTCAGAAAGTAGAGCCCCTTATAGACCATGGGGATGAGGGGGAAAATACTTGAAAAAATCTTGAAAGTGAACGCAAAATAATTGACTTTTTTAAACAGGGGAGAAATTTAGACAAACATTTACATTGAAGGGGTTTTCACAGCAGGGGCAAACATTAGAATTTTAGGCACAATTGAAAAATATATGAAACGCAAAAAGAGTCATCCTTACAAAAACAGAAAATTCAAATCTTTTCCCTAGATTGTATCCAACTGGGAACGAACCACACTGGTCACATTGCCTTTGCTTTCCTCATCGATTTTTAAAATGTTAAATACTAAATATAAAAAAAGCAATTCAGTCAATTACTTGAGACAATTGAACCAAATTAATTTAAAGGGCCACAACACCCTTGAAGTAAACATTAAGAGATTTGCTGTGAAAGTGTTCATAATTCAATGTTTAGTTATGGGGTGACGTCTAAATTACTCCATCGATTACACGGCAGCACCTCATAATTTTTTGTCTCTTATTCTATTAGAAGAAGCTGGCAATTCATTATAAATGACTCAACACATGCTGTCGAGTTGTAAGACCGCTCAGTTGTTTGGAAAAAAGTATGGGTCGCAGTTGCTTGTTTCCATAGAGCGAAACATCTGAAGTGTAAGAGAAGCTGTAAGAGATAAACTCAACTGTGGGGGGTTGGTTCGTAATCTAAAAACAGTGCGTTAAATATCTGGATGTGTAGTTAGCACTGGAGAGAACTGGGGATTGGTTGACCTAGCCTGGCTTGTCAATAAAGGTTGCGTTGGTCAGGTGATGCACCACGAATTCTGGAGAACTTATATCAATCAGTTTGGAGTACTTTAATTGGCTATTAAATGTAATATTCGTATTAAATACCAATTACTATAAAAATGTAATTCTTAAACGAGCACCTTATATTTAATTACTTGTGAATATGTCGATAATTCAGTAGCCTTGGAACATGTATCTCAAGCCAGTCACTTCATTTTATGTGGGCCGCAAGAGTTTAGGTCTCACTGTTTACAAACAAATAAGTCATAGCAGTGTTTGCTTTGACCAAAAATATAGTTCCCATAATGCCATATCAACTATGATATAGGCAAAGTGACGTCTCATCATTATCACTATGTGGCAGCATTTCCAAATCAATGCTAACGAATGGAATTGTGAGATAATGGTCCCAAAAATGTCCAGGAAGAGAAAAACTGATGCAGAAGGAAGAGTGTTTCAAGAACGATGGGAAGTTGGATATTGTTTGTGTTTCAAGGGCAAACATCAGTCTGTCTTTTGTGTTACGAGGTGGTGTCAGCCGCCAAAGAGTTCAATCTGCGTCAGTATTAGACACCAAACACGAATCCACACCAAAGGTAGCCTTCAAGAAAAGCAACAAAATGTCCAAGATTGTTCATGCCAAAAACATGAGGTTTCACACAGTCATGCAAAACAGCAAAAAATTTCAGTTTCTGTAAATAAAGAACACATTTTGTCAAAAAATAAATATATGAGGAGAAGACTTAATGTGTGTAGACTAAATATGATTTGACAAACTAATAATTTATATTTTTTTCTTGTTTTAAAATATAGACTTAAAAAGCTGTTAAAAACTAATGATGAAAGCATGGCATTGTGTTGCTTAAATTATGTATAAATCTTAAAGTACAAACATAAACTTGAGTATAAGTTAAATAGCTTGCTAAGAATTCTACTCAAGTAAAAGTTTGAAAGTCTAGTCATATCTAGTCACAGAAGGCCAAAGTAAAAATATATGTGAAGAAAGTTTTATTTTAACATGTAAGATTGTGATAAAAATACATGCTTTTTTTTATTTAAATACTAATTCTTTTTACCTATTGGATCAACATACTTCTGCCATTTGGATATATAACAAATTACAATAATACAGAAAAAATATACATTGAAAGAAATAGGTTAGCACTTCTGTTAAAGGACAAATGATTTTAAATCCATTCAAATAAAGGGACATTTGTTCACATATTTTTAGCATTTTTAGAATCTTTGGAACCCAATTCACTACACCTTAGACGACTCTTCTATTTAATCACATAAATAAGAAGGCTTTTATTTCTAAATTTAGACTTCCATTGCAATAAACTGTAGGGATTATAGATTTGGACTCAAGTTGGCTTGACATTTGTTGTTTATAAATTGCATATTTTAGCTGTCTAAAAAGTTCCTCCTTTTGTGAACATATTTTCACACTCATGAAAACCAAAACTTGTGTGTTTGGTGCCTCACAGGTGTCCCTTTTCACAGTTTGCTCTTATTAGGCTGCTAGTTCTGTTATTTTTTCTACCATGTATACAACATGAGCATTAAACATAAAAACAACAAAAGGAAAGCAATTAACAAACCTCTTACTTAGACTGAACTTCAACCTGAACTCTTCCAAATGAGGAATTATTCAAATGTTTGGTCTACTTCCTCTCTGTTTCTTCTGTTTCCTGAGAAACACATCCTTCAAAAAGCTCTCTACCACCTCCACTGGTCTGTAGCATGAATTCCCCCAACTTAAAAATTGTATGCAAGTCAGTACCTGTTTAAACATTATTACATTTGAAATAATATTTTGTTTATAATATGTATATGTATGACATGTGATCTATGATGTGTTAATAAAAAACGTTTAAAATGACTTCAACGACTCCCTGGGGATAATTATTTCACTTGTTATTTAATTGAGAATCCTCCTAGAAAGTCATTATATTACAGTTAGAGAATGATCTATCAACTTTCTCTCATTTGTATTTAGCAAAAAAATGAAAGCATCTGAACTGCATTCACCGATCAACAAAAGCTGCCAAATAAACAACAAAAAAAGAGAATTTAAACAGAACAGATGCTTGACTTTGTGTAAAAAATGTCAGTGTGTTATTATTTACCTTTTCCTGTAATTTCTTTAGGTGGAATTGTTTTCAACTTTGAGATTCAAACTCCTCAGATTGAAAACAAATCTGAAAAATTTGATAACTCATCCTTAAACTTGTTTCACGGCATTATAACAATGGACTGTTTTCTCTTTTGGATAATATTAACATGGAAGTAAAACTAGGGGTCCGTTAAGAGCTTTAACTAACATAACTGTGAAAAGAGTATATAAAGAAAGAGCTATTTAAGGCAGAACTATGTTCACAAAAGAAAAACTTTTCAGAAGACTACATGTTTTGCAATGAACAAACAATGTCAAGCTGTCTATTTTCCAAAACAAAATTAGCATTTAAAGGAACCTTTTGCAGTTTCTGGCTACAGCAGTTGTGGTTTAAAATAGTGATTACAATACGATTATTTTGTTTGAGCAAAAAGTATGGAATTAAACTCCCTTCTTAATTATTTCATGCATGGATTTTAAAATAATAAACAAATTTGAACATTCAAATTTGAAAAATAAATTCAAAAGACATCCTAATACAAATTTAATAATGCAAAAAGTTAGTTCCTAATTTTCACTCACAAATTCAATGTACTCTCAATTTATTGTTCCAAGCTTGCGTTTCCATTTCGTTCATTTCTAGTTTCATGCAAATGAAGGCGGCTTTAGACTCACCATTGGTCCAAGAGCTGTAAAAAAAGCTGTAATACAAAGTGTACAGAAAAGCTGTAAATTAGAGCAGATGTACCAACGATGACGCTAGAGCCAGCTTCTGAAAAACTGTGAACTCACAGCAACTAACAATAATTGCAAAAAAACAATTGATTAACAATTCATTGGTAAATATTCTGGAGACTTAAAGTTTGTTTTTCATTATTGGGAAATTATCCCATTAAATGAGTTCAAATCAAATGTGGATTTAACCTTTTGGGAATTAAGAAATGTATTCAACCCCTGATGGAATGTAAAGACAAACCAAACAAATTCACAATCAACATCATCTTTTTTCCATCTTGTGGGAAGGATTTAAACCAAAAGACATTTCTGTTACCCTAATTAATAAATGTTTTTGACAACACAGTCACAATTTAATTACTTTTTCCAAGTTTATTTAAGACAGGGGCAGTACAAAGGGAAAAAATGTTTTAGATGCTTTACAAACAAGCTTATAGCCATACTATTCAACTCCAGTCTCTGGTTAGGGCTTTACATGTAAAGTGAAATGAAAAGTCTGTTACTATCATAATATAGAGCATTAATTATTTAAAGACAATATATATATACACACACAAGTTTACTAAAGTAATGTTACAACTTTTATTAATATATTAATTTATCTAATATATTAATTAAGTCTGCATACATGCCATTCATTGCTAAAATATTTTTGTATATTATTTGGATAAATGCATTTTTGTCCAATTCTCTTAGATGACAAAAAGTTTAGCTGTGTGAAACATTTATTCATACACGTATTATGACTGTTATTTATACATACACGTGTTATGATCCAACCACTTTTTAAAAAGATGCTACATTTTGATACAACATAAGAAGTAATATGGAACAAATCCTAAAATACAGCTTCACCCTTAAACGTACCAATCCTATGTATATATGCATAACATAATTAAAATTTTGGCATTGCATTTTCCATGTATTTTCCATCTAAATGTATTCCAATCTGTTGCATGTGCGGATTACGTTCAGGTCATAAAGCTGCTCTTTCTCAAGAGTGTTCAATCATCAATCTCCGGTGTTCCACAAGCTCAAAAATCCCTTGATTTAATTTAAGGGGCTGAGAGATCAGAGCCTCTCCTCTTCGATCCGTCCATCCCTCAGATCAAGACATCCATGTGACAGGCAACCACTCAGCTAATGAAGGGCTCAGCTCTGTCCCTCTGCCCTGGCTTTAAAGCTTTAATGCTCTCCAGAAACTCCTAGGCTCTTCTGAGCTGATGAGGAGCACCGGCCCTGCGGTTTGGGAAATGGCTGAATGACCAGCAGATGGCTGCTATTCTGTTATTAGGCTAATGCAGTTCTGCGGCTCTCTCGAGGGAACAGGTTCTAACAGAGCATTGGAAGGAAAAGGGTTGCTGTTTGATTTTAAATCTTGATATTATGAGTTATTATTTACAGCAATATAATCTATTGCAGTCGCCAATCAGTCCCCATGTAAGAAAATGTTTGTAGGTTTTCCAGTGTTTAAGATACATTCATTTTAGGTGCTCCTCTACTGGTTGTGCTTGGTACTTCGACCAAACTATCCATCCATCCATTTTCATGTCGGTTTATTCCCTTTCGGGGTCGCCACAGCGGAATGAACCGCCAACTCCTCTGGCTCATGTTTTATGCGGCGGATGCCCTTCCAGCCGCAACCCAGCGCTGGGAAACATTCACACACACTCATTCGCCCTTTAACACTATGGACAATCGTTCTTACTCAATTCACTTATTCCACATATCTTTGGACTTGTGGGGAAACCGGAGCACCCGGAGAAAACCCACGCGATCACAGGGAGAACATGCAAACTCCACACAGAAATGCCAACCGACTCAGCCAAGCCTAGAACCAGCGACCTTCTTGCTGTGAGACGACCGTGACGCTGCGACCAAACTATTTCAATTTAAATATTAATGTTAATTGTGGCGTACACTGCTTTTATTTAAAGCATTTCTAGAGAATCAGTAGACTTCGAACAGTCTTATCCAATATAGACGAATGTGAATACTTAATTATGAATTTTCTTTTCCAATTTTCTAAGCATACATGATTTTGAACTCTAGCAGCGCTAAGCAGATTCAGAGCTACCTTACCTTAAGTCGTGGTTGGCATTGAGAAGTTTCCAGTTAAAAGAACAGCTCTTGGCACTGCTTGTCTATGAAGTGTGGGGAAAACAAACACTGTAATTACTTGTGCAGCTCGCCTGGCTGCCAACACTTCTAGCTGTGCACTTATTCTCAATGGATTCAGAATTACATATGCAGAAAGACATTCAAAAAGAGTCAAGGAAAGAAGTGAGTTTCATGTTTGTTTGTTGTTTATTATTTGCGAATGGCCTATGGTGCAACCCGGGACATTATTATAAAAGCATGTTTTCCCACAAATCTTGCTACTCAATGCAACAAAGAAAAAAAAATCAAAGGTCATAGATTCAGAGCTGCACACTTTAGAGTATTGTGTGTATCGCATTTCAAATTCAAAGTGGCACCCCATGCAAAGATATTTTAAAAGAACAGCATGAAGTCAACTGCTGTTCCAGGAATAAAAGAAAAATCACGATAAATAATATGGTAAAAGTCATTATTTACTCACCTTCTTGGCATTTCCGTGTTATTTCATTCTTCTGTTGGGTACAAGAGATGTTTTAAACAATGAGTCACACTCTAAATTTAACAGTGTAAGCGCTAGAAAAGACTAACATTACAATGAAAAACTCAACAAAATGAATGAGAATTCATGAAAGGTCATTATGTTTTTGTTCATTTGTTAATGCCTTTACAATTAGCATCACGTTTCAGCAATTATATTTTTAACTTTCTCTGAAGTTACTGCTTGTTTTTCTTGACGTTACAAGTTTACAAGACATGCCACAACAATCTGAAATTGTGTTGATTTGAACGATTGGCGATTGTAATTGAGCAGCCATAAATATTATGACAATAAAAAATATTTTTATTCAAATATATTTTATTTGAATTGTAATTTTGTAACATGAATATTGACATCTGAAATGTAAAACAACTGGATTTTTTTTAAAGGTATAAATATTTATAGATGTATTTTTAAACTTCAGATTTCCAGTTTGACACGAGGGGAATAGGACTATTCTCCAAAAACAAAATTAAATATTTCACAAGTACTTTTTTTACTTTTATTGTTAATGCAAACATTTTTTGTTAATGCATATATTTTCTAGGAGAAATTAATCCAAACATGTTCAACTTAAGACCATTAAAAGAAGGGTTTATAATTTGATAAATTATAACTAGAAAAATGTCCTCCCAAGCTTTACTGGCACCAAGAAAACAATTTTTTAAAAGAGTTTAATAACTAACTAGTCTAACAAATCTACTCTTTGAATAACTCCAATATTGCATGTGTAATGTAGAAGAAAGGTTCCAATATGCAAAATTCAAATCAAGGTCTTAATCACATTCACAGAAGGGCTTCCAGTAAAACAGTCCAGATCTACGACAGGAGGGAAGTGAAAATGTAAAATGCTTTGACTTCAAATAAAGTAATTGCAAAGGAATAAACTGTGACATTTAAATAAGATTGTTGATGAGCTACAGCTGAGTGTTGGTGATGTAGACCCCTGTGTCTTTGATGCTTTGAACAGTGCATCTTCTGTAAATCTAGCTTATAAACATGAAACTTTTTTGTCTGGTAGAGAAAATGCTGAAAACCAGTTGAGACGGATATAAGTTTGTATCAAGTATTGACTTCAAAAACATCCGAATGCAAATATGCTCGCAGGCCATGGAGAATTCATCCATCTGCAGATCTGATGGCTTGACTTTTGTCAACGTCTTGCAGCAATGTTATGAAAACCTCTCTCCGAGGAGCTGAAGAGAATAGCTGATGCCGTCATATTTCTAGATGACAAATGAAAGTGGAATTTACCTGGAGGCGTTAAAGAAAGAGCACCAGGGATTTGACACCAGCAGAGTGTCTGCTTCTTCAGGAACCAAACAGAAATGCCATCTTGTATTGTCTCATAAGCGTCTGGAGTAGAGCGGCTAGGGCCATGCTTCCGCCTCGGGTTTGAGTCAAAATGGAAGAAAGGTTCATTTATCTGATTAGCCACTGATAAATACACATTACAAAGATGACATATATAATGACTTGCTGTTTGTTTTGTGCATAAACGCTTGACAAAAATAGTAGAACAAGTAGTGCTTAAATAGTAGAACTGATATGAGGTTTTAATTCCATAATAAATTATGGATTTAGGGTATGAAGGATGCAACTTGGGACATTTGGTTGTTGAGATATTGTTTTCTGTTTCAAAAACAACAATTCAAATGGAGTTCTTTTGAAGAATGAGGTCATCTGTTTAAACCTGGGATTGATAAACAGTGAGTTTAAACCTATTATTATGATGGAAAATTACACTTAAAATTCAGTTTACCACCCAGAAGGAGCTGTTTTGCCTTGTTAAAATGCGTTTGCTACGAGTATTTCAAGTTAAATATCTTTATAATTTGCCATGTTTTACTGTAAATAGGAAGTGAAGGTATGGTGGGTGTTTCTGACAGGGAGCGCACAGAACATCATCAAATGGTGAGTTTTGCAGTATTTTGTTAAATTACTTCAACATAGAGTAAGTCTTAACACTGTTTAAAGTGTTATTTAGAGTAATGTACCCTGATTACTGCCCAGATAAGACCCTCCCCACGCTTAGCTTGTTTCCCTTTTTATTTTTTTTTATTTTTTTAAATTGGCCATCGGATGGCTTTGAACTTTTTTTATTCATTTCTCGTTTTGGCACTTTGCATTAAACATCCTCACCTCATCAAAGGCGTCTACTTGATCAATTCACCTTGGGGATGGGGATCCCATGGTGTTCCTTATTTTTATTCATTTCACACAAAAATGAACAAAAAGTGCATGAATTTATATGCCTGTATTTATAATACTTTCATGAGTATATTTTTGGTTGTAGAATGTCAGAATTTTGCTGTTGTGATCAGAAGGTCACTGGTTTGATCCCCAGATCCAGCGAGTTGAAGGTGGTGTGAGTGATGAAACACTTACTCTCCATCTTCAACAACCACAGCTGTGGAGCCCTCGAGTAAGGCACCAGTTTCCCGACTGCTCCCCAGGCGCCGCAGCCATGGCTGCCCACTGCTCTGTGTGTGTGTTCACGGTGTGTTTGTTCACTGCGGTGTGTGTACACTTGGATCGGTTAAAGGCACAGCACAAATTCCTGGTATGGGTCGCTCCATATCTGGCCAAGTGGTCATTTTCACTCACTTTCACTCACTTCTACATTAAAAAAAAATTATGAAGTAGATTTGGCGCCGCGCCCTTCTCCCCGTCTTTCTTTTTCTTCACACCTTTACAGCAGTCGATAGAAGCCAACAAACCACAGTGGCATGTTTTTGTTGTTATTGTTTTCTCTCCGTGCCCTCTCTGAATTGGTGTCCACGGCAGTTGCCCGCACTGCCTGTGCGTAAAACTGCTACTGATCTTAAATGTTAACAGCCTTTGAAACAGTAAATCAGACTCTTTTGAAAGAGGTTTTGCAAGCATTAAAAATAATGTTTCGGTTTTTTTTAGATTAGTTTCAGTGGCAATATATTAAGATAATTTAGTGAAGAAGGGAAGTGAAGAAGTGAAGTGATGAGAGAGAGGGGTGGGACTAGAAAAGACCTGTATTCTAACAGAATTCGGTCCTGGGTCACCCGATGTGCAGCTGCACCTTACGTGTCTTGACCACTATACCATTGAGCAAAACAAGCAGATGTTTTTTTCTTTAAATAAAAGCAGATTTCAGCCTTTTCTGTGTCATGGAAAAGGATGTGTTTCTGTGACTTAAGAAAGAGATTTGAAGTCACCCTAGAAATGTATGCTCTACAGTTCACTCATTTAAGAGAAAACCCAGTAAACACACCCCCGAATCGATGAGGAGCCATGACTGCGGTGCCTACAGAGATACTAGTGCTTTGCTAGAAGAGCAAGACTGATCACTCACCTTCTCTTCAACACCTGCATGAGCTCTGGATCGAAGCTGTTGATCATCACCTTCTCTGTGTACACAATGAGAATTTAATAATGCACTTAGATCTTGGCTTTGATTTAAATAAATGTGCCATAGATGCAGAAATGTAAAAATGGGGAGTTGTCAGATGTAGAAAAGACTGGTTGTTTGGAGCATGTTTTTTCTCACCCCTGAAATGTGAAAACTAGAACCTGTTACAGCAGAGCGAAGGGTGGCACCTCTCTCTGCTGAGAGCTTCTCCCGATCACTGGAAAGATTCTGATCTCCACAGACAGCAGCGTTTTCCCGAAGCTGTATAAATGCTCTTATCTGATGACGTTTGAGTAGTGAAGAGATACTGTGAGTGCACCGTAGAAATCAAATCTCAAATGATTTCATTCAGCTAACATCACTTTATTTGTTCATCTGAGTGAAAACATATCTAAGAGCCATGTTTGAAATATGTTTTATATTGACCAATTGACCTGACGCAAGAATGATAACTTCACTCAGAAAGGACACCAGCTGGAGATTGCAGCATTACCCATCATCTGGATTCTAAAAATAATAAACTGAATGTAATATTTAAAAATCAAACACCAATGGGCTAGTCAAAATTCCATTCACTTGAAAGGGATTGCATGCGATGATGCAAAACATGTTTAGTTTTACGTGGTGAGATTCTGGTTTCTGGGATATCATATCATCCATTCATCTTCAAGTCGGCTTTCTTCCCTTTCGGGGTCGCCACAGAGGAATGAACCGCCAAATCTCTGGCATATGTTTTATGCAGCGGATGCCCTTCCCTGCCGCAACCCATCACTGGGAAACATTCACACACACTCATTCACACTTTAACACTATGGACAATTGTTCTTACTCAATTCACTTATACCGTATGTCTTTGGACTTGTGGGGAACCCGGAGCACCCGGAGAAAACCCACGCGATCACGGGGAGAACATGCAAACTCCACAAAGAAATCCCAACCGACTCAGCCGAGGCTCGAACCAGCGACCTTCTTGCTATGAGATGACCGTGCTACCCACTCCGCCACCATGACGCGGGATATCATATCATGCGACGCAACTACACAGACAAATCCTGAGAGTAAATTTCACTGAACCTATAGTAGGACCAATACATTACCAATACTTAATAGAGTACAAAAAACTCTCAATATAAGTTCAAATATTTATGAGGTGATCATATAAATGTTCACTCAAAAAAACTTTTCCCCTACCCCAACAACAACATAAAAAGTATGAGTTGAACTCAATACAATTATATGGTTCAAGTCGGGGTGTAAATTTACCTCTGTTCTGAGTATTTTTTGTTCCTTCTTTATATAGAGTCAATTTAACACTATAGATTTTACTGTGTGCAACCACTGTATTGAGGTGAAAACAGGAGCTTACTGAAATCTCAGTTTTATTTTTTTAGGACATCATTATTGACATTTAGTTTATTGAATTATAACTGGATGATATACATTTTGAGTTTTTATTGTTTTAAAACACGTTGCCTTGTGGGTGGGGCCTTAGCTTAACGGCCAGTGAGACCATTACAAATAGCCATCTTAGGTGGCAGGTACGGAGGTTCTGAGAACTCTAAAACTAATCTAGTCTGGTAAGTTGTTTTCTACAGTAATAGCGTCAAATTATCCAAAGAATGGATTACTCAGAGCGGACTCAGAAACTGGAAAAGAACTGAAACTTTTTTGTCCGGGTCCACAAGTGTAGATCTCGCACTAAATGGGCAAACAGGTTAGAGTTGGAAACCCATATCTCTGCATTAGAACCAGTTTAAACCTTTATTTCTCTTCTTGTAAGAAAATGTACAAAGTAGAGGATGTGTTATTTATGTCCCAAAAAATCACACATTTGTCTCACTACAAACAGCACTGAATCACTTTACAAAAGAAACATTATACATTTTTATTGTAAAGTTATGTACATATATATACAGTTAGAGTGTGATCCAGCAGCTAGATGGCACTGCAGGACGCTCAGATTGCACTGCTAGACTGCCACTGTGGCATTAACATGCAGCCAGGCTTTATGTGTCCGTCTTTGGTTTCTTCAGTGAACAAGAGTAAACCATGAGTAGATTACGTCACTCTACATACACAAATATGGCTTTATGCTCATTTAACAGCCAAGAAATACACAACACGACAGAACATTGCAATTTAAGAACCTTTAGTGACTCTCACACCAAAAGCAGCCCTTAAATTATCAGTCGCTCTAAGGTACAATTTAGTCCATCATTTTTTATCCTATTATTTTTCAAAGGATTTCATTCATACTCAGAACACAAATGAAAACACTGAAATAGGCACCTTCATATTTATGCATACAGAATGCCCTTCAAATGAACACCCAGCATCTGAAAGACACTAGATCAAGAGTCGAGAGTGTGACACTAAGGTGTGAGAGAAAAGAAAATAGATACTAGAGATATGTCCCCGCAAATCTCTACTGTATGAAACGAACTCTGGTGTGTATAAATAAGTGTCTGTGGAAGCCTGTTAAATACATCTGGCAGAACTCATCTCTGGGGAAAGAGTAGAAGGAAGATTACCACAGAAACAACCGAGCTCACAAAACCAATGACCATAATCTGTCCCGGATTTTGGTGTCAAACTAAAAATCCTCTCTAGGTCGAAGCTACAAATGACCCGTGTCCTACTACCAATGAAGAGATAAAGCCTTCAGACAGTAGCACAAATAGCAGCGAACTGTGAATACGCAAATGAGAGGACAATCTTCTAGAATTCTCTAAAAAAAGAAGGCGGTTCAATTTAGTGTTACATGCTGCCTTTAAATCAATCAATCAATCAATCAATCGAAATGTGTGCTTTTGTGAAGTTGCTTTAAAACATAAAAGGTCAAATGTTGATTTGAAATAATTTCAATTAAAATTCATATTGGATAATTTTATAGGGCAAAACTAATATTACAATACACTATTAGGAACCTTCGAGATCAGGAAAAATATTGATCATTGTTCAATCTGCTGGGGCTAGGTTAATATTAAGAAAAAAGTAATCATTTCACTTATTTTTTAGGAGGAGGAGTAAAAAAACATGAGAATATGAACTTCCCCAAAGTAATGTCACTCAGACAGAGAATGTCAGGTCACATGACCAGTGCAGAGTCCTTTTGTGAGAAGCTTGATTTGTTTCTTCAAAAAAGAACGACAAAAACAGCGTATGAGATTAGCAATTTTACTTTCACACATATTTCCTAAACGACTGCTGATCTTGATTATCAAAGTGAAATAAGAGGTCATAAAATTTAGAATTGATGTACCGAGGATTATTCATGTCGATAAAATATAACCAACTTTGAAAAATAGTCCACTCTTTTTTAAACGATCAAATAAATGTATTTTTACACAATATACTTTTTAATTCATTAATTTATAGATAATTGTATATAATTGCTTACAAATTACAAAAAAAATGTCTAAATTTCATATTTAAAGGCAGCATGATGAAATGAATATTTCAAGGAAAGAAAAGCAGCTTTAAGAAGAAAAATATATTTAAAAAATCTAGAAAGAATACTGCTGCCACTGACGAGTTTAACAACTGCGCTACATTTAATTACAGTACACTTGTGATGGCTGAGCATCACCTTCTTCATTCCTTCATCTTCATGTCGGCTTTATTCCCTTTCGGGGTCGCCACAGCGGAATGAACCGCCAACTCTCTGGCATATGTTTTACGCAGCAGATGCCCTTCCCTGCCGCAACCCATCGCTGGGAAACATTCACACACATTCACACTTTAACACTATGGGCAATCGCTCTTACTCAATTCACTTATTCCACATATCTTTGGGCTTGTGGGGAAACCGGAGCACCCAGAGAAAACCCACGCGATCACGGGGAGAACATGGAAACTCCACACAGAAATGCCAACCGACCCAGCCGAGGCTCGAACCAGCGACCTTCTTGCTGTGAGACGACCGTGCTACCCACTGCGCCACCGTGACGCCTAGCATCACCTTCTTCACAGTAAAAATCACAGATTGAGAAAACAAAATTTTTTACACATTTTCTCTTAATTATTTTGTGTTAGTTGGAAATTGGTTACTGGTTTTAAACCTTAAATACGTTTCATTTGACAACTTAAAATTGACCATTAGTAAAGCAATTAATTTAATATTTGACAACTTCTGAAAGTAATCTGTTTTGAGTCTTTACTGAAATAAGCATTTTCCATTCTGAAACCTTCTCTCAAATACTCTGTGAACTTGCATTTAATCTCTGTTTAGTGGGGATCAATGCAGCAGTCTGAGAAGAAATAGATCAGAATTCAGCAACACCAGAAGAAACAATAATAATAATTTAAAAAATATCTTTTTGTTTAGAAAATCTTTAAAATATTTAAGACAAAAAATTGTACTGAGATCTGCCAAAAGTGTCCTTAACTGATGAACTAATATTCTTTTGTTTTGGTTCAATTATTGGTGATATTAGTGAGCAGCTTAAGCAGTTCATAGAAATGGTGTGGGATGTCATTTCTGGTAGACAGTGTTTTGTCATCGGCAAAGCAAGCATTCCCTTAAGCAAATACCGTCCTATTTATATTTCTATCACCAGCTGATTGGTGAAAAATTTGCTTTGGTACTCGGAAAAATTGGTTCAATATGCTCTAGAAGCATTTTTTGTATTTGTACACAGCCGTTTACAACTTTATCACCTAATCAAAATATTTAATTTGTTTTATTTTTACTAAGAAAACACAAATAAATCTGAATTTAACTTCATTCAAACATCAGTGTAAACTATTAGCACAATGGTACTCGAAATGTGTATAAAAGAAGTGTACTATACAAAATTGTACATCTTACATCTTGTACCATTAATTCTTATTTCACATCCAAAAATCACCGGAAGTCTTGAGAATACAACCGAGAGGTGGATTTTGGTGGACATTTTTCACAATTTGGTGATACCATTTGCAGAAGTAATCTTTAATTTCAGGACTTTCCAGCTCTGTTCAAATACGGTTTCCAATCCTGATCGTACGTTACCACAAGTCACCCCATTATTACTCTAAATTGTTGAAGACTTCCAATCCACTTCTGAATATTTTACTCCTTTTTTTCCAATTTGTCAATTCCTCTAGCTAATATATGCAAATCCCTCTCATTAGCTAATAGAGCCACCCCTAACTGTGCTAGCAATCTAGATCCGTTCTGGATGAAGCAACACACTGCTCCTCTCAAAAAATGCAGTTTACACCCCTTTCACCAGCAGCTCATTTGTTTCCCATCAGCATCTTACAGCTTGTCTTTGGTGCAAATCAGATAAACAGGGCATGACAACCCCACAATGCATCTCCGGAGATAAACCTGTGACAAACACAGCGCTCTAAAAGCATCAGCTCATTCCCTTTAAGTGCAAATCTGGAAATGAGAGGGATGTGGGAGGAAGGAAAGCGAGAAGAGACAGCAATCAATTACCGACAGGGAGGTCTGATCTTAATCAGAGATGAATGACTGGGTGTGAGGGTGCGATGTGTGTTAGAACACCTCCGGGGCGTAGCAGATGAGGAGCAGGGGGGCATCATCAATAATAGTGCAGGTAAGGAGGACATGGCAAGGTCAGGACAAACATGTTTCCCTGTGAGCACACACGAACACCGAGAGAGAAACAGCTCACGGCGTAACCTCGGTCTGAATGCGTGCGGAGCATCTCTGGAGTAGGCGCTCCATTCAGACGCCGGAAGGGGTTTAAGTTACTGCGGCGGCTGGGTTTGATCATTTACTTCCTGACAGACAGTCTCTTGTCGATCAAACCCCAAGCACATCAGAAAGCACCAATCAGATGCTCTGTTCTGGCTCATAGTCCGCCTGCTTCTTCCATTGTGTTTCACTGAACAATCATCCCTGTTGTTTACTCCTCTGCTTCTTCTACATAAGTGGATGGGAACCAGCCCACCTGTGGGTGAAAAGAAAAACAGTAGAATCGAGGTATTAGAGGAGAATGACGGGGTGGGGTCTAGTGAGGCTAGATTTTACTTCAATGGATAGAACACCTTGAGGACTTGAAGAAGAATGCACTTTAGGATCTATCATCACCCAAATTTGTAATGAATTGACATTTTTTGGCTGTTGAGGTGATATAGGATAAAATTTATTGATTCAATGATTGTGTTATATTAACAAGATTTTATTATGTACCAAGAGTATGCATTAATGTCCATTTTCAAATAGGACACACATATTTTATGAGTGGCAAAACGAGCAAGACATTGACTAGGGATTAAAAGGAGAAAGTGCTTAAATGCAAGTGAAGCTTACATGCATCAAGTGAAATTTTAAAAGAGCTGATGTGTGAAGTAAATTCTGAAAGACACACTCAGCGATATTGCTTTTCTGACTACTAAAAGAAGTTAATGGCTTGTAGCATTTTGGAAAACCCCTCAACCCCTCAACAATGTACTGGGTAATAGATTGAAGCCACTGAACAGTCCATCTTGAAAGTATGTGTTTGGGAGAGGCCTGGTTGAAACAGTAGTACCTTGTGCCTTGTTGCTGTGCTGCAAAAACTGTTGCACAGTACAAAGGGACACCCAAATTTAAATTTTGCTTCATTTTGCTCTCTCTGGAAGCTCTGAAACCAATGGTAATGGGATGGTAAGACATTGAAACGCTAAGCTAGCAGATACAATTTAGTTTTTTAGTATTGACCTTTATGATTAATAAACAATGAAGTCTTTTTTTAAGTGTCATTATATAAACTTTTATATTTCCTGGTGTCTGTGTTTTTATTATCTGAAATATTTGGACAGTCCATTTATTATGCAATGCTTTTCCAAACAAACAAACACTTTTATAAACAACAATGTTAACCACATTAATAATCATTATTTAGTTTTATGTTATAAGACCTAGGTAAATGCAAAGTATATAGTAACAGAGTTCACTAATGTGTGGGGGTCTATCCAAGTGATTGGACTGGCAGGTCATGTGATCCAACAGTGGACACTCCCACCTGCCAGTATAAGATTGAAACCCTAGTGCTAAAACATTCTTTTACTTTCAGTTTCTGAAATAAACTCCATGTTAATTTCACCAATTTCACCAACTCCTAATAGCAGTGAGATATCTGTTTAGCTGTAAGAATCTCAAAATAGTTAAATTGTTTTGGAATTAAGCTTATTTAAGCACTTAAATAGCCTTTGGAGTCTTACACTGAGATTTATGTGTACTGTAAAAACCCTCCCTGTGTAAATAACATTGAGAAATATTTCTCACCCGTCCGTTGACTTCCCCCCTCCACCAGCCGTTGGCTCCAGTCTTGCTGTAGATCCTCACTACATCACCCTCCTGCAGTGACAGTTCGCGGGTGTCCCGTGAGCTGAAGTCATAGCGGGCGATCGCAACACCCATCACTTTTGGAGAGAACACTGTAGAGAGCGGAAATGAAAACGAGTGAAAACCCCCGGATGAAAATCAGGCTGAGAATCTGTTAAAACCAGGCAGATGAACAGAGAGAGGGTGATGAGTTTCCCTGAGGACTTTCCTAATCATGGCACTTCTTCATCTGTTTGCATCTACTCCAAATAAATGATTCTTGTGGATCTGGGACGAATCCAATCAGAGCTCAAGAGCCTGTTTTGATTATTCTTGAGATGTGTCAACAGCATAATCCGCTGGGTTAATTGCATCTCAGAAGACTTTTTTTAAACACACCATCTTCCCTGTTTAAGCTATAGCTCACTTTTCTCTGAGCCATTTTTACTTCATGTTGGTGGATTCAAACGAGTCTTTGTTTTTTGGACTTCACTGGCTCAGATGTGTGTGAAAATGGAAGCCAGGGGAATTGTGTGTTGATGAGATGGGTCTTTCTGCCAGGAAGCTTCTCCTGAGCTGATAGAAAGAGCACTGGACATGTACAGACAGAGAACTGCAAGACAGTTACTGGAGCTGCTCAAAAAGTTTCTTCAAGAGGGGGAGAAGTGGAGTGCGAGGGATAGAGAGAGGGATACAGAGAGAGAAAGAGAGAGGGAGAGGGAGAGAGAGTAAGAAAGAGAGGGAGAGATGTAAAATTGGCTTCACACTCAAGTCTACAAATGTGTTTTTTTCATTCCTTTTCCTCAAATGTTATAGTTTTCCAAAAGATTGTTATCTATACGAATTTTTTAATAAAGTATGTTAAAAAAATCCCAACATGAGCAAATGACCCCATCTCAAGTTTTGTGGATTTTACGGAATTAAAACACTCCCAAACTACACAAGTAGCATTGTGTAGTAGAAGTAGAATTTATAAACGGTAACATACAGAGGGACACAGACATAGAAAGATTTCAAAATACACTGTAGATAAAAAAATTTGACTAACACAAATCTGAAAACTCAATTAATCTGCATTAAAAAAATTTTTTTTGTATAATTACTGTTAAAATACTTCTTTTTACAACACAATAATCTATCTTCTACATGGCTGTGCTGTATTTGTTTTGGAAATGTACTATATATTCATGTAAAAAAAAAACACAATGAAACAGTTTTTTCTTTTAAGGATGTGCATAAAATATACAGGAGCCACTTTAAATCAACATTATTGTTGTTGTTTTTTGTTGTATATAACCGTTTGGCAATGTTTGGCAGCATTTTAGCCATTCCTTAACACCTTACTTATGAAACTTGCATTAATAGACAGGAATCTGAAATTATAAATGTCACAAAGATCAATGGACCTCACACGTCTCAAAAAAATGTCAAAGGTCTAATAATGATAGGTATAACAACAAAACTTGGAATTATATAATAACCCATTTTGTCTGTCATATAAAGTGCTGACAAAGATGAAACATTCCACCAACACAGAGACACAATGAAATGAGCTCAGACAATCCTCAGATCCTGACAGAAGATAAGAACACATTCAGTTGTACCTGACCAGAAGGGGGCGGCAGAGGGGGGAACAAAGCTGTAGCCAGCAGGGGTGAGAAAAGACAGGCCGCAGAGCAGTGGGACTGGGGCAGAACAGGTACATATAGGGGCAGACAGGGAGAGAGAGAAAAAGCAAAAGAAAAGGCATGTTTAATTAATATGCTACAGTGCTAGCAAGAGCTAAGCTAACGATAGCAACCAATACTTGTAGGCACAACCCTTACAATTTACTCGCAGGCAGTTCTAGTTCTAACTAGCTTGTTGTTAAATTAGACTTGTTTGAGATCTCATGCTTATCTATGCTCATCGTAGCATTGGCCCTCAGCATCAGGGACCCCAAGCAGCACAAACCACAGGCAATTTAGAAGCACAATATGTTTCCTCAGCCGCTTGGCTGCTGAAGCAACAAAGCATTGAGTGCTGCATCACATGAGTGAACATCTTGATGAACCACCATGTGAGACTGTAGAGTGACAGATTCTACATTAATCTAAATAGTTAGCTTGCCAGTGCTATAACAACATTTAAGATTTGATAGCTCGTCACTTGTGAATTAGTCATGATTTTTTCTGTAAAAGCAATGAAGGCCACTGTTTGGTACACATGGTACACTTGTAGTTGATCTCTGCTACAAACTCCTACATTAAAGAGACTAAATTATCTCATGCAGAGTTTGTAGCAAAAAAAATGGTGTCCCTCTGGCAGTAGGCTCAAAACAATGGCATATGATTTGCATTTATTGGCTCATAAGCAGACGGCAAGATGGGGCAAAGTAAACAAAAGGAAGCTACGGTGCATGGAAACGGACCTTGGGGAAAAGAAACAGCAGATTTTTTTCTTTGGTCAAAGCTCTTGAACGCCTCTGGTTCTTTGCTGTGAAGTGGTTAAGTGTTTGAGTGACATCTCTTCAGCTTCTCAATCTGGCAACATTTCCCAACTGTAACAGGATCTTCGCTGTGGCATATGGAGCTTGAATGAATTTCTCCAAAGTGCTGATTGCAATGTGCCATAACCCCTCTGATCAGGCTCTAAACAAGGCTGAGTATTCGGAGATTTAAAACTCGCTGCTATGCTACAGCTGGAAGACAACACTGATGTCTTTGATGCTGATCTTTCCCGGGAAAATCATTTTTCTCTTTCATGTTGCACGCTGTTTTTTTTACACAATATTTGAGCAATGATACATAGTAAATAATATTAAAATTGTAAATTGAAATATATACTTTGTATATATTAAGGTTTCAATACTGATTTTGTTCCTGCTGGTGCCTATCCCCATTCACTCTCAATACCTCTATTGTACGCAGTTGTTAGTCACCGATCAATCAACAATTGGTTTTTTGACTAGGACAAAAATGGAATTTCCTAAATATATTAAAAAACAACCTTAGTACCCTAACATTTTCAGCACTGAATTAGCTGTCTGTGGACAAACGAATAAAGAACAATAAGAAACAGAAAGAAAGAAAAAAAGAAAGAAAGTACTCTCTTTTTTGTGAACTTAGGTCTGCCCTCATTTAAATCTACATTGCTTGTAAAAATCTGCGTCACATGCTTCTCCCTTGTGTATTTTTTAAAAGAACAGCGCTGCTTGTAATGTTGTGCTTTATAGTAAAAAAAATTTGAAACTTTAACTACAATCAAAAATGAAGGAGGAAATAAAAAAGATCAAAGTGGATGAAGCCTATTAGTAAATAAGCTGCAACTACAGAAAAAAAACTGTAACCCCAACCTAGGAAACACATTTAGAACTTGTCAGAAATAGCATGGATTAAATACACCTAAAAAGACAACTCTTGGCCACTATTTGGCGCTATATTAAGATGTAAATAATGGCGTCACGTACAGGAATTTATGTCTTATGAACATAAATTTAATATGTTCGTTATTTTTTCCGACTTGCTTTAAAAAGTCTTTGAGTGACTTGCAGAAAGATTTGACCTTTGAACAGCGCTGACCAGCTTTCTTGAACCCTGGTTCAATTTAGCTTGCAGCTATATTCAATTTTAGGTTAATGAGCATCCAAAATTATAATAAGATCATAGAAAATCTACTTTTGTAATTAACTGCATTTTTAAAATGATCTTTAAACAACTACGTTTAGTTGTCCGAATACATTTCTGCTGTCCTAATATGGAGATGAATAAAGTTGCAAATATCTTTTCACACGTTGCAAAAATGTATCTTATATGATTCATACTAGGTGTATCATTCCAATCCAAGTATCAGACTTTGATTCAAAGAGCGTAATATTAAAATGTACTTTCTCACTCCGACAAAGAGAAATCTTCTCAAACATCAAGACGAGTGTAACCACCTGTGAAGATTTCGGTCCCAACCGCACATCACATCCTTCAAAGACTTCCAACAAGTGCTGCCATAGCAACCCCTCTGGTGACCATAGCTACCACCAGCAACCACAACAAAGTCACATGTTCTCTAGACTAGTGAGCATCCCGGTTATTGTTTAAACTGAACTAAAAGGAATAAAAGGCCCAGGCTTTTGTTTTAACAGTGTTTTAGTTCATTGTGTTGAGGTGGAGGAGAAACTAGCTTTGAGACGAGAGTTTGTGCACAGAACGTACTGTTGGCTCCATTCTCCGGCTCCCGATAGGCAAACTGCAGCGTGGTATCAAGAGTCCGGAATCCTTCCCGCAGAGAATGATCCTTGTAATAGTCTATCAGCTCCTGCATTCAACACACACACAGGCACAACATGATGTCAGCTCTCAGAAAGGAGTACACATCTCCAGCCATTAGTAGGAAAATAAAACATAAATGTATGAAGCGATTCAATATGGCTCCAGCATTCACAATTCAATAATGTTATTTAACTGGCATTTGCGAGATCGAATCTAAAAGTGCTTTCAGAGAGCAAGTGACAAAAGCCATTTGATTTTTCCACAGAACAGAGACATTAAGCAGCGTGGTTTTCTACTGCCCTTTCGAAGGCAAACAGACGACTGCACAAAAGAGATCGAATAAAGGATACAAAGAGATTTCAAATGTAATAAGCTAGTCTTATGCAAACATTTGTCTTTATTGCAATTATTTCAGAGACTTTAAAAGCTTATGAGCATTAAATGTACTTTTACTCAAGTTCACAGTGATTTTCTTCTGTAATAGTTTAAACTTAAACTATTTTATATAGCTTGGAAACCCAAATAAGTTTTTTTATATTTCACAATTTGACATGCAAATGGAAAGCTTTTTTAAAAACAAAAAGCCCAAACCAAAGCAAAAGAAAATAAGAACTTTTGTCAAAAATAATGTCACACATACCTCAACTGGTTTAGTGTGTGACGTGTTATAAAAGAAGATAAATGTTGTTTTTCATTCCCCATTATTTATATATTTAAATGTGGCTTTAAAGCACAAACCAGTAAAGAAGGCTTGCCAGATTGGTATTTTTAAAAGATAACTACAAAGAAAATATTCAACAGAGATTTTTTTCATTTGAAATAAATATATAATAACAAATCGGATTTATGATACTAACCATTATTTTTACGTACATATGTCCATCATATCCTGCCATCGAGAACCAATAACATGATCAACAAAAATTCTCTATATGCACAAAATATTGATTGCATTTTTAAATTACATTTTTATATAATCCTGAAATATTTCTTTAGAAGATGTTTTGTTGCAAAACATCTTAAACGTCTTAATAGAACCACTTATAGTCTGCAAACAATAAATTACATGTTTTTATTCTGAAATATGAAACGATTCAAGATGCTTTCTAATGTAATAAGTGGATACAACACAACAATTTGTTCTACTTGCTCAAATTCCAGCAGCCATAAAAGCATTGAAGTTTAACATTTAGAATTCCCTTTTTATTATAATTTAAACATAATTTATTGATTTTTTGCTGAAAACTCCCCAAATCTCACTTACTAGAAGGCTTCTGAACTTCCTGTTTTCTGCGATGTGGAAAAGTCCCTCTTTCGTAAGGATCTTGATGTGCTTCACGTCGTTGTTGTACCTGAGGGCCATGAATAAATGATGAGAGTCATTTTCTGGTGATCATTGCGATCGATGCTGCTTTTCCCCCAATGGGAAGCCGTCACAGTAATGCATGGGGCAGAGAGCTCTCTGTGCAGTCCAAGGGGGTTGACTGTGTAAAGGCTGAGGAGGATGTGACCTGCCTCCATTAGTCCTTGGATTTAAAGATACAAGCTCACATTTTTTAAAGAAAGTGCATATCTACAAACTAAAAATAATTTAAAAGCTGTGTTCTCAGGGAAAACCTGTCTTTGCACATACCTGTATATAGGCAAATAACCAGCAATGAAATGAAAATCATGACATTACCAAACATGCACTAAAGAAGGTAACTAATAGAAAAAGACGAAAACATTTTAGTTTAAATGATTGACTTTTAAGTTTTATTAATTTTGTTATAATCAAATGACCAATTTAGTGTCTTATGTCAGCCCAGAGCAAGATTTCACTTAGGGTTTTGCAGGTTTCAAAAGGTCAAATGTAAGACTTTTTAAGGTTTTAAAACAATTAAGAATCAGATTTAAGACCAACATAATCAAATACATCAAAAACATATACAAAACATTTTTGCACGATAAACAGTTTACTTCAAATACATTGTTTGAAACCCTAACCATCACTTTTATTTTTTTGAGGATTTACAAAGGTTTTCTCAAACTTTGGCCTCCCTAGTTATCATTTTTATTTCTTTTTTTTATATTCAGAATTTATATTATATTCTCAATCTCTGACATCCCTTCAATCCCTTTTATGCTTTTAAGCATGTATGTACATTTTCTTAAACTCTGGCAACCCTTACAATCATATATACATTTTTTGAGTGTATCTGACTCTGTAGAAACACTGTGTGTAATGACAAAGAAAAGTCCTCTTGATTCTAGTAATTTTAACACAATTTATTGAAGAAATTGTGAGAAAACCTCTATGGCTGATTTTTTTTATGCTTTCTGTATTACTATTGATACAGTTGTGTCTGGAACAATTTATTTCGATCTTTTACTTTTAAGTAATTGTATTTGTACTTGTAATTGTCACAAAATTAAAGTTTGCTTAAGGAATGCAGTAGAGTCTGCCATCATGACTTACTTGATGCTGATGGCATATTCGTTAAACTCCCGGCTTCTGTGTCGTACCAAATATGTGCTGCTCCTTCTGTTGAGCAAGGCAGCCTCGGCTTGCACCCGCTCCATAGGGCCTGCAAACCTGATGCACAGAGGTCCCGTCAATTTCTTAATCATAAACAAATAATGTCGAAATCACAAAAAAGAAAGTAATCAATCTAGAAATAAGAATGACGATCATACCAAGGCTGGGAAGAATAGTCAACTGGTTTGGGAACCTACAAGAAAAAGCGAAAAATAAATAAATAGTCTTAGTTACAAGAAAAAGAGAGAGAATGCATGATCTACTTTGTGGTAGCCTGATTTTCCATCAGTATTTTAACTCAAGATTCATGACATTAACAGCTGCCCCACTTATTGTATCTTTTTACAACCGCAAATGCTTTTCTTATTGCATTCATAAAGATAACCTGGCATATGTTGTCTTAAAATGACTCTACCTCAGATAACAGCAAGCGTGAGTACATCGTGCAAACCAACTGTTACCCACAATGCATATGCAATGTAACGTGGTGACTTGTTATTTTTTATTTGCCATCACATACTCATTCTTGCATGAGAGATTTCAAGAATCGCATTTTTGGAGAAAAAAAATTATTTTCTGGTCTTGAAATTAAAAAAGCTAAATTTAAATGATTAGACTTTATATGGACTGGGGTTCCCAAAGTCCCACACGATCCCATTTGTTCTTGTTTGGCACAAAATAAGCTCTATTTTTATTGAACACAATCTGCTGTTTGTACTCACACATGGGCAGGGTTTAACCGCGTCACTTGGAAAGAAGCCAGTCTCTTTGGTTGCCAGGACTTTACCCTGAAAATACAGCAGATAATTACATTACTTTCAGCTCGACAACTCCTCAATAATTCAGTAACAATTAGTACTTAACACCACACGCTGCAAATGCACAGCCCAGAGTTCATCAGAGCAGAAAAAAGAGGGAGAGAGTTGATTATTGGCTAAAATAGTAAAAAGGCATAACAAATTTAGGACAGGAAAGATTGTTTTCACCTATTATTAGAGACAGTGAAGACTATGCAAATTTAGTTTAAGCAAGGCCTGAATACAAATGCTAGAAACGTTTTTCTATCAGTTGCTTATTGTTCTCAAACTAATATATTATAAACTAGATAAACATTTGAGGTATGAATACTTCTGCAAAAAAATTCTCAAATTGATTAAAAGCTTTGTAAAAAAATATTATTGGCTTTTTTAACTTTATTTTTCAGACATTTCTTGCATGTTTTAGCATTGTTCCCTTATCAAAAACATGCCTTAGGTCATATATTTGTTAATGAATAATTGTGTAATACTATTTTCTCTTACTGGGAGCTCAAAACACCCGATGATCGTAGCCATGCCCACTAACCAATCAATAACCAATTTCACTAACCAATGAATTTTCTGTGTTCCAACAAAATTATTTATTCCAAATATTTATTTGTTATTTTTTATTTAAAATACGCATAATATGGCACATAAAATGAGAGATTTTGGTGGGAAATTCACAATCAGGTTATTAAGTAAATAAGTTATAGTATGGCTATAATGGGCTTTTTATCCCATTTTAGTTGTGTTTCTATCTATTTAAAAGACAATAGTAGGAACTTCCATTTTGTATACATTCTAAGTGTAGTGAACAGCCGAGTATAGAGATTTAGGCGTTATCCAATTACATTAATTAATAAGTAAACAAAAAAAATTGTTTTAAAATGAATTGCACTGTAAGCTGGAAGAAACTTTACATCCAAGTTTTTTTTTAATGTTACCCATGGCATAGACATGGAAAAGGAATTATAGTTTTATTTTATAAGGTATTTCATATTGAATTTAACAAATATTTTGGCTTGAATTCTACATCAGTTTAGTAAGGTCGTAGAATGCACTGATATGCAACAACGCTCTCTTAATCAATAAATGAAGATAAATAATGAACCACATTAAGAGCGGGGCCTCACAGTTAACTAAATTCCCAAACACTTCACATTCCAGTCAGCCTTCCACCGACCCTTTCCTTCCAATATTCAACAATCAACCAGGGCACATTTCAGGCAAAAGGGTCCTCAAAGGTAGGGGGTTTAGACGCCCACCCCTCCCATTTGAAAGATATAGCATCCCAAACCAAAGTCCCAAAGCATTTCGTCCCAAATGCCTCATTGATCTAAATCTCTTTTTCAACCTTTTCATCCACCCCTGCCTTCTCCTTTGAAAGCACTGCACACAAAGACCTTTCCCTTCCTGGAGAGCTAGACAGATGTAGAAAGTACATGTACTTTAACAGATTTGATTTGTAAAAGGGTCCTTAAGCACCCACCCTACAAAAGCAGCACTGCTTTTAGCGCATTGACATTTCTGTATCACCATTGGTTGTTGAGCAGATAAGGGTCTAATAATGATTAAACACATGGTCCTTTTAGCTCAGACAGATGGCAAGCAAAAGCCCAAATGAAATTACACTGACTGATTGTGTTTGTCTAGGCACTGGAGTGGTAATAATCATCTTTGGACTTCCACAACTATGAGGGCTCTATTCTTCCTGCGATCCGTCCGGAACAGCCTCAGGATGCAAGATATTACCAGGTCTCAGGTGACATGGGTGCTGTAATTTTGCAAGAGTTCCAAATGAACAAATCAAGAAAGGGACAGCTGGGCAATGAGAGCTTGCAGCGGATGGTGGGCTTAAAATGTGGCAGAATGAGATTAACATGTTGAAGCGGAGCTGTGGAGGAGCGTCATGGACAGCTGGACCCAAGAGGGAGAGGGGAGTGGAGCCATGTCAGCGAGCGCCAGTTGAAGCTGGTTCTCTGTACAACCATTGCCTGGTTTCCTCAGAGTCTTGGAATATAACAAACTGGTTAGCACAAGAAGAGCTCCATGCTTATTTCAACTTTTTAATGAACGATTGAAAAATGAGATCAAGATCTGTTATTCAAAACATTTCTAATTAAACTTTTACGAATTTAACAGGTTTCTTTTTTAACTGAGACCTTTTTTGTAGAAAGAAAGCCTGTGTTTTGTACATTTCTGGCGGCCTTGGAGCCAAAGAGAACAAAAATGCCTCGATGTTTGTTCTAAGGTTTTCATCACAGTAATTATGATTGTACCTGAAAAGGAGTTGATCATTAATCTGAGCTAATTTGTGTGGTTTCCTTTTGTCTGGTTCATACCAGAGCCCTGTGTGCGCATGAACACCTCCTATCCATTGACAACTTGACAAATAAAAGCTGTCGTCAAGCGCGTGTCTGCTCTCTGGGCGTTGTGCTGGTTCTTGTTTGGCTATGGAACCTAATTCACAACAGCTTTCTTGTGTTGACAAAGGGTTGGATTAGAGAGCATTTCGCAGTCAGTCACGCTTAGCAAAGCATAATAGCACAACGCAACCACTCAGCCTTTGCACTCAACACCACTGCTCATTAATTAGAAGTGGAATGTGTACTTTGAAAAGTTTATGATGTGAGGTTCAGCTTCCACAACTTTTCAGGTTACTAAGCTGAGGTTTATCAGCTCACTAAAACTGATTTTGGTAAATCTTTACTCCTTTTCTGGAGTCACTTATTTGGCTTCACACCTCTCCCACTGGGCACAACCTGCATTTCTTTGTCATATTTCCTTCTAAATTGAAACTTATAATTAATTAAAAACTGTCTTTTTTTGTAAAGTCCTTTATATATTGTGTTTTGAAATAAACAAGAGTACCTTTTGGAAGTAATAATTGCTATCAAAAGCAATCAAAAAGTGGTTTTGTTTTGTTCAAACAACAGCAGAGAGTTAAGATTACTGGGTTACTACTTTTGTATCTTCTTCACTTGCTCAAACTATGTCTAGCATCCAGCGATTTGCCAAAAACTACCTCATTCAATGTAAAGCGAATCATAACTCCTCTCTGACCATCTTTAACCCAGAGTTTGGTGTGAGCATTGGTTCAGATGCGTGAAAGTGAAATCTGACGAATAACGTCTATAATTCTTAATGTCCTTCAGATGACCCACAATAAAAAGTTCAGCAAAATGAATACTTTCAGATGACAAAGGAATCTGTGATAACGATCACGATTCAAAGTTGAAAACCGTGTGCCTTCCAAACTCTCCTGATGAGATTGCAAATGTGTCTGATTAAATAAACCATAGCGCCTCACAGTGATCACAAACAATATCTAAACTTAAATTGGCTCTAACATCACTTTATTTTTGTCTAATCTTTCTTTACAATAAAATTTGTATTAGTTATATTCATATTAATGATAAATTAATCGATTATGAAACAACCGTCCAAGGGAGATAGGCCTCTCTGTTTATAGTTCCAAAAATATATTAAAGAGATATTCTTATGTGCAGGCATTTTAAGAGTTGGTGTATGTTATGTGAATTAGTGCTGTTTTCTCCTCTTTGTGTGACATTTTTTACTTGATATTTTCTTTTAAATGTATATTTCATTGTATTATGTACTTGTTATTGATTGTAAAGCACTTTGATATACAAATAACAAGTTCCTTCCTTCTTTTTTTCCTTAATAACTAACTAACTAACGAACTAACTAACTAACTTGGAAATTTTAGTGACTGAATGCCTGTTCTATTTTAAAAGTGCCCTTTAAAAAGCACCTTTAGAATGAAAACATTCCTACCTTCCACCAGCAGGTCCGGACACCGGCCTCGATCACCTCAATGACATCACCGACATGTACATTCAGTGCTGGGCCACATGTTGGTTTAGGAACTCCAGAATAATTTCGAATGACAAGCATTTTAGGATGAGAACCTTGAAATATAAAGATAAATTAGAGTGTTAAATTAATATTACAGAGACAGACTTCAGTATATACTGTAAAAACAGCTTTATTTACATGAGGCCTGTTTCATAAATCAGCACAGGTGACAGCAAAGTCACGTTCATCAATTATAAAAATATCAGTGAGATTATTTTGTGTCTATAATGTTAGTGAGGTCAAAAACACAACACAATGTATTGTACAGAGCATTTATAGTTTTTCACTGCTATTTAAATTATAAAATTATTTAATTAATTGATAAAATTATGAAGTTAAAGGAGTGTTTTTCAAGCTTGTCCTAAATCTTCCTTAAGTGTTTAGTGTTTACGTGAATTCTTGGAAAAATCTAAGGTTTAATCAAATTAGACTACGTTTCCATCAACTACACAACATAACATTTTTCCACTAGCACATCAAATTCACTAGTCTTAACTTGGGATTCATAGAAACCTTTCTAGCTAATTATCAAAAATATGCTACCGAAATTCTACCCTTAATTGTAACCGCAGCACACACACTTTCATATGTTCTTTCTATTCGCATACATCCACTAAAGTCCAAATGCTTCAACTCTAATTCATTGAACATGATGCCGCATGGAGATCGACTGTGTGAACAGCTCATTCACGCAAGGCGCTTCATCAGTGCCACTTCATTTAACATTAGAATGTGTCTTTCCATCAACATATGGATGCTTCATCTGTGCCTGGTGTGAACGCACGTTTAGACACCAGCTGACCACAAGCCTCAGCTGCTTAGTCTGATTCTTGTGCTAATTACCAGCAAGAAACATTACTTTGCATTTACAATGTTTCCTACACAGACCATCATTCAGAGATTCACCCTGAGAGTCAGGAGCGAGTGTGTTTGCTTTGCTGAGGGGTCAGCAGAGATGGGCTCAGCTGGTCACTGTGGCTCTATATGTTCAGTAAGTCTGAGGGTTCTGAGAGGAGAGTTTGAACACTCAACTTTCAACACAAGCACTGTGACTGCAGATGCGGACCTCTAGACATGTGCACTAGACCTTTTCCAGTCTATGAAGAACACGGTCTGCTTTTAAGTTTGTCCAAAACCTGTACAGCAATCCATGCTCTTTAAATACCTTAATCAATGATTCTTTCTTTTTCTATCTATCCCTTCATCCATTAAACTTTTATCATTTTGTCTATACTGTATGTCCCACAATAATGTAATGTCTTTCATCTGTTGTCCAACCATTGGTTTTCTACACATCCATCATAACAATTTCTGTTAAACACCTTTTCAAATTCCCAACCTCTTTTTTCGCTCCATCCATTCGCCAATCCATCCATCCATTGATGCATTCATCCATCCATCCGTCAATGCATTCATCCAACCATACATCCATCCATCCATCAATGCATCTGTCCATCAAGGCGTTCGTCCATCTATGCATCCATCCTTCCATCCATCCATCCATCCATCAAGTCATTCGTCCATCCATGCATCCATCCATCCATCAATGCATCTGTCCATCCATCCGTCAATGCATTCATCATCCATATATCCTTTTATCCATCCATGCATACATTCATCCATCCATCTGTCAATGCATTTGTCCATCCATGCATCCATCCAAAATAGTATTAAATAGTATTAATTAGGACTTTTGGTTCTTTTTTTCCTTGCACGGCGACAGAAGGCACAGTACAGCAAAGCACAGGCCAAAGAGATGGAGAACATGTCATAAAGCTGGCACCTGTTGTCCATGCACATTGGATCTGACTCTGGGGCAGTACCCTTGTTGAATTAGTCTAGTTTAGTCTCATCTTTCTTGTCTCATTCGGGCAAGGTTGAGTCTGTTGCAGACTGTAAGCAGTTTTTAAATATTTATTTAAAATGACCAATATCCATCTTACAGACCATATTCCATATTTATTTATATATTATATAAAGCATTATACAGCATACAATTAAAAGTTGTTTGTTTGATTGTTTTCAACAGATAAAAGCTCAGAACCCCAGCCATATCAAGGCATCATTCAAGGCCAAAAATCCAAAACAACTGCATGTGAAAACAGCAAAATCAGCAGATTCCTTCCGTTTTCCCAAAAGCCTGTTTTTGATGAAGACAGATCTAGCCCTGCTGAACAGACAGGAAGTAACTACTTTAATTCAAAAAGATTCCCAAGACAGCGACCGGTACACAGCGACCTCCTCTCACCATTACTTTAATGAATCTACCATCCCTGACATCGTGTGGGATCAGGAGCCCGCTGGCAAATCTCGCTGACAGGACAACTTAACCGAGACATAATGAACAAATGGTGAGATGTAAGAAACAAGCAACTTGATTCATTCCTTCATTTCAAATATTCATGATGCAATTAAAACCAAGGATGGAGTGAGATGAACAAAGATGCTTCTATGAAGAAACTTTATCTTTCCTGGATGTCAATAAACACATTTTTGGCTATGATCATAATTAAAGATAAATGTGGAACTCTTTCGGACAGAATTATGGGTAGAATGACTTAAGGGATGTTTACATTGTGATAGTGAGACAATTGTTAGACGCTGCTGGAACCAGTTTCTGAAGTGAGGGGCTAAAACTTTACTCACTTTTAAATCCAGAATAAAAAAACATCTATTTAAATGTAGGTTTACTGACTGAGTACTGCTGTCTGAACAGCGCTGCCTTAAACTTCTGATTTTCTTTGAATTTGAATGCTTTTTATTTAGTATAGCTGCCTTGGCCTGCTATGCAAAGTGGTTTTGGGATAGAACTGGGTTTGAGTCCGAAGTTATTCTTCACAAGAGATCACAAATAATGTAGCAAAGTTCTGTAATATTTTTACCACAATTTACGATTAAAATACAGATTTTTGCTTTTCTTTTTTCATTTAAAAAATATTTAATTGTAAAATACACTAAATCTTGACTATAATATGAAATTCGCCAATAATGGATACTATTGTTTGTTGTTTTGCCCTATTTTTGTAATTGGTTTTAATGTATAATTCATATAAATATATGCAAAAACAATGTTGTGGGTTTGTGCTTTTTTACATCATGTACATAACTGAGCAGGGCGAAACAAACTATATTTGCTTTGAAGCCCATCATAAAATAACATTTGGTTTGTTATGAAAATTAAAGGCTAATCATGATCGGGCCAGACAGGGCCATTTCCAGTGTCCACATAAAAACTATAAGTAAACATAAGTATTATAAAGTATTTAGCTTTATATTGTCTATATATACCTATTTAAATGTCTGTATTTGGTAAACTGTGATAAAAGATTATTGTTTATTTGTATTTTAATGTAGCTCTACACTTCTTAAACAGGTTGTATTTTTGATTATTATAAAATTATTCGTATTGAAAATAAAAGTTGTTTACGTTGGTTAATCACATAAAAAAACAACATTGTTTTGTTTGAGTGTCTCACACAGTTAGATTGTGAGAAAGCAATAAAAGATATAGACAAACAATGCAGCTGGAAGGGTTATGCATTCGTGCACAGACTGCACGCTCTGTTTTTCACTCGTATCTTATGTACATCTCACAATAAGTGCTCGTTATGAGCATGAGCTTATCTTAACAACAAGCAAGCAACTAAAGATTAGCGACTCCAGACAAACGATCTGGCTCAGAAAGAAGTATGTAATGTGCAAGACTACATGAAAGTGCTTATGCAATTACATGTTATACGTCATACTTTGGTTTAAAGGACTAGCTCTAAATAAAATCACTCTAAAAATAAAAAAAAATATTTCTCATGACATTTCCAAGCAAAAAAGTGTTTATCTCAGGGCTTAACAAGTATTCTACTGGAAAATGCATGCTAATTTGTGATAAGAGGACTTTGAATAAATCAAACTTGTCTTTGAAAAGCAAACATTTTCCAATTACCTGTTTCTTCACCTCCAGGTGGGGACTTTTTTATCTACAAAGAGATAAAAAAAGACAAAAAAAATGTAATATTTAATCCAAAGTTACAAAAATACTGTAAAAAATGCATTGGTGATGATATAACTGAGAAAACTGCAAACACAGCTAATTACAAAGTTCTGAGAAGTAAAATGCATCAACAACAAAAAAATACATGCACAACACAGGTGCAAAGATAATGTTATTAAATGCAGGCAAAATAAATATGACTAAAAGATCTCATAAGACGTTATGTAATTAGTAAAGTTTTTGAAGAATGAACTCATGATAAAATTAACCAAACTTTAACAACAACATAAAAGATTCTGCAACAAAATTTGAAATGGCAATCAATGAGATTAAACAAGACCCAGCAGGCCAAAACTATATTTGAAATGGTGCTCACCAGTGATCCAAAAGAGTTGGAATCTGCAAGCATGTGGAAGACAGGCATAGTTAGAGAAAATCTACACTCGCAAACAGACAAACACAATGTGCACTGGAATACGCTGGGTTTCTTAACTTGAAAGATTAGTTTTACAAGCCTGCAGGTATCTGATTGATAGCTGAGCTAAAGTGACAGGAGGGGCGGGGCTATAACAGAAGAATGCAGCAGAAGCTTGCCTCTTTAACTCTACTGGGAGGGACCAGCCTGAACTGCACACTCTGAACTTTGTTCTGCACTAGCACACACCTCTAAGGCTGGCAACACTCACATAGATGCAGAGGCGTAGACAGTGACATGTGCATATACACATAGTAAGGAACCTGATGTACAAAACAACAAAGAGGACGCATTTGACAAACACACCCTCTGCACAGAGCTCATCAAACCAGCTCCATTTCAACAAAACTGGAAAAATCTAGAGAATGTAGAAGCGCCAGGCACAATCTACAAGGTTGTTATACATTTTCAGAATTCAGGTTACTTTCTACACAAGAATCATAGAAGGTTAATAAAAAAAACTTTTTACTAACACAATTTCATTCAATCACAACTATTTTTGTTATAGAGTGCTAATCTATCAAAATGACATCAAAATTATCATCTGTTGCAATTAAATGCCCCAAAATGTACTTTGTGTTGACAATTTGTAAACATTGTATTTAATAATTTATTACTAACTTGAGCACACTTAAGACACACAAAAGATATTCTTATTTTCACAGATTCTGTTTGACACAATGAATGGTGGTTCAAATACATTTTTAAAGATTTAGTTTGAAGATTTGATGTTTTCAATGTTTTATTTGCTTGCACTTATCAAAGATGTTTCATGTCTTAAGATTATACAAAATGCAAAGGTCTTAGGGTGGAAATCAACAATAGAACATAACTTTACACATAAAGTGTAAAAAGTAAGCATGGTCAGCAATATACTTCTTAGCTAAAAAGGGCATAAAGAAACTCAAGACAGCTCCCTTAGAACTAATCTATTTGGTTGCTGAGGCCATACAATTAAATATATTCAATTCTTTCCATACAATGCAAAATAGAAATCTTAAAATTCTGCCTTAAACAAAGAGCAATAAAAAAAAAAACTAAAAAAGGCTAAACATGAATGCATTTCTGTCCTGCTAAAAAGAAACCTTTATCTACAGTAAGTGGTCTTAGATAATGGGACCTTGCAAGAGCAGCCTTGTGAAAATCAGGGAGTTTACAAAACAATATTTCTGTAGCTATTTCACAAAAATATAATCAGAATTGAATTATCTCTATCCTCTTGACGGTTAAATCAGAAAGTGACACGGTTGTGCAGAACTCATAACAGTTTATGAAGCACTTGCCTGTGCCTGAAAGAGCGGGAACAAGGAAATACTACCGTAGCCCTGACTAATGCCTCGAACAATAAAACCCAGCTCTGATGACAGGCACACACTCTTGCATATATCAAAAGTTCAGAAAGCCAAACAAGTGTTGCATTGGTCTATCTGTCATCACTTATCATGCTTATCTGCATAGCATATGTTGTTATTAGAAATCTCAGCCTGATGACAGCATTTATTGCTCTGTCTGTTTCACTGCAGTGTAGGTCAATCATTATCGTGCAGCAAGGTAAGACGTCACATAATGCTGAAACATGAACCTTCACAGCTCTATAAACAGATACTTTATTATGTGCAACAACACAACTTTAGTTGAGGCTCACCAGCGCTGCTTTTGACACAGTTGTCCACTCTTCCAAGACACTCCTTATGTGCACCAGCACCACACTTGGAGCAGCGGTAGCCTTGATAGAAGACCCCTCTGAGAGAGTGATAGATGTGGACAGAGTTTATGTTAAAGAGCGATTCACGGAACAACAAACAGCAAACAACTAAGCGGGTATACAATGTGTCACTACAAGATGAAAATAACATTATTCAATTAGCTAGATGAAAGAACGGTTCAAATTCTGAATAAAACGAATATAAATAAATTAATGAACAAATGAAATTAACATGACACATTGTACACTGGAGATTGGACACTGTAATGGACAGGTGAAATGATGACCTTTCATTAAAGACTTAGCATTTTCATAGATTCTAAAGTTGTAGCCTCATTCTTGCTTATGCATATTATGGGTCTTCACAAGTAATTTCACAAAAGACTGAACTCACCTCAGCAGCATATTACATGAGCTGCAGGATGTAGTCGTCTCGAAGGTGTGCATACGGAACTCATGAAAATTACTTTTGCCACTCTCTGGACAGATGTTTGACCTGCAGAAAGAGAAAGAAAAGAGAGAAAAAGAGAAGAAAGAGAAAGAGAAGAGAGAGAGAGAGAAGAGAGAGAAGAGAGAGAGAGAGAGAGAGAGAGAGAGAGAGAGATGAGAGAGAGAGATAGAAGAGAGAGAGAGAGAGAGAGAGAGAGAGGAGAGAGGAGAGAGAGAGAGAGAGAGAGGAGAGAGGAGGAGAGAGAGAGAGAGAGAGAGGAGAGGAGAGAGGAGGAGAGAGGAGAGAGAGAGAGAAATAACTCCTAAATTAAAAAACACAAATAACAAAGAATAACCAGACAAAATAAAGAACAATCTGCATCTGTCATCTGGTCAAAACACCAGTGATTTCCTCCTAACTTTTATTAAATACCTGAACATTAACAGGGGTACATGTTCATTTTCACAGTATTGCTTATATGAGGAATAATAGACAGTATAAAAATATGAAAATTAATAAAATAAGAATGATCTTTGCTAAATACTAAGTACAGTTCAAATGAGCCAAGTTTAAATGCTGCATTTGTCTAGTAAAAGATCATCTCAGAGTGTTTTTAACATTTAAGATTATTGAAATCGTTAGTTTAGTTGAACGTTTGAAAAAATAACACAACAAATCCAAAAAAAGTCCAGTACAAGAACAAAATTATGCCATCAAGGTAAGAAACTTGCTTTACAGATCAGAATCAGAAAGATGTTTATTGCCAAGTGTGCAGCACACACACCAGAAATTAGTTCTGGTACAGGGGTACTCTCCAGTGTTGGTGCAGAAAATGACAAAATAACGTTCCACAGTAACACAGGCCATATAAGTAAATTGCTAAAGTTAAAAGTAAATAGAAAATAGAATATAGTAATATTAACAAGATAGCAATGTTTTAAAATGACTTTTTATGACAATGTTCCAAAAAGAGTTGCAAAAGAGGATTTGAAGGAGATTTTAATTTGGTTTTACAATGCTGCTTTCCTATCATGGGGCGTTTAAATATCAATAAGTATCGAACAGCATTAGGATTTAAAAAAGAAAATTCTTACATTTCCACCTAAATTACTCACTAGCAGAGTCTTGCACAGTCTAATCAAATAAAAAGGCATCCTCTGTTTATTTAAGGATAATTATTGCTTTATAAGATTTCCAGACGTGAGTAATAGAAAACACAGATGTCAGCTTTTTTAGAGGAAACTCTTTTAGGGCTTTAGGAAAACCTCTTGCAACGACCCCTAATGCTATAGATGCTGACATGCCAAGTAAAACAGAATAGTGTCCTGGTCCTTTTATGGGGCTTTACTTCAGATATACTTCTGGTCTCTCACCCCTAGTTAGTGATGATTGGGCTTAAACTACACATTTTTAACAAGGTCTAAATACTGAAACAAATGTATGTTGTATACTTTTACAAATTTATCTGAAGTTCAGTCATTTTTGATCAGATTACCTCTAATGAATGCGATGCTAGTGGAGGTGCTAGGCGCTAGCTTTAGCAGAGAAGGAGTCACAATGTCATCCGTGGCCCTGTCAATGTTATATAGTACACGACCCTCCACTCACTTTCTTCTTCTTTCTCTCGCTCCCTCTCTCCATTCATCTCCAATAACCCTTGAGCACAGAGTGCCCTCATAATAAAGGCATTAAGAGATGACAGACAGATGAGAGAGCTGTCTGTGGGCACTGATGTCATATCATTAATGCGCGGAGTGAGCAACCAATCAGCTTTGAGCTGTAGACTGATCTGATGACACAAGACAGAGAAGAAGCACATAGACTCACCACTGTGCTCAAGAATTAATGGGCCCTTCAAATAAATCTGTTAAAATGTGTTATCTAATTAATCAGAGCACTGTCTCCTGTCTTTGTGGCTTTGCAGTTTTTCCTCCTGATCATTTTTTGTGTATGTTCTCTAGATATGAAATGCGATAGAATCAGGGCTGTGGCGTACAGCATTGATCATTTGTGTTTCACTGATTGTTGGTGTTCTTGATCAAGTCATTGAAATATATATTTTTTACACAGGGATGCTCAGGATTACTTACTGCTTTAAAGTGATAGAGGATTATAAAGTTATAAAGGACAGCTACAAAGTGGCAGGGTTTAGCTCCCATTGACTTAGCGGGTAAACCATGTTTTCCCTGTGCTCTTACTTCGAATTCGGGGTGGTGTTCTCATATGATTTAGGGTGAATAATCACTTACTGTAGATCAAAGACTTGATAAATAAAATCAATCTGTCTTTGTTTAAACAGCAATTGTTATACACTGACTGAAGTGCTAGTAAAGCAACAGAAAATTCTGTTACGACTAAAAAAACAACAACGACTCAATATAATACAAGATTAAATTTGACATTAATAACTTCCATTAAAGACCATCTTGAGTAAAAAAAAGTCTTTAATTTGGATTAGAACTGCTTGCATCATAATTAATCACTAAGCCGGTCCATGGTAAACTCAGCCAATCATAGATGAGAAATTCACAGGACTGTGTTTTTCCTCTGAAAGAAATAATAAACATTTGGTGCAGAGTTTTACATGCTGTTACAGACGATTTCACAAAAGATTGAGTTAAACGTCTGCTTTGAAAGGTATGTGGTTGAACACAATCAACTTAACATTCAGGAGATCACCAATAAGGCTTAAACCTGTTATAAGGCTATTTATATTTTCATTTTATCTAATTTCTGTCATTGAAACAAGTAAACCTCACCACCTTCACAACAACAAAATCTTATTTAAATTGGTTTGTTTTTCTACTTACAACAAGCCTGATGCTTTGCTATACTAAAACAGTGCTCAAGAACATGCAAAACAGGTTGATTTGTAATGTTGTTCCAAAACAATCATATCACAAAGAACTATATTTACTTTATATAAACTTTTTTTCCTCACTGAGATATTCTTGACTGTAAGACTGTTTGTTTAAAAAACAAAGGAAAAAGGCATTTTTTATTTCTCCAACACTGAGAGAATGAAAGCATGTTGGGTCACATTATGTTTTTACAGTCCATGGTAGCAAAATGTTTGGCTGAGCAAAAAGTAAAAAAAAACACTGATGGCGCTTCAGTGTTGGATCAGGGCCAGGACATTGTCGGATCTAAATCTAGTGTTTGTGTCGGCTGTCAAGGCACATGACCAACCTGAAAAACAAGACAGGATAGTGGAAAGCTTCAGACAGTAGCACACTCACAATGCCATGCCAAACTGCTCCAGCCATTTCTTCTTGAGCTCCTTGGTTTTGAAGAAGAATTCGAAGCCGTTTTGACCCTGGTTGTGTGTGAGGTAGAATCCATGGCACCACTGAAACAGACAAAACAGTAATGTTTTAGCTGAAAAAAAAAACCCCAAAGTAATATAAACGCTATCTTAAAAGCTGCTTGGATTCTAAGAAGAGCAGGAACACGATGGTAATCACATTCACATGATAATGTCAGGGGTCAATGTTTTTATTAGACACAACACAACTTTATTATCACCTGAGGTGGGAAGCAACTCATTTTACTACTTTACATTTACTTGAGTACATCTTTTTAAAATCTCTACACATCTCTGACAGTGGTAACAAGGTAATGAATTGAAATGAGTATCTAGCTAGAACAAACTGTTTAAGATGTTAGATGTTAGAAAAGCTCTGCAGAACGCAAGCAAAGTGAATATACATATTTGATATTTTATGGAGTAAAATATATTTCTAGACTAATAAATAATAATTGATATGTTCAAAATATAAAATAAATAAATTAATGTTTTAAATTTAGGTAAAATAAACATATAGGATTAGACTTTTAGTATAAGGCATGTACATTTATTCAGCAAACTCCCTCCTTACAAAATGAAAATAACAAGCACAACCCTTATGCCACCATAATCTACATACACTATATTTCAACAATATTTTTTGTGATTGCAAAGCATTTACAGTTTGATATATTATTTTACATCCCTTTAGCAAAGAAGATGCACAATGGATGTTACGGTATAACTCAATGCAATGGCAAAATCAATGTAAATTGACTGCTTGGATTACATTTTACAGCTGAAGCGGAGAGTCAGTTTTCTTCTTTGCAAAAAAAAATTTCTTAACTACAAGTTTACTTTACACTAAAATATTTTCTCATCATCACAGCAAAAAAAAAAAAACCTTACCAGAGTATGTCACTCAATTTGAAGAATACTTTAACCATCAGCCACATGGAAATCCAAAGAATCATAATTGTGATTTAAAGTGTGGCACCATTTCTCAACAGAACAAACCCACACACACACTCTCTTGTATACATAATATTTACAAAATTATATAACACCTAATTGTTCTGGCACAGAAGCGTGTAATGTATCATAACAAACGACATCATGTTTTCTAATTTAGCTGTGTCTGGCATCGTCTGCGTTCGTTAGCGGTCGAGAGACTGGTTTTAATAGGAAGCACCATCTGTGCGAATGAAAGCTGCTTTATTGCAGTAAGTGATAATGGCAGCACAGCACATGTACTGCCTTCGGTCTTAGAGTGAGGAAATTAGGCGGCTGCGCACCTTTCGGTTTTCTCGCTCTGAGGTTGGGTTGTTGGTGATCTTGAAGGAGTACAGGTCAATCACCTCCTTCATTTCGTAGTTATCTCCTCGCCGTTTACATACAACCACAGCCGAGTCAAACAGAAAGATGTGCCTGCAGAGAGTTCAGAGAGTTAGAAAGAAAAAGAGGAGCGCTGGAGGGTGACACTTTTGCTAAGCTCAGGCCCAGGTGATGATACAGCCTGGGCAGTATTCCTCTACAGATCTCACCTATCTTGTTTGGCTCGTCTATCGACTGAAGCTACTCGCACTTCACTGTCACCTTTCGGTCTTCCATAGTTACGTAGAGACTGGTTCTGCCGAGCACAGAATTGAGTCAACATTATTTGGTGGATTATTTTGAGACTCTTCAGAATTAGATTTTTAATGTGCTGCTGCAAAATAACTGCTAAAAATAGGCATGCATATCATCACAGAGGGTGTTCAGTGGGGGAGAACTTTTGTGCGTGTGTGTGTGTGTGCATGCGTGCGTGCGTGTATGTGTGTGTGTGTGTTTTACTCCAGGCAATCTGGTTTGTCCCACATTGACAAAAAGTGTCTTGGTTGCTTTATTTCACCACAAAATCAGTTTAAACTGAGCTCTATAATAAGTCAGAGATTACTAGTCAGTTTTACTCAACAGTTTCCTCATACTATCAAACTTTATTTTACAATCCCTAAGGTAGCAGTATATGGTAGTTATATAGAATAGAAATGACTGTTCATTCATTCATCTTCATGTCGGCTTTGTTCTTACTCAATTCACTTATACCGCAAGTCTTTGGACTTGTGGGGAAACCGGAGCACTCGGAGAAAACCCACGCTATCACGGGGACATGCAAACTCCACACAGAAATGCCACCTGCCCCAGCCGAACCTAGAACCAGCGACCTTCTTGCTGTGAGACGACCGTGCTACCCACTGCGCCACCATGACGCTAGAAATGGCTATTTAACTCTTAATCCACACTAGGCCTTTGTGAAGCTGCTTTGAAACAACTGCTAAAAAATCAGTTTAAAAACTATTTGATTCATTGATTCAACTTCAGTATAGCCACTTGAAGCCAATAACAAAGAACAGCAAATGTTCAAAACAGGTCATTCCAAAGTAAAAAGCATATTTAAATATATTTTCTGACAACGGTTGCTTTTGTAAAAACAACAAAAATGGGGCATGGTGCACAAAAATGGTACATTGTTAAGTAAATCAATAGTTACAAATACCTTAAACATGTGCATAACTGAAGCAAAAGCGTAGACTCGTAATGCTGTCTTCGTTTTTGTTTCTTTTTAGCATATGAGATGCAGCAGTTTCAGACCTTTTTTTTCCCTACCATAAGGTACAGATGGATAGCCAAAAAGAAAATAGCTGACTACACTTATTTTTAACGTGATAAACTTCTTCAGAAACTTATGGATAACTAACTCCAACCATTAACATTACAAAACAGATTTAGTTTAAAATACTATATGATTTTAATAGACTTAGTACGTCACAGACACTTGAAAAACAGCATAGCCATCTCTAAGCTAGAAGTTTATGAGATTGAGTTAGTCTAAGTGGAATGAAGAGAGTGCTGCAGAAATCTCACAGCTCCTACATTATGTAACAAGAAATAAAAGAGTTTTGGGGTCTAAAATACATTTACATTACATTTCATGAAGGTTTTAGAAGTTTTTTATGATGAGCAAGAAAGTTCTTTTTTATGATGAGCAAGAAGAGTTAGAAAGTCCTGCTTTAACTTAACTTTGAACACGAAATAAAAATCTAACACGATAAACTTTGTCTAAACGCTATCCTCATCCGATCTCACTATAGAAAAGGAATAGTTTTATAAGTAAAATTCTGTTGCAGCTTACAGAAAAGCAAATGACAAGCAACATTGAGAACAGAATTCAAGTTTGTGTTTGTAAAAAGAGTGATCATATTCTCACAAGGTTTTCTATTGATTTCTGGTACTGATCAATATCTCGCAGCGTCTCAATGTCTCTCTTCACTTCATTGACGTACTGAGCCAAATCCTGTATAAACACACATAAAAGGCATTGAAAACACACTTAACACATTCTTGCGCCATGTGTAAACAAGGAAGTCTTTCAAGCTACTTTAAGAACAACAGAATTTCCTTCTTAGATTCCCAGAAGAAACCAAAAGCTCATGTGACATGCACTTCCATCAAAAAGTGTAAAATCAGATTGGAGGCAGGGTTTATGTGACTGATGTCACTGGAAACCTGGCTCAGCAGCTCATCCATCATGGCAGATCTGGAATAATTTCTCTCCCACCCCACCAGAATCTTTAAGGTGAGCACTTGAGGAGGTTAACCGTGTTAGCATGATACTCCAATCAATGCTAAGTGGCTAATTTATCCAAATGAAATCATCACAGCCCTCTGTGCAATCTGCACCATCATCTCAGCTTGATCTTCTTCAATTAGGAAGCGCTTACCTGTCAGGATGCATACAGAACCATTTTGATCATGTCTGAGTCAAGAGGGCCACCTCCATTTTCTACGAGAGGGTCTCAGAGGAAAAAGCTAATGGAGGTTTTAACCAAACAAACACAGCATCGATATAGAATTTAAATTTGGTTCTCCTTGTAATTAGAAAACAACATTAAATACATTCAATTTTGAGTGCACTCTCTGACTTGATTTTGCTGTTTCGCTTGATGTGAGTCAGGTAAAGATGTACAGTTTCTGGTGACAAACATCTATTGAACTAACCTTCATGGCATCCAGTGCTTGGCGTAGATTACTCTTGTCTGCAGTATCATGCGTGTGTTTGACCAGCTCCTGTCAGGAATGAAACCAGACATAAGATGAGTATTTACAGTCTGCAATTATCAGCATAAGATGATGACGATGATGGGGATGAAGACAGCAGGCCTCTCGGATGACCATCTGTCACTTAGCTTTAGCTTAATCACTCTGAAACTGTTCATCAAGAATATCAACACTGCTATAATCAAAACAACCAGTGACCAGTGCTAACTCCTGATGAGATTAACTGTATCAGGGACAGGAAGGCAAGAGGATTTGTTCAAATTTATAACATGCAAGTGCTTTTTTTAAATCAAAAATTTAAAAAAAATCTATCAATCCATCCAACAAAACATGTTTATTCAGCTCTTCTTTCAAATGCTTTAACACAGCTTCAAAGTAGCCAAATCAAATATCAAGGGTCATATTACATTGTTTTATGCAGAGAATAAAGTTTAAACATGTAGTTCCTTTAACTGGGGTTCCTTTTTAAAATCGAGAACTAAGTTTCTCCTTGTTTAGTCTTTGTGGGGACATTATAAGATTCAGAAGAATTATTTGCAATCATTAACATAATATGTAAGCCAAATTTGTGGACCATGTGGAGTCTCAAATTCACTTATTTGCATGTTTTTATGTTGTGGGAGGAGACAAGATAGAGCACACACAAGCACACGCACGAGAACATGAACTCCACCAATATACAATATTACAAACAAAAATACACACTTTCTGGTCAATTTATGCCAATAAAACTACATTATAAATGAATGTGACTCTGTAAAAGTTGTTGTTGTAATCATACATCCAATACCATTCAGTGATCTCCGTCATGATTTTTTCACCATTGGTTTGACTTTTTTTTTCACTTGAACGGATATTTTCAAGTGCTCAAATAAATTATTATATTTCATAAATTTGTGTCGTTTTTTATAGGCGTAATCCTCATTACAGAAATTAAATGTTTGGTTAAAACCCAAATAAAAATCTTTAGTCTTAAAACTGCTAATTGACAATTAGCTTTCAATTAAAACTAAAACATCAGAAATTGTTTTGTTTTCTTAGATATACAAGTTCCATTAAACAGCTAAATTTTGGTTGTTTTAACAGGTCATGTTTTGCTTTTATTTACTGCCTTTTCTGTTTCAGTGTAAAGACTCACCAGCTTGGATGTTTGCTTTCCACAGAAGACCTCTTTTAAAACCTTTCAATGCATTTGCACAACAGTTTTTGAAGAAATGTTAAGCAAATCAACTAGAAATAAAATCAAATAACAATGTTAACAGGTTAATGCTTCAAAAAGGAGGGCCAAGAACACTCGGTGTGAGCCATTTTTTACTAAATGTGAGGAAGAGAGAGATTTAACCCTGTGACCTTAATCAAGACTAAGTGAGTTAATCACATGACAACAGCTGAATATAACATCCTCTGTGTAACATGTCGTTTTAACTCCTCGCCCTCGTCACACACATGAGAAATGAAATAATATCCTAGCTAGCATTGCAGGTGGAAGAATTGAAATGAGAAGCAAAAGGTTTTTGTGGGCTTGAAATTGCCTTCCTGCTCCAGGACGGAGTAAACAAGACATCTGGGCATCAGTGTGTGTGTGTGTGTGTGTGTGCGTGTTGTCCTTTCCTCAGCTCTGATAAATGCCTTTCTTTTGGCCAGAGAGATATATTGCCATCCGGCACAAGCCAAATCCCCCGCGTCAGTCAAGCTGAACCTGCACATTATTATCAGGAGAAAGACGGACATCACCTTATTTTTCATTCTCACTTCCTTCTGCCACGGACAAATAAGATAGCTTCATTCATGTGTGATTTCACACAGTATTCAGCATTAAAAATTGTGAAGTCTGCTCTCCTTCTCTGGATGCCAGAGAATAACAGTCATTCGACAAAAGAGCTCTTACAAAAATAATACAGTTGAAAAAAATTATTCATGCCATTAATATATCGCCCGTTTTGTTTCAGATATTTCAATCATTTTATGAATGCAACTTTATAAGTTGAGATCAAATATGGCAACCATCAGATCAACTATTTATGCCCATATCAAGTTGGTACAACATTTATTTCACACCCATTACACCCCCTAACTTTGAACAGCCAACTGGGTTAACTCATACCTGTCAAGCTTTGGAAATATATAAATAAGATAATATATCTGCTGCCTGCTGCCAAATCTGGGAAATTATATTACCTACATAATAAATCAATTTAATATTATTTATAATATATCTACCAAAATAAAACAACATTCATGTACATATACTTTTAATAAAAATACCAATTACATGCCAATTGCAACAGAAGTTATACATGGACGACAAGCATGTTTTATTTACTTTAATTTTAAAAAGTATTACAATAGTATCAACTATCCAAGGCATTGAATTTTATTTCTTTTCTAATAAAACTACATTTAATTTTTTTATATTAAACCAATTTTACTCCATTTATTCTTCCTGGGAAGATTTTTTTCAAAGACCAGCAGCAGAGAGGAAGAGTAGAACGTCATGTGAGTTTTGTAGCTTAATCAGAAAACTACAGATGAAATGCGTTGTGTTTGAATTAAAATGTATAGATCTATAAAATCTATAATCTATAGAACAACAAAGTAAAAAATGTGCAGCGTAAAAACGTGTATAAAAAAAATTCTGTGCTTTTTATCTCAGTGTTTGTTGATGTGATTCTTTGCCAGAAGATATTCCTACAGATGTCCATGGATGTTTTAACATGAAAAGCTTGTGTTTGATTGGCAGACAAATGTGAATTTAACAACCAGGTTGCCAATCTTTGCTGTTATACTGCAAAATACGAGCATACAGAATTCCCACGGTTGTTGAAAAGTTGTTTTACTGTATCCCTGTCGCTCATATAGTATTAAAATATACCAGTATTCCTTAGTGGGCATTATCATAATACAGTATTTGTGTGAGAAATCTAGAGCGTGGTGTGTGAGCGTGTCAAAATATGCTTGACTCTATGCAATTATATAATATGGGATATTATATATACTAGAAAATACTGATACAGGACAACTGAGGGACAGAGAAGTAAAATACAATACTTCTCTATTTATTCTATATAAATAATAAAATACAATACTCCTACAGATATTCTAAAACCGTTGAAAAATACATAATATGGCCCCTTTAAGGGCGACACTTCAATAAAATAAAGTCACCATCTGCCTCTGAATATTTAATAACTATAAAACAACTTGACAACAGCTTAGAATCTTAAACTGCAGATCTTACTTCCTTATTGGGAACACTTAAAATGTTTTCACAGTCTTTCTTTAAAGTCTCCTTTATTACAACCTGGTCAGAGATAAGCACTCAAACATTTGTGTTCAAATCTTCTCTGCTCAATAAGGTATATTTCATCTACTATCTTTATAAAATAAATATTCATATACAAAAGTAGGACTAAATGCCAAATGATTTAGGCCTCATTCAAAACTGTTTTCGAATAAGATGCTTCGAAAAGGTATATAATGATCCACACATTTTAATTCTATTAGATAAATGTGAATAAATACTTACATTTAATGATTACATAGTTAAAAACTTTTTTGTGGATGGATCTGAAAAGAAAAATAATAAAATAACACAACAATGAATTAAAGATGTTAGCTTTATTATTTACATTTAGAGCCAACATTAAAAGTGTCCTTATAAAGAGAATTTTACACAAAGAGAGACAGTAAACATGGACATAGAGATTTCTACAAGGTCCAGAACAGAGGGATGACTTGGACAAGTGAGCTAAATAGTTAACATAAGCTTCATCTACTTAATTCAGAATAATTAATTCCATAAATAAGATTTTGTTAAATTGTAATATTTTACCCACCATATACAACTACAAACCAACCCTTAATACAGATGATGTCATGGTGGCAATCCAACATCAGTGAGGTTGCGACCCATGGGTGCTAGCTACCTTAAATGTCTGATAGTGCATTACAGTTTTTGAATTTGTATCTTTAATTTTTAATTAGAGAAGAAAATGTTTAATCATCAAATTATACTGTTCGTTTGTCCTCTATGTAGCCAAACCTTTTATCAGCATGATAGTATAGAGAGAGAGAGAGAGAGAGAGAGATGAGAGAGAGAGAGAGAGAGAGAGAGGAGAGAGAGAGAGAGAGAGAGAGAGAGAGAGAGAGACTGTCACACACGCTACCTTGCACTCCAGAGGCCTAGCAGACAGACGGGTGCTCACACACGCACACACACACATGCACCCGCACAATAACACGCACACCCCTGGTCTCATACTCGTTCCCTGAACCCACAGCTGGCCAGATGGGCAGGGAGGTGAAGTGAGCTGTGGACAACCATGAAGGCATGCAAAGTAGATGCACACAAGTGCACGCACGCACAGAAAACAACTTGGCTGTTCTCTGTGCTGTGAGCCAGAAATATGGTGGTAGTGAGTGTAATCTTCACACACGCTCTCCTCATCGCTCTCTCGCCTCCATTCACATTTCTTTCTTAAGCCCCCTGAGCCAGGTTCATGCAGCAGACTTAACATACGTGTGATGGACAGAGACACAGAATGAAATATTCATGGAAGCTGCGTGAGCTGCTTGTGGATTTGGGCCAGACTGAACAGATATGCACACACACGACTGGATGAAACTGCTTGAGCATTGTCTGAAATTTACAGGTCCGGCTGGAAAAGTCAGCAATGCTCTATACTGCTCCCTACTGGTGGAGCCCTTTACTGATAATGGGACTTCAATGATGGAAAAAGTCAGAAGTGGAGAGCACTGCCCCTAGTGGACATCCACTATAAAGGATCCATACATAAAGATCTATTGAAAAACTATTTCAGACCATGTAAAAAAAAAAGATTAAAAAAAAAGAGTTTAAAAAAATTACATTCTAATAACTGTACAAACTGTATAAAGATTTGGAACAACATAGGATTTTAAATAACTAACATGACAAAATCTCATCAAGACATCACTACTAATACAATTATACTAATATATAGTCAAATTAATAGTTGCTAAAATTATACAACAAAATATCACATCATTTAAATATACATAATTTTATTGATATTATATTTATTTATTATTTAATTTAGGATTCTCGTTACTATTTAAATTATTGATGAATGAGAATGTATTGATTTGTTATTTATTTATTAATTAATTTGTTGTTATTTACTTTATTTTAATTATTTTATTATTTTTATACAATTTTATACTTGTTTTTTAAATAAAAGAAAATAAATGCAGCAATCTCCAAGGGAAATAATCAGCAAAAGTTAGAATAATGCAAAAGTATGCCACACCTGTAGAAGCAAGTGATATTTCAGAACTCTCTGCATCGGAACAACCAGGAGGTCTCGGAGAGTGAACTTCCCATTGTTGGCACGCTTGGAATACAACTAAGAAAACAAAGAAACAACAAATAGGACATCATATTTTTGTAAATTAAGACATTTTATCCATTTAAAAGAGTCCATCATCCAACCACCAGATGGCAGTGTTTAAAAGCAAATAAAAATTAGTATTAAGATTTCAGGAGTTCTTTTTAAATGCTTTTCAAAGTAAAACAAAACAAAAAATACAGATGGACCAATCAATCAATAAATCAATCAAAATGATTTTTATATCCCTTTTTAGCAGTTGCTTCAAACCAGCTTCACAAAAGGCAAATGTTAATTAAGAGTTAGATAGTATAATAACTCCTAATGGATAATTCTACGGGGTAGAAGAGGAACCTGCTACCTTTTAAGAGGTTGTAAATTCTATTAGTTGGAAAGCGTTGACTTAAATTGACCAGTAATCACTGATTTATTAGAATAAAATTTTTTACAATTTTTTTGGTGAAATAACGCAAAAAAGAAAAAAAAACACTTCACTTTATATGGAAGCATAACAAAAAGTTTGACGTCTCACCTCCAACATCTGTCTGACGTCCTCTCTGTTCTTACAGATATCGTCCAGACAGGAAATGGCTGATTCCACTTGACTGCAGTATTTGCCATACAAAACTAATCTACAGTACGAAAAAACAAATGTTTGTGAGAAGAGGAAAACTCCTTAAGAAGAGTCAAGGGTAAACAAATCATCACCTTTCTTTGTATTTGATAAAGATCTGGTAGAGGTTACCAGCGTTGTGCAGAAGTACTGAATCCTGGACTTCTCTCAGCAGACTCATGTGCACTTTTACAAGATCCTGTAAAGTACGGTAAATGTATTCTTAAATCACATTTCACAGCAGTAGAATCTGACCTTAAAGTGTTGAACACAGTATAAATCAAACATGTAAAAACACAGAAAAAAACATAACACGTCTCATACAAATAAAAAATTAAATAGTTAACACAGCAGCTAGATTACAGAGACCCGGAAGTGACATAGCTGAGAGTGTTTTTTTTTTTTCCTTGCAAACATTTGCATTCTGTCACTAAGATATCTGTACGAATGTGTTTTGTGAGGAAATGCAATCTGAGCAAGAGAACACAATGCAGTTTGCGAAGAAAAACAAATATTTACACATTACACATCTCATTACTGGCCATTTAAAGCATCCACAAGTTTATGTTTTAATCATGCTTTAATATCCAAGGCCAGAGTTTGAAGTATTTCTAAGGGCAGAGAGTTCCACAACAGAGATCCAAATGCAAAAGCTTGGTCTCCTTTAGTTTTAAATTTAGCTCCATACATCAAAGGGTCCCGATCAGCAGAGCGTAGACTTTTGGAAGACTTTTAGAAGGCTTTTGGAAGACTTTTGCAGATTCAATAGTTAACTCAAGTATAATGGAGATTAACAATTTAGAGTTTTGAACATTTATAGAATGACATTATATAAACACATTACATATTATTATTATTATTATTACATAAACCCCATAAAATCGGAAGCCAGTGCATGGAAGACATCAAGATCAGGTTCATCCTGAGATCTATCGTTCATAAACTCACTGGGATGTTGATGAACACTTTTTCAATCTCTGTACTTGAGAGAGACTGTCCCAAAGGCTTCATGAAGAACTGTAGATTAGAGGAAAAAAGGTGATGCTTAGACATAATGAACAGAAATGTAAAGAATCCCTGTAATGAATTTGTGTACTTATGCAAATCTGTTAAAAACGTATTGCTATTTGCAGTTTATTCAACACAATCTAAAGCAAAAAAATGTGCAAATAAAGAAATCTCATTCAAATTCCATTTGCACTTTGTGCTAAAAGAATGCAGCATTTTTTCATGAACATTAAACATTCTTTCTATTACAAAACACCATTTTTTACTACATACTGTATTTGCAAAAAATATACTGAAGTTGTTTTATTGAAAAACAAACAGTGTAGATTAATATCCTTCGTGTAGAGAAAAACCCACTAGAATAGATTACAAAAAGTAATTACATAGTCTACAATTTAATGCGTTCACACAACTGGTAAAATTGTAATATTTTTAATCAAATGGTAATATTTTTTCCAGGATCTTTCTCATTTGCATTTAGTTTCGCATAAATTATCCCAACTCACACTGAGAGAATGATCAAGCTCACTTCTATAATCGTTTTTGATTCATTAGTCTACCTGACATGCAGTTTTAAGCTTTAAGGAGAAAACAAACTGTCTCAAACTAATCTAACACAAAGCCTGAAAATGTTCCAGGAGTTCGGAGTGTGTTTGTGTCTTGGAGAGGTGTGACCTTCTCGATGGATTCCAGCGTCTCTGTGTATTTCTCCTCTGTCTGCTTGATCTCCATCAGACAGCAACTCCTGGTGTCCGTCTCAGCTTTTTTCTGTCATCGCAGTACAGCAGAGCCTTAAAGACTTGTCAGACTTGGAAGAAAATCATTCTTCAGATAAACTCACCTGAGGTTGCACCAACTCCACCTTCATCAAATCCTCATAAACCTCACCGCCTTCGTCGTCATCATAAACACAGTCATATAGATCTTCCTCATCCTCAACACCATTTTCACTGAGGCGCACAGAAAAGAATTCTGATATTTACTGAACACATCCATCTTTTTATGACTTTCCTTGCATTTATGAATTTGTATTATATACACATTAGACACACAACTTTAACTTTTTAAGTTAAAACTTCAGATTTTCAATGACTAGATTTCTGTATTCAACTAGAAAAACTTTATAAAAGTACTAGTGAAGCTTTGATTTTGTTATCTTCTTTATGCTGTGATAGCCAACCATGCAAGTGATTTCTAAATCATGATTTTTTTTTAAATCCTACAAATAATGTCTTATATAAGGTACCATATATCAAAATATAACCCCTTTTTTCCTGCAGTTTTGTTGATGTTGCACTGATCCAATAGCCTCCTCTACCAACATATGGACAGAAAGTTCCAGAATTTATTCAATAAACACACCATTAAACAATTAATTAAATAAAGAATTAATTAAATAACATGGAAATTAAATAAATAAATAAATGTATCTTGTTAAGTAATATTTGTACTGTTAATACCAATTTTGGAAAACAAAAAATATATATTTTTCATATTTAGAAAAACAACAAAAATTATAGTTTAGGGGCCTTCTGTACCATACAATATCTGCTGAAAGATAATTTAGTTGGATCATTAGCAAAAATACAATCCAACAGAAGTAGGAGCAAAAGAGTGCAACGTATGTTTAATTTCTCACCACTGAAGGGCGTGTTTATTCAGAAAATAAGTTAATATTTGCTCAGAGTACAATTTTGATTTTATTTACATTTACTACCATTAAATACTTGCAACTTGCGTTACATGTGCCAGATGGCAACAAGCAGATACCTCAATTCACTGAAACTTGTAAGCGGATTTTATATAGAAAATACTAAAACATCTGAAAAAATTGCACTTTGTTATGTTAAACAAGGTATCTATTTTAATTGAACGATACGCAGATAACTGAGCAGTGGTCACAGTAAAAGGGAATCATTTCCAGTTTAAGCGAAAAAGAATTTGAGCCCTTTGTGAAGCTACTGAACGATTATGTTTCCCATGTCTGAATTAAACAAGACTTCCATTTTAATGAAAGGAAGAGTCAGGACGTGTTCAAGCTGAGTCAAGGCTTTCAGTCCCTAGGATGTGTTCTCCAGACGGCTGTAAAAGACACAGAGAGGAACTCCACTGATATCTTTTCCAGACTGTGTGTGTAGTTTGAGTCTATAACGACAGCTCTCATCTCAGTTCTCTGAGAGGAATAGACAGATTCTCTCAGGTATCACACATCGGGGAAAGCAAACACCAAACTACATTTTCTCCACAGACCAGGAAGTGCTGTAAATCCATCAGTTTGAAGACTGAATGAGCCTTAAACAAGAATATTTAATATGAACTGTTTAATTAAAGTAACACCTGTGTCTATTCTATTACAGAAAGCTTCTCTTTGTGACCTGTTGTAATTAAAGAAAGGTTAAAAATTCACAATTAAACTTTTGGTTCACAATTAAACTTAAAAGTGGTTATGCTCCAAAATATGACTTACTCAATCAGGTCTTCTAGATGGTTGTAAATGTCTTCATCCTCTACACTCTCTTCTGTGGGAAACGGTCTAGAATTTCAAATGAGTACAGTCATTTTTGCAATATTAATACAGTTTAACTTAAATTAAGAATGGAACTTGTTTCAATCACCTTATTCCAGTCTGCTGTGCAACGTACGTGTGGGAGAGTTTGGAGAGTGTGTCCATAACCTAAGAGAAAAACATACAAGACGTTATTTGTTAAGTTAGTGGTTCCACTAAACCAATCTGGCATCCTTCAAATATTTCCACTATGTTTTTAGATTAGAAAGTACAAGTTATTGTGAATGCCCATCAACTAAACTCCAATCAATGTTGTTTATGCGATGCTTTATAACACCAGTTAGCTGAAAACAACAATAAAAATAAACAGTTTGTAAAACAGAGTGAAAACAGAATGCAGTGTAATAAATATTGAAATATGATAATAAAAACAACAAGACTAAAAACGAGCAGCAAAATGATCAAATCAAATCTGATGAGTTAAAATGAGGGCAGAGTGTCAATCACAGACAGTGTTAAAAGTCAAGTAAAAGTAGTGAAAATGGATTTTAAGATGAGATTTTAAAAAAGGTCTGTCGAATTTGGAGAATTATAGAAGCATGTTCCTTTGTGCTTCTATCTCCACGAGGAGCTGCTCAGCTGCCCTGAGGCATCTGCAGTAGATGACAAATGAAGGGGAGAGAAGCTCGTACAATGTGTTGAGTCTCGCAGAATGACGAATGTTGTAAACATTTATTTTACAAAACTAAAAGTAAAAAGGTGTTTTCACTTTGTCACTCTGATACTACCACATGTGTAAAAAAAAATGTAATCAATGCACAAACAACTTTAAACAAGTATAGAATTCAAGTTTAAATGTTGTCCAAGATAATTTTGGGACGGAAAGGTGTCGTGGTGAAGTTGATTGTCCTGTAACTGGTTCGATCCCTGCCAGGTTCATGCTGCCGTTGTGGACTTGGGTAAGCTACTTCACCCGCATTGCACTGTATGGATGTGTGTGACTGGTGGGTGTGTTTGGTGGTGGGCAGGAGGCCGTAGGTGCAGAATGGCAGCCATGTCCTGTCAGACTGCCCCAGGGCAGCTGAGGGCTCCCAAGGCAGCTTATCACCACCAGTGTGTGCATGTGGAGTGAATAAAAATAGAGGGTCTTTGAGTGTCTAGGATTATTATTATTATTATCATTATTATTTAACTTTTTTTGATTTCCCTGTTTTGTGTAAAAAAAATAATTGAGAGTCAGTACTTGTCACAATATTGAAACTGTGCACACTGCTTAAAAAGCGCTTCATCATCCTTGCACCAGCAGAGGTCAGTGTGTATCAATTTTTAAGAGCTTCCCACACACTGCATCCTCCGACTCATCACAGATTCTTAAAGAACAGAAAACAACATAAAAAATACTTCAATACTATGTGTCTATTCTGAGCAGAATAGTTCATCCCTCCAATCTTTCACATAATATAAAAGGTTTCTTAAGTTAACACGGTGAAACAAGTCCGTTTATCATGTTCAGATCACACTTCTGGACCAAGTCATGCAGGCTTTAATGCACAGGTGTGACTTTAGATGCATGCAAACAAACAAATGCTTGCTAAATGACACACTTAAGCATCAAATGATACTAAGCACGCAACCTTGCAGCATTTAAAGAGTTCTGTTAAAAACTTTTTTTTCAATAAATGTATTATTTATATTGTTAGCGATAATGTGGGAAAACCGACTGTGTATGTCATCAGTCAATTACTGGTGCTGTAGAAGCGGCAAAATTGGTTTTTAAGTAAGTATGATTAAGGTTTCTGTGATTGAATTGGATTGTTTTTAATGGTCTGGCTTTACAAGGCAAAACTTTCCAAAAATGTTTCAAACATAACTAACTGATAACCATCCGCATCAGAAGGGGATTTCACAGATAATAATAATAATATTTAAGTAATGTGAAATATTGATCACACTTTTAGGCTGACAGAAAAAAACGTACCGCATTGAGATATATATATATATATATATATATATATATATATATATATATATATATATATATATATATATATATATATATATATAATGAAAAAAATTGTTAAACAGAAAGATAACAATATTCTAAGAGCATAAAAATGCAGTTAAAAGCATGTGACATTTCTAAACCACTTATATAATAAGTAAACCACACATAATAAGTTATTAATTGTTGTTTTTATTATTTGATCATGTTTGTCACCCTGGATGTCCTTTGCTTTTAGTGAAGATTATATTTGAAATATTTCTAATACATTTGTCCAACCTAACCCTTCCTACGCCAAACAAGAATATAAATCCTGAATGTAATTTATATCTGTCCTTTCAGAAACCCTTCAACACACAAACCTAGCTGCTGGTTCATGTCATAGATGGATATAGTGCATGTTTGGGAGTTCTCTTATGGGATTTCCACCCTCTCACAGTTCGTATTAGCAGGCTGCCATATTTGAACACTTGTGCTTCAAAAGCGGAAATCATGTGATTTGTATTCAGGCCCGTCACAGCGAGTTCCACCTGGCTTGGCAGTAAATACAGTGTAAAGTCAGTGTGTTATGCTTCTCTCAGACTGGATGCAAACGCTCATGAGGCACTCACAGGAAATTATATTAGAGTTAAGAGAGATGAATGAATTGGCCAGCTTCCTGTTCAAACGTTAAAGCTCAATAAACAGAACATAAGAGGAAGAACAAAAACGGTGTTACAGAAAACACTACTTTCACTTTCAGGAGGAAACAGATCTCCAGACTGTGGCTTGTCAAAGCGATTCATTTAGTAAATTAACTTAACTCACTTAAACATAACTGTGTATTAATTTCAACTAATATTTACATGAAAAATATTGAGTACTTGTCTTAAAATATTATGATCTTATGAAGAGTTACTAACGGTGATAACACACACACACACACACACACACATACATATATATATATATATATATATATATATATATATATATATATATATATATATATATATATATATATATATATATATATATATATATATAGCATTATTATTTAATTACACTAAAATATAATGAAACAACAAGGAAAAACACAATTGCAAAAAAGAAACACTCATTGAGTAAACAAATGCGTTTGTATGTATATTGTTATTATATTGTGAAGGTAACTTTATAATTTTTAACATCAAAATAATAAATAATTATATTTATATACATAATAAATGTGTGAAGGAAAATCACAACCTATGATTTGCTAGATTTAGAAAGGGGAAGGTGAATTGGGAGATGATTACAGAAGAAGATTTAGCATTAGTTTTACAGAACATACTAAAGAGAATGAAAAGTGTCTTTGTTTCCAGGATCATATTGCTTCAAACAGTGAGAAAAAGAGATGTGAGGAGCATCTGAATCGTGTCTGAATGATCTTGTAAAAGTGGGCCTGATGAATCCATAAGCTCAGAGCATTTCCTGAGAACTTTGTGAATGTTGAGAAGGCTTTCTGTGTCTCAGATTTCATTTCCGTTTCTGTGCAGACATGAGCGAGAGCTTTAAGATTTCACAATGACTCTCAAACCGCATCTGTTTAGTTTTGCATCACCGTCTAAACAACACTGCAGTGTCTTTGATGTACATATTTATTATTAAATACCAAACAAATCAGATTATTTTGACCCCAAAATAACTTATTAAAACATAAAATAACCTTTTAAAATAAAATAAAAAAAATGTATTTATTAAGTTAATTTTCATACTAAATCTTATATATGAGATATGCATGATTTATGCATGATTTTATAATAGATGAATTTGATAGAGTTATAATAAAATGATATAAAAAACAATATTAAAATGTTATAAACACTCAGAATGTGTATTATATAATTAGTCAAGTTTATAATAAAATAATAATTGAGACTTCTTAATTCAATGTTGGTAATGTTTTCACTACTTGTAAAAATAATTTAAAATTCTTCAAAATTGCAGATTCTTTGTTTTACTTGGTTAAAAATCAATTATTTAATGTATTTGAAAAGTGCCATTTACGCAATGTCCCTTAATTCATCGAAGTGCAAGAGCAGCCATGCTGTCTTCCTGTCAGTCTTTCTCAATCTGTCTGATGGCCTTTCACGTCTCAAGTGGAGAGCAGGAAAAGGGATAATATGATCAGACCGTCTACATTTAACATCAGCATTTACACACAAGGTCACCGGCAACATCCATTCAGATACACTTAAGAGCGAACAGAGAGAGAGAGAGAGAGAGAGAGAGAGAGAGAGAGAGAGAGAGAGAGAGAGAGAGAGAGAGAGAGAGAGAGAGAGAGAGAGAGAGAGAGAGAGAGAGAGAGAGAGAGAGAGGAGAGAGAGAGAGAGAGAGAGAGAGATGCTATTGATGGCAGTTCATCCAAGTGAGCTGTTTTTCTCATGTTATATTTTCTTCTCTCAAGAAGAATACAAAAATATTAAAAAAAGAACTATAAAGAACCTCCCAGTAAAATTCTAGCTTAATTCCACTTAGTTTTTAAAACAATAACACAATAGCTATTACAATAGAACATTAAATTAGTCCCCTAAACAGCTTTTTAACTCATATATTCCTTCCTAACAATCACCTTATAAATCACTTAAGATTGTGGATCTATCCAAGGTTATAAAGAGTATGTACATTTATATACCAGTGACTTTTCTGCCATCTTGGGGCTTTTTTTTTCTCTGGCCTACAAGCGACACTTTCCTGAGAAGCTATTACAATAGAACATTAAATTAGTCCCCTAAACAGCTTTTTAACTCATATATTGCTCCTAAAAATCAACTTATAAATCAGATAAGATTGTGGATCTATACAAGGTTAAAAATAGTATGTACATTTATATACCAGTGACTTTTCTGCCATTTTGGGGCTTTTTTTTACCTCTGGCCTATAAGCGACACTATTCTGAGAAGCTCCTGATTAGTTGGAGTGGCTGTTCATATCTACCAAATTTTAAATATTTTTACTTTCAAGGTGTAGAAAAATGCACTGCTCCAACGCGCCACAGAACACTAAATACCTGCTCCGCTTTATCCACATGGATTGAGAATCATGTCTTCCTACTGACTGTACATGTAAGTCTTTTGAAAATCTCAATAATTCTTATTAATGTGAACAAAAGTTTCATCCATCACCAGGACACATTTATGTCAGCACCCACACTCACAATGTAAACCTGGATAAGTTAATATTACTCAAAAAGTTTGATGTAATTAGTTGAATGAATCTAGTAGCAAACTAACCTACTTAGTTGATGTCAGTCCCCACATTAACTATTTATATTGATAATTTGCAATAAACAGCACATAAACACCTTCTCAACAAGAACTTGCTGAGTACCCACATTGCATTGCAAACTGTTGAAATGTCCAATATTTTAATTTAGATAAACTTAAATAAGCTATGTTTCATAACTTAAAACATAAATATTGCTCAGCTTACTTGAAAAATGTTATTTCACAAATTAATAAATATCCAAAAAGTTCTAACTATTGTACAATGTTATTTACTCTACTGTGTGCTTATCGTAAAGTTAATAGAAATAGAATTTCTTAATTAGTAAAAAAAAAATTTTTTAGTGTATTTCCATAAACGTAATAAACTTGTTCTTTGAACAGCGGGAAAACATAAAGCAGAGTATTGAGAGGAAAAACGTGAAGAGACTTCCCAATCTCTACCAAGAAAGGAACATTCTGGTCTTTATATGTCAATTTTCTCCCTCATCTCATTGTGATTCCAGACTCATTTAAGTACGACAAATGTTTAATTCTGTGGGAATGAGGTGTTCCTTTGTGGTTTAACCATGCCGGTCTAGCTGCAGAAAGCATTGTCTTGTATAGACTTCTGAGAGACCATTAATATAGCTTACAGACTTTATTACCATTCTCTTATCTCTCTCTCTTTCTCTCTCTCTTTCTCTCTCTCTTTCTCTCTCTCTTTCTCTCTCTCTTTCTCTCTCTCTCTCTCTTTGTGGTTACCAAGCAGACACATTCCTTAAGTGTTCTTTTCTTTTAAGGATATCTGGAGTTAAATTTAATTTCTACTGTAGATCTACGAGGACGTGTTATTGATATTTTTAAGCCGTCTCTAGGATTAAAAATCTTTTTTTCCACACAGATTTTTTTTTACATATTTCAACCTGCTTTTATTTTCTTCATCTGTGCTTTAAAAGATGCGCTGTAATTAAAGCTCAGAGGAAGGTAATGCAGCTTTATAAAAATGAAAAACAGAACAGTCACACAACTGGGCAGAGTCAGCGACCCATCCGGGTGAAAATATACAGCTGTTATGTAAAAGCCCTCCTTTATCGAATTCCTCCTTTTAACTCCACATCTATCCCATAAAAAGAGAGATAAACACCAGAATGATCTTCTGTCCACAGCTTTCAAAGATGATGGCTTCCATAATTATTATATCAGATTTTTTTATAATTGAAAAGAACACTAAAAGCTTTAAAAAGGATTTTACTAAAACAGGTTACCATTGTTTTCATCCTAACATTATTCCCAACAGTTTTTCATAACATCTGCAAATCTAATCCGGTAATAACTTAAGCCATACAGATGAAATTTAGTTTCTGGCCTTAACAACTGCATTTGCAACATCACAATTTTGGCCTAAGCCTCCACAATGCCACGCCAATGTTTTAGGAGGTAAAAACAACAGAGAACAGACAGAACTCGACACACGTGGCAACACTTTCCCTACAAGCACAGAGTTATAACTCATAGAGAACTCAGCAGATAAAACTGATCTAAACCAGGTGGAGTCTTTCAGACAGGAAACAGCTGCTATGATGCTCCACATGAAGATGTTAGATGGTATATTTTGTTTTATGGAGAACTATGATTCTTTTTTTATAGCGGGCTTTTTTATTAAGCACAAAACATGTTATTACTTTCATGGAAATTAACAACTAAAATGTAAAAATAGGGCAAAACCAAGAATTATAGAAGGAAAAAAAATAGATGACTGTATTGAAATAGGACTGTGTGGATTTGGTAACCATGGTAACACCAGAAAGTGATCAAGCACATTATTTGAAAAAAGGGGACATCTGAGCAATTCCGCTTTCTGCATCAACCCATCATAAATTGTCTTTGGCTTAAAAGTGAGAAAATAAAAGACTGTTCTTTATTTTCCAACAATAGAAAATCTGTCTGACATTATGGATCCTTGGCAACAGCTTTTATGAATGCTCCTCAAGACATCTCCTGTGTAAAGGATGGAGAAAATGCAGAGCTTCTCCCACACACACCCACATAAACACAAAGCCAACTGGATAAGTCCTCCTGTGTTCTGAGAAAAACATGCTCAGCTGAACATAATCATTTGCATTATGAATCATTTAAAAAGGATTGACTAGATGACTAACCATATAAAGTTAAAAAAACATCCAAAATACAAAAACACTCTCTGATTCACTCCGTAAGAATCGTTACACACATTTATATATTCTATTGTATTTTCCACAAGGACTTACAGATAAAAATGGTTGTCTTATTTCACTCGATTACAAGACAATGAATTCCAGTAAAATGATAAAGATGATGAAAATGACTTAAAAAACATTGTCATTTGCTAAATGACATGTCAAGATGAAATTTATGTTTGTCATTTGCTAATGCAAAAAAAAAACTGGACACTTTAGGTTTCAACACCATGGACTCCAAAATTGTTCCTAAAATCTCCTCTTCAATGGTTTTTAGACAAGACAACAACCTCACAGTGGAAAAGATCACTAAAATATACCGCAACAAACTCCACTGATCCACGCTTTGGGAAAAAGGCAAATAGAAATTCATATACCACACTTACAAGCATCAAACAACTCATCGAAGCACGATTCCATATGTGCATATCATTCCTACGCACTATAAAAAAAAATCAAATATACTTGTCTTTGCAGCCCACTTTGAAGAGAAATGTGCTTGAACATGATTTGTAACTAGGACACAGAGATGGTATACTGTGTTTGAGGTTTGCAGATGTCTACACGTGACCCTCTATGGTTAAAGGGTTGATTGAGAAAACAACCTTTTTGAGATTTTACTGACCACAGGACACCTGGCTCTCAAAAAAAAACATTAGTAGAAAGATTTGCATCAAAACTAACTCATCCAGATTGTACAAATGTACATTATGTGTTAAGAAAGCTGCAGTTCAAGTACCAATATAACAAAGTATTGCCTTTAAAAGACTATTTGGATTAAGAAATAACGCATCGTTTGTGTTTGTGTTCACAGTTTGTAAGTTGATGTGACGTATTAAGGTTGTCCAGGCATAAATCAGGTTGCCAGATTGTGCTGAACCTTCACAAAGTGAACAGTCACAACAATGTTTATCTGTATCGAAATAAGAAAGTTTGTTAAGCCTCAAAGAAACATATTGATGGTAAAGAAATGAAACAAGGATATGTATTACGAATGCTTTAGAAAGATGACTGTGGAGAAGAAAATAAAGTGACGCTAAAGTAGCTATATTTCTCCTGAACACGCTTGCTACGTTAGCTGTAACTAATCTTCAAAAATGTTGTACACATTTTACTCTACATATATACATTTTAAACCTGATTATCAGACAAAAAAAACCTTACTGTGTCTGCGTCATCGCTTGCCATGTAATAAGATAATGTCAATCTGGCAACCTGTGAACCAATAGAGCAGGCGGATAGTGTGGTCGACAGTATTGATTTCTTTGTTTAAAAATAGTGTTTTGGCCACACACTTAAATACTGCACCTTTAACGTTGGCATGTTTCACAGTGTTGCTGTGTCCTAAATTACATATTTTGTACTATGTATAGAAATAGAAAAAGGTAAGCAAAAAGCACCCAGATTACCTACAGTATTAAGGTCGGAACAGAAGGCAAGCGACGAAACTGAATCAAGTTGGTCATGTTAACCAAATGAAAAATTGTGTTCACATGGCACAAGTATATGTTTTTGTTTTTACTATTATTGAAGGTGCAATATGTGACTACACGTGTGAAATCACAGAAACAAAAATTTCTCTAAACTAATAGCTAATTTTGATTTGATGTATGTTGATAGGTTGATGGCTGACTAGTAGTAAGTAATTTTATTGTCAAATTATTTAAAGTATGCACAGTGACAGAAAAGAACTGCACTGATATTTTCTAGGAGTAAGAATACCAACAAATTCCACAAATGTTGTAGTAAAGAAAGTGAGTTGCCGGAACATTCAGCCAGGGGAACAAAACTTGGAAAATCAAATTTCAACATAGATTTAAGCTTGGTTTAGCACATGATAGGCCAGAAATCAAATTAAAAAATAAATAAATAAAAAAATTGAGGGTGGAAGGTATATTTTAATGCTATTTTACCAGTTGTACAATATTTGAAAGCACTACTCCCACAGACTAGATTTGATAATGATGTCGACACACACACACGCACGCACAAACACACACACACACACACGTCTGCTAAACACACACCCCTTCCTTCTCCACCACTAGATCCCTGAGGCTGGCCACAGGAAGCATGAGTAAGCTAGCAAATCAAACTTCAGGGAATGCCACGTAGAGTCAGGTCGGCGAGTCAGGAAAGAGGAAGTGTGAATGTTTTCCAGCAGTTTACAGCTCTCTGCTTGAGATGAGACATCTAAGCTGACAGAGAGAAAGAGAACCACTCAGAGTTTGATAAAAATCAGTGCATCTCCAGTATTTGGAGACCCCTGACATTTAAATCCTCTGCAGAAAAAGACATTTGCATATTCATACTATACGTTTAGAGTTCATGCTGCACACATAACATTATCCTGTTTTCCCCTTTTAAAGAAAACAAAAATTCCAAAAAAGATATATACATTATTGGCAAAAATGGCCAAAGTTCTATACAAACAATGGAGTGCAAAACTAGCATATTCAAGAAAAGAAGAGTCAAAATAACTAACAATTTCGCGACTTTGTTACTAGAATTAGCAACTCATCTGACTTCTAAGTTATTTATTTTAAATCTAGCGACTAATAACAAATCAGATGTTTTTCACTGAGTAGTAAAAGTAGTTCCAAAGTGTATGAACGGAGCCCCTTCCCATTGTTCTTCTTGTCCAAAAATCTTCAAAGGCTTTTTTTACACTTAATCACATTTTTTTTCACATAGACAGAAAGATGTTCCAAAGGTTTTGGAGCATCTCTCTTATTTTGTAAGCAATTCTTCAGCCTGTTTATGTTTTTCACTTATTTTTCAAAAGACTTAAGTCTCTCCTCTCATCGAGCAAATTTATTTTTGCAGTGAGAAAATTAAAAAAATTCGATCTTTGGGTGTGGTGTCTGCATTCAAGTACTCGTCTCTCTATTCCTTATTTCAAGTGAGAGATTCTTTTAGACTTCATATATGATTTGGAAAACTCGCCTCTCAATGCAAAAAAAAAGAATCATTAGACCCCTCTAGCTTAAAAATACAGATGTATGAAATATCTTTTTTTTATTTTATGTATCATCATCATTAATTTTGTCATTATTGAATGTAGTTTTTTTTTTTTTTTTTAATTGTGAAGGGTTAAATTGGTTATTTCCTCAAAACTCCAGTTGGTTTATTATTTCGTAAATATCTTTTAATTATCAGAATGTTTTATTTTATTCATTAAACTGTTTAAATTAAGATAGTGTGTCAATTTTAAAATTATTTCCTCCAACAAGAGAGTGTCTGAATACAAACTGGTTGTTTTCAGTTCTTCACTTTGTGCAATAATTGTATAACCAGCTTGAAGAACCAGATCTGTCCATGTGTTATTCACACATTTTTTCAGTAAAAGATGATAAATTATTTGTGCTCTCTTGTTGTCTCTTTTGAAAGTGCAGAATATTTTAATCCATGATTTGACCATGTTTCTCTTTTAAATCCTATGTGTCTACTGAACTTTAGCATAAAATGTCTGTAATGATATTGCATTGTCATATGAAAAATGGTTATTCATGTCATGTGGTCTCTATGCAAATTAAGCGATGACATCTTAGTTACTTAGCAATGAGATAGATCAAAACAGCTTAAAGTTTAAAATATATATAGAAAGGGAAACATAAGCCAGATCAAGATGGCTGGTGCTCCTTCAGGACTTCGAAGATGTATGGTGGTAATCATAAACCACCAACAAAATTTTAAAATCAACATAAAACCCATCAGGATTCAACAGAGTGTACAATATTAGTCACATTTTGTATTACCAATTAATTAAAAACAAAAAAAACAAATAAAGTAACAATTGTTTATAATTTTCTATTAGAAATAATGAGCAAAAAATACTAGACTCTGAAATAAAAAAGCAGCCTTCCAATACATCATGCCTTTAGTGTTCTCTTGAGAAACGTTTAAGTGGTAAGGTGCTGGTTGAAAAGCAGGCCTCACGGCTGAGTGAGAGTGTGGAGATCATCAATGCATGTCTTTCTAGAGGCCCTTAAGAACAGCCAGGGCACTTGACACACTCGCCTCTTCATATGCTGCGTTTGTGATGTGTACTCTTTCAGAGAGCCTCGCACTCTTGACTAATAGCAGATGTCAGATGCTGTAGTTCCTTTCACGGAACAAACAGATGCTAGAGGAGAACACCTCAGGGCTCGAATGCTTTTTAAACTAGATGTTGACTCCCAACCAGAAGCACAGTGCAGCATCACGATCATTCGCTAGTGAAGTAAATGATTATTCAAACATTTGTTAACAATAAGCATGCTCTTGTATGCAATTTATTTATTTTATTTTTTAACAATTTTTCTAAATATTAATTGGTGTTCTTATTTCCGGGTGTAATTTTTCAATTGACCTTTCCAAAGTCCATCATGAAATAAAAAAAAATGTTATCAATTCTGTAAAAGTTTGTAATTCAACATAGTATTTTTGAATAATTTTGACAGTTAACCTTAGCCTTTCCCTCTTAAAAGGCGATAAGAAGTGATTGAAATGCGGTTCATCGCTTGACCTATTAAGGTTGACACCAAAAGTGAGCAGGTTCAGTTTAGCAAAAGAAAAACAAAAAACTAAATATAAAAACTAATTAAAAACATGTAATGCATTTTGAAAATAGTTCACAATCATGAGAGTATATAAAACTAAACATAAAAAGTAAACTTGTATTACATTAAAAGTGTATTTTTAAAAAGCAAAGCAAAACTAAATAAAATACAGAGCAAAATATAAAAAAAATAACACAAACCACAATTGTCTATCAAAGAATAAGACACAAAGGTTCTTATTGTTATGTTTGTTTGGGATTCTTTCTCTTTCACTTTTTTGAGTCAGCTTGTTTATATTTTATGAATGCTTCTATCCAGAGTCAACACATTGCACATCAGAGATCTACTACTCGTGTACATCAGAATGTTTATAGACTTATCAGTACATCCAGTGCCGACAAAATAATTAAAAAGCTAAACAGAGAGTCAACTATGGGACACAAGTGCTATTGATTGTCATTTCCAAAGAGGAAGTGATATATTTAACTATTGATATCCAATAGCAGGGCGGATGGTCGCCATTTTGTCCCATCACTGTTTCATTTGACCTGTTTGATCTGTCAAAGCTCACAAGCGAAAAGTTCACTATGGTAAAGATTTCTCAATGGTGATATGAAAAAACCCAGCTCAGTTGAAATCACATTTAAAAGGCTAGCTTTACACATCTGTGTTCCCTGCTTCAACAGATACTGTGTAAGTCTGGAATCACATTTGGGCTTGTTTCTTAAGAAACAGAAGTGCTGATGATAGAAGCACATGACTGATGAATCAATAGCATCATGGGATATGAGAAATAAAGCTTCTGAGAAACCTCTTGACTAAGACATGAAATTCAACGTATCTTTAAAATACATACCATTTGGATTAGCAAATTGATAATTTGATAAACAACTACCTGAAAGGGGAAGTGAAAGAGGAGCATGTGTTAAATATCATTTACACTGTAATAAATTATCGCATTAAATCGCATTAAGACTTGCATTAAGACTTGCATTGTCTCAACAAATGTTTTGTAGGTAAAAATCTTTCTTGAGCTAACCTAACCGATGTTGTTGACACAATCATGATTACCTTATTTTGACTATGAATATTTTTACATTTACATTTATGCATTTGGCAGACGCTTTTGTCCAATGATGCCACTTGTGTAGATGCTGGGGACAGGAACAGAAACAATTGCAGAGGTGGAGACAATTTGTTTAGTTCTGTAAACTGGATAAATAAAATGAAATTCATAAAATTAACTATCTATAATCATCACAATATTATTTATAGCAGGGTCTCAAAATCCACCCACAGACATCTTCAATAAAGGTCATATTTGGAACCTTAGGGCAGTTTTGTCTACAATTAGACAAAATTGCTAACTCTTTCTTAACAGTCTTGAATGCACCATTAAACAATGTTATATAATGTATATTATCATTGACCGTAGCATTGTAGTTACACTAAAACACACTGAAAGATCACAGAGTTTCATTATTTTTTAATTCAATCCAGTGGACAAGAACATGTTATCTCCCAAACTGATATAATTAGGAACTAAACTCTAATTCTATCAGAATCATCAGCTCTCTTAAAAAATTCCAATTAGCACTTTTCTCATGGTGTATGTTCATGAGTGAAATATTCAGCCCCTGCTGTTGTTTCAACATTTAAAAAAGTCTGAGGAAAATGTTCTTAAACATTTAGGGGGGATGTTTGTTTAGCTAACATGCATGTTTATTTTGAAAGTGAAAGTGACCAGTTGGGCAGATATGGAATGACCCATAACCGGAATTTATGCTCTGCATTTAACTCATCCCAGTGTACACACAGCAGTGAGCACACACCCGGAGCAGTGGGCAGTCATGAGAGCAGTTGGGAAACTTCAACAGAACCACAGCTGTGGTTGTTGAAGATGGGAGAGCAAGTACTTCATTAATCACACTACCTTCAACTTTGGAGATCTGGGGATCACAAGTCAATCTACTTATCCTCCAGACCACAGCAAGTGGATAAGCTGTCTTATTTACTATTACCTATGACTAATACAGAAAAAGTGGCGTTAGCTGGACAAATTACACTTTTATTTTTTACAGTGTTGTTAAAAATTCATACGTTCTGCATTTAAATAATAAAATGCTTCATCTTAATTAGCTGAAGAGGAAAGAGTGGCTGGGTTTTTGCTGCAGTTAGAAGATAAACATCTGTGCAAGACGAGACCACAAATGGAGGCTCAGATAGATGAATGAGAATATAAAAGAAGGTTTATGAATGGATCAATTTAGCAGAGCTGTGGATGTGGCTATAAACATACAGACACACATCGGTCAAACGCTAAGGCCTGAAGCACAAAGTTTCATTACTTTGAGTTGTCGTTTCAATCAACCAATCAACAAGACAGAGAGAGAGTGAGAGAGAGCGAGAGAGAGAATCACAAACCAAACACCAAAATGAACTCTCCAGATTTACTTCACTTTTCACATTTCAGCAACTACAAAAGGAGTGTATTAATTATTTTATTTGTAGCTAATTGGTATATTGCTAAGAGGGGCTTGTATTGAACAAAAAAACAACAGCAGGAAAAGGAAGGAGGGGTGCAAAATTTGTCAAATTTTCTAAGTAAAACGAAACATGAAAACTAACAAAGGCAATTAAAAGATTTAAAAAACGGTGCTAGAGGAACTGCATTGGTATCTTGCTGATTGTAAAGAACAGTGTCCTGTGTTCACATTAGTGCTGCCTCTCTGATGTAACAAGCCTCGTCAGATTGGCCCGCAGCGAGTGTCGAATGAATCAGACAGATGTTTCTCTAGTCATGTGGAAGAAACTGCTGATGTTTGCTCTGTGTTTTTGTGTGCTCACTTCTCCTTCTGTGCTTATGAAAACATAGAGAAAATCTATCTTTGATAGAGAATCAACAGATGTGAACAGCAGCTGCGAACAAGATCACATGACACAAAATCTAGTCAACGAAATGCTGATCTTATGAATCAAAAAGAAAAAGGTCAAGTGTTCAATAACCTCTTTACATGCTGAAGAAACAGAAAAGCACACACAGAGAACATTTCTCTGCCAACACTTACATTTTTGCAAGCTTCAGCTTATAGGAAAGTACATTTAGTTTAATGATAATGATGCATTCATTTTTAATGTCTATAGGATAAAAGATAGAAATGCTGCTGGTCGATTTTGTAGCTCTATTATCAATCTGTTTAATAGCATAGCAAGACTTAAAGAAGATGTGGAAAACAGGCATACATCATAAATTTAATATATATGTATGGTCATAAGTTTTCCATTTTCTGGTCACCAAATAACTGAGCTAACTTGATCAAGAAAAATTCTACATAAATTAAGGTAACAATTGGACTTAATTTTCACCAGTATTCACCAATTTTAAAAATAAAACATACTCTCAATAATTATACTTTGAGCAGAATTGGCTATACTATAATGACGACACTATGAACACTATGCCGCAATCACATTCGGGATCGAAAAGGTCATGCAGCAGTAAAGACCAAGCCTATAAGATAATATGTTTTTTAAAATACCACGTTCTAAAAATAAATAATCCAAATAGCATCAGGTTTACTCTAATCTACTGTATATAAAAAAACTTGCCGTAAAACCATGCTTTATCTCTCCAATTCAGTGTTTATACAAGGTATTCAGCTAAACTTTCAGCAGAATCCAGATCACAAAAAGTTTTCTGGTTTGGGTCATTGCGTGCGATCCCATTCCTGTTAATTAGTTCTTTTTGACAGTCTGACTTTAGCATTAAGGTAGAGGTCTCAGACTCAAATCTTGGAATCCACCGCCCTTTCAGGTTTTTGTTCCAACCCTCTTTCAAGAGATACACCAGTAGTGTCAAACAGATCCAGAGGTGCTTAATCAGTGGAATCAGGAGTGTTCAGTTAAGGAAGGAGCAAAACTGCAGTGTTGTGGCCTTCCAGGAATTGAGTGTGATACTCCTGCATTAAGTTGCAGTATGTAAGTTAGTAACCAAAACTGATACCACAACAACAACAAAAACTTTATAGGGAACCTAAACTATGTTTTAAAGTATGAAAGTGTTTAAATATTGCTTCAAATATGTTTAATTTTGCTATGCTGTGTCAGCACATGCTGAGTGCAAAATAACTGATCTTAAAAGAGTTCTTAAGTTGGGCATAGGCAGTGAAATTATATGAAATTTCATATAAAGCATATGTGACTGTATTTCTGTCTTGGAGGGTAGACCAACAGAAATGTAAACTACAACATGATGTCACAGGGGAGTTTTCTAAATTCTAAAATAAAAAAGTAAAATGGGTGGAACATATTCAGTTTAGGGTGAAAAGCAGAAAAGGTTTAATGGCTAATGTGTGCATCAAGAGATAAAACAGACGTTTAGTTTGAGCAGGCACTTGGTAAGTCAAGTTGGAAGATAATTTGTGGGTTGAGCAGAATGACACAAGGATAACAGTATACACTTTCCTATATGCTTGCAACACTAATTCTAGTTCATTCTAAGGCTACGTCTACACTAGTCTGGATACATTTGAAAATGAGTTTTCGCTTCTCCACACTATTGTTTTCAAAAGCTTTTCCTAAAGCATTTTCCAAAACTCTTGTCATTCACACTGAAACGACTGAAAACTCTGCCAGCCTGAACTGCGCATGCGTGGACAAGGGAAAGAAGAGTTGTACTCATGCAGTCAATGGTTGTACTCCTGTACTTTCTCGTGTACGCTCCTTGTATGATCTGAAACGCAAAGGCCTTAGAATTCTGCTGCTGAAAAGCAGCTCTGAATGAACAGTCAGTGTCCTTTGAAAAAATAAAGTTGTTGCATGTACAAACTTTCATTACATGAATTAACTTGCATTGGTTAACTTGCCTTAACAATGCCGTCAAAACAGAGACCAACAAAAACAAACGCCATGCAATGTCGTCCATCTTTGCTGAACCACGTCACGTGACCAAAATTGCATCATCGGCTTCGAATTCTCCATTTTCACTGCCCACTGTGTTTAAAAAATGATTCACTTTACAGAGCGTTTTCAAAAAGATGTGTTTTCGCGACTGAGTGTGGATGGAAGGGCAAAACACAAAAAAAATATTTTCAAATGAAAACATATCAGTGTGGACAGGGCCTAAATAAATTTGAGAAGTGCTTTACATTATGTACATATAAGTTTAAAACTGTAAATACGAAGTACGTTTCAGGTATTTTATCAAGACTTGGTTTGCATATTGTTACATAACATTGGCTGCACTAAATAGCAGTACAACTTCTAATACATAATAATAAAGAGTCTTTTATAAATAGGTTATGATTTATTATTGTTTTCTATTAATAACTTTGTCTCAGACACACTTTAACAGCTTAAAAGCATTTAGCAAGATGAATGTTATATAAAACACCTTGAAGGGGATTTAATTAAACCAAGTTTTCCTCTTTAGACTGCTTTCAGGTGAACGTGCTGCGTTTAAAGATAAAACATTCTTCCCATGCTTTTGAGCTCAAAAGGAGGGCCATCAAATCAGCTCAATAAACCTGGATGGCCTCAGGAGGAGCAATGTTCTTGCATGGTCTCGTGACATCACATGAGAGTCTAAGAGAGAGAGTCGAGCTGACAGTTGCCGAGTTTACATTAGGGGAGATGTCCAGCTTTATTTACTGATCAATGCAGTCAGTGAGGGTCACAGGCCTGAAGCAAAACACCTGCCTTCATGAGCTAAGAACACACTCACTGTGCAGTTTAAAACACACACATTCCATTTCCAATCTCTCAAGCTTGTGCAAATAAAATAGATGTTCTGAACCAATATTTGATGATATACATTTTTGAATACCATTTTTAAGTCATACTATCTAATCTTGATCGTTTCGCTTCTTTCCTTCACAAATATTTAATTCTATCTGTAGCACTTTATAATAAATACACACTACTAATCATTTATAAAGCTTTAAAAAATTGTTATTAAATAATTTATAAAGCATTGTTTCTATGTTATTACACATTTGTAAGCTGTTTATAAATATAAGATTAAAAGCTTTATTCTTGGTTTATTAATTATGGTCTATTTAATATAAATAATAACACTAAATCAGGTTTTATTGAGGATCAGTTTACATCACTTTTTTAATCACGTACAAATAACAACTAACAGGTTTTAAATAGGGAAAGAGAGTCATTTATAAATGATCAACTGATCCTCAATAAAACATGAAATTAATGTTATTTACCAAATTATATAGGTGCTAATAAACCAGCAATACAACCTTTACAATTATATTTATAGACTGCTTATAAATGTGTAACAAAATAGAAAGAATGGTTTTTAAATATTTGTTAACTTTTTAATAATGCCTAATGAATGATTAGTGTGTAGTTATTATAAAGTGCTACCATTTAATCCTACAAATGAAGAATCAGCAAGCAGTAGATCAGATTAACTCCGTTGACAGTTAAAAAAAAAAGCTCTGCAGGTATTAAACCAAATACATATGAAACCAAACTTTACAGTGAATAAAAGCTCAATCACAAGCACGCCAAACTGTGGTGGATGATTGAGTGAAGAAATGTTTAAATCATCTACATTTGGAATTAGAACAAGTTGATGTACATCCATACTGTACATTACAGAAAAATAACAAAATTTAATTAGCATCTTACCTTTCCAAAATCTCTGACATCAAACAAATCAAACGCTTCAAACAGCTCACTTTTCTTCATGCCAAAGATATCAGAGCAGGCTTGCAAAAATGTCCTGATGTTCTTCAAGCAGAGAAACTAGAAAAGAGAAGAAGTGGAATTATTATAAATATTTTCCTGCACAAACTCATGAACCAATGTACAATGCAAGCCCAATGTACTCATATGCAAAAAAAATATATTATTAAGACTCTTTAGATTGTTAGAGCTATCATTATCATTATTTTAAAATATGTCAAAAATAGTTATGTTATCAATAAATGAACATGCAAGAAATATGATTACATTCTCAATGTATTAATTAATATGCAACGAGAAGTTAAATAATATTTATTACAGTAGCAATATTAGTTTTTTCTCAAGTATGCAAGATACCATCCTGACACAGGAAATGTTCTTCAACAGGGCAGCCGTTTGTTTTTCTCACAACCGTGATTGTGATCTTAATGGGTGTTCTGTTATGCTCCGCAGATCAGCTCCTTTGCCTCCTCACTGGGAACAATATCAAAATGCAAGTTCCATCGGGACTCCATTTAACCAGTGCCATTACCATTCTGTACTCTGTAACCAGCTCCATTAGCACCCTCTAATGTGTTAACGGTTTCATTAGCAATTAGGATCAATGTTTACTGTCTGTAAGTCTTGCAACAAACATACAATTCTGGCTCACAACCTTAAAACAAAATCCCTTCTAAGGCTTCCAAGTATAAGGACATTGTAACCTTATCCTTCAGAGTTTATCACTGCTGAATGTGTCTTTTGAATCGATGTGGTTCAGTGTTAGTGGACATCTCCAGTTCTTGCAAACAGACTAAAATAAAATATTAACATATATGTTCTTATTCTTTTTAGCATGTTTCTAATATCAAACATAATTTGCCTGTTTGAACTTTGCACTAGAATAACTTAATATTGTGAAGAGTTCCTTTACAGTCAGCTTTCTTCCATTTGAACAAGATCAAAAGTGACACAAGCCTTGCTGCTCAGCTCTCATTGGTCCCCTCGTAATGACATCGCTAGAAGTCCAGAGCTGCACTTCTGCACAGATAAGACAAGCTAATGTTATGTGAGATAATCTACTTGACTGTTTACACTTGTTTGGGTTGAGGAGATTATCAAAAAGGCAAATCTAGCCCTTGGTCTGGAACCCTTGGTGTCTGAAGGATAAAGCCAGAGAGGAAAAAGGAGGAAGAGAGAGATAAAAGTTTTTTCTTGGAGCATTTCTGTTGATGAAGACAGTTATTTGGGACTTTGTGGAAGGCTTTTAATGTGGTGAAAAGAATGTTTTAACAAAATTAAATTGTAAATCGAATTTCAGATTTTGTACATTTAAAGCCCAAGGCAAACAAACGCGCAGAGACCCTCGTATATTATAAAACAATCTACAGAGAAAAACAAAATATAACTGGATTAATAGAATTTTTGGGAGTTCATTTTCTTAAATTTGCTGCATTTTAAGATTTAAAATCCTGAAGTATAGTCAGAGTAAAAGCTAAAATCTGCTATATGTTAAATCTTATTATTTGTTGTTGTATCTTGAAATACTTGATAATTAAGAATAAAAGCTTAAATTTAATCAACAAAAAGGGCACAAAAATTGAGTCATTGAAGTTTCCTGAATTTAGTGAATCTTAATGTGAAATTCCAAAATATCCATTTAATAGTTGAACATGTGGCAGGATTGAAACCTAAATATGTATATAACATGCTTAACAATAGAGAATGTTTTTCTAAATAAATACTCCAAATAAGTTTCTGTAAGTTAGTACCTTTCCCTGATTGCAAGTATTTGAACACACTTTGTCCCTTCATGTTTGCGGCGCTGTTTTATGCATTACAGTATCTCAGATCAAGTGTGTTTCATCATATACTTAGGTTTTCAATCCATCCATTCTATGATCTATGATCTGTTCTTTCCATTGTTTCATACTCATACACAGAAGTAAATTATATAAACTGTTTATGAAGAATGTTCTAACAAATAGAATATCTGTGGTGTGGTAACTAATGCAATGGATGATGAAACGATGGACCCAAAACTTTTTTAAAGAATAAAACATAAATCCAAAGATCATATTCAATCTGCTGAGCTCTGCTTTTCATTCCAGCAAACAAAGCAATATTTTGACCCCAAAGAAGATCAATGCCGACCTTGGCAATGTACTGTACTGATTTTTGTTGCATTTTCCAATGCAGTAATTGATTCATTCACATTATGCAAGGACTCTAGCTCTGAATCACACATGGCTTTGCATGTTTGTGAAATAGACCCAGAAAAAATCAGTGGTCCAATGTTGGACTTTCATTTGAGGCAGATCTGAGGTGAATTGTCCTTCACAGGGCATTGCACCCATGCGTGATATTGTACAGTCAACAATAATCAGCCAAGCGAAGAGATGACCAATGGTAGCATTAGAAAAGAAATTAACATTAATTGGATTCTACTTTTGATGTGTGTCTGTGAATATGTAAATGAGCAGCAAGCACATACATTTTCATGCTCAGAAGTCTGAGTAAGAATGGGTGGTATAAAGTTCCACACTATTCTAGATTTAATTCCAAAAAGAAACAATCCAACTGCAGTTATTGATAACTAGTTGTAAAAACACTCAATTAAAAGGCACAACAAAGATTACAGGAAAAATATCTTGACCTGACATTGAAACTTCAGTAAATGAACAATCCAAAAGCTTCTTTGCCTTTAAATTTAATTTTAAAATTGGCTTAAAAAAATCTGTTCAGATAATCTGTGTTTAAGTATTACACACTTTTCCTTTACAACAAATTGTGATTTGTGTGGGTTTTTGTATCAAAGAATAATTGTTGAATCGGTGAGATATTTCTTTAGGAAATGTTACTGTTACAGATGACTGCAGTCTTAACATAATCACAAAAACTGTCCACAAGTCATCCAGTAAAAAAAAAAAAAAAAAAATATATATATATATATATATATATTAAGATGTCAATTCATAATTGTTAATAACTGAAAATGTAGTTTAGAATTAATAAATGATGATTCGATAAATGGAGAAATGGATAAAGACAAATAATATATTCTACCTAATGTATTCCATCTCTTTTCTAATTAAGCTGATCCTGTGAAAATAGTAAAGGAAAGAGCTCATTCCATTCATCAAAAAGTATAATGTGGTGTATACATTCAAGTTTTTTTTTCTCATTTTAAATCTAACCTTGCGACATCTGGCACCTGTGACTCACAGACACACTAAGCAAGTAAAAGAAAAGAAAATACATGAAAGAAATATCGGTAGACAATCAATTCAAAGTTTATTAATAAAGAGCAACACTTTGTCGAACGAAATTGACCAGGGTGCTGAACAGAATAAAACCAGACAGATGGAGATGATAACAAAAAACAACAAACAAAAGAAATCCTCTTTCTCAATCCTGACCTCCCATTCTCAATAACAAGTATAAAAACGTCTGTTTTTAACAACGATTTAACAATACCCAACCCTGTAATGTTGCAAAACATCTGAGGTGTGTAAAAAAATGTTTTTCGTAACAATATGGTATTGTGTGATAGAGTTAAAAATGCAGCTTTAATACAATTTATTTGATATGATTTATTTTAAAAAGGTCTCAAAGGGAGATAAATAGCATATGAATCTCAGCAAGAAGGCTGCTAATTTAAATTATAAATAACGTTTGCCCTCACTTATATATAATATAATTTTTTTTTTAATATTTAATACTTAAATATTGCATTTAATAGACTAATTGGTTTGTTTTATTGATTAATAAAGAATGCAATGCAAGAGAAAAAAAATCTATTGTAGCCTTCCTTTCTATGCTGGGCATCAAATCTAACACTTACTGCAGGATAAATTGTTACGAGTTTTTTAGGCACAATAGATTTTTATTTACACATTTACAAGATGCTTTTTTCAAAGTGACTCACTGAGAAACTAGCATTTCTCATGAAGGTTAATCTCTCTGAAAATCCATGTGTTACATTTAGCAGAATACCTGCAAAAGCACCACAACTGCACTCAGAATCTCAAGTGTCTTATTTCACACTAGCACATTCATTTTAAAGAGCCATCAGCACTTTTAGATGAAACGTGATACAGTATAGCCACTTCTCTGTCACCCTGAAAGAGATCAAAAAAGTGCCTGGTGCTTCTAGAGCTCCCATTCATGGCTATTTTTAAACTAATCAAGATAAAAAAGATGAACCTTTTGGTGTGATGTCTTAGCTATGGATACAGTCTCAAATAAATGTTCATGTGAGTTCCGATAATGTTCATATATATCATTATTTAAACAGAAATTGCACTTTTATTGGTCAATTCAAACGCACTATTGCATATCACAATTAAATCTCCTCATTAACGACCACTTCAATATAATCAGTGCTGACAGTAAATGCTTTTAGGATGTTCGGATTACAATTCAAATCTCATAAGAAGACTAGACAGGTTTTTCCAAACACAATAATCATGGATTTTTCTGCAACCCAAGAGCCCCGGGTGAACATTAAAATGTCTGACTTCATACACAGATCTTACGATGCATGCGTCCGTCCTTTAGTTCCATGCCACTGTGTGAGTATCGCTATAAATTTGTAGCTGAAGTGCTACACATTTATATGTAAACATGTGATTCACAGTCGAGAGTGGGTCTCTTTACTTCTACTGATCCCAAAGCATTTATATTAAATCCAGTTACCTTGGTGACGGAAGGAAAGGTCGAATAGAGTGAGAGAGAGGAGGAGTCTCATGGAGGTATTAGACCTTATATTCATGTAAAGCTATACAAACCAAACATTCACAAAACACTTCCAATGTGAGAACATTTGCCTGAAAAATAAAGATTTGGTTCCTAAATGGTTTCAAACTTAGCTAAATATTATATTTAACCACTTTAACTCTGTTGGCCTAAAAATTATATTGTAATAATTCATCAGTTGAGACCGCAACTCAACATTCCACTCGTACGTTATTGAGAACAGCATTGTCTAATGATCAGGTGTGTTCATTAGTTTGCTCATAACTCTTCATGCAGATGAACGCTCCTTGCCAAGCAGTGCACCTGACTCCCCATATTTCACAGCAATGGCATTTCAAATGGCAAAACACATCTCAATAGATGTTTCCACAACAATCTGAAGTTCGACTTTGCTCTGAATCTTTAGTTCCAGTTCAATGTTGAGTAATAGAGCCCTTTACACCTAGCCATTTCCCCCTATTTCCCCTTTTGTACAATTCACTGACACTTTGCAACAAAACTATGGTATAAAATAGCTAATCATCTCTGCTCAATACTAAAATGCATAATTAGTTAAAAAAGGATCAGAACATTAAAAAAACAGTCTTAGACCAATGTGACATTTTCTAAACCTCTTATTTCCCCATGGGACATGTTAGTGATGAATGTGAACAGAATTTGTTATGTTGGAACAGTACAAAAGTCCAAATTGCAAAACAATTCCATAATTAATTCTCACACCAAAGTTATTTAATACAGAATGTTGAGCTGACAGTCATACTTATACAATAGTTATAAATTAATGAAATGGAAAGTGTGCAATTTAAAATGGATCAACTACGTATTTGCAGTAAAACCGTAGGGCCGAGTGGAAAAAGATCTATATGAGATGACCGCGCAAGAGATGGCGCAATTTATGATAAGGATTTGTTATTTTAAAATACTTAAATTCAAAAAGAGTAGACCTGTAAGGTATAAGGTGTTTAAATCAATTTAACCTAATGTTTAAAACCTTGTGACTTGGCCAACTTTGAAAGCAGTTTTCAGGTCATGCCTACTTTGTGAACAGTTAACTACAGTGAGTTCTGTATGAGGAGCCACATCTACATTTACTGTACCTTAGAATTAAAAAAAAATTCTAGTTACTTTCCTACATAAATATAATAAAACATAGTAGTTTGAGGGAAGCAAAAGCAGCACAGTAAAAAAAAACAAAAAAAAACAAGTGTTAAAATGACTCTAAATTGAGTCTATTTGCTCCTTCTCTACATAGAGATAAATGGACACAAAGCCCCTTAACTTATATAAAAAAGAAGACTTTACCTTAATACATTTGTAATCACAATAGGAATAAAAAAGGTGTTTGTTTTGTAGAGGAAATTACAAACAGTTTTTACAAAGTACAAGATTTTAGCAAAGACTTGAATCGAGAGCAGAAATTTTAACTCAACTCGAGTGTTATTTGTACCCTATTCAGAATGTATTTGGTTTTCCTCTGGATAGAGTTCATTTTACAGTCAAGACTTTATTGAGTAAGCAAAATTTTCAATAACAGATGCATGATGATACAAATATTCTTATAAAGACATACTGGTTCTCTAATACCCTAACTGTCTTAAATAAAAGCTTAAAACACGTAAATCAATAACAAATAAAAATCATTAAAAATGTAGATTCTCCATGAGTTGTAAAGGTCAAAATAAAGTGTCTGACATGGACATCATGTAAAGAGTATTGACAAGTCAAAACCCATTACTGGGGCTTTCAGCTAGCTGTTTCAATGTAAACGGAGACAGATGTCCCCTGTAACTTCACCATATTGCGTTCAAGGGACTTCAGACGACGTTCAGTTTCATTTCCTTCCTCCATCCCATTTCCTCATTTCCCCAGCGGGCGTGACTGCTCGGAAACTATCTACCAAACTAGTGGGCGTCTGCTTTAGTGTTTCCCCCTCAAGGCAGAAGATAGACTACAATGACAGTGTTATTTTCCACACACATACACAAACATCTGGTTACTTAGGGCCTGTGTTCAGATAACCTTCCCCTCATTGACTCTGCTGATTTCTAAATAAACTTTTGACACCTTGCCAAGCACCTGTTAGCATTTCCTTCCACTCCGCTCAACGAGTTAAACGGTACCCACCAAGTGTTACAATGCGTGAGAAAAATACTTGCTTTTTATGCTTTCTCAAACAAAGACTTCCACATTTTAGCTTTCATGTTGAACTGCTCCTATGCTCGTCTGTGGTAGGACTTGATAAAATCACTAAAGTTGCCTACTTTGTGGGCTGATTGAAGCAAGGAATCCGTTTTTATTTTGGGGGGGTTTAATGGCAGCTTGTCAAAATGAAACCTTGTCAAAATAAAATTATTAATAGTTAATTATTGAACCCTTTTTAGGATTCTTAGGGAACAAATTGAAGACTTATATCATAACTTCAAAAACCCATACAAACCTTTTTTGTATAATAAACAGTTATTCAATTATCCATCCTTCCATCTTCATGTCGGCTTTCTTCCCTTTCGGGGTCGCCAATCTCTGGCAACCCTTACACCATATTTATATTTTTTTATATTTATGAATTTTATGTTAATATCTGGCAACTCTTGAACCTTTTCTTAAACTATGGCACTGCTAGACATCACTTATCTTTTTATGGATTTACAAAAGTTTTCAGACAGAGGCAACTTTGTATTTTTTTTATAGCATTTAGAAGCTTTTTCTTAATCTCTGGCAACATCAAGCAAGAACAAAAACACATATCAAATGAGCTTTACAAGACCTAGAAACGTGATTATGACTTTTTAAGGCCTAAATTTTGGATTTTTAAATTTTACACTTTTAAGACCCAGCATAAACCCCATCGTTCCAAAAAACAATAAGGGTTACAGTCACTGTCTAAGAACTTAAATGTAAATCTAGCCAAGCTACCACTAATTTGTCTGCCCTGAAATTCAACCCCGCACTGAAAGAAATGCTGAAGTTGCAGGGGAGAATCCGGTATTATATTTTAATTACACGGCTATCAAGGGGTGAAGGGAACCCCAATGGACCCATCGGGCCCCTGGAGCTGTTCTGATGAGCTGGGGGCTGAGGCTTTTAGTTGGTCTCTTCGCTGCTTTTGTCTGAGACTTTCCCCCGGGACGCTAGCGTCTGTGCCCCATGTGCTGTAATGAGTCTGTGATAAAATAGCTGCCAAAAACGTCATGAATAATTCACGCAAAGATTCTGATGTTGCCCTTAGAGATGGAGATTTCACCTTCAGGCTCCAAACATCAGTTTACACAGACCATTTGCTCATTTTCAGATGCTTTCTTTGTTTTTCGTTATTGATCTATGGAAATTCTTTGGTGAATTGAGGCTCATGTCACTATAGATGAGAAGCAGAAGATTACGATTTAAGAAAATAGCATGCAAAACGATACGAAGATACGGTTTGTCAATGATGTATTATAATCAGAGTTGATCAACTCCTTTAATAAAAGTGAATTTTATCAGTACAAGACAATAAATTTGTTCATGTTCAAAAAATTAGGGGTAAAAAAACAAGCAAACTACCACTTACAACTTTTTTTGTGTGTAAAGTCTCGAGGAAAGTTGAACTTCTTTCAATGCGGTAGATATATTCAGTGATAGATTTTGATAGAGGAAGGAAAGTAAGTATTTGACCCCTGCATGTTTTGACCACTTGTCTTTAGACAAGAATGAATTAATCCATAGATGTAATAGTAGAACTTTTAGACAATGACTCACAGCTTGTGTCAAATTATGGATCAAATAGTGCTTTGCCTAAGCAAACAAAAATGCATTCCTAGAATGTTAAGAGAACATTCTTTCTAGCTGCAAACATTCAACGGCAACGTCAAACATTCTGTTGTGTTTTAAATTGCAACTCTGAGATGACAGAAGGGTCTGGTTGACCACCAACTTTACACACATCTTGCACTTTCTTGAGAAAGGATTTGGGGGATTTTAGCCCTTCAAATAATAGTGTGTTTCCAGTCGTTATCATGATGACTAAGATTATAGCTGCATTTAGATGTTGACATGGTTCCCCTGTAAAGCTCTGTGCCGTATATTATGATTATTGAAGCTCCATGAGGTGGGATCTTGCATTATCAGCCCATCGCTGAGGGTTATTAACATTTTTTTTGTGTATAATCTCACCAACTGTTGTCACCAAGGTGCCTGGCAAGGTTGTGGCAAACCATCCCTGCTTTGTGTAGATGTAAAATCACATCCCTGACGTCCTTAGACAGCTCTTTGCTCTTGACCTGGAGGGTTTTCTCAAATTATTGATAGATCTTCATACAAAATCAAATACTTATTTTCCTTACAGTATAATTTGACTGTTTTATTACTTTTAGACAATGAGGGACACTAACAAAAATAAACCCTGAGATATCATTGAAATAAACAGAGTTAAACATCCATGAGTTAAACTTGTATTTGGCCCATTGTTAAAACATGGTTTCATTCATGGTGACATAACTCTTTATGATAGCCACAGAAGTTGCAGTAGTTTGCATCAGGTTTGAACACATCTCTAAATAATATTTCTCTCATTTTAGATCTATTCTTCTGTTAGCAACTGTTAGCATAGCACTTCCTGGTTTCGACTGCGAGGAAGATGCTGGCCCAAATAAAGTGGAAACTGATCACCTTTTGAATGTTGAATGCATGTAGATTCGCAAAAGTGTCCTCGTGAAAATGTCGGTTTACTCCCGAGGTACAGGTGAAAAGATGAAGCTTAACCATTGCTACCTTACAGCCTTTTCTCTTTAAGGGGAATATATTACGACCGAATCACAGCAACTATGTTTGGATGAACACCTTTCAAGGTAACCTTGTGTGAGCGGTGGAAGGAGTCTAGACCGATTTGGGGAGTCCTATGCCACCCTTTGAAAAGTCTCTTTTCAGCGAATCAGAGTCAAATGTTTCTTTTTAAAAATGATAACTTGACACAATAATACTTTTCATGAATAAATGTCAAACTGTGAATTAAAGCCATGTTACCTATGACATGAAAGATATTTTCAAGGAGCAATAATACAGACTCTTTAATATTCGTCTTTAGGGGGATTCGTTTGACAATTGTAAAGGTCAGTGCTGTATCTAAGAGGGTCATGTTGTGGCAGCTTCGCCTTCATGAAAAAGAGAGAGAAACTGGTAATCAGGTCCAGACTTTGAGCAGATGGTGTTTGACAGCACGGAAGCAGAGTCATATCTCACTGGGCACTGTTTTCAATAAAGCAGCTTCCCACGGACACTGAAACTAATCCTGCACCCTCACCTGATAGAGCAATACCAATAAGCCCTGACTAAAATCAGGCAAGAATTTGGTCTGACTCTCATCCTGACTGGAACCTGAGCTGCGGACTCACAGCTTGAGTCAAATTATGGATCAAATAGTGCTTTGCCTAAGCAAACAAAAATGCATTCCTAGAACGTTTTTCTAATGTTAAGAGAACATTCTTTCTAGCTGCAAACATTCAACGGCAAAGTCAAACATTCTGTTGTGTTTTAAATTTCAACTCTGAGATGACAGAAGGGTCTGGTTGACCACCAACTTTACACACATCTTCCACTTTCTTGAGAAAGGATTTGGGGGATTTTAGCCCTTCAAATAATAGTGTGTTTCCAGTCGTTATCATGATGACTAAGATTATAGCTGCATTTAGATTGTTGACATGGTTCCCCTGTAAAGCTCTGTGCCGTATTTTATGATTACTGAAGCTCCGTGAGGTGGGACCTTGCATTATGAGCACATCGCTGAGGGGTATTAACCATTTTTTGTGTATAATCTCACCAACTGTTGTCACCAAGAGGCATGGCAAGGTTGTGGCAAACCATCCCTGCTTTGTGTAGATGTAAAATCACATCCCTGACATCCTTAGACAGCTCTTTGCTCTTGACCTGGAGGGTTTTCTCAAAATATTGATAGATCTTCATACAAAATCAAATACTTATTTTCCTCACAGTATGATTTGACTGTTTTATCATTTATGTCCAGTTTTTGGCATTCGTTTGAACTGTATAATGCTTATGCATACTATAAATGAAAAAGTACAAAATATATTTAATGTAATTGTTTAAAAGTAATGATTTTTTTGTGCAAGTAGTTGTTGCCTTTTTGGAATTTTTTTCCACTTCACTTAAATTAATAAAGTAAATTTTTTTCACTAGCCATGCAATTAAACCATTCTTTTTAAGTGTTTAAGTGTTTCCAAATGTAAAAAAATTAAGTTTACAAATGTATGTAGTCTTGTCATGTAAACAGTTAATGTCTCATTATCATTACAAAACTATTTTATACAACTTGTAAAGACACGACTGCTTGTGAACATACAGCTGAAGTTAAACATATAATAGATGTAGCGTTTGTAAGGTAGCGTCTCTTCATAAAGTAACCGCACTACCCAAACACCCGGTAGAGGGCGGTATTCAGCACGTAAATAACGGTACAGTGCATTTCATCGCTTTTTTCCCCATGTAACAAAACTTCTGATCAAAATGTAGTTTTGTTTTAAACCCAAGCCCAGTTTATTCACGCACAAAACAGTTGGTTACGAAAAACAATCTCTAGAAACTTCAATAATGGCGTTTATCATTCACACCTGGACGTAAACAAACTAATTAGCTTCGCGCATCCCCCTCACCTGTGACATCTGCGGTCTCAGGTTGATCTCCCTCAGGTTGATGGACAGCGGTCTCAGGTTGTTTAGCAGCTGGCATAGAAGCACCCCGTCCCTCAGGGTCTGTGCCAGGTCGAACACCTGAGCTGACTCCCATGTCACCCGATGGTTCGGTGGCAGCACTCTACAATTGATCAGCCATAGCGCACACTGTCTCCAATGCTCCATCATGTCCAGTGATGAAAGAGCTAACAGATATCCAACAGCAGAGCGTCTTCTCGTCCGAGGGGCATAGCAGAATCACGGGCGAGTTCAAATCTCGATGGTGCTGGGAAGATAGAGATAGAGGGACACTGTCCGTGTGCTGCTGCTCTCCTCATTCGCTCTTTCACCTCTTCTGTTCCGCTCGCTCACCCCTCCCCGCGCCCTCCCTCTCTCTTTCTCTCTCTCCCCCTAGATGTGTTCTGTGTGTGGCTTCCTGCTTCGGGTGCTCGAGTTCCGTTTATCGCTGATGTCACTTTATCACCGAAACACAAAGAGGACAAAATCCTCACCGGGTGAAAACATGACATGTTAAACTATTTATTTATTTATTTATTTATTTATTTATTTATTTATTTATTTATTTATTTATTTATTTATTTATTTATTTATTTATTTATTTATTTATTTGTTTGTTTGTTTGTCGTTATTATTAATTTTTAAATTATTATTTTTATCGTTTTTTAATTAATTCATCCATCCTACCAACCATCCATCTATCTATCTATCTATCTATCTATCTATCTATCTATCTATCTATCTATCTATCTATCTATCTATCTATCTATCTATCTATCTATCTATCTATCTATCTCATCCATCCATCCATCCATCCATCCATCCATCCATCCATCCATCCTTCCATCCATCCATCCATCCATCCATTAATTTCACTCATATCGAGTCTTTTACTTTTGAAGTGAATTTCCTGAGTGCTTTTATATTGATTAGCCAAGTATTGCAAGCATTATTGGCGCAAGTAAAGAAGCGCACTGGGCGGGCTGTCCATGAAGGGTGAGGGGGAGGGGGAGGGGGGGGGTCCAAGAAGGTGACCCCAGCCCGAGTCCCCCTATGAGAAATGAAGAAGTGAAAGGGATGGAGGTGGGTTTTTGCTTTCAATCATCAAGTCAACAGAGAAGCTTTGGTTTTTTGTATTCTAGACTAGAGAGTGTGTAAATTCACGGAAACAGCTGGGACCGGATGAACAATTACATGTGACACTCCTCCTGAAATCAATTACGTTTGCCATTCAATTCTTGAAGCAATTTGTCTGGGCAAATGCAAGAATAGGATATAATCTCTCATTGATAATCTCTCTTTTTTTTAGATAATCATGTTTAGGGAGAGCTCCATTGACTCCCAAGTAAAGGCAGCTGGCAAGGTTAAAAAAAAGTATAATATCCATCATCCAGGAGCTCCATTTGTACTTAGGACTTCATTGCAACTTTTGTACTGTGACAGTTTTTATTTTTCATTATCTTTACATGGCTATGTTGTCTTTTATAGCTGATTACAGTACATCCGTTCATGATCCCCCAAGAACTTACACTGTTTAAATGGATGTATGAGTATCAAGTTTGTAGGTACTACAACAACCAATTTCAGTAACATGTCACCAAATTGAGTCCGTTTTTTTATTCACCCAAATGTTAGCATGCACGGAAAAAAAATCAGTTAAAAAACAGAGAAACTACTTGCAGAAAATTACCATTAAATTTTAAATTTTTTATGGACATTCTGTTTATTAAAAATGTTTAAAAAAATCTATAAGTTTACAGCAAACTCCCAGTATTACTACAAACAGTTCCATAAAAATATAAAGGGTAATATCTGTAAAACTAAAACATATTTTAAATGTGTACTGGTTCTATTTATAGTTATATTAAAATATTTTTACAAATGTTTTTTTTTTCACCAAAACAACATAGTGGTTAATAATCATATTCAAATAAACATCACTGGAATGTAGTACCTTTTAAACAAAACTTTGTCTTGTTCAAAGTATTTGTATAATGTAGAGCAGAGGTTGACAAAGTCAATTCTGGAGGGCCACAGTTTTGCTCCAACCTTAACAGAACACATTCCCACTTAATTTACTTTATCTTTTCTATCAGTAACAGAAAGACAGCTCAAAAACATCCTCTATTAGTCAACAAAAGTCTATATTTTAAATGAAATAATTATTTTACACATTATTTCATCTATTATTATTAATCCCTAATTAAATTGATATCTCTAAAGATAACCATGTAAACAAATAGTACTCTTCCTGATGCATTTATTTCACTGTCTGTCTATAAAGCCTGAGGAAGCTTAACATATTGTACAGAAGGACTGTTGAATTAGAGCGATGACACAGAGCGTTTAAAACTTCTCATGATGATAAGTGCAACTAAAGGTTGAATAATAATATATTTGGGTAGTATTTACTACAGTAATCTTTACAATAATGTTGGTTATAGAAGAGGAACCACATTTACATTGCGATTAGAGAGCTTGAAATAACTTAATCTGCATTATGGAATATGTTTCAGTAGATTATAAATCTGAACAGCGCTGCTATAACTCAACTGAACAGTATTCAATAATGTCATTTCAAGTTTTTAGAGTGCTGAGTTGCTGTATGGAGGGATTTGTGTTACATAGTGTCATATAAATCACAGGCCATTCAGAGATGGTTTCGATGGAATTTCGAGAACCTATTTGTAATTTAATGCTCTTGGTTTTAGACACGGATGTATAGAAACAGTGTGTAACAGAAAGTTGGCTGAAGGAAGCATTCTCCAGATACGCAGCAGAGGACTAGAATGATGTTGTAACAGATATCCAGTTTCTCTCAGTCTGTTTCAGTCATCATGAGCTTGAGGAGGTCTGCATCAAATCTTCCACTTCATCATCTGAAAATGCTCCTTGGATAATGTTCCCCATGAAAAGCTGTGCAACTCAAGCCATGCTTTAAAGCTCAAAAGGTCAATACATTGTTCAAATATTTGTTAAGATAACTTGTACTGTAACAGTTTTTGTACCACCGCAGGGACGCTGTTTGGAGAAGAATGCTCTCTTGAAATGACATATTTTATTAACCTACATTGAGCGAGACAGTGGACCAGGGGGTCTTGCGCATGCTGTGGCACATATTAAACCATCTGTCGTTAATAAACAAGGTGTGGTTGAAGTATAATGAGGTCTGTGGGATTTTCTTCATTTAATTTTCCAGCGTTAAATTGGAAAATTCTGAAAATCTGTGCCCTTTAGCACAAAAGACAGACAGGTCCTTGACATCTGTCACAAATCAAATCAGTTATGTCCTCCTTACACACGTGAAGACCATGCGTCATTAATGAAATGTTTAATGTGATCCTAAACAGTAGAAATTAAATAAAGTGTTAAATAACAGAACATGGCACAACACATAAACTTTGAAAGAACCAAAAAAACAAATGGTTTCTGAATTGAAGCAGAACATTTGAGCCTGCTCCAGGAAGGAAAAAAATGTTAATTTGTGACACAAAAACTGCACAGATGGTGCTTACAATTTTGAAAATGATAAAGCGTGGTCAATCAAAAAGCAGTGATAAAGTGTTTTCAAATATCATTACTTAAACCGTCACTGAAATCTTTATCTTTTTGAAGATGGGCAAATACAAAATAAAAGTCCTTATCTTAAACAAATTTACGTTTTTAATATACAAATTGTTATATTCATTCAAAAGGATCCCTGTGAATGGTACACAGCAAATGTTAAATTAAAACGGCCATAGTTTTAAATCTAATTCTTTCAAAGTTTATTTAACACACAAGTCAGTGTTAATTTTGCTCTGGCCAATGCAAATACTGGCTAAAAAGTATTTGAGAGCAAATAATAAATCCTACATCATCCAAAATAAATACTGAAGCTTAATTAATTTTTTAAACCACATTGAAATATATCCAGTGTTTATCTAATATCGACTGGTGTTTTAATTAAACTCGCTTGGTGGTACATTTAACACTGGGGCAGTGTTGATATAGGTTTTCACCAGCAGTGGTCATTTGACACAAATGTGTAATTGTATAAAGACAATTCTTGACTTATTTATTAAAGTTAGGCATTATAGCAAACAAGCAACACATTGAAAGACTTTCAGGGATTCGGAGAGGTTTACTTATATTTATAAATGTGAGTTTCAGATAATGTTTCAGATTTTCATCTGGCAGTAAAACAGGCTTGGAATAAAAATTTCACTTCATTTTAAAATATCTATTTACTTTCATTATTGGAGGAAATCAGCTTGATTTAAAGTAAAAATGTTGTTATGAGGATCTGATCAAAAAGCAAAAATGGCAAACTATTTGAACGTTATAATATAGTAACATTTGAACACTTAATGTGATTATACAATTACAGATTTTTCTACATTTAAGAAGTAATTCAGTAATAATGATTTGTATTTTTCTACATTAACATGTGCAAGAAGTCTTCCTCCTTCCCACTTAGCTAAAGACAACACAAGATGTCACATTAACCCAGAGGAGTGTTAATGTGGGCCGCAGTCCAGCACAATTTAGCTTCAACCTAGCTTTAGATTCTACTAATTAAGGTCCTCTTCTCTTGGCATGTTGGAATCTACTCTTTTTCACTCTTAAAACAAGATTGAAACAAAAACAGCCATCTAGAATTGGCCACACAACTGCTTTAAGCAGTTCTGAAACATCACCACCGTACTAAAATTCTCTCAGCAAAAGCCACATTTTACATAATCCACTGCAACCTGCTTTCAAAGATAGCAGACAATCTGTCATTTTCCTGACTAAGTGGCAAAGCACGCATCTAAGCATCTCTGTTGGTTGATTTTTGGCAGGTTGGTTGTCAGTCCCCACTCTGCTTCTCTCGTTCCTCAGAACACCTCCCTAGCAAGTTTATCACCACAGAAGGACAGCTTCCACCTGATCATCGATCACAAACGAATCCTCAAGAGAAGTTCTCATGTTCTCACCAAAATCCATTCTTTCACAAAACAGGAGGGGTTTATCTGCATTGCACTGCTTTGTGATTGGACAGACATCTGAAAGAGGAAGTGTGACAATGTGGGTTTGAGCAAGAAGGAAGTGATGAATGCAGGAAGTGTGGAGCCAATGCTATCTCATTCTCCCTTCTTAATTTTAGAGAGTTTGGCAGGCGGCAGATAGTCCCCTCTGAGCTGACAGATGATCAAAGCTACACACACTCAGCAAATGCTCTGAGAGACATTGCTGCCATTCCAAAAGCTAGCATCATTGTCATGAGCGGCATTGAGCAGGAAATTTATAGCCAGACGCGGTGTGCTAATGACACCGCAACTGCTGATAATGCCTGATGGCTCTCTCAGTGCAGGAATCATGATTAGATTTCACATCTAAAGATCAAGGTTAGCTCTGAAAAGTAACTCTGAAAGGTAACCCGAGCTATGATTACACACTCATTGTCTGTTGTGACCACTGTTACTGTAGTGGTGAACTTGGTTTCCTCTTAGCAAGAAAGTGACAAGTTTCCTGTGTTTGGCACTGTGTTTGATTATCAGCTTCACAACACAAATTCAGGAACATAATAAAATGAATAATAATGAATCAAATTAAACAAATGTTATTTCCCAAACTTATTTGTATGTTTAAAGTGAAAATGTTTAGACTAAGATGTTAAATTAAAAGTCAATATTAGAAATACATTTGAAAATACACAGTGCTTGTTATAGTGTTAGTTTTAGGTACCAAACATTAGTATTTTTGCAATGCTTTGAGATGATACGCGCTTGTAGAAAAAGTTTGGAATCACTTCAGAATTTCTAATTTGGATAATGACCAAATCCTGTCACCATTTTAATATATTTTTTTTTCCAAAGGTCATTTTTATTCATAATGTAGTGCAAGACATGGACAAAAGGTTGAATTTAAAGTTAACTTGGCTGAGGTTTGGGGTCCATATGCGTAGTTCACACTATGCTGATTTCTGAGAACGAAAGACACAAAGCTCTCGTTTATTAAAGCAGACATTGAGAATCAACATTCATGTTTTGGCTCAATTTTTTGCATCCATGTACCCAAGTTGGTAAAAAAGCAAAAAGAAAAATGGGTCTACATCTTTATAAACAGAATTAAAGGAAGCTTTAAAGTTAAAACAGCTTAAATTCAAATAGCTTTACACTGAATTCAGCCCAAAAAACCCCAAATTTAAAAAAATTATTTCTCAGAACATATATTTAAAATTAATATTTTACACGTCAATACTTTAGTACTAATTTAATAGAGCCCAGTCTAACGGCTGACTAAAGCCTCACTTTGTCATAGTTAACAATTTACATGAGTATGGATGTAGCAGGATATACCATAAGATTGACCAATCTGTTTTTCTGTAGTAAAATATACCTTTACCCTTCCACCAACATTGAGCACTTTTTAAATGTCTTTCTTTCAAATCAGTCATAGACACTAATTGTTTATGTGCCTTCAACAGCTTTAACAATATATGAAAATTATGAAATAGCCATAGACAAAAAAATGCAGGTTATGTTATTTACTGTAATGTGTAAGGCATGAATGGAATTTGTGTAAGGGGTGGAGTTAACATGTTTGCAAACATTAGCTCAATGTGCTAGTGACTCAGGGAAACAGCTGTAAAAATGCACCCAGAAGGACTGGTTTTTGTTTGTAAGTGCTTCAAAGATTCTTAAAGCTGACTAATCAGTTCTGAAGGCTGACAAACTATGTTGTGAGAGATTTTTTAGACGGTCACCTAAGGCCTGCACTGTGGAAGACAAGGTATTTACACCACCAAATGTGGGAGTGGGAAAACACATACTCAACAGTCCTTATTTCGACTCCTCTCTGGAAATGATTCTCTACATAAAGAAAACAAACATCTATTTTTTCCCTTAATTAATGTAGCCAGCATTAACAATCGCAGTCAAATAGACATGTTTTATGCAGTTCCAAGGTTCATAATTGACTAAGAATTTATTTTGTGTAACTGTTTAATGTCTTTAAATGATATACGTAAAGGTATTATTAAAGATATTATGTGATACTTGCTCTATTTTCTGGATGACCCCACATGATTTTGCTTCATGCAGCAATATTTGAGTTCTTACTTGAAAATCATTAACAGAAAATTTACATTGTTTATGTTTAAGCCCTTTATTGAAAGTCAAGATGTAGTTTCAATATCTTTAGTAATGTAAAAATAGTTGGTTTGTACTATAATTATGCGTCTATTATATGCGTCTATATTATATGAAATGTGCAATTACTACACAACCATGCAAAAATAAAACATGGCAGTACAGTTTCCAAACCATTTAGAGTATAAATACACACAAAAATACTTTTTACTAATTATCTTTGTTTATTTTTTTTTCTTTACAGCGCAGTGTAAACATTTCCAGTAAAAAAAATATTTCTCAGTTATAAAAAAGGTACTCTGTAAAGGCTGAACCTTAGTAATTTGAGTTTAAATGCCGCTTAAAGGAGGTTGATTATTTTTTTTTTCTCCGGATATTCTGTGGCAAACCTGAAATTTGTAACCGGTTTAAAAGAGTTGCACATTGAACATGGAACGGTGTCTGGTACATCCATCAACTCAACTTCTAACTGTAAATTACCAAAAGTCAACATGAATCATGAAACTTCATTTTTAGACACTTTTGAATTATTAAGTCCAGGGTGGAATGCATACTGTGGATATAGATTAGCATGCTACTGGGATTTCACTTTATTAGGTCAAATAAACCAATGAGTAAATAAAAGAATAATGAAAAAAACATAGTTTGAACAGATGGCCCGACCTCGAGAGCTTGCTTGTAGACAGTGTTTGTTACACTTTCTTCCTGCCTGTTTCCTCTGTTCTGCCTCGACAGGCCTCCAGGTTTAACCGCTGAACTCCAGGAGTCCAGCGCTGAAGCAGCACGAGACACAAGGCACAACACAGTAAAAGATAAAAGCAAGCCAGCTGACTTCACAGCAGCTGTTAAATTAACACCAGAACACAGCTTCATTTTTAAAGGATTCATGCTATCAATAGTATTTTTTAGCTGTTAAACAGAACAATTTCTTGGATGCTGAAAAAATACCTCATTAATTTTTTTCTGTTGGTTTGGAACTACTTGAGTCAATTCGTCAGGAAAGCAATGTTGCTAACTATTAAAATGCATCAAAATGCTTTTAATTGTTCATTATTATACATATGTTGAATATTTTCCTTGAACATAGAATGTAGTTTTGCAGAACCAAGATTTTGAAATGCAACCCACTGAAAAAGAGAATCTTTTCTGCCTCTAGTGACAAGATTCACTTTCCTTACTCTTATTTCCATCAGCTGGCATTCATGTTCTCACAAAAGATGGTCTGTCTTACACAATGCATTTAAACATTTAATAGGTTTTATTATAGCTTTGAAGTGTTACATAACAAATAATATACATTTATTTACAAAAAATACCTGTAATCATACTGCCATCTAGTGGTTGGCAGCTGTTGACTAGTGAAACTTAATTCAGAATACATTCATAAAAGATTATACTAAAATGTATAAAAAGTGCACATTTAAGTATTTTGGTACACATTTTGTGTACACAGAGAGTATAGTTTGTGACCTTTTTGCTTACAGACAGGAACTATGGTTTCATCTATTACACGAAAAAAGTTTAAGCACACCATTATGAAATCAAGTTTTGTTGTAGCATGTAGGCACTTTACATCTCACAGTTTGTAAAATAGTTCAATAAACTTTTAATTAAAAAACAACAACATTATTTTTGGCTTTCATGAAACAAAAAGAGAGCGGTTCTTGAATTCCCTAATTTGGAACATATGGGTCTGATAAACGCTAAATCGTTTCTCATTTAAGTCTTTTGTCACCTCACAGTTTGTGAACTAAATCCAGAGTACCCGTCTGGCAGGGATGTGGCTTTAGAAACCAACACCATAATTAGCAAAATCAGAAATAACATGCCTGAATAAATACAACAAAATGTTAAAATAATCCAAAATAATTAGAATTATTACACAGTGTGATGATTAAGATGAGCCAATTCCGACCAGCAGCGCTATCAAGAAAGCCAGGTTTCCAATCAAAAACAGGACGAGCAGGACCACTTCTGCTTTCATCTGAAAAAAGAAAGAAACTTTGTTCTGAAACAGGTATTTTATGGTTATATTTGCTAAATTATTTACTTTAAAAAAGCACCAATGTGATCATGATGGACTTACCGATCCACAGCCACAAATCTCAGTATCTGAAAAAATAACAAATAAATATCTTCAATTAGCAACTATATTTACCTATTCTTATATTATCTATTTTATTAGTATTTTAGAATACAAATACCAAAATATTAAATCACACAAATTATTTTCAAGGTTCAGCATCATTTTTAAAATTAAAATATTTTGATTAGAATTTCTTAAAAAAAAAAACATTCAAAAGCGAACAATTAGGTTTGTCTCAACACAAAAGTAAAATGTATGACCATATAGTAAAAAAGATTAAGAGCAAATGTGTTTATTCTACTAGTTAAGTTCAGAAACATATTGTGTAAAAAAAAAGTTTTTACACAACTTGTTCAATTTGGTGTATAACCTACCTTTTTTCTTGGCTCGTAAATTGAGATCTTGAAGAACGTACATGATGGCCTCCCAGGCAACAAAACCTCCCATAACCTTCATCATCCATCCATCCTCACTTCCTCCACCTATCAGCTCCAAGCCAGTGAATATTGCAGCAACTTCATCACAAAGTGAACACAGGTTTCAGTTAGCGGTCAGGACAATGCTAACAGGACTTTGATGTAACCGGTTTACTGTACCTGCCAGGCATTTTACTGAGAAAGCTATGAAGGAATGAGCCCAGTTGAAGACGAATCGCCTGAACAGTAAAGCATTTGAACAAAAAATTTTATTCAAGATACAAAAAGTATATGTTTGTCTGCTGTGAATATTGAGGATTGTCCCTCACCGTTCGTGTTGTGGATCACAGCGGAAAGCAGCAACGATTGGTTGAATCAAACTCAAGATCATCACCAAACAGCCCAGCACAGGATGAGCTCCCTGAACACACACAAACATCATGAGACAACTAAGTCTGAAAAACACCATCAAATACTCTGACTGAGTATAGAAGAGAAACAAGGAGTGAATGTTTGGATAGTAATGTCATAATAAATTGGAGTGTTTGGTATAGAATTAAAAATGATTTCAAGCTGGCAGAAAAATTCCATTTAGTTTAAAACTTCATGGATGCAAATAGTAACACTTTAAAATAAAATTACATAAACAACTTTCATAAATACTTTAATGTATTATAAACCATGTAGTTTTTCTGTACCAATTCCTGTAATTAGGATTTGTTTCTGTCTGCATTATCCATCAGAGCAAAATAATGGGAACGAACTCTTATTGTGGTTATGCTTTTGACAATTTTTTGACAAATGGAATTTAAGTGAATTTACCCCAGCCCAGTCTTGAGCATACGCGAACACTATAATGAATGCGATGGCTGTTGCAGTGACCGACAGCGACATCAGAAGCACATGGGCCTGTGGGGAAGAAAACAAAACAAAGAACAACCATCATCAATACTATAATCAATATATTTATGTCACTCCAAATTTGACAGAAGAATAGTGAAACATGATATGAATATGTCAAACTGAAGTCCTGTGTGCAGTAGGATAGTTATAATAGAAACTATTTATATAAACATTTTAGTTATTGTTTTACAGTAAAAGGAGTGATTTTGACTTTTGACTGATGATTTTCCCCCCCAAAAAAACATCACCGTTAGGCATGATGCCTGTTAAGAAGTTGAGAAGGATGCTTTGGTGACTTTTCTTTCTGTCTATTTTGTGTTTCATGTCCTAGTTTTAGATCCTGTGACTGTAAATAACCTTGATATATTTTTTTTTTTTAAGTATTAATTAAATGTTACTGAAAATGATTTAATCCGAGTTCATGTTTCCACATTAATGGGCATTAGCTTAATGGCTTGGTAATGATTGTTTGAGGAAGTTCTATGCTAACCAAGGGAGAATTCCCTTGTCTTTAGAAACAAGCTTAAATGCTGGGAAAAACACAGATCAATTAGAGTAAAAAAGCATTAAGCCATACAAGAAATAAACATATGGCTTACCACAAACCAGAAATCTTTACCAAAGCAGCCTTGACCCTTAGCAACACCCTTTAAATAGCGTGCTATAAGCATCCCTAGACTACCCGTGGTCATCCAGGCGATTAACATTAGGCAGCCTAAACAAAAACAACAATTTTAGAATTCAAATTTACAAGACGATGATTTAAATGGTCGTTCTCTACTCACCATGAGCTTTAACAATAGCAGGGAATTGTTCACCGCTTGTGGCCACACCTGGACTCAATAAGTTAACCTTGGCGGTACTAATAAATTTATCTGTGTGGTACTGGATGTTATCTAATAAAAAGGAAAGATTCAATAATAATATAGCATGGCAAGCATTCTGAAAACATACCAGAACAAATGTTTTGGAGTTTAGACTTTGTAAGAAACACAGACCTCCACTAGTGGATCCACCAGCGATCATGAGGAAGTACTCCTCAGTGGATGCTGCTCTGCTTGCTGTGCTAATAGCATTACGAGAAGTAAAGGAACAATTGATTTGTCCGTTTGTCATTGAAGTGACAATGTTGGTCACATTCCCCTGTAAAAAAACAAATAATTTGTGTCAGTGATAAAATCTGGTATGCTTTCAATAATAAATAAAACATTCCCTTTTCAAAAGATACACTCAAACAGGAAAATCCTCAGAGTAAAAGAGAATAGCAGGGGCATTTGATTCTCTACATGTGAATTTACTGTCTAGCTCTTCCATGAACGGGTCTATTTGGCAAGGTTGCATGGTATATAAAAGTATATGGTTAACTCCTAAGTTAATCATAGAGCTCCTTTTAAAATTAGGAAATATAAGCATCCATGTTCTATGGATCTATCTATGGGGACCATGTAAATATTAGAAGAAAAGATTGTTGTAATAATTAACGCTTTACATAAAACTAGTTTGTGGGCAATTTGCAGAATCCAGTTAACCTACTTGGATGTTTTATGCTGTATTTAAGGAAAAGAAACAAGAGCACCCGGACGTGAAGATAATTCGTACTCCCATCAATATGAACTCCCAGAACATGAACTTCCACTTAATTTATGTTCTACAGGGAATAGCCTCATAGAAACAAATGTTCATTTACTGTAGGGGAACTCAGTGAGCAAAACTCCAAAAGATACACATAGTGTCTTATAGTTGTTTTAAAACACTCTGTGGCCAATCTGTAGATTTGACCCTGAGGAGTGCCCTGTGGTTTATTCATACCAGCTCGAGAATTGTAGGGCGTCTTTTTCCAGTGTTGTAAGCGTGTTGCACATTTAGAATTCCACTGCTGTTTTTGCCACAGATGTAGACGTCATCATTACCCTGCAATCAGACAGAATATCTACTTATCTTTCAAAGAACTAACCAAAGCGCCTAATAACTTTACTAATAAAGGTGACACAAATATCTGACGATCAAATATGTTTTTCTAACGTAATAGTGACCCATCCTTATATATTCTACCATTGAATTGTCATCTGAAAAGCCAATGGCGACATATCCATCAGCCTTCCCAATCATTTCGATCTTCTTCATTGCCTGGTCTGGGAAAGACTGAACAGCCAGAAAGAAACAGCCCGTGTTGGTGTTTGGGTCACAATTGGATGGCTGACTGAAGCAGACCTTGGTTGTCCCACAATCAGGATTTGAAGAAACCTGAAAATGTAAAATGAAATTTCAGCTTTCAGCTTTCAAGAGTCAGGCAACTTTTAGAACTAGAATCAAAGTAACACTTACAGTAGCATTAGAAACAAAAGGAGTTCCAGTGCCCGTGTATGAAACAGCAGGGCTCTTGACATTCATCCAAAAGGTTGCATAACTTTTCAAAACTGTTGCCCTGCAAGAACATTTTAAATGGTTAATTACATATCTTAATAAGAAACATGACCAAATTAAAGATGAATAGTAGCGTCCAATTGCAAGCCCTTGATGAAATCTTACTGGAATTCAATGTTGCTGAGCTGTCCAGATGAGGGCGCTGTCCATGTAGCTTGTATTGTGTTCTTTTTATAGTCTGATGTGTGAGTAACTGCACCTTTCTGAATAAAGGAATGTTAAAAATATGTTTTTAACAAGCTGTGAGAAACATTTTTATAGGTAGAAAAACTGGATTGTGAGTAATCCTATCTGCTGTCAAATGTGAATGTATCGGTAGACTCATAAAAGTAATCATGAGCAGAACCCCAAGTGAATAAATAGATACAAATAAAGCCCTGAATAACAACTAAATATATACTGACAGAAAATAAATCAAAAAACTTATTAACAACCAAATAAACACTCGACAATACACAAAGAAACACTACAAAAATACAGTTTATATATACTAACAGTAAAATACACTTATATGGACTATGTGAAATCTCTAAAATATAGGACATTTGGGGGACTTAATCACTAGGGGTTTCACTTCTAAATGTGCTTATGCTCAAAAATGGCCGTACATACATTCTCAATGTTTTGTGATTTCTAAATAAAAATAACTTTACATGAAAGTGTGATTTTCTGCCAGAAAATCTTGTGTACAAAATTTCTGTAGATGGTCTGAGTAATTGGCAACACCTCGTGGTGACTTCCTACACTTTCAGAGCATTTCAAAACATGCTAAAGTAATATGCATACACTTTAAACGTTGGTTTTAAAACATTTGTTTTAAATGCATACATTTTAGACATGTATATATAATACCTTAAAGTGAACATTAAATCACATGATGTTATTGATAAAACCATAAAACTAATAAAACCCAGATCAGAGGAGGTGTACACGTCGATATGGACATGGGCATAATGATGTTCATAAGAAAGAAAAGAGTTTAAGAAAATCAGCCACTTCTTTTGACTCTTCTACCGGAGTCAAAAAATGAGCATAAATAACACTTCCTGGGGCTTTGTGATTAATAAAGTGAACTTGAAGATGTGATTATGGTGGTTGATTAAATCAGAATTACTCAAACTTGGCTATGATTTTTCACCCCCCTACATAAACTGGTTGCAAACTTTTTCTGCTAAAACTGTGTTGAAGACTCACAGTCAATCCACTGCAGTCGATGGTTTGCACAAAAGATCCGGTCACAGCAAAAGTTCCAATGGGACCACTCTGTCCAACCCGGCGGGCTTGAAGCATTATTCCTTCAAAATAATTTTGGGATTGGGCAGCTACAGTTACTGGAAAATAAGTAAAACAAAATATGAAAAATAAGATCAAAATGCCAAATGTTAATGGATGAAAGGGTCCTAAAGCAAAATAGCTGACTTACTTCACTATACCAACAAAACGTTAAAAATCCCACTTGACATAAAACAAATTACGCTGATGAATAAATATGGCAAACCAAAATGAACAGTTTTATGCAAATAAAGTAAGGTTTATTTCAAACTTTGTCTTCATCACAAACCTTAAAAACACTGTCTTTGTAGCAATTACATACTGTGGTTTTAAAAGAAAATAAAAAATTCACTCATACACTGTAGAAATTGCTGAGAATTTCTTGATGAATTTCCAAAAAATGAGTTTGTTCCCACAATGGCTCAGTAGGGTTCCAAACCATACATCACCCTACATCCGTTATAACCCATATAAAACCTTTTTTATATAACATTTTTGGAGGTGTATTGGGTCACCATTAAGCATAGGATGACACATTCAAGTTTGAACCATTTTAAATTGAATTCACACTTTTGACTGGTATTGTAGCTAAACCAATGTTATGCAAGTCGAAGAAGAATGATTCATCCCTTGATAAAACAAAATATCCCATGATAAAACAAAATATACGCTTTTGTGAAACAGGACCACAACATATAACTTCAAGTGCAAACTTTTTAACAGTAGTTTGTTTAATAATTACGGTATAGAAAAAGAAATACTCTCAATACATGGACAAATAAAAATGTAACATGTTTATTCCCAGTGGAGCTCTCACCTGTGATGACGTCTCCCTCTTTGAAGCTACTTTTATCAGCTGTGACTGAAAAAGGTGCAGCAGAGTTCTGGGCGCTCGAGCCGTGCCCGGGCATCATAGAGCCACACACGCTGCCCACCTGTCCATCCTTATAGCCCTCAGCCAAGCCCACACAACAAAGCAACACGAAGATCCACATCTGAGGGAAATGTACAAACCCGTAAATGACCAAACAACACTTGAGAAGAATTCTGACAATTACAATGAATCACCTTAATTGAGTGTAAGCTCAAAAATCGTGAATTGTCGAGCGCGCCTGTAACGCGCCTGCATCGCCTTCGGGCTAAACAGCATGCGCCCGCTCCGCGAAGCTGCACTCGCTTGTGTTCTGTAAAAGTGTTGAGTCATGGTGGGAGGGGTTTACCTGCACAGGTACGATGTAATCAACAAGTCCACGCTGCAGCCTTTCATGGGTGCTTCCTGGGAGGAAGTCAAATTCCTAGAAGTTATGAGAATTTGAATTCTTGGAGGCTGTTCTCACGCAGCGCGTCACCAATTAGGCTGGACTCTTTGTCGCGCCTTTCCGTCTTGTGTTAAAAGTAAAAAAAAAAAATTAAGAAGTACTTAATCAGTTAGATTAAGCCGAAATAGATTAGTAATAAAAAACTAAACGAAAAATCTAACGAAACCACGTGACGCACTGTATACAGTACGCTGTATGTAACTTTTCTGTACACTATGAACGCGTTCTCTATGTCTGGGAAACTACATAATGTCATTTTTAAAAACGTTTTCATAAATTGAAACTTTGTGGTTTTAACATTTCTGCAGGTGTCATTGATTGGTCAACCTCTTACAGTTGAAATAAAACCATGTCACCGCAATATATCGTTATTTTTTCCTGTTGCCTCAATTATAATGGGCACTATTGTATGCTGCTTAAGTAATTAATAAGAAATCTCAAATAAAGTAAAGACATGTTCGTATTAAAAACACTGTGTACATTTCTGTTTGGCAAGTAACACTACCTATATTTTACCTATATTTTATTCTCAATCACAAAACGACTTGTAAGAAAAAAAATAATAATTTCAAGTTGTGAAAATCTGGACAAAATTTGCACAAAAATTTGGCCCAAACATCTGGCAACTGTCCAGCATTGATATATATGTATATATGTGGGCCAAGCTTTAGTGTGGCACAGAAGACTTGGACCAGAGATCATATGGCTTGATTCAGACATAAAACATCGATACAAGGCCCAAGGAAATAAAAAAATAAGAGCCATATTTAAAATGCATTTACATTTTTTTAAAATAATTATTTTAATACATTAGGCTATTTCTGTTAACCATCAAGTAAAGGACAAAGCAAATCATGCACAACACTATGAATTTTATATATTAAACATGATATTTTGCCTAAGTTGAAGCCAAGTGCGAGTGATTAGCTTAGCTGAGGCTTGGGCCAGACAAGGACCATCTGTGACCTTTGTTTGGTATCAAGAGTTGGTCCATATATGTACCTTACTTTATTGTGGGCCAAGTAAAATCTGAAAGTATGGGACATAGATTGGCCAAGTAATATTTGCTACATGATTAATGGCTTAAATACACATAATATTTGTTAAATAACAGTTTGAGTTTTTCCTAACCTAAAGAAGATGACCTGTTCTACATTGTGTTTCTATGCTTTCACTTATTTTTTTCCATATTGCTCCTCAGAAAGCACTGTGCGATGTAAGCCTACAGAGTTTCTAAAATATGATCTAGCTTTTACTAGTGATGCCCTGATCAGGGTTTTTTGCTCTCGATCCGATCATTTGTGTTTTTGTATGTGATCCCGATATTTTCTGATCCAATCCCTTTTTATTTCTCCCGATCATGTGTCTAGATCAGACACATTTTGTCAATGCAATAAGAAAAAAAAGATTATTCATTCAAGCTGTCACAAGTTTCTGTTTTATTATCCACTTATGGACAGAAAACCATATATTTCTTTTTCAATGCCATTAAAAATCAAAATAAAGCGTAAACGAAACATGCAGAATAAACAAAGTCATTAAAACTAAATAAGTGCAAACTCAAAAACAACAAAAGTGTAAATTAAAAAAAGTGTAAATAAAAAAAGTCAAATTTTAAAAATAAATTATTTTTAAAAGAGGTAGTTGAACCAGGTTTGATGACATTTAAGACGAAAACTCAAAAAGACAAAAAATAAATAAATGGTTTGGCTTAGCCTTAGTGTAAAATTCTATACTGCTTAGCACAGCATTAACAAATAACATAGATTTCACAATTCAAGCAAAACCTAAACATGTACGTAAGTAAAAATGTAAGTTTTTGTCTTTGTTTGTTTGTTTTAATGAATGAGTGTTATTATTATTAACATGTTAAAGTTACTGTACTTAAAAAAAAAATTGTCCCAATATATTTTTTCAGATTCTGATCATTTGAAAGTCATGTGTCTGATCGATCAAGACAACCCTAGCTTTTACTCGATGTTCTTCAACATAGTTTGACTATTTGTCTTTGACTTTGAGAAAACAGCACATTTCCCTTACATGTCTGATCCTGTTCCTGTGGGAAAACACGATCTACTACCATTATTATAGCACGAATAACCAGTAACAGTAAAAACTGTTCTAACAAGTTTGAGCATGCCGATAAATTCCTCGATTGTATACTGTTTCATGCAGTATACAGTTGTTAGATGGTACAAAAAGCTAAGTTGAAAAAGTCCTTTGAACAACACTCAAACCATATTAAAATACATTTTAAAAAATTAAATAATATTTTTAAATAAACCGCTTGAAACAGGGCTTAGTGTTAACTTGTAGATTCATAAAATATCAAAACATCTTTTGAAATCAAGTTTCATCTCAGCATGCCCACGCATAAGCCTGATGCCATCTATATGGAAGTTTTATGTTGTCTGAAGCATGAAAGTTAAATATTCAGTAACCAGACAATGAATCAGCCATGACACTGCAAAACAGCCATCATGTGGATTGTCACCATTATATTATCTATCTTTTAGAAAGTTGTTTTCTGGATATAAATACTTTTTAAAAAGTTGTTAACAATAGGCAACCACGATGAAAAACACATTTTTGGTTAGCATTAGCCCTGACCTTTTAAATATTTTTATTTTCTGCATAAAAACAGAAACAGGAAAAATATTTTCAGAAAATCATGCATGGCCATGCAAATACAAGCATAACAGGACGGATGAAGACACCAGCCCAACAGAAAGAAAAAAAACTTTTGGTATGTACTGTCTAGTGAGAAATGGTTATAATGAGCAAAATCTCTATTGTCATCAAAGAAGAGTGATCAAACTAGAAATGTGAGTAATGACGATGTAACAATGGCACACTAGACCATACTCTTGTTTGCCCAGAAAATAACTTGATTGTCCAAAGGTAATTCAACAATCCTGGCCATGCATGCTGAGCTTTGAGTGTTCAGATGCTATTCATGGAAAACAATGTAGTGGCCACATAAGACAGACAATGTCCTTGTGTAAGTACAGGGCAACCAAAGCGATATACTACCAACTGGAAATACATATGTCAGACAGATGCTGGTTTATGTGATAAATTCCTTAAGCTAATCCAAAATATTGGAGTTGACCTGGGTGGATTGCTAGCCAGCTTACTTTGTCTGAAAACAGTTCCCTGAGAACTTTGTTTTCTGATGCCTACAATTTGGCAGCAGGGACTTTGATGTGTAGGAAAGAGATTTTTTTCTACACAACATGACAAAGCTACAGGCCAAATCAGATTCAAAGATCTACAATGTGCTACAGTATGTTAAACATGTTATCTTTGAAGAATGCTGAACGGTTTACAAAATGGCTAAACAATATTTTTAAAACATATCTTGTTGGGAGAGTTGGAGAATGATATGAAACAAAAAGCCAAAAAGGTGGATTGTTTTTTTTTTATGGTAATCCCAGTTACATTCAGCAGATACTGGAGTCTACGATCCATTTCCAAGCACTCTTGGCCTTGGGACAGGAGAATTTTTGCAAGTGTGATTGCAATCTTTCTGTTTCTTGGACCCCGAGAGCACTTGGTCTGGGAAATGGTTCAAGTGATCTCTACCAGGAATATTCTATTGCATGTGTTCTGTAAACATGAAAGTGTACCCTGGAACATATCAGTGTGAACACAAACCTTTGGAGATTGGGGAGCGGAAGAAACAGTGCTCATGTACAGCACGATCGAATCATTCCTAGTGAGAAAGCACCCTAAATGATTTTCTTGACCATTAATGTTTGAAGATGAATCATTCACACAAGTCTAGTTCAACTTTTGGCTGGTCACTTTTCTTGTCTTTGTTATGACTGATTTCCTAGTTCAATTCCAAAATTCCTGTGGCAAAACAACAATTTTCAATTTTCTGATTGTTACAATTGCCTATATCTTGAAACAATGTATGTGAATGCTAGTAAACATGGTCTCAAAGTAAAATGCATTGAAACACTGTTAAAATCTGGAAAAAATCTTATTTTTACATATTGTTTTAAGCATGAAAGTTATGACAAAAAAGACATTGTTTTCAAATACATTAAATTCTATTAAAAACACTTATTTATTTCCATTTATAATTTTTAAGTGTTAAAATTAAGCAGAATAATATATACATAATTATGATTACTTGTTTTTGTAAAATTACTCTAGTGAAACTTAAAAAAACAATGACTTTTAAATGTTCCATAGTCTAACAATTAAGTTTGAGAAGAAAAAAAACCCAAAACAAAACAAAACATGTAAAAACACATTTTCAAAATCTGAGAATATTCATGCTTTTTTTTTTGATCAGGCAATTCCGATTCCAACCAGAAGAGCTACCAAGAAAGCCAGGTTTCCCAACAGATACAGAACAAGCATTGAAACCTCAGGTCTCTAAAACAACAGAAAACACTGAATGAAACAAAATGTTTAAAGCAACATTTCATCTTAATGATTTAGTAAAGACTGGCATATGTTCATAGTTGACTTACATAACCACAGTTGCACATATCTGAATCTAAAAAAATGGTGGTGGAGAACAAACAGGATACGTCAATTTTATCAAATTTAATAAAAATATATTTTATATTACATAAGCGCTAAATGAAATATATTACCTTGCTTCTTGGCTCGCAAATTTAGATCTTGAAAGATGTACATGATGGCCTCCCAGGCAACAAAACCTCCCATAACCTTCATCCTCCACCCATTCTCACTGTCTTCTATTAGTCCCAGGCCAGTGAATATTGCACCAACTTTGTAACAGAATAAACACTAACTAGAAGTCTTTCAGAGAACAGATGTCGATAAAATTTTAATACTGTACTATACTGTACCTGCAAGGCCTTTGATCGCTAAAGCAAGGAAGGTATGAGTCCAGTTGAAGACGAACCTCCTGCACAAAAAAACATCACATTGGTAGTAATTTTTTATCTAAAAAGTAAGAAAAGTGTCCCTCACCGTTCGTGTTGTGGATGACAGCGGAATGCTGCAAGGATGGGTTGAATCAAACTCAAGATCATCACCAAACAGCCCAGCACAGGATGAGCTCCCTGAACACACAAACATCATGAGACAACGAAGATTGAAAAGATAACAGTTAATATTAAACATTGGCATCATCTCTAGTAGTACTAATACTGTGAATGAGAATAGAACATAAACAATGAATGAATGTTTGCACAGAAATATCATCACAATACGTTTTGGTGTTTGGTTTTTCAGTGAGTTTAATTGCAGAAATATGAATGAACTTCCTCAATATTAAAGGCTAAATTTTTGTATAAATCACATAGTTTTTTTTGTTTTTACCCCACTCCAGTCCTGGACGCTGGCGAACACTATGATGAATGCAATGGCCGTTGCAATGATTGAGAGCGTCATCAGAAACACATGGGTCTAAGAAGAAAAAATACATCCACCAGATAAAAATGCATGGATTATATATGAAAGGGTGGGTCCATTTGCCCCTGAAAAAGTTAATGTTTGGGTAGTCTCGTGTAGTTTGACCTTCAGAGAAGATCCAAGGTTTTTTTTGGTAAAGACCCATAGTTCGGGCCGTGGAAATGTTATCACAACAACTGACTGACATGTAGTGATGGGAATAACAGCGCTATAAATAAACAGAGATATTTTTTTCAGTAACGCTTAATAAAACCAGCTACTGTATTTCCCCATTACAACGCCGTTAACGCTACTGTCCATATAATGCACGTTACTACAGCAGTATTTGAGAACACTAAAGAGGTTTTAATGCGAGTTAAACTATGCATGGTTTTAATGCATATTTTAATATTTATGGTTAATATTGGTTTATTTAAAATGTTTTTGTGCAATTTATGTAAATCTTGAAATCTTTAATTTTCTAAACCAGTTATACAGTTATAGTTATTGTGTTTTAGGTGTGTTATATGATATACAGTTTTTGACATTTTGACATCTTTCTATCACATTAGATTAGCATGTTTCTATCACTGTGTTTGGCAAATTTAAGTAAATCAATAAATACTTTCCCTGATAATAAATTCCTTTTATAATGATGTAAATCAGATACTAATTCAGTTACTATTTGTGAAAAGTAACACTGCTGACATGGAAAGAATCAGTCGTATAAAAGAAGTAATCAGTCAGACGAGAAATACAATCGGTGTGAATTGAAGGCAATGTATGTATGCAATTTATGTCTGAGGCTGACACCGTTACAGAGACTGTTAGGTATCATACTTTAGGGGAGACCAGTTCCATGGTGGCTCAAGACCAAGCTTGGGAGAAGCCTATTTGTATTAATAGCTTTGAATCTTGGATGAGAAAAAGATGTCTTGATTCATGTCTCAAGGAACAGTGTGTGCAATGATTTGTAATTTTTTTTTCATGAAGAACAGAAACACCCATGGATGGATTGAGATTCAGATAAGGGTTAAGGACAGCTTAAGGAGAGGATATTAAGGGACAATCCTCTTTCATACCTGCATCTTGAAAATTTTCTAGGAGATGATTGCAGTGCTCAAACACACATACCTGTTATTGTTATTTTGCAAAATTTTTGTAAAACGTTTTAGACATTCAAACCAAAAATGTTCAATTTTGAAATTAATTAATTTCAAATTAACCCTGGTGGTCCTCCAGATATAACACTTTTCATGGAAAGGGAAATTACAGAAATGTTATTCACCTGTTAAAACCATGTAAATGTATCAATTTAAAAAATGTTTTTTAATAGCTTCCGGAGTTAACTATCATAGCTTGTGGTTTAGAACCCTTTGATGAATCATGACTCTTGTTGTGTCATCTGTTGACAATATAAATAAATCCAATGTGACTACATCATAAGTTGTGTTTTGTTTTTAGTTTTAGAGTGTATATTCAGTACCGTGAGGGTTCTCAATGACATGTTCCTCTGCAAGACAATTTCAGGCTGAGAGTGTGATAACGCTTTCACTATATCTCAGCACTTGCTCGAGATATTCACCAAAAAAAGAACTCATGGACCATTTTTGTTGGGGGCTAGAATCCATCATCCTCTGGAACTTTTGACTAACTCTTACATGAAAAAAAGCTGCAAAAACCCTACAGACTAACACCAGATTGATATTGATTTACAAACGTTTGCAGTAATAGAAATAGATTTGAAATGTTAGAACTACTGCAGATTACAAGACTGAAAAAGAACACGTTGTATGTAAAGCAGCAACACTAACAGCTTTCAAAAAGTTATCTTCTTCCTCTATTTCCTCACTGCTTTGGTTTATTGATCAGTCGAATACAATTTCTATTAAGAGAAGCTGAGATAGACTTTGACGGTGTAACCGATTGCATATTGTCTCTCCCTAATGTGAGTCGCTTTGGACAAAAGCCTCTGCCAAATGCATAAATGTAAATGTAAACGTAAATGTAAACATGAAGTGTAACATAAGGAATGTAACATGAAGAAATGTAACATAAAGCTTACCACAAACCAGAAGTCTTTACCAGCACAGCACTGGCCTTTAGCAACTCCCTTTAAATAGCGTGCAATGAGCATTCCAAGGCTGCCCGTGGTCATCCATGAGATTAACATTAGGCAACCTAAATCATTAAAGCTTTGTTAGAACTGCAAACATGATGAGTCATAGATTAATTTGAGTTCTGTCATTCTCTTCTCACCATGAGCTTTAACAATGGCTGGGAATCCATCACTGCTTGTGGTGGCCGCAACAGTTGGAATCAGTAGATTAACCTTGGTGCTACTCACATATTTATTGGTGTGAAGCTGGATGTTACCTAAAAAAGAAATAGGTCCAAATAGTTTTAATGCTTGTGCATTGTTAATATTTACTACTTTTTCATTAGGCTAGCTGACAAAAAACATCCACTAATTTAAAATGCAGTAAAAATGTGTCTGATAAATATTTTTTTTATTTTTTAATATATTTTACTCAATCTCAGAACTAACCAAAAACATCCTTTAAGAAACAGAAAATCTAAGATTTTGACTCTGTAATTGACAAATTCATAAATTGTGTCACTTATGGGGGAAGGGGGCACATAATTCCATATTGTCAATATAAAAGGTAGATTTATTTGAGCTTTATCGAGATTATCTTTCATCCTTTTTTAGGTTTAAGCAGCATTAGCATTAACTGCTAGCGGGACATGTAACCACATTTTTTATTGCAATGAAAAGTAAACAGATAGAATCATGCATTCGCTATTAATGATGTTTGGGAGAACACCAACAATAGAGAATACATGATTGTATGATGTTATGGCATTGCCATAGAAAAATGTTGCTGTAATGTAAGTCAATGGGGCATTGTTGTTCATCCCTACATTTATAGAAAATTAAAAATAAATAATCTAACACACTTTTACATTGAGATTTAAATAGAAGGCAGACCTCCACTGGAGGGTCCAGCAGCAATCATTAGGTAGTACTCATCAGTAGAAGCTGCCCGACTTCCTGTGCTTATGACATTATGAGATATAAAGGAACAATTGATATTTCCATTGGTTACTGAAGTGAAAATGTTAGTTACATTCCCCTGTAAATCACAAATAAGCAGTCAGTCAGTAAATCTTTCAATCTGTAAAAATAATAAAATAATAAATGCAGGAAAGTCCTCAGAGTAAAATGACACCGCAAAAAAGAATGTGAGCAAGCATTATGCGAAAAGCAGTCATTTTTCCATCAATAGGTTTGCATACCGCACTATTCAATGTCATGGTCTTTTTTTTCGGATGACAATTTCTAAATGAAACGAAAGAAACGCAACAATTGCGGGTTGGCCAAATTAAATAAAGCCAAGTTTTATACAAGTAAAAAATAATTTGTAAGTTTTTATATATAAAAAACATTATCAAAGTGGCCATTAATAATCAATGTTTAACTAAGGGGAAACCTTCTGCTTTCCCTCTTGAAGCGTGATAGGAAGTGACTGAACAGCAGTTCCTTTGAGCGAAAAGGGAGCAAGTTCATATTCACTTCAATATTAAAGCTAGCTATTTTTGTAGCTGAAAAAAAAATGTTTTGACCCCTGGCTCCATTAGATTTGTTGATTCAGGTCGCTAGTTTTCATGAACACTCTAAGGGTGTGAATTATTTATACATTTCTTTGTTTAAGATTTAATAAAACAAAATTTTACATGTTGGCCTTGGTCAGGGTTCCTTGACTCCTTGTATTTGAACCTCTAAAATAAGTAAAAAAAGTTCTATAAACACAATAAACAATTTAAGTTTTATCCCACTGAAAAAGAGAGCAAATACTATACATTATACGATTATATTATAATGTAGAAAATGTTGTGATTTTTTTAAGTAGATTTTTCAAAAGTGAATAAAAGACCAGAAACACTATAATTGTTGACTGAAATGAACCCAATTGGAATTTAAAGCGAATAATTACCATTACATTTATCACAATTTAAATCCTTACATTGTATGACTTGCATAGCTTTAGTCACTGAATATTCTCGTCAGCTTTTAATATGCATTTACTCTATTTAGAAAGTGTCCTTCAGAATATCATTTGGCCCTTAGGAGCTTCCTGTGATGGAATTCACACCAGTTGGAGAATAGTTGGAGAAGTCTTTCCAGTGTTAAAAGCGTGTTGCACTCCTAGGGTCCCATTGCTGTTCTTGCCACAGATGTATATTTCATCATTACCCTGCAATCAGACAGACCTCCATCAACCTCTTGAGGACTTTGATTCTATGAAAAGTACTGTTAGGAAACCCTCAGAGTGCTTTGGTGACATTAGCTGATGAGAGAACAATGATTAGCCTGTCCTAACAAAGGATCTCATATTGCCAGTGAAAAGTGCTGAGAATTATTTAAAACTAGATTTACTAAACCTGCGCAAACTTTCATAAATTCCTTGGACCTCACACCTGCTGAGATTTCCAAAGGTCTTTGTCCTCCTACGTTTCTCGTATAAACAGACTCATTACCTGCGAGACCTGGCACATTTGCATTTGTTTACTAAGAGTAACTCAGAACCAAGACAGACCAAATCTCTGTGTGACATGGAAGCCTTCAGAAATGCCTGCTGTATTTATACATAAGACACACGTTCACAATATATGTATAAACAAGTCTGTTTTATTATTTTGAACTTTTATTACTTTTAACTTATTCTGTTTTTACACCTTTTTTATATATAAAACAAACTTATGTTTCCATTTAACGTAAATGTGTCTTTAATATTTGCAGATCAGTCAATGCGAGTGATGTTTTGTATAGATACAGCAGGCATTTCTGAAGGTTTCCATGTCACACAGAGCTTTGGCCTGGCTTGGAAAAAAACTAATGCAAATGTGCCAGGCCTCGCAGGCAATGGTTGTGTTTGCGCAACAGGAGGAGAATCGAGCTGAAGAAGTTTGAAAATTTCAGCAGGAGGGATTCACACCTAGGAACTTTCACCAAAAAATAAAGTAATTCTAGTTGCACAGATATGTTTTCTTTGGGCTTGATCTGGTGCTCATATATTCTACAGTTCAGAAACATTCTTGTCTGGAATGAATGCATGAACGAATGGAAAGGACATTTTTTTTTGGTGAAAACTGATGATCGGTTCCTCTGTCTAATGCAAGACTTCCCACACAGAAGGTAGATATCATACTGAAAAACTGTACCATTGATTGATCATCTGAAAAGCCAATAGAAACATATCCATCAGCTTTTCCGATTATTTCCATCCTCTTTTCTGGCTGGTCAGATGAAGCTTGAACCGCCATAAAGTAACAGCCTGTGTCTGTGTTTGGGTCACAGTTGGTGGGCTGACTGAAGCAAACTTTGGTTCTTCCACAATCAGGATTTGGGTTTGAAGCAATCTGAAAATGTACAAAGCAGTTCAGTTCAAGAGAGAGATTACTTCTCGAGTATAGAAGAAATAAAGCTGCAGGTAAACTTACAGGTGGATCAGTTGTCCATGTGCCGTTATATGAAACCGTCGAGCTGGTTACGTTAATCCAAAAGCTAGAAAAGGATTTTACAATAGTTGCTCTAAAAGAGAAACCAGAATTGTCCAATTATATCACATAGAAAAAAAGTCAAGAGAATCATAGAAGTATTCACAATTAAAACATGTTACATAAATTGAATGTCGCTGAGCTGTCCATGTGAGGGTGCTGTCCAATTAACCTGAATTGAGCCTTTTTTAACAGCAGAACTCTGAGATACTGCTCTTCTCTATAAAAACAAACAAACAAAAAATGTGATGTAATAATACAGCTTACATTCATTGCACAAAAACAAAGAAGGCATTCTCTGTTAGTGGGCATATCTCTTTTGTTTATTTCTTCACGATGTGGTGGTACACAAAGTACAATTTTAAAGCTGTGCCTATTGACCAATTATACATTTTGACTGTTTTTGGTTTGGCCACCATTTGTTTCAGGGTTGTTCAGTGAAATCTGTGCCTTTTGTTTTCCTGTCACCCCTGTCATGAAGTCACCAGGTTTCTTTAGTTTGTCACTACAACTTGTTAAAATTATACATCATATAGGGTCCTTGTCAATTGCGTTGGATTCTTGATTCTAAATTTAAAATAAAAAATGTTATGATTAAGCCTCAAGTCAGTTTCATTAAAAAAATTGAAGCAAAATGACAAAATATCTGTTTATTAGAAGTATTTATTGGACAATAAAAATAAGAATAAAAAACCTACCTTTTGTCTTTTGTTGTTATTTTAATAGTCATTATTCCAAGTTGTAAGGTTGATTAACATCCTAAACAGAATTTATATGCAGTGACTAAATGCTCAAGGGATCCACATTTCAATCCATAACTTAACAATATAAAAGTGTTTGAAGGCAAAGTATTGTAGTTTCACAGACGAGTCTGATGATATTAGATTCTGACTGCTCTTCCACTGAATGACAAGCTTTAGTCCAACAGATTGAACCAGCTACCAGAAAAGATCAAGGGTGCTAACACTTTAGTCACATTTAAATCAAGGCTAAAGACACACCTTTTTAGTTGTGCTTTTGTTAACTTAACACCAACGTCCGAACCACTATCTTATCTCTGCATTTTCAATCTTAATCTATGTCTTAATTTCAGTTTTTTATTATTATGTTTTTATATGACTTGTTTTTATGCTTGATTTTATTAAATGTACTTTATTTTTATTCTTTATTTCCAATGTAAAGCACTTTAAATTACCATGTGTAAGAAATGTGCTATACAAATTCATTTGCCTTGACTTGCCTGGTGATTACCATAACTCACCAGTAGAGAAGCACCCTAAATTACAAGTGCAGCTCTCTACCTGATCAGAACTATACTAATAAATGAAATAAGATTTGATTTGTTCAATTTTTTTTATTACAAAAACTCATAGGAATTTGTAGTATTTGTGGAGCGCAGACTGATGGACGCTGAAACAGCTGATATTAGCTGAGCGGAGCTTAAATTGGAGAACGGTTATATTTTATTGACAGTATTTCTTCACTGTTTCATGAACATTTAACCCTGATTTATTTGAAAATGTGAAAAATTATACAGAAGGGAGGAAAGATCTAAATTAAATTTCCCAATATATGTGTCGTAAAAAGGTCTTTTAAACTGTAGATCGCTTGGCTAGACAGAGACCTTTAACAGAAGTTGGCTTTTTCCAAGTAACAGGAGTCAGATAAGCTAAATATGAAAACAGTAGCTTGACTACATTTTCATCCACTAGAGTCACTTTCATTTACATGTAAGCACATTTACTGTGATATCACTGCTGCACTTCAGCAAGAAGCTTATTGAATAGCTTGATTGACTCTCTAAAGAAAGTGTTCTTCCCCAAGCATTCCAGACCCCACCCATGTAGCACAACCACAAGCATTTCAGGTTAATTGATGGCTCTGTGTTACCTGCAGGAGTGCGTGTGACACAGTTCACCCTAATTATATAGGCTTAGAGTTAATCAAATGAAAAGACCAATGGCTCATATCTAAAAATCATTGCATTTTTATCACCTTTTTAATTTAAGAGGTTGTAATTAAAAAAACTCTTGCTGACAAAATCATATTGCTTCACCATTATAATTTATAATAAAACATTAAAGTATACTTATTTATATTAATGTCATCTACAACAGAAGAGCCTGAGTAAAAGAAAAACAAGTCACTGTTAAATGTGCAGAGTAAACTTTTTCAAAAGTCCTGAAGGTACTCCATGTGATCTAAGGCAGCTAGTGATGATGCTTGAAATCCAAAAACAAAAATAACCTTACTTGAAAGGTTAGGGTGATCCAGCTCTCTTTTGACAGGAGACCAACATAGCTATCAAAATGATGACAAGGTGCTATGGGTTTAGAGCCATGTTGTTTTAGTGATTTTAAACAATACCATTGGCATTACCATTTCAATTAAAATACTGAAAAATTGTATTTAAATTAATACTTAAAATACTCTCACTAATATATAATGCTATATAAATTGACAAATAATAAACTAACTCACAGTCATTCCATCACAGCTGAGGGTTTGTGTTTCATTTCCTGTCACATTGAAAGTTCCAATTGGTTTACTTTGTCCAATCTGACGAGCCTCCAACAGAAACCCTCTAAACAGACTCCCTGATTGGCCAACTATGGATACTGAGAAGAAAAGAAAGTTTAGTGTAGACTTCTATTATACATGAAGACTGAATGAACATTTCAATTGATTACTGTTGCAAGAAGAGATTTAGTAGAATAAGGCTAAATGGCAAAAATTGCTGGCTTAGCAAAAATAAATAAATAAATAAATAAATATTGATGATGTGAAAAATATTGTCTGCTGTGTGAAAAACAGAAATAATGCTCAACAGGCTCACCTGTGATCACATCTCCCTCCTTGAAGATAGTTTTATCGACTGTGATGTTGTATTGAGACGTCACATTCTGTGGAATAAAGTTAGGACCAGTTCCATTTCTTTGGTGAATGGGCGTCATAGATCCACACACTCCACTAACAAGTCCATTTCCAAAACCATCAACAATGCTCACACATGAGAGGAGAACAAAGAGAAACATCTCAAAAATTCATAAAGAAATTGTAACCAAACAAAAAACTAAACGCGAGGCCAAGAAGTGAATGGATAAAAATGAAAACCTCAATTGGTGCATTTGGTGAATGATCTCATTGCAAGACACTGCTTCATCTGAGATGCTTAAACCCTTAAGTATTTGTACTCTGCTAGGTGACATATTTGAAGGAGGGGTTTAACTGACCAGGTTCTCTATTTCTAAGAAAGTCTTGTAAGAATTTGAAGTTTTCCTATTGATGTTACGAGGTTTGAAGTATGCTTGACCTCATACTTGTACCCACCTCATGGGTGTGGTGCAGAACTGGTTTTAAACGTGTGATTTGAAGAACATTATTTGCTAAACAGCTTTGGGCCCTAACAGCCAATTCGCTGAAGATGCTGTAGAAGACACAACTAATCGAACCAACTTATCTTTAATGTCTGCAAACTTTTGCTTCAGTTTGTTGATAAATGAATGAAAACACAAGGAATTCCTAAAAATCTTAAAAAAGCAACTTATAAATGATTATGCATTTTAACAGCTGAAAAACAAACTGTAGATTGCTCATTTTTTTGTAACCATATGAAACTAAAGATGTTGTAAATGTACATTCACATTGAGAACAGAAGTTGCACAATTTGTGAGTGATTTACATGTTAAGTCAATTGAGAAATGTAGAATCAGTGTTAAGAAAGTGAAGCTGGTATTGCGGTTTCTGCAGAGTGGATGCTGCATTGTAACAGTGCGAAATTCATATTTGAATTTTGTTCACATTTTAGAAAGATGTCCGCAGCCCCACCAACCAATCGGAAGCTTCATAGAGTAGTGACATGTAAATTCCAGACGGGAAAAAAAGCACAAAAATGGCAGACAAGCAGTGTTTAAAACAGTAAACAGTGTTTAAAAGCACAGAACATCCATGATTGGACCCTTCTGACGACCTATTCCATATTTCATACATTACTATAATTTGAATCCTATCTTTTTAATGGTAATTGTAATCTGTATGGTGGCACATTTGGTAGTCCTGCTGCCTCTCAGTCAGAAGGTGCGTGGTTCTTGTTGCAAGGTATGGTTCATCTGAAAAGCATGTTCTGGAGCAAATTTATAATTTGCAGGACTTATTTAAAGTTGGAGTTAAACCAGGGGTGCCCAAAGTCAATCCCGGAGGTCCACACCCCTGCATATATTTGCTTCAACCAGCATATAACACACGATCACACTAATTAAGGCCCTCTTCACTTGCTTGAAGTCAGATTAGTATGTTTACCAGTCAGGGTTACAACTAAAATGTGTAGGGATATCCAGGGACATCCGGCATCTGCTTTGAACATCCTTGGGTTTAACTAACTAAGCAGAGGGCTTCACCAAATCTTCTTGAGGGTAACTTGTATGTTACTCTGGTCTCCTTTGCAGTCTAATTCCTTCCTTAAGTTGAACTTAAGACAAAAGTACCCTTAAGACTGAATGCAGGTTAGCACCAGCAGAACCATATTGAAACACTGAAAATGAATAAACAGGTGCAAAAGGTTCTTTCTTATGTGAACATCTTTTGGACATGAAGGATTAATTACTGGACATTTTTTTTATTAAGACACTAATTCAGAGATTTAAATCATGCCTCAAAGTTAACTGCAAACATGAGTGGAATTACTGTGAAGTATGATGTATTAAGTAGTTTTTTCAATGCATGTTAAAGAATGGGAAATATTGAATTTCTTCAAACAATGTCATTTTGGGTAAAAGAGCAGCCGTCTTCTTGCTCTACTGTAAGCAAAGATGTATTTTAACCACCATTATTTTCACCCTTAGCTTGTTTCAAACATTAATTTTATTCTTCTCATTGCAACATTTATTTTCAAGGATGTACAACCTCAGTCATAGGTCATGTTGTCTTCGAAATTAATTTCATATGAGTTCAGAACAAGAGAACGAGGGAGAGTACATGAGCGTACACGTTTCATTTCATTGCAAAGTCGAGGGCAAAAGCTGTGAACGTAAAAATTTCCTCAGAACTTTTCATGCTGATGGAAAGACACATAAGAGCTAAAAAATGTCCTTTCTGTATTCACAGATCATACAGGGCCTCCAGAACAGTGGCGATGGACCAAGCCTGTGTTTCACAACTGAATGGGCAGTGTTCTCCATTCTCATTGGTCAGCTCAGGTAAACCCTTCCAAGGTGACCTGGACCAAAGACAACCCATAAATAATAATTAGTTGTGGAAAACATAAAAAAAACGCAGTTAGTGTATTATTGATTTTTACAGCTTACAGAACTATTGGAAGAAAATAATATATTGAATAAAATAATATACTGAATACTATATATTATTTTCTTAGAATAGTTCTGTAAGCTGTAAAAATCAATAATACATATATAGTATTCAGTATATTATTTTATTCAGTATAATATTACATACACACACCATATATAATTGCATATATATATATATATATATATATATATATATATATATATATATATATATATATATATATATATATAATTAACATTTAGGTTTAAAACTGAACTTCCTGATTTCTCTTAACTTTTCCCCACAAAATATGCATTTGCATCACGTTAATGGAAAAAAATCTTCTCTGAAAACCCTGATGCAATGACCCCTTTAAAGCTAGTAGATATCGATTAATTGAGTTTTTCTGTGAACGGTGCAATACCTTTCTAAATGGGTATAAAGTCTAGACAGAACATTCTTCACCAGGAACATGCTTTCGTTGTAGTTTTCTTGTCCCATTCTCTTTGCAAAGTAAAGTTTGGCTCGTAAGAAGAATCCAACAGGCCAAAGCCATTCCTGTAGATCCAATAAAATGTTCACTGTTTATGTTAAAAAACACCCCAAAGAAAGCACATGGATTTTTAGTGAAAAATACAAACATACAGGTCCTTGGTGATAATTGAATCCTTTGGCACGGTTGTAGTTATCATTATCCAAGCCATTGTCATAAACACCACAGTAAACCAGATCACTGTGAGAAAATACAGAAAAACACCAATAGAAATTAAAATTGAAATAGTAGCTCCATAAAAAGTAGCATATCTAAAGTAACCCTTTTTGTTAACATTTATTTTTTCTTATTTATTTACAAAATAAGTCAATGTTTTTATAAAACAGCTTAGAAGTACCTTTTTCCTAAATAATCAGACATTAAAATGTAGATGAAATTAATGTTAACTGCATGATGCAACTGTTGAGTCACTTGCTTTTTTAATTTTTTTTTTTAGAGGTAGATCCTTAATTATCCTTACTTGCGCCAATAAAATCCATTATTAAACAGTTTTATGGCTTGAAACCAATAGCAGATACAATCATCTAAAAATATTTCCCTCTAATGTTAATTCCAATGGTTAAAGTTCATCAAGTGCATTAATGAAAGACTATACCAAAATAATCATTTTTCCCATAACATTGCAGGTCTTAAAACTGTAATTATTTATATATATATAAATATAGCGATTTATATATATATATTATAGCGATACAAGCTTTTACTAAACCTGACACTGGAATGTAAACACTTTTTAAACCACTCAGCCGCAAGAAGAGTACAAGCTAGAGACAAGCGTCTGCTTTCTCAACAGGCGTACAGTGTTTTTTTGAACTCACTCTGAGTCCAGTGTTTTCATTCCCAGAGGACCAAGAAGCTTCTTTTCCACCACCTCTAAAGCCTTCCAGGCTCTCTGTGCTGTAAACAACTCAGGTGCCTGGTGAAACAAAGACATGAGTAAGAGAATAGCCCCAGACCACATGAACATGTTTGTGCAGAGGACCAAACTCACCACCACCATGGCGATAGTGAAGTTAGGCCGAAGCTGATAGTCACACCAAGCACTAGAGGCCCCGAAGCTGTCTTTGTAAATGCATTTCTTGTGGACTAATTCAGGATGTTGCTCATTTGGGTCATCAGGTTCACCGGAGACATAGAAAAACTTCTCAAAGTTCTCCTGGATTTGCTGGTTCCACTCCTTATAGGAGATAGACAGTTCTCTTCCTAAAAAGCACACTGCTACGTTAGCATTAGCAGTTTTATAATAGCATGCTATTAGCATCTACCGAAGCTGGGGACTTTACCACAATCTATTATGGCGATGTTGTAAGATAAAAAGTTAAACATATGTTTTTAGATTACATGAATGACTATCTTGTGAGATTTGTGGAATGTTTTTTAAGTAATGATTTTCCTGCATTGATCTACATCCATAATCTAGACGAACAAAGGGATTTTGAGCTAAGCTCTTGTTTTTCAGCAAGTACCTGAAACGAATTAAAATATTATGTCTCTTGTGAGATATCGCTATGAATTCATTAAGAAATAGCTTGATACTTGAACATTGTATTTGCAAAGGTTCTGTTTAATTAACCAATCCCTGAACGTCTCAAATTGTTTAAAAGAAAAGCATTGATACCTTTAAATAGTATATACAGTATATATTTATTCAAACTGAATAAGATACTTCAAAACACTAAACAGAATTTTCTATTGTTAGACAGAACACAGCAATTAATTGATAATTGAAAAAAATGCATAAAAAACACTTTTTAAAACTAGATTATAAGTATTAATATTTATTAAATTGCCATTGTTTTTTTCCAGAAAGGGGTTTCCTTGCTAGAGTGAGCTGAAAAAGGTACAAGGAGACTCTTGTAAATGGAATTCATTAAAAAGACAAATGTGGATGACGTACCATCTCTGTGTATTGTGACAGAGGAGTATGGGAAATCTCCTCTCTCATTCATCATCATCAGCCAACGCACTGCAGATTTACTGAGCCCAACAATCTCCACCGCAGAACCATCCCTGCAAACGCCCACAACCCCTTTCTTTCAGACAATGATGTCACTCTTTTGGGCTAATTACAGAGGGTTATTATCGTAAGAGCTTAGCATGAGAGGTAAGACTGCAGTCGCTTCAGTTACCTGGGTGTGGCTGGAACACCTCTGTTATGAGCTTTGTCGCTCTCTCCCATCTTATCCATCCAGGTCCCACAGTTGAAACGATTTCCACCATAAACAAAACCTGTCTGGGGATTTACTTTGGCCTCCACGCTAAAGCCTGTGCAGAGGAATAACAAAGGCATGATATGATTTATTCTGGTGAATTTTTTTAAGAAAATGACTAGAAAAATCACTCGCCTTCATCTCGCATGTTGGAGTCGATTTGTGGTCCAGCGTTTCTCTCTCTGAACTCGATTCCCTGCATGTGATGCTGCATGGCTTCTTGAATGACCACAAACAATGGTTGGTCATGAAGCTGCCAAAAAAAATATTTGATTCTGAATATATCTTTATTCATATTTTACTATATATATAATATATCATATATTAATATTTGATCTATAACATAGATTTATAATCTAATTAAAAACATCATGCAATGTTGAGTAGCTGAGATATGATGCACAACAACCGGACTCAATTTCCCAGAACCACTAGCTCAATATCCAGCTCTAATTACTGAAAACTTAACTACTTATACCTGCACTCTATTTTGACTCTAATATTTTGAATCGGTTTACATTTAAGCATCCTTAAAATATTCTTACAAAAAGTAAACCTTTTGTAATTACATTTTAAACACAGTATCTAAAATATAAATTTATTTGACGTACAATAAAGCTTTTCTTCTGCTTGGGTATGTTTTGTCTAGTTTTGAAGTCTGTGATTTGCCTGTATTTCTTTTTAGTAACGATCCTATTTTTGATAAAGAGCCTTAGTCGTCCACCTCACCAGGACGTTCGTAGCACATCAACAGCTCTCAATTTAATTTAATTAATGTGTACTTCTCTAAGCAGTTTGTAAAATGGCAGTAATGCTTCCTCATTAAGACATCAGCTAGTGTAATGTATTTAAAGGACAGAGAAACAATTACTTCAGTGAAACCCTGATTTCAAACAGTAATTAGCAGTCACGCTGTGTTTCTGCTTACCACTGTCCCCAGGGGCTGTGGCTCCGAATCGTCAGTGGGATACATACGTGACACAGGACACGTGAGTATGTCGATGCCATTGGGTACGGTTGTACAGTAGTCTTGGATACACTGAAGCCACCACCAGACTGCGTCACGGCAGTTATAACGAGCTGAGACTCCCCGACCAAGCAGGTTTGGTATCAGACCGTGGCGCATGGTGCCGGCAAAGGCCAAGATGATATTTCTATATATCATTACATCAAAAACACATTTTTCATAATATACAGTATACTTCAATATATTGTTTAAAACCCACAACATCAATTTGATGTTTTTGAGCATTTACGTTTTCTGAAACTCTGGTAACCCTAAGCATGACTTTTACAAAGTTTAACGTTTATGAGCATTTTCCAAAACTCTGGCAACCCTAACCATCATTTTTAAATTGTTTAACATTTAGGAGATTTTTCTCAATCTCTGGCAACCCCAACAATAACTTTTATGCTTTTGAGCTTTTATGAGTAATTTTCTAATCTCTGGCAACCCTTACAATCAAAATTAACTATGTTTAACATAGTCTTATGACAATATCTGGCAATGCTAATGATCACTTTTAAAAAATGTTAGCATTTCTGAGTGTTCACAAAAGTTTTGTCAATCTCTGGAAACCCTAACCCTCTCTATTACGTTTCTGAGCATTTATGTACATTTTCTCAGACTATAGCAATCCTAACTATCATTTTTACATAATCTTTAGCTTTTGGGAGCACTTTCTCAATCTCTGGCAACCTCAAGCAACAACAACAACACATATCAGATGAGCTTTACATGGATATCAGAAAAATATTTAGTCTATTATTTAAATATTTAATATATTATTTAAGGCCCCGTGGAAATCCTGGGTCTAGATCGCATGACTGGCAGTGGCCTCTTTATTTTGTCATTGTTGATTTTTTTTAGTTGGTTAGCTGGATTTCCATGCACACAAGGTTATTAGCCTCGCTTTATTATGTCCAGAGTATCTCCAGAGTATCTCCACCATGCGTTTTTTTATGTTCTCTCATGTTTTGAGTTATTATTAAAAAGTTTCTTCTGTTAAGAAGACTGCTGTATTGCACCTGGGAGTCCACCCCCACTTTGTTTCCTGACAGAGTGAAAGGAAGGGATATTTGAGAACAAATATATGATTCAGTTTTACATGACACTACTTTTGTCATGTTTTGTTTATTGTTTATGCGTATTACCACAGCTATTCCATTTGGCTATGACAAAAAAGTTTTTTTTATTTAACTGAGTATGCGTGAGGCTAAATATCATATTCAGACGAGGCACTGCTGACTTGAGGGTGTGTCTGTTTTTGTGATCTCAAATATCAACACTGATCCTGAGAACTCCCTTGTGGCACTTTTAAGCACAATATAAACTGAAAACACACGTCTGCAGTATTATAGCACATTACATTTCATTAATGTTGAAAACATATTTTTTTATTTTTTCCTGTCAACATATCTGTATCTTATTTGATAAAAAGTTGCACAGAATATTTTACAGCAGCGTAGTAACTGGAAATGATGGAATTAACAATACAACATTATATAAATAAGTATTATGTTATATTGAATATTTTTGATAAATGAACCCATAGACAAACTCAGCCCTGGAGAGAGTGCTTTCAGTCTTTTCCTGAAAAATACCCCACCACTCTCTAAAAGAGCAGCTCACCTGGCTTCCAGGTACCTCCCAGTCAGTAGCATGAGTCCACGCAGCGCAATGAAAGTGTCTCGTCCCCAGCAGCGGAAGATTCCAGTTGAGAAATGTGGTAGACCTGGATAAGGGTAAACATTTATTTTGCTTTCATTAACAAATGACAAAATGTGAACAGGAGGGTTTGCTGATCACATAGTGTGGTGTAAATCTGCAGAGACCTTGACTCCAATTTCAACTAATTAACATTAATTATAGAAGCCGTTGACAAAACGATGCAATTTTTGTCAAGTTGTACTTTTGATATAAACAAAACTAAAGTAGTGAAAATTCTTGTGCTATATTTTTCTACATTTAATTTCTGGTTTTAAATAGTAACTATTGAACGTCAGTCATGAAGTAATAACACAGATACGGAATTAAACGGAAAATCACCTCTGAAAGCCTTTAACATATTTGTTTATTTATTGAAAAGATTTAGCTCCAATCTAAACCTAAACACAGGTGAAAAAATGCGAAATTAATTATGGGAACTATGACTGAGTAGATATAACTGTCTTGCAGCGTTTCTGGTTGTGTCAGCCATCTGCCTTGTTAATGTCTCATGAAAGCCATTTTTGACATTTCTATACAATTGAGGTCAACTATGAAAGACAACTGACTAAACCAGTAACTTCACAAAATGAACAGTCAAAATGGAGTCATGCTAGTGCTCCTAAACGGTCAAACTTGACTGGATACTTATAACCAACAAAAAATTTGTTTTATTTTTTTCCATCATTGTAATTTTAAAGTTTTAGAAGTACTTCATGGTTCTTTAATTAAATTTTTTCATTCAAATTTTAAAATACTAAAAAGATATATAAACCAAATATACATTATTTATTGTTCTTTAACTTTATTTCTTCACATTTAGAATTTAAACCTCATTATTCTCATTATTGACACTTTGACAGGGTTGGCGGTTCTGCTAGACCCATTGCATTTTTATTACAATTTTATTATAAAATACAGATTAAAGGTACAAAATCTACAGTTTTCACTTTTTTTACATGTCCCTTTTACATAGCTCCAGCTGACAAGCTAAAAGTTTGTAAATAAAATCTGGTGTTTTGTTTAATTGTTTTTCATTTCTAAAACCTTGATTTAATCAAAAGGAAACGTAGGCATAGCAAAGATGTCTGATTGGCTGAATGCTTACATTTTATATATCTTAAACAGGGGCGTCACGGTGGCTCAGTGGGTAGGACGGTCATCTAAAAGCAAGAAGGTTGCTGGTTTGAGCCTCGGCTGGGTCAGTTTGCATTCCTGTGTGGAGTTTGCATGTTCTCCACGTGATCGCGTGGGTGTACTGCGGGTGCTCCAGTTTCCCCCTCAAGTCCAAAGATATAAGTGAATTGAGAAAAACCAATTGTCCATAGAGTATGAATGTGAATGAGTGTGTGTGATTGTTTCCCAGCGATGGGTTGTGGCTGGAAGGGAAAGGGAGCGAAAGGGAAAAAGCCGACAAGATAATGGATAGATGGATATCTTAAACAAACTTATTTAAAAATAATTCATGGTCAAAATTATCGATCTAAATAAAAAAAAAAAACACTACAGTATGTCTTTTTTAAACATGTTTTTTTTTCTTTCAATTTTTTAACATCGGATTGAATGAGAACCTGCTCGCTTCTGACCCCACCATCGAGGTATTACAGTTCAGTCACTTTCTATTGCGCTGGAGCCGGGAAAGCGCGGGGTTGCCCCTTGGTTTTAACATACTTTAAAAGGAACATTTGGGCTGGTTGAATCACTGTCTGCAGAGATGTCTGAATCCACCCACTACACTCCTTTTGTACATTCTATTCTGCATGAAGACAACAAGGAGTCCATTATTCCTTTCTAACTACGGCTATCACACCTCAGGAAATTAATCACATATTATATTATGTGCTTACTTTTTCGAGGTAAATCATAAAATGTGACTATATATAAATAAAAAATTATTTATTCAGCAAACCATTTTTCTCGGGTGAAAACTAAAACAAAACAAGGATATGATTCTGTGTGTTTGTTATTCTTTTGGTAATTTGTAAGCTCTAGGGGCTCTCAAATATATGTAACATGAGAGTAATTTGACACTTTGTGAAGTCTTGCTTTAAAGTATGAGAATGTTTTGTTTAGTTTCACAAGCGTCAATGACATTTTTAACAAGACGAGTCCCTTCATCAATAATCAAAACGTATTTATACAGTGTTAAAATAATGACATTCATATTAGACATTTCATGAGGAGAATACAATTTCAACATACAGTTAATTTAAGAGCTGTGGAGTTCCTCTTGAAATCAGGAAATAAAGTTGTCCTTGTTTATTATTTATACAAGGGTCAGGTTAAGATTACTGAGATTACTAAGAATGAGTTTTAATCATTAAGGTGTTAAACAGTATTAGCCTAATTTGTGGGCAATATAGAGTAACAAATTCAATTTTATGTTGTGGCAGGTTGACTTAGTATTGTTAAACGTGTTACGTAAACCTATTCTTGCAGTGCCATCATATTGAAAACTATCTTGCCGTTAGAAACCTTCATTTAAGTTTCACAAAAACTACAATAATGAATGGGTTTTGAATCTTAAGCTGAGTTATTTTCGAGATTTCAAAAAAATTACGTTGAAAGAAAAATGCTGTCATTGATTTATTTTTGTTCTTCAGATGACAACAGGTTGATCTTTCTTTATGTTTTAATACATAAAAACATTCATTGAAAGAAAAATTTTTATTAATCTGAGGGAAATGTTATTTAAGGGACAGATGAAATGTAGTGGTCTGAAGGGGCTAAAGTTATAATATGAGATGCAGGTCTAGAGAAACTAAACAATACACGGTCACATGCCTTCTTGCTCCTAATTTAATGTTTAATGTTGCCAACCTTGTGATAATATATTGTGCTCTTTCTATTTGAACTTTTTTTTGTGTTTGTTCGCTTTGTTTTTTGTCTTTATTGTCTCCACTTTCTGAAAACAAGGTCTAACAACACGAAGTAGTGAATTAAAAAAAAAGCACAAATATCAACATTTATGATACATAACAGATAATGGCACAAACCTGCTGCAAGAGAGACACAGCACTGCTCCTCTTGGGTGGTTACAGGGTTGATTCGAATCGGTACATCTTCGAGCTCAGGGGAGAGAGGAGGCAGGGCAAGAACGCTACCCACCCCACACATTTGGACTGATCCCAAGGCAAGCTGTTTGACCATAGTCGAGCCATCCAGGATGAAGCTGAAAACCGAATTGTCACCAAATTGAAACATCAAATATAATACTAACACAAAAAATTAAGATGAGGAATCTAACCTGGACATCTGATTAAAAACAGCATCTACCGCTGTGGCATATGCTCCGACAATTATGGCGTCAAAGTAGCATGGCACAAGATAGCGCGGGATGTGCTTGAGATATTCAAAGACAGCGTTGAACCATTTTCCAACCTGGGAAAAATTTTACAGAAATGATCCCTACTTGAATCTTCAATTTATATTTTAAAAAGCATTTTAGGTTTTGGGGTATGTTGAAAAAAAAAGCTTAGGTTTCTGTAATTGTTATAATAATTATGTTCCTATTTATTAAGGTAATTTGAGTCGCTAGTTGCAACTGAGAAGTATCTGATACTGAGAACTTCTGCCTTGCTGCATTTTGTACAGATCATGGAAAAGAAATTAGAATTAACTATCACGAAGGAAGCATTGCAAATTCAGTCTAGAAGATGACCAGAGAATGTACCACTATAACAGTAGTTGTCTGTTGAAGATCCAGCAGGACAAGATTTGTTTTTCAAATTTGAAACAAAGCAGGTAGTGTAATGGCATGTATATGGGCAATAAGGATGAATCAAAAGGGACTTTCAAGCTCATTATACATTTTCATGGCTTGATAGCACATTAGTTAACACTGATCGGCTAAAATAGATGATAGAAAAATTGTTATACATTTTTTTTGGTGTCAAAAAGCACTGTTTCTATGGAAATAACCAGTTGTTCTAAACATGGATGTTTCTAAATAGCACTTTTAAAGGTCAGGTCGAAATAGCACCTCTGGAAACTGTTGCTAAAAGAAACCAGAAAAAGTTCCCCTATAATGATGAGTCAAAGTTGATGCTATGTAGCACATTTTTGAGAGAGTTCTTAATTCTATAAGGAACATGTTTTACTTCAGTTTAATAGAAGGAAATAGATCTAGCATATTAACTGGGGCAACCTGGGAACGGTGGAAAAAGATTAACAATGGTTGAATTGAGATAGGTATACAAATAAATTTGAGAGGAGAAGATAATAAATAGAAGCGGACCCAAAACTGACCGCTGATGGACACCAAAAGTGTGATATTTAATTTTGGATATAAATGGAGTAATTTATGTTAAAATTAACCACTAGTTTCAAGTGCATCAAGACACCTTCTCAAGTACTATTGCTGTTATCAAGTTAAGTAAAACTAGGATAGAGAGAAGGTTACTGTCAGATTTTTCAAAAGAAAATAACAAATCGATATTAGCAGTTTTTAAACACTGCTATAGTTTTTTGTTTATTTCATTTAACTCTTGCAGTTGAAGAGCAACAATTCTTAAAAGGTAATTTGTTTCACAAGCCTCACACCTCAGAATGAACAGTTATAAATTCTATACTAAACAAAGGAGGCACAACTTTTGCCAATTTTTTATCAAAACAAATCTTTTTTTAAGTTAGCTTTCAAAATTCTATACTTGCAGGCAAATGTTTGAGAGTGTGTTAATCTTTCCATTTAATCAACTTTCCACAGTTCAATCATCAAAATCACAAGTTCATTAGGAGTTAGGTTTACATTATGTATACATTATTTAGAATTTTGATTTATAAAACACCCAGGATGGTTTTACCCTGTGTATAAAATGTTAATGTAATATAAAGGATGTTACTGCTGATGTCATGTTTGTTTGTTTCGGGTTTGTCAGCAGCCTGCACTTTTATGGCTAATATGATTTGAGTTGCTAAGTTACACAAAAAAAACATTTAAATCTCTACCTCTCGCAGTGCTCCTCCTTTGTTTATCAGACGCATGCTCACATAATCGATCATCCAGTCACCTTGTCTGAGATTTTCACAGAAAGGATGCCCAAGGTCATTTTTGGGGCGAATCTCAGACAACACTGACACAAATCCTGTGTACAATGAAAGCATACGGGTTTATACACTGTTATAGGAGAACAGTGACCCAATTATTATCATGTGGGTAATATACCTTGTAGGCCACCATACTTGAGTGGCATCCAGGATGGTATATTATAACAGCCACCACCATCTTCCTGCTCCTCAGCCTCGCAGCAGAATAACAACACGTTCAGCTCAGCCAGAGTCAGCTTGGAAAGTAAACTGAAAAGTTAAAACGAACTGCATTAGTGGATTTGGTTGAACTATAAGAGCAATTTAACATTAAAAGATCAACATTATAATGACTCACAATTCTAAAGCGATCTTCAGGATGCCAGGCACGTTGTCATCGGCGAGGCTGCCGGACTTGTACAAACGATTGAACTGTGAGAGCTGAGTTCGGAGGAAGCCAACCATGTTCTGAGCGTTTGGATCTAAATTGACCCTGAGAAAGAGTTTACGAGTTAAATGAGTAACTATTTACTTGGCCATTTAGTGTTAAAAAATGCAACAGAACAAACTAAATTCACAGAAAAGAATGTGTTTGTTTATCTAAATATGTTTTTTATAATTTTGTTATGCTCTCTTTAAATCACTAGAAGTATTTAGTAGCAATTTTACAAGTTCAATGAAACAAATATATAAAACCTATTAATTGTACTTGAACAATTGTATTCCTATTTATACAGTTTAATCTGTCTTAATTTTTAACTTTTAAATAAGATCAAATCTATGTAAAAAGCAGAATCACACTTTTTAATTTTTAATCAGACATTTTAATAAGATCTATTCATCGTAATTTGGTCTGGATATGTATTTTATTTTTATAAGTATTTATTTATTTAGTCATGTAATTATTTTTTATTCAATTAATTAACTAACCAACTAACAAACTATTTTGTTAAGGTGTTTTTGTAAAAAAAAAAGTCTTTATTTCATTAGTTAACTAATGGCCTTGATACGGACGATTAAAAAATGTATGCTGATATTATACTGCTCCATTATTTGTTGTATTTATCTATTCCTTCATTCACTTTATTTTTTCATCTTTTTTGTGTGTGGTTTAATACTTTGTCTAATTTTTAGTTTGTTTTTAAAAACATATTTAAAGACATTTTTGAACAAACTAACACTAAATTTGGACCTAAACTAGTCTTGCGCTCCGTCTAAGGTTTACCCCAGTTTTTCATCCAATGATAGCAACCCTAACTGGTATAATCAATGAATGTATAGAATGGGTAACCATAACAATGACTATGACAATAATACAACATATAATTAAAGGTACATGTTCACTTATTTCACAACCCAGAACTGTAATCAAGAATGAGGAAAAGGAGGAGAATAACAACAGCCACAAGGTCATGTAAAAGGTGAGTCAGCAAGTTTTTAACAAAGAATGAATTGGGTAGTGAAAAAAGGAAACAAAGGAGGGTGGAGCCAACAATCTCTTCTGTACTTGGAACTCATTACACTGATAAATCAATTATTAAATATCAGTCATTTGAAACCTATCATGCTGAGGCAGTATAAAAACAATGGACATGTCTGGTTGTACCGTACGTGTGTTTACCTGAATGCAATAACGCTACCGGGACTGAGCTTTTCGAACAAAATCTCCTCCACAAACTCATTTCGGTCTTTTGTGGTGGCATTTCCTTGCTTCACAATCTCACTGTCCTTTAACTGAAATCAAAAACAGGTTCACCGGCACGAAGAACAACAAAAAAAAAAACCCCTGAAGAAACCAGACTAGCTAGAAAATTCTTTGAGAAAAAAGCATTTGAAAACAAAGAGCTCAAAATACATCTAAAACAGGTTCTCTCTCTCAGTCTGTCACAAACGTGACCGTGATCATAACACTGCCGTATCAGAGAGCAGCAGCTCCCAGCATCCGTGTCACATTACCTGAATGTGTTCACGCATATCGACGCTGTAGTTCGGTGAACCGTTAATGAACGTCTCATCTTTCACATATGACTCAGCTGTTCTCTCTACCAGCCGTGCCTCTAAAATCACCTCCTCGATTTTCCCTGTTAAACAAGATGACATGTTTAGCATTTAGAATCTATTCAAAATTAGTAATGTTCGTGTGAAAGTAGAAGAGACTTTTCATGTGCAACTCATATTACAGCTGTGTTTTGATTTGTTTTGTTTTATCTAGTTCTTAGCTGGATGAGATAGTCTTAAGTTGGCCGAGACCTTACATTGGCTGGTTAAAATAGGTTTAGGCCAATTGGTCTTTCACTTGTCCTCATCTGGCTTAAACGGGTCCTTAGCTGAGAATGTGTTAGTTTTATGGTTTAAAGCTCAAGTCTGTATAAACCAGATTAAAAACAGACAGAGACCATCCAACAGACAGAGACCTAAACCAAGACCATCTAAAATCAGCAAATTGCAAAAATAAGGTTGGAAAACTGGTCTTGTACTGGATTAAGGAAGTTCTTAGCTGACTATGTTGTGGTTATTAGCTTTAACATTTAAGACCATCTAAAGCCTAGATTAAACAGTGATAGACAAGACAAGATCTTCTTAAACCTCCAAATTGCAACATAACATGCTAATGCTCATGATAACCACATAACCAGATTAAACAACCACAATATGGGTTTTAGTAAATGTTGTCCTTAAACAAACTTCTAACCAGTACACCAGCTAAGGAAAACCTTAAACCACATACAAATCTAACTACACAGAGAAATCTAACCTGATCCTAATGAACCAAAACTACCTCAGTACCTAACACAATCCACTAAGGACCATCTTAAACGTTTTCAAGCAATATACTATTAGCCTAACCAGCTTACACTGAATACCAGCTGAACACACAAACAGCTCAAACCAGCACAAGACCATTTTTAAACAGTAATAGTCAACCCTAAACTGTCCATTCTCTTGACTAAGCTAACACAAGATTTCACAATCAAGGAAACGATAAACTTTGACCTCAAGAACATTAAGCTCAACAACATATTTAACCTCCACATTATATTCTTACACCAGCTCATCAATTGCTAAACATCCTATATCAGCATTAATTTAAAGTATCTTAACAAGTAAACATTTAAAAAAGGTTACCTCTAAATTTACTCAGACTAAAACCTTGACCAGCATAAATCAGACTCAACCTACATACAACAATCCAAAACCAGCTCAAGATCAGTTTAAAGCCCATGAATCTGTGTTAAGCTATTCAATATCAGTCTAGGCCAGTTTAATTACATTTAATGACAAGTTCATTTCTCAGGGGTTGTTGTGTAAAAAGAGTGCATGTATACCTGGTATGTACATTGGGGATAGCTTTTCCTTGTATTGGTGTGTTTTGGGGTTTTTGAAAGCTGTGCGAGAAACAGTCACAACAGACTGATGCGTGGTGGAGCAATGCCTGGTCACAGCAACGGTGTCTTCATCCAACTGGTCCACATAAACCTTTGTCGTATATAGAAATCAGATCGAGAGAAATCATATATAATGGTCATATAAATCAATCAATAATTAATTGCACTACTCCCAGCAGGGCATAGGACTCAATAAATAAAGAGAGTTTATGAACAAACACTAGAGCAACAGAAAATAGAAAAAAAGACAGGAAAATAAGATCACAGGAGGACAAGGAACTCTCGAGAACACTTAAATACAAGCACAACTAATGCTCAAGAAAAAACTCTGAGAGGAAAGAGAATTAAATAGGACTCGGAAAAATATAGAAATCTACAAATAACAACCAAGGAGACCATAAGGGTGTGTAAAACATGAGGAAAAATTTAAGGGAAATGCTGAACAATGGAAAACACACAAAGAACTAGAAACTACTAACAAGACATGACAGAAGTAAAAAGTAAAATAATGATTTACAGAATAAAAATATTTCTGTATATTTAACTTCATACAATTAATGATGTTTAATCATATTTAGATTTGAATAATACATAAATAGTGTACTTCAAAAACTGGCAGTATCTTTATATATTTATTAATATCAGTATATTTTTTTGTCATTTTAATCAATTAAAAAGTCATATGCTTAAACTTGCACGTACCACTATTTCAAGGTAATTCAGTAAGATGATGCAACAGCTAGTGATAAAGGGACTCACATAAAATGTAAAAGTTTATCATCTATAAATATGTACATAAAAACTTTCATGATGATCAAAGTCTCCTGCTGCGGTAGACAGCCATGTCTCACGAGTTAAAAAATAAATAAATATATTCCGACCTGGGTGAAGCCTTTCTCAGCCAGCTCTTGGTGGAGTTTGTTGAGTGCCAGTTTTCCAGCCATGATCCCAGTTTGAAGGTTCACTTCTCCAACAGAAGAGGGCAGAGCATCAGAAGTCCACTTGGGGTACAAACGTTCCTCCTTTACAACTGAAATCTGAAGAAAAACATTTGTCCGTTTGACTATTTAGCTGTTAAACACTGAACCCCATACCATCTGCAAAATTAATGCAACCATAAAATTGAGTGTCCAAAGCGTTTACATTTTTTAATTGATTGTTCAGAAGCAAACCCCTGATTAAGAAACTTTCTCTCTTGCTCCTGTATCCAGTGTCAAGCTGGTTTGCGTACAACTGATCATGAAAACAAATCTGGCAAAAATTATAATTTTAGTAGAACTTGTAATGGAGTCAAAAGGCTTTTGCACTCTGAAAATCTTTAAACATTTTGGAATTGGGGAAATGTATTTGCAAAATCACCGGAGGCAAGAATCTTTAATAGATATTCACAGTGTATGATCTAAAAGTTCTATGACAAAAAAATTACAAAAGAGAGCAAGGGACATATCTTTTCAATCAAACTGGAGTGACAATATAGAGATCATGTGACTAAAACATCTTGGCAGACATACTCTAATGTAGTTTTTGTGCACCGATTTCAATCCAAAAAATACCTAATTAAATACACAAGAAAATACTTTATAGGGTTCAGTGAGTTTGCAAACCAATACGAAAAGCCTTACATTTTCATAAAAAAGGGTGAAGGTTGACTACCTATTATCTGAGGAAGAAAATGTGAAGAGAGAAAATAAAAAAGCCATTGTTTGTGTGAAAATTATGACCCAGATACAGAGGCTGCTTTGTAAGTGAGAAGAACAGACATTATCTCCAGAGTGAGAAACCCAACAAAGCATATTCATTTGAATGTTATCTTTGTAGACTGGGTGTAAACATCATGTTAATCTGCCGTATTAAATGACATGAATAATGAAAAAGAACAAATCCTAAGAAATGCAATCTGTTGTTCATTAAAAAAAACTTTCATGCAAAAAAGTGCATTCATGTGTTGAATGGTTAATCCTTAAAAAACATACAACTGGATTTTAATATTAGATTTTTCTTTATATTAAGGATTAGTAATCCAAGAATTTTAAGCAGTATTCAGTCACATAATCAATCAGAAATAATTGAAATATCCATTTAATTGTTTTCACAGAGGATTTTAAATGAACACCCATTTCCATGCATCAATGTTGTGCTGCCTCCAAAACATATTTTTTTCTGATGCTATTAAAATTGCTGCATACATTTTACCTGGTGTGGAACAAGCTCATCGTATCCTCTAGTACTGCCTGAGGCGCAGCAGGCCATAGAAACGATAGCAGAGCTGGCTAGAGCATCATAAACTGATCGAACCTACAAAACATAAATGATTCAGGAACAGTAGAAACTCAAAGGACTTTTATGTTATGTTATATGTTATATATTTTTTATGTTTATATTTTCCTGACAAATATTGGTTTGCTGACCTGAACTGGACATTCATTGTCATGAGTAACGTCCAGAAACATAGCATGAGCGATAGATGGAGTTAATGGCCGGAGGTTTGGCTGAATGAAAGATCCGACAGGCTCTCCTCCGTATCGATGCACTAGTCTTCCTTCCTCATGACTGTTCCCAGCACTCATGGCCTCTGAGGAGCACAACACACGCTGAGGGTCTCTCTATGAACATGAGAAATGCTTGAAATATCACATTTTTACATTTAACATTAAGTATAATTTGGCCATTATAGGTCTCATTTCACACAACAAAGTGGAACCTTTATTTACGTGATCATTGGGTGGTCAAAGGAGTAGACTGTGTCATAAGCTAATGACTAATTTTACTATTGTGACAGGAGAATCGGGTGGCAATACCTGGGTTTTTTGTATTTAAATAAAATATTTTTGGTTTCTTTAAATCATTGAAATATTTGTTACATTTTAAATTCTTCTTCTTCTTTTACCTTAATTTCCAAATACTTAACACCCTGTATAACTACTTTGAAGCAATAATGTCTATATTTTTATATAGCTTTCTTGTATACCCACTTGACTTGATATAGCCATATCATTTTAATATCTCTGATCTCTGTGTTGCTTCAACCAGTGTCAACATGTCAACATCAACAATAGTGATGCCTATGATTGCGACACAAACAGTGAGTGGCACAGTCTAAGATTTTATACATTTATAACTTTACAAACCATTAATATTTTTGTTACATTATACCTATAATATTTAAACACAGCAATCTCAAACATAAAGACTCCAGGCCTACCTGCTCTTTATTGTAAAAATTACAATGTTTGTAGTTTAATAAGAACTTAATAAAAGCATTTTTCAACAAAAAAAAAAGAAAAAGAAAAACATTAAGGTAACATTTCCCCATGGGATTTTTAACACACAACACCCTACTTATCTGTTAAGCAAGCATAATTGACAAATAAATATTTTGCAAATAGTTTCTACTTTCCACTTTTGTGTCAAAATTTACCATCATTTTGTCATTGGTCAGTGTACCATAACCAGGTCATCATCATTTTTTTTTATGTATTGAGAAAACGTCTTCGTTCTCAAAACCCTGTGTCAAATCATTGTTCTCTATTTAAGCCCATTTTCTAATACTTAACTCTCTGTAAAACTGTCTTATTTTTATTTTCATGTTGTTTCTTTAATAAATTAAAACTCATCTACATAAAATATCTGCCAAATGTTTAAACCCATATCATTATGCTTAATAAAGCAAAATCAACAGTAGGTTTCTCTTTTAAAAATATGTTAAACAATTCATCACGAGGCATGTCTGCCAAATCCAGTTTTTACACGTGCACACATATATTGTAACATGTCTAAAGGTTTTTCTTCTGATCTTGCATTAAAAATCAAGGATAGTCATTTAGATTCCACGCTCTCGCTGCTTGTGATGAGCTCTGACAAGACACTAAAATCAAGTCTGAGCTGTCACTCAACAGCCAACCAGAGGCAGCATTACATAACCAGGGTACGATAGAGTATTGATTCTCAAAACTAAATAAATTTTTAGACACCCAAAGATAAGTACAGATGGATGGTGTTAAATAATTTTTGTGACTTTAAATGCAATATCAAAGCAGCTGATAGAAGGTTTTAGATTCATAGAATAAAAGATTTAAACATCATACAGCACAAATAGCAAATCCGGATTAGGATCTAAAAAGTTTGGTAGATCTGTTTACTAGTAGTACCTCTAATGAGGCTGGTTATCCCCAACCGATTAACAAACAGGTTGTCTAGCTCTTCACTTCCTGTGAAGAGTTCTGCAATCACATATAGATTGGGTCGGATCACTCTGGCTGCTGCTAACATGGCCTGCGGATACAACACACAATGCAGAATATCACATGTCACATACCTGCAGTATGACCTCACAACATGATTATAGATGATGATAAAAGATTATCAGTTTCATCAACAATGACACAGCAGAAACTTCAGTTTCTGTCTTAACCCTTTGGAATCCTTGAATTTCATGCACTTGCTTCATTTTATTTTATGGCAACTCTTAACTCAAATCTTATTGGTGCCAGTGTATAGGTGTAAACAAATCCAAATTATGTAAGCTAAAAAAAAAAGAATTAAAAAGCTCAATTACAAATGACTAAATAAGAGTTTAGAAAACGCTCCAAATTCAGAGAACACAGGCAAATATGAAAAAAACGGCTTTAGTAAGATGCTGTTTTAAAAGTAAATATTTAAAAAGATTAACTGAATTAATTAAACCCTTTTATGAGGAAGGACATGTTGTCTTTATTGTCATGTTCCTAAAAAACAGCCCAAGTTCCCGAAAACTTGGCTTTAAAGAGCACTGTCAGAGAGGAACTATATCAGTCAGGGGAGTTGTTTGGTTAGTTTCACTTAGCAGATTTTGTGAACAATGCTGAGCACTGCAATATTTCACTCTGCTCTGAGTGGCTTTTTCTCCTTTTCTCCTCACTCCAAACTCCTCATTCAGCTTTTTGTTGCAAAAATAGGTAGAACACTGGATGTGGCTAAATTAGACAATATCCCAAACAAAAAATTACAAAACATAAAACAAATGCATTTGAAAAAGAAAGACATATGTAAAAAACAATTGACATCTAATTGCTTTTAAAATAAACTAAAATAAAACTGAATGTGGATGGCTAGAAAAACTATGAACAGAAAAATACAAACTATTAAATGAATACATTTGCATACTAAACATTTTTAGTTATTTTGTTATAAGTTAAATTGCCAAAAAAAAAGGTAACAAATAAACCTCCAGTAGGCCAGCAAACAGAGCGTTTTGGCTTTTATTTACTCATTTTGAGTTGCTTTATAACTTGGCAAAAATAATACTGGATATAGATGAATTCTACATATTCTTGACCGAGTCAAGCGCACTACATCATCTCAGAGCTGTTTTTTAAAACGAGCAAAAAACACAATGCTCTGACTTTTAAAAAAAACACTCTCAGCTCCATCAAAAACAATCTGCTCTAATCATTCACATAGTCTAGTGGTAAGCTCTTACGCAGAAACACAAGATATATGTTAAATGCAATAATGTTATATGTGTTTCACGCACAAAAGAAAACATCCCGTCATAAATACTTTACTATCACACGTCTCATTCAATCAGCATTAAGCAATCAGTTGCGCAACATTTTGCAGTTGTGTAATTTTCAACACAATGGAAGACCGCATAAGTGCAAAATTGCTCTTGAAATATCTTTCTGAAATAATTTTTCGAAATATATATATTACTCAAATACATGGCTTCAGCTAATTTACCCATATTATAAAATTATCCTATAAAGATATCCAGCAGGAATACAGAGTTGGTTGGCAGGGCGTAGAGCTTGAGAGGCGATCTTTGCTATTTCAGGATTTTATAGGTACCTTTTACATTGGAGTCCAGTATTCATTCCAGGCACAATTAGCCCTGGTAATGGCGGCTTTTTCACAAGTGCTTACAAGACTTTTAGACGCAATCATTCTATTCCCAAAACCTATTCCTGAGAAGGTTTTCAGAGGTGCTGGTCTGGAGAATGTGAACACAAATCTTTGCAGGCTGAAGGGGGGATGGTGGATCAAAATAATGACACAATTTGCATTTATATATTTAATTTTCAAGCATTACTTTCCTTTCCTTTTGTTAGCCAATTAGCAGGAGCTATTAAAATAATCAAGGATGTCTCTATCTGGGTTTTTTTTTTCATTAGATGTTGAGCACTGATCCGAAACTTTTCTAATACAAAAAGAAAGAATAAAGAACACTGAAGAACAAGATTAGATTTCTGTGATTTTGTTAAATCACCTTTTTAAAAAAATATTCAAAAAAGCTTAAGGAATAGAGAACTTTGTAAGGTAGCTTGAACAAGTTTATACCATTAACTTTAGCGCAACAGTAAAAACAAATGTAAACGTCTATAAAATCAAATATCAAAAATCATCTCTCAACTCTCGCGCACACATAGTTGAAAGGATTAGGAAACACAGCCAATGCTCGGCATATTTGCCGTGTTGTCACACAAAATTACATGGACTCATTGTTTGTCAATTCCACAGCTGTTCAGCATATTTTCCAGCGATTGCTGATTCATACCCATCAAATCTTGGCTATAAAAATAAGGGACATTTTCCACCGCCCGCTGCCAATTCTGGAAAATTATAGTACCTACCTAATATACCAACATAATACTATATTTGATATGTCTTCCAAAATAAAACAATACTCATTCAAAGAACATTTTCCAAAAAAAAAAAAGACAAAATGCTGTTAATTTAATTGTGCATGTGTTTGTTTTGCTTGTTCCCATTAATAGCATGGCACATCTTTAAAGCATTCAACTTGTTTGCAGTATTTTTGTGCAATCAATGTTTCTCCCTCTTCTTGGTACAAACCTGTTCAGCATGCTTTTTCCATGCATTGCAACACAACAGAAGAAAACCAACAGAATGTTCTGAGGATGAGTGACTGTTATTTTCTCCCAAATTGGATAATGTACCCAGCAACCTTTAATTCTGGCACACTATACCTTTAAATCCGAAGTAATGTCTATGAATAAATACTGAACTACGTCACCTCTGCCACATGAAGAGGGGTGGAGTGGCAGTTATCCAAACGCAGGCCAGAGAAGTGTTTGGCAGTGATCTCCGTGTACTTCTTCATGTGAGCCCATAAGTACGGACAATCCTCTGGTTTCGCACCATAGCGAAGTTTCACACTGTCCCCCCAGCAAATCAGCTCTCTCCTGAGATAAACATTAGACCCTAATCCACAGGGAAATCGATTAAAACTGAATCAAAATATTATGACCAAGAAGGCAAAAGCGTTTTCACAGTATGTTTGGTGTCAGTGCTGACCTGCTTCTGCAAAGTTTCGTAGAGGGTCATCACCCATGACCCATCCGTTATGAGCCAGTAGATGGCAAGCATCGTTAGGATCCAACATCAGCTTATTTTCCAGCTCCAGGGTCATGTCCTCAAATGGGAAGGTAAAATATCTGAATCATTAAAACAACGAAACAAGGCCAGGCTGTAAATTTGCCATTCTCAGTAAAATATAAGAAAAAAATTCACTTCAACTATATCATCTTTTTATATCAAGTGACAAATAAATTAATTACTCAAATATAACTGTATTGTTCATTAACATACAATTCAACAATAATTAAACACTAATTAATTTATAACCGTATGACAGAAATCAAAACTAGAACGAGCCAAGATGAACCCTGAGGATAGCTGGATAGTAAAAAATGATTTAAAAAAACTAACTATGTAATACCACACCTTACCAATGAAGGTAGCAAACTAGATCAGGTTTTTTGGCTCTCGATCTAATCCTGATTGTTTGAATTTGAATATCTGCCGATCGGAATGTTTCCTGATCTGATCCCTTTTTTACAATTTAGCATTTCATTAGGAATAAAAGAAGACCTAAACTCAGGTAAGTTGTCCAAGGTTTCTTTTTATAATATATTCATGAACGTGGACAAACATATATTTATTTATTTATTTACAACAGAATAGATTCAAAATAAAATATTTTAGCAGTGGTGTGACACAAAACATATAAAAAGGAAGCGCGGAATAGGGTACTTCCAGTGTTCGTTGAATATTAAACGTCTATATCACTTTTGCTCTGGAAATAAATAAAATCAATTAAAGAGGAAGTTATTTCATTAATATTAATATACAAAACTTTGTTTATAATTAAAATAAAAAACTAAGTTCTCAGGATGATGCAAGCTGTACTGTGTGATTGATCGGGACAGTCTTATAGAAGACAAAAAATTTAAATAATCGTTTAAAGGTTTTCTCTGAGTATAAGGAATTTGAGCTATTGTGAAAAAACATGCTATTGACATAGAATATATGCTGAAAAAACTATTATGTTATATATTTTATTATATAAAATACACATTATACCATCCAGATTACAAGTATTATTAGCTTTATTCATTCATCATCAACACTAGTAAACAAAGCTTAGACACGTATGTCTTGTATGCTATTTGGTTGGATATGCTGTAAGAGCAAATATAAAAACACGTGAGGAATGTGCTGCAACTTGAAGATTGCCAAAGAAAAAGAGGACTTTCTCTCTACTCCTAATTCACTGAAGAAAATTTTTAAAATTTTTTTGTTGCATTATTGTCATTTTCATCATCATGGCCCAGGGACAACTGGTTTACACTGGTCTCATACTGAACCACCATTCTGCTTTTTGCTTTTTAACTGTCCTTAAATACATTTATTCAAGCTACAATTTTTTTTTATAGATTACAGCTTTTAGCAAACTATTCAACTATTAGCAAATCATACTTCTCTTCAACCTCTTCTGAAAAGCATCTCCTGAAAACCTAATCCTTCTACATCTTTATGAGACAACACAAGCAGGAAGGAAATTTTATATCGGACACTTGATCCCTGATTTTATTGCTGCCAGCTTTACTCTACAGGTAAATGTACATAGAATTTACCTTGTCACTAAAGGGCTTGTCTGAGTCACAGCTCCAAGCTGGGGCCCGTGAGAAGCAAGTCTTTCATAGCAAACCGCCCCCACAATGCCCTCTATAGCCTGCAGACAGTACAAGATATGATTGACTTTGATTGATGTAAAACCCAAACAGAAAGATCATCAGTCCGTGATGCACATTGTTAAAGAATGAAACAAACCTTCTCATGGTGGCTGTGCATTTCCTTGTAGCATTCCACGTTCAGCTCTTCTAGACTCTTCTTAAACCAGTCGCAGCACTCTTGGATGGATTTTGGACCATTACTGCTATTTTAATTAAAAAAAATTAAAAATCACACACAAAGAGAATAAAGTTGAAAGGTTTGTGATTGTGCAGAATACTTGAAAAAAGAAATAAAGTGTTACATTGTCTGAAAAGCTATGATTATTATTCATGTCAATTCACTCGAGAAAACGTTGATTTTTGCATGAGCTGTTTTAAAATGTGATCGCTGACTTGTTGAATTTGTTTGAATTATCTTACAGTTTGTAAGACACCGACTCCACAGTCTCGAATCCATCATCAATGCAACATTATAAACACAACACTATAATGTTATATATAAAAACGCTTTTTTTCCACATGGAAAGATAACAAACAGGCAAGCAAATTATGTATACATTTTTCAAAAGGTTTACATTAGTATTATAAACAGGTTGAAACTGGGTTATTTTAAGGGGAAAAAATAACGTTTGTTTGTTGGTTTACAATTTTATTTACAAATGAATAAAGGCTGAGTGACGTAAATGCATTTGGTTTTAAACCATAAGAACCCAAACAATTTTTTCTTAACAGAAAATTTGACAGACAAATTGCTAAAGTCCTAAAACTGTAAAAAAGAATAAGTTTGGAGCTAAATAAGTACATTTAAAGAACACACTAATGGCTAGTGACACCTGAGTCACTTTGGTTTTTTATAGGTGAACCACTTTTAAGTTAACAACAATCAAATCAAGTTCAAATAACATGTCAAATTAATTTATAAATACATGTACGTGCTCAAAAAAACTTGATAATGATATGAATTTTATTTATTTACATAATTTGGTTCAAAAAGTGAAACCTGCATTATATTATTTCACAACACTTAAAAACCTTTATTAGTTTCACTTTTGAAAAAGTAGTTGTTTTCTTTTGTTAGTTTTTTTTATACATTTTTGATGTTCATGATAATGGAACAATCTATTTTAATTATTAAATAAAAACCTAAACAGAACATTTACATTAAACCCACACACATTCAATGCAGTGCGTCACAAACCTATTGAGGCAACCACTAATAAAATGATATAGCACATGGCTTAAAAACTTTCTTGCAAGTCATAATGAAATGATGAAAATGGGTGTCATTGTGCTTATACAATACTTGATTATACTGACCTTTGTATTGTAGATAAATAATAACCAAACATTGATTTTGACTCCTTGCTCAAAAAACCTTACTAAACCTGAACCAGAAATGAACTCACGTGTGTCTACCAAACATCTCCAAAGCCAGCTGCATGTCTACAGTGTTGTTGAGACGTCTGTGTTGTGAATCTTGGATGACTTTCAGCTTTGGCTTTCCCTCGATCTCAGGGCCGAGAGGTTTGTTTCCTACAAGAGCAGAATATAGCCAGCTGAATCCATACCTCTCTGAAAGTGACACAAGGTTCAAAAGCACTCAAGCTCACCAGCCTGAAGAACCTTTCTGAACTGCTCCACAGCTTTCTCAACATTCACCTGAAGGAACTCCCAGAGCTTCAGCTTAGTGAAAACATCCGTCCAGAGGAGACCTCGAAGGGTCTGCAACAGCAAAAACAATGGAGGTTAAAATGTCATTTTCACATTTATTCAGGACTGTATGTTAAAACTTTGAATATTATCTGTTAATCTTCAAAACAATGTTTCCTTCAGATATCATCTTTCAATCCATCAATTATAGCCAGGAGCAACACACCAAAATGACGTTACAGCAGTTTTACATTTATAAATAGCATCATATTTCAAGTTTTTTTAATCAATATTTATAGTTGCTACCTTGTAGTAAATTATCCATTTTCTTCTATTGTAAAGAGTTTAAAGTCCTTATATAATACAGTAAATCTCAAATCTTGTTATAAAGGTAAATTTCCTTTTTAAACATGTTTTGTATCTGTAGTTGTTGTGCAAATCATGTGACTATTTTTATTTAAAATCTCTAAATGAGTTTACTTAAATACTAAAGGAATGACTCTTGCAATAACTACATTAGGAGAAAGAGGTAAAAATGAAGAAAAAAATTAAAAAGAAAAAGAGGGAAAGAGAAAAATAATAAGAGAGCAAGAAAGAGAAGAGAGAAGGAGAAAGAATGAAAGAAAGGGCAAGAAAAATAAAGTGAAAATGGAAGAAAAAGGAAAGAAAGAGAAAGAAAGAGAAAAAAGAAAAAGGAGAAAGAAATAAAAGAGAGAAAATTTAAATAGAAGAATAAAAGAAAGAATGAAAAAAAGACAAAAATAAATAAGCAAAGAATGAAAGGAGAAACAATTTAAAAAGAGAGATATCATTCCTTAGAACATTTCTCAGGGCACTCTGATACACTTCACCTGTCAGCTATTCCTCGTTCATTAGTCACTCACTCAAAACTGAGCTAAAACGTAATCAGAATTTTTGGCTTCATGTTTTAGCTTAGCTGGTATGAATGTTTTTGACAGGTTTCAGTAATGTTTTTTTTCTTAATGTTTCCATTTTTCTACATTTACCTAAATTGTTTATCTCACCGAATTGTTGTTGTTACATTTATCTTAATTAATCTTCTTATGTTTGTGTTAGTGTGCACATGCGTTAATTGCATTATACGGTTCTCAAAATTACAATATGAAAAACTAATCTTTACTTCATGATTAAATAAATACAAAGCTGACCTTGATCTTTAAGACTTGGGGCCTTTTCTGTTACCTATATCATCTACTACATTGACTTTTTGAGCATTTTAGCAAAATGTAAATACAAGGACAACCTCTCACACACTCACATTAATCTGTTTCTCATCCTCAATTAGCGGTGGGAGCCCACTTTCGCTGTATTTTCCATCTGCTATGGCACAGCTGAAATGCCACAGAGCTCTGTCTAGGGCCCAAGCTGGCTTCAGATGGGGAGAGTTTACCAGGTTATAGCCACACTCAGGATGAAGTCGAATCCACTTACTGTTGACAGCTGGATAAAAGAATCACAGACTCATTTATTAAACCGTTTTGCACTGGGGTTTTTTTTTCAGTTTTGCAACAAAACTGATTTTTTTTCCCTTAAACATTTTCTGTATATCTTAGTACAGTGACTTGTAAACACACTTAATTAGTTGGAACGTAAACAGAGATTGATTGCCTGATAGCACATGTTTGCACATAATAAATGACATGCAATTTAATTTCAAAACGGTGAAAGAGTGTTATAAATTTCACCCTGGTGTTTGAAGAGGGTAGATTATGGTTTCCAGCCAGGGAGCGATAAGAGGCGCATGACAGTTCAAAGAGCACCCAGCAGCTTTGCATTCAGATAATGTGAACATTTCATAACAACTCTGCACCAGAGTGCAACGTGAAATGTTAGAATGTCTCAAAGAACGAGGCATCCTGCATCAATCTTTCTCAAGAGTGACTGAAAGGTCAACCATCCCAACCATTGTGTCACGGATGAAACTAAGCTTTCGACAAGCCTCAGAGCACAGCAACTGATTTATAAATAGCTGCTGCACTTCTTCTTTGGTGCCGTGCCACTCCTCAGAATTGATGTTTCCATTTCAGATGGGATAAACAAGCAAAATGCTGTCTTGGTGCATTCTAGACATTTCCACTAAGAGCTAGAGCAGAAAGCTACCTGTGTGGTTGTAGACCACATCAGTGATGCAGATCATGTTCCAGTCTTTCTTGAGTTTCTCTGTTAGGTTTCCCACATCCATCCAGGTATATTTTTTGCCATTGGGAGAGAAATCAGGGTTTAGCTCCATTTGATCAGCGATGGAGTAGCAGGACTTTGAAGTGCCCAGTTTCTGTAAAGGGGTGAAGTGGATCATGTTGTAACCTGGATAAATAGAGAAATATAATAGTTGTTTTTTTGTGAAATTGTGGATTTTAAGGAGTGTCAAACTAATGTTAGTTATATGCCCTTATATAGCATAGGCAAGGCCATTTTATTTATATAGTGCCTTTTCGTGCTATTCAATGGTTTGAATCATTGCCAGTTCAAAGTGTTTTACTGGAGAATAAAACCCGATCGAAGATAAAATAGACAATAAAACAGATCAAGATGAAATAAGCAATGGATAAGAAATTTAAAGCATCATATTCCTAGAAAAAAATTCTAGTATAATTTGATTTAGTGTGCAGTAGAACACAAAAATAATAGCAAATTATGAACTTGAATAATGAGAATATGAATAATAGCATGTTATGAACTTGAGATTTAAAAAGAAAGTGGGACTAAAAATAAATCCCTTTTGGTCTCATTGTAGAATAAAATTTTCTAGTTTTCAAGCACTGAAATTTGCTGGAAGCAGACTAAGCGTAGTTATTCCACCACACTGTTAAATAAGAAAGCTTAACTTTCTTAAAAACTTAAAAAACAAATGTAACGTTTTGAACTTATGAAGGTGCATTGTTGTATTATGTAAGGAAAATTTACACCCAGTGGCAAAATAAGACATAACAAAAAATATATAAAATATATTTTTTAAAGAAATATTTAAAAAAATTGTTTTAACTTTTCAAAAATAATCCAGGAGGCCGGATTAGAGCCTCTTGTGGGCCGGGTTTGGCTCTTGGCTTATGTGCTTGATAGCCCTTTTATCCCTAGCCCTGGGGGATAGTGGGGGTTTGCCATTTAATAATAAAGTAATAACGTATTTTGTAACAGGAAGTCAATGATGTTCATAGAGGGAGAAATGATGTCAACCTTCAACAAAATGAATTAGTATTTCAAAGTGTTGAAAAGACCACTTCGTGTTTGAGTGAACTTTCTTTTATATTATATACAAACCTGTTTCCTTTGCAACTCTGAGCCTATCCGGCCATTCATCCAAAGGGCCCAGACATTTAGCCAGGTACGTTTGCACTGTGATGCTGTCCAGAGGCAGCACCTTCCTCTCATGACCAACACGCAAAACTGGATCCACAATAATATAGCCTCCTCCTGTCTTTTCTCCATTCCTGTTTGAACAATCAGATAACATTACATTTACACAGCATGCAGTACCTACACCAAATCTCAACAGACTCACCTACAACCAAAGTAATACTGATACGAGCCTGCTATCTCCAAGTCCAGTTTGCAGTACTTGTCTGAGTCATCATAACTGCCATTGGGAAAAACCCACTCCAGCTGGCAGAAAACGGAGCTGTCAAACTTCTTGCGTGGAGCTGGGTAGTTAGTGTGGACAAACACATTCTTGCCTTGCAGGGTCGGGCCCAGACGAAATTGGAGTTCAAAGCCTGAGAGGAAAACAGAAGAAGGCATTCAGTCTGACATATTGTCCAAGCATCAATAAACGGGAATTTAAAGCAGTATTCTTGCATTTTTAACTCACTGTCGCCATCACTTGTTTAAACTATGTTTTGCAGCTTGATGAGCAGTGCAAAAAAACAATGAAGGGGAAACCACTGTCTGTGTCATTGCTTACTTAGGATTAGGATTGACTTTTTTTTCAATGCAATGTAGTCTATGCAAATTAGAAAAGCGCTTTCCATTATAAATTATAGACCTTCTGCTATAACACCATTGAGAGGTAAACTTAAAAAAGAACACAATACTAATAAAAGTTATTTAATATAACACAATGTTTAGTTCTAAGGGTCCAATGTCCAATTAATTGATTACAAGCATTTGTTTTAAAGGCCAGCAATTTAAGACGATGTGATATTAAAATGTCCCTATTGTGATTTTGAAAGGTTCCTTATACGCAAAGTGGAAAAAGGTTTTCATTTTCTTATAACATGCATTTAGTTTTACCGGATTTATTTGCGATTTCCAAATTATTTGTTTATAGACTCGTACATTCTAAACCCCTACTTTTCTCCATTACTGCTTGAACAATCAGGTAACAATACCTGATCAGAGCTGCTATTAGAGATGTTAATCATCTCTATCTAGTGCAGTTTTTAATAGTTTATTATGAGCGATATTACAACCGATGAACAGAGATACAATCAACACAACATAAAGCAACAAAAATCATTTTAAAACCCATATCAATCTGCTTGCGATAGAATAAAGAGAGAAGCTCATTAGAGAAGCTCGAAGCTTAAAAGTTCTTTCATCATTCAAGGTCCCAGGTGTAAATACAATTCCGTCTTCTTATAACTTTACTCCACAAAAATAAAATCAGTCTGCAGCAAATGCAGATAAACAATAAACTTTTCCCTTCTTGTATGCTAATCTCTGTGAAAGGCTTGCATAACCCTGCTTGCCCTGATGCGACTTTAATCCACAATAGAGAGCTGTTGAGGAGTTTGGATTTCCAACATGAATGAATGACGCAGGAGGGAGGGAAGTAGTACGGACATACGTCAGAGCGTACCGGATTCGCTATCACAAAGGACATGTTTCAGTGACTATGACATGACCCTTTCTTCATAACTTGACACACAAAATTCTTTCAGATTCAAAGCTTTAACCGGGTGGTCCTCAACCTTAAAGCTATTTTACATCACATGCGGGGTAATTTTCAAAAATTCATAATTGTGACTCTTTAACCTAATGTCCTTTCTGAATATGGCAAATTTCGGTAATAAACATTTTAGATCTTTTGTAACTATAGTCACCTTTCCTGCACAGATTTATGTCAAAACCGCTTCCAAACGTTTTCATAACAGGTGTTCTTTAGGGGTTATCTCATGAATTAGTAAAATTATGAAGAGCTGACGATTGATTCTATGTATGATAGGTTCTACGTTATCTATAATTCAAACACACTATTGGATCAGGAGATTTGATATTTCTTTTCATTGTGTTTCAAGATAAAAGTCTGAAGTATTCATATTCTAAATTCCAGAAGGAGCCCAGCTTAAGCTAAGATTTTTGTATGCCCGCTCAAATGCTCCCAGACTGAAAAACATTGAATAAATCAAGTTTGGAAGTTTGATTTCTAAACTAAATAGAAACATTTCGAGTCAACTGAAAAGAAGACATTGACGCAATTGGCACTTCTGATGATGTATTGATTGAACTAGTTGCTCTTGATGGACTGAATCTAGACTTAGTACACTCCATGTCAGGAATCCCCAAACCTGGTCCTGGATGGCCGCAGTCCTGTAAATTTTAGTTGAAACCCTCCTGTAATATGCATACTACTCTAGCTTCAGACAAATAGAGGACCCTAATTAGTGCCACAGGTGTGTTTCATGATGGTTGAACCAAAAATGGTTCCGGCCCTCCAGGACCAGATTTGGAGATGCCTGCTCTATGTGATACTGTCTCTCCAATTCTTGAAAATTATTTTAATGAGAATTCTCTCAAGGCTGTGATTTTAGCTTTTCCTGGTGCACATTTTCCTACATGATTTCCTTTATTCCAGCTTTATAAAAATATTTTGGGATGCAACAGTAGTCTGCTTCTTTACCAGACTTTTTGGTTTTCCCTCCTTGTGGAGTGTGTCACTGACTATCTTCAAGACTTTTGCCAAGCCAACAGACTTCCTCAATTACAGGATGAGAGAAGACTTGAACCTTTCAGGTATACTTTTTACATTTTAGAGACACTGACTGTTTGTTTTCATTATTTCATGTAAAATACAAGAACTTATTTCAATCTACTGCTATGTGTTATCGGGAGCCGATGGATTACAAAGATCATTTTTCTGAAAAGAGTGACAAAAACTTTTTCTAAGAGGTTCCTTTTTTAGTTGAGCATCTTTAACATTGTAATTTGACTGTTTACAATACAGCTCTGAAGAATATTTACTTAACCCACACAGCAAAGCAAACAGAAAACAGCATAACACCAGCAGATTCCTCCTCTAAATATAGCAAACTGCTTTTTGAATGTGATATTCTGTGCTCGTGGACCACGAGTATAAGTAAGTCTATACACCTTCGGGGGTTCAGTCTTAAGTTGCACATGGTAATAAAGTCAGAGTGGCAAAATCCTTTTTGTGCCCACATTCACACATGTATTTGTAACCATGCATATTAAAGATTACTCTTTAAATAACACAGACTCAATGAAACCTAATTGTTGAAATGAAGTCTATGAATAGATTTTCAACAGAAGAATACATTTTCACTAAATTTATGTACACAGAGTGCTAAAATAACAAGCTGTACCTTGCTCCAGCCGAAACAGAGTACGCTCCAGTCTCTCCATGTCATTCAGGAGAAGCACTCGGGTCTGTGTGTTGCGGAACATGCTGCTGGTGCTTTTTTGGGATGCCCTTTAAACAGACGAAAGGTTGAATTGGGATCTCTCTGAGAGTGTGGGGCTGCCCTTTGATAATGAACAACTTGTGAACAATCTGCGGGAATTTGATCCAGGCCAGTGCAGCATTGAACATTTGTTCAATTCTCAAGAATGCATGCTAAACATCTGACCAACTGACCAAATCAAGCTTTATAACTAGAGCTTTACAAAAATGCAATGCAAATATCAAGAATGGATAAGATTAATGAGCAGTGCAAGAGCATTTTAACATCTCGGTTGTAGTTAGAACTTCATAAATATGCATAACGCACAAAAATAAGCAAGTTAACTTCACACATGCAAATAGAGTGTACATGCAGCAATTCAAGTATTAGTCTTTAAAGATACTTCCAGAATAGCGTTAAAGGAAAATTAATTTAACCGTTGAAAGTTTATTCACCAGCACCAACCGACGGACCGAGTGCCACCCGATGTTGGTCACAGAGAAAGACTTATGCGTCTAATAAGGTCATGCATATGAGGTGACACGACCTTTTTGTGACCCTAAATATAGCTTGTACCTTTAGAGTTGCATCTTACTGGTTACGTAAGAGAGCTTTCTGCATGCAACATATACTGTAGATGTAGTTCAGAGTATTCTGGAGTAACAATTTAGAATATTTATTTATTTGTATTTTATTTTTTCTAAATTTCTTCTTTATATTTGTATATTTATATTTTTAAATAAGCACTGGAAAAATAATTTCCTTCGGGATTAATAAAGAAATATCTTATCTTATCTTATCTTATTGTGATATCATTAAGACTTATGGTCATTTTTTATGAAAAATTAGGAGTTAACTTTCTTTACTGTGTAAAATAAAATTTTCTTTAGAAAAATACTTATAGTATTGTATTGTCATTTTTTTGTAAATTTGTTAGAAATTACTACTTGCTTAGCTCACTTTGAATCAGGAGGATATAGACATTTTCCCTTTACAGTAATGAACCAGTATTAACCAGTAAGCACACGATGAAACTTAACATTCATAAACATTAATTTGAGAACCATAGATGTAAATACATTGTTCAAACTAATGTATAGAGAAGCTTTCCTGGAAATCAACTATATGGAACATATTAACATGATCAACGTAGTCACATCTATCCAATCTTAAATAAACTTTTTTGAAAAATTAATAGTCGATTACCTCAAAGTTGATTACAATGTACATTACTTCCACTTCTAAATTAGTGGGTGGGGTTATGGTTTTGTATATTGCGCGCTCACCTTAGACAATTTGTTGATTGGTCAAATTTATGTTTGCAACATCATATGCAAATTTCAATCTGTTTTATGCTGTTGTAAAAAAAAAAATAAATATAAATATAGATAAGCGGGAATAAATCTAAATTTGAAATTAAACAAAAATGTATATTACATTAAATGTAATTAAATTTCAACAGTTTCAAAACAACCTACTTCTATATCTTCACTAACAATCATATTATGTTTTAGCACATACTTATTATAATGTTTCTCAATCAATCTAAAAGTGAAACTGTAGTCCCACGTGACTGGAGGAGTATTCCCTCACGGCGTTCAACCAATCCCACACATTTTCCCTGAAAGCCCGCCCATTTCTAAGCACGTGACAAACAACTTACACCTAGCAAGATATTTCTTTTTAACAGAGTCTGCGATGGCCGTTTATTCTAGTTGAATGGAGGTAAGCCAATATACAAATTTGTTTCTCTGCCAGCAGTTTTCGCTCCTTTCCTTTCTTTGCCTCGCTTGTGCCCTTTCGTACACATGCGCAGACGAACAGCACTTGACATCAAGGAAGTCCAGAATCTGCTGCAACAGGATCAGTGTTAAAGAGAATGTGCCTTCTAAATGTGTGTCCATTTGATCCTTGTTTTTATGGAAGAGGTCAAATTACGCCACTTTGCTTCCATTAACATGTTTATTCTTATCTGTTTGAACCAGTAGGTGTAATTAACCTGAGGCAGGGGAAAGAAACATGACCTTGAATGATGTAGCTTTTTCTACATTGGCTGTATCATCAAAACACTAACCTGAATTTCTGGATTTCTTATTTAAGAATCGATACGTTTATATTGATGGCAAATTCAGTACTCACACACATCTCATACTCTTCTAGAGGGAGCAGTGGCAGGACCCTTGCTTATCTTTGTTTGCAGGTTTTTCTGTCAAGGCTGATTAGGCTACTGGCATTTTTCAGAGAAAAAAGTAAGTGTGTTATTTGGTTGACATTATTTTTTATGTGCATTTTACTGGCTAATTATTGGGTTTATTAAATGCATTTAATGAAAATGTTAACATCCCCTTGCACAACTACTTGGGTGGTCACATAATTGGTGGGTGCAGGGGATGTTTGGAATTGGCTTCTCTTTTTAGATCTGTAGTAATTATCTATTCATTTCAGACTCCCATGGATAAGCTGTTGGTGGTTCTCCTGATCTCACTATGTCTTGAGACCGTTGAATGCTACGGTGATGGAAAGGTTGAAGAGGCTTGTGATGACATGACACCTGAACACGGCTATGATCCCAGCACCAAAGATCCACCATTTATCATCACCGCAGACAAAACTCAATTCAGCCCTGGAGATGAAATTAAAGGTTGAAACACTGGGCACATTGTTCCGTGTATCTTTTCAAAGCATCCACTGAATAAAATATAACCGGTTTTTGTTCCTATTTGCAGTAACGTTATCAATGGGCCTTTCAAAAGGCAAACAATACTTCAAAGGATTCTTGGTAGAAGCAAGGGATGCTAGGAATCCTGACGAGATTGTTGGATCATTTAAGCTGATCGATCCTGATGAATCTCAGCTTCTCATGTGCAACAACAAACAGGTCGGTGGATTAATTTGATAAAATAATACACTTATTACACAGCTGTCCTAAAACATATTGAATACAATACATTTTTCATCTTTCAAACCAATGAGATATATTTTTATCTCATTATTTTGGGTCAAAAATACTTTAATGCTCTATATTTGGAGTTATATTAATGGAGTGAGCGATAGTTAATTTGGGTCAGCATTATTTCCCCCATATTTTCATGTAATTTAAGACTAAGTTCTTTGTTTTAAACAAGTTTCAGCAAACACAATTTCATCCTTATGAAAATAAAAAAATATATATGCTTTTCAATTATCGAAGGGCTCTGCGGTGAGTCACACCAGTGAATCACATAAGACTCACGTCCAAGTGATCTGGGTTGCGCCACTAGACTCTCCTTCCGCTGTTCAGTTTCTGTAAGTATGTTTATGAATCTTATTAAAACTTATTAAACACTAATAATGCTTTTTTTATTTCAGGGTAACAGTTGCTCAAGGCTTTAAAGATTTTTGGGTGAAGATTCCAGGTCCTTTTGTATCACAGAGTGGTGTCGCCCCACCACAAACAACTTTTGGAGGTTCCGCTGGATCCCAAACCACGACTTCCTCAGCACTGTTGCATCCTGTAAGTTATATTTGCACACTATCTTGAGCATTGTAGTTAATAAAAACTATGCAGATAAATGTCTTCTCTTTACTCAGTTCTCGTCTGAAGGCTGTGGAATCAGAAAGTCCTGTTTGAGGTATCCAGAGGGCTGTGAACCTCAGAACGATGCTGCGTGTCACTTCCTGTCCTTCATACCTAAGGGAAATAGTGTGGTATTTGAGCTCAGTGGACCTTCTGAGGGCTATGTGTCTTTTGCCTTTTCACTGGACAAATGGATGGTAATACTTACAGACAGACAGACAGACAAGTTGAATTATGTTGAATAGGTATAGATGTATGATTTAAAACTATCAAAGAAAAAACTACTGAAATAAATTTCTTGCTGTGTTCAGATTCATTTTAACATAAAATGCTAACAGCATGTTTGCACATTTAACTATAAACATTGCATTTAAAATGTTTTATGTAAAGTTCTTTGATTTTCTTTACAATATATCTTAACGTTTTTTTTTTTTAATAATGGGAACAGCTTGTTGCGATATACCATATCTTCCCTCTTCTTGCTGGGTAATGTTGTTTATCAGCATTGGCTGGGCTTTATTGAGTGAGTTATTTGAATGATAGGCAAATTTATGTCATTCTTAATAAATGTCTTATTTTCTTTTGCAGGGGGGATTTTTACTGTAGGTATTATGTCAGTTAACCTGAGCCGGTGTCATTTAGGGCTTTTTGGGGACCTTTTAAATACAACTTTTGAAGTTGCTTCAAAATAGAACAATTATGGTGTACTGCATTAAAAAAGAAAGGAAGAAAAGTGCCTCAGCATTTGGATGTATACAAACGAAAATAAGAATTAATGACTGTTATTCTTGTTTTGTTTTTGTTTGTTTTTTTTTGTAGTTTTTTCAGATGTTTTCATAATCATTAAGTAGTTCATGATATTGACATTAAGGTTACTGAAGTTTTTGGAAAATCGCAAAAAAAAGTTTATTTAAAAAAAAAAAGTTTCAGCACAAAACAATTTTGTGCCTAATTGATTCTTTTGAGCTATCCTCGGTTACTACAGGTGAATCAAAACCTTCAAAGATTAATATGGGGTTTTTAGGATTTGCAAAAATTATAAATCTACTTTCCAGACCTTGAAAATAAAATGTGTCACACATGAATTTCCTGGAAACGCTCAAAACAGACCCTGAACTTGCATTGTTTGTTTATGTATTCTTTTTTTTTTTTTTTTTAGAAATCATTTTTTTAATTAATATTTTAGTTAATTTTGTTATTTTAGTATTCAAGTCATAAATAACTATTTTGTATTTTTCAGGGGAATGATGACATCTATCTCTGCATTAGAGACACCAATGGGGTTGACATTAAAGCTGCATATGTGACTGGACGGACTCGCCCTGAAATTTCTTCATGGGTACAGCCTGTAAAATTAAAAATATGCTGCCTTAGTTTAGAGTAAATAAAGTCAGCTTTGTCATTAAACACACACAACCAAAAACTGAACGAGCAGAAAAGAGCATATTTGACCCATTTTAAATCAGTCTGAATAGTAATCATAGCAGAACAAAATAATAATGCTGTGAAAAAAACACATTTAGTAAAATTGATGGCATCTTTGTTTGTACAACATCCTTTACAATCTCTTAACCCTTAACAAATAAAAGCAAACCCGCTAAAGATCCATTTGAATCTACTGTGTTCCTTACCAGAACGTTCTGAGAGATCAGGCATGGAGACTTTCAAATGGCGTGATTCAGTGCAGCTTCCGCCGAGACGTTCACCTTCAGCTTGAAGATCCACAAAGATTCAGCTTAAATCAGAGCTTCTACCTCTTCATGGCACATGGTCGAGCTGATAATGGTCAGAGCGTTTTGTTTGCTTTTGATATTCATCTTAAGTGACCATTTTTTTGTCAGCCTGAATTTTTTTTATGTCCCAGGTAGAACGTATCGTCATACTGAGCAACCTCTGATTTCCAGCTATCAGACAGACATTACAGGACCTCCTTTAGAAATGACCGGTTCTCGATCACCCCTGCTCATCAAATTTCATGGTGAGGAAAATATTATTTGTTTAATCGTATTTTAAAATAACCCTTTTTTTATTTAACAGAAAAGAGGAAACATAAGGGTGTTTTTTTTATCAAAATGCATTCATATACCCTGGCAAGATGCTTAATGGAGATCAATATAATTCATGTTGGCTAATTTTATGATGGAGAATAGAATTGTGAAAGTAAAGGGAAGTGTCTTAACGAAGTGATGGGTTAACCAGTGGAGTCGGTGAGAACCTGGCAAGGTCCTGTAGTGTGGGGGCTTTAGGAGTGGGAATACTCCTGACAAGTGACAAGTCACTCAATCACCCTCTCTGTTGGTCTGCTGCGCGAGTCTTCCATTTAGCTTGTCGAAGGGCCAAGAACAGGTGAAGCTTAGCTCAATTGGCAACAGTAAGCTCTATGAGGCTTCGCTGATGAGCTGCAAGAGCTCAAATATCTATACTAACTGCCTGAGCAGCGTTTCTAGGGCAACTCTGCTCAACTCAGGCCATGTCCATATGTAACTGGTTGTTTTTAAAAACATTTTTCTTACCCTGTTTACACAAAAAATGCATCCGCATGAGCGCGGTTAAAAAAAAATAACTGTGTCAATACGAAACCGGGTAAAACAATCTGAAATGGTGCAAAGAGTGTGCCAGCCCAGTAGAGGGCAGCAGACTCCTCAGGCTTTGATGTTAAATCAACCAATCAGAAGCTTCTTTCAGCTCCGAGCTGAGGCTCTTCAGACTTCAGAGCTTCCTTTTAGTAGCTGGGAAATACTGCTCACACAAAGATAAGAATAACATCTTTTTTAAAACTAAAATTACTATTAACCAACAGCTGTTTCACTCTCAAAACTTTCATTTATCTGAGGCTCAAACGGTAGTTTTTCCAAAAATAGCATCTTTTCTGTGTGTATGAGGCTAGCACATTTGAAGGAGTAACACGAACATTGTTGCAGTTTTCCTCGTCTGTTCTCTGATTAAACACGTTATTAAACATGTTGTGTGCTTGTTTAGTCCTGTACATCTCAGAAGAGTTCCTTTAGCACAAAGAGCCGGAGTGCAAGACCTCGCTTCGTCTCCAATAACTACATGGAGCGCTGAGAAAATGCTGTTGCATCAGTTTAAAGCTCTTATATCTCCTTCAAACATCACCTGTAATCAGAATTTAGCCGGTTATCGTGTTTACACAGAAACGAATTAGTAGCGTTTAAAAAAAATACTTTGGCCAGCATTTCCAAATTAACTCGTTTACAGTGAAAATTATGCCTCGGTTATGTTTGGATGCACCGTGTACCTGCGTTAAAAAAGTGCGGTTATAAAATAACGTGTGGACAGGACCACAGTGACTTATCTGCCAGAGTGTATAGATTATTTAGAAATTAGTTTAATCGCGCATAACTTAAATATTCATACGCACATAGAAAATGTACAATAAATAATTCTGCTGTAACAAGAAAGTTGATACAGGGTTTGTACAGCTGAAAATACATTTGTTTTCTAGATTTTTAGATTTTATTTGTTTGTTTCTCTTTTTCAATTCAAAGTGAAAAGTGCTTTTAAGAGAAATAAAAAAAGGCACGCATAAAATCTGAGGATAAAACAACATATTTACCCTTCTGTTTAAATTCATGGATTAAAAGAAAAAGAAAACATAATTTGACAAGACCTGCACTGTTCAGACTGAAGTACCAATGTGTTTTTAGTCTGTGAACAATGTTTTAGCCCCTCTAATGTTTTTTGTATTCTCCAGGCAAAACAGTAAATGATTGCAAAATTGGTAGTTGTAACTGATTTGAATCCGGTGTTCTCTGTTTGGGTAGTATAGAGTCAGCCAATCTGTTAGGTATTTAGATGCTGAGCTGCTTTGTGACTTCTAGAAGAGCAGCAGCACTTTAAAATCTATTCCGAATGTCTCTGAAAGCCAGGGTAGAGACCTGAGGTGTTTTGTTTTGTAAGCTGAATTTCGAGTTCTGGTTTGGAACTAGGTGCAGCTGATCTTTTTGGTAAAACCAGTTGGGAGAAGATTACAATTACAGTAGTCCAGCTTAATGGTGATAAAAATATGTAAAGTGTAATGTAAAGCAATGTGTTTTAAAGTCAACAAGCTGACGTCGCAGGGTAAAACACTGTCATGAAAATATTTATTTACCAGTCTTGAAAAAAATTGTTAGATTTTTTTTTTCTTCAAAATGTGATGGAAGCAGTTGAAAAAAGTAACATGGAGATCTACTCCAGTTCTGAGACTCGATATGTTATTTAATGCCTATATTTTTTTCTCCTAAAGGGGCTTTCATGGTGATTGCCTGGATGTCAACGGTCAGTGCTGGAGTTATCATGGCACGGTACTTCAAACCGGACTGGCCTGAAAGCAACATTTTGGGGCAGAAGGTGTGGTTTCAGGTAAAGCTTTATTCAAGATGTTTATTCAATAGTTTTCTTCCTTTATCTCCAAATCCGATTAATAATTGAATGTCTCTCTTTGTTACAGTTACATCGGCTGCTGATGATTCTCACAGTTCTGCTCACCTTGGTCGGCTTTGTTTTGCCGTTTGTGTACAGAGGTGGCTGGAGCAGGGTAACACAGACACACTGCTGCTCACGATGAGTAATAGATGTGGTTTAACAGTTCATCATAGATTCACATTCTCAGTCACACACTCTTGACTGTTCAACCCACCTGATGTGTGGATAAAAAATATCAAATATTAAAATACATTAATCATGAAGCAAATGTTGGCCCATTTTCAGAATCTTGTCCTCAGGGATCAATCAAGCACGATGTTATTAAGTTTGGGTTATTTAAGACTCAAGCTGACACGTGTAGCCATCCGTACGACTGAGCATGAGGGACACATTTGTGACTCACCCGTGGCATCTGTGACATTCTTCCTGCCAAGAATCTGTCAAAGCTACGGTCACTCTCTGTTTAGTACCAGCAGAGGGCACCATGCACCATGACAACGGTTATCAAACCTGCTCTCTCAGAAAATAATTTTGCCTTTGAAATCCTGTGTCCCGTTGTTAATCCTTTGAAAATGTTGTTTTCAATTTTTGACACTTGACTTCATGAATCCGGTCAAGACTAATGTATTATGTTCTCCACAGCGGGCAGGCATACACCCCTATTTGGGCTCTGTTGTCATGGTGTTATCTGTCATCCAGCCTGTGATGGCACTTTTCAGACCTCCTCCAGACGCAGCAAGGTACAGTTTGGCTCCAAGAGCAGTGTATAATTCTGCCAAAAGTTCCATTGAGATGGGTTTTTTCTTTGACGGGCTAAATACATATTGACTTATTTTTTAACATTCTTCTTAACTGTGTGATCACTTCTTAAAACTTCTTAACGTGAGTGATTTATGAACATAGTGGCAGGCAATATATGGGAGAGATGTATTGTTGGATTTAGTTTTAATTAATAAAAAAATATATTCTTCTAAAAGGTTTTGAGTGGTTGTGAATTTCCAATTTTGTACCTGAGATTTCCTACTACTGCTTGAATTTCAGATAAGTGCACGATGCTGCTTTAGGTATTATCTCTTTGAATAGTTTTTTTGAAAGATGAAGAAATAACAAAGAAAAAGGAGAGTCTGAAAAGGTTGGGCCTGTGGCCATTTGCTAATTCTGAAAAAAGGAATTATGTTTTTTTATTTATGTATTTTTTAGATGCTATGCTATATAAATAGAGTAGTTATATTAACCTTAAAAATAAAAGTTAGAATTTTATGATTAAGGTAATAGTAATACCTTAATTAATAGTAACTAGATACTACAAATGCCTCCTAAAAGCATACAGTACTGTACGATCTGAATCTTTCTATGTTTTTATTTTTGTACAAGTAATGTTTCACTTTTTTTCAGGAGATACATCTTTAACTGGATGCATTTTGGAGCAGGAACAGTCGCACAAATTGTGGCTGGTATGTTGACTGTAATCAAAACTGGATAATTATATGATTCTAATCATGTGAAACAATTGTGCAGACAGTAGAAGTAAACAGTCATTTTCTGAATGGTGAAGAGATTACAGTAACAAAAGGTCCATTATGATTGCTTCTTTTAATGTTTGCCATCATTTTATACCAGTATTATGTGTAAATAGTGGCAAATACTCTCTTATCAAGTCTGTGTATGTTTTAATTATACTTGTATATTTGAATGTTGGTAACGTTATTTTTCATAGCTTTTGTGAAAACCATGTTATGCTTGTTGCAAAATGAATGGGAATAATAAAGCGAACGGAGCCACTAATGCACCGTGTTCTTTACTCCTCATTTAGTTGTTGCTATCCTCCTGGGAATCCATCAGCAGGCTCTGCTCCTGCCGGCACCATGGTCCACCGGAATCCTGGCCTTCACCGTTACCTGGTTTGTCTCTGCAGATTTAGTTCTGGAACTTCACCGGAGGGGGTTTTTACCAGTAGGTCAGTAAACTGTACTTCTGCATGAGTGATGAGGATTTTACTCTTGAAAGAAAAATGCCTTGGAATTTTATATATAAAAAAAACTGCATGTATTTTATTTCAAGCCTTTTTTGTTGTTGTTTTCAGGTAAATATTTCAAAAATGTGAAGATATACACAGAACACATCAATTCTGATGATAAAGAGGAGATTGTTTTTGTTCCGGAAGAGAGCGAGACTCGTTACATTGTGAGTTGAGTCAATAGCTTTTATTAAAATGTAATATAAAGAACTATTATAACATATATCTTTATCATTTTTAGGAGTCTCGTTTCAAAAATGTAGTTCTGGCTATTTATCTCTGCGGAAACCTGGGATGTGTTTCTTTTCTCCTTTGGACCATCGGCTCAGTTTGACAGCAGCAACATGTTTTTTACCTTCTGTGCCTACTTCAAAACAAGCCAAAGAAATCAGCAGCAAGATTTTTGTATTACTTTATAGAAGCTTTTAATATGATTTTGCCTATTTTTAAAAAGCTGAAAGCAATTAGGTATCTAAAAGTATTTAATCAATTTTTTCTTTAATTTAAAAATGTCTGAGATTGTTTACAGTCTGTTGCATGTACTATTTTGCTAATAAATAAAATTAATTATTTGGATGAAGAATTTTAAAATAGGTTATTTTGATTACAGTTTGTATTTATGATGAAGGTGAGATACATTTGACAAATGTTCGTTCTCTCAAAGCAGATTGAAGTCTTTATGAATTAGACTGTTTATTTATCTTTGTACAAATCTGATAACTTTCCTAAATAAAAATGTTCTTGAAAAAAAATGACATTCAAGAAATTCAAGAATTGCACCCTTTTCATTCCAATGCTAACTTGATATGTGGGTAGATATACAGTATTAGGGGTTGTGTATTTTAAATAGTTCTTATTTATGAAATACTACAAAACAAAAAAAATACATTTGAAAAAAACATTTGAAAACATTTGAACACAGACAATCTACATCAACTTTTTCAAATTTATTTTGTAGTTCACATTTTGTACACTTTTTCAAAGCACATTTTATATTAAGACCTACATATAAAGGCAAGCGATACAGATTTTAAGCATGGTAGTTTGACATAACTATTCTCATTTGACAACAAAGTAAAGATTTATTTAGAGATGATTATTATTATACTCCATTTGTTTTCAAGCTGAATTCAACTGAAGAGTTGAAAGAGAACCTTTATCAGCATTCATTTCCCTTGCTTAAAACATCTCAATTTTCAGTACCTTTTAACAAACTGCCTTCATATTGTGCACAAATGGAATCTAATCCTAAAATTCCTGCAATAATGCCATATTACAATATACTTTAGGATTATCAGAATAAACATTGCCTTACAAGAATATACAAAAATTTGTCCAACTTCACATTTTTTTTGTGACAAACCGCAATGGTTCGGTTTCATTGGATACATTGTTAAAAAGGATCATAAATATCCATGAAACACTACATTCAAAGAACATTTAGGCAATTTGGCTTTTGCAAATTTCTGCTTGATCAATACATAGTTCCCACAGATGCATTCGTGTCATTTATGTATTTTGCGATGAGTGGGATCAGGCTGCAGACCTGCTATCTCAGGTGCACAGGGCTGTACATGGCAGTCCCAGCAGGGGACGTGCAGTGTCACGCAGTCTCATCAGACTTGTCTGCCTCATCAATGTATGAAGTGAGATACAAACGCTTAAAATAAGTCATGACGAAAATAATTACATCTTTCTCTGTAATCCAAGTCAATCGATTTTAGATTGCTCACCTGTGAGCTTGTGTGAGACCGCATGTCTACAGCCAGACCACATCGCTAGCAATACCAGCTAGGACAGCAAGCTTCATATGTGTTACACAATCACACATCTGTTTATCTAATATCCCTGCACATTTTAAAAGTGTGATCAAAAATATGAAAAGTTTATTGGTAAAAGGCTATCAGCACATGATGTAGTTGTAACATCTATTTGTTTATTGCTGCACCTTCTCTAGTGCCCACACTGGAAAAGTGCTCTTTATAATTAAAGTATGCTCACACTAGCACAAGTAGGTTTTGGGTCTACACAACTGCATATCAGGACAATTATAGAGAAAAGGATCAATTACAATATAAAAATACCTATACCTATCAAGTTGTTAGCAAGTGTCATCATTTAAAAAAAACCTCCAAACTTCTTGGTATACAAGGAAATGCACGCTGCTCTAATATTTTTACTTTAGGTAGTATTGGTACTCTGGAGAAGGAGCAAATGGCATTTGATTGGCTTAGCAAAGGTGTAAGAGCAAAAATAATTTGATATTGCTGTGAGAAGTTATTAAGGGAAAGGCTTCTGTTGAAGCCCTGCATTTTCATCTCAGAGTAGCTTTGTCTTCTGGTGATGTTTTATGCTGGTTTGCATTCCAATTAGTCAGTTTAGTGGTTATTTCTCTTACATTAGAAATAAGCAGCTACTAATATTTTTTACCATATATGGCGGGTGTTCTTTAAAATTCTTGTACATTCTAATGTCGTATGGGAACTATGTATAACAAAGTCACACAAAAAGCTGTAGCACATGTATTGTTTGTCACAAAGCTTCTTTTTTTTTTACACCCAACAGCTGCAAATTGAGCAAAAGTGTCTATATTTACTCATTGTTTGCAAACTCCCCAGCCTCCCATCGCAAAGCCATGGCACTTTTACGCCTGACTCTTGTGTAAGGTTCGAGAAACTATTGAGAGAAAAAATAAGTAATCAAATTATTGACATTTTGATTTTTTCTTTCCATATTCTCTGTATTTACAAATACTTACTGGAGGATCACATGAAGAAGCTGAACGATCCATTCTGCATGTTTTCATTGGAGACGAAGGGGATGATTTGCATTTTATTGGCACATCATCTGAAAAATAATAGAACATTTAGGGGGATCAATCTTACTATTAGGTTAAGCTGAACAAAGTTGATTCAAATAAATTTGGTATGGTATTATGTTTCAACTATTTAAGTATAAAGGTCGGAATCTAAATCCAAATTCAGGCCACTCTAAACTGGTGTAGGCAGCTACCGTCAACAACTGTAATGTCATGTCACTAATCAAGAATACCAAACTGGATGATTAAAAACTCCACTCTTGTTCTCTTAAGCTCTTTAGCTTATGGAAAATAACATTCTAAGACGTAAAATGTTTCTGTTGAGATGGCGTACCCATAAATACCGAGCTGCCCAGATAATTCGGAGACATCAGGAAGTGGTCTTTTGTGTAAGCATTAGCCCGTTGACGCTTCAGTTCCTCTTCTCGCTGCTTTACCATTTTAATCTCCTCATCAACCAGAGAGATCGTACTCCTGGACCTCAGTTTAAAAAAGGGGTTGCTGAGGAACATTTTCTCTTGGTTTTCCTCTGAGGTAGCACTCAAGTTGAAATCTGATGCACTTCGGACTATGAGGTTTGTCGTTTCCAGAATGATGATGTTTGGGGGGTCCTCAGACCTCCAGTCTGCAGATTTGGATGACACCATCTTCCCATGTCGTGGACTTGGAGGGAACGTCTCTGGCTCGAGAATGATGATGTTGTTGTTAGACAAGTCTTGGATCTTAGAGCTCTTTGTAGGGGAAGAGGTGATGATGAATGAAGGTGTGTTGTTACAGAGAGATTTTGAAAAATGTCCATCGTTGTCCTGGTGATAAAACATTTTCCTTTTTTCGTTGACTTCATGGCACAGGTTTCCAGGATTCAAGCTGGCAGATCTCATTTTCAATTTTACACAGTCACTGGAGTGTGACTTTGACATGTTTCTTTCACGTTTAAGATTTTGATCACTTTCCAGAGTTAGGCGGATATCTTTCTCAATTGGGGTGTCGAGGTCATCAAGTGGTGATCTGAAACTTGAATCGTCTAGACCTGAATCCTCAGAGCAAGGGCTAAACTGGTTGTACGCATAGTTGTCTATTAGAGACAAACTCTCAAGGTCCCTCTTTGGCTTGTCTATGTTGCGGACAGGTGTGTACATGAAACTGTGACTACCTTGACAGGAACAAGATCGAGTGGTTGGTGTGCTTGGAGGATTTGCTAAATTTTTTGTCTGCTCCTCAATCTCCAGCCACTGTTGACGAGCAACTTTGAAGTCCACATGTTCTGTACTGACGTTTTCGCTTTTCATCTCTTGAATCACACAGTAATCTTTTGGTACCTTTTTGCTTGAATCAGATTTGACGGAATCAAAGGAATTGCTCTTATGAGTTGCCGAGCCTCTCCCAAGCTCTTCGTCGTCTTCAGAAATCTTAGATAACCCATGAAAGAGAGAGGAAGGATTGTATGAAATTTCTTGTGGGTCCTGATTTGGCTCATTTACGGGTTGTTCAAGAACTTCATTGTCAACCAGAACTTCTTGGTCTTCAGCTGCCTTTAGAACAACCTCATTATTCTCAACTTCTGGTTTCTGTATAAAGAGCTCTTGTGCACTTAGAGTAAGGCTGTCAATATAAGAATCGTCATCTTCTCTATTAATTGACGAGGAAAAGATACTCCTCCATTTGTCATCACCTTCACTGTCTGATGAAGCGGCTGCAATTTCTACCCGTAGATATTCATCAACTTCATCAGGGTCCTGACAGAGCTCAGTGGAGGCATCTGATAGAACTTCATCGTGGATATAGTGATCGATGACAGTGTCTTCTTCAAAATTTTCCTGCAGTTCCATTCCTAATGGATCTATAAAATCCACTTCGTCTGCCACATGATCTGATTGGGGATCAGTGTTCTCCAATGGCTCTTGTCTAAGTGAATCTTGTCTCTTACTGCTGATGTCATTCTCATATACGCTATCAGCACTGGATGGGGTGTCTGAGATTGATGATGTAATTGACTCATTACGATTAAGTTGCTCTTGAATGTCATCAATGGGAGGTCGTTCTTCTGGGCTGCAGACTTCAAGTTCCATATCATTAGTCTCTGTTGGAGACAAGTCTGCAAGAATGTCTGTCACAACTTGTGTACTGATGGATTCTAAGTCCTCAGCATCATCAGAGACTTTTTCATAGTTTATTCCTTCATCGTTGCTCTCAGGTAACTCAGGGTCCTGGACTTCCATTTCACAGTCAATTATGTTTTCTGTGTTAGAGTTTTCAGCTGTCTCCATGGTTACAGGCTCAGGCAGGGATTTCAGCTCTGTATGCCCTGTATGAGAAGAACCAGCAATCTCTTCAAGATTCTCCTCCTCTTCAATCTCAGTTGTAGCTCCCTACAAAATAGAGGCATGGCAAGTAAATTCAAAGCAAAAGCATGCTGCTTTCCTTAATCACCAAAACATTCACAGTACATGAAAGCCAACTTACACCCACTCATGTTTTAGCCAGGGGTTATGTAAGAATTATGCTTCATTTTAGTGACCACCTGAGCACAAACTGATGCAGCTTCTTGCAATATTGCAAGCTATTTTTTTTTGTAAATTAATTAAATATGTTAATACTTAAACAAACAAAAAGCAATGGTATCAGAAAATATTTAATCCAGCTAATAATTCAACATGTTCCAAATGTAATAATAACAAATTAAGTGCTATACATATATATTATTATAATTATAATTTTTTTACAATGAATTATTTTCAGAGGTAAATTGGCACAAGGACTTTTTTTACTACTACGTTTTCTGCCATATTTTAATGCAGACTAGGCTACCAGAGACTGATCATTTGGTGAACAGATGGCTCAGACCCCGAGACCTAGTGAAGATATGGCTTGTAATATCACATCACTTTTGTTTTAAACTGAATTTTGTCTTATATTTATTCAAGCCTACGTCTTATGTCAACATGTTGCTCTAGTTATTGTATGAGAATAAATTAAATGTTAAAGTAAAAATACATTATTTCTAGTACCAATAGTTAGTTTCTGTCAAACAATTGACCCATGTTATTAAAACACAAACACAGCAGTGCAATTTATCACTCTTGTTAAGAGAATTTGTAATTGTGTAATAATTAATCCTCAAGAACGTGAATTTTATTTATTTATTTTTTAATTCCTCAAAAAAATCCGTCCGGAAAAAAATTGTTTACATAGCAGGATGTGGCTTGTGTTGCGCAACTAACTACAATTCCGTATAAATTGTTTATTTTAATTACATTTAATTGTTTATTTTATTTAATCGTTGTTGTTTTTAGCCATATACAGCTAGCCTCAAGAGAGGTTGTTTTGGCGTGTTTGAAAAATGCTGCGAAATTGGAGACAATTTAAGCATTTTTCTCAATTAAAGTCTTTTTTCACAGAAATGTGAGACGTTAAAAGGTCTTTTTAAAATTCATCCACCAGACTCCGAAACCTAGGTTAGTTTCAAATATAATTGTTATTGTAACAATGACAGTTAAATAATTTAATGCCCTAAATTAAAGTGTATCTGCCCAATGTTCATCCGCGAGTTTAATGAATGTGACAGGGTAAAACCCCACAAACTAGATCAGGAACACTGTTTGTGGTAGTATAACATTAGCGCTGATATTTTTTATTTATTTTTTGTCCCTGGCACACTTAAATTAAAATACCAAAATTAAAAAGCTACCTGCATTCTTTTTTAGTGCCATTTACAGTGTTTAAGGAGAGTTAAATCATTGGACTGAGTTGAATATTAGAATTTGTTTTATCATAAGACATTTTAAACAAATGTATTATGTGATTTAATTTTGTAGCTCCAATGTTTGAAAAAATGTATCATTTCGGTGCTGCTTTTTTAATCATGACTATATTTTTAAAATATATAGAACATTATTAGTATAATGTAATTATATGAAAACCATTATACTAAAAGCATTAGTAATATTTGTGATTAATTTAGTGTCTAATTGGTGCAAACCTGTTGTTTACGATTCGAGAGAAATCTTCTGATAAAGCTGATGATATCCAAATGTTAACTCTTTTACTCGTGCATGACAAGAATCTTCTGTCCCACAGTTAACACGCAATGGAAGAGACCATGAAAGAGATAGAAGAAAACCCCATCTGGGCAATCAACTGATCAACTGACAACAGGTTTATTTTCATGCAAAACATTTGCATTGCATGCCATTATTGTCTTATGTTGGTGTTGGAGCATTTGATCGCAGTAATGCATTTAGTCAGGATGTTTTTTTTCACATAAAGTGCACAGCTGCACACTGCATAGTAGGATATTGGTAATCACTTGCACAAAATGACTCAACAAATGTACATTTCACCAACTGTTTGCATCATTTTAGCATGAAAACATTTCAGATTTTTCCATTTTGGTTCAAGAACCACTAGTGCATAAAACTATCAGCAATCCTTAAATTCAAGCAGCATGCTGATGAAGCCACTAAAACAGTCAAAATTATGTGAAATTACCATCCACTTCAGCGCCTGCCCATTTCACCCCTAACAAGCAACACAAAAGGTTTAAAACCTTCATGAAAATGACAAGTAGTAAAGTGTTGACTACCATGGCAACACCCCCTTCCCAACTTCTCTTCTAGTATCTCATCTTGTGAGAAACTTCTACACTCTCACACCGTCTGTGTCTCACCATTTGTCAGTCCATTCCATAAATGATTCAGTGACAACAACATTTGCATTGAAGACAGACGGAGGTAGCAGCATGCCCCAATACCTACCACGAGCTTCAGAAACAAGAACCAAAAAGAGATCATCTCTACTTTTCCAAGAAAATCCTCCTGTAATCACTCTATGCTCCAGAAAATATGTTGTGGATCCAAGTTAGACATGAATTTGGTCAGAAAATCCCATCGGAAGTTGGTCTAGTGTTCATCACCCAGGGGCAACTTACTTGCACTCCACTCTAATTGGCCACTGGTGTGTTTTCACATCACAAGCTGATCAATGATGGGCTTGGATGGACTGTGACGTCATGGGGAATAAAAGTGCTGTGGGAGGAGCTTTCTTTTATCAATACAACCAAGAGTTACCCTAAATGACTTATGTAATTGGAAATTTGAGGGATGTTACAGATCAAAACATCTATATTGCTAAAAGTGTCCTGTAAGAGTTGTGAGTGGAACTGACAGTTAAAGAGAAATTCATTAATTGAGAGATAAATCAGAATTGAAGTTGTGTCAAACCGATCTGTGAGCAAACAGCATTAAAAGAAGAGTAGTTTATACTCAAGGTTGTTCTGTTCAGAGGGAAATAATAGACTCGGAGGAGCCTCGCAGTAACAGGTGCAGCAGAGCCAGAGCGTAGGAGGCCATTCAGATGGATGTGACTAGCATTGAGCCTTCGGTTATGAGAGATGTTCTGAGGTGCCACACATGTCACTATGCATGCAGAATGGAGCAGTACGTCTGAATATATATTATTTGTATCTATTTCTATATATTATTTTCTATATATTATCTTTTTTCTAAAATGTATATGTTTAATTACATGGCAATTTTGCTGTCAGTAATTGCTGTGTAATCAGTACCACCTATTACTGTTAAGCATCTGCTTGCACACTGTTCTATATAGATTGAAAGTTTCTCTTATATTCAAGTGACTGTTTTATACACACAAAATGTTAAAACTCTTGTTAAAGTTTAAAAACTACAGTCCGCAGGTATCCTGATTGGCCTGACAGTATTCCATTTACAAATTCAACATGCGATGAAGGTAAATAATGCAGACATTTGAAGTCTATACGATCAATCAATCAATCAATCAATCAAGTTTTTACATAGCGCTTTTTTAGCAGTTGCTTTCAAAGCATCTTCACAAAGTCCTCGTGTGGATTAGGTAGTGTAAATACCCTTCTCATCACATTGCCATAAATTCCCACTGAAACACAGTATGTTCCAAATTGACAGAAATCTCTTATGGGTAGATCGGTTAGATGTTGTATGTTGTGACTTCATGTGGGAGCTATGTATAATCATTTCCGCAATCCCTCATCCCATCTGGGGACAGGCTCTCAGTAGCCTGAAAATAGTTTTTAGTGAAATAACAATAAAATGGATGCTGTATTGACTAAAGTGTAACGACTGCTTTTACACAGTAGAGACAGTTTGGGACAGCAGTAGAATGCACAAGTTATTGTCAGGATGTACGTTGAGAAGGGATAGCCCCTTAACATTAATATGATTTCAATTATAGAATTAAAAAAACTAGATGCATTGTTGCAAAATATCATATTGCATTTCTTTTTTATGACAGGTATCATATCGACAAATTTAAATCATCATCATCATCATCATCATCGTCACAAGAAGATGAAAAACTGCTTGCCCACTACACGTTTTCTGTGCCCTGTGAGTGATTTACCTCTCTTTTATTTTTATTAAGCAAATCATGACACTCATTCCTTCTCCAACTACAGGTTTAAAAAAAGAACAGTTTACTGTCAGTTAGACCACACATTTTTACTGTAATCATGCCTTAAATGTTCTGCATTTCTGACAGAAATCAGCCCAAATTTTGTTTACTACCTTATTTGTAAGACTGAACCTGAGCCCGAAGTTTTTTAAATGGGTGCATGCTCACAGCTTTTCGAGAATAAATCATTTATACATATTTCATCAAAATGTGATCCCAGAGACAAGCTTAGTTTCATACAAGAACACACACACAAGAACTTTACCGGAGAGTCTAACTGAGCATGTGTTAAATTATAGAATTGAAACCCAGTCTTCATCTAAGATCTTTTTCTCTAATCGGAACCCAGGTATATATAACCGTAGGAACTGTGTAAAAACATTGCTTAAAAATTTTACTCAATAATATGTCATTATGAATATTTTGAGCACATCCAGACAGCATAGCAAATGCAAGCATGCTTATTTCTGACATTTTGTTTACAGCTAAAGATGCGGCTGCCGCTGTTCTGAATTAATGCAAGGGTGAAATGTACTAGAAGTCTTTATCTGGTCTGTAATCAGTACCAAAGAGAATCCATCCACTTTTCGCATTTACCTCACACACACGCACGTCTCCACTCACCCACGCAGACACTTAAACTCACTCTAGAACACACCTTCACACACCTACTCACACATTTATTTGAGATTCAGGGTACTGCTGCTGTCTCACAGCATCTCAGGTCTCGTATTGCTCTGTTTCTACAGTGCTCGAGGTTTGTACAAGGAGCCCATGGGATTAATTAAACTCTCACAGCCTCTGTTCCTCAAGTTTTCACAGCCGCAGAAACATCTTCCCACTTCTAGCTCCACTTTGATGAATACAAAGTCAAAATTTGACGTTTTATTGGAACTACACAGAAGTAAATTGATAAATGCACTTTGCCAACAAATAAAAAATAATTTATTCAGCAATATAAACTGATAAAAAAAATCTCAGTAAAAAAGTGCATTTTCATTCAAACGCAGTTTGAGGGTAAGCATTCTCATGCACTTGTTTAGTTTAAAGCAAAACTCTAATTAATATTTCTCATTGCATCACAACACTAAAACCAAGAGCCAAAGAACAAAACACAGAAGCAGCCGTTCACAAGGTGAGGATGAAACATAAAGGCACCCATCCCATATATCTAGTCACAACATAGATAGACATTTCTAAAGTTCTCCATGTCCTACCGTGTGTTTCGAGCAGAGAAGGGACTGGGAACGTGCTCAGTGATTCAGTCTTGGCTGAAGGTCTGATTCTCTGTAACCACAGAGACTGCGACTTACACTGAATGCACCAGAAACAGCCAATAGCTGAGCAGCCTCAACCATTCCCACTTAAAAGCACACACGCTCACAAGAAATTCTGAAGAGCTCTCTTGTCAATCAAGACTGTTCTCAAGGTTTCATGTAATGGATTTTTCATCTGTATAGAAGGCAACTCAAACGTTTGCTGTCTGCCAAGACGCAATGCAGAACTTAATGTAGAAGAAACGATTCTGTTAGATCAATTTTAATCTGTTTAATGTCATCTACAGGACTGAAAAAACAAATCTGCAATCTTTAATCTATGAATATAAAAGGCCAAGGACTTTTCAAAACAATTCAAATGCATTTAAATATGAATCACTTCATACCGTGTACATATATGTGAAAAGTCTGTTAAAAAACAATATATCTCTATCTTGAAGTTATTGTTTAATTTTTTTAATTATTATTTTTTATACATATTAAAATCTGAATTTGGAACAGCAGGAGTTGATGCTGTTATCATGTAAAATATTTGAACCAAATAAATGACCAAAAGTTAGGTTAAAGGTTTGAACACAAATCTTTTTAAATGTACTGAAGAAAATAAACCAATAGTTTATTCAAGGATTCTTTAACTACATTGCCAGCAACTCCAGCAAAAAAAAAATTTTCATTTAAGAACAGTGAAGTGTAAGATCCTTCAGGTAAGAGTTAGGGTTGAAAGATTTGAAAAATACACAAATAAAATGGCAGCATTTATCAGTTTAATGGGAGAGTATATTTTTTAGAGACTTTTTGTTCATTTTGCTCTTGTGTCTAATCAAATACATTTTTAAATTCTGCATCTGCACTATTTAAATTGACTTCCTTCTTTTTCAAAGTCATGTGGACAGTAGTTAAAAGTGTGACAAATAGTAGAATTGTGACAATGGGATGATTCCATAACATCATGAAGTTTCTCATTATGTCAATATGTTTATTGTCTTTTAGATAACCTTGTCAAAATTATTTCACAGAGTTTCTGTGGAATTTAGGAGGCCAGCATATGACAAGTGGCCCAACTGCCAGGTGTCTCGATGACATGATGAGATTCGATTCTGGCCTCAGTCATGTATAAATATATACAGCCCATTTCATCAACCGTTGGCACAGACAAAAGTTTACATGTATTTTCCAAGATGTGGCAGATGGATCGTCAGCGCTGTGGAGAGGACAGGAAAACAATATTTTAGCCCACCTGAAATTCGGCAAGCAAGTTTAAGTCTAATTAACAGCAGACAATGCAGTTAGTAAGCAATGAGTAATGTCCATGACAAATGAGAACGACAAAACTGAGAAATCAATGAATATTCAGAATGTCACAAATTTTAGAATTAAATTAGCACCTTATATAATCCAAGGATCGTTATGTAACGTTCTCTTTAGCAGATGTTATGAAAGGTCTATTGAGCAGACGCGTCTTAAAAGCAACCAAGGACAAAGTGCTCAATTATTCTGAAGGTGATGGACTGCAACAGTGCATTACACCGGTTGAGGATGAAAAAAGATGCTGCTGAAATGGCTGATCATATAAGAAAACAAAATAATAATCGCTAACAAAAATCCATTATGTTTGATTAGCCATTAGACACAATTACCATGGCAACAGTTGTCACTGCTGTATTAGCAGGGACATAGCTAGTAGATTTTTTTATAATTTTTTTTATAGATTTTTTTTCTCTGTATGTTTGCACATAAAATCAATCTACTAATGAAAAATGCAATGGTTTTCAGTTACAAAACTTTTATTGATGTAAAATGACAGTTATATACAAAGCATTCCATTTCAATACATGCTCCTCATGCATCCATTAGTTAAAAAAATAATTAGTTACAAAATTAATCTTGAACAATATGAAGAAATCATGTATGCGAGAAAACTGGTTTGCTTGCACACTCTACTGTTAGTAGAGATATTAATAGTTGTGTGCGAGTAAGCATGTCATAGATTTCGTGTAGTTATCTTAAGGTTAACCAACAGTTGATACTTTTTTAATGTCAGATGGCAGATTTTGCTGATGTTCTATTTGTTCATGCATGGCTGTTTGTTTTGTGTGATAGAAAACAGCAAAACCAAATATGTTTACCATTCAACTGTATATCACTGTATAAGAAACCCTTAATGCTTACAATTTATGAAACTCACTTAAGTAAGTATATCTACTTAAAAGTATGTGTGAGTGATATGGGCAGAAAATGTAGCACAATTCAAATTCAAATATTATGTTTTGAGTGAACAGTAAATGAACAGTATATTAATTTATTTAAAACTTAAAAGTGCATTGTTGAAAGTGTTTTTAAAGACTTGTCTATAGTTTAAAACAATCATTAATACTCTGTTTTTCCTATTTAGTTAAAGTTGGGTTTACATTTTTTTTAAATTGCAAATAGAAAACCAATTTTTGGCTACTAACAAGATGCAATTTGTATTAATTGTCCATGTATAAACCAAACATTGGCTTATCTAGAGTACATTATCTACATTTGAGCTGAAGTGGGTGATGTGCGTGAATACCTGGCAACCCTAACAAACCTATCTGTACTCAAAAACAGACAAAGAGTAGTGTGAGTTTACATTTCAGCTGTTTTATTAACATAAAGACTAACAATACAAAAGTTGCTTATCATAAAATAACTATCATAAAACTATACTAAAATGTGTTGGAAAATGTAACTTAACACGAGCTGGAATAGACTAACAAACTGTTTGTTCTTTCTGGAGCTTCTGCTAACACAGAAAAAACTATCCAGTTGGCGGTACACAAAAGTTAATTAACAATGCGCTATTCAGGCAGCTATTGAGCTCTACATCAATCTTTCTATATCAACTTATTGAGAAATGTTTGTCGTGATAATTATCGATGTTGAATTATCGAATTAGCCCTACTGACAAGTATGTGCCATAACCCCCAATAGGGGCTCTGCAGATGAGTCTTTTATATGGCAAGTCAAGCTAAACTTATCAAAATTAAATTGAAAACCAGTCTTGTGTATATTGCGCAGTTGTACTTAAAGGTGCAGTATGCAATTTTTTTGAATGATTCACTTTTAAGTGAGGGGATCAATAGTGTCTTGTTTGTTTGTGACTTCAAACATCAACATTGGCTCCCAAAAACTGCATACAGCACTGTTAAAGAGATGTTAGTTACAAGGAAGGAAATATTAGTAACAAACTACAAACCAAAATGTCTGTTCACTCTTGTCATGCTACCTTCAGCTTTGTTTTCCATCCCTAATGAGTGTCCTCCAACTCGGTTTGTTCTGATGGCACCTGGCCTGATCTCAGAATAGAACACTTCACTGTTGGGTTTGAAGATTTTGCTGTGGTAGCCCAGTGGATGATACGATAAATATTCAGCATCTTCCTCATCATCGTCACTAATAACTACCCTTTCAGCCTGGATTCCTTCATCCTCCTCATCAGATTCAGCGTTCTGATAACCCATGAAGATCATGGTAACCGGCTCACCAGATTGAACCTCTGGTGGTAGGACACTGACAACATTGAGACTAGAGTCTTCCTTGAGATTTAGAGGAGACAAGCGTCCAAATCCTAGTCCGGAATCTGCTGTTGGAGTAATCCGAAGCAGTTCCTCATAATCTTGAATGGGGGAAGACGTCAAGCTGATTCTGTCAACACCCATACTGCTATTACATGCTTCATCTTTAGTTTGCTTTTGACTGGATGGAATGGATTCTGTGTCTCGTTCTGTGTTGTTCCCCTTCTGAAGCCCATGAAGGCTGATGTAACCTCTTTCTGTGGGACTTGTTGGTCGACTGTACATACTTGAAAACACTGGTTCATGGTATTCCACTTCTGCTGAGACTTTCTTCTCTGAGGCTTTCATTAGAAGTTCTTCAACTTCCAAAAGACTCATCTCGCCCATGCCGTCTTGGGAGTTTTGCGCATCAGAAGGCAAGGCATAGACTGATTTTAACCCATCTTCGTAGACTTTTATGCCTTCCTCTTGGAGATCCAGGGGATCAATGCAGGTTTTGGAGAGGATGTGGCTCTCACCAGATATGAGGTCTTTTTCTACACTGATCTTCATAGTGTATGTAGCTGAAATAGAAAACAAATTAAATGTAGAATAATATAATAATGGATGTATACCTTAATATTTACCCATATATGTTGTGCAGAGGCCTACTTTATTTTTAATCCTTTTAATCCTTTTATTTTTTATATTCTTTATAAATCACATTCAGAACTGGGTGTCCAGCATTGGGAATCTAAATCTAAACCAAGTCTCTCACATCTAGCTCAAAATATTTCTTGCCTGACAACGTCTTACCAGAAGAAAAGCATATAGTCTTAAAACCCAAATTAAATACAAATCTAAATGTTGAAAAGGTCATTTAACATTTAATTACAAATTATTTTAAATTATTTTATATTTTCTTCCATCTTTACAATTTAAATGTAATTAGTTTTATAATCTTATGGTGTTGTGTTTAGGAATTACAGTCCTGTAAGATTAGCTTACTTTCTTAATTCTGTAAAAATAAGAAAAGAAGCTATTACCCCAGCTGCCAGTAAGTTCCAAATTTACAACAAAGAGTTTGATAGTGACAATATTACATTCTTGTGCTCTTACTGTAATTACAGCAATGGCTGTCATATCTGTCACCCCTTATAAATTCAAACAACGTTGATGCACTCTGATTGGCTGTAATGATTGAACTGAGCCAATTGATGACATGTTTGGACTGCAGTTTGGCATGTTGAGCATTCCAGGTGATGAATGAATCTACAAACAAAGGCCTTGAAAAACACCTTTTTTCTCATGCTCTTCATCCGTTATATCTGTTCCTGACATGATACTTCTCCTCCTAGTTGTGGGAGTGTAAGACTTTGGGATATCAGGAATGGCTGTGTAGATGTATTGAACTGGTTCTGCAAGTAACACAAAGTTCTCAAGTAAATTCCATGGCAGGGATTTCTTAATGTTGACAATATAAAAGAGAAAATATAATTGCTTTTACCTGGCTGCATATTTGCATGAACTTCCTGAAGGTAAATAGAGGAGTTTGTGCAGAACCAAAACCGGATTCGAAGAAGATGTAAGAAGATAAAAACAAATCAGAGCAGGATTCACACCACGCAAGCCGATCTTTTCTCACACCATCACAGGGATTCATTTTGATGTTGCTTTGAAGTCACAGGAAATCTTGACAGCATGCTCCCTCATAATGATTTCCCTTGTTCCCAGCTCAAAGCCGATTCGTTCAGTTGGCATTGCTCATGTAATTAGCAGTTAGGCTGCTCCAGGCTTGTTAAAGTAGTGACGCAAGCAGTACCTTTATGATGTCCTCTGGAGTCTTCTCAACTGCCTTCAGCTGCTTCAGAAGGATCTCCTCTTTCACTGAAATCTCAAGTTCTTGAGTTTCTAGAGTCTCTATCTCCAGTTTTATTCTGAAAAGAAAACGAAAGTTTCTTTTCAGAGCTATTTTATTGAATTAATCGTGATTTTAAAGTCAGAAACATCTTTTTTATTCACATTTTCTACCACAAAGCATCCTTTGTAATATTTTTTCATCACATTTAGGAAGCAATTTAAGAACTTGTGTCATCAGCCAAAAACTGGTGGAGGTAGATTCTACTTACCTACTAAAAAATGGTTTTCTACATCTCAGAAACTTGACATTAATTAAGCTTTTTAAAAATATTGTCTTTTGTCACTTTTCTGTCACTGATTTTTTATTTAACATCCATTGCTTTCATCCAATTAAGGACCACAAAATACATCAACAATTACATTTTTTTGGAATGATGTTGACATGAAAGTTGCCAGAGAAATACATAGTTCACAAGTAAACCACACATTGTTAAACTTTTTCTTTTAAATTTACACAAAAATACTGGCGGCTAAAGTATTTTCACTGACACCATCTCATTTGAAACAACAAAAACTAATGTTTGCAGACTGTAGGGAAAAGTCACAATTCCCAGAGGAAAATACACATTCTTTCTAAAACGAAGGCATTCATTACACAAGAAATCATGTTTTTGCATTTACGCATTGAAAGAAATAAATTCGTCCCACAATGCAACGCATTAAACAGGATGCTTCCATTTATCTTTATCTTTTCGTGAGTGAAAACAAGTAAAAAAGTTAATCTTTTAGAAAAATACAATGAAGTTTCCTATAAACTTACTATATATTTTTAACAGAGAATTCTAGTTATAGTAATCTTTCTGCAAGCCGGTTTTCATCAGGAAGATAAAATATATTATGGTTTAATGGAATCAAAATCATGTAGTAGAAAAAAATAAATCCATTTCGAAAGGCATAAACAATTACACTGTACTCTATATATATTTTCTTAAAAGCTTTTGCATTTGTTTGCCACAGAGTTCTGTCAACCAGTATAATGGCACCTCCTTGTGTCATTTGTTGGTATTTTATCCCTTTGTGATGTGTAGAGGGACTGATAAAAAAACACTGTCAATAGTGTCCACATTTGAGAAAGATTACCCTCATATTGGTTTTATCTGAGGTCATGAGCTCGGCGATGAGCAGAAAGCAACCAGCCGCTCCTCTCTTGAATTGTGTGGATTTTTCTCTGATTGCTCTTTGTATTACTTCTTAATCCACACCAGAGTCTATTTCACATGAGACAGCTTTCCACAGAATTGAGTTCTTCATATTAAGCCACACAATTACCAGAGAGCACACTTCCAAGGGATCTAGGAGCAGACAGAGGCTGTGTCTGTTTCCAAATATCAGGTTCTTTAAAAGAGAGGCGTTTGAATGGAAAAATTTTTACCAGATATATTTGTATTTTTGACGCGTTAGACCTGTTTGCTTCGGATGTGACCTCATGTGTCAGGGTTGTTTTTTCCTGACAGAGTTGTAAGCTCAGTGGCTCTCTTTGCCAAGATTGCATAATTGTCACTTTATGTAATCCAGTGAGTGTGGTCTGTCTTTCTGACCCGTAGCTAACACTGAAAGCCCTTCACAGTTGTTAAACAGGAGTAATCCAATTGATTGTCTCGATTAACGGAAAGCAGGGTAGTAGAGGTATACCTGTGGATGTTGCTCTGCAGGAGTTTGGTCTGCTGCTGGTTTTCTTCAGTCTGGATCTTCACTGACTCCTGCTCTTCTTGACTCAGAGTGCTCAGTCCGTCCATCAGCCATTGCTCTCGCAGAGTCTTTTTCTGTGTGCGAAAGGCCACAAATACTTCAGTGGCAGAATGCAGCAAAAAGCCTTGTCTAATCATTTACTGTGTAATGTTTATAGAAACCAAACAGACTTAAAAAAATACGAATTTCTATTATACTGATGTCTTTATAATTTTGCCCAGAAACTCCATCATGCTAACCTTTTAATATAATATAATTGATTGTAGTATTTCTGTTAAGCAATCACTTCAACATGGAAATATTTGTATTTTATTATAATCATTTATTAGTTTTTTTCTTTTTTATTTATTATGTGTAGTTGGACACACTTTCATTGATATTTTGCATTCTCAAAAACCAATAGAAGTTTGGCAACAAAGTTTATAGCATTTTATTTTAATAGCATTTTTTAATTTTCCATCGTTATTTATAGAAACATTGTTGGAAAATGGTGAATCACTCTGTTGTTCTCTTCTTTCTTGGATTTATAATAACTTTACATTTGAAACAGCTCACAACCCTGTGAAAATCTTTAGACTTTCATAATGTATAATTAGACACTTTAACTTTAATCATATAAAATGCCAATTTAAATTGACTATATTAATTATATTATATATTTTATTATATATATTATATACAATATATATTATATTAACTATATTAATTTTTGTGAAAATTTCTAATGTACTGAAAACAATTTTTAACATGTTTAGTTATTATAATTTAGTTAAACAATATTTAGCAGTGTTCAAAATGTTGTAATACTCTTTTATTTATTTATGCTAAACTTATGGAGAATGAAGTGCATATAAGCAATTAAAACAACATACAATAACAATATGTTTATTTAATTTATATTACTTATGCATTGAATCATAATATCTCCAACTCACTTCTCGAGAGCATTACTATTTCAAAGGTTATGTATATCTGTAAAATATAATTTTGTCAAGACTAGAAATGACTAATTCATTAGCTACTTGCCTAAAACCATCTGAATATACTTAGAAAAGGCATAAATCGATGTAGCTTCGACCAATGTGTGTAAAATAATCCTGATAAAACGCCATATATATACTGCCATATTGTAATCACCAAAACTCATGTTCAGAGCTTTATCCTCTCTGCTTAAGTTAACCTGAAAGTCTGTTTTAGAAAACGTGTCCATCATTGTTAACCTCTTCTAATTACAAGATATGACTGATTTATATCTTAATCTCCACATTTAGAATTACAGAAATATATTGGAATTAATTTATCAATAGTAAAATGCACATTAACTGTATATTATAAAACATAATAATCAACGATGTAATTGTCAATAATTCTCAATATATAAATGCTTACTTTAATAAATATGAACACATTCACACTTATACTAACCTTTAAATATTGCAGCTTTAATTTCTCCTCTTCAATGTTTCTCCGTTTCTTTTCTATCTCCTCCCGAATTCTTCTTTTGTCCTGAGAGAAACATTAACACATTTAGCCTCACCTTCATTTGATAAGTATTCATGACTTCTATTTAATGTCTTGTTATTAACACAAGCGTGCACACTGAACAGAAGTGACGTGGTGTTTTGAAGAGAGAAGCTTTGCAGCTTTATTTTTAACACTGATAAAGGACGGCTTCTCTTGTTCGGCAAAGAACTTGAATGCTGTGTGTAAAACTCAAATTGGTTTTTAAACCATCTCATACATACTTAGAAACCCAAATAAAGACTCTCTATATTAGAATTTGTTTTGTGCCAACATGAGTAGTTGGCTACATTAGTTAATCTTATCAAGGCCATGGAAGTGTTGGGTCCCGTTATCCTCCAAAACTACATTTCTTGTTTGATTTCCTGTTTGGTTTTCTTAAAAAACATATAAAAAAACACAAGCTTTAAAACCACCGACCTCTTGACTAAAAATACTAATCGAGTTCCAACTACTTCCCAAAACCAAATAAGATATAAAGACCCAGTATTTTGTCTCAAATCTCTGGTAGACAAATTTAAAAGCTTACTTTGCAGAGTGTTACTCACTGTAATAGCTTGCAGCCTCTCTCGCAGTAGGGTTTCCTCCTCCATTGTTATCCTGAGGGAGACAGAGGGAGAAACAAACTACTGTCAATGTCTGCCTTCAAGTCTGAAAACAGGTTGGTAACAAGCTGTGATTGGCACGTGTGGGTTGGCATAAGAGTGGGCGACTTGTGGGTGTCATGAGCTGGAAGAATAGAAAATTTTCCTACCTGAAGGATAAATGGGTGCATAAAATATGAAAGGTTTATGAAGGGAATATGTGTTAGAGCTGCCATGTCAGTCTTTGAAACATGATGCATCAGATGATGCCATGTGGTGTTCTGAGCCTGAGAGAGTAACATAATGTTTCATGGCAATAAATAACCGATAAAGAGCCTGAGATTGCTATGCAGAGAGAGCCATGGAAAGTCATGGGGTGCCTTTCACTTAAAGTGACAGTTTACCCTTTAGAGGAACCATTAGAGTGCATGGATCAATGTAGCATTTCAAAATAAACACTTACATTTTACATGTACATTTTATGAAAGCTAATTTTTTGTTAATTTGAATGGTCTTAAAATCTGGGGTCTAAATAAATAAATAGTAATGGTAATCAATAACACTTTGATTTTCCTTAAATATTTTTTCTCTTGATATGTGTGTACCAAAAAAGTTAGAGAAAAAATTTAAAAAGTAAGTCTATAATGTAAAAATAATGTCTATAAGCACTCGCTTATGTGTTTTTTTTTTCTCCATGGGAGACGTATAAGCAACTTTCAGAAATATCACTGAATTAGATTCACTAAACACATCTGTGTAAAAAATGTTTACCTTTAAATATATATTTTTTCGGAAATATTAAGATACTGTAATAGAAAATGTTTTAGGAGTATAATTGGTAACATTTGTATAAAAAAGTTACAAATAATCAGTAGATACTAAGTTTGTTTTGATGTACTTTTTTCCTATTGTAGGTTTGAAAATGCTTTATAGCAACAGCTGTGGGAACCTAATACCTTTGTTCGCTTTAAGAGCCTATACTGTTACTTTAAATCTGCCCCTGATTTTCTCAGTTTGCAACCTTCATATTTATATTTTATGTATATTCATATATGTAAAATAATTAGCAAACATATTAAATAAATAGTATATTGTTTACTGTATATGTTTGTGTGAGGTGATACATGGATGTGTGAAACAAAAAAACATTTATGTTTACATATCTTCACATCAGCACACAAGAGAAGTTCTCGGTGGTTTGGTTGAACTGAGCAAATGTGTATGCATTAAAAATAGAATGCAGAAGACAGACCTCATCCCTCGTTTACAGAAATAAACCAATGAGTAGCCAGATCAACACTTCATGGTCACAGGTGGACTTCAAGGTTGCATGACATTTTCATTACAGTATGCGGTTATGAAACACTTATGAATGAACAAACTCTCTGAGACCAAAACAGAGAATGACGTGGAAATGAGCTCACCGGTAATGCTCTTGTAGTGAAAATATCTTGTCATAAAAACAAAGCAGATCAGACAAGCACAACATAATTCTGAGAATTATGAAAAAAGATACAGTTCTCAGTTACAAGCCATTTCCTTGTGGTAACCCTCTCTTTCTACGGTGTGAGCTGCAGGGAGACAGAGGCATGGACAGACTGTGCAAAGCTCCATGACTTTCGGCCTTTAGTTAAATATCAAGTTAAGTTCGTATTCTGTTTCTATCTTCTTTTATTTGGGACTTGCAATCATCAAGAGAGAGGTCTCAGAGGATGCTATGCACTGTTGAGTTGACTATTGCTGAATAATGTATAGTCAAATCATAACCTTGTGCTGCGATGGTTTATCTTTACCTGTAAAACTCTAACAAAGTCAGTAAAGCAAACACTGGTTATGTGGTGTACTGCAGTTAGTGATCTCTTGATATTTTCGTAAAAGAAAACAGGTACTTACAAGTGAAGCTGACATTTCTCTTCATGACACCAGTGAGCACGCTGATAGCCATCCACCATGTCTTATTTCTCAAACACAATGACTGGATTGTTACAAGGATCAGCTTGTGTAGAATTGCACAGTGAGTGGGTTTTATAAGTCAAATTGTTTTGGAAACCAAAGTCAGAGATTTACTATTTTATATTCTATTTGCTGCAATATGATCTTTGATTGTTCAACTTTAATGCTGAAATACATAATAAATATTGCTACTAATGTTCAATTGTACATGCTCATATTACATTTTATTTAGAATGACGCTCCAGAAATGGGGTCGGGACTTAGTTTGGGAGCCTCTGAGTTAAGCATGTCAAATTAAATCTAGTGATGATAATAAATAGTTCTAATAAATAACTCTACTAATAAAAAAATAATAATAAATAACTTTTCTAAATAAGGAAACTATGAAAGTTGTGAAGTAACAATTTATTAAACTATGTAATGTTAAAAAAGATCATCATTTTAAAAAGTCAAGTTGACTATTCTGAATATATAGACTGGCAGTTTTTAAGCTAGTGATTATTCTGTCTTCTTTTAAATTATGATTTGAGTTTAATGGAGTTCTCGAATAGACAGCTCATCTAGTTCGCATTTTCATGCTCACCAATCCTGCTCAATTCTAAGCTAAATTCTATGTAAACTTGTAAGTGTAAACTGTGGATTACGTTATTGTTAGTGATTATTTTATCTTCTTACAGCAGATAGCAGATGCCCAAAATCTGTCGTAGAGGGTTGTTCCAGTACTTTGGTTTAGTCGATGGCTTGTCTTGTCTGAAGCTAGAGTAGTATGCATGCTAGAGCAGAATTGCAACTAAAATGCAAGGGCTCCAGACCTCAAAGACTGGATTTGGTGATCTCTGATTTAGTGTATAGCTCTTTGATCTATTTGAATGGTTTAATGGTGAAAAGTCCTAGTTACCAATAAAGGTGGGGTGTGTGATTTCTAGAAAAGCTTGGGTTGGCCGACATCATAAGAAGCCAATCAGCATGCACTTTCAAAATAGCAAGTGTAACAACACAAAATGCCATTGGTTCTAGGGCGTGTTTATTTAGGGGATTTCAACCATCAACATTGTCTCCTAAAGATCAAACACCCCACATTTAAAGAGCAGCTGTCGTGTTTCTATAACACAAGTGTTTTTATACTGATATCTAAAAATTGACAAAAAAATAATATATATATATATATATATATATATATATATATATATATATATATATATATATATATATATATATATATATAGTATAAATTTTATCCAGTTAATCCAATCCTTGCCTTTGAGTAAAGACCTCTAAAGACAATTTCCTATGAAACAGCAGTCTAGTTTGGAGATTGCGTGTTAAAGATAATCTGAAATGGGAACACCTTCATGTGATTTAATGATACAAGGAGGCTGGATTAAATGAAAGTGGTTCCCAACTGGGCAGTCAGCAGTTTCTCTATCTCACTCGATTCAACCCATAGTTATATTCATAATAAAATAACTGGTAATTTTCAGGGACAGTCTGTGGAAATGGTCCTTGACCCAAAAGACATTTGTCTTTTTTTGACCCCTTCTCTATTCTTTCCCCTGTCCTCCATCTAAAAATACACTACACCCTGCACATTGGCTTATACTGACTTCACCCGGTAAAGCTGTAACTTGCTTGCAGCGCATTAATGTTGGATGTGAAACAGTGGCAGCTGGTCAATACAGAATCCTTGGATGCAGCTTCCATTAAAAGAATCTACAGGTGAAGCCTTCTGAAGTTACAAAATAGATATAATACGTAATATACTAAATTATTTAGAAACTAAAGATTACAACAGGGTAATTGCCAGATGGGTTTGTTTCCATTGTTATCATAATATATATTCAAAATAGTAAAAATGTAGATTAGGGTTAACAGAGTTTGAGAAAACGTTTGTGAACACTTGTGAGCTCTAACCAGCAAAATCATAAAAGTGTTGTTGGGGTAGCTGGAGACTGCCCTTAAATGCTAAAACATGTAAAAAAGGAAAGTTTGCGTGAAGCTAAAAAACCTAAAGGTGATTGTTAGGGTATCCAGAGTTTGAGGAAATACTCATATATACTCATAAATGCTCAAAATCTTAAAAGTGAGTGTTGCCAGGTATTGAGAAAATGGGCATAAATGATCAAAAGCTTAAAAATAATTATCGTGGTTGTCAAAGTTTTCGGAAATTCCCCTAAATGCTAAAATGAAATGAAAATATATAAAAATGGCTAGGTTCGCCATAGTCTGTGAGAATGCTAATAAGCATACAACTTTGTAAAAGGCGTGGTTAGGGTTGCAGTGGTTTGAGAAAACCTCCGTAAATGCTCAAAATTAAACCTTTATAGTTTCAACCCCTTGCATGGTTTAGTTCCAACTCTGCTTCAACACACAGCTATAGCTGTAGTGTTTTATATTAAAGCTATAGTTTTAATAAAGTTGCTACTAAAGCAACTCTCAACTGTCCTCCAGGGATGCAGTTTGACACATGCAGAAGATAACACCTTTGTGTGCTGACTCATGATGTTAGAAACAAAAGCGGGACACACGGTGCTCATCAAAAATACTTCAGATTCTCCAACTTGGAGAATGTCAAAATGTTCCCCTTTTGAAATCCCTAGATATAAAAAAGACACACAAAAAAGTAGATTCTTCCTGTGAAAGGTGCTTACTTTGCTCTGGTTATTGGCTAGCATCATTAATGCTTCTCATGAATTGGAAGATCTATGTGTTTGCATTAGCTTAGATAATTCTGTTAGCAATGCAGGGGATAGGGATAGCTGTTTTACTTTTTCTTTAGTCAAGTAACAAAAAAGGTTTTGTACAGCAGCTGAAGAGGGCCCTAACTGCTAAATTCCTCAATCCCTATTGTTAACCTGTGCTCACTTACAACCTAAGTGTCACAAATGTCCCAGAGAAGTTTTTTTTTTCTCCCCTCTGAATTCCTCTGCATTATCATTGCTGTGTGCGTGTGTGGGCTCAGATTACATCTGCATGGCAAGGTTCATGCAAGGAATTAAGATGCCCAGTGTGGCAACAAATATGAGAAGGTCATGCTATTACTCTGGCCCCTGCTCATCCCCTCTCCCAGGCATGAGATTGGCACTGTGGCAGAAAATAGCACCCCTCTCACAGCTGGACTGTCAGCGCTGGTTGATTTATAAGCAACACTGAACATGATCTCCCTGCTCATGACGGAAAGCCAAGCCGCTGTGAAGACATTTAGCTCGCTCACTCTTTTCCTTCTCACACTTTCTTCCACATTCTTTCTTTCCTGTTCTCTTCTTATTTTCACAACTCTCTGATTGTGTGTCTGGAGAATCTCAAGCAGGAGCTTAACAAAGCTATTTGGGGCTGTGTTGAAATTGGAGCTCATGCATTTTAATTTGCTTACATCCATTTAAAGACAAATAAAAAGGCATAGATGTTTAATAATGGTGTACTGTACATAATGAAATCCAATGCCTGAATAATTGGAAAGTTTATATTTTGTTGAAGAAAATGATTTCATCATGTTTTAATTTTAGATGCACTCATGGTCAGAGATGGGTAGTAATTACATTTGCTTAGTTACATTTACTTGAGTAAAGTTTTAGGGTAACTTATTTGTTGAGTACTGTTAAAAACATTTATCTGTGCTTGTTACATTTGGCTGTGTTTTCTCGATTACTAACATCAAATAAATAAATAAATGTTGTGTTTGATCTTGCAAGCTATTTTAGTTTTAAGTTAAGTTTGCTTTAAGTTAGCTAGTCTTGTTAGTTCAGGGAAACCATCATTCAAACAAACATTCACAAGTTGCGTCACAAACCTGTGCGGTTGTACTCCCGGAGGAGTAACTCAGAGCATCGTTCCTCGCTGGCTTGAAACTAATTTTCTTACAGTTCAGATTAAAAGATAATTATAAATTGTATGCATTTGTATGTATGTGTATTTTTATTTATATACAATAGCTGTTTATTTGTGTGATGATGCATGAAACACACAACAAATATATCACACAATGATATAAGTCGCAAAGGGATAGCATAATCACCAACATGGTTCAAACTATGGTGTTTAAAGGTGGAAACTACAGTTACCATAGCGTTGTTCATATTCTTAACAATGCACCATACTCTGCTCGCTCAAGAGCAAGGCATGTAGTTGTTTCGTTGTTTTGAAAACGCACTCTAGATCAGAAGTAATTCGTAACTAACTACTTGAGTACATTAAGAATACTTAGAAACTTTTTTACTCGTACTCAAGTAAATAATTTTTTAGTTACTTTTACTCTTACTTGAGTACATATTTTCACATGTACTGTACTTTTATTTTTACTTGAGTAGATGTTTTCTATACTCTACTCACCTCTGCGTATGCCATTCTAACCTGAAGGTTTAGATAAGAATTGTCCTTAACATCTCCAAATGTGCAACAAAAAGAGAATGTATAAAATACACAAAGCTTAGTTTGCATTTACATTAATTCATATCGCAGACTCTAATCCAGAGTTATTTACACCACTTGGACCTGGATGATCATCACTTGCTGCTTTTCTTAGGATTTGAACCTTTGACCTTGCTATTGTTAAAGCAGCTCTCTATTGTCTGAGCTACAGAACAGCAGGAAGATGTGCACCACAATTATAAAATTTTCCTTGTGTTTTGAGATGAAACATGTAACAGAATTTTCTGAATATGGCTCATTGTGTTTTAGCAGACATTACATGCTTTTTCTATAAATCCATTGGTTTTCTTCTGGACACTTTTCAAAAAAATTCTATGTCTCATGTAATGCACTATTGAGCTGAGCTGGAAAAAACTTACCACACTATTATCCATAATTGTTTAAATAAGATACATTTTAGTATTATATTGCATGAAAATACTGTAAGGTTCATCCATGCATTACTTAGATGGTCCATTATTAAACATCTACTAATAATCAATAAATGTTCACTATAAGTTATACTATAAAATAAAAAAAATATATATTCTATTAGACAATTCAGACATTTTTTTTATCTTAAAGGTTAAAAATTCCTTAGGTATAAAATGTACTTGTCCCTCAATATACAGTGTAAATAGCCTCGGCGACCAATACACTCAGATCAGAGATCACAAGTTTGGTTAAACACTCATGCGTGACAGAGTTTTCCCAGAGTTCCACTCCAGACACAGACACCTAGTAATCTCCTGCCTCTAATCTGATCACCAATGCTTTAACAGTCAAATCCCTGGGGTCTGCAGTGGGCGGATAAGAGCGTGGGCAACAGAACTCAAGATCTCAATGCTTGTTATCAAAGTACCATAATCTAAATACACCCAATAAAAGTTATTTTTAATTTCACATTTTTTTAATGAGTATTACACGTTTAATCTTAGTTTAGAAGAGTTGTCCTAGTTTTAATCATAAATCATCAAACATTTACAAGCACTTCACTGCAGCTAAATAAAGTGATATGCATTTGTGCAGGTTTAAATCTGTATAATTTGGTGTTACACTTTAAAAAGATGATTCATATTTGGTAAAATAGGTGAGGTCTAATGCTGCCACCTTGCAGTATCACTTTATAATTATAATACAATATATTATTCTCATCTGTGTGAAAGCATGATACATTAACATGTTTTTGTATTAAGACTAAACTTAAAATAATAGTTTTACATTAAAACAAGAAGCTAACTTTAGAAGTATCTTATGTTTAATGAGGTATACAATCCTCAGGTTATCACAGGATGTATTTCCTTCCACATGCTATTTTCTCATGAATCCTGCAGTAAGTCTTTACTGGACTTCTTCCTTCCAGGCCCCCTTCCTCACGATTTTTCATTTTTCAGTAATTTTTCTCAGAGTACTATTTTTAATATAAATATTAATGTGGCCTTGTAGCTGAAGATTTGTCTCAATACAAGAGATAGAGAAACCTTTCATTAATTATTAACTGCTTCCTTGTTCTGATGATAAAAGCTTGTTCTTCACTAGACATTCTGTGTTAAAATAAAAGCACAATATCTTGCTTAAAAATAGCTTGTCTCTGTAATGATACGCTGATGGTATTGCGTAACTATAAGCATTTTTTAAATAAACAATTAATTTTACAAGATTAAATAACTGAAAACCACACCCCTGCACCATTTCACCATTTTCAAGCATTTAACAGCAATACAATGACTACTTCAATGTGCAATCATTCACTTTATAAGTAAATGAATGAAGGGTGTATATCCCTATAAAATAGTATTTGCTTTTATTTAAACACAAACACTTCAAAAATTCACAATTTCAAATAAAATGCCAACAACAGACCGAGTCGTAACCACATAAAAGCATATCACAGATATATTCACATTTATTCTGGTACATGCAGTATGTGTGTGGAGGAGAGCAGCACAGCCCACACCTCCCGTCCCCCACCACCCCGTGGGGCATTTCCGCATCTCTACTTTATGCAGGTTACAAGCCGCTACATGACTTCCTGTCACTCTGTGCACTTAGCTGTGAGAGAAAGAGGGTGTCCCCAAACTGAGGTGATGCCACTGCATAATGACGCCATACACAACCTGAGCCCGAGCTTATTAAACTAGTTGACAGAAGCTTTACGGACCCCCCGCAATCCAGAAAGGAGGAAAGGCACAAACAGCAAGCTTAGAGGAATTAAAAGCTTACGCATTATTGACTCTCAGTCTTTCCAGAAAAAAAGTTACTAAGTATAATTGAACTTTTAACCAAATATGATTAAGTGGCAAACAGCAACTTATTTTTTTTTTAAAGAAAGCAGTGACAAAGAGCATATTTGGAAAGCACTAGAAATAGAGAGTACTCACCGGTTATCAGCTGCTGATGGTTTTAGTTAAGAAATGCTGATCGGAATTCTGTCCGTTCATTCCAGCATGCTCATGATTGTGTGTGTATCGTAGGCTGATGGTTGATCCTGTGTTACCATTCACTGGCAGTCTGCCTTAAAGATACGCTCTCTTTCTGTCATGTTCTCTCTCTCTCTCTCTCTCTCTACTCTCTCCCTCTCTCTCTCTCTCGCTATCTGGAGACAGCTCTCTATGCTAGGGCGGCGCTGAGCGCGTCGAAATTTCGCTCGCCACAATGATATAGAGCGATACTCTCTACGCTATCGACTCTCTCCATTCTCTCTTCTCTACTCTCTCCAATCTCTAGAGATCTCTCTCTCTCTCTCTCTCTCTCCCTCCTCCCTCTCTCTCTCTACTGTCTCTACTCTCTCCCTCCTCTTCATCCTCACTCCGCTCTCAGGATTCAGTTCTGGGCTGCACTACCATGTGTTAGCCCACGTTCAACTGCAACAAAGTCTACCCCCACACACACACTTACTTAAACACATCATACCTTATACATCAACTATAATCATCATGTTTTTTACATGCTGGGACAGAGTTTGCAAAATGTTTCTCTGCATAAAGTAGCGTAAGAGAAGCATTTCTATTTCTATTTATTTATATCATTCTTTTTCTTTCGCCCTGTTTCCCTTGTCACATTTTTCACACAAATAACAGAAAGGTGTTTGGGTAAATCTAGATTTGTAGCAACTATAAAACAACGTAAAGGGATAGGATCAAGGTTTCATTTTAAAATATCTAGAGTTTTATCCACAAGTTAGTGTTGAGTTCTTTTACCTGCTTGTGAACCAAAGGACAACAAAAGAAAAGTGTGTGTTGGTTTTGCATACTGGAATCAACACGAATCCTGTAATCCTGGATATTCCACGCAAATTACCTGTTAATGGGGTTTGGTGCTCGAGGGGAGGAATGAGCCTACTATTGAAGAGGTTTACTTAGAGTTACGACCCAAAATGGTGAATGCAGGTAGGGTTAGGGTGTAACAGAAATAGGTGGAAGAACAGAAATTAAACTAGAAGCAGCAGAACACAAAATAACTCCACACTCTAGGGACAGAGACAAAGGGGTACCAGGCAAAAGAAAACAAGAAACTAAAAACTAGAGGCGGATTCCTGGTTTCTCATTTCCATGGAAGTTACTGGGTTTTGAGGACATGTAACATGTAAGTTTTAGGTTTTAAAAAGTATTGTTCTAATGTTCATGTAAAGCTCACCTGATGTGGGGTTTTTGTTGCCTGGGGTTGCCAGAAATTTGCTTCTAAAGGTTAAAAAAGTTAAAATGAGGGTTAGGGATGCAATGGTCTGTGATCACGTGTACAGTTGAGTCATGTTTATGGGTTGTCAGAGTTTGAGAAAGCTTTTGGTGCTCCTCAAAAATATAAAAGTGATGTTTAGCGGTGCCATAGTTTGAGAAAAGGCTCATATACACTCAAAATCCTTAAAGTGATGGTTAGGGCTGCCAGATATTGATATAATACTCAAGATGTTTAAAACATTTTAAAAGGATGCTCAGCTTTGTAAAAGACTAAAGAGTTTTAGAAAACCTTCGTAAATTCTGAAAAACATAAAACTGATGTTTATTATGCAAAAAGGTGTGTGTCTTAAATTTGGTCTTATGAAACCAATAGAAACCCTGTGAATGATGGAGGGCCAAAAGCTTTTTTTTTTCAATGCTAAAAACGCATAGATTGTCAAAATAGTAATTATAGAGGGTTTTCAGGGTGTTGCTACCTTAAGTAGCACCTTTTGTGTTTTGAATTTTATAATGTGTTTTTTTTGTTAATGTTGTTTAGCTGGACTTGAAAATACATCATTTTCAATCATCAACACATTTTAGTAACAGCAATAAACAAATAAAAGGCACATAGATTGTGTTAAACGTTTAATCAGGGTGGTGCTAAGCAGCTTATTTTATCTTTTCATTGATATAGCGTGTTGATTTGTGGCATGTTGTTGTCTATTTAATTCTATTTATCTATCTGTTTCTTTGTTCCTGTAAAACAATTTTCAACCCTCATAATTGCCATAAGAACTTAATGAAGTTTAATAACAAACATAAAAAACAATGCCATGTTAAAAATCAAGATGTGTTCCGATACTGTTTTTGGAGATCACACAATGTCTGAGAGATTATTTTTTAGTGACATTTGATATATGGGTTATATAATCAACTTGGTTCTCTTAAACACAACTCGTGCTCTTAGAGATAAATATGTAATGGAAATTACTCCTAAAACTTCAGCCTATTCTAATCCCCTTGACTGTTCTGGTTCTAATTAAGCTGATGAGCTCAGAGGTCATCATTTCTATATTATACCACATTTGGGAAATTAAACTCCAAACACTCAATGATTAAACTGACATTGGACCATAACTAATGTCTACATTGGCAAAGCTCTGCTGGATTTTTTGTGATCTGCTTGTTTTGGGCGCATGCTTTCACTCTATATTCACAAATCCGCCTGGAACTCCTTCAAAAGTGTCCATGGCAACGAGCTGAACTCATGCCAAGTTGCTTGGTCCTTGTGCGCTAAAGATAGACCCTCACAGCACACAGGGAAGTCTGCACTGCGTGAGATTCCAAACGTCAGCACCTGCACCTCTTACTCTAAAAATATATAAGAATTAGTATTGAAGATAAGATTCATCGATTAAAAAATAGATTTATTGCTACCAAATAAAGAAGTTTTTTAACAACGGATAGCTGATGAAGTTATAATTTAAATATAATTATGTAATATTGAAATAATACAATTATATAGTACAACTTGATTTAAAAACAGACATATGTATTTACTTTATATTTATAGAATTCTGACTTTTTATAAAAAAAAAGCAGTAAAAGCACGTTATAAAAAAACAAACAAATGAGCAGATAAATAATAGCATTTTTCAATAATAAAAAGCGAATATGTATTTGTATGGCAAGGATTCAGTTGAAATATCTTACTGTAAATGTTATTTCAAAACAATATATATTATATTACTATGGTTTACTGGGAAGTGCTCTATAAAAGCCACAAACAATTATTATTATTAATATTATTATTTTCATTTATCATTAATTAATTAATGAAGTATGATATGGTTTATATGCAATAATATTCTTAAATTAGTCCCCTATTTTGTCATTTACAGGGGAAAAACATGCATTATATGTGATGTTGGAAGTACTAAAATGAATGTATACATAAACTTCCAACTATTATTAATAACAAAAACTATTTAGTTGCAAAATAGGTTCGCATTATCCATACATCCAAAAGCTTTTTCAATCCTTATTCAAGTGAGAAAAATGGGTGCATTTTGTTATAAAATATATTATGGCAAATAATTAATATTCCTTATCTTAATGCAATATATATATTTGTTCATACCTGTCTATAATATATATTTTTTTCTGTTAAAAAATACACATTTACTAAGAAAATTCAGTAAGTGAACTATTCCATTTTTAACTATTTGTCCACCAGTGATTTTACTTAGATCATTTTCACAAGTCTAGGAATCAACATAGGTTATTATTTGCCTATACTAAGCTGGCACCCCCAGAGAATGTAAACTTGTATAAGGCCACAGCTTGCTGGAAGATAAAACTGGGCCATTGCAGCTGGCTTTGCCTTGTACAATAGCAACACAGCCTGCATCAATTCCACTGGCGCATTAATGAATGGAAATCCTGGCCGGATCTGTCACCAGAATGCTATCCGGAGCAGCCAAACTGCCTACACACAGTCTGCCATATCAGCGTCTGAGGAGAGCAAAACTCACTCTTTCTCCATTTCCTCATGACAGATCTTTTATGCATCTGTCCATTTCAGAGGAGCTCAGTTCAGCCCCTGAATGACAGCTTGATGCCTTTGAAGCACCAGTCGATGTTTGTTTACTGGCTCTGATAGATTGTCTCTCTTTAAAGAGAGAGAGAGAGAGAGAGGAAAAAGCTGGAGAACACAAATCTGATTGATTGATGGATTGGATTGCTGTTAAGTTTGACAAATATGTAGAAATGAATGAACTGACAGAGGCATTATTCTGATGGAGTAATGTTGACAGTGAAGTGGCTTCCTCTGAGCACTAGAGGGTTTGATTCTTCCTCCTCATCTGCTCAGAGGGGCTTTTAGAGCGTTGCAGTGATTCGGATCATCCACCCACCACTGTTACAAAAGCACTCTGCTCTGCTTTCTTCAAATGCATGTACAAAAACCACACAGAGGGCGTATTTGATTGGTTATACTAAATTACTTGCATTTGAATAGAGTTTTTCCATTTAGCCTCATTTGTTGTTGGGAATTGTTGTTGTCCTTTCTGTCTTCAGTATAATATTTTGTGCCTTTATTTGCATACATAGGCATGTATGTGTGAGTTTAGTCAGCTGTTGGTCACTAGCTACACATATAAATGCTAATTCAATAAGCAGATTTTGATTGATTCTGCTTTGAGATCCGCTCTTGGTTTCTGCTAAGCTATTGGGCAATATGGGTTTCGATGGGAAAACTGTCCTGTTGTAGCCAATCTGTGTGGGTGTTAATAAGACTGCCTGCTCAAAGTGTTGCATAAAAATAGATTAAACAAATGATTAAAACATATCTCAGCCTCCAGGCTTAATCTTTTCACAAAGCAAATTTTTATCTTTAATGTACTGTACACGTTCAATAAGTTTGAATGTATGTTTCAAGTTGCATTCTATAGTTTTCCTGGTTAAAACTTCTTCGAAAAAGGCCTGAACATGAATGTATAACCAATGAAATAAATAAATAACTAAACACAAAGAGCAGTAGATGTACAACAGAGCGTAAAGCGTGTTTTACTATCCTAAAATAAACCATAAAATTAATCAGCTAGCTACTGCCCAGTTCTCTATAAAGGTACTGCTCTGTTGCCATGGCAGCCAAATAAAAACCCTGCAGTGAGTCAAGCACAACCATTCATTTCAACAATTTAATCAATTACTCAATTATTCAAATGGGATGCAGGCTTTCTTTGGATGAGTGATTGTTAGAGAGACCTGGGAGTTGAGTACAAACTGATTTGATTCGGAGATTCAAAATCCTTACTGTTGAGATCTGACATCAAGATTTTCAATAATGCTACCTATGTCTAACAATAGATGACAAACAAACTGTGCATACAGTAAAGGAGGTCAAAACATGAAATCTATTTTCCTGTAAATATTTTTCAGTAATTACATAGTACAACCAGCAGATGGTGGTAAATCATTTATCACTGGGATGCTGTTTAAGAATACAGATGTCAATACAAAACTTCTATTACTTAAAGTATAACTAGCATAAAATATTTCAAAATAAAATTCTAAATAAAATAAAAAAGTGTTTCTATGAATTATATATTATATATTGTATATAGTTGTCACTCCAGGTTTTCAATCCATCAAAGTCTTTTATCTACAAAATTTGTTGTGTTTTTGTAAGTAAAATATCATTTATAACACCAGAGATTGGCTTATGACACACGCACACAGATGCACAAACACCCCCACACACACACAGAAATTTTTTTTCAAGCCTTAAAAAGATCATTAAATGTCTTTATTTGCCTTTGGGGGTTAGACCAAATTTAATATAAGGACAGGAACACTTTCTGAAACCGTTGTGAGTATGCCTAGCTAGTTTGTGGACGAGCATTGTAAAGGAGATGATAATGTGGATTAAATTTAATTATTTTGTGATCAGAAAGTGTTTCATATAAATGTATTAAATTAGTGTCTAACCCCTGAAGGCAGATTTAGAATTCAGATAGTATACTGTGACCACATTACTCTTGCCTTTCTTGGCTTCCCTACCTTGACTTCCAGTAACTTTCAGGATTCAGTTCCAGATTCTGATGCCTGCATTAAAGCCCATACACGGTCTAGCTCCACATTATTGCTGAACTTCTGTCTCCGGCTCATTCTGGGAGGACCTTGCGTTTGGATGAGAAGTGTTCTCTGTTGGTTCCGTCTGATGTCTAGGGGTGGCAGAGCTTTCTCTGCAGCTGCCCCTACACAGTACAATCTTATGCGTAAATTTAACTCTACCAAGGATCAAATACACTGCTAACCGAGTAAAACTTAAACTCATACTGAGTTAAAATATCTGCTCGCCGTAATCTTTCAAACAGTTTAAATAGTCGATTCACAGAAACCTTATTGTATTTTCTTCTGTTAATGTATTTATGGTTTTACAACAATTGTACTACCCTTTGAGAAATATGCAGATTTACAGACATTTACAGAGACAGACATTGTATGGTGTTGAAGAATATATGTGACATGAGTGTCAATGGAGCAGTCCAGGCCTGCTAGATTTATAAAAAATATCTCAAAATGTGTTCAGATGTTAATCGAAGCCCTAATGGGTCACGAACAACAACAGGTTAAATGATTAATGACAAAATCTTTATTTTTACTTGGAGTATCCCTTTAATGAATGTCGGTAGTAACTATTAACCACCAGCAGGGAGCAGGAAAGCCTAGTTTATGACTAGAGGACAGGTTCGGATTTTTTTTCTGTTTGCCCCATATATTTTTGCTAGAGTAAATAAAACTTGACATCCAGTGATATTATTTCAAAGCCATCTTTATCTACCTCAAACACTTTCAGTTTAACACTGTAGAAGAATGATTTGGGTGTAAACAGCATGGTGGTATGAAAGAGAACAGTTGTTGGTTTAAGTTCGGCCTAATGCACAGTCCACAAATGGTTTAAATTGTGCACTTTTTATAATCTAATTTTTCTTGGGGTTTTTTTGTATGCCTGCTGTACCACTGAGCCACATCCCTATCTTTTTACTCACCATTTCAGCCATGCTGTTTGTTATGCCATTATTTGAGTTGATTTATAGGTGATAGTTGATCAAATAAGTGATGGGATATTGGTTTTAAAGAGTTCGTTTTCAAATGTGGTTTATGTGTTTTCTGGAAGCCAGTGTTTAAAATTTAAATTACCTTCAAAATGTCTCTTTTTATATCCCTATCACAAATCTATAACACAGCAAATAGGATAAGAAGCTGTTAGGCTACAACTCTGCTCTCATATGCATTTTGAAAAATTGCATATCAGAGACCAAATGCAACCTTAGAGAAAAGTATGTTTGTTGGCATTTAAAGAGTTATATCTGCTGTTTTTTGTCCGTCATAACATTAACATGTCTGAATACATTCAATAAAGATTTGATGCTAGGCTAATAGATGTGTTCTATAGTTAGTAACCTTTAACTGAGTGATTGTTCATGTGTGCCACTAAATCAAAATCCTCTCTCATCTTGAACTATGTGGAAATATTGTTCTTTAAATGTCAGCGTGTTGTTTGAGTGAAGAGCATTGTAGCAATTAGCTTCATGGCTCAGTGCTCTGCTAATCGCTAACACTGTGTGTGAAAAAAGTGCCATGTGTCATTTGTCAGAAATGAGGCCAGCGCTCTCTCTGAAGTGCATATGTGAGAACTCAGGTGTAAAGGTGAGTCTCTCATAGAAAAAACTAACTAAACATTACTAGAAAGAACGTTAGAAAGCTACAGAAAATCATCTTAAAATAATCATGTAGGGATCAGGTGTTTTTTTAGTTTTCAAATCCTGATGTATTTTCTGTCTGTAGTTTCTTACAAAAAAACAAAAAAAAAATGTTTCCCATATTTATAAAATGCTGAATGTTACATTCATTTCTGACATTGCTGCACTGTATTCATAAAGCACTGTATTTTTAGCTTTGTTCTTTGTTCAACCCATTACATTTCCTACACGCATTGTGAGACTTAGTTCTTACTCATTTCTAATGTATCAATTACAATTGAATTAGCTAAAACTAGCATCATGCTAGTGCATTGTTAACTATGAAGATCATCTTTCATGTCAGCTTAAAATCTGCCATTTTTGTTTCCTAGAGAAGTTAGATTTTTTGCAATTTGGTTACTGAGTAACGAAAGTTACGATATAGTTTTTAAAAAGTTATTAAAGCATTATAAAATTACAGTACATACAGTGTGATGTAGGGATTACAGCTATTTCTGAGATTGATCCCAGCTTGGGTTCTTTCTGACTTTGGGTTCTGAGTTTCCAAAGGCTGGTTTATAATGGTATAAAAGGTCAATATCATTACATTTAACATAACTAGACTGTAATGTACTCCTTTTTTATCATGTAAAAATCTTGTTTTGTGGCCATTAGCCTCCACTTTGTTTTTGTGGCTTAGTTTTACATGGCAATGTCTTTTGTTACAATTACAAAGCATTCATTTATCACAAAGAAGCACATGAATGCAAATTGGAATTTAGTTTGTTACATTGGCCATTGAGTTTTTTTGCTTTATTATTAAAGTATATTTTCAGATTTCAATTTTCGATTAGAGTACATTTCTTTTAATTAGCTGAAAGGAATGACAACCTGTAAGTTCTTTGAATAATATGTTCATGGTAATTCAATCAAGAGCAAAAACTGCTTTTGTCATTTAATTAGAATTTTTATTAATTTTCATCAAACATTTTACTTACATTAAACCATTGAATCATTAGATTGACTTTAAACTTCTAGAAAAAGTAATACCTAAATCTCCTCTGTCTACTCTGAACGTAAGCCTGTCCTTAAATCTGTTGAATTAAGCAAAATCTCATATGTTTGCATAATTATTCTAACTTAACTAAATAATTAATTTAATACGGAGTCACATCAAGGCCTAAGAAAAGCAGCAGTGGTGCAGAGTTGATTCAGCAAATCAAGGATTATTCAGACAAAAACCAAAACATTTTGGTTTGAACTGGGAATAATTATTAAATTTAGAGAAATATTAAGTATTAACTCCGTTTCAAAATCAATTCTTATATCAGCAACAGTGAAATTTTTTTATAATATCCAATACATTTTGGATGTGTCATTAATATTCACACCAATTGAATTTTACAGTGTGTACTGATCCATGCTCAATAGCGAAGACACTAATGCTGTTCAAATTGGGAACAGCAGTGGTTCTCTGATCACGGCTTTTATTTCATTTGCCAATTTGCTCTATGCCATTGCTGTATGAATCCCACATGACTGGAAGCTTTGACCTTTCACTAATTTATGCATGGAGCTACATACAGGATAAGATATTTTGAAAAGCTGTGATGTCAAAAGATAGTTGTACTTTTAGGTTCAGTCTTCCTCTCCTTCCACATTCATTACCAGTTCAGTTTCCAGTGCACTGCAACAGGTTATCTTTTACTTAACCTGACTTAAACAGGTAACCCTCCACACAATTGTAACATGTGCCTTTTTCCTCCAACCTCACAAGATGCAAGATAGCGCTAGTGCTTCTTTTTGTACGCTGAAAGTGTGCTCTTTTATAAAATGCAAGCTTATTCAGATGAATAATTCATTCTTATAATGCTTTGATGCCTAAACAAAGCATGCATTTTAATAGATTCAGTGCATTTTTTATTAATCATAAATATTTTTGTTTGCTTCCATCTGTGTAAAGGCTTTATGCTTTTAAGCATGGAGATGACGTTTTGAACTGAGAAATCCTTTTTAAAATTCTGCAAAAGATTTATACAACTAAAGACATGATTGGAGAATCAATGTAAAAGAAAAAAACTGATTTAAATATTTAAACATTTTAAAAACAATAGATTTCAACAGTGTATGAATGCTCTGTTGAGATTTTTCTTCAGTTCTTATTTGTAATATCTAATCTGAGTGATATATTATATTACTTCTTTACCATACAATATCATATACATTGGACCAAACAGTTTATGAGCATTAGATTTGACTAAATAAATGATTATGTTTTTAATCTTCTTTATATTAGTGACACCAATAAAAAGTGAGAGAACAGCAGCATGCAATTCTTTGCTAGTTACTAAAGGAGTGCAGTTAAAGCATTCTTTTTTTACTCATTTGTTCACACACCTTCTCAGCTTACATTTTTTTAGCATCACGGGGTTCAGCTGAGCATCTCTAGCTCAAATCCACAGAGAGTCGAGATAAATCCTATGAAGGTCACCAGCCTATTGCAGGCTCAAGATCACTCAGGGGAATGTAGAGGCTTCAAACGGTTTATAGTGTGTTTTTGGTTTGTAGCAAACCACATACAGAGGAAGGCCATGAAAGATCAGGGTCCCTCCTGCAGTAGATCCTCTGCTAACCTTCTTGTACGTTCATTAATAGATTAGAAATACGAATGTTAACTTTCAACTCTATTAACCATTGTTGAAGTTTTCATGAGTTATTTTCCTTTGCTTTACTCCCAGAGCTCATAAGAAATGAGTTGTAACTGGCAGTGCTCACATTCAATTTAGGTCAATTCACTGACCTACTTTTTAAAAGTACGATGATAATTACACATGGCAGCGTTTCCAAATCATGAAGGGAGCTTTGAGTATGTTTGTGTGGCATCACACGTTCATGATAGGGTGTGAAATTAATGTTTCTTCCAAAAACACCTCATTAAATGCGTAGCCATGGATAAAGCGCTGCATGCCAGATTTGGTTTAGACACACAGCTAGATAGGGGTTTCCTTACAATGTTATTTCAAAGAATGGCAAATGAGCCAAAGTAGCAACTATTTCCTTGTTTGTGTCTTGATCAACTTTTTGTTTCACTTGCAATAAATTGTTGGTTGTTCTCAGATAAAAAAAAAGAGTATTTGTTGTGTATCATCTACAATATTTAAGTTTTTTTGTTAACCAGACAATTTGAATTGGCTATGCAATCACAGATTAATTTGATTTTAGAAAACCCATTATATATGTGAATATGTTCTAAAAAAGATATCTTAAGATACCAATCTGTACCCTAAAAGTGTATATTTTTTATTTACCTCGTTTGACTAGCTTGCAGGAATCTACCCAAATCAGCTGAAATTTCTCAACCTCTTATTCCTCCTTTAATGTATCACAATGCCTAGAATACTGAACACCTGTGCTGTGCCAGTTTGCCACCTCACCCCTATTTAAAGCTACATTAAGACTGCTGCCCAAAGTGATACAAATTTTTTTTGCCTATATTTTATTGGTACCTATATATGATATTTTTATGACCGTCTAAAAGGCTCAATTCCTGAATCCGACCCAGGACGGATTCATATGTGGTCCTGAATCCGATACTTATTGTAATTTTAGTCTTACCCCATATAATTAGCCAATACTTTTTTGTGTGTAATCCACATTAGAATCTCCTTTAAAGCATCTGCAAAAAAGCGATATATAAATATATTTAAATCCATTTAATGCTCATAAACATCAACTCAAATACATCCACTCTTGACAGAAAAAAAGACATGTTTTTAAACACTGAAACGGTACATTTTTCTTCACCTACCCTGTTACAGGAATAAAACAAATCCATGTATTGTTTAAAAAACTCACCCTCAAAGGTAACATATGGTAACATTTTAATAATATTTTTTCCATCGCTGCGACATTAACACATAACATCACTCGAACAGGTTCAACTGGATTCAATCCTATTCAAACTGAATCAGAGTCATTATGTCAATGACCGTTACACAGGGTGCTACAGAACGATCCTCAGAGAACACACAGACTGCTACCAGCATGCTTGATGCATTTCTAAAACCATTAACGCACACTAGGCTATCCAGTCTATCAGTTGATGTGTGAGAGATCACATACAGTAAAGTTGTGCGACATAAAAGAACATTGATCTACTACTGATCTACAGTATAAAGATTGTCAACGGGTAGTTCATATTCAGTATAAATAAACTTGCTACGCAAATGCATCATTTACCAAAGGAAATAAAAATATATATGTGAAAAAATCTAACTACCATGCATTGGCTACAGCTATGCTGAGTATAAGAGACTTATAAGAATACTATAGGAATGCTCCAAACATTTTTTTAAATAGCCTTTGGCACATTTACAGTTTATAAAAAGTTACACAGTAAATTCAAACGGAGCTACGGGGTACTAGATTTAATGAGTCGCCTCTGGCCCATTGCAAATCTTGTGAACAGTAAAGCCTTTTTCTTTATGGATACTAGGATATGATATTTTTTTGGCTTCAAAATAGCCGGTACTCACAGTGGTTTCACCACAGCACTCACTACTTATACAACAAAATATTATAACAATAGTAATCAGATTTTTCTTTGGGAAAAAAAGTAAAGTTGTTGAAGACAGGCTATGTGACTTCTTCAAGCCATTTTTGGCATATGACTTGAACCAAAAGTGCCTCTTCTCTATTTTGATGCCCAGGGAATGATTAAAAATTAGATATCTCAGTATTATTTGTAAACACATTATTTTTCGACAAAAGGAAACAAGCTGCATGTATGTTTGAGTTGGCTGGACATAGATATAAAGGTAAAAAAAAGGAGTGGGAGACATAACATCGGCTGTGGATAAATTGTCATCCGTGAGTGCATTATCATGGGAATACATGTCAAATATGTTTTGGTAGAACTGTGTTGTACTTGAAAAGCTACAGTTTAGGCGGAAGACTCCTGTAACATGTTTGTCTTTCTACTGCTCTTTTCACTGACCTCCTGTATTTTGAATGCACCCTCCCCACATCATACAGTACATAGAGTTAATATTGATGATTCATTTGGTGTTGGTGTGACTCTTTAGTGTTTTTGCAGAAATTGCATGCCCTCCCTTTAACTATAAATCAATTGTGAAAAATGAATATAGATATAGATTAGCTGCATGTATTCCAGTAACTGTCATAGTGAATTATTGAAAATAGTAGAGTAAAAGGCTGTACATTTAGCCTACCGAGAGCATACAAACATAATTATATGAAAAGTATTTGTAATGAAAGTTCTAAACTCGAAGTTCTTGCCATTACTACAGAAAACTAATTCTAAGCACTTCCGGTCATTACAAAGTTGACAGCTTTCAGAGGAGTGCAGTGCTTGTTTTTTTTTTTTTTTACATAATAGTTGATAGCAAGTCATTTTTTATCTAAAGCACCAATTTTAAAAGTTATCTACAGTATAGAAAAATAATAGTCTCTGCTGGCATAGTTACCATTTGGGAATGAGTGCTTGGTGTTTTTAAAGTTAGGAATATATACGCGATCTGAGAGGTTAAATATTTGAAATACAGTGTTGCAGTTCAGACTTGGCACAGTCACAGTTCACAGTGTCACAAAGGTTAAAACATTTCCATGTGATATGCATTCAGGTTTATACAAAGTCTTTATCACAAAGTAAACAGAATTTTTTGACCAAGACATGGATTTTTTTGTGCTTTTCTTGCTGTCTCAGGATACATGTCAGTGAATTATCCCATGCATAACACGTGACATTCTCGGCTTGTTTAAACAGCAAATTGTATCTTAATATAAAAACTGTTTTTTTCTGGTTTTGTGATTGCTTACTCTTTAAAAACTGGAGTGGTAGATGTTCCCTTGTAAAAAATGTTTCTGGTACTTTCTGGACTGTTTCCTCTTTCAGGAATGAGAATCCTAGTTTTTCTGCGCAAACTTGAATCACGGCTTCCTGGGACAGATTCGCTCATTTCCATTGGAGTGACTCGGATGGTGGAAATGGTTTGGTTGGGATGATGGTCACCACCTGCTGTGGAAATAATAGGAGCAGTTGGAAGAGTTGGTACAGTTGGAACAGCGACTGGTTTTGGGGCAGTCGGACCATTCTTCTTTCTGTCTTTAGAGCTCCTTCGGTCCGTAGAACTGCTCCCATCCCTCACACATTCTGAGCTTTCTGAATCATTGAGCTCGAATGACTGTCTAAAGCTGCTTTGGGACTTCCATGTCCAGGAACCACTTCCATCTGTAGAGTGTGCATGAACCAAGGGACGTCCATTTTCTGGATGGGCTTCCACCCGAATGATGGCTCCAGTGCTGGCCTGACTTCCAGGTTCTTCGGTTAGGCTCTTGTAGCGTTGCAGTGGTGCTGTAGAGCTGGTGTGGCTACTACTTTCCGAACTGGGAGAGCTTCCCTGCAGGAGACCTTGCTGCTTAGACATTGCAATAACTTGCATAATCCGTGGTTGGCCATTAGAGTTAGTCCTAACCATTGGTACCTCCCCACTCTTCTCTGTGGACCTCTCCATGCTTTTCATCCATTTGTCACGAGAGTTACTGCTGTTATGCAAACCGCCAACATTCTCTTGGATCTCTTCTGGGATGTGGACCAATTGTGAAGAGCCAGGTCGGGGTTGCATTGGTATCCGCGCACCACCTGCGATCCCACTTGAGTTGCTTGGTAGCGTTGCACTTCCAGAAGCCATTTTTAGATATGGGGTTCCAGGGCCTTGGTGTTCTCCGTTGATACCCATTGCTAAAGGATCAGAATTGCAACGCCCATTGATGCTGTTTGGAGGAGAATGCGCTTGTCCTTCCATGGTGTGCAAAGAATATTTTTGGTTCTCATTCTTACTCTTCCATTGCATCAACAATTGCTTGGAACGACTGGAATCTACTGAGGAAGTATGGATTGTGGCGTTTCGGAAGACCGACTCATCCATGCCTGGTGTATGAACTCTGGGTAAGGTATTAAATGTTACTGTGTTATCCTTGTGTTGAGGGCCGCGGGCAGAGATGACCTCAACATCTCCACCATGGAGTGCAGCTTGTCGGTGTTGAGATTTGCGGTGAAGGGTTCCCTCGGAGCAGGAAGATGGGATGCCATCGGTGGAAATGCAGCTTTTGAGAGGAACTTGATGAGTTGAATGGCACACATCGGTCATAGTTTGCTGAAGATCTAGATTATGTAGCTGATTGGCCTGCTTTTTGCTCGGTTGGAAGTTCCCTACAGCAAACAAACCCTACATGGACAAAAGACAAAAGAGTTCATTTCAACCACTTCTATTGAAAGGGTAGGCTGTGCTTACACTTGCTGAGATTATAGCTTGGTTTTCTTGCCAATGATTGACTGACAATGCTGACAATCCTTCTCGTTTGAGACATGCTAGCTGTCCCTACAAAATAAAATTTCTACTGAAACCTCTTAAAGACGATTTAGGTAAATTATATTCTTTCACAGATATTCATCTTACAAGGTAAACTGCAATGCCCCCTCCCAGCAGGAAGCCCAGGTAAACATCAATGGGATGGTTCTTGTGCTGGATGATTCGGGTAAGTCCACATATGATGGCGCTGATAATGAAGGAGAAGACCAGAAGAGGCTTCAGGAGTTTTGATGAGTCTGTCAGTGTGCTGTTGAAGTACATCTATATAAGAGAGAAGAAATCTGGTATTTCTGAGATGATTCAAACAAATACATCCAGATATTTATCCTTAAATATACTTTTACAACATTAATATAATACCATCGAAACACTACCATAACTAACAACAAAGAACACAAATCATGATGCATCACTACAACAGAGAAGGTCTTTTACAGCAAATAATTTCATGTTTTATTACAGACACAGTTTTGAAATTTTAATAGGATCAATCTTAACTTTGATTTTTTTTGAAGAAATTATATATCATTTGATTATTACATGAATTAAGTATATCTTTAGTATATCTTTAGTATATTCCCATCCTCTAATAGACCTGTTACTTAGCCTCGTTTCAAGAGCAGAGATCGGCCAATCATTTTTGAGGATTTATATCACAATTTGTCAGTGTAACATTTTGTCAGAAATTCACAGATTATTCACGTTTTCAGTGGAATTGTTTTTTCAATAATGGTTTAACAATTAACTTAATTTTTTGTCCTTTCCTAAACAAACACAAGACAAAGCTAAATGCACCCTATAGCAGTTGTGTGGGAGTTATATGCAGTCAACTTAAAGTCAATAAGATAAACAAGTATATAACCCTTTGTTTTAAGTTCTTTTTTATAATATATCACTTACAGTGCCTGTAAAACAAGCTATACTAATATCTACTAACATCAATGTAAGTTTAGTCCAAAAATGGATGACACATGATTTGCGAAGGATTGGAACTCAGTGGGAAAAACTTGAATTCATATGGAGAAAGTGGGGTGCATATTTATTGTGTCCGGATAATTTGGGAAAGTTCCATTATAAAAAGTGCAACAGCTGAACAGATCACATGCAATTAAAGACTTAATATTCTGGAGAAAGGTGGAGAATAAACCTAGCTCTAAAAAAAGGCAGTTCCACTTAACGTGAATCTGACCTTCAAACATTTGCTTGATTAAAGTAGTTCAAAAGAAAGTTTGAACATTCTCTAATATTTACCGATGCATAAACAATAAACACAGGATGAGCTGATCAGCCTTCGTATGTGGAGAAAGCGAGTGAATTGAGATTTTCAAGCGTACACCCAGGGACGTATGTACTGGCTTCAGGTAGGAGCACAACAAAAGTTAATGTTAGTACTACAAGCTAAAAATACAACCATTCTGTTTGTATTTGCATTAACAATATTGTGTTGTGTTTTTTGATAAGTTGGAATTGTCAAACTTAATCAATCAATTTAAACCTGAGATACCAGTATGCCTTAAATAAGGTTACATCACCAACATCTTAAGTGTTTTTTAGTTTTTTTTTGCTGTTTCCACAAAGTTAAACCATTCATCTTCTTTCCGGCTTAGTCCCTTTAATTTTTCAGGGTCGCCAAAGTGGAATGAACGACCAACTCATCTAGCATATGTTATGCAGCGGATGCCCTTTCACACTCTTTAAAAATCCACACATACTCACACACTATGGACAATTTTGTTTACCTAATTTACTTGGGTACCACATGTGTTTGGACTTGTGAGGGAAACCGATCATCATGCGTAAACCCATGCGATCACAGGGAAAACACACAAACTCCACACAGAAATACCAACTGACCCAGCTGAGACTTAAATCAGCGAACGTCTTGCTGTGAGACATCCGTGCTACCCATTGAGCCACAGTAACCATTACATAGTTTAGAACCCTTTCTATAGTGCTAGAAAAAATACAATTGCTTTCTGTCCAAAACTGTTATTAAACATTTACTTTCTCTCACTGCTTAACCATGAAAGGTTCTCTGTTCAGTCTATAATAGTGGCTATTGATGGTGTGCGAGGAGCTTGAGATGGTCAATTACATAAATATGCAAAAGGTGATCCACATTTCTATCACTTAGTCTTTTATTCAGGTTCCTGAATTTCTCTAATGATTGACATTTACTTACTGAGACGTAGACAGCGGCAAAGGATGCCAGTGTCGCATGCTGTGAAGGGAAGGATTTTCTGAAAGAAATGAAAGCAGTTTCTAGTCAGTTCACGCATCAAAGGGGTTATATATCAGAATTCTGTTGATGCCTTCAAAACTCTCTGCAAATCCAAAGCAACATCTTGTTGAGTTCATAAATTTATTCATGAGGAATGTCACATGAGAATTATAGTGATTTTAGCTATATCAACAAACAGTATGAATGTGATTGCCTCTATAAATTTGTTAGTGTATATATGGAACAGATGTGTAAATAAAATAAACAAACAAATGCATAAATAAACCCTTTCTTCTTTACATTAATTAGCTGTTAGTTGTACAAGTGCAGACCTATCCCAGTTTTTATTTGAATGAATAAGTAGTGCTAAGTAGTAGAGTCATGGTATAAGACTGCAGCTAAGGAGTGTGAAGCTGTTGTGGAGTTATGCACCGAAATGTGTAATGCCTCTCTTTGAACATGTGTTTGAACAAAATATACTAAGGTGTTTGTTAGCCACCTCAGTACTTTATCATTTAGAGATTATACTGTTGTGGAGGTTGTCTGCAGCCTCAACGGTTTCCTTGAAATCCAGTCTTATTATAAAGTACATGAAAAGCTTCTCCTTTAATCTACATCCTCTTCTGATTTGCTCTGACGCTTAAGCCTGTTTCAGTGGTGTAATTCACTGCATGTCCCACTTTTAACAGCATTTAAAGGGATTGAACCCATCCCTAGTGACAACGAGTAAATATTTTCTTCATAATAACAAACGTGCGGGTATGGTGGTACTGTATTAGGAAGTAACACAGTTAGATTAGTGAGGGTTGCTGGAATCTGAGGCGTGTTGGACACTTCATCCACAAGTGATGGAGGCAAGTGTTTACAGTCTGTGTACTGGTACCTGCCGGTGGTGATTAGGGCTGCATCTGAGCCTGAGCAGATGTCCTCCAGGATGAAGAAGCTGTTCTCACAGGAAGCATTCAGCTGTGTGTAGTTTGGTTTGCAGACTGTCAGGAAGTAAGGTGCTGGGTAACCGGTTGACAGCTGGATTATGTCGGTAATCAGAGCCGTGGCACATAGACCAAAAACATGAACACCTTAAGGAAAAAAAAATGGAGATAGTTAAATGTTTATATTATTTACATTTATGCATTTGGCAGACGCTTTTGTCCAAAGCGACTTACATTAGGGGAGAGACAATATGCAATTTGTTACACCATCAAAGTCTATCTCAGCTTCTCATAATAGAATTGTATCAACTGATCAATAAACCAAAGCAGTGAGGAAGTAGAGGAAGAAGATAAAGACAGAGGAGGGAAAAAAGAAGGTAGTAGTTTTTTTTTTAAGTATTTTTTTTCTCTGAAGAGAAGAGTTTTCAGTTGCTTTTTGAAAGCTGTTAGTGTTGCTGCTTTCCTGACTGGATCAGGGAGTTTGTTCCACCATCCAGGGACAGTGAAAGAGAAGGTTCTGCTGAGAGATCTTCTGCCCTTGTGGGATGGAACCACAAGTCGCTGTTCCTTCTCTGAGCGCAGGCTTCTGGAAGGCATGTAGGAGCATATGAGCTCATAGAGGTAGACAGGGCTGAACTGGAGATAGTTTTGTATGCCAGCGTTAGCCAGGAGTTGAGTTGCATGCTCAGTTAAGAAGGGCCTGATATTTCGAATGCTGTGCAGTGCAAATCTACACACTCGAGTTGTCTTTGTGATGTGGTCTTTGAAGGACAGCTGTTCATCCAAAATCACTCCAAGATTTCTGACTGTAGGAGAAGGGGTGACTGTAGAGGATTGCAGCTGGATGGTGAGGTCGTGATGCACAGAGGGATGAGCTGGGATTACCAAAAGTTCTGTCTTGGCCATGTTGAACTGTAGGTGATGGTTCTTCATCCAAGTAGAGATGTCGTTCAGGCAGTCAGTTATCCGGGTAGTTACTGACAGGTCATCGGGGGGGAACGACAGATAGAGTTGAGTGTCGTCAGCATAGCAGTGGTAGGAGAATCCGTGTCTGAGGATGATAGGGCCCAGGGAGGGGGGTGTAGATGGAGAAGAGAAGGGGGCCAAGGACTGAACCATGGGGAACCCCGGTGAGTAGGTTATGAGTGTTTGAGACCTCACCCCTCCACCCGACACTGAAAGATCTACCAGTGAGATAGGACTCAAGCCAATCGAGTACAGTTCCAGTGATGCCCATCACAGAAAGAGTGGAGAGAAGGATCTGATCATTGACTGTGTCAAACACTGCAGAGAGGTCTAGTAGGATGAGGGCAGATGATCTGTGGTTAGCCCTGGCCCCTCGCAGTGCTTCCGTTACAGACAACAAAGCTGTTTCAGTTGAGTGTCCGTTCTTGAAGCCTGATTGGTTGTCATCAAGCTTGTTGTTCTGAGTCAGGAAAGTAAAGAGTTGATTGAAGACGACCCGCTCGATGAGTTTTGCAGTGAAGGGCAGCAAAGAGACAGGTCTGTAATTTTTGATGAGTTGAGTGTGGAGGAGTTGATGATGTGAGTGAGGGGGCAGGTGGTTGGATGCGCTGAGAGAAGGAGTTTGGACACCTGATCTTCTGTGAGTGGAGTGAATGCGGACATGAAAGGTGTCGAGGATTGTGGCTGAATTTGGGTGCAAGGTGGTGCAAACTGCCGGCTGATGGTGAGGGTTTTGTCTATGAAGTGATCAGCGAAGTCATCTGCAGTGAGGGAGGTCCCTGGGGGAGGTTGGGATGGACAGAGGAGTGAGTTGAAAGTCCTGAAGAGCTTTCGGCTGTCCTTGCCAAGTTCAATCTTGTCGTGGTAGTATGTTGTCTTCGCGTCTTGTACCTTGCTTGAGAATTATATCAATCAATGGGTGTGTAAGATTGTAGTTGTATTTGTGTTAGTATTTTACTAAGCAACTTTTCCATTTTGTTAGCTGACTTAGACTCACTATGATTCTTTATTTGTTCTTTGTTTTTTCTATTGAGTACATGCATGTTTATCAGATTTCTTTCTATATGTTGAGCACATGCATTTGTGCATCTAATTTCTTTCTTTCTTTTCTGTTGTGCAAATGCATTTTGACCACCCTCTATTTATTTATTACGTTTTCATTATTTGTTTATGTTGAGCCAATGCATCTTATTTCATATATCATGTGCTCTGTGTCAAGTGTTGTGTTTTATATTATTTGGAAGTCTTTGTTTTCTGTTTCTTTCTTTTCTATTGAGCATATGCATATGTTCTGATTTCATGTACCATGTGCTTTCGTAAAGGTTTGTGTTATATATTATGTGGAAGTATTTCTTTCTCTATTTATCTATTACATTTTCGTTTTTTTTCTTTCTGTTGAGCACATGCGTTTGTGCGTCTGATTTCTTTCTTTCTTTTTTGTTGTACACATGTATTTGTTCTGATTTCCTGTACCATGTGCTCTGTGTAGAATGTTCTGCTTTATGTTATATGCAAGTCTTTGTTTAGTTTGGCCAGTAATGGTGTCTGTTCTTCAAACCTTTACTAGTTTAGCTCCAATCCTCTGGTCTAATGCCTATAAACAAATGATTGAGGTGTCAAGCTAATTCTAATATTAGTGATTTAAATGTGATTTATTCAAAAGCTAGTGGAATTGATATAAAGCTAATTGATATAAATAAAAAACGGGTAAGGTTTGAAAGATTGCTCTTTTTGTTACCAGAGTCTATGGTTGTGTTGTTTTTTTGCTAGTAGTAGTTTAACAAATTGACTTCATAAACATTTTTAGCAATTCCTAACAATGACTGTAATGGCATATGCAAATGTCTAGTTAATTTACAAATATTAGATTTAAACAACAACCACAAAAACATAGAACACATCTTAACGCCCTTATTGGTTTCTGAAATGTTAAGTAAAATAAGTGGGAAACTATACAACTTCCAAAGCAGACATTTAGCTCTGCCTTGTATCGGTTTTAGAAAAAGAGTAAAGAAATTGTTGCACAAAAGACCAAAGTTCACCTATTTCGAACAGCAAGATAATAACTGGACTAATGGGCTCAGCGAAAGGTCAGGTTCCCATTTTTGTTAGAACTCTCATTTCACTTTATTTAACAATTTTGTCTTGACATAAGAAACTAAATAACTACTGTACTTATCAGTCCCCAAATAATAGTATGCATCAGAAATGTGACCTACCCACAAACCTGACACCTCGGCGGACGAATGAGTTAAAGTTGCAGCCAGCGGCGTTGATGTCGGCTTCTGGTTGTCCTCCACACTGCGTCCGGGACAGACAGCAGAACAGAATCCCTTCACCGATCATAATCTGTAAACCAACACACTCGATCAGTGAGGATCAAATGTACAGTATCTCAGTATCAGATTGCTTGAGAGGACTGTAACTCAACAGGATAGCTTTTAAAACCATGTCGCCCCAATACAGATAAGATGCTACAGAGCAGCCATACATAGTTTTAAATGCAGTTTTAAGGAGCCATAATGTAGTCTGCTCTTACTAAGGTTTGGAGAGCAAGTGTTTTGATCATTGCATACTTCTGTATTAAAGCCCATCTAAAGCAGAGCTGTCAGCATGCTTCAAAGAAAATCTCTACTTGATCTGCTCCAGATCTGAACTAGTCTCGTGGAAATCACACACTGACTTTTGCACACACTCAAGTACTTGAATCTTCTGTGCTGCTTTCATTGAAAAGAGGGTTTTCACTCAAAGAGTCATTAACATTGGGAAGTCTCAGTTGGTTGTGTGTTTAGTTTGACTTTAAGTCAATTAAAACATTCCCTCACAGAATATATAAATCACTATTATAATGTTATAAAAATGGAACTCTTAAGTAATCTTAGTGAAGACCCCACAGACAGTAATGTAGTGTTGTTTTCCATAGGTAAACAGGTGAGGAGTTATAACAGTGGAATAATGAGGTGGCATGTGCTAGGCTTTGAGCTGAGGGTCTTAACGTAGTATTCCTGGAAGGTCATGGATCGCGCTGTCCATCCCATCTGACCAGCCTGGGATCAGACGCTTGTATTGAGTCATGACATGTGGGGGAACCACAGGGCATCTTCACGCCTGCAGTTACATCCTGCCTGATGCTAAATCTGGATGATGGAGGTAAACAGACTGAAGAGGAATGGCGGGTGTATTCTACCCCATTGGGATTTTATGAACATTAGCATTTTAGTGGAGTGTGTAAAATAGCATCATATATAGGTCAAAGCCTATATACTACTAGATACTAGACTAGCTGGTGTCAAACAAATGGTTGATTTTGTGTAACAAAGGAACATAATTGAATATGATCTAGACAAATTGGTTTGTTATTTTTAGTTCAAGTACATTTGATTTTACAATTTGAGTAATGGCTTTATTATTTTAGATCTGCATTTTGTAATGTGTTTTGTTTATGGCTTCTGGGTTACCTGAATCAGAGCAGAGTGCTCTTGTTTTAAATGTGGATATAAAATGATATTTTGAAAAGCTGGAATTCAGAGAGATCCCATTCCTTGTCCAAACTATGACTAATTTTGGAACTTGGGGAGTGAAGTAGTGGCTGCAGCACATGGTCTGTGGCCTTGCACTGGGCCACACTGAATGAATAATTTTTTGTATTTATTTCCCTAATTTATTTTGAAAAATCTTTCACTTTCATCTTACTCCCTTACTGTCCCTGTCAAGCTGGTCCCATGACACGTTGGGGCTACAAAATCACAAAAGCTAACAATGAGATGACAAAAAATACAACTAGCATTCTGGATTCCAAAAGTCCAAGTTGAAGTCCAACACAAAAGATCGCTGAAAAACCTGCCTCCTTTTCTTACATTCAATCTGTCTAGTCTTATGAAGGTACAAAAAACTTCAAACAAATTTAGGAGATGACTTAACATAAGAAAACAGTTTATGTCTTATCTCCCATTAGACCAAGATGGTCCCCACTGACACAATTCATGTTTTTCATTATATTTGCTGTATCTTCTTATTGGGTATAGACTATAAAAGACCTCTTGCTATGCTGTTGATGCAATAGTATGTGAATGAATGCTATGAGAACATCCAGGATTCAAAAATCTAAAAACAAATAAAAAAATTACCCCAGTTTTACTGGATACTTCATTTTATGATACCTTAAAAGGGGGTCTGAAAATGTCATATTTAATCAGTCAAAAATTGGTTGGAGACCACTGTTGTCTTTATAACAAATCATTTAAAACTTCCGGACAGTGTACTGGACTACAAAAACATTTTGTGTTTCTTTTTTTGTTATCTTGAACTTGGAGAGTCCACATTTGTCTCTTTGCCAGGAACTCAATAAACTAAATTATTTACTTGCTGAATACAGCCCAGTTCCTGACCAAATGCAACCACTTACTGCCTTTATAATGCGAGCTGTTTTGTACTCCATTTTGTGGGAGTTTACACAAACATTTTAAGCACAAATAGTTAATTCTTATGAAAAATAGGCATTCTTTACTTGCACCTTGTTGTTTGTTTTCTTTGTTTGCTTTCTTTCTTTTTCTCTCTTTATTTCTTTCTTTGTTGAATGATAATACTATTGTAATGATCTTTACTATGTTGATTAAATAAAATATATATATAAACATTCTCATTAAATAAATTATTTAATATTATCCATTAGTAATTTAGAAAAATTATCAGTAATCATCTTTCTAAAAAAACACCATTAACCATTATTTAATATTCAGATGTTTTGTTCGCTTACATTTGCTTGCCTAATTTTTAACTCTCTGTTTTTAATTGGTATTAAATATCTGTACTATTTTTATTTTTCTAGAACAAACTTTTAACTACCAATGCCTATGAAATGTGCTGTTGAAATAAATTTGCCTTGCCTTTATATTTATTGAGATCCAGTAGCAACTCGTTAACGCTAAGTGTCCATTAGCATTTACACAACCATTAAACCATTCTGCCATTTCCAAGACAACAGCGAATCCTGCCCTGAGAAGCCAATATGAATTAGAGTGTGAAATAATCAGACTCTACATATGAGTGAACAGCACTCATCCTCAGTGAAGCCTGCTGGTAAACTCCACTCACTTAAACAGAAGACACCTTCAGTAGATAGAAGAGGAAAGTATCTACTGTATGGTGTCGATTAGATAAATAGAAAGAGATTTATTCTGACAGCTCATCGCTCATGGAGAGATATGAGGAAACCTCATTGTGTTCATTCATGTACATTGCTTTCTTTTCTCTTGTGCTTTCTCTCTGAAGAAGAGAGCCAGTTGTTAGTGTCAGCTATGAGAACAGACCACAGGCTGTGCCACTGAAACCAGTGTAAGCATCTACAATCACATATAATTGATATTAAATTTTAAGAATTTTTTTCATAAAACTACACAAATTATATAGGACTACTATTTTGCCTCTGTCGTTTATAACCTAAATGCAAGTATACACAAATACAAAATAAGTGAGTGAAAAGGACTTTTTATTAGATAATTTTTGTTTGGTACATAACACATCCTGCAACTGTAGTTCTATTGGATACACAAATTAAGAGATTTCAGTCACTTCTCATTTTCATGCAAACCCAATATGTACAGCTCAATTTAGGACAATACACACACATCTAAACTGTATTCACATTCCACAGAACACATCACATAATCCAGAGAGAAAAAGCAACTCTATTCAGAATATATTTGGTCCTTCTCAAGTAAAGAGTAACAAGTACTGAAATTTAGTTAAAATATCTGAACAAACAACTAATTTGTAAGCATTTGGGAATAAGTATTTTTATTTGCTATTTCAAAACTTACAAGATTTTTTTGTAGTTTCTTTTTCATTTAAACAAAAAAGTTTTGTTTAAAAAAACGTAATAACATTACATTTAACTCCTATATAGAAAAGGACAAATAGACTCAGGACAAAATTTATTCAACTCAAGAATTTAATGTGCTCTAACATTTTACACATGCTTATTTGTTGTGTTTTTTCTTCACTATGCTAATACTGGTAGACTAATGTTACAACCAGTGGCTTTTATTGTCATAAAACATTTTGTTAGATTAGTTGTATAATTCTTTTTTCCCTTTTAGTACACAAAAAAACCAAACCTTTAATATTTTACAATAAACCGTTACAAAAGATACGATCCAAAATATATGTTTCTGTTCTAATCAGAATGGCTTGTTTTAATCCTTTGACAGTCCAAGGTAGGTTCCGTATTCACTAAGCCAAACGGCAAACCCTTTCGACCAATTTCAAGCAGAACCTTTTTCTTTCGTTCAGACCTTTTGGTATCATAATTACTTGTATATACACTGATGTATGCTAGTTTAAGGACATATATTGTCAATTAGTTATTTTATCTGAAATTCATGTCTTTTAAACAACTTTTTATCTAAAAGGAAGTTAACATCTAGTAGATGAAGTAACAAATTTACCTGTCAACCAAGAAACCTTTCTATCAGAATGCATTTACATCAACTTGTGTCTGAGTCTTTTAAGACATCATTCATTAGTTTTAGATTGAGTGTGTGTTTGTTCGAGCTCACCGTTATAGCAGGGGCAGCGAAAGCCAGGCTGAGGAGCATGAGGAACGGAATAACCTCGTGTGTGGGGTCAATGTAAGGCAAACTCAGACTGCGGTCATGGCAGCTAAAACCCCAACGGACTGGTCTGAAAATGTCCGTCCACTCCAGAAAGTACACACTGACCACAGATGAGACCAGTAGAGGAAGCTGTTGAAAGACGAAATTGTTTGAAGAAAATGTACTCCTGGTAAAGATGTCTGTTGGAATGCGTCTATGGTTATAGGATGCCATTGTACCAAATACAACCATTGTCTTTATCATCCAACATCTAAAGATTTGTGTCAGTAGAAAATCACATGAAACAAACACATTAACTTAATCACATTTGCCTTTCCTTAAAAAACTCATATAAAATGTATCATCATTTTTTTTTTGCATTCTTTATGGACGGTGCTGCTGATCTGTACCCATTCTGTTTGTTTCAAATGTCAAAGTTTTTTTCTTGCAAAGCAAAGAAAATATGGGTCAGTGGCATCAGAGATGCACAGTTCAACTCTGCAGAGAAGAGCAGAAGCTTGTTCTGACCATGGGCATAGCAAATGTCCACAATATGACACAATCACTCATCTGTAAATCAATTCTAAGCATGATTAACATCTTGGCATGGGAATTAGGATAACAATATGCTTTGCATATAGTATTGGGTTAATTTAATTAACACAGGTATTATTATTTATTATTTTATTGAGTAAATTGAGTGTGTTTTAATAGTAGTTAAACTGGGATAGTTAGTGGATTGTGTGTTTGTTTTAAGCTCTAAGCAATATATGTCCCAGTGGAAGAATCTTGGAGATCCAAAATCCCGTAAAATGTATTATTCACGGAAGTTTAAGTAATCTTAAATGAAATAACCAACAATATAGACATTTTTGTGTTTGACATAAAATTCAGAAATTGGCTGTAATGGTCCCTGAGGAAGAGGAGATTGTAGGAGAAAGTATAGTACAGAATAAGCTTGTAAATATATGGGGTGCTTAAAGATTTTTACCACAAGGCATTTCAGTTAAAAATGGATCTGAAATTAACTTTTTTTATCCAGGTCCAAATACAAACATGGGTTCAGCAATAAAAGCTAAACTGTTTGTGAATGTTATTTCCAGTTTTTAAGAGGACTGGTAATTAAACAAAGAAATCATTCTAAAGAAGGACTGTAATTCTGGCATCAATCTAATGTGCAGATTTATTTTTCTGATCCCTTTATTCTGTTCTAAAAATCTCAATCGCAACTGATGTAGGTAACATGATGGTGAAAATTTAGCCAACATGTTAAGCATTTCAATATTATTCTATATTGCTGAATGTAATTCTACCTGTTAAACTATTTATTACTTTTAAACTACATCTATACCTATTTATTGCTAGAAAATGGCATTATGTACTGCATTTTATAAGATTTCAGAGCTAGATTTTTTTATTACAATGCAATTATGTGCTCACCGTATTTTTCAAAAGAGGAAATAAGCACAATGCCAGTGGACAACATACTTTACAAACTCTTTACCAAAGTAAAGTGAGAGCATATCAATAGCTTATTGAACTTTTTAATAATATAGATATATATGTTAATGGGATGAAAAACTGTAAATCACATTTTAAAACAATCAAACATGACATAGCACAGAATGTTATTTTGGCACCACAAAACACTAAATATGATTAGAAACAACATAAATAGTGTTTCAAGATTTTACCCTGGTTAGCAATATCTTAATCAACAAATTCCATCTTCAAGTCCCATCCACCCATCCAATGCTGATGGAACACGAAAAGCACAAAATACATTCCTTTTGTTGGATTTGACCTCTGAATCTTCACTGTGTGGTAGTAAAAAATGATCCCAGATCTGTTTCTACTGTCATAGTGTCCACGACTACGTTTGTAACAGGTCCGTGACAAATAAAGGTTGCTCTAACATTTTCAAAATAAACAAAAATGTTATAAACATGTTAAACAACTGTATTAGAGGGTCGTTTCAATAGATTGTTCCATTTCTGTTGCAAGCGTGATTGGGGAGCAAGTCAATCCAGGCCTGGAGAAAAGTTACTGTAAAAACTGTATTCACCTTAAATATCAGGTACATTTCTAACAGGTTTAAATTCAGACACTAGTGCCTTTGTAGTACATTGCATTGAATGGAAGTAATCTCTCCATGGCTATTTTTAGATCTGTTTGGAACAGGCACTATCTCAGCAGGTACAGATGGTGTCAGACTGGTAAAAGAGCTGTAACCATGAATGCAAAAGCATCATCTCCTGAAGATTTAGGCTTAACCAGGGCATAAATGCGTTTGTAACCTGATGAAATATCTTTTCTGTTTTTGCAAAAAAAAACATCCATCACATCTAAGATCGATATAATTTTTTTGGGTTCGTATTGGTGCTACAAAGACCGCCACAACAGTTTAGAGGAATGCATAATGGAATAAAAATTCAGCACAAGAATACATAATGTATGATTCCCCACTTAGATCTTCCTCTTAAGTACTGGATCACGTGTGTGGGTGAGTATGCATGTGCACTATGAAAGCTGCACTGCCTCAATTCTTTATGTCACACTGACCTACATATATTGCACTGACTAACCCTGTGGTGATGCATGGAGTGCAGCAGCAGCTCCTGGGGCCAACATCTAAGAAGGAGAACAGCTGACAGAAGCACAGCATCCAAATGCTGACAGCGTACAGCAAACTGATCATAGTTTCTTTGAAAATTACTGCTGTCCTGTGAACAATGATCAAAGCTTAGCAAAAATCCAAAGTGCAGAAATTAGTTTAAGCTCCACAGCCATTGAGAGTTATAACTAAGATGCATAGTTGTTGACTATTCAAAAGAAAGTTGTAGAATGGATTTAATGCAATGGATATTTCTGGGTCTGCAACGTAAATTTAAACCGATCCAATTCCAACAATCTTGTATAAACTATGCACATTCTATAAATATGGTAACAATTGTTTTCAAGTCATTAAGTGATTTTTAAATGTTGTTTCTACTTACAAAAACAAAAAAAAAATTGTTCCTTATTGTTTCCTTTTTATTGTTATTCGCATAAACATCTCATTGAAAAGCTTAATATGCATGAAAGATCAATGACAGGTGCTTCACCATACAAGAGGCATTTCATTTCAGGAGTATTCATATAAAAGCAGATTAAGACTCATTGATTTCTCATTGAAATCAATCACGTGCTAAACAGCAATGGTTTCTGCTCTTCATTCGTATAAACGTGAACAGATGCGCGTCTTACCTCCACGAAATAAAAGCACGGCAGCAGGGAAACGCTTTCTTTTATCATCTTCTCTTTCAGTCTTTCCCTCGAGGACATCCTAAATCTCCTTTTTAATAAGACAAATAACCTGTTGTGTCCTAAGCGTCCTCTTTCATCCAGCAAGAAGAGCCGCGTCTCTGGCGGTCAGGATCAGCCGCTGTCTGCTCCGTAGAGGCGCATGGTGGAAGCGTGGGAAACATCCAAATGAGAAGACACCTTTAATTTAAACCCTTCTCCATTTACCTCGATGCTCGTATTACCGCGAAATGGGATTTCAGATCAACAGACAGGCAGGCAGGAAAACATTGCCGGTGATATGACATCAGATTTTTTTGGATGAGGGTGTTGCGTGTTGGTGCGCATGCGTATACGTCAAGAATTCCTCCATACCAAGTCACTGGCATTTTTAATAATGCAATGAGGATACTGACTACTTTCATGTTCATTAAGAAGAGCATATTCATATAATTGTTTGCACAATTATATCTTGTTAAATTGATTGTTTTGCTTATTCGGGTTCAGTTACATAACTGTCTAAAACAAATACAATTTGGTGCAGACATTTAACATTATGATTATGTAAAAGCAGGTATCCAATCATTGTTGTGGACCAAAAATACATACCTAAATAAATAAAGACAGTTATTGTTAAATGTCTTAAAATATCACGTTTATGTTACATTTTAATTAGGCTACTTGTTTTGTGGTCACGTGTTATGTCCGATTTAATGTAACTATCAGATTTGAGGAGAATGTTTGACAGATTAATACGTGAATTAATTATACTACAATTGTTTATGTAGCCAATCAGTAAACACCTTAATAACAAGTATCATATTCACTGTTAAATTAATTACCTAAACATTTATGTCGGACATTTTTGCTTCCTCTACGCACATAATCTTCTATATTAGCTAACTTTAGCTTTAAAAAGAACTAACTTCTGTAGTAAATAAATTCCAGGTGCAACTATCTTGCTTAAGCGTTTGGTGTATCAAGTAAACCCTACATATGTCTTTAAAGTTTACTGAGGTGAAGGGTGCAGTTGCTTATGTTTTATGAAGAGCACAGGAAACGCGATTGCGCATGCGCTGAAAGAACAGCTGACGGTAATCACTGAGGTATTTGTCTCTGAAGCGTTTTATACCATATTGCCGAGGCAGCATTTATATTAAAGCGAACTAACTATAATAGGGACGTGGTAAAAATAGTTAAATGTGTCTTCATCCTCAAGGAGGAGCTATTTTGAATGCCGTTGTAAAGTGAATTCGGCAGGTAGGACCCAGCTTGACTGCATTTCCTCTTGCTGCACGTAACGCTACAGCTCTGCAGAATACCTTTGTCGAACTAATCTTATTTAGCATTTTAGTATGTTCTCCTCTCGTGTTGTTTATTGTATGACTTGCAGAATACACCCATTGTCAGTAAAAGTCAGTTTACTGTTAGCCACATATCTTTTTTAAACATATTATTATTATTACAGTTATTAATTGACTAGTGTTAATCAATTTATACGTTTTTTTCTATTTTGTGGAACAGATATAAATTGATACTTGGCTGTAAGAAAGTATACGGCACAAATAACTATATTTGGCCAACAGCCATTCAAGATGTTTTGGCTAGACAAAATTATTCATGAATCTGTTGTCCATGAGGATTGATCAACTAACTGGGTTGCCATGTGCTCTTCTCCTGTCAACAAGTGCCCTGGACCACTTGGGGAGAATCAATGTTCTATATGTTTTAACCAATCATTCATTTTATTTGCATTGGTTTGTTCTTTCATACCACAATCTTAAGTTTACCATCAACATATATATAAAACAGGTTTTTAACAGATGCCCAGAAGTTGGCTTGAGTTGACTCATCAGTCTCTTTAAGTTCACAACAGAGAAACCTCATGCAGGTAGCATAGCACATTAACTATGCACACTATCTGCTAAGGTTTCCGAGCCTAAAGGTCTCCAACTCTACTTTAAGCCTCTTTTATATTTAATCAAAGTCAGCTTTAAAAGTGTGATTTTTGTACTACAACATTGTACTTTTTTTTTAATTCAAAATAGTAATTAGTTAGAAGCACTTATTTGCATGAATATGAATATTAAAACGCTATTGTAACTTACTTTTGACTTTATTATTTTAACATGACTATTTGGGTGTATGTTTCGTCTTCCATCACCAAACAATTTGTGTTCATATTTAGATTTTAGATAGACAAAGACATTTTACTGCATACTTATTGTGGATTGACCAAAAAAGAAAAGCAAAAAAAGCAACCTTTTAAAATCATCTTCATATTTATTAAAATACTAAAATGTACTCTTTTGAAACTGATTCTAAATAAAAACATTGGAATTGAACTTTCAAACTGTAGGAAAATAAGTTGAATCTTTTGAATACATTACTTTATAATGTAAACAATTTAAGAGAAAATAATTAAAGTACATTCAAGTGAAATAAGCTTAGAGAGGGTCAGATTTGTCTTGTACTTTGGAGAGTAGATTTTACACTGAAACATTAGTTTTAAAAATTTTATCAAGTGTAATATTTAATATGTTGTTAGATATCTGTCTCCTCCATATGGAATAAATATGTTCAAATTGTACACAATTTAAATAATGTCTGACAAGAATGTATTTTAATTCAGTTCCACTTTTCTCCAAAATTCTGGAGTCAACACATATTCATCCATTGATTGCATTAGATTCTAAATCTGATTGACTTGTGATGGACACACCCTTAAATAGGAATAATAATACAATTATTAAATTAAAATGTGTGTTTTTTTTAATGAAAATACGTCCTAGTCCAAATCCCTCAAAACATGGACACTTGTGCCATCTAGTGGAAACGGTGATGTTTCCCCATTGATCACAGGTGCTTTTTTTCCAGGAATAGAAGATATTCATTAGAAAAATGAGTGAACTAAGAAGTCGGAAGGAATTCTACAAATGTCTCACTGTGGAGGTAAGGAATAAAATACATTTATTAGTGTTTATTAATACATAATTTGAACATAATTTCTGAAAGGTCATGGAACATTGAACCTCTTTTCTCCACACAAAAAAAAAAACTCAATGGCTCAGTAAATTGCATGGCAGTTATGGGTAGTTTCTTATTAACCTGCATTGTTTTCTTGATACATTTCATAAACACATATACATTTTCTAAAATTGATCAATAACTTAATATGACTTTTTTTTCATGATCCATAACAAAAAAAAAAACATAACAAAAATAGTGTCTATATTGCTGTCTTTCAAAACAACATGAAATGATAGAAAAATAGACTCATTTATTTTCTTTTATTATTTTTTCCTTTTGTACATGATAACCAAATTGGCTCTCTCCTAGTAATATATTGTAATTGGCTACATTATTCCGTGAGTGTGGCGCAATATTGCAGTGCATGCTAAGTCCTCTCACAATGTAAAATACCTCAAGAAATGAGCCATATAAATTTTGTTATTTTGATTATTATTATATTATTATACTTGTATTATTACTATTGTTATAACACTGAAGCTGGGGATCTTCTCATGAGGATATTCCGAACAAGTTCCAATTAGTTACTAAATAAACTATTCTTTGCAAAAACACAGCCACTTGGATAAACCATTTTTTAACATCTTCCCAATTAAGTAATACCTCGATTGCATACCAGCTATGGAACCTTTGTATAATCTCCTCAAAATGTTGTGGTTACTACAAAACTGGTTTTTATTAAAAAAAGAGCTGGATTAGAATGTTGACTTAGAAACATTCAATCCCGGTGCAGCCATCAGAAGCCCCCTGAATGTCAACCCTTATTAAGACAATCAGATATAGTACGCATTATATATGTAATTTAATACGTCTATCCATTTTATAGTATCATTATCAGTTTGAAATCAATTCAGTTATTTGAGTAAATTTTGAGTTCGGTTCAGCTAGAATCAGCAGTACAGAAGAATTGTTAAGTCAATATTCATTTAGTTCAGCTTGTTATGAAACTAATTTTATTCAGCCACAGTGCCATTGTGTATACATTTAAAGAAATTTGTGCATGAGTAGCAAGCTAATATAAAATTGTTGCACCTTAACTGTCATTGTGAATTTAGGTGTTTAAGACAAGCTTGTGGAGGACGAGAATAGGAAATGAGTGCCCACTTACATGTTCAATGTTCTGCTGCAGAAGTGTGCGTGGGACAGGCTAGCGTTTCCTGACCTGCGCAGGTCTAAATCACTGCATGCTGTAGCCCAAGATACTACCTAAAGCCTAATCCGCTCGTGTATTGTTACAACCATAGCAGCATATTTGGTCACACAAAGCATCTGCTAATAAAATGATTTATTGCACTGAAGTGGCTTTTTATTTTTATAGATTTACAGTATGTAAGAGACAGTATGTTACTGGATCTACAGTTATAGGGGTTGTTCGGAGAAACTGATGTATTTTATGTGTCAGGTTATTTATTATACTTTCAGACGAGAACGCATCCACCGGCTTTTACGGTTCCCTCCTGAATTTGATTGATTGTTTTATTAGTTCCTTACCATAAACAGGTACTGGGATAATGTGGAGAAGACTTTTAAGCAGTCTACTGAAGCTTCTAAAGAGTTAAACCAAAAAATAAAAAGTGTTTTTTTTGCTTTGTCTGTTTTTTATTATATTTTTTTATTATATTTTATTATCTTCTGATTCTTGCAGATCTTCCATGTTATGCTTAAAAAAATGTAATTAACATCAATTTGTGAATGTAGAGTACTTTATGCACAGAATGACAAAATCTAAAAAATCTAAATCTAAAAAATGGTGGTCACAGCTGACTCTCTTTGTTAGTTAAAGATTTAGAGTTACATTTGGAATCAGTTAGGTTGAATTAGTTTTTAAAGAGGGCTTTTATTCTAAGAATTATTATTAATTTTAATTTAAAATTATTATTTTATTTGTTACTTATGTGTTGATATAAATAAAATAATAAAGTTTTGTCTATAGTAACATGTTATAGAATCAGATTAGACCAGTAGTGTTGTTGACCCTTCTATTAGTGGTGGATTTTGTTATTTTGGAGCTCAAGGCAAATAAATGCACAGGGGCCCCTTTTTTTAAATAATTACATATTTATATATAAAATATTCATGTAAACAATTACTCTCGTATAAAGAAATTAAATACATTTTCAGTTTAATTGCCTTTTGCACTTTAAGTGAGACTTCTTGGAACTTCCAGACGTTTTGGGGAATTTTCTGGTTAAAAGCTTATATTTTAAAGTAAAAATAAAAAAAAGATTGTGATCTTAAATTAGTTAAAAGTAAAAATTGTGCATCCTGAAATGTGGTCATGGCAAAATGTCTACTTGAAAATTCAGGATAAAAAAATACATTTGGTGCATTTAAAGAATAAAAAAGGGGGCCTTTCACACTTTTGATGTATGTGCTGATTAATTGATGAAGCTTATTTAATGAAAGCAAAATCTGGTAATTACCAAGAAGTTTATTTATTTTTATTTAATTCTATATTTCAAGGGGTGAGTGAAAAAAATTGAGATGCCCTAAGAAATGTTACCTAGTGGTAAGTCCTCCTTTGCCTTCTATAGTTACATTGTGTACTAAGACCAGAGAAATGAAAAGTTTAAGTATTAAATATTTTTTAGGAGCTACACTCTAATGTTCAATGCATTCATTACATCATAATCAACAAAGTAAACCCATTCAACATGGGTGCAGCAGATGCAAGTATAAAATGCTACTGGTCTAATCCAATTCAATGATCTACGCTAAGCTATATGCTAAAAGTATTACTACATCAAGAAAACACTTGAAGCACACTTTAATAAGTGTGAAGTTGTAGATGTTTCCAAAAAAGTGGAAAGTTCCTTTTATGTGTTATATAGATCTCTTTAGAAAGTGTCACTTTTACTGTCTTGGTTTTGAGGGAGTGAGTGCTGAATTACCATTTGTTGTTGGCCTGTAATGAAATGCTTGGTCAGGAGTCCCTGCGGGCTCATCTTCATTAATCTGAAGGGTCGTGGCTGGCACAGGGAGGCAGAAAAGAGAGCTTGTTTACTGAGCCACACATATCTCTGGAAATATTTGACAGGATTCTGAATAGCCTTGGTAAAGTCTGTCCAATGAATTGGCTTAAGACATCAATCACAAGATGCAAGTTCAAATCACATAGAAGTTAGTAAGAAGGAATAGTTTGTTATATATTAATTCACAGAAAACTAATCACACTTTCTTTGGAGTCTATGAAAATGGCATAAACTACTGAAATATTTAGTTATTTTCCTTACAAATTACAGTTTTAAAGTGTTTGCATTCAAAAGCCATGCAGTGAAAATGGTGTTGTTTATTTTGTGACCAGCAGGGGGTACTTCTACTGCTTCTACTAGAATTTGTCCTTCACTGCCTGATATTTCTATTGAGACTTTTAAAATCAAAAGCAACCCTCTAATTTTCTATGCTCCTTATTATACTGGGATAGACTTTAATATCTAATATAAAACGAAATGCTACTGCCACTGCAACTTTCTCTGATTAGCTTGTAATTTAAAATTATTTTTAAGTGCAAACATGATTTATCTCTTTTCGGTTGTACTATTCATATTTAACGGTTTAATGAGTTGAATGTAAAGTGAAAAGTAATTATTTTGGATAGAATCAAATAGACCTCTGCTTTTTTTTTCTAATACAAATTGCATTAATGATCTTGACTCATTAATTTACTGGCTTTACTTAATATATGCAGTTGTATAATGTAGTGTCACTTCAAACAAAGCCGGAGAATTTTGAAATGGCCCAATTAATAAAAGACCAGCGAAATAGATTATTCTTGCAATTTCTCTGTGGCTGATTTAAATTAATATTTGGAGGCAAAGGGATTGATAAGACAACTAATGTAGCATTTAGTTCCTTCAAAATAAACTAATGTCATTTCATCAATAGCTAAGAATATGGTTGGATAAAATGCCATTTATGTGTCACAATTAGTATTTGCAATTACTGTCTGTGATATGTTGTGTATAAAATAAGATTAGTGTGTCCTGATTAATAGAACGAATAAAAGGTTTGTCCAAATATCCCTGGGTGGCTTACTGTATTAATGTCAGGCCTAAACCTGTTCTTGATTCTGTTTTAATATAAGAAAAATTGTCTCAGGCAAGAAGATGAATAATGACCAAATGATCATGAAAAATTTAAACAATTTTTAGCTTTGAGGATCTCCTTTATAATCATCCTTTTAATATTCTCACCATTCCTCCTTTTTTCAGGTTAATGTGAAGCACCCTCTTTTTAAGGTTTGTTTTAGACCACTGGTTAACATCTTGAATAACATCTTGTCAATTTTCTGACAAGAAATTAGAGAACATTGTCCACAAATTAATTTCAAACATGATTTTCATTGTATTTGCCAGCAAGGAAAAGGTTCGAAACTTCTTGTATTTTCAACAAGAAAAAGAGTTTGAAAGAGCTGGATGTTTTAGTGATATAATTTACACAAAGCAAAGAGTTATGATCGTGCACTCAAGTGTGTTTTATAGATGCTTTATTGCTTCTCTCACGGAGTCACATTTGTTCACATATTTATGAGCCTGACACAGATACTTTGCAATCAAAATAGGAAAGACACAGAGAGAGAATGCTTTCAGATCTTCTTGTGTGTTGAAGACAAGCCATGAATTTCTCATGAAGCATAGATAAAGTTCAAAAGTTGCTTTCTGTTTGTGCGTTAACAGGTTTTATTTATACTGTTTAAGCAACTATAAATTGTGCACCTTATTTAATGGCTGAAGTGATGCACTGTAACAGCTTTATTGGCGCTTGATTTATTGGTTTGAGGGTTTGCTAACTAAATCTAGGTCAGCTGCTTCCTCGGGGTGTTTCTGAACTATAAGAATCTCGAATAAGCTTTTCATGTTCAGTAATCTATCATGCACTGAGTGTGCCGCCAGTTAGTTGGGTTACGGCTGTGATCATCGATCATAATCTTGATCTTGAAGACCAGGAGCATTGAAAGGCCACTACGCTTCCTTGCGAAATTACACTAAAATAACCTGGTCATAATAATACACAGGTGACTGCACAAGCTCTCAAATTCACTTGCATCTTTTTATTAGATTAAGTATTTAAATTAACACTGTTGAAGAACTAGACTAAAATTTCAGTAATAAATGTCTTGTTTTTTTCTCACTTTATAAGTTAGATACATTATTTAAGGGTACAATTTGTACACCTAAATAAAGTGACTTCATAAAAAATTAAAAAGACAAAACAGCTTTCCAAAAAATGTGCTGTTTCAAATGGGGAAGTGAGCATGTTTAGGCACCCCTACTCCTGCATAGTCCTACCTGTTACCATAGCAACCGATTTGGGGTCATTCGTTAGTTGTTAGTCAAGTGCTTGTCGGATGTTGATTCAAAAATAAACGTGTGTGTAATGTTATGTGGGTGGAGCATATTGGGTTGACTTTATTAACCATGATATTTTTAATGAGGGACAATATTTAGCCTACTATTTAGGCCAATGGAAATTATGTTTTGTGTTTTTTTTTATTAACTTAAGATGTGTCCGCAAATACTTTCTATCAGAAATATTGCAGGAGACAAATGTGGGCCAATTGTGGTTGAAATCATTTTTAGCCTTTAGCATCATAGTGGTTCAGCCCATGGATGCAGGGGCAATGTACTAAGAGCGGTAAAATATTTAAGTCTTTAGTGAGTATTCCTCATAATTATAACTCTTAATAAAGTAAATTTTCTGATGTTTAGTGCTTTTGATAAAATATGTTTACTTCTTTTTTTTATATGTTTTTATTCTTATATTGTGTTTTTTTTTTGCATATACGATTTATTGTGTGTGGGGGTAGAGGCAGTATATATAACACTGCCAATATAATACATTTCTACAGGAAAGAAGATACCAGGTAAAATGGTGGTTATGCACAGATGTCTCAGACCTGATTGTTTCCTATGTTCATTTCTCTTCTCATTAAATTTTCAGATTACTAATCCAGTGTTTTTAGGATTCTCTCAGGTTTCTGATAAGAGAAGGTGAGGCACAGAACCCAATCGCACCACAGCCAGAGGTTAAGTCAGTCTCTTTAATATTAATACAGAAAATAACCAACACAAAATTACCCACGAGGGGGGAAACCTCCCATAACTAAGGTGCAACATTTACTGACAAAAGATGATCCAATCAAAAGCAAGAAAAATAAATGATAAAAGTCTAAAACAGAATAAATGTCTACTATAGGACTAATTGAATACAACAAGACAAAAGGTGTGACAATCACAATGCCGCAACACTGAACATAGGAAGAAGGAACAAAATAATGGGAGTACAATTAACCTAAAGGAGATCTAATGCAGGTGACTTAACTTAACTGGACCGGGAACAGCTAGACATAGGTGGAAATCAATCAGTGACAGCGTGAACAAGACAGAAGTGTAAAAATAAACTGGAAGGAAATAATCAACAGAAGCTAATCTCCTAACGACAGAAAACACAAAGACTTAACAAGAATAAAAACCTTAGAGTAAACCAAAAACAAACCCTAACAGTTTCTTCATCATGTAATGTTCCCATTGTCAATATGATATAAACAATCCCCCATGTCTGAACTCTTCTCCTGAGCTGAGATGCAGATAAATAATGTATAATAATAATAATAATAATAATAATTTATTACATGATCATTTTTATTTTTGAAGTAGTTAGTAGGGTAGATAGCCTGGTTGCTATGGTGAGATAACCAACCGCTGTTTCTAAAGTTTGTTTACCCATAATCAATTCATTTTCAATGGCAATATTAAGTTATTGGTGACATTTGCAGGGGCCAAATACTTTTGCACTTGCTCACCATAGTATTGCTTAGACTGATAAGTTCCTTAAGTGTTGTGTGTTTGAAGTTTCTACAAGATCTCAGTTTGCGCTACATCTTGACAAATGTTTACCCCATAAGTCAATGGAGAAAAATTCCCAGTAATCCCATGATTTATTCAGTATCCTTTAGTTGTAGCAGTATGAAGAGATATAGAAACCAGAGTCTGACCAATTTGAAGATTTTGAGAAAGCTTTGAAGTCATAAGCTTATAGGAATTTTGAGGATAAGAATTTTACAATTTTTAAAACATAACAGTATGTTGGCTTTCATAAGGCAGCATAATTTCTATTGGAGCATTAAAATATTACAGAAATGTCTTGAGACATCAAAGCTTAATGTGATAATTAAAAGCTATAAATGTATACCTATTAAAAGTTACAGAATTGTGATGATCCTAAATAACCCAAAAACCGGCAGCTGTGATTTCTTCACTGTGGAACACATTTTCACTGTCTCAGTAGTAAATAGCAGATGCTCAATTATCATGATTTTTTTCTCAGCAGATGCACATCTTCTAGCTGTCACTCATATGATAGTAATGGAACAGACTCCCTGGAAGGTTAAAATGGGGCTCTCAGGATCATTTCTCACTCCAGGTGTCTGATTTTGTTTTTGTCAAGAAGGAAATTAATCCCAGTCAAATTTTAGTGCAGCTGTTTTAGTATGAAGTTCATTATTAACTTTAGTTCATGGGAAACCTGTTCCCGAACTTGCCTAAGTTATTCAAGTCATGTTTCAGTTTATTACACTCTAAAATGGTTTTTGAGAAAGCTCCAGATTTCAACGGGACCCACAGTTAGAGATTTTTATTCACAATGCAGCAAAACATTCTTTGTAGTGGGAATTAATTGTCATGGCTTGTATATACAACCACATATCCCATGCTTCTCCAGTTTTATAAAAATATAAAATGCCACAGGGCCACATTCACTCCAAGTTGTGAAGGAAATTTAAGAGTCTTCAATTTACCTGATGCATGTTTTTGAACTGTGTTTGGAAATCTCACACAAGATTAAACCTACACAAACAGGTGGAGAATGGCATTTTCAAATTTGGAAGGGCATCCGCTGCGTAAAACATGTGCCAGAGAGTTGGCGGTTCATTCCGCTGTGGCGACCCCGAAAGGGAATAAAGCCGACATGAAGATGAATGAATGAATGAGTATCTTTTGTCATTTCATGAGAAAATATGGAAGAGGCTGTAAAATAACTTGAAAATGTTAAATGAAATTGGATCTGAAATATTAAAGTTTTCATTCCTCTGAAAATTCAAAAAAGTTTGTTGAATTGGCTGAAATGGAACTGTGTCTCCCAACAACTTCACTTTGTTTATTTATATGAGTTTTTTTTAGTAAGTGGTATATATTTTTTTAAAGTGAATATGTTTGACATAGATGTAATGAGAACAGGATTGACTACACTGGATACAAAAGGTGATGATTTATTGACTGACAATGTGACCCAATTATCTAAATCGTGCTGCGTTTGTCGCTCTGGTAACGAGTCGCGTTTCTTTTTATAAACCCTGAAGAGGGTGATGATGATGATGATGATGATGATGATGATGATGATGCGCGGCAACCTGACGTGTCTCCTCCTCCTCATTATCATCATCATCATCCTCATCAGCTGCCTAGAGTCAGGAGCGCGCGGTGGCGGCGGCTGAACGATCACCGCGCGCGCTCATCTCTCCTCCTCTCCCGCGAAGTGGCTCTCATTCTTTCCGCTCGAGCGCAGTGCCATGCGAGCGTGCGCCCGGAGCGTCAGACCCCGGCACGATGGGGCGGGAACTCTAACGGGAGCTCAGATGTTTGGAGGCTCTACTTTGGATGCTTGGTAAATGTTCTTGAGCCTCCCTCTGACGACCATGCTTTATTTCCAGCTGGTGATCATGGCGGGCACGGTCATGCTGGCTTATTACTTCGAGTACACGGACACGTTCAACGTGCAAGTGCAGGGCTTCTTCTGCTACGAGACCGCTTACACGAAGCCCTATCTCGGACCCGAGGACAGGAGCGCCATCCCGCCAGCCCTGCTCTACGCGGTGGTCACCGGAGTGCCCACGCTGCTGGTGAGTCATGCCGGTTTTCGATTGATCCGTGACGTCAGAAATCGATTATCCGCGTTTTCTTATCTTATAAATGATGCCTTTCAAGTTCTAGATATATAGTTGTCAAACTTAAAAAAAAGCACGAAGACAGATTAATCAGCATATAATGATCAATATTACTGACTAGTTTTTGTATGTTGGTGATCAACAGACTAACCTGAATATTTTTTATGACGTGAGATATTTTCCATATCCACACATTGAAGTAACCTTACCTCGGTTTAAGTTAACACTTTATATTTGATTTTAAGTTTTGTGCCGTAAATAAGTTCAATCTAATCAAAGCATTTTGTTTTGCTCTGAAATTGGTTGAACAACTGCATAGATGTATTGATAAGTAATTGAGGATTGATGAGCGTTATTGATTAGGAAGTTAACGAGCTTTTAAGTGGAAAATTAATTGTTAAAGAAAAAAAAACATATGTTTTTTTTCATTATTAAAACTTATTTACGTATTGATAACTAATTATGAAGCCTTTTTTGTGGGAAATAAAAATTATTGATGGATGCGTGCATAATACATAATCCCTTTGTATGTCCTGGCAGAGTGGTAAGAGGGTCCCAGATTGGAGGGTGCTACCTTCACTCCCCTGATAAATACATTTTCGAATAAAATGTAGTTTGCGTGTCTAGTTAAAATTCATACTGTGTTTATCTTGTCAAGATTTGGAATACAATAGAAGTCTCAAACAATGTTATTGAACTCACAAATATACATTTGATATATTTACATTCATTTTTACAATCTGAAAAATACAATACCAATCTTCTACAAACTAGAGAAATGGCTAGTTGACCAAACCACTTTAATTTCACAGTAGTCAAACTGAATGTATTACAGTCAGTTTTGCATGTAAAATTACAACAATCTAAGGCTGAAGTATATTCTCAGTTGATTCTTGCTTTTAAATGGAAAGGTTGACAGTATGATTGTTGGAAATCAATTAATATTATTTTCCACCCAGACACGTATTGTATATATAATACATACCCAGGAGATCCTAGTACTGTCTGGGTTTGTGGCTATGTTATGCGAATCAAACCTTCATAGATCAAAACATCAGTCCAAGCTCAATAAACTAAATGCAAAACTTTAAGATTTAGGGTCTTTTATTAACATACATTGACAATGGTTGACACTGAAGCTCATTTAAACATCTGATACAATACAAGACCCTGAAGAGGGTGACAGGAGGATGAAACATGGGATTATGGGAAATATAGCTATCACTTTATGTTCAAACTTGATGCCTTTAAAACAAATATCATCTCCTGCGCTGATTGATGAGAGAAGATCTATAATCGATTAGACAGTAGTAGTATTGTTGTTTGACAATAAATAACAAATTTAGTCATAGCTGATTATGAATAGAGCTTTAGATGCAAAATTCAGGTTTTAAATAATTTGCATATTTAAATTGATTACATAAAGGTCTGTAAGTGGGTCAGGACTACTTGGTCATTTTTGTAGCTACTGTGCCCATCTATGTTGGTGTGATTAGTGATTTAGATTGTATCACTTTGACTCTGGATTGCTGGAAATTATGGTATGAAAATATTAGTTAAGAGTTACAGATTGATGAAAAATATTTCATATGCATGCATCACTGATCTTCATGCATCTTTTGATCCAGCTTTGTGTGAGTGCTTTGTACAGCTTTGTGCCAACTAACTATATAATGGGATGAATATAACTATATTCATCCCATTCCAATTGATTTGACATTTAGGTTATTTCTCAAAGCATTTCATCACAAAATATTTTTCATGTTTGCTGTGCTACATAATTCTCTAGATCCAATTATGCTTAGGCCATATCTTAGTACCTAAATAAGCATGATGAGCTGCCATTGTCTATGCATGCATACATTAGGGCTGCATGTTCTAGACTCCCCTCTCTTTTCTCGTATCCAGCTCAAGACGAAGCTTTGATGTTAGATCACACCAAGGTCTGCCCTGAAAATGAAGGCTGTCATTTACCTCACTATTTATTGACAACTGTGTCATATTTTTACATGGAAAGTGTAGTTCCGTTCACATCAAACTGTGAGGGTACTGAAGTCATCTCACTTCTCGCTGACTGTAATTGATGTCCATCAGCCCACATTATTTCATCAGTGCCAGTGATTCAATCTGAAGTGCTGCCATGCTGGACCTCTACAACTCTGGCAGCTCGTGGTGTGTTTCAGCATCTATCTAATGTGTTTAACAGATGAATGACAGTAGATGAGTGGATGGTTCTGAAATGTCATACTTTGCTTCTCATTTGGTTTGTTTGTTATTTTAGAACCCTTTCCACTGTTCAAAATTTAGGAAGTAATTTTACAAGGCTGGAGTGTGGAAAAGTCTAGTCTGTTTCAAAGCAATAAATGTTCAAATTGTATTCAGCAAAATTTCTAGACACTACAAAGGGTTTTAGAATAATTAATTATTCAATGTCAACCTGTCCAGAGCTAGATTTCCACATAATTATGTATCTTAAGTCTTACATTTCATCTCCTTTTGCTATTTTCACATCACAACATTGGCTGCAATTCCATAGTGCACCAGAACACTCAAAACACACTGGCTTGCTGGAGGACAGCAGTCAGAGGGAATTCGAATACAGGGGGTCATTAGGAGTATGAAATTTGGCGAGACTGCCAAGGTCACACCCCTATTTTCTGATTTACCTACATCTCTTTTTTTACAGTGCAAAGTGAAAGTGAAAAGAGACCAGTTGGCCAGATATGGAGTGACCTATACCTGGAATTTGTGCTCTGCTTTTAACCCATCCAGTATACACACACAGCAGTGAACAAACACACCCTGAACACAGACCCGGAGCTGTGGGCAGCCATGGTTTCAGAGAAACTGATGCCTTGCTCAAGGGCTCCACAGCTGGGGTTGTTGAAGATGGGAGAGCAAGTATTTTATCGCTCACACCAACTTCAACTTGGTGGATCTGGGGATTGTACTTGCGAACTTCAGATCACAATTCAATCTCCTTATCCACCGGACCTCAACTTTGTAGTGCAGTATGCCAATTTTTGAACTGGGGTACTAGGACCCCAGTTTGATACTAATAAAGTTGGCTCTGATCAGATATTAATGCCTGCAAAACATCAAGCGTGCCTGAGAGCAGGCGCTTCAGTGTTTACGTCTGTTAGGAGTTATTTGCTCAAGTTAAAATTGAAAAATGTATTTCACCAAGAAATCCAAAATGGTCATTAAGACTTACAGTCTGAGCACAGCCATAGCGGTCCCCCAAACCAGTCTTAATTCATTCTTACATATAATTGCATAGCACTGCAAGTGAAGGGGAAAATGTGTTCCATGTTGAAGAAATCATAGTAAGCTGCATAACAGGCGAATTGTCAAGAATAGCCCACCATACACCTAGATTAACTGAAATTTGCCTGCTGTGTTCACTGCTGTGTGTGTACATTGGGATAGGTTAAATGCTGAGCACAAATTCTGTGTAAGGGTGACTCCATATCTGGACACTTTCAATTCACTTCTGTCAGAAAAGCATCATAGTTTGCACTCAAACCTTTAATCTCCTTAATAAGAGGCACTGTGCAGCTCTAAACAGTACATGGTGAAGTATATGATTTTTGTATAAAACATGTAATTTTAGCTAAATCTATGCATCCACTGCCATGTTATGCATCAAACTTTGATGAATTCAAAATGTTTGGGGTGTCTTTTTTGCACTTGACAAACATCAAGAAATAATTACGTTCGTTGAGCAAGAATGACCTCTCATCGATTCATCAAGCTATAGGAAACACTTTGAAGAGATGACAGCTGCCATTCTTCAGAACATACAGGAAATTGTTACATACTTGTGGATGCGAGATGTCATTTAGCAAATTAGTAGTCAGAGACCAGTTGGTAAATTTGGCCAGGATTTTGGAGTAACTAGGCACAGCCATGCTTTTGTGGGCAACCACTTTTGGGCTGCTAGCTTACAGAATTAACTATATCACATGACTAGAACTGTATTATGTGTTGTTTTGTGTATAGACCTACCTCATAATTGTAACTCAAAGTTATTATTATTTTCTATTGAAATTAACTTAGATTTTTAGTTTAGAAGTTTAGATTTATGGAAGGCTGCGGCTTGGTATTGAAATTTGTTAATGGTTACTTCACTCGTAGGTCTCCAGATGGTCTTCACTCCTAGGTCTTTCAATGGCCAGCAGAAGGTTGTCAATTTGTTTCCCCCAATACCTTTTTAAACTGAAGGGAACTGAGAGAAATTGGCTCAGGTTTTTCCAGACAGCGCAGATGAACAATCTCCCTGCCTCATCGTAACGTTGTGACCTCATTCGCAGTTGTCGTAAAGAGAGATGAACTCTATCTTCTTAAAGTACTGCTCATAAACTTGATGGGCAAAACTGAAAGGAAAAGACGTTGGATTGGAACCTGAAAAGCTGTGATTTGTAGTCTGAAAGTCTTGGCGTAAAGAAATGAGTTTCAGGCTGAGCTATTGCTCTGTTTAAACGGATATTGGCGAGTCTGACACTGATGTGGTAAGGTGAAGGTGTTGGGTGGTGGGGTGTTACAAAAAGAAAAGATTAAAAAATCGCTCACAAAAAAACCTTTCAATGACTGATTAGAAAATGATTGTGTTCAATATTATGTTTGCATAAGCCAGAATAGTATTTATTTGAAAGGGTTTATTTTTACTTTCTGATATTTATATTAGCTTTATTACTGCAAAATGTGTCAAACCAGGAACAGCTTATTTGCTTTCAGATATTAAAATCAGGTTTAGACTTTTGGGACTTTTGAACTTGACTTGATAATAATAAACTGCCAAAGACCCTTGTCAAGATTAGTTAATTTGCTAATTAAAATGTCTCTTACTCAGACTATCCTGAATGAATTGCAAATGGGATTGGAGTTATTGCAATTCTACACTGTATTTCTAGAAGCTTGATCAGAATTGGAACAGTTTTCATTGAACATTGAATGAAAAAGCCTGTTTTTAATGATAGTTATAAATATAATATAATAGATAATATAAATATTCTAAAATATAAAATGATAAATATAAAATTGAACTGTGAAAATTAGCATTCAAAATATTATTTTGGCAAATCTATTTTTGTCATAAACTGATAAATGAATAAATGTACAAATAAAGATGTAATCCTATGTTAAAGATTTTCTTGCTCTGTGGAGAACAATAACTGTTCTATTCAACATATTCAGTAAATCCCTCTCAAAGTCTTCAAGAGTTCTCTCAGCTCAATGAAACAGGCAGAGACGAGACTCTCTCAACAGAAAATGGGCCATGATGAGGATGAAATTGCAGTTCATTAACCCAATCCAAACAAATATGTCTCCTTTGTCAACAGTGATCATCTGGGTCCTAAAACCAGCAAGATCCCAACAGATGTTCATGTCTGGCTGAGTTATCCAGACCTCATGCTGGAATTTATGTTCAGAGTCTTACTCCATTAGTTTGGAGATGGTTTAGTGCGCCGGTCTACTGTTGAGCAGAAGTACTGGTGATCATTGGATTTATGTTATTCACTGATACCGATGCATGTTTTTTTTGTTTAAAAAAAAATGACAGTGAAGTTCATTTTAGCACAGCTTCTCTCTATTTAAAAAGAACTGTTACACAAACATACCTTTTCTGCTTCTCACAAGGTTTTTAAGTACAGTTTTCACAGTATCAAATAATCAGGGATCAGGACAGCTAAAGCCAATTTTTATCTGTAATTTGGTGATAAGAAAAGATGGATCTGCGTGAGAGCACTGGTATCCATATTGGGCAACTAGAAACTACTGAGGAAACTGGAAAAGCTAAAAAAGAGAGGGAGAGAATTTTTGAGCTTTATATTTTGTCAGTTAAGGTTAGCGTTATGGTGAGGTAAAGATCCTCTCACTTACTCGGGGCTTACCACTAATCTCTTTATTTTAAGGCCTATTAGTTCTTTAGTTTGGCAGTCAGGCGAGAAGTAGTAGCATCATCAGTGTACACAAAGATGTTCTTAATTATTTGCATATTTTTTTACCATCCTTTTGGCAATTGTGCTTCATAATTATTCAAATAAATCACAATTATTTGGTGACATTCAGATATAGTCGTTGAATTGTTTCAATACACATTGAGCACATTGAGCTTTGTACACAGTTTTGAAACAACACCAAAATAGCGGTTTATAAATTCATTAGATTTTTTCAATTAGAGTAGCTCTAATTAGAAGTTATTGTGAGTATGTTTCTTGTTTGTCCTCTTTGGTATTACCATTTTTTTTCAATTAAATTAAAAACTATTAAAACAAATATGTGTTTGTAAGTACAGTCAATAAATTCTAAATTTTCTTTTCAATCGTGTGTGTAGTGTAGAAAAGTTTCTTTTCATCCAGTTGTGCATTTACATGATTTGACAAAAGCCAAAACGTCACTTTGCTTCATTCTTATTTTCTTTTACATATGTTCCATGATGTAATTGTAGGCCATTGATGCACATACTTTTGCTCTAGACCAAGTGCCTCAAGTGTTACATAAACACCATACAAACACCATAGCCATGAAACCTCTAATATACATTATTATATGATAGATGCTGTATGGGAAAACTTTTTTTTCAAGCACTTGGTGTGAAAGAACAAATTTCAGATGCAAAATCACACTGTTTACACACTACAAGGAAATGTACAGTTCAACACTGGTTAGTGAAGAGGAAATTTTGTTACTCTAAATAATTAAAGCCTTAATGTGATTAGTTTGATTGGCACTCTATTTTAACAACATGTTTCTCATTTGGGCTTTTAAAGTGTTTTATTTCCTGTTTTTCTCTGTCTGTGCAGATCATTCTCTCCTCTGCTCATAACCTAGATTCCGCTATTTGTGTGCAAAACACCCTAAGCACTAGTGCTGCTGTTTTGAAGTAGGGGTGGGCAAAGCAGTCACCAAACCAGATGCGTCTCTGCCCAGTTTTGGATGCAATCATGTATGCAGTTTGAAAATGTGATGTTAAAACTCAGCTTTTAGAGATAGAAGATCATACTTGAGTCCCAAATGTAAACCATCAAAGATCTGGACAAGCTCTTAAACCAGATCAGAGCCTGCAGCTTCTCTTGTGTGTACAATTTTGTGTCTCTTTTCCTCGGAATGCGAGTAGTCATTGATTATAACTTGTTTTCATTTTGTTAACTTCAGATCACAGTGACAGAAACCGTGTTGTTCCTGATACAGTACACATCCAAAGATCTCAACAGCCGGGAGAAAACCATCGTAACTGGGGATTGCTGTTACCTCAACCCATTGGTGCGGAGAACTTTCCGTTTCCTTGGTATGTCGATGAATACTTTATTTTCATGTAGTTCTTTCTTGTTGATGTTTCCAGGTGTTGATTTAAATATATGTATCAAACTTTATTGCATTTCAATTTTTTTTTGTCAAAAACAATGCCTTGTTGTCCGACAAATATAAATTACATTTATTTTGTTAATGGTACAAGATACAAAACAGCCAGATGCCTGAGATTGATGCTCTATTTACACTATAAAATATAACTAAAGCAGAAAAACCTTTGGAACCACTGGATGACCGGAACAAAGAAATACAATAAATAAACTAATTCTAACCAAGTCTTTCACAACAAACTCTGAATGGCAAGCTAGCGAACAGAGGCGACATCATAATGCAACTGCATAGAACAGAGAGTAAAGAGACACCATCCATCAGGAGTTAACGAGGAGGGGAACAGGTGCAGAGACTTAACTCATAATCAAATAATGTGACAAAACCAACCAATAAAGGGTTAAAACAGAGAAAGGACCAATGACGGACACAATGAGGGAAGTAGAAGAAAATAAGAATACATTGAAGGGAACCACTGACTTTTTTTGTACATCTAGCATCTCTCTTGGCTGTTGGATCCAAGAAATAAGTTTAATTGTTTTTATTTTTATTTTCTTTAAAATACTTAAATATTGTATTATATTTTAGTTTTATATAATAGTGCCATGTTATTGGACAACATAAACATAGATAATTTTTTTAGTCTTTCACATGACCTATCATATTATTAGCAAAAAGCCTTTACAACCATGAAAACAATTAAGTCTTTAAAAGTCATCGTGTCTCTCACTACATTGTCTCTTTTTCAATTCAGCTTCTATCTTTAATGCTTTTATGTGTCTCTGAGATAAAGAAGCAGTAATGATGTGAATTATTAGCCTGATCCCCATAGAAAATCCACTTCCAATTAATTCTAGCATTTAAGTATTCCTTTTAATCACGGTTATTCTGTTTCTAGCCTAATTTAAGGTTACCTTATTCATAGCTTCACAGTTGGTCATCCACAGTCATCTACACTACAGGATTGCTGGACGTCTGATAGCATTAGAGGTCTTAAAGACAATCAGATAAGCAGAAATGTTGCTAAGCCTCCTATAGGGTACTGAGAAGATCACCTTTCTCTGCTGACAGCATCTGTCACTTTGGAGCCGTTAGTCTGGTGAGAAGGAATTCAGATTTGTGAATGCTTCTTTACTTGTTTCAAAATAAGGGCAGAGTTCAGCAGGAATAATATTTTTCCATTAGAAAAGAAAATCTGTTTGGCCTGACCTGTCTTGATTTTGGAACTTTTAACAAAGAGTTACTAAAATGTATGGCCTAAGAGTACATAATCTGGTGGAAAAAGCCAAAAGCATGGCGAGTTGAGTTGTAGCATTACAAAACAGATCAGCGGAATACATCAGATACATTTTTTGTGTGTGTATGCTCCCAAGCATCCAAACATTTTTCCAATTAATTATTCTTATTCATAAACAGATAACACTTGTGAAAAACAAATGTGTGTTCATACAGAACTTTTATTATGTATCATTTTGCTCGGTGTATTGTTGATTCATGTGAAACTCACTTTACTTAACTTGACTTCAATAACTCATTTCCATTTACGAGTGCCATTTTCTTTAGATTTTTGTAAACCCAAAAATATGTTATGAGTATGACACCATCCAATAACCTAATCTTAACCAACCAAACCATGTGATTCTAACCTGACATTTTCATATTTTTTATCACATTTGTAAATCCATACAAACTATGGTAACAAGACTTCTGTTTTAATTAATGTTGTCTACAGAAGCTGGTCAGCAGTTAAAAATGACCTTTTGCCACTACTCTCAAAAAAATCTGTAATAATAACTTTGCAAAGCTTGTCATTCCTCCTCCTGAAATGATTTTGCAAACAAAAACAACATGACATTTAGAAATAAAAGAGAAAAGTGTAGAGGATTACAGAGAAAATAGTGACTTCCTTTTCTTCCGTTTATATCTGCTACTATAACAGTCTTTTCTAAAGATGGGTCTAATAAAAAAAGAAAATAGGTCTTAAAGAGACATTTTTTTAGATTTTTCACCTTCACAATAGACGTCACAAACAATTAGCCGGACGGACTCTGATTTTTAGCCCATTTGTTATGATTTTTTTGCCCATTTTTTGCCGTGCGAGAATTTTGTGGATCGGCCCAAATTCTGCTGAATGGTATGTCGTGGCTCGTCCAGTGTACCTGGGTTAATGAGCAGCGAAAAACTCCTCACAGCCAGCGTCCGACCCAGTCTTGTATGGTTGCAAGAAAACCATAAGTGGCATTCACAAACACGTCTTCTGAGCTATTTTCTTGTCCATACACATTTTTCCTTTTCCTTTTTTATTGTTTCTGCACGGAGAATTGCACAAATTGCCATGGCAGCTCGTTTGTTTTTGTTGAGCATTCTCGAGTGAACAGACCGGTTGAACAGACAGGTAGAATCGGCTCGTAGAGTTAGACAACATAAATCGTGTGCTTTGAATTTTTAACTCCTGCGATTTCCTTGTGCAGTTTAAGAAAGAGCTGAATAAAGCGAGTGAAAAGTCGCACAGTGTTGTCCCAGCATTAGCAATATGCCCAGAAGAAAAAGAAAACTAAGGGAAGATTTGAAAAGGGAATCAATAAAACATAAAAGCAGGTGTACTAACAAAAAGCTCAGACTAGGGCAGGGTAAAGTAGAAAAATGGCCATGACCATGTGCTCCAAACATTGACCAAACAAATCAAAGATGGACACCCTCCGTCATGTTATCTGCACCATGTGACTGGAAGTGGCAATGAAAAAAGGGAAACAGTATATACAAAGAGTGATAACCAGACCACAAGGTCAAGCCTCAAACAGGAGAAGGACTTTCAATGATCTGTCACCTAAAGACAAGACTTTACTAGATTGCTAATTGACAGATCATGACAGTTGACTAGTAAGTTAACCATAAGCATGTTTGAATGTGTGAAATATGCTACGTTTTAATTCAAAATGAACGTCACTGATGGAACGAAGTAGATACATTTGCCAGTTACCTCAGGCTCTGTCTTCTGTCCGCCTGTGACACTTGCATTTGCAGCAGGCTGCGTCGATCATTTTATTATGAAGCAAACACTCACACGTCAAAGCTTTTATAAAATCACCTTTTTAAGCCTCTGTTTTATCTCTTCAGTATTTATTTTCCTATTTTGTGTTCATGTTAATCGACAGCTTAATTACGTTGCATGCCAGAGCTTGTGTATAATTATAGAAAAGTTTGTACAATTAGACAAAAATAAATAAAAAGACTTTGCCATGTGATTGTCTGCATGATAAATGAACATTATGCATATTTCACATGTGAATGTTTGAGGTTTTCTTTGAGGCATTAAATGTAGATTTACTGTGCTCCGAGACTCGCCTCAGTGATGATCTTTAGTTATTATCTCATCAACTCAGAACATTAGCTCATATGATGGATCCTCACAGCTCGGCAGTCAGACGTGTGCCTTTGTAGACATCACCTTTTCTTAGTCCTAATTTGTCCTTTAATGCATTTAAGTGGGAAAATTTGGTTCTGCTGAACCTTTTGCAAACTGGGGTCTCATAAATAGACCAAGAAGGCTCCTAAATAATTGAACCAATTTTTCAGGTCATGTTTGTCAAAGACATGTACCTTAATGCACTGTAAGGAATTACAATAATTTATTTAAAAAAACATGCGTTGTGGCTGAAAGAAGCCATACATCTGTACAGTAGTATTTCCTGATCATTTCGTAATAAATTGCTAGTAAATGCTTTTGTTTTTGTAGGTGTTTACATGTTTGGTCTCTTCACAACGGACATCTTTGTGAACGCCGGTCAGGTGGTGACAGGGAATTTGGCTCCTCATTTCCTGACCGTGTGCAAGCCCAACTACACAGCTCTGGGATGCCAGCAAGCACTTCGCTATATTAGCCATCAGGAAGCCTGTACTGGTAATGAGGACGACATTCTGCGTGCCCGCAAGACTTTTCCTTCTAAAGAGGCAGCGCTTAGTGTTTACGCTGCCCTCTATATGGCTGTGAGTACTTCATTAATCCGATGAAAGAATGCTTGTGATAGGGTTGAGTGAGATTGTCTCTAATATTTAACAGTTGAGGTTTTAATGATGCGCAAGTTTATAATCAAGTCTATCACCTTAAAGGCGTCATGTTTTAACAGTTCAAAAGTGTTAAATATTATGATGATAATGATAAATTGTTTGTCCAATCAGTAATGGTTTCAAACTTTTTAAGGTGTTAGATAACATATATGACCTGCCAATGACAAGTCAACATGAGAGGAATTAAATATAGCAAAGGATGTCACAGCTGTGCAACAAGGTGTAAAATAGATATTTTGACAACTTGCTCTCTGCAGTGTTTATGCAATCTAGAGGCTCTGCCCTTGACCCGGGAGATGATGTGTTTTTGTTTTTTTGAGCTTACGAAGATGAAATTGTTTTTGACAGGATCCCAGAGGGTGCATGACTGAGGACTCAAATGTTCCTGAATCACACATGCAAAATTTAGGACACAGGAAAACTAATCAAACATGCAGGAGAAAACATAAACTGACTCAATTGTGTATTCTGACATAACAAAATTATTTTTATTCATTGTTAAAAAAGTGATACAAATGAAGCCTGTATGCAATAACTTGATTCATTTACTTGTAAACACTAAGAATAACTCAACTAAAGGATGTAAATATGGTATTATTATATTATTCAAACTAAAAAGTCTGACAACTGAAAACTGAAAAGTTTTTTCAATTGTGATGCATGAAAAATTTTACCATCAATAATGTTTTCATTGGTTAATTATTTTACGAACACGTGTTTAGCAAAATTCCAACTGTAAGTGATCTTAGGATTACTCAGAACTGGTTTACAAAAAAATTATAAGGACTATTATAGTTCTTATGATCGCAATATGATTATTTCACTTGACTAAAAAGACCTTTAGTGCTGTATATTAAACTTGTGTTCCTGAGTTGGGGTTAATGAAGGAATGTGCATTTTATGACTGTTCACCCCCGAAAGAATGTGAAGAGAAGCCAAACTCCACTCTTTCTCTGTTTTGTTTTTTTGATCTTGAGGACTGAAAGAGACTAGCATGAAATGATAGGAAGGTTTTCCCAATGTATTTGCTTAGCTGTGTAGATTAAATGTGACCAGGGTCCAGAGAAGGAGATTATCCTCCCGACATGGAGACATAATCTCTGCCATGGAGGCTTGACTGGCTGATGATGGCTTTTTTAAAATAAAACCTGATTAGATTTAACTTTTAAAAGCTTTACTGATTTTTTTAATAAACCTACTTATTGTAATTCAATAAAACTTTAAATTAGCTTGCTTTGCTTTTTACATGGCTCAATTCTTTTTTCTTTTTTTTTTTTCAAAATTTTGGTTCATATTCTAAAAAAAAACATACCGACACTAAAACCCTTGCTGATCCTATAGGAGTAGGAATAAAACCAGGCCATAAAGGACTAGATCTGGAAGCTAACACTGACAGAGCGATGACTCATTATTTGCAGTCTCCCGTGTGACAAGTAGACAGCAAAATGAGTCGACAGGACAGTCCCACATTCCTACACATTTTCATGCTGCCTTTGAAAGTCAGAAATCAAACCGTTTGAGAGTTTCTTTTAGGAGAGATTGTTTTTTTTTTTTTTTGCTACCTACTTTTCTAACTACCATAAGGTATTGCAATCTAACCATGTACAATGTTTCAAGTAAGTTACCCCCACCCCCCTATTCTTACTTTCAAATATAATTTATTTATATATGAATATATAAATGATATTTGTAGTTCTAAATGAGTTGCCTTATCTTGTTTTTTATCTTTAATTTGAAAGCAAAACTCCTTGTAAAACTGAAACAAATGTGAAAATCTGTTTATGGGTCCATTCCATTGGGCTAGAGTTTTTGAAAATGAAAGCATTTTAGCTAACAAGAACTGTAGAAAACTTAATGCAAAATATAATCTCAATCTTATATTTTAAAAGTGAGTTTACCACATTAAGTAACAAATTTCACATTTAGTAACATAGCTTAAGGCAAATATTTATTTTTATCTATGGATACTTGCAAGAATACTTGCCTGAGGAGGTAACCATAACAACAGTTGGTTGGATTCTGTGTTAAGTCTCTCTTTGATATGTATGTCAGCTCCTGTTTGTTTCTCTCAAATGCTATTGTATTGAAATGCTATTGTAATTGTGTCTGTCGAGATCCTGGGTGTGCATTTTATTTTGAGTACAAATATGTTTGGATTTGATATAATATTAATATAATTTAATGTAGTAATATAACATATTTTAATCTCTTATGTTATCTTATTTCAGATGTACATCACATTTACAGTGAAGGCGAAGGGGACTCGTCTTGCTAAACCGGTCATGTCTTTGAGCCTGATGTGTCTGGCCTTTCTAACGGGTATCAATCGAGTGGCAGAATACCGAAACCACTGGTCTGATGTCATCGCCGGGTTCATCATCGGTGTTTCCATCGCCACCTTTCTAGTAAGTGCGCTATTTAGTAATTTTCTGTTACGCGTCAACAGGCAGTGATCATTTACAGACATAATGGAGCAACCAGTCTAGTTAACAAGGATTAAATTACTGTTAACCATTTCTAAAATTGATTATGTGGCAGGTCTACCTTGTACTTTTGCAGTTTAAATTTATGCTGCGATAAGAGATATTCCTATAATTAAAAGCATAGGTCATTTTCATAGGTAACATTCTGATAAACTTCTTTTCAAATGGCTCTTTTTCATTTTTTTTATTAAAACCTTACAAGGCTTGAAAACATGAACATGGCAAAGTAAGGTTGTAAAACGCCCAAATCACTGTAATGTTAAATAATGCAAGTTAACATAGTGCAAAGACATTAATTCATTTAGTCATTTGTTGATTAATTGCACGTGTTAACAAGCAAATTTTGACAGACCTATCGATCGTTATACTATTTCCTCATCACCATCACGGTCCTGTGAAGTGGAACTTAATTTTCTTGTGCATGTCACCGGCTGATGACACAGTCCAATTTGTATTACAGTGCATTTTTTATTGACTTCTTTTTTTATTATTATAATGTTTTTTAATGCTATTGAAACGTTGCATTTTAGTATTTTCAAAATACGTTTTACATCTTCTCTATGTTTTTTCTTCCTCTTACTCTTGCAAAAGAGTTTTTATTGCCAAAATCTGACACTAGCTTAGTGTACCTTAAAGAAAGTTTGCATGCGACCAGTGTTCTATCCATCTGTTTAAACATCCTAAAACATGAGTAGATAATATAATATCATGTTTAAATTTTAAGTAGGAAAATACTTAAATGTTTTAATGCCAGAGCCTAGTGTAATTCATCAGGTGGACCAGTTCTATCAAAAATGGGTAGAAAGATTTCACACATGTTCCACCAGCATCCTCTGTACAGCTCATGATCCTGACTATAGACAATGAGAGCAGATTCTTACTGTATATGTTTTTATCAGTGTTAACTTGAGGCCAGTGAATGCACTAATGCACCATTAGTCTTGCTTTCCTGGACTGCTGTCAGAAACTGTAGTTTAAATTGAAAGATGGAGTGAATAATGCATTCCATTCACGCTGTGGTAACCCTGTGTGGAGTGTAACAATTTCTACTTTCTATTCTCAGGTTGCAGAAACTAATAGAAAGAGCATATTTTAGCACATGCACTAGAGTGAAAATCAAAATAGAATTCACATTGAGACTTGATGGCATTCAGGCTTTCGATTTTAAGGGACAATTTTAAGAGTGAAGCTTTACCCTTGCTGCAAGATCATTATGATTCTTCTCTAATGGTTAAAATTTATGAACTGTTATTTTTATTAGAGGAAGTTCACAAGGTGTCACATGATTATTTGGTATTCCCCAATTATTGAAGCTGCTTTTGCTAAGCTTTGTGCTCTCAAAGGGATCCATTCTTTAAAATTCTTGTATAATTTGAACTAATATAGGTTAGGGATTCAATTGTGGTCTCTTTAGCCCCATGGCTGCATATATGAAGACCAAATATAAAATGTAAGCTGAAAATGTGACCCACTTTTGGGCCTCGCTGCTGTGCATTTCATTAATAACATCAGAAAGTCAGAAAAGCAAATGCTCACCGGCATAAATATATACATTAGCTTTGAAGAAGTATCTATAGCAACATGTGCTAGCAGAACACATCTATGCATGTTTAAATTAGACAGAAGTGTCACTCTATGTGCAGAAGTGCTTTAAATTGAGTTTGGAGGTTCAAATGCAGTTTAACGATTTACACAAACTGAAAAGAAAATACTATTTAGTTTCTGTGCAATGTGTGGAACAACAAAAAAAGTTTTTGATTATGAATTTAAATGTTAACTTGTCAAAAAACTACTTACACCCAAAAATGAGTCCCTGCTCTTTGTAGCATCAACATTTGTTCACCCATAAATATATATATATATATATATATATATATATATATATTTTTTTTTTTTTTTTTTTTTTTTATTTTTTTTTTTTTACATTACTTGTAGTATACAAAGTATTACGCCATACAAATATGTATATTTTATACTGTGACTCCTTGAGTGACAGTCACAGACTGGAACTAAACAGTTGTTGTTGCCAAAGCCAGACAAGATTGTTGCCAAAAAATTACTGATTTCATGAATGAGATGTCAAAGAAGCACATTCTGTATTCATATAAAATTGAGTATAATGTGTGATATGACGTTTTAATTCCAATACGTTTTACTTTTTTATGTAATGTTAACATGTTTATGGTTGTGTTATAAAACAAATTACATGCTTATTTCTCTACATATTAAATGCATGTTCGATTTAATAGGTCTATATAATTGTTTTTCTTTTTTTGGAAGATGTAACTACAACACAAAACTATCATGGCAGCAGACAAAATAGTTAAGGACCAGGTTAACCATATAACACACCATCTGCAGTACACTATGGGCAAGACTTCTACGTGTCACATTTTGTATGTGCGGTCAAAGGAGCTCTCAAATGTAAGCTATTCCTTCTATGGAGAACCTATATCTGTCCCTAAAAACTTGTCTCGAATTAAGTTCTCATCCCACAATTTGCGCACAAATATGCTCAGGATTGGGAAGAAAAGGTGAAGCCCATGTTAGACGCTGACATAGCGTCACTTAAAAGTTCCTTTTATGACCGCTGATTGGACGAATGATCTCTAATCCAGAACATCCTGCTCTGGAGCAGGTTAGCCGTGTGGCATAAGTAACCAGGGTGACAGAGATTGATTAAATCCTAGATTTACATAGTAGCCAAAACCCAGGATTGGTGCAAACTAATCCTGAACTTAGCTGACTAACCAGTTAATCCGGCTTCATGGTACAGGACCCTGGAGTGTCTCAGTTTCAAGATGACGATGGCTGATTGCACCCATGTTTTGCTTAAAAGTCACTCAATACAGATACTTTATGGAAAAATTGGGTTGATTAAATTTTATATTACATACTGTATTAAACATTTTATTTACATTTCATGGGTGGACTGTAACTTTGTTAGAAGTATACATACTGAGAATAAATGCCACATTTCTATCCTGTAGGTATTTAAACTGCAATTTCAATTCTTACCTGTCCTAAGAATCTTTACATTTCTTGTTCAATCCTTCCATCAAGTAGGAAAATTCTCCATTTATAGGCTTCAATCTAAACATCCTTGAAATATTCCGAGGCATTGTATCCTTAGTATTTTATTGATATATCTTTGACGACACTTAAAGCATTAAGTCTTTTCTCAATTGGATTCCATTTTGGATGCAGTTTTCCCCCATTCTTCTTTATGATCTAATTCTTCTGGAAGGAGAGCTTTAATGCATATGTACAAAAAATATAATTTTCTTCCAAAAAGCTTAAATCTTCTATGTATTTTAGGTGGTGTGTGTTGTTCATAACTTCAAAGGAAAACAGCTCCTGGATGAGGATTCCTCACCGGATCACCAGACTAGCAATCCGATGATCAGTTCGTCCAGAATGGAGACACCGCTAGAGAAATACATCGCCTCACAGGTACACAGCGCTACACACAAAAGCAAAGCACTTACACCGTGTGCAGAGCATTCAGTTCCCTCTCAAGGGCCCTAATTGTGTCAGTTTGAGGGCTCTTATGAAGATGTGTATCCATGCGCTGCCATCCCTCAGGTGACAGATCTGAGAATGGATGAGGAGGAGTATTCTTCTAGCACTCTCAAAGAGCGTCTCATGGGCTTCTTTAGCTGGATCGCAGGCAAAAGCAACTGCTTCAGACGCCTGCAGAACACAAGGCAATAAACGTATGCGCACCTGTGTGAGGAGCTCCGGATGCCAAGCCTCTGGATTGCCGCCACACAGCATTAAAACTGCCTAAAACCCAAACATCACCATACTGAAACATTGCTTGCAATTACATGAGACTAATTATAGCATACACAGAGTGTTGGCATCCCCAGCTGCATGTTTTACCGCCTCCGCAGTTCAGTCTTTATTCTTGCATCTGAACTTCTGAACTGAAAAATGGTATTTTTGTAGCAATAATATTTGTGTGCTTTATGTAATTCTTTCTCAACCCGAAATCTGTGTCTTGATTTGTAAAAATAGGCATCTTAATCCAAAATCGTGTCTTTTTAACAGCTAGATATGTTTCTAAAGGTCTTTCTCAATTCTCAATATAACATGTTTTCTTCATTTGCACATTGACATTTATTTAATTGTTGCCAGTTGAATTATTTTGATTCTATTTGATGAAAAGGCTAACAAAAGCTGGTCCTACTAGTTGGAAGTGACCACATACAGTGGAGATTTGCACCATCTGGTGGTGGGAGCCACCTATTTCTATAAATCTACACATTCATTGATCTCACATGACAGAAGTGCAGTTTATGCTAAATAATTTTTTCAACAAAACCCAATCAGGAGCTTTGATCAACCAGTAACTGACTCATCTGTTTTTTTTACTTGATATTTGCACAGTTATATAACACTGAATACATATTGAAACATAAAAGATTGCAGGGTTCCTTTACGGATAAAGATGCATATTTATAGATTGGGTTTCAAGTCCACAAAACTCAACACAAAAAATATCCAAACAATGGTGCTACTACAGTAACCCCATACCTAAAGCCAGTGTTTAGATTACTTTACTATATTATCTTTAATAAAACCTGATATTGATATAGACCCGGTAATTAAACTTGATTTATTTTCTGTATGTAATTATATTTTACACCAGTAGTTTTTTTCTCCTAAATTCTTCTAAAGCTTTTACACAAAAGCGATTTTCAACAGCAAAAAAAGTTTTTTTTCAATTATTACAAATTACGTCAAAAGTACAAAAAAATGTATATCATTTTTATTATTATTATTATTATTATTATTATTTCATGTTTTCTCAGTCCATTTTTCTTATGCAAAAATGCAGTTCTTTTTACTCAACTGCCTATTTTCCTAATTTGTTGGCTTCATAGATCTACAATGAATGCATTTCCCAAAGACAGAACGAGAACGTAATTCCATAAAGTATTATTAATCTTTTTTTTTTTTTTTTTGCTCTTTCGTTGCTCATTTGAGATTGGCTGAATGAAAAAACAACTTTTCAGTGTTCCTGAGAGGGTACTAGTCTAACCATTATCACTCATTGCTTGTAAATTATCTTCACACAACTTCTGTTATATAAATATATTTTACAAGCTTGTAGGAAACACTTTTCGGTGTTTGAGTTGGTTGACCTAAAAACTCTGCTCCCCGAACAGAAATGCTCTGCTAAGCCCTCAGAGACTTGAAGAGCGTTTGAAAATCCTCCAGACCTGAGGCGCTAGTGTCTGCATTCAGCTTCCTAGCAGCCATGATCCTCAACGCCTGAGCTTTTAATTAAAGCCATGGTCACCTCTGAGCCGTGCCAGACAGACTCTCATTATTCTGAGGATACAGTTCTTTATATTTAGCTATTTAGACATTCTTTGAAGATGTTGCCTGCATAAGCAAGCTAAATAATAATTTAATCCCAGATTGAGGTGGAGTTGTTTGTATTGTCTGCAGTGTTTGAGGGATTACATATTATTATTGTTTGCTTATTCAACAACAGATGTGCTGTACCGCAAATCAATGAATAATGTTTTTTTTATGATATTAACAAGCTAATCTTTTATTCAAGGATGCAAAACAAATGTTTTTTTATACATGTAAACATCCTCTCAGGTGCAATTATAATCTGTGCTGAAAAACAACTGATTTTTGTGTGAATTTTGTTAAAGTTTTCTCTAGAGAAAATGCGCAAACTGTTTAGGAGAAGGCGAGGAAAATCAGTTGAAGTGCTGAGACTGTGTGATCAAATGTAACTAGAAACAAGGAACAATTTGTGGTCTCCGATCAACTCACTCTTAGGTTATTTATGAGGTTTCCAAAGCAGCGTGTCATTTCAGCTTCTAGTTCAGACTGAATTCCTCTCAACACTCATTTGTATGATATCTGCAAAACATGTCAGAGAAACTGAACATTGCTTTTGTCATTAGATCTGAACGACATGTTTGGAATTTAAAAATGACTGGAAACTCATTGTCTGTAAGATCAGGATCAAATTGCAGAACTAAGGTCATTAATTGCATGATCAATTAAATGATAACCCTACTTTTCTTAGTCTTATGTTGTAGTTTACCTTTTTGGTTTCATCTTACAAAACCTTTGTTACTTTTAACGTAGAATTTTTTGCCTAACTTCATATAACCCAATGCCATGCAAGATAAAATGTATTGTGGTTTAATTTAACATTACAAATCATAACATTACACAACATACATTTATGAACTGTTAACCGTTATTAATGTAATATAACATAATGTAATGGGACACAGATTGTAACACTTCACAAATCGTAAAATGATGTCACATGACGTAATGGAATGCAACAACACACATCAGAAAAGTAAAGTAACATTTCGTTACAGCATCAAATAATGGGTTATAAAACACCACAACATTAATTATTACGTTAGGAATTGTAAATGACTTCAAACATTACACAATAAACATTATATTACATAAACTCATAAGAATGTCTCAGGGATTCTGCACGATCAACTTTCTAAAGATCTTACAATTGATTGTTAGGGTTGTCGTATTCGGACATAAGACTCATAATTGTAAAAAAAAAATTATATATATATATATATATATATATATATATATATATATATGTATATATATATATATATATATGTATATATATATATATATATGTATATGTATATATATATATATGTATATATATATATATATATATATAATATATATATATATATATATATATCTATATATATATATATATATATATATATATATATATATATATATATATATAGACATAATGTAAAAATTTATGTAAAAAAATTTTAAAAGTAATTGTTGGGGTTGTCAGATATTGAGAACATGCTCCGAAATGTTAAAAATTATAAAAATGACAGTTCGGGTTATCAGAAAACTTTTGTAAATGCTCAACAACATAAAAATTATGTTTAGGGTTTCAAACTATGTATTTGAAGCATACCGTTTATTATATGTTATTATATGTTTTTGATGCTATGGCATAGGTCTTAACAGTCTTAAAAAGGTCTTACATGTCTTACATGGGACCTTATATAACCTGCAGAAACCCTGTAAAGTAGAGTTTGAAATATATAGCTCCTTTTCTAAATATCTGCATGGATTTCATCCTCCCCTGTCCATGATGAAGACAAGCTTCTTTCATACGTTGGCTGTGTTGTTCTGAAGCAGAGAGGTCGAGAGAGAACTGACTCAATACATAGACATCTGGACACTTGTACGTAAAACTAAGCACTAAGTTCAGTCATTGAACAATTAAACATCTTCAATAACGACTTCAAAGTTACCTCTAGACAGCTAAACCTGCCAACACTCCTAAAGCAGTTTAAACCTGAATCAATTTATTTAATTCTTTTTTTTTTCAAACATTTATTATGTTAGTGAGTAATTCAGAATCCTTTTTAAAATATTATGAAATTGCTAATTGTAATGACCGCAGTCTCAATGATACTGTAGCTAGCTTCCTCTGAAATCCTCTTTCTGTCCAATAGAATCACATCACCTTCGCTGAGATCACGTGACCTCGAGTCGGCTGTGTGGCAGACCCACTGGACCTCCACGCTGTTTACGGTCCAGACCCGATAAGCTCAGCTCCGTGCTAAGCAGTGCTCATGTTTTCTGTGGTGTCGCTTTGGATCACTCTGCCCTCGCTTCGTCTGTTTGTGGAAACGTTGGTCCCGTCCCCTAATAGCTGTTATTACCTTGCAGTAATGACTGAAGCTGCACTTCACACATTCCTCTGAGAGCTTCTGTTGGCTCTCTAGCAGAAATCCTCTGTTTGTGTACATGGAGATTGTACATGTTTTTATGTGAGGGCTCTGTGACGGTACTGATGCAAATATCTACCGGTGGAATTGATTTTTGATGTGTGTTTTCTTTGTCAGCATAAAAAATGTGTGTTCATTTCTATTTTAGTGTCTGTTGAAAAATGAAAACGTATGGAAGCCTGTTTGTGCCTCAGAGTATTTCAAATAAAAGGTAAACTAGCTACTTAATAAATTAGCATTTTTGATACCATTCATGATATTTTAAAGTATGTACAGAAGATATACAGTGGTAGCTCGAGAAACGAATGCTTCAGGAATAGTCTTTATGGAAAAGTCAAGATACGAAAAGCCACGAGTATATTTAGCTTCATGATATGAAAAAAATGTTCATATCCTATATCATATTCGCTATTTGAATTTCGTGTGGGAGACAACACTGGACATCACGTGACTGTATTTAAACCAACATTAAATGTTCTGCCATCTCATTGGTCAGTTCCATGCTGTGTGTTCATACGTAGTATCCTGCTCTCCTATTGGTTGCCTGACACCCCATAACGTCTTCTCAAAACAGATTTCCTTGTCTTCATGCACACTTTTGGCTTCGGTTTTGGCAAAATGTATTTTTCTGCTCATGGCTCTCCTCTCCTACGATTCGTTCTCCTCCGCTACCACTTCCTTTCATACTTCGCAAATCTTCTCACTCGAAAGGTAAGGGTTATTATTTTTCATTTATGTTATTCTGTTGTCATTGTTTTATTATTCCATCCATCCAACCATCCATTATCTTGTCGGCTTTTTCACTTTCGGGGTCGCCACAGCGGAATGTACCTCCAACTATTCCGGCATATGTTTTACGGGGCAGATGCCCTTCTAGCCGCTTGTTCTATTGATATAAATTATAATTGTTATGTGTACTTTTAAAGATTGAAGATTGAAGTTTTTTTTCTCTGGTTTTCCATGTTATTTTCAATTTTTAGTGTTGTTTCTGTGTAGCTTTGAATGAATTCGATATTTTACATGTAAAACATGTAAAAAGACATGAAAATTTAGTATATTGGGGTATCACTGTATAAAGAAACGATTCAATACATTCTATCTCTTGTTTCTTTAAACTTAGCTTCCCAAGGAAAACATACCTTTAATAATACATAATTATAATTTAATAGCAACCTAATTTATTTGTCTACAATGCCACCTTCTCCCCAAAATATCACGTCCACTTTGCCCTTTAAGTAGCTACTTTTAATCGTTATACCTACATTTTCTCTTTTTACTCTGAGGCCAAATTGGGTCATATTAAAGCAGACAATAGGATAAAAGGAAATACAAATAAAATACCAAAATCTAGCTATTTCACTTGTACACTTTGGGGAAAACAACATTTACCAAGGAAAACACATTAAACATAGTTTGATTCATGAGCTAGTAATGAGCTTCTGTGTGCAGACAATCACCTGAACTCTTACGAGTTGTGATGAAACTTTAATACAAATTGTATTGCTTCCCTGTGTGACCCTGTGATCCTAAACACAATGAGATACCTCAAGTGTACTGCTCTGGGTGCATCTTATTCAACAAAATCTCTTTTGGTGCCTTTTAAAAGAACATTCTGGGTAATGTTTAGCTGAGAGATTGTGTAACACCATTTAGTGTACAAACTGAGATTCAACAAACAGATTTGGGAAAGAATTCATATATTCAGCAAGTTACATTTTGAGATGATGAGTAGATTAAAAATAGAACAATGAGAATTTTTATTTTTAGATTATGACTTTTCTTGTGTTATCAGCGTATGACTGGAACTATAAAAGGCTCCTGCACAATTCTTCAAACTTGTGCACAACAATACATTTCAATAAAGTATTAGTCAATATTTTATCGTATAGATGGAATAAAATGTACTTATTTTGAGAATAAAAATGAAAACATTGAAATATGGATCCATAAATGGTTTACATAAATGATTAAATTACTATAATGCCTCCCTTGAAGTCTCAACTCAAAATAGCTGCATAATTTTTATCCCCTCTTGAAGGGGATAAAGACCATCCCCTTTCATATGTTGCTCATGAATCCTGCAAATCAGATGAGAGAGGACTGACACAATTCATAGACAGTCGGTAAACAAAAAAACACAACAAGTTCTGTCATTGGGCAATCGTACATCTTCAATAGCGTAAGACTGTGCATGTGTCGTCAGCCAATGACTGGGTCTAAATCTGGGCCTAATCACATGCCACATGTCTCTGATGGCAAGGTTTGGTTTTACAAATCTTCAGAGACTTCCTCACGCTAAGTGAATTGCAGATATCAAAATTTTAAAAGCCGTTCAAATAATTTTACTTACAATAAATCTACCTGTTTCCATTAGAGTTGTCAGAAGGGAGTGGCCACATTACACCTATTTGTAAAAAGAGTTTATCCAGAGGGCATATTAATAACCCAGAATATTCTTTTGAAAGTTTTCATTATTTGGTGCTTGACTTGATTTCCCCTTGTTGTGTGAAATGCCCTGCTGATGTGACCAACGCTTAAAAAAAGCAATAATGTGATTATTCACATCCCATTAAGAAAATTTCCTGTCGATTTCCCTTCAGACGTGATGTATTTTTATTGAAATATACATATATATATATATATATATATTATATTATTGTGATAAATGGAATAATAATCCAACAGAGAAGCACTTAATCACAAAAATCTAAAACCTGCTGCAGTGTTAAACTTAAAAGCAAAGTGTGTGTACAGTGCAAATGTCAGATAAGCTATGTTTATTTTTTAATGTTTGTGCTGTATATGTATGTGGCAGGGAGTTGTGGGCATATACTGTAAGTACATATTGTACTGTATTTATATCTGAAACTCACATTACCTGTAGTGTCGTAATGGTTTTCCATGTACCCAATGGACTTTATTATAATTTTTTTTTTTTTACATTTACTTATTAAATGTCTTGAGTTACAGAATTTTCTCAATTCATTCCATTCAGTCCTTTAGGTCTTGGAAATCATGGCCTTTTGAACTGTAGAGAAGATAAATTCGAACGTTTGAATAAAAATGTTCATTCGTAAGCCTGTGAAGTCTCTTCATTGCAGACTGTTGATGTTTATGTTTTATTGAACTTGTTTAAACTGCTCTGTGGCACTTCTGACTCTTGACTTCTGGAAAATTGGATGCTTTGCTTTAGAGAACCTGTAAAATATGAGAGAACGTGATGTGGTGTGGAGTCAAAGGCGACCCGCTGTTCTGCCTCCATTCTGACTTGCACCAAATATCCTGAGGAAAAGAAGACAAATAAACCATCAGGAAAGATGGAACGATTTTTTTACTGTCAATCGCAAAGGTTGAGTGTCAAGTCTACGCTTGTCTTCATAATATTTTTGTTTTATAACTTATGGTTTCTAATAAATTAATTTGAGTGGTTCATTTGACACGTTAAAGTGTCACAAAACCCTTAATTACTTTTTTTATATTATACATTGTTCTCTGCTGAAGACTTTTACTTAAACCATTTCACACATGGAAATAACCTATATAAACATATATGTATATGTTTTAGTATAAATTTGGTATAAGTTTTTTTTATATATGTGACATATAAAGTGCCTGTTTTTCTATATTATATGTACATATATGCATGTATCTATGTGTGCATATATGCACATATATGTTCACCTATATGTTTACCTATATATTTTATCTCCAAATATTAAAATCCATAGCTACTAGACAGCATAAATAAAAGCCTAACATTTAGAAAATTACATTTTTTATTTACTTAAGAACAATTAAATAGTACAAGAATAAAACATAGCACAAAATAAGACAAAAACAGAATAACAATAACAGAACAAGGCTTGATAGACAAAGTAAAAAATTACTTTGTAAATGTTTCATGTGACATAGCTTTTCATCTCTTCTCACTTAAATTTCTTAACATGCCAATTAAATGTCAAAGGTTTCATATTTGCCTATATATCTCCATATATGTTGTTTTGAAATGAGTTGATGTCATTGGGTTCCTGTAAAAACTAAACTATATATAGTATATATAATCAGCAAGTAGTTTAATGAATGTGTTATAAGTGCATTAATATCCACAAGATGAGAATCTACCTGTACCTGTTGTCTGACTGGGATCTGTCTCTGCTTGAGTCAATTTAGTTAATTGTGTTAGAGATTCATGTGTGCACGTTCTATATAGAAGCGCTGTTTGCTTTCCCACATGTGTTTATGCATGATAACACCCCTTTTTATGCAAACTCCACTCACTGGTATCTCATTACCTCATGACTTACTACACCACTTTTTTAGGGGATTTGATGGCATACATCTCAACATGAAATGATTGTTAATTCAGTTTGTATATTACAAGGTGTTGTAATTTGCTCGATATTAAATCTAAAATCTAACAGATCAATGTTTCATCACTCCACACAGCAGGTTTCCTTGTCAGACCTACACATTGGGTTTTGTCCCACTTTACAGTTTTATAAAGAGTTTAATATTCACATTTATAAAGCATATGCTCTATAATGAATTACTTCTTTCTTAAGAACTTTCTTACCATGTTATCCAGAGAAATCCCTCTATGCTGTCTTCTTGGTCGTCTCTCTGATTTCTGAGAAGTGTTCTGCAGGTTTGCTTTCAGGCCATGCCTTACCCGGGGCTGTAAAGGACTACAGAGACATTCATATCGATTCCGTCGTGCTAGGAGGCCGGAGAAGATTCTGTTTGTTTCTTTGTGCTTTTGTCTCTGCTCGCCACGTACCAACGGGCTTCTTCGGAAACCCCTCTGCTTCAGCATCCTGTGTCTGACCCTGCTGGGTGGCTGTGACCTAAGGTGTGTAGCCTTAGAGGATTGCTCATCACACCATTCCAGTTTGTGTTCAGATGTATTTTTCCAAACAGCTTTGTGGTTCTTAGATTCGTGCTTTTCTGAAAAAACTTCCAAATAGCAGCATGTGTTGGTTGCTTTGTTTGATTCTGGAGTTCCTTTGATCATTAGCTGGTGACCTGTTGAGTTCTCACTGATATTATTTTTACTCTGGTTTTTTGTGTTTCTAGGAGATTTTGGTGGACTTTTGGGCTCAAAACTTGAGTCTCTAATACGGTTCATGTCTGGTGTGGCAGATTTAAGAACATGAGTGATTTGACGGGCTTTCAATCTTGAATATCTGACATGGGTTGAATCGATGCCTTCAGATGCACATGACCTGGGCTGAGCAAGTAAATGAGGAGCCACAATGATGTTCCTCTCATCCAAAAAATGGCATTTATGCCTAACCTTCTGCGGACGGAGAAATACCTTTTCATCTGTCAAACAAAACAGGGAAATTGAATGACAAGTGATGCTGAAGAAAATTATTACTACCTTATTTGAAATCACTAGTGGTATATACGCATACATACAAACCTACTTGTATATATATATATATATATATATATATATATATATATATATATATATATATATATATATATATATATATATATATATATATATATACATTTATAAATTTTGAGAAATTAGCATGTCTGAGCATGTAATGTGTATGTTTATCACCATATACAGAATCTAAATATAATTTCTCAAATGAAAAAAATCTGTCTATTTTAATTAAAAGCAGTTTGTGAATAAATCGTTGTAAAAAGAGTACAGTTTCAGAAATTAAACAATATATCTGAAAGTATAAGCTGTTAAAGTGGTGAAATCTAAGTAAGCTAAAGTAGTTTTGAAGCTCCACCCACTCCTGCACACCTGTTTGTAATTGAAGAGAAAATTAACTTCCGCTTGTGTCAGGTTTATTCATACAAAATCTAAACCTTATTAACGCTCTACCAACATCAGGCTTTGTTAGTGGAACAACATCACTTTTGAGGAACATTTGGTAAGTTAAATATAAACATTATTCTCTGTCTAGTATATAAAGGGGAACCGCGGCAGCACTGGTTCTCTGCTTCTCTATAATAAGATGGTCTTGCGGTCGTGTTTAATTCCACTTTTTTTCTCCAGGTTTGAGTCCGGCATGGCAGCATTAGATTGAGTGTGTTAGCGGTTTTCACAATCATTTGTTTCACACAAGGTAAGGTACATGTGAAATTGAGGTTGCCATGCTAATGTGCTAATGTAACTTCAATTAAGTCGGAACAGGAATTAACATCTACTCTCAAATTGACTTTTTATTTGGTTTGGTTCGTCTTTTGCCCAAACAATTTTTCTACCTTTCTGGTAATATTTATTTAAAAAACAAGCCTTTGTGAATGTCCTTCTGTATTATTTTACATAATGGGCAGTGAAACTTTATATTTAGATATTTGAGTGAATTGAAGCTAGGCTTTTACTAACCTGCAAAGGAAATCAACAGATTGAACGAAAAAAAAAAAACCCCAGAAAACTACTGCACACAATGCAATAATGTTGAAATTAGTAATCACAATTGTTTTCATTGAATTTTGATTGATACAAATTCATATAGGGTGCTTGCTTCAGATGTTTTGCAGACATGCACACTAATAGTGATAAGGAAAAGTGTGAAAGATCAAGCTTTTAAAGCTATAAATGAGACAAAGAACATATATTTTCTTAAATGCATGTGCTTTTAAATTGATGTGAATTTAAAAGGAAGATTGAACAAACTTGCATGGAAAAGTGTAAGCCCAATGCTATTGTAAAACAACACCTTTCCATTCTAGTCAAAAACCGTTATCTTGGGTGGTAGCCTAGGGTTTGTGACATGACAACCAAATAAATATCATAATGTTATTTTTAGAGGGAAACATTTTGGTTATAACATGGTTATGTGTTAATAAAGCACCCCTCTGTAACAGTCCTACAACAGTTCTATAACTCAAGTGCACATCTGGATCTAGGTTTTAAAGAAACATTAAGAGGGTTTTCAGGCCTTATTATGTTAACAGTTGTATCTTCTTACACTTCTAAAATAAAAGTTAAATTTTTTACCTGCTTGCACAACTAACTTTGGTGCTGGAGTAAAAGTACATCAAAGGAAGACAATTCTTTTTTTAAATCGGATTATAATCCTACTACTCATTCCAAGGCTTTCTTAATAACATTTTTTTTACACTTTTATCAAGCGTGAAAGTAGAAATAAACAGCAATGACTAGTTGAATTTGATAGGAAATAGACTAATTTAGCATGTAGCCTCATGTGTAAAAGCACATGCTGGGTAACTGCAGGAAGTTGTTTCTCAGTCTTGATGCACACTGTGAGGGGAGGTCTAGACATGCTGTGTAGCTGCTAGCCTCAGTAGCAAGCTAATGTTTGCTTTGCATATAATGGAGATTTCCTGAGTTTCATGTTCCTGTGCCGTACTTAAACTTGGGTTGTGGCACTGTCAACACCTCGTGGATCATTCTCTGTGATCATGCTGTGAGAATGAATGCTTTAATGCGGACGCTGAGCGAAGCTATCTTCTGGATTCATACAAGTATAGCAAGTAGACTATAGTTGTGGCTGCACCATGATTTGGATTTTAATGACAGAATAGTCGCTTTCCTGTATATTACATAAATGACAGAATCTGTGGATTGCTTACCATGGACTCCAGTGTCTGAACCAGTAGACTCCCAAGCACAGCACAGATCCCAGTGCTCGGCTTTGCTGTGGAAACATCTGGATTTAATGCAGAGCAGAGTTTCATCATGACTTTTTGACAATGAGTGCAAGGTTTGGGACAAGTAGGCCACAGTTTTTTTTGCACTATTTTTTGACTGTGACCTGTTTGGAGACTTTGTCTCATTCTTGATTTTTATTTGCATTCTTTGGAAGCTTTGCTGTTGCTATTCTTTGCTAACTGAAATTCTGGCTACATTTTTGTTTGTATTCACATCTTTTAGACTTTTTATCTCCTCTGCTCTTGGGTCTACAAATGGTTATCCAGCACTCTTAGAATATAATTGGTAAAGTCAATCACACAAGATACCTGATTTTGAAATCCAGTTATCACTGTTATCAGAGAAATAACAAAAATGTCATTACTCTTGCCCATGATCTATATTTAGTCTGTCAAATGGCCACTCTATTTGATGGCAACTTGAGACAAAAGAGGGTTTAATCTACTCTTGTTTTGTTTTCTGTTGACATTAATGACAGGTTTAGTGCAAACAATTTGCCCACCCACCTTATCTCCCAATCCTATTCTACTTGGTTTGATATGATGTCTGTCCACCCTTTGCAATTATAACAGCTTCAACTGTATGCAAGCCTGCCTGCGCTCTCTAAAGTGGAAGCAAGCGCCTACTTCAAGCATCACCTACGACTATTCAGCTAAAACAGGCTCACATTTCTTTAATATTCATAATACATTGAACCACTTGTTTTTTTCTGCACAGTCGCTACCGATTTCCACCACTCTAGGCGCCGCTGAAACGCGCTTAGCCCGCGGGGCTAAAGCCAACTTCCGCGGTAGCAGCACCCGCTCGCAACCAACTTTAAACCCCGAAAACGAAAGTCAGTCGACGTCTTTGCTCCGCTAACGTACCGTAAACCATTATATAACAATAGAAAGTTAACGTAAACTTATATAAACAACTGAAAGAACATCTCAACCCAAACGGTTCTTTCCTTGACAGGCTAAAAGCTAAAACACACGCAGCTCTTGAGCTTTTTTTGCGCACTCTATTCTTTATACAGGTTTTTAAACAAATCGACTACGTTACAAAGTAACACACTAGCCGTTGGATAATTCAGTTGGATCTCTGTTGCTCCTAGCTTTTTTTGGCCACTTTAACTTTTGCTAAACCTACTTTAAATCACATAAAACTAATTCCTCGGACTTAGCTCTTTTAAGATTGCAATCGCACAACTAGTCTAACCAAAACAACTCATTGATTAGACTTGTCTAACAGTTAGACATAAAATTAAATAAAATAATAATACAAAAATATTCAATTCATAAAAATAAAAAAAAATTCAATTAGTAATACAATTAATAACAACCTAGTTCTGCTTGGAGGAGTGCAACCCATCGTTCTCAAATAATTAATTAGACGAAAAACTCATTAATACAACTAGTACACAAATTTGGCTCTTTCGATTCAGCTTCCCTTGTGACTGACGGTTCTGTTAAAGGCCGATCTATCCATAGAAGGCTAAACTGAAAAAATAGTTTTAGCTACGGTTTCAGCTGTCTTTGTGAATGACTGACCTGCACAAGGCTGTTCAATCCATAGTAGGCTAAACTGAAAAATAATCTCAACAATAAGTTATAACAAACTCTAGAGGGAAAAAAATATATATATTTATTTTTTGTTAGTTATCTTGAAACTCTATAAATAAAATAATCAATATTAAGATTTATATAAAGAAATAAACAAATAAATTGATTCCTTAAACCTATAACCTAGTTAAACACCAAGCAAATTTGGCTGCGAAGCTCGCTTTTATTTATTTTTACCGTGCCCCATTAAACAACAGTGTTAGTGTAGTTTATAGTTTAGTGCAGCTAAAAACTTTTTAACTACAGTCTAATTAAATAAATAATAACCTAAGCAATATTGATAAAGCAGATAGATATTACTCTACATAATATGGCCTCACCACACTGTTCCTCACCAAATTGCGAAGATCAGGAGTCATTCGATCTCAGCGCCATCAAATCCGAAATAGCAGATATTGAGCTTCAGATCAGCCTCTTACAGGCCAAAAGATCCAAGCTCAAGGAACAATGTGTGGCAATCTCTGCTCATAAAAATTCTAATATTAATTCAGCGTCTGTGCACAGAAGGACAGATGCTGCTGCAGTAAACTGCACGCCAGCACTGGACCATCACAGTCCCATTTTCTTGTTTTGTGATCAGAAGAGGAGAAGGCGAACCCCGTCCCCGGGGGGCCTTCACTCCTCCCGCGCAACCAAGTTTTCAGATCCGCACCCAGAACCGGTTCACAGTTCTCAGCGAACCTGAGATGAACACTCTGGTGATTGGCAGTTCCATCGTCCGACACGTCCAAGTGACTGTCGGTACGAACAAAGCACGTACGCACTGCTTCCCCGGTGCTAGGGTTCTTGATTTAGCTGCACGTTTACCTGCAATCCTGAAGCCTGATGGCAACATCAAGGCTGTGGTCCTGCACATCGGCTCTAATGATACGTCTCGTCGTCAGTCAGAGGTGCTAAAAGCGGATTACAGTAAACTGATCCGCACTGCTCGCTGCCTGTCACCCGCGACCCAAATTATCGTCTCTGGCCCTCTGCCAACGTATCGAAGGGGAACCGATAAATTCAGCAGACTTTTTGCGCTCAGAGAGTGGCTCACCACCTTCTGTCGAGAAGAGCAGTTATTGTTTGTTGACAACTGGAATCTCTTCTGGGAGCGCCCTAATCTCTTCTGTCCTGACGGCCTCCATCCAAGCAAGCTAGGCTCTAAACTTCTGTCAGATAACATCACTAGGGCCCTTATTAGCATCTGACTAAATAATGCCAAATATAACACCTTTGAACACTGCCCCAGAAACCGACCTAAAACCTGTCAAAACCTAACATTTGCTATCGAAACAGTGTCCATACCACAAAAACAGAAAATAACTATAAACAACAAATTACTTAACACCAATAATCTGATCAATATAAAATTAGACTACAAATTATACAACTCGCAAACGTACTCTCTAAAATTTGGTCTCCTAAACATTAGATCTCTTACACCAAAAGCTGTAATCATAAATGAATTAATCTCAGAACTGAACCTTGACATACTGTGCCTAACTGAAACATGGCTAACTCCAAACGATTATTTTGGATTGAATGAAGCAACACCCAAAAATTACCGTTACAATCATGAACCGCGCTCAACTGGTCGTGGTGGAGGTGTTGCCATAATATATCGAAATATCCTAAACACAACCAAAAAGACAGAACATAAATTTAAATCCTTCGAAGTACTTGTGCTCCATATTACACCGGCAGAATCAAAACAAAGATGTGCATTCTCTGTAACATTAGCTGTTGTCTACAGGCCACCAAAACACAATTCTAGCTTTCTTCAAGAATTTGCTGATTTTGTCGCACATCTTTTGGTTGAAGGAGATAAAATACTGATTTTTGGAGACTTTAACATCCATATCGATGACAAAAAAGACTCGTTGGGTATTGCCTTTACAGACCTCCTAAATTCTTGTGGGTTTAACCAAAATGTGGTCGGCGCAACTCACCGTCTAAACCACACTCTAGATTTGGTTCTATCTCATGGCATTGACCTAAGTGACATTGTTATATTGCCTCAAAGTGAGGACATCTCAGACCACTATTTTGTATCTTGTGCTATGCAGACTATAAACATTAGCAGTAGCATTCAACGCTACCAACTAGGGAGAAATATAAACCAAAATACTAAAGAAGCATTTATAAGAAACCTACCAGATATTACTCAACTTTCTAGTGTACCTGCAGATGAAAATGAACTTGAAACGATCACCTACAGTTTAAATAATATTCTCGCTAACACCCTAGACACTGTAGCCCCGCTTAAATTAAAACAAGTCAGAGATAGACAGGCCACTCTGTGGTCTGATGATAATACAAAGGTGCTAAAAAGACAAACCAGAAACTATGAGCGTAAATGGAAAAAAACTAGATTGGAAGTATTCAAAATTGCCTGGAAAGAGAGCATGTCTAAATATAGACTAGCACTAAAAACTGCAAGAACTAACTACTATCACAAGTTAATAGAAACAAATCAAAATAACCCACGTCTCTTATTTGAAACAATGGCTAATTTACTAAACAGTCAAACATCGACAGATTCAAATGCAGCTATAAAATTTAGCAGCAATGATTTTATGAATTATTTCTCAAATAAAATTACCTCTATCAGATGCAAAATTACTAAAACTCATATTCAATCAAAGCAGTTTAACTCAAACCCTATACCTTTGACTCACTCGCTGCAGAATTTTTCAAATATTGACCTGAAAGAACTGCTAAAAATAATCACAGCATCTAAATCATCAACATGTTCTCTAGATCCTGTATCAACAAAATTACTGAAAGAATTGCTACAAATAGCTCAAGAACCATTTCTAAATATTATAAACTCATCTCTATCGCTAGGTTACGTTCCCAAACAGCTAAAACATGCAGTAATTAAACCACTAATCAAGAAAACGCACCTGGATCCTACTGAGTTATCCAACTATAGGCCAATCTCTAACCTTCCGTTCTTGTCAAAAATATTAGAGAAAGTTGTTATAGCACAGCTCAGCTCCTTCTTACAAAAGAGCAACTGTTGTAAAACTTTCTCTGGTTAAAAATGTACTTAAAAATGTAGGTAACAGAAACTTGGATATTTTAAAAAAAGTATTAGTTTTGTTTTAACCATATTATATTAAATACCCTTTTTGTGTACTGCTATGTTTATGCACATAGCCTGAATTTAAGTTTAGGAAGTTGGTTCATGAAACAATTATTTTTGTTGTCAAGTCTCTCAACAATCAGAAATAAAGTTATGAAGACTCTCAAACATAAAAAAGCAGTAGATGGAAAATAAGCTCAAAGTACCTTTTAGTCTTTAGTTTAGCTTCACTGAGCTGCATGCTGGCACCCGTTGGTCTGGAATAGTCACTTTTGAAAGCACCGACAGGCTCGTGTTCACACTAAGTCCCATAATTACACACAGTAACCAAGAACACGGACACACTCCAGTAATTTGTACAAGATGACCCATGATGAAGTCTGAGTCTGAGCCAATAACTCGCTTAACATCTACTTTTCACAGCTGTCATCTGAATCTGTCCTATTCATTACCTTCACAAAACCTACCTTTTAAATTAGAATGATTGCTGAAATCTAGAGAATAAATGTTTTTTACAATCATAGCTATGTGGCATGATGAAATTACTTATCAATTGGATTAGCAAACATATATATGCTTAAATGTGCATACATATATTGATTAGTTTTTCAAAAACGCATGCATATTACTTTAGAATTTTAACAGTTTATATATTAAAGGCAGAAATCCATATATGATATAGCAAAACAAATACAGATTTAAAAGATTTAAGAAAAAGTTCAGCCACTCCTACAAAAATAAGTGTCCTTATTTTCCCCCATACATTTAAGCAATTTACTTTTGGCAAATCTTCTGCAATGACACAAGCTTCCCTTTAGTCTTGCTTCTTCTGGAGGAGGCTGAGAGGAACAGAGATGCCGTGCAACCATGGGCTTCCCTGAGGCTTTCCAATCCATCTGCTCTCTCAGCCATTCATGTGTTTCCATCAGAGAAAAAAATAAAGACATTTAAAGCATCAGCTTCTTCGCTGATGCCATACTTCCTTAGGGTGAAAGTGATAAATTAAACATTGCACGTTACAATTTAGATACAAAATATCAATTTTTTTCTTTGTTCTCTGTGTGGAAGAGTAAAGAAACTTGGATTCTAACCAGACTGGGCTTGTTTTTTTTTCTGGCCCAATCCAGACTTCTGGAATATTTTTGAATATAAAAAAAAAAACTGCTTGTAGATTTCAGCAATGAAGAGGAAGGATTGTTTATGAGAGCTGGGAGGAAATCAGAGTCTTGTTTGTGGAAGGTTGTGATGTTTTCTTACACATTGATCAAAAGGAGAAAGACTGTTTTCAAAGATTTCTTAGAATGAACCCATTTATTGTGGGTTTTATTTGGCTTGGGTTGTGTCTCGAATTTGTGACTCATAACAGTTAACCTATCAATAGCAGACTTATTTATGACTCAAGGTACAATATTTTAAATGTTTGTTTTTGTTACAAAATTACCCAGTTTTAAAGCTGAATGAATATTCCCTAGATTTGAATAGGTTTATCACAAAATTTCCCATCAAAATATTGCAATGCACTCTAAAACATTCATATACGCAATTGTGATTCGTGTCAGACAGCAATTGGCTAATTTCTTCTGGTTTTATTTTTGTGGGTGAAATGAAAAAGAGGCATATTTATATGGAGTTATATTTAAAGAGATGAGAAGTAGACTTCATCAGACTTCCAGGTTTTATTTGTGATGAGCAGTTGAAGAGAAAAATCATTGTGATGCAGCTCCAGACAAATTCTGCTCACTAATAAATGATGGTATATTAAATAAATATAAATTAAATAAAGCATGTTAGGTCATTTAATTGGCAGAATAACCCTCATCATCCCACCTCTAGGGTTTTCTAAATTCTTTACATATCAAGGCAATTACACAGGTTAGCAAAATTTATGCTGTGCTCTATTTTTTCAATAGACAAAGTTCAAGAACATTACTTTCTTCTGTCAAAACACTGACTATCCGCCTAAAAAGAAAGACTATGTATAAAAACCTATATAATCTATTAAAATAATTTATTAGAATATGGTCAGCTGATGGTGGTCTCGATAAGATGATCATGATCTGGAAAGAGTCATCAGAGGACTGCTTGGATCTGATCAGTCAAACAATGCTTCACTCTTACATCAGCATGACACTTTCTGCTTCTTGGTCCAAACTCTCAATGATCTCTCTATGCTATTGGAGAAGAAGGAGGTGCCATCTTCAAAGCTTTTTTTCTGAATTATTTCTCAGAACGAAATTTAACTCGGAACAAAAGGAAAATACTCTTAGCCATCTTAACCAGGGCAGTTGTGGTCTTATGGATAAGGAGATCAACTTGTGATGGGAAGGTCGTCGGTTCGATCCCCAGATCCACAGAATTGAAGGTGGTGTTAGCGATGAAACACTTGCTCTCCCATCTTCAACAACCACAGCTGTGGTGCCCTCGAGCAAAGCACCAGTTTCCCGACTGCTCCCTGGGTGCCGCAGTCATGGCTGCACACTGCTCCGGGTGTGTGTTCACGGTGTGTTTGTTCACTGCTGTGTGTGTACACCAGGAGGGGTTAAATGCAGAGCATAAATTCTGATTATGGGTCACTCCATATCTGGTCAACTTGTCAGTTAACCTTTCACTAACTGTGACAAAGAAAATGTTGGCCAGTAGGTGTCTTAAGTAAATATAAATGAGTGATATCCTTGCTTGACCACATCCTGATGGAATTTTCAAAAGCATTTATACATGGAGCTGAATAAACAACTGCGCATTCTTGGGCCTCAGCCTTTAACCATTTAAATCTCTTTTTTTCTTTTGGAGCTTTTAAGTGTTCTTGTTATGCAAGGTCATCATTTTCAACTAGAATTTTCTGATGGTCTTTGGATACTGTTTAGGTCTACATTTAGGTTGGAGAGTGTTTGAGGGAAACATGGGAGGAAAACATGTCTTGTTTTGTTATAATGACAGAAATGGTATCAATAAAAAGATTTGTTCACAAAAAAATTGCAATGCAAAAAAAAAAACTAAATCCCAACCATATTTTTAATCAGTTTGCAATTTATTACATAGAATTATATTAGTGCACCACATACAAAAACCAGTAACTAAAACAATCCACTCATTTCTTTACCCATGGGAGCATTTAATTTAATTTGATACATCATAATAAAATGTAAACATTTTTGGAATGTCAGCTACGTCATAAGTTGCACACATATTCATTTATATGAGCAAAGTAGTTTAACAACAAAAAAATTCAGTCCAGTTGGAGAAATGTATATTATACCTAAAGCAATAGCAAAGGACAAGGATGATGAATTATAATATAAAGCTCCAATCACTATCTTTATTATTAAAATAACTCTCATTTTAAAAAACGATCAGTCTTATTTTATAGCTGTTTATCAACAGAATGCAAGCGCATGCTTTTGGTTTATTTTGGCGATGTATTATTTAAAGCTCTTTTTCAATGAGCAAGCCTCTCTCTCTTTGGCAATTCAACTGTATTATGAGTCTTTTTGAGTAATAAAAGCATCTTGAGTGGCTTTGTTCACCTGCAACCTGCCATGTGACATTATGAGAAGTCGACATCTCTGTTTCCTTCATCATCTGTCCTTTGAGAATGCAAGAATGACTCCCATACCGCCACAGACTGCAAGACAACATATATGATAGAAACGTTTATTTAAACATAATGAATATAATTTAATATGAGATCACATATAAAAGCAGGCAAAAAGAGTTTGCTTTAAAAACAAATCTTAATTGAAGCATTCAAACTGTCTGTGAGTAATTTAGTGCTTAAATCATCCATTATGGGCGATATCAGACATTTAAGGTTAGTTAATAGAGTGGACTTTAAAGGTCACCCAGTACAGAATGTACTCCTCATTTCAGCACTGAATCAATACTCTATACTCATTATTCCAGACAATTAAAAACATTATAATGACAGTTTGTGTGTGAGAGAGTGTGGCAGAAATGGAAATCTGATAAATTACTAGTTGAAAAGTGGAAAGCAAATGCTATCCGCTAGAGATGCGGTCACAGCTCATTCTAAGAGATACTTAGTGGTCACCTTCTAAGCATGTATTAACAATCCCATAGGACCCCGTAACTGTCACCCAAACTTAAATTGAGCGCTACCCCTCGCTTGACCTTAGCGCTTATATTCACAAATCAGTGCAGAGCGGTTTCCCTAGAAACATTTAACATTTATTTTTGATTAGCATTTATTCTTTTGAATTTCTATTTGCAGCTTTGCCAGAACATTTTGGATCTATTTGACGTATTAGATCATGTTAAATTAGATTGTGTTTTTTTTTTTTAAAGTTTGTGACATTTCGAATGTATTCTGTATGTTGATTGGTTACATTTACATTTATGCATTTAGCAGATGCTTTTGTCCAAAGCGACTTACCGTAGGGGAGAGACAACACGCAATTTGTTACACAATGTCTTTTCCATGTTATAAAGTAAATGGCAAGATTTTAAAAATATATAAAAATAAAAAAAATTATTGGATTACTGTACCTCTAAAGCCATCTGCTACCTTTTCTAATATGCATACTCTGCTCAACTTCAACGCTTGTTTCCGGGTTCCCTACATGTGACTACACTTAAAGGACTGAATATTATTTATCTTATTACTGATCCGAATTTGTGTGGCATTCACTCCACACATGAACCAAACCTGGTACTGTTTATTTAATATTAACTGTTTAGTTAATATTTATTAGTTTGCAGTAGACAGTAGCTTCACTGAAGATTACATGGTTGTATTTGTCTGATTGAATTCCTTGATAGATGCATTGGTGGTTAGTTAAATATGTCTGGGGTTTCTCTGTGTGTGTGCTTTTCGTCTCATTCACACAGTTAGACAACTAAAACTTCTGTATTGAGATAACAAAAAAGTATCCAGCTGTAGAGGAGCGTCTGTCGCGTCTTCAACGGTGGAGCACAGGATGTTGAGGTGCGTCACTAAGCATCTATTTTACGCATACAGTTACTCTTGTGCATTACTATGCACCCTTTAACAGCCAAATTTGAATTTCCTTGACAAGTATGGCGATGTGCATGCTCTCTCTACCACCACATTGCAACATTTGTATAGTAGAATCAATTTACTCGCTTCTCTTCCTCAGCTTAAAATCCTTGTTAAACACTGGAGAATGGAGTAAATCAGTGCAAACCGCGCCATTTGTCCAGCAGAATTGATTTGCTCGCTCCACCTTCTCTGCATGGACTGTATCCCGCCTACCCATTTACTTAAAGGTGTCATCTGAATCAATGGGATTCAATGTTGATGATCGAAATCCTCAAAACAAGCCCTTTTTGTTGTTACACTTTGATTGGCCATCAAGCCCAATCTACACTTGTGCGTCAAGTCTACAACTTGCCCATTGCGAAGGCTGTGCAAAGATAGTGCTTCTACAGCTGCAACAGATGTATGTATGAAAGAATGGAGTTGCATGTATACGATTTAAGATGAGGTGAATAAAACCTCTGTTTTGTTAGCATCTGTGTTGTGTTTTGGTTGGCTAGCAGTTGTTTTTTTTATCAAACCAAAATTGATCAGTGCATGCATAGCACATGCAAAGCAAATGGGCCCGCGTGGAGACATAAGTATAGACTGGCCTGTAGCTTGTTATGGTGTCAGCCTGCAAAAGCATTGGATTTCAAATCACACAGCCACCTTCAACATATAAAACAATTGCTAACCGTTCACATTCCGGTCTTGGTCTGAAAAGTCACTAATTAGACTATAGACATTACAGTAAAAGTCAGGAAAACCAACATAAACATGTAGATTGATCATGTGAGGGCTGGAGAGTCTCGAAAGGCCATTGGGCTTTAATGTGACTGTCATGATCTCTTGTACTCACTTTGTGCTCTCATCAGGCAGACATGCACGAATAAGATCACGCACACTAGTTATAACCATGCAGATCAGTCAGCAAACAAGAGCACATAGGAATGTTAAAACATCACTCAGATCTGATTCATCCCTAAGCCTTTGTGCTCATCGAATCACTAGCAACATTTAATTACACACTCTCATGCTTTGCATTATTGTTGCTATGGCATCTCCATGGGAATTCTGTGAAGTTTCCATGTCATAATGTATGCATACATTTGCTGTGTATGTTGAATGTCAGGAAATGCATGTTAAGCAAGCCGTCGCATTGAAACGTTCGAGTACGTCTTGTGATCACGTTTGCAATCAGACACTGTAGGTATAGACAAAGACATTTTCTCACTGTTTATTTTCCCGCCTTTCAGCCTGTAAGATATGTAAATGAATATGCATGTGTGATGGTGGGGGTCACGGCATGCTGGGAGCAAATGCATCTAGAAGGCAGTTTTTCTAAACAAAAATGCACAGAATTTTCTCATGCAATTATCCTGGTTTTAAATCATTTTGTTCGTGGTCTCTCATATTTGTCCCATTCTCTATGACTTTCTATATATTTAAAACTATGCTAAATAGGTTGTATGGCAAGACATGAGCTAAGTGCATGATTAATTGGAAGCCTGTTTCTATCAAATATCTCTTTAGATTTGTCAATTTGTAGCTTAATAATAATTAATTTGTTTCTGTCCAAGAGCTTTGTTTTCACATATAAGACATATACCTTAACTACTATATTTTTTACATTTTTTCCAAGATTTAAAAAATATTTAGAGAGCAGGAGTAACAGCACAACAGCTTAAACATACAATCTGGCAAGCAGTTGCAATATTTATTATTTATGAGTAGAATCACATATTGCTGTAGATAGAAATGAGGTAGTACCACCCTCTGCTGGCACAATTCCATTTGGATGTGCTATTGAATGTCGACAGATGGCAACAGGCTGCGCTCTCTTCACTGTTCAACTCTTCAATTACAATTTTATTTTAATTGTCTTTAAATAAATGACACAGATGGTGCCATTTTGAATGTTTATATCAGTGACCCAAAAAAAAATCAGCCCTTTTTTATGAATAGGGATCATTAACTTTTTTTTATGTACCTGTAGGCTTTATGTTATCGTTTAAGCAAAATACTAAAATGTAGTATTTTTCTTGCAAAAAATCGTAAAGTAGAACATTAATTAACCGATTTATTTCTAAAGTGTACATTAGAATATCAACAAAATATATAAATCATACACAAAGCTTACCTTTTCATAGTAGTTTATGTTGTTATCCGCCATGTGCACGAAGGCTGATCGCAGGTCATTTCTCATGACCTCCTTCCAGCGGCTCCAGTCACTCTTGAGTGCATTATTTGCCCACTCCAGACGATCCTCTGTCTTCGCCAGCTCATCTTTCATCTGAACACACAATCATTGGTTTTCTCATGTTAGCTTCATATCTGAAATACCACAGCTACTATACAACTAAGAAGATATTTCTATAGTTGTTACTTTCTTCGTGCTTCTACTCACTGTTTGCCGTAAAATTTTGTTAATGCAAAGGGCCTTCCTAGGTCCAAAATGAAAATTAGCATTGCGCTTGGTCAAGTTATATACAATACTTCAGTAATTATAGTCTAATAACAGCAATCGAAAAAATATGTACATTTAACATTTTATTATATCTTAAAAACAGTCAAATGCTTCATTATCCACTCCATTTTCAAAAACTCTCTGTAATAGTTAAAATTGATGGTATTTGAATAAAAAAAATATTTTGTTGAAGCAATATATATAGCTCACATGAGAATAAGTCCTGAAATAAAAAAAAATCTTCAAAACGATTATATTCCTGACAGTAGTAGTTTACATTTGAATTCCCAGTCTATTTAATATAATCAACCTTTGGATTTGTATCAGTTTGCACTGAAACTAAAACTTAAAAATAGATCATACAGGGATCTTGGTATAAATTTACTATATTTAGGAAGGAATGATTAAGTATTTTTCCCACTTACTGGACTTCAAAACAAACAGACAGATGCAACAATAAAAACAAAAAATCACCAAAACTATATTGAAAGATGGTGGTGTTAGAGTTTTGACAAAAGATCCACAGCTTCAATGTTTGCTTATACTGTGTTAATAAATCACGCATACTCTTATTTAGCAAGCCTTCTGGGGATCAAATGAAATCATAATGACGCCATCATAGTCTGAACACAAGCACATCACAGCAAGAGATAGAGTAAACGTGATGTCTGGAATGGCAGGCCTATGGGACATGCGCCATGTCACATCAGTAGCCTGTGACTAAGAGGAAAGGCTACAGAAAGCTACAGTAGACACTGTAGAGAATTTTTGCAGACAGATGAGCTAATGAAGTTAAGAGGTCTGTCTCATCATTAGCGAATCAGATTCCAGGGACCCAGAGGCATCCTCAGAGCTTGAGGGACTAGATGATTTTAGATGCATGTCATTTCTGACAAACAGCACTGATCTGAGGTCATATGGAAACTTATTAAAATATTTTTTAAAGCAACTCTGAAAAAAGAAATATTTTGAGCAATTCTGTACTATACGATATTTTCACACATCAACTTCCTAAATCCTTTAAAGTCAAAGAGCATTTTACCCAATCAAACAACCTGGTAAGAACTGGTTAGTCAGATTTTTTTAAATTCACCATTACATTTTTATCTCCTCTGTCTTTATTTTCTTCCTACTATGGTTTATTGATCAGTTGATACGACTTCTATTATGAGCAAGCTAAGATAGACTTTAACTGTGTAACAAATTGCATATTCTCTCCCCTTCTGGAAGTCGCTTTGGACAAAAGCGTCTGCCAAATTCATAAATGTAATTGTAAATATAAATGAACTGATGAATAAAAAAAGTAATCTTCTGATATATTTGTATATCAAAATAGTACTTTAAGAAATTTTTTAAGAGTCTGTGTTTTTATTGAAATTTTAAAAGCAACGTTTGTTGGAAAAAATATAGTTTAAGTGAGATTAACTGCCCTCTATTGGGTAGAAGGCAAATTACAGCATACCATTATGCCTCATTTGTGTAATTTTAATTGCTGAATTTTTTTGCTTGTTTGCAAACAAATCCTTAAATAAATAAGAAACAGTGATGATGTCATGAACAAGATGATGGTGAAATAAAACACATTGAATGATAAGAAAATGCTACACTTTTTCATTACTTTTATTAAAAGTTCGATGTAACTGTATGTAAGTGCAATTTAAAGGTTCTGGGACCTCATAAAAATGTCACATGGCAAATTTGTCTCCACGTGTTTTTGTATATATTAATTTATTTATCTATATGAATAAATCCTCTGCATTTTACCTGCAATCTAAGCTATGCCATTTAAACAATTATATTGCATCTGTGTTTAAATGTAAAATAAACGAGTATGTATTTTCGGACTTGTTTTTGGGTATACACAGTTTATACATTTGATTGAAATGAAAAAGCTGATGTATAGCATGTGTATGCTAAAGAATGACAAAAAGTATACACAGAAAAGTATGTTAAAGAAGACAAAGCTAAGAATTTAAAGCATCTCTAGCATTTGTTTTGACTGCAGTCAGTCCTGATCTCCCAGAAGAGTAAGAAACACTTGTCTCATCAACCAAATGATTCAAGGTTTCATTCATTCTTGAGTCTTAGCAAAGCTTACATGCACCACACCCTGATTCCACAAGAGAGTTCCTTCAGAGAGTTATTTCCTGTTAGCCATTCACAGCTCGTTAGTTTTACTTTACACCGATGTTAATGATCACACCGATGTTAAGTGCTCTCAAAAATCCCCTTTATAACGTAACATCAGTGAGCAATAAAAGGGAAATATCTACTACTATTATCTATCACCATCATTTACTTAACTAAGCTAAAGCAAGAATATTAGTGTCCAACCAAACAATGTTAGTTTTTTATGTATAATGAGTCAAGCTTTTTTTTAATTGCCAAGCAGTTCAAGAGGAAGCGAGTCAGCCCAAGCTCAAGATGGGGAAACATTTTACCTCCTTAATCTGCCCATTAAGTTTGTGCACTTTGTTCTGCTTGACCTCCTCAGGAGACCGTCCCACCAAGCTGTCCCATGCTAAACTCAGCACCTTAGATTCCTTCAACGGACACATGAGCAATCGTGACATAAAACACGCTGTACATCATTGATTCTCAACCCTCTTCTTCCATGTCCCAATTCGGAAGCTGAAAAGAGCTTGAAAAGCAAGCTAAAAATGTAATTACTGTAAAGTTTAACTCCTCAAATTTGATTCTTTAATTACAGTAACCGATATTAGCAACATGCAAATAAGGAAAAGAAATTAGCTGTTAAAACACTGTGCGTCTAACACGTGTTACAAAATCTTGACTTGATGAACAAAAAGTAAAACATTATATTTTAAACATAACCTAACATCATAATCGAACTAGAATATAAGAGCTCAAATACAAAACTCTTTACTAATTTCTTTTGGTGTGATATATTTCATGTTAGAAAAAACTAGTTTTTCGAAAAGAAATATCACTAGCTATACACACTTCTCCTAATTTATAGACATTTATATTTCCATTCAAGTCTCATCCAGTTCCCCCTCAGCAACAGACAGAAAGTAAACTGAGCAAAGCCATGCCATCACAGAAAACACATCAAACAAAAGCTGTTATTTTGACAGCAATTGACTGAAATACACCAAGAAATCTTTCATTACGACAATATTAGCTTAGGTGGTAGAATTACTATTTAATATCATTCCACTTCATGATGAGCTCAGCTTTTAGGGACCGCTTTGGGGATCTAGTGGCATTCATTTTCTCATTTTAAAGTCCTTTCACGGCTTAGTACTGCAGGGAGCTAGAGCTCGTTTTATTAAAAATAGCCACCATGAATTTCCAAAGGAGAGGAGGCAGGATTAGTTGGAGGAGTGAAAGTCAATGAAAGGCCTACCGATTCTTTCTCACTCTTCTTCGATGCAAGAGCCTCAGTCTTGACTTCAAAATCTGCCTGGATGTTGTCTCGCCGTCTCAGAACTGCCTGAAAGCACATATTCTACACTTGATGACTATTCAGAAATATTATGTATATAATGAAACTAATAAAAGACTAGATTACAAAACAAAATACATAAGTATGTTAAAGGTCGAGCGGGAAACACATGATCAAGTAGGGTATGTTTTTTTTTGTGTGCGAAAACAAGTAGGTTATTTGACCTATTATTAAAAGTGATGAATATTTCTAACAGGTCTAATTTGTGCTCAAGAAATATATACAGCTTGAAACCCAACAAAGACAAATAGTTAATATAAACTTTTCCCTTTTTAAAAGATATTTGGGCTTTTAAATGCCTTTATTAGATAGGACAGTAGAGAGGAGACGGGAAAAGAGAGATCTGGGGAGAAGAGTCGGCAAAGGATTGGGGCTGCATTCGAACCCCTGTCGTCGGATGCAAAACTGCACAATGTGTCAGTGCTGACATTTTCTCTTATTTTATGCCATTTTGTATTTAATGACAAGACAGTGTGGGTAGGAAACAAAGGGAAGGGAGAGAGAGGAAGGCAGTCTGGGCAAACCTGCAAGCTTGTTGTTCTGATTCATAGTCTCATCTATTTCAGTGAGCAGGCTCTTTTTATTACCATTTGGGCCAATGGCTTTGTTGGATTGGAAGTGAAGAAAAAAATATTGTGCTTAAGTAAAGGAACTTAAGTCGGAATTTGAACTCTGATTATCCTCACTAGTGTACCAAATTGGGCGAAAATTTTTAACGTTTCCATACCTTACCAAGCACTGCTGTTTTATCTATAAACTACAATCACAAAACCTCCATGACTGCAAAACCTGAAAGATCCTTACAATTAAAAATAAGGTACTTTCACTTTTTTATATCTACCGCAATAAATAAAAAGTTTAGATTAGAAATCAGAAAGCAGAATATTGGATGTTAACTGTTCAGAATGCACCAGGGAAACACCAGTCACAATTTTTGGTCTAGAAGATACAAAGACATCCATGCCTCGTTTTCATTATTTTGCCTATATTACTTTTTGGTTAAGTCCAATTTTATCAGGTCATCCACCCTTTCTCTTTATTTTCCGCATATTATTCACAGCAGAGTGCATTGCTGACATGTTTCTGCGCCACTTGCTCTAATATTTAATTATTGGTTAAACAGAATAATAAAATAAAGTTACAAACAGCAAATTTGTGTTCTATTTTAGGTTTTTATTTTCTGAGAACTGTATTCTTTACAAATAAAAAAATTCAAACATTAACAGAGTTGAAACATGATATCTTCAGGAGGAACTGCAAAGTGATGATGATATTTGCATTTTATGTAGTTTGCATATGAACTCTTTTTGCATTCAAATCAGGGATTTCCCAGACTTGTGTGCCTATTCTTTAAAAATTAGAAATAGCATGTAATAAGTTACATACAGCTTGGATATCCATACCATTACCTTGAGCGTGTCGGTGCAGAGCACATATTCGTGCAGATCAGGGATGAGCTGATCATTGATCTGCTTGAGCTGCTCCTCAGTCTCCTGGCAGCATCGGTTCAGACTGTCAGCCATGTTTCTCAGGGGCTCGGCCAGAGCCTCTTCTGAATTTGCCCAGTGTGCCAGAGTTGGCCCACACTCTTTCAGTTCCTCCAGGTACTCTGAGTAATAGCAAAGAAAACTAAAGTTTGACTTTGCAATCATAAGGTTTTTTTTTTACACAGTTAGACTTTGTTCACATAATATTTACCATTGAATTTTGCATTTGAAATATGAGTCCTCCACAAGTCTGTTGTAATAAATAATTTTATATGGTTGTAAGCTTCATTACAGTTTAATCTAGATCCACATATTTGTTCCAGCAGAAAACCTTTTTTGTTAGACTTGGTAAAGTATATACAAATCTAAAATAAACAATGACCTTTAAAAACAACTGTTTTGATGTACTGAAATGACACCCTACAATTATATTGATGAAACATATCTAATCGATCCTTATCCAAACAAGTATGTGGTTTAAAACATGGATAAAACACACAAATGTTAAATAGTATTATTTTTGTATTATATGACAAAAAAGGCATATACAAATTATAAATGTGAAGAAATTGAACAGCATAATAAATATATGTATGCAACATTTAAAAAAAGCCAAATAATAACCATGGTTTAAAAAAAAAAGCTACAACTTTTTTTTATATTCCCAAAGGAAATGCAAGGGAAAGGACATGACCTCTTTGCTCTTTACTGATCCTCTGCATGACTTTATGAAGAGCACTGATCTTCTGGCTGAAGGCCTCGCTGTACTCCAGCATCTCCGTGAACTCTTCAGGACGGTTCCTTATGCCTCTCACTGTAGCAGCCACTGCTCTCACCGTCTCGCCCATGCGGCTCAGGAAACCTGCACCTTGCTTCTTATGGGAGATCAGCTCCTGTATGTGCGGGCAAACATAGAAACGCCTAAACTCAGCTAAATCCTCTCATGGTGGAGATACGGTGCATATTTTTATGGTTAGTGGGTTATGACAACACATCAGCAAAAGTCAAGCTGATAAGTCAGCTTTTGTTGTCAATTTTTTTAAATACAGCACAAAGGCTCTTATTATGACTAAGAACTGTTTCTAAAGCACTTATCTTGAAGGTCACTCGAACAGCTCCAAAACTGAAACGGTCACATAATCAGAGTAAATTCAACATAAACAAAGATCTGTTACAGTAATTATCAGGAATAAGCTCACTTCAAACAGTAGGAGGAAATATATGGCAAAAGACAAATCTTTGTATGCAAGAATTATATTAACATGCAACATGGTATTTAAAAGACAGAACTCCAAGCTGGTTGCTAGGGTACTTTAGGTAATCTGGAGGCTATCACTATTCATTCTAATGAAAAACTAATGGAGAAAGAAAGAAACAAGGTTAGCGATAAAAGTAAAATTAAGAATGGAAAGACAGAAAGGTTAAATGAAAAACAAGAAACATGAGAAGTTTGTGAAGGGAGGACTTGGAAAAAGCAAGAAAAAAGTAACGAAACTGTCAATTATGGGTTGAACGAAAAATAAAGACTGTAGGAGAGATTGGGAAAAGGGGAAGAATAAAACAAAAAAAGAAAATAGAAAGACTAAAGTGAGAAAAGTAAGAAAGATGGTATGGATAGAAGACTCACTCCTGGCTCAGCAGTGAGGAAGATCTTGAAGTCGTCGCTGCTGGAGAAGATGGGATGCTCTGTGATTCGGTTAAGGAAGCGGTGCAGCGCTCTCCTTCTTGTCTCTATAAAATCGTCATTAAATCTCTCCACCATCCCCTTCATAACAAACTTTTCAGGCAGTGGCTGATATCAGAAATTAATAAATAGAAAATAAATTTTGTTATTCATTAAACGTCTGTCGGTATGTTCAACCAGACAAATAAAATCCCTTACGTGAACTATGAGCGTGGGGTGAGCCTCTTCTAAGCGCCCCCTCAGCCACAGGAAGTCCTGGTATCGCCTTCGTACCTCAAACTCACTTGAATCAAACTCGCTCCTTGTGGTCTGATGATGAATAAGCATAGATTATTTGGTTTTAAATGCAACATCCTGAAACTTTTTTTTTCCAAACTGTGAAAACAAATGGTTCAACGTACCTATATAACCTATCCCCATCATTTAGCAGCTAATGCAACCTGTTTGTTGTTTATGTGTTACATTGTCCTAACCATTGTTTCTTTGTTTTTGTTGTTCTCAGCTACTGTCCTCCTATCTGTTCATTTATTGATCTTAAGTTCAAACAATATTTATGCTGGGGAGGTGATTAGCACCTGCCTCTGTCAGAGAGGCTTCATGTGACCTCTGAGAGGGGTGCTTCACTGGTGGGGTTCTTTTCTCTGCATGTGTGTGTGGGTTTTTTTTTACTCCGGGTTCTCCGTTTTTTCCCCTCACATCATTAAAAAAATGTTACTTGTAGGGGTGGGCCATATCATTTCGACCATGATAATACCGGTACAAATACTAACGCCGGTCAAAAATTTTCATAAAGCGGTAGTCTGACGTATTGACGTACTATCGACATGCATTTTGCGCAAGTTACGCAGCTTGTGTATGCCCCACCCAAAACTCAAAGGAAGATGCGAAAGAACAGTGCTAACAGTGGAAGTGTTTTGAGTACAGCAGACCATGAAAAGAAACAAGTGGGCATGACTACACAGCGCAAGGCGAATAGTATTAAACCAGTTCGACTGAACTAGAGGACCATAACGGTGCTCCGGGTACCTTCAGAGTGACAGCGGGGAGTTTAGATTGAGTTACTTGTTCCTGATCACATATTAGTATTTTTATAATTCGCTAAATCTATAACCGAGTTAAAGCATCAACAATGTGAGCATGTGCTGTTTCGCTAAAGCCAGATTTATACTTCTGCATCAATGATACTAATTACCCATTGCAAAAGCTCTGTGCGCACCCATTTATCAACAGCATTTATAGTTGTGTGCTCCGTCTGTGCTGCCTATGCTTGATAAATACTGGTTTGGGAAGAATGCCAACTGGTAGCAAAGGCTTAAGCATTCTGGGTACTGTAGTATTTACAATGCAATGTTATCAGGGAACATGCCATCCAAACGTAAAAGAAAAAAACTAATAAAACATTAACACGTAATATCATTATAGAAATATTTTTAATTATTTTCACTAAAACTCAGTCACACTGACAGAAAAATATATGATTTTTTGGTAAGACAATGGTTTGATATTTAACTGAATATCTGAGTGAAACTTTTATTTTAATTCTGTTACTACCTTCTGTTCTATATCATAAGGTGCAACATGTGCGTTGTAAGTGAAGTAAAGTAAAGTAAAGTAAAGTAAAGACTCTCATTGTGTACAGTTGTATTTTCTTGAAATTGATAAAATATTTGTATTGAACGTTTTGCCATCCAAAATATCGTCTCATATCATTGTCTCCATAATTCCCAAAAATATTGTGATATTATTTAAGGGACATATTGTCCACCCTTAGTGCCTTGATTGCTTTATTTCAGATCAAAGTAGATTTCAGAAAATCAGAAATTAAAGGTCAGTTTAAATCAACAATTTCCTCTTACTAATAAACTGTACTTTTCAATCCCTAAGATAGCATTATATAGTAGTTTTATTTTTACCCCATTAAATTATACAATAGGAATTCCTATCTAACTTTTAGTCCACACTAAGCCTTTGCAAAGCTGCTTTGAAGCATCTGCTAAAAAAGTTCTACAGTAGATTATGTTGATTGATTTTTTTTATTGATTGATGGAATTTTACAAATAGGTTGTAGTCTTTTAAAGAGCATTCCTCTAATCCTCGTACCTTAGTCGAGACTCGATAGGTTATGTATGTCTCAATGGCTGTCACATGACTCTCAGGGTTATCCACTGTGACAAAAATATCTTTGGCATCAGCATCTTCCTGCTCTTCTTCAAACTTGTATTGGTTGATCATTGAAGCTGGTGATGTCTGCATGGATGCTTTGAGAGAGTTCCCATCTGTCAAACTCGTACCCTAAAGTTTGAGAAACATTAACACTTAGAACAAAGATAGGTGAACAGAAGGTGAATAAACAAGCCATGTTTTTAGCCAGATGGACATGGGCTGGATTGAGAATTTGAGAGACAATAATATCTCTCCTTTAACACAAATTGGGCCTTGTGACTTGTATTACACTAAAAATACTGCGGCTGGAATCTAGTTTCAAAACTCTAAAGTAAATGGCTAACCATAAAACTGAAGGGATGAAGGATGAAACAAATCACATGATTACAGAGCATTCCTTCTATGAAAATACAATACAACTGTTATACAATAAATGTGATATCCAGAGCAAACTAAATGTTTCAAATACATATGTTAGTGTTGAACATTTATTCATCCCAACAGAGTTACTCTTGCTTTTACTGGTGTGTTTCAAAGCAAGCTTCAGGTTCCAGCATCCATCTAATAAAAATCCCATAGCATAATGTGACCCCAGAACACACATCTTCCTTGAAACAAGCAAACCCACTTGACAAAATAAAAAGCACAAATCCCAAATAAATTTATTTATTTTTAAACCATGAAAAATGACACTCATCTGTAAAATGTATACCTCAAATTTCTATTGTTTGTGACACTATAAATTGATCCAATTTTAGATTGCATTTACACTGAATTCGTCCGCAAATAAAGCACAAAACATTGGGATTTAAATTTCTATTAATTTACATATTACTCCAAAAAGAGATTTATATTCTGCTTCTTGAGTTAATTTGTCAAAAACTATTAGAAAACTTTTTTATAAATACAAAACAAAACAACGAGTTAATTAATCCAAAGTGCACAATTAAGAAAAGCAAAGCACTGCATGTTGGAGTAAAGAGTAAAATTACCAACTGAGATGACGACAATCTACTTTTTATTGTAAATCAGCACTTTGTGATGATGGATAGAAAAACCTGTTAACTTTGTTGCCGTTCTTGAAGAACAAATTTAACAGGAGAACGTGACAATATCTTTTATTCAAACTTTTTCATGCCGTTCTAATCCCACATTCACATCCCTCTGGCTTCACTAGAGCTGCAGGGAAAGAAGGCTTTAGGTCTGTTTCCTGTCATAACAAACTGGAACACAGTCAGCAAAAACCCTGCTGCTCTAACCAGCAACATCATCTTTCTGCCAGTCAACAAAATCCACAGTATACTCTCGAAAACACTTTGACTATGCTGCTAAGATTGCTCTTTTGTAGTTATAAACTGTTTTGTGTGGATGCAGTGGATTCTAGGGTGATAAAAGTTGTTTGAACTAAATGTTGGACAGTGACAGTTTTGAATACGTTTTGTAAAATTTAGATGCAAAATACACTGGGAATGCATTAAAATGTGTCTTTTATGCAATGTAACTGGGTGACCTTTGTTGTTTTGACTGTTTCTCAATAAATATAAATGCATTGAAAGATTGGTTTACTTACATAAAAGAATAAAGTCTACTTCCAAGGTAACAACCTGATATAGAAATAGTTCGATGTTTCTGAACTCGATTATAATTATCAAAAATTTCATAAAGACGTTAAACAAACAAACAAACAAAAACATTTGAAAACGCTTGATAGTTAGCCTGTGAAACAAACAAATCACAGCCACACACACTCATGATTGATTTTAGGATGTTTATTTGTCATTTAAAACCTAATCCAGTAACGGAGCTAGGTTCAAACGAGTTGATGACCAGTTTACCTTACCTTGCTGAAAACTTCCAAGTCATCGTCTTCATCGAGGTCTAACGTTTGTCCATCGATGTCAGGAGGTATCGCAACCGAAGGTCTCTTATCCGAGGGCATGGAGTTGTTGACGACAGGGTCACTCATCGCTGCTTAAATCACTACTTTGTTTCAAGTTTTCGGGACTTCATCAGTTTTCCGCACAACTCAAAAGCTCAGACGGGGCGGATCGGGCTCTACTGCGCAGAATCGGAAACTGCGAAGAGAGGGAAGAGGGCTGCAGACGTGAAGCAGTATGTATGACAGTTGTTTGTCAACATTAGTTTTATATTTTAAAAACGTATTTTGTGACTTCCTGCCTTTAAAATATGTCAACGTTTGAACTCCATGTGCCCAATTGTTGTTTTAAGTAATACAAACACTTTAAGTAATAAAAACACGTTTAGAGTTGTGATAAGCTAGTTTTACAGTTTTTGCTAGCGGCTACATTAGCCTACCTGAAGTTTACTGTAGTGGGCGTGTTTATATTACCTTTTGCAGATTATAAATGAGTCTTTTTGTCAATATACATGCAGAGTTAAAAAAAACAACATTGTAGATTTTCATTTGTTTAAATAAATACACGCAAATAAACACTAAAATACCTTACTCCAACATAGCAAAAAAAAAAAAAAAAAATATATATATATATATATATATATATATATATATATATATATATATAAAATATATATATAGTATCACTTGAACAAACTTCATATTTTATTTTACTGATTTATTTTTATATGAAAGTCAAAACAGTGTGTATTTTGACTTGTGAAACTTGGAAAAAGTTCTAGTAAACATAGAAGTTAAAAAAAACTTTAGCATCAAGAAATGGGAAGAACTTTTACACCTGTAAAATACAGAAACAATTCATCTAGGCACTTTCGACTGGAGACTAACAGGAAAAAGTCTGTGTATGACCAGCAGATGCCACTGTTGTACAAGTTAAATCAAAGTCTCCGCATAATGAAGACGTGACAGTTGCAATTACTGTTCCTTCTAGCTATGCAAACACTTCAGGATTTCATTCTGTGAGACTGTATTATTGGGGAAAAATCAGGCATGTCTAATAAGAGACTTATTAGGAAATATCTAATTAGCAACATGCCAGTCAAGCTATATTGAATTTCAAAACGTATCAAGCGACTACCCTTGTCATTAGTTTAAAAATTCTTCCATAGAATTCCTCATTATTTGTTAGTCATTTAATTTATTTAATCAAATACGAACGTCCCCTTGGATAATGAATGTAGTACTGAATCACATTTTTTATTTCGTTTGAGGTGTGAAACTTTATGCATCATATTATGGTATATAGCACTATACCAAATAAGGTTTATCGGTTAAATGGAAATTGATACAGTGCTCTATTTTGTTATTTGCCTCTTTATATATTAGTCTAGCTTTCATTTCATGAATCCATGAAATGAAATACTGTTTGATCAAAGCTGATCCCCCCCAAAGAATTCTCAAGAATATTCTGCTGATTTCATTACAAAACAGATGAAATATTAGAACATCTGTAGAAAGGGCAACCCTTATAAATGCACGAAGCATGCAGCTGTAACGCTAAAACCAGAAAAGGTCAGCTCCACCCCGATCACATTAGCGTTCTGTCATTTTATATCATTTGCTTTGTAACTGATTTAAAGCCCAAGCTGGAGGCATTTTTTTTTTTTCATTTCGATGTGAGACGATCAAAGCCTTTCATAACAGTGTGGCAGTATCAAGCTGTATGATCTATGAGGTGCTGGGAAACAATCTTTATTTAGCTACTGGAGTGAGAATGTTCAATTCAGCTATCAATTAAAAACTAATTTTGATGTAAATGATGGATATCTTTTTGGAAAGTCATTTAAAGGCACAAAGTGTTGTGTAAAATGATTCAGATATTTGATAAAACCTCATCAGATCAGATTCAGTACAGAGCTCTGTTCTAGAGTTCATTCAGTAGTTAGAGATGATATTTGGAATTTTCTGGCTTTGGAATTTTTATTTAAACTTTAATCTTTAATTTAGAAGCAAGATGCATGTTGCAAATATGTTACCATAGGTAAAGTTTATGTTTACTAAATCCAACACTGCTAGAAATACAATGTATTATTTGTACTTAATCATTAAGGTAGAATTAATGTATATAATAAAAGTTTAGATAGGTCTAGCTGTCATGAGTTAATGATGCATTATGGATGAGCTAAACATGTACTCTTTGTTCTACAACTCTAAAGTTGTACATTATGTAATTTGAATTGGATCAATTACTGCCTTAATAAATTATTTGTTCTTGCGGAAATTATTAAATAATCATGTGTTAATGACTTTGTTTGTCCCTACCTGACAGTACTTAACTAATAAATAATCGTTCACCCACTCTTATCATTATCATCATTATTATTATTATTATTATTAAATATGAGTTTAAATATGGTTATGAGAGCCTTTTTATTAAAATGAATTCATTATTTAATCATCAAAGTTAATCATTATTTAAAACAGTATATCTTTATGTTTTAATTCATACGACTCCCAAACAGGTTTAATGAGATCATTATTAATGCATCATGAACTCGTCATAAATTAATGGTAAAAAGTATGCACTAATGATGATTAATTGCACCTTATTGTAAAGTGTCATCAAAATACTAACTTAAATAAATTCCTTTTATATTTGTTTGGAAACATAAATACAATTGTGCCTTAAAACATTTGCTTAAATTTTGAGGATGGAGGAAAATCTAGTCTGTTGCTGTAAAGTCGATACTGCTGTAGATAAGCATTTAAAATGTTGAAATGTTGCTTTTTAAAAATAATATTAAAGTCATTTTTATTTGACCTTGTTTCCATGGCAACTCTATCATGTTTTTTTACAGAGATTTATTTATTAGTATAACTTGAGCTTTATTGATATCCTGAAAAAAAAGCTTTAAAAAGATCTTAATGGAACATCTGAACTTCTTCAGATGGCTTTTAAAGCACTTCAGCCTGGTAATAAATACACATTCTCAAACATGCATGGTTTCTGTTTTGGAAGTTAACGTTGCTCTGTTTAGCTGTATCTTAATGTGTTTACATTTTAGAGAAAACGTTTGCTTAGCTATGGGAGAGACTTTGCAATGTGTAATGTGTAGTGATTTGAGTGACTGTGTGAATGGAGGAAAAGCTGGCATCCTTCACTGATGTGTGGCACAGTCCCAAATCCATCCTCCACCAAGCTCCATCAACGGCAGATCATAATTACATCAGCATTGCCCCACAACAATGGCCAACATAGATCAGCTCCTTTCAAATTACATTTCCTTCCTGTTGAGCCCATTAGCCATGTTGACCAGACTATGTTAAAAAAACAACAGCCCAAACACTGCTGCTGTTTCTGAGCGAATCTACATGGATTTTAATTTCGATAGTTCTGTTTAAACCCCACTGGATGTCCCTCAGATGCCGAATAGTTTTGGGAGAACTGCATGCTTGCTAATCTGCAGCATGCCATAATAAACCATGTTTTGGCAGGAGGGGGAAAAAGCTTCCCATAAAGCACACAAAACATCAAATAGAGAAGACGTAAGCCACCTGGAGCGAATGCAGAAGAAGACAATTAAAAATCAATTTACTGTCAAAAAAGCTTTGCTTTCTAATTAAATCCACACGCAGCCGAGTCTCACCCGTTGCTGGCTGATGCACAGTTGCAAAGCACACATTTATTTATTTATCAACCCCCCCTCCCCCTCTCACGACTGCAATAGTTATTATAGCTTTCACGGTATTCTCTTTTTAGACTCTGTTTGAGATGGCATGGATTCTGACGAGGACCATTATACTTTATTTCATAGGGTTGTAATCAGGCTTCTAAATGCATTTTAAATGTGACTGCTGTTCAGTACATTCCAGGTGTCCAATCGAACAAATGCGCCCTCATGATCGCTCTCATTAGCAACTAGTACATGCTGTAATAAAGGCCATTTGTTATAAAGCACTTTTTTATTGTGACCAAGCAGCTGGACACTACTTTGTCGATTAATTCATCTCCTGAAATGACTTTAGAAGGTTCAGCTTCCTCTCTTGATTTCCATTAGAACGATATGCACGATTTCAAGAAGGCTCAGTGTTTTAATTTCACTTTATGGAATGCCATTTAATGGAATAGTTTTTAACGGAATTGTAGTTTTCTCGATTCACTGCTGCTGATGTCACTGCTCTGAATTTGAGTGAAGGAAAGGTATGGACAGAATTTAAGTTCCAAGCTGAATTTTTATTTTTATTTTTTTCTTCTTTTTATGTTTTCAGGCTCTTTCAGTTTTTTTCCTCAAAATAGTTTTTTTGTTATGTTTATTAAGATTTATCACCAATTATATTTAAGACTTGCTGTTCAGAAATCTTTTAAACTCTCAATATAAGAAAAAAGAAGAGCTAATTATTTTTATGTTTCCTGTCTGTTAATAAGCATGGACCACTGTGCTCTAACAGCATTTGTTCAGCCAATCTGAGTCCCAATGCAGCAAAAAAAAAAAAATTTTAAGAAACAAAACTGAGTGGAGCATAATGATTTCAGCTTTCGCATGTAGTACGTATTTTCTGGTAGCCTTGGATGATTTAATAGAAAGCTAGGGTTCTATATATTTAAAAATGTAGTCATCAAAAGAAGACCATGGGAAACTCCAGAAATATATTGAGTACATCTGCAGTTTTTCTGTTTCCCATGTCCACCATGTCCAAGTTATTTTACATGATTATATTTCCTTAATTTTTCAATGTATTGGCAATAACCAAAATCCTATTTTGGTTTGAATCAAGAGAGGCTAAATAGTTATAATCTCAGTTTTGGGATCAAACATTTTTCTTTTTATAATAATAATAATAAGAATAATAGTTTCCTAACTCTTTGGCAGTGTAGACAGCACTCGATGCCACTGAATCACTTCTTATTCTGACATTTTTTGACTGTGTTAGACGCAAAACATGCAGAACTCCATTCTAGAATTAATGACTGCCAGAGAGCCACAGACCTGCCCCTTCACTTCTCTAAAATGTCCCACAATAACCTGATTTAATGGCACAATCTAATTAAAACAATAATAATAATCTTGAACTTTCAGTATGTAGACCTCTAACCTGTGAAATCTAATTAACTCTCAGTCACAAACAAACAAAAAAGGCATTACAAATCAATCAGCCAGAAAGAAGATAAATTAGAGGAGGACCAAGTTATACCAGGCTGAGAGAGAGATAAGGAGAGGTGAAAATTCTTCTGCACAACTTGAAATCAAGGTGTGCCCCTTTTCATAGTTGGTTGGCTGCTTTAAACATGTATAATCTCATTTTAATGCTTCTTCTCAAAGGACTATAAATCGACCCATTCATTTAGGTTTTTTTAATTACACGTTTGAGGATTGTCTGCTCTTTGTGTTTATAATGAATTTTTAAGGAGTTTATTCGTGCATTAGCTGTCTACATGTTGGCTTAAATAGGTATACTGCTCATGTGGGATAAGTAGGTTAAAATTTCCATTTAGGGTCCTCCCTATACGATAGTCTCATTAAGTGTTATAATATAAAGTCAGTATAAATATGAAAAAACTAAGTGAATTATTATCTACTGGTTCATTTCTATTTCTGCAGAGCTCCACATTGTGTCGCAGAAGGACGCAGAAGTCCTAGGTGGATAACTTGGTTATGAATATTGGGGTGATCATTGGGACCAGCTTAAATGAATGTAACATAATTTTTTTACTTGGTTGATTTAGCTGGAGTTACTCTTGAATAGTTCATGTGTGGTTGTTAAAATGTTTTCAGAAAATGTTTGCAATTCTCATGATTTGAGACACTCTTAGAACAGGCTAGGCTTCTCTCTGTGTGGTGTTCATTTTTAGTTGTTAAACAGTTTAATATTGGAATACAAGCTAGCTAATGGTTATTCTGAATACAATAACAAGCGTGACCACCTTTTATTGTGTTTAAAATGAACTTTCTTGAATAGTTTCAGGTGTTTTTGTTTTGTTCTTTAAAAAAGGGGACACTTAACAGTTAATAATGAAGGGTATATTTTATGACTGGTTGTGTCATGTTTGTTTCCTCATCGCAGTATTTGGAGACCAGCTTTTAGTTTAGTTTTAGTTTAGTTTAAACTGAATTTATTAAACTATTTGAGTACATTTTTCATCTGAAACGCTTAACTTTTACACAAGTCAATACTTTCACTTGAATGCCTCTGCTTCTTGTTAAGAGTTCCCTAAGCATCTGTAGGTGAGATGCATGATTTGACTAGGGGTTAATAGGGAAGATGGAGGAAAGCAATTTTAAAGTTTTAAAGCCAACGGAGAACTAGGAACATGCAATGAACAAGGAAAAATGCGCAAAATGACATTTGGCTACGATTTAAACCAGTAACCTTTAGCAAACAATGTTTACCTAAAAAAACATTTTTGTTTCATTGTGGAAAATCACATTCCAAAAACATATATGAGTGACAAAGTGTACAATTAAATGGTTTAAAAACAGCACATCCCTTAAATATTCTTGTCATATTGGGGATTTTAACAGCAGGTTTACAGTGCATTATTTTAAAATGTAGATTTTTGCACTTTACATGAATGTGCTTTTACATGTTACATTTCTGAAAAAAGTCTAATAGTTCTACTCTGAATGTTTTTGAGTATTTTTGCTAAATTATAGTTGTTTTTAAAGCAGTTCTAAATGCTTTCATTGTCAGAGTGACCATGCAATAATTAGTTGAATATTTCTTTCTTCAAAATTGGTTACACTCCTTTATCTACTTACCATGTTTAAAAAGTCTTTACATATTCTTCATTTTCCTGGAAGTGGATTGAGATTTTTCCCAGATATATAAATACACTATTAAACATTAGCATGCACAAGCACATAGGAGATGACCCCAACGCTTACAAACGGGGACAATGTGTCAAAACCTTTAATATTTAATGGGCTCATTATGCAACATTTATTTTTAAATACAAAAGTTGTTAATAATGTCTCCTAGCCAAATGCAGTGCTCTTTCTGAGCACTATATTTTTCTTCCCTGATTGCCACAAGCTCTCATTTTTGCGTCTAACACAAATCTAGGGTCATGAGATGCAGATCCAGAGGCTTGAAACTGATGGGGGATGGGCTGCATACAAATCCCGCCCGACACAGCATTCATCTGATTTCGATGATTAGGGTTATAGCTGCAACATCATCATCCCACTGCCAACACCTCCTCATACCAGCCGTCACTCTATTCTAGCCCGGCTCAATATGTTTCATCAATAACCACCACATTACTGCAGTCTTTCTGCCATAATGACCATCAGCATCTCTTTGAGGCGCTTCATCATGTCCTCAAATGCGTCGCCAGTATTAGTTTTGTGGTTCCAATATAGTTCTAATGATACAATGCAGCCGTTTTGTTCCTCTGAAAGTATTATGGAGTATACAAACGCAGGCTTAATAGCAGAATGCTTCTTAAAACCTGAAAAGACTTTAGCTGTGAACTCAAAGGTTCAGAAAGTGTGACATAAAGAATTAGGGCTTTGTTATTATGTCCTTTTGTTGTAAAATGTAATGTGAAATGCTCTGTAAATTATGCGTCTTTGTTCAGCACAGTGAGGACTCGGGGCTTTTGAACAATAATAGGATTAACATGCTGAGGATTTAAGGATTGAGTGGCAAAATAGAGTTCTCAACTTATTATGAGTTTCTTATTTGCATTCTTGTTATTTGTGTTACTCAGCTTATTTGTGTTCTTGTATTCCATGAGAAGAAATGCAAGCGTTCTGTGTTTGTTTGTATTAATGCATGTCAAGCTACAAAATTATGTATTTGATTGTGTGATCAGGATTGTGTTGTGGTATATAATCCAGTAACAGTATGATACAAATAGAATGAGAGAACTTGAAATCTGGTTATAATTATTGCTTAAAATACCTAATCTAGAACGGTCATCTGCCATTGCAATCATGTACTGACACAAACTTAATGTGGATGAACCAACTGTCAAGTTATCAAACTTGTTGAGAATTTTCAGTGAAAGTTTGTTTATTTCCGTTTTGAATAGATATTTTCTGTACATTCTTCTCTCCTAGGTTTTTAAATCACTGTAACTGTTACATTTCCTGTTGTACCAAAGGGTGATTGTGGGAGGGGCTAATACAGTAGCGTTTAGGTATCTATTTCTGTTCACAAGAACGCTTTATCTTCTGTGGAATTTGTCTTCGAAATAAGAGCTGAAATTGAACCAGCATCAGAGAGCAAACTAGTGTACAATTTTAAGCATTCCCGAGTCTTACAATTGGTAAAATGGCACTCTTTTTCTCCTCCAGCAACATCTCACCAAGAAGGACCTCCCATGAATTGATTCTGATTGGCTCCCAGGTCTTGCGTGTCATGTTCTACCAGGTTCTTAAAATGTAGGGTAGTCTTTGATCTCTGAAAAGAGAGACACTTGTAACAAAATTTCTATACACCGTGGTTTCATAGAGGAGAAACAATTCACACAGTTGTATCACTATTATAAAATATTCACCTTATTAAAAAAAAGAACTATGATGTAATTCAAACATGAAATGATGTATCATTAAATTAAACCAACACTAGTTTGTAAAGTTGAACTGAATAAAGCACACTATTCATTATAGACTAAAAAAAGCACATCATTCTACCATAAAATGTATAAGTTATCCAATAATTTTTTTTGTCAAATTCACACTTTGAAAGGTTACTGAAAGGGCACCAGTGATGAATCATATTGGCTAACAAATACATATTGATCTGTTACATTGTGTTTCTGATATTTTCATGGATATGATGTTTATTTGATGTTTCTGGTGCAAGGATAGGGTTTTGTGTGTTCTCATCGTGCATAAATAAGAAGCTTTACCCCAAGAAATAAAATGTTAGATTAAGCCAGGTTACTTTTGGATGAGACATCTTTTGTAAACAGCCAATTCAGTAATAAAAAGTATAAATTTCAGGATTGGCAATCGGTTGGTTTTTGTCTATTTGTTACCAGAATTTCTTAATGTGTTGACTACTATTTTGGGATAAACTGGTAATAATTTAGGAAACAAGCTTGTCAAAATGCATGAGGTTTATGCACTGCTCAGTGCTCCCAAGCTGTTTACTCACTGCTTCTGTGTCCTGAATGAGGGAAATTGGTCTCAGGTTTGCTTTTTATGCTCACTCTCTCAATCCGAAGAGTTGTTACTTACATTTTTCTTTTGCACGCTTATAAAGCAAACACTCCTCAAGCCTCAATTGTAAATAGAAATAGTTAAACGTGGGACAAAACCAAAATGCTCTTTTTTTGTACAGAACTTTAGTAAATAGTTTTGGGAAAGACAGAAGTACATTTCTGTTCTGACAACATGATGCACATTTTATTTTAATTCAATACTAAACCAACTTTAGTCTGTGAAAAATTGTATTATGCTGAAAAACAAACACAATTGTTAAAAACAGATAAAGATAATTTGTTTAGATGGTTGAATGTATGTTTATCAAGTTTTTGTAAAGAAATATTAGCAAGCTCTTACCTTTTAATTTTCATATTTAAAGTAAATTTTAGCCAGTTTTGAAACATGTCAGCATACTTTAAATTCATATGAATTGTGTACAGTCTTGTATGTTCATTATGTGCATGCATTTGATGGATATAGTTCTTTTTTTTAAACATCCATCCACAAATGTTAAATCGCAATTTTTTTGTTTAATCTTACTTATGTATATGGAATTAAATCAGAAAACTGTTTCCGAATTGGCTGTGAAAAATCAATATTGGTGCACAAGGTATTGTTTCTAATGGCTAACTGCAACCAATCTCAAGAACCTCAAACTTCTTGGGAATAGAATTGTCAAGTTCTTCTCTAACTTAAAATAGTTCTTGGTTAAGTACAATTCCATCATTAATTGGCGTACATTTAACAGTAGATTTACTGTAGCCTTTGTTCACTTGACATCTATCCCGCTCTCCCTTCTGATATCAAAGCCGTTCTTTTCTCCCTGTGTTTATCTGCCATGACTTTCTTGTACCTTCCTGTGTGTGGTTTCACAGCCGATGTCCTCGCTGTCTCATTAGCGCTTCTCATCTTCATTTCTGCCTTCCTTGCCATTACTGTAGCCGAGCATGCTCTCTATCAGCCCTGTCTTTCTCTCTCTGCAGCTTCATCCCCTACTCACCCGGCTTCATCCACCTCCAGATACATTATGTAGATTAAACATTGCTCAGCTGTACAGTGTAGTGTCTATGACTGCAGCACTTTGTTTTCCTAAATAATTAACAAGGCCAGTGTGGATTTACTGTCTAATGTAATACTTCCACATCCTTCTGGGGGTGAGATGGGCATCTGGCTGCTCGCTCGAGCCTTGATGGGTCCTGTGAAGGCTCCAGTGTGAACACAGAGCATTAAAATTTAAAGCAGCACATTAGGTTTGAGGCCACAGCAGCGGCTTTTCAGTAAACAGAAGGAATTGGGTGGCATTAACCGCAGGAACGGAGGCTAGGCGGCGATAATGCTGTCTGCTCCCTAATGAGGCTTTTGTGGAGAGAGAATGGGAAAACTGTAATTTGGCTGCTTTTTCGCTGGGTTTTTATTTGCCCGTCGCCATTTTCTCTCCAAGGTATTGATTTCAACTTTGGCTCCATAATTAGCATCCTTTGAAACAACCAAAAGTTGGCATGTACTGGTTTCCGTTATGTAAATCCAGTCCGACTGCATGACCCGAACACGTCTACCGGGAGTTTCCCTGCAGGTCACCACCCGTTAAAAGATACGATCTGCATCCCAATTAAGTGCTTGGATTCATCACGGTGAGGGTTGTTTTTCCTTACGAGCGCAACATAAACAAACACCCTGGAAAGGTCCTATTTAATCAGCTTAGCCTCTGCTTTGGTGCGCCTTGACAGGCTGCATCTGGGAGGGAGCCGTGCCTGCCAGGAGTCATTTTCAAGAACCTTCAGTGACGACCATAATGACTAACCATCACCTCCCATTCTTCAAATTATCGCTGCAGTCACATTCAATAGCAGAAGGTTCAGCCTGTCCCATCAAAATGGCCTTTCAGCCTCAGTGAATTGTGGAAAACCCATGGAAAATGGCACATTATTGTCATCGTCAAAGAAATCTGGGGTTTTCTGGGAAATTAGGATCATTTTGAAGGTTTAAATTGAGCTTTGGTACATTCTTATTCTTACTGTTTTCCTGGCTATACTACTGTATGTGCTTAAATGTCTTAAATTGGCATTACTTTATAGTAATTTAGCAAGCTATACACTAATATGTCCAGCGATGTTTTTGTTGTAGCTTTGTTGAAGAATCTCATGATGTAAACATCCACGTTTTCTCTGGACAAAAATTCCCTCCTGGTTCTTTTCACTTGGTCTTGTTTTGCTTTGGTCTCATGGTAGTGCCTGAGTGGGTCGAGGAGTCGTATCTAGAAGGGTAGGAAGTTTTGAAGAGGTGCATCGATTCTCTAGCTTCAAAGGCATCTTCTAGAGAGCCACAAAGCCATTACTGGGGCTACCTGCTTGCTCTTAATGCAAATAAGGGAACAAGATTGTTAGACCACATCATAGCAGCCTACGCTTTCAACGCAGTCTCATCAAAAAGCAATGAGAGTGGATTCAACATCATTATTGAGCATTTGTTTGTGCATGAGGGTGTCCTGTCTGAGCAGCGTGTTTGTGGTTATGTGAGCGAGTATGAGTGGATCAAGGCACCGACACAGACTTGTGTTTGTGTGCTGTGTACGCTTGTGCACTCATATTGATGTGTGTGTTGTGACTCGTTGTTTGCTGCAAATAGGAACAGGCTCTGTGTTTCAGTTGCTAGCAGAGAGTGCACTGGATCAATGGAAGAACCGTTTTCTTTGAGTGTGAACCAATGATCAGAGGTCCTGAGCGACCCCCCCCCCCCACCCCATTCACCTCATTTTCCTCCCCCTGGCTGGCTATCTGAGAACTTAGCAGACGCCGCTCTTTAATTAGAGTCCTTTTTCTCATCTCTGCTGAACATCGCTGGTTTTATTGCAATTAGTTAAGTCATTAACTTGAAAACATCCCACTTGATCACACCAGAGCTGTCGTGGATGGAAGACTACACAAGTCTGCATTCTGTAATTTTGAGAAAATTTGCAGCCCAAAGTTGAACCAGTCTTTGGAAGATTTTTTTTCTGGTTTTACTAAAAAATATAAATCATGTCATCGTTTAGCAATTATTTCTCTAACTGATTGTTAAAAGCAAAAGGCACTAAGAAAAATGCTACACGCTCCAATTGAAGCACCATCACGTTCAGCAGAACAAAAGAGTACTTATGTAAAGAATGTTTATTGTGGAAATGATCATAATAGGCACTTACAACCACTTTCATTCATAAATTATGAATGCGATAGCAAATTTTAGCCAAGATGGATCTGTTTCATAGTCTTCTACTCGAAGTAGAATTTAAATCTCTCTCTCTTTTCTTCTGAGGATGTAAATACTAGTGTACATGGTGAATTTTACCTCGAACCCTTTTTTTTTTAAATAAATATCGGTAATTAATTACACGTTTTTAGCATATTTGTAGACACTCTTCTATTTCACCACGTGTGCAGCATACAGGTAAATCATGTGACACCTGTCATTCTCCACCAGAACACTCTCAAAGTTTAGTGCAAAATATTTGAATAATATCAGGAGAGTTGTGAAAAATTAAAACTAATTTTAATATAGATTGAATAAAGCATCCTCTTTATTCAAGCTGACCACACTCTCCGAGTCCATGAAGCGCTCCATTGATCCAAACCATCATAGTAGTTTGCATTTACATTCAGTCAGATGAGCAGAAAAAACAAGAGACACTCAGAATAAACTTGACAGAATCTACTTTATGCTAAAAAGCAGCCCCACACTGAAAAAACACAAAACATTTCAAATATCAAATAAAAAGGAAAACAAACTCAAATTAGTTTGTGTATATCCACCACAAAAGCACCAGTTTTCTTAAGCGTACACACCGCATTCGCTCGAATCTACTTCTTTATGGGTCACTACACAAGCTCACATTGAACAGAATCTAAGAGAAACTTTTTTTGGTCAAAGCTAAACCTTTTCTGATGACTCAACTAAAAACTGGATATGACAGATGTTGTCTGTATTTTGGACAAAAGTAGAATAAGTGGTTACTAAAATTTGCTAAACACATGGAACATCTTTGAATGAGTGTAAGAAAATCTCAACTCACATTTCCCGCAGGCAATGCCTCATGTGACTACTCTAGAAAGTTCCTGATTGAAGTATTTGAACTTTCACACCATCAACTACAAATTCTGCACTGCAGAACCTAAAAAATATCCACTTTGCTTTCATCACACGTATTCAAGATTATGTTTACTCATTCACTTAAAATGTAAATCATTCACAATCCATTCTTTGTCAATTTGTTATCAAACTCAGTGAGTCAAAATCAGACAAAAGATAGACCCTAATAGAATAGCAAAACTGCTTGTCCCACCCTTTTTTGCACAGTTTAACTAATCACTATAACTTGAACAAACTAGTTGTAAAACAAATACACCCTCTGAGTTGTCATGGAGGCCAAAACCAGCTATACTATTAATAGCCATCCATTAAGCATGTAATTTAGCTGTAAAATTGAAAGAATTTAACAATGGGTGATGATTGGAAATCACTTCTTAGATTAACTTCAAGCAATTAATTAAATTGCTGCTTCAGTCTAGTCTTAGTAAGCATCGATAAGTATTTCATTTCATTTTCATCTTAAAATTATGAATGCCATTTTCAAAAATGCAATGTAGAGCAGAGATTTGTGATCATCATTTTTTTTTTTTTGTCAATTTGAATTAAGCTGTAAACATTGCTTGGTTATGGTGTGGACAGTGAGTGAGGTGCGGATACCATTGTAAAAGAGGGACAGGTCACTACTGATTGGGGGCCATTGATGTTCAAGTGTCAACATCGACTCCCAGGAATGACAAACCTCACATTTAAGTTTTAGGTTCCTTTATTTTTCTCAAATAGGTCTGCTGAAATTCTGAAGCTTTAAAAGGAAAAGCAGCTAAGTTTGGCTGCTCCCCAATCACTGCTAACCGCTTGTATAGAGGAACACGAGCTCAGGCAATTCCACTTGGATGCTTGGATGGGGTTATGTCCATCTCATGTCTCTGTCCACAGTAACTGCCCCCATGAGATCTGCATGGATCTGCTGGCTTTGCTCTGAGGTAATACTCCGTCTTCCAAGTGAATTACCCATAGGTCAGAGGGGCATCTGAAATCTCCACATGATGAGTCTTGTTCATGATGTCATTTACTTTTCACTAACAGGGACTTTGATATTTACATTTAAGCCTCTCGATGCCTGGAGAACAGATTGTGAAATTGATTGCTTTTCAAATGGCGTATGGATTTCAAAGCTTTATTATTGTTCCACAACTTGAGTGTTATTTTTACCCTTAATCAAACTTTCTGGATTTTTCACTTACTTGTTGCTATTTGCTAGTCAGGGTTTTAAGGACTTTAACAAGAATAATTATATTAATATTGTTACCTGCCAGGAATAATTGTGGTCTATGTTAACCTATGCCATTTTTGAAAGGTCCATGTAACAAAAAAAGAGACAAATGTATTATGTTTCTGCCACTATTATACAGTATGTGGGCCAGACTTGGGCCAGACACTAAACTTCAATTTGATTGCGGGTAAGCCAGAGTTGGGCCAAGTGAGAATTGCTTTGTGTGTTTTGTGGGTGAAAGTGATTTTTCTTAACAAGCTTCTTATCTTGGCAAAAACTAATAAATAACTAAGGATAAATTTGGGTTTTCCATTTTGTGTCTTTCAATTCCAATACAATGTTCTTGGAAAACAACAAATGGCATTATTACATGGACAAAAAAAACCTAAAGTAACCAGATGTGAAAGTTATATAAAAAAAAGAATAAATATGAACTAAATTTTAAAATAAATAAATAAATAAAATGCTATTTGAAATCTGAAACTAAAATGATTCCCAGTAATGGACATTTAAAAAAAATTCTTACTGAGCATATGGGAGACTGTAAATTAGATTCTAGAGTTCAGTTTTCTCGTCACAACCTTTTTAGCTATGTTTATATTTTTGAGCCTCATCAGGTGCCATCACTTATTTTATTCCACCTCAGTAGTCTCTCCTCTCTCCCTCTTCCACTTTCCTCTCTTCTATCAGTGAATACTGGACTTGGTTCACTACCACCAAGTTTGATTCCTCAGCTTCAGATGAAAATAAAATCAGAAAAAAAACTGGATGCATGAATACAAATTGAAGCTGACCAAGGAAGTTGGACTTGTGGATACGCTCAGATCTCTTGGCTGCCTGCTCAGTTAGTTTTATCAGCTCTCCTCTGGTTTTCTATTCCGGCCCGATGTGTTCACTGGAGCCTTCACACTGCACCGGTGATTCCTCACATCCAGCAGAGGGTCACAGTTAACCCTTCAGCATCCTTCTGTACAGTGTTTGATATCCACTATTTGGGTTCCAGTACTGCACTGATGATAAAACGATTATAAAAAGGCGATGAGGATTTAGAGCATGGGAAATGTTCCTTTTTCTCAAAAACTGCTTGTATCATGTGAATGAGTTTTAGTTTGAAATCCTTAACCACAGTTCTAGTTTTTGTTTGACTGGCGTTGAGCTAAGAAGATAAAAATATATATATGTTAGTTTTAATTAAGTATCTAACACTCTGAATCAGATATGAATTCTTTTAGGTCCCATGAATGAATTGTGTGTGGTTGACTGGTTTATCCTCAACTGAATCCAACTTTCTTTTCTTTAACCGAGCCAGGTTGGGATTCAGGTGTCACTCACCTGTCTGCTCATTGGTGGATTAAGTCTACCACCACCCTGGCAGAGCATCAGGGCTCGTCAGCAATGTAATCCATGCACTGACCTCCTTGTAAAAGGCTCCTGTATGCTTCCAATGAGATTTGTGCTGCACTGCTAATTATTTTCTTTTCACATTCCTGCTAAAATGCACCCCCTTTTGCTCCAATCATTTCCCCAAAATGAGCAATTACAGTTTGGGTAGAAATGCGAACAGGAGCACAGGAAACACTCACATAGCAGACAGATATTAATGAAAGCAACACTGTTGTGTGTTCAATTTGTCTAATGATTAAAAATACATCGAGGCACCTGCATAAATAATTCACATTTAATGTTGACTACGCGAGCGCCTGAAGAAATGCTTTTCTGTATTACTGCGACAGCCTCTGTCAAAAAGGGTGGTGTGCCAAGTGATTTTTTTTTACTCTCTCCAGAGTCCTTCATTTACAGAACTTAAAGTTTAGGTTCTTCACCATATTGGCTAATTCTCTACAGATCATAACCACCGGTTCAAAAATTGATATGAGAATTTAATAGTGTGTATTATGTTGGTTTTACCACTACATTAGTTCTAAACATTCAGCAAAACAAGTTGAAAGTTGTTGAAACTTATGCCGCTGTAGAACTTACGTGATGAGTCTAGTTTAGCCTCAAAAATTATGATATTATTTTGAAATGGAAAAGCTGCACAGTCTCTGTCCTTCAAGCTCTAGCTGTGAAAGTACTCTTATGAGCGCTAGGAGAAAGCAAGCACTTGCACATCTTCTGGGAAAGTGAAAGCATTTGGCTCTAACAAACAAAGCCTTGCGGTGTGTTTGTTTTTTTCTGTTGAGGTGGGCGGGTGTATGGAGCCACCTGGACCTCCACGTTATGAGGCTGTGAGAGGGGGCATGTTAGACCTCATGCAGAGCAAACATCATTCCCAATCCATTGGTGAGGCTTTAATTGTAATGGAAATGAGTTTTGTGCACAGGATGAGCAGGAGAGAACCCGCTGGCAGCTGCTGTGATGCCATTGTAAGGTTGTCAGAGATGCTGACATCTTAATGTTGGCACTGCTCAGACGCTCAAACGGTTGCTTCTTCATTCTCTGATTTGACCAGCTATAAACCAGAGTAATTCTTGTTCTGACTTTTGACATGAGATTTTTACCCAGACATCTACCTTATTGTTTTGATTAAATCACAGTTGTATGAAATAGCCTGAGATTTGCAAAAAACACAGATTATTACAAAACCATGATAAAAGCCCTACATCCCTTCTACCCAAATTGCTTATATTATCATGAATTTCACTGTTTTGTTTACAAATAAAATTAGTTCTTTGGATTTGGTTAAAAACTAGGCTTTCATTTTCATGGATAATTTTTCAGTGCAATGTTGTTTACTTTTTGCCTGGTACTGCATCCAAATGGCAAAAACTTATTCAGTGTTGAGTTTTGTTGTTGTATTTTTATCTGTGCTCTGCCCCTTTCCTGTTTATTTAACCTATTTTTTTCATCACATTCTGCTAAGAAGGAAATAGCTGAGCATACCCAGTTTTTTTCTCAATTTACCTTTAAAATATGTCACATCAAAGCCAACTTTTAGATAATCACTTAAAACATTAAAACAGGGACCATGTTTTTCTAGGTCAGGAGTGACCATAGAGGGCTGCAGTCCAGCACAATTGGCTTCAACCTGCATGATACACACCTGACTGTTCAAATTAGGGACCGTTATGCTTGTTCGAAGCTGTGGGTGTGTCTTCAAACAGGGATGTAACAAAAACCAGCACAGGCTGTGGCCTTCCAGGAATGACCCTGCCCACCCCTTGTCTTGGAGCTGTTATGTCTAAGTTCACAATTGGCTTCAAGAAACAGCTTAATCCACTTTTAAGTCTAAATGCAGCTAACACACTGCACTTGGTATGCGTCTCTTAGTTTTCTACTAGCATCTTTTTTGGTAACTCAGTGTGTAGGTCTATGTGGGAAGAATATCATAATAATAATATGTTAAGACACATAATGTCTATAGACAGTTAATGTTTATTCAATAGGTTTAATCAATGTATTTAGTTGTAATAATTGAAAGCTAAATTGTAGTTACATATGCTATTACGTCATAATCAATCCCCCTATTACAACAAATCTCCAATTTGTTCTGGAAATAAGCTATTTTCTGGAAATCTTTTCTGGATTTTCTATTTTCTATGTTCTGGAAATAAGCTATTTTGCCTGGATTGGACTTTGTTTGTCATTCCACTTTCTTTCCTGATGCATTTTTATTTGTCTTTTAAATCTTTACATTAATCTACTCCATAAAATTATATCAATGCTTCATTGCTTTCCTGTATTTTTCTCCCATTATTTTGCTTTCCACTTCTTCCTTGATTTGATCAGTTTTTACTATAATACCTCTCTTATTTACTTGCATTTCAGCCATAATAATCACATCTGCTGTCATGCAATTCTACTGTAAACACATAAACATACTGCAGTAAAATTGCACAGACACACCAAATCCATAGCAAACAAAGCAGATAAGGAAGAGCTCAGGTTTGGTCTCTCCACCTAAACAACTCCATCTGTGATTGAAATCGTTTGCATGAGAATGTACGAGTGTCTGTGTGTACTCTAGCACCTGCATGGATTTTAAAAATAGTTCTGAATGAATTTAGCTTGTTTAATATCAGCAGAGCCTCCTTGCAGTCATTGAATGAAACCTGAGGAGACGAGACAATGCTGTGGATTAACGCTGACCTTTGTAGTTCTGACATTCTCCAATTTTACTTAATTAACGGTGAGCAGGCTGCCCCTGACCTTTTGTCATGCGAGCTGTCATTGGAAACCTTTCTGTTGACTCGGACTGGAATGCTATTTGTAAAAATAATCAGTGGCGGATGTGTCTACGCAACTCACCGTTTCCACTCGACACAATGAGCTGTGGCAGTCGTCGAGGGCCTCATTCACACGGTTCTGCTTAAAAATCTCACCTCCTCTCATTACCCATGATTCCCCTTGGGTAGGATGTAGCAGGACACATTTACTGGTGAATGTCCAGAGAGAAGGGACTGGTGTCAGAAGAGGTGTCGATCCCTCTCTGAAGGTGATGATCATAGACTTTCTAGTGTTCTCCATCTCTCTCCATAATCATATGTTTTCACCTCTGTGATGAGGACACGATGATAAAAGATTCAACCATTTCTGGGACAGGATTTTGTCAACCTGTTGACATGGGATTTATTGTAATCTAAAATTAATGAGTTAGTTCATTTGTGCATTTTGATCAAACATATTCTTTTGGAGTGAAGAACGGCATAAGTATCTGTCAACTGAAAACTGGCGCTCAAGAAGATGTTTTAATCAAGTGAGTTAATGTATTAGGGTGTGGTCATTTATTATAAAAACAAAGTAGTCAAAATGTGTTAATTGAAAAATGAATAACTTACATTATAAATAACATTAAAAATTTTATTATTTGAGATCACATTTAAAACCATTTAGTTTTTTACTGACATTTTAATCCCAAAAATTTCAATGCATTTTTGACAACATAAACCTCAGAATTTTTATGAGTTTTGACCTTTATAATATTAATTTAGGTTCACTTATATCACTATTATCTAAAAGAATATATTTTTGAGGAAAATACACTTTACACTTTACAGAAGGGCAGGTTTGAGTAGTGGGATGTGCGATACTCATTGACGGGTAAAGCATTTTATTTACAGCGTTTTTGCATAGCTCTAAAGTGAGAATCTAAAGTAAGCTGAAAGTAAACTATCCAGCTTTGCATGGTAATATGGTACTGTGTTTCTATTACCAAGTGATCAGCATAAGTTAGCACAAAGCTTTATACCATTAACTGCTAGTCTGACAAAATCCTACATTGAACATGTGCCTTACTCTGTAAAAATATAAAGTAATCTGTAGAAATGGGCTTCCCGACCCTGGCATGCTTAATATTGAATATACACTTTTCCTAATCTTTCATGAACTGCACTTTTTACAACACTACACTACCCTCTAACAAAAAAATGACAGATGCATGCCTTTCCATGTCATAAGCTTCGACTTCAACAACAACAGGCAGGTACATACTATATGTGTTTAACAAAATTGTTTTCTGATTTCATTACTTTTTTCAGAAATCTCTGTTGGCATTCTCTGCCAATCGGGACTCTTTAATTTTTTCTTTATTACTTATTACATTTTTTTACATTATGTCCAGACCCTCAATTCATTTTCATTAGCCAAAAAGCATATTGTAAACTAAAGGCCAACTTAGGGCCACTCTGCATCAACCAGCAGTGGCACCCCACTCCCATGTCTGTGCAACAAAGAAAACAAATGTTGTTTATCACTATAAGACTGATGGTCAGAACTTGACTTCCCCAATAAGAGGTTCCTCGAAGACACCCACTCGGTCTTTTCCTTCCTAATTCCAGCTGCCAGAAAGGAAACATAAAAGACAAAATCCTGTCAGGTGCAGCCTTTACAAGATGGACAGTTGCGCTGTGTTGAAAGCAGAGTAATGAAATAGATTCAGCTCGCTTTGCTATGAGATTTCAAGCCGTTACCGTTAAATACATTTTGGAATCGACGATCATTGCCAGATGGGAAAGTCATTTTCTTCTTGCTCCCTCATTTTTTCTGGTTTGTTTTAGAAGGAAAGGCCTAGCTTTATGGGGTAATGTACTGTGTGAGCAAGGGAAATGGCATTGTTGAGGAGAGCTCATGTAACAGTAATATCCTGTCTAAATTGAATTTGTAGTTCAATCAGAGCCATTAGGCCCCACACTGAGAAAGATAGAGACAGATAGTGCCATGCACTCCTTAAATGAGTAATGCTTCCCCTGAACTGAAGCATCAAATTTGCCCTAATACTATTAATGCATACACAGTGGGGAAGTGGCTCTACTGGATGGGACACAGAGGCTTGAACATGTGAAATTTCAGCAGATATGTTTATCAGGACCACATTGATGACTTTGGTAGAAGGAAGCAGGGATGTAACAATCCGTTCAACTCCAGCACAGTAAACAACTGAAATCATTGATTGCAGAGGGTTTGTCTGATTAGCAGCAACTGCAGCGTTTAACTCTTGGAAATACAATGGTTTTCATTCGAGTAAATGTGGTATTGGTCAAATAATGTTTTTGTTGACCTCGGTAAGCACTGAACATCAGGAGGGGAATTAGTCTGTGTTGTACAAAAAAAGAAAAGTACATTTTTAATAATGTCAATTGTGCAAGTTCATAAAGGTGATTAGGTGTAACAGGAGCACATCCACATTGTGAAAAACAGGGATTAACCACAATAGGTAAAAAGCAAACTGTAATTATGGATTATGAATACATGATGTTGGAAGAAGTTTTTCAGTAGCTTAATTTGTTTGTTGGCAGTTGTGGTGTGATGGATTAGGAGTTTGACTTGTGATCAGAAGGTCGCCGGTTCGGTCCCCAGAAGATGAAGGTGGTGTGCGTGATGAAACAATTTCTCTCCCATCTTCAACAACACTGCTGTGGTGCCCTCGAGCAAGGCATCAGTTTCCTGACTGCTCCCCGTAGCCATGGCTGCCCACTACTCGGTGTGTGTGTCACGGTGTGTTTGTTCACTGCTGTGTGTGTACACTGAGATTAAATGCAGAGCACAAATTCCGGGTATGGGTCACTTTTTCACTTTGATCTATATTCAAGACTAGGACTCCATTTACCTCCTTTTTTTACTAGTATTAAGCTGCTACTTCTGTGTTTCAAAGCAAACACTGCTTTTTAGTACAAGTTTATTTTTCTGTCAATTTGTCACAACAATTTGTCGATTATGAAAAATGTCTTTTCAACAAAATCTGCAAAGTCAACAATATCTACTTACTCTCATTGTAGATGAGTGAACTGAGAATTGGAGACCCTGCAAGTCGGTGTTAACTTCAATATTTTTGTGGCTGCTTTAAAAAAGGATTTTATCAAACAAATTTCCTCTGGAAGTACACTGAAGCCTCTGTTAGCAATAGAGCACAAAAAGACTTAGAAGTCACAAGTAAACAAGGTTTATTTAATCTACCCTTAAAAAAGGGTAAAAGACTAGACTTTATTTCACCACTTTGTCCATTATCAGTCTTCTTGTGGCTACAACCCTTGCCACTTGTTTAAGGCTAAACATGCATAGAAAACCACCCATATAGTGAGTGTGTTTATGTAAACAAGTTTGTTTCTTTTGGGGATCAACCCCCTTAGAGCAGACAACAAATCGAGCGGTTTCCAACTCTCCTCTCAGAAGCAGTAACTAGAGTGTGCTAAACTGGGTGTTTCATCCCATTGGCTCATTATCGTGCTGGGTTCATTGCCAATAATAAAGATTTCTCGGGCTGCGCAACTTCTGAATTCCGAGGAAATTACATTGAGCAACAGGGAGCACAAGGCTCTAAATGTTTAATTACGGCAGATAAAAACAAGAGGATCAATCACTGACAGGAACGAGGACCCCGCAAGGCATCTAGCATTGCGTGTATTGTGGTTGTGTAGAGTCTACAGGAATGAAGCCTGAGATGCACGATTAAAGACAACCAGTCAGAATTAAAAACAATAGTTTTTCATGGTATAAGGACTCCTATTATTCTATTTTTACATGATGTTATACCAATCTTTATCTCTTGTGAAATGTCCAAGTTAAATTTCAAGTTAAAACAATTTTGTGTCCAATTCCCACTGTTTAGCAGGGTTTCATATTAATTCAGAATGCTTGTATTATGAAAATATTAAATGTAACACTATTAGCAGCATGGTGGCAATACAGCTTTGAATTTTCTACCTTTTTTAACTATTTTAAATTGACTCATTGCATTTAAGACACTTACGTTTAAGTATTTGCATTTAAAGCATTTAAGTATTCACACTGTCCAATGTCCATGTGTGTCCAAACACCTTTCATTGGTGGATGTTTCATAATAGGTGCCCTTTAATGTAGAAATTAGAAAGGAGAGCACTGATTTTACGTCTAGGGGTCAAACTAAAAAAAAAGGTCTAGGCAGAGAATTTATTTGTTATTGAACATGTGTTCTGCATCATGTGTTCAAAATATTACCACAATCAAAAGGTCATTCAGGTTAATCAACACTAAATAGTACAAATCTACTAGAAACTATTTAGTATTTGTATCTACAAGTCTTTTAAACTCCTAAATTTCCTGAACTTTCTTTCTATGACACCCAACGTTTATAGATCTCATACTTGTTAATTTTCAGCTTTTCCGTATTAGAACAAATCAATGTCAATGCAAACACCAGCCTCAGAGCAATATTTTCCTCTACTTCTTTCTAGCCCATACTCTGAATCAAACAAACTGTGGAACAGAGCTGATGGTTTTGAGACAGTGGAGAAAGATGAAGAGTTGTTGGAAGAGAGCAGGTCTGGGCAGGCGGTGATGGCCACGAAGTGTGTGTGCGTGTGTTCTGGGTGCCATGTTTCTGTCACCCCTCATCTGTGTGAGTCATGACTGACTTCTGGTAAAGAACGTCACAAAAGCATTCCCGTTCATCCTCTTTTCCACTATTAACAACTTGCTCACTTTGTTAGACCACAAAGTAATCCCACTTAACTCAGAACTGAAAAACAGTGCAAAACAGTATCCCCACTTAAAGAAAACCAAAGAAAACACATTTTTAAAGTAGAACACACTAATTTACTCTGGTTTCATAAGCTCTACAAAATATCCATTTTCTTTCACCCCAATTTCATTCACTCACTTGTATGGTTTTCTATAGTTATTTCATCTTTATCTCACTCAGTTGTAGCTTAGTTTTTAGAGGTGGAAATATTTTGAAGGGATTTTAATATATTTATCTTAAAATATCATAATTTTAAGTGCAGTGTTGACAAATTCAAAAATCATTTCATGTCTTTAAAATAGTTAAAACGAAAACAGTGTTTTACAAAAAAAGTGATATGTTTTTTTTTGCAATATTGTTCGAGTGCTTCGGTTTCACGTCTTAGAAGTTAATTTTTAAATCGTCTTGAGATAACACGTCTGAAGTATCAAAATCCCATTAAAAATTCTGATTGCATATTAATGTGCTGTCTAAACTCAAGTGAATGTTGTTTGGTGATTGGGTGGATGCATTAATTGTCTGTGGGGGTCCTGGAATTTGTGAAGTGAATTATGTAAATCGTCACTGGAACTATTTAAATACTGGCTTCAGTGTTGATTTGTTTCCTTTATATCAACAGTTCAACACTGATCTGTGTGTGCGTGTGTGTGTGTGGGTGTGTGCGTGCGTGCGTGTATGTGTCAGTGTAAGGACAAGGTAGTGCTGAAAGCAGATGGCAGGATTGAAAGGGGCTGTGTGTGTGCGTGCGTGTGCGTGCGTGTGTGTGTGCGTGTGTGTGTGTGTGTTTGTGATCCATTCACACTCAGCCCACTCCCTCAGTGTCATGAGCAGCAGAAACAGCCTGAAGATTTTATAAATGTCTCAGTGATTTGGCAACCCAGCAACTTCAGTTCACTCTCCACAAACATGTAAATATCTGATCACTCGGGGGTAAACACGAAACGAGCACCAGATATAATGACACACCAGCAACCCAAGCATAAAAAAATGAGGCAAATTTAAAAGAAAAAGAAAAACAAAGAGCTAGAAGCATGTTGACAGTTAATTAGCTTCTTTTAGGGATGAATCAAAGCCAGTGAATGAACACATTTGCTTTGGTTTCTGCGAGAAGCTGCCTTAAGTAAATCCATGATAAAGTAGTAGATGGTTTTCCAGTCGGAGCCTTTGAGAAGCAGCTCGAGGCCTCGATTTCTGTTCATCTTATGAAAATGTCACATCGCCGGTGTGGTTTCACACACTTAGATGGGTGACATGTCCAATGATATGATTCTGTAATGGAGCGAAGGCTGCATAGAAATGTCCCACTCATCTGCAAGCCTTTCCACATGAAAAGGAAACGTGCAGAATGTATAAATTTGACACGGCTGCTGTAATATAGGATGTTCTGTTAAAGTAGTTTCAATGACACCCTGGCTCTTTAGACACTGTGGAGATTTTTGATCGAGGTTGATTTAAATTCAGCTGTACGTGTACATGCAAAGATAGACATATTTTTGAAAAATTACACTGACTACTGGTTCTTGAAAACACAATTTTAAAAAGTTGTTACAAAAGCACAGTTTAGATAAATAGCGTAACAAAAATGGATTTATTACATTTTTATCAGATTATTTGTTCTGATAAAAGGGATTTTCACAAACTTGTATGCTACATTATATATTTAAATCGGGTAATTCAATTAGAAAACGGGTGTGACACACATCTTAAAATGTAGTTGAAAAAACTACAGGTAGTGTTTTAAAATACATTTTTAATTTGTTCAAAGCGACTCACAGAAACAGAAGACAGAGGAGGAAAAAAAGGAGAAGAAAAGGCAGAAATTGGGCATTTGCGTATTACTTGATATATTTTTAAATTGGGGGCTTATTTAAGTTCATTCACTTTGGTTCCTCAGATAAGTTGTTGAACATTCGTGAAAATATTAGTTTTACAACTAATTAATGACATTCCTCAACTGAGAGTCTTCACTGTCTCATTGAGCAACTCCTCTTTTGGACTGCATATCCCAGTATGCACCACCATTTTCCATGGAGGTGTACAAATGGAGAACACTGTTAAAAGACCTGAATACTTACCTCGTCTGTTTTATGCCCCATTTAAGTCTCTGTCCTTTATTCCTGTTGATTACTGGTTTCAAGTCTCGTAGTTGTTGTTTTTTTTTATGGATCCTGTCATTTGGTTTCCTTTTCTTGTCTCCTCCTGAAAGAAGAATTATAAGTTAAGATAATTAGACTCCCCATTTCACTTTAAGGGATGTTCATCTTTTGTCCTGTTTGTAAAAAAAAATATTCGTTTTTTTTGTGAGCCATTTCAGGAGTCAATGTTTCCTTTTGTAAACAAAAAAGAAAGCTCAAGAATGTAAACTAACACTCAGAAATTTGCTTCTAAAGATGACTCAGACTACTGAACCAAAAGTGACATTTTGCAGCTTGGCCTGAATCTTGAATTGAAGCATTAAAGAGAAACATACGGGCAGCAGATCCTGATACAAGCTGTAAATAAGTGTGTGGAAGTTACCCTTAAAAATTCCCTTAAAATAGTAAAGATTCTAAACATTTTTTGAGTAGGCTCCAGTAAGCCTCCCTCATACATCAAACACGCATTTGCTTCCAGTCAGATTTCCTGTCAGAGATTAGGCTGGGTGCTGTTTTCCCTTATAAAATCATTTGCTCTTCAGCTTATTCTTCATATTAAAAACTTGGCTAATAAGTAAAATATTCATGGCAATGATTCAGTGAACACAGTACTGAAAACAACCCTTCAAAATTGACCTCAAGAAGTCTCCTTATATTTTCCACTTCTTTAAAACTGCCATGTTTTATTTGAAAACTGTGAAGTTCCTGTTAAAGAACCTTGACGAATACAACAAAGAAAAACAGCTGTTCATGACTGCTTTAAAGGTTTTACTTGAAGAATTTTTCCTTCAAGATGAATGTTTTATTTCTTCAAGATATTTTGATGAAGGTTGAAAACTAGTTGCAACTGAATTTCTTTTTCAAAGAATTGAAGAATTTTTTTTTGTTAACCTGATATGAAATTATTTAATCCAAGGGTATACATGCTAGTGAAGCACAAATCACAACATTAGTCTTAAATAAAAAAAGAAAAAAAAAAGAAAACTAAATTGTCATGTTCTTGAGAAAAGTTAACCTACTTTTGTGCTGAATTATCTTGGTCTACGTAGTTTTGAAAGACCTTTGAAAGGGTCTGATTGGTGAATTATGATTAAGGTTGGGAGTGGCCCCATCATTACTCAGGTTTTCATCATTGTGTCCCGCTTTAGAGGATTTACAGGCTTGATTCTTCCAGCGCTGTCAAAGATCCGCTCTAAAATTGGCATCTGGGGGTCAATGGTCAATCTATGCACAGAAGATACAAATAAAAAGGAAACATTCAGTCTGGCTAACACCTTATGGCCATAAATATCCAGTGAGAAGCAATAATTTTGCTTTGTCAGACTGACAGACCGAAACCATGATGAGATTGGTGGGATCCGTTGACATCGAGCCGTTCACAATTGATATGTGACAACAAGAGAGAGGGGTTTGTTTATGAGGAGTTGTATTTTATACTTTGAAACATGACTATGCCTATGACTATGAATCACACAATCACATTTAGAGTTTTAGACATCTTTAGCCTAATTTTGACAATCGTGGAGATCAAATGTTATGTGGAAAATGAAGCAATTATGTGGAAAAACATAATAGTTTTATTTTTAAATTCTATAGTAGTAAAATAAACTGGTATCATTTTCAAGCCGGTGTCTGTTTTATTAAAAATACACAAATTAACAACCATGCTGTGTTTACTTTCACTTTTTTATTTAAAGTGAGTGCCTAGTTCATTAAATATTTAACAAAATCATTAATTACTTGGAAAAGAGACATCAAGCATTACAAAATCCAGAGTTTTAGAACATTTTTGGAAAAATTTTTCCCAGGATCACTTTTCTTTTGTCTTGTATGCCAAAGAGCAGCATGAACACAATGTTTTCTATCTATTCTATTCAGAAAAGAGAATGCTCTGAAACAGCTTGTGAGTGAGTAAATAATGGCAGACTTCTCATTTTTTGGATGAGCTATTCCTTTAAATGTTCTTGCTTGCACTCTGAAACAGTGAAAGCCACTAGAGTGGCAGATTTTCCTAACAACCTTTGCTGGTTTTTAATAACCAGAAAATAATTTGCATGAGAGAGCATCCAATTTACATAGTAGTGTGCGTGTGTGCGTGTTTGCATGAGAGAGTTAGTTTAAAAACAGATTTTGTTGAAGGAGCTTAGATTGTAGACTTCATTTTCTTCCTCGTCTGCTTTAGGTTTTACTGGATTTTATTAGTATAGCAAATAATATTGTTACAAAGTGTTAGATACACTCTTCTATTTCATTTTTTGTCTTTTATTTTAGATTATCTCATCTAAATAATTTCAGGCATGAGAATTGAGTCTCACAATCTCGAGGTTGTAATAGTAAACACATTTTTGTCTCACACACTTCATAACATTCACACATCCTTGTAACTACTTTGGACCTTACCTTGTTCAGAATATTAACAGGGAAAAAACACACATTTTGTAAAAAAATAAAACATCAATAAATAAATTAATAACCAAAAAAAATCACAAAACATATTTATATATAATGTTCATATGCCAGTTACAAAAAAAATGTTTGAGTAATGCTGTAGTGTAAATTATTACTCTTAATTTTTCTGTAACGTGGAATTATTAACTCATTAGTTACAGTGCAGTTTTCACAGAAAATGTACAAATGTGTTATACAATGATTCTTAGCAAAAAAAAACGCATCTGATGCTGCACAGCACCTGATCATGGTCAGAAGAAAGAATCACATGATGGTCTTACATTGTTTCATGCTTTTCCGAGATAAGCATATAAACGGTAAGGATAAGAAGGGAGGAATAAAGAACTATCCACATAAAGCGAGATCTATAGAAAAACACATTAAACACTGCTAACTGGGATGAGAAAGACAACTGATGATGAGAAGATTAAGCAGCGAAACAAAAGATTAGTTTGGATGCCCATCATTAAGTGTTATCGGAGCTTCTTGATTTGAAAGGAATATGAAAGCACAACATGGATTGTGTCGTTGTGTTTAATTCATTGCATCTTTTTCTCTTTTATACTGCAAGATTAAAATGAAAAATATGCTAACTGGAGGAACAAACTTATTGCAAAGCCCCAGAGAAAGAGAAAAGTTGGTGCTGCTTAAAAGAAACATGTTGGGGTCATGGATAGGTTGCTATTAAAGAGAATCTTCTGTTGCAACTTAGGGTCTGGAGTCAGGGAGAGACCCAATCTGGTCTAATGCACAAGCCTTGAGCGTTTTTACCATCAGCGTCATGGTTAATACTCAACCTGTTCCCTCTTTGGCACTATATATAATATACATAGGAAAAATAAAATGTTATTATTATAAATATATGTAAGAGTGTGCATGGAAATCAAATATAGCCCTTTTTTGACATGCACCTTCCTTTGCTTGAAAGGCAGTGAAGCCCAGTGTCTTACACATTCAGTTTATGTTTAATCCAAAGAGAATTTGGACAACTCTTTACCTCATGTGAATGCACCAAATCTAGTGGGTGGGATAAAGGGTAGGTTTGGAACCGGCATCATCAACCAAACTTGGCATGTTTTAGACTGTGAGAGTGAGCCAAAAAAACATGCAAAGTTCACACTGAATGTTCTATGAGCATTTGAAGAAAGAAATGTCTGGATGCCATGCTGCCTTATTTCCAATGTAGACATTTTAGTTCCCAGATATTCCATGGAACTTTACCAGTAGACATAATCACATGAAAACGACCAGAAAATGTTCTATTTGCAATTTTTAAGCGGCTCTATTTCAGTTGTTTTTTCTTCTGCCTGCTCAATATCAAAACACATTTGTGATATAAAACGTAAAAAGGAATTCAAAAATCCTTTTACCTGCAGCACTGGCATAGCGTCTCAGACACATTTCAATGATGTCGATGTCAAAGTAAGAATGAAAGCATGGTGTTTTACCTGTCAAACACTGCTGTTTTTTCCCCATGTTTACCATTGCATGCCCTGTCAGCAATGGCCCGCGGTACTTTTTTCTTTAATAATACATCTCGCAGTGAGTAATGCCATTTGGATCCAGGGAGCTGGGCTGCTGGCCTTTGCTCCATGCACCTCTCCTCTTTCTGTCCCAGGAGTGCTTTTCAACCCACGGGTGTTTGAAGGAATTCTGTTTGGTCATGTGCTTTTACGTATGTGTTTATTAGCATGTTGAATTGAAATACAGCCAGGCGAGGAGGAACGAGAGGCGGGGGGGGTTGGGGGGCGTTATTTATTCCAAGCATAGGTGAATATCTCTCTTCAGCTCACCAGGCAAATAAACTGAGCGCATCAAATTTAAATAAATCATTTCTCTCTCGTACATCCCAGATGAGGACATTTATAAGAGTGAAACAGCTGCTAATGAACTAATGTGTCCATGCTGGGTGCTGTGGGGGAAAAATAGCACGCTAACAGCTTCTCATTATATACATGTTCACAAAGCAGTCCACAGGGATGTATTTACTGCATTTTCTGTTTATTAGTTTGTGACCTGAAATGTGGAAGAGTTGATCAGAGTGTAACATTGGAAATTTTTCATCTCAAAGTCGATTTCAATTACGCCCATGGAAACAAAGAGCTTTTGCAAAACATGGCTTCTTTCTTTCCTCCAGAACTTTAATTGCTACGATGGCGAAAAAGAACTGAATAATGGTCTGGAATTAAAAGAGCTTTTTTTTTTTCATTCGCCATGCATCTTGACTGGCCTTGAAGCAGTGAAAACCTTGCTTTTGTTAAGAATTCTCCTTAAGAGAGGATGAGAGTCTCTCCACCTCCCTCTCTCATCAGGCATTCATCCCTCCATTTCTTTTCTTCCACTGATGTGTAATGTTTCATGCTAATGTTGTTTAGACGACTGCAGCTTGATACCAAATTTTTTGTTATTCCAGCAATTATTGCATTGGGTGCTGTGACTGTGTGCTCCAGCATGCTGGGCCATCTTTTTTTGCTGTTTGACCAGTGAAGAAATGGTCAACAGGGGGCAGTAGACCGCTTTCCATCACATGAAATTCAACTTCTGATTCCTTTGTCTGTCATTCTGTTAAAAGCCAGTCACCAGAGATGCTTTCCTTTGCCATTTGCCTTGAATATTGAATATCATATTGATATTATTGATGTGGCTTTTGTAAAAGGGGGAGAAGTTGTCATGGAAATGGAGGAACACAGACAGGTTTTCCTTTGTAGGTTGTTTCTCTTTTAACTGCATTCTCTGACCACCTGAAAAATGAGATCAGAACATTTTAGGAATCATAATCAAGATATCACTACATAACCCTGCAATGTAATATCTCTCAAGCCTTGCTACATAGGCAATTTTGTGTTTTTTTACGTCTATGGGAAAACTCGCAAAACAAATACCATTTGTCAATGGTTATATGCTAATTATTAATAAGTTGGATTCCTTATAATTGATTTTGTTGTATTTTATATGCATGTGTAGTAGAAAAACTGTAAATGGCTTTAATTTTTTCCTTTTTACATGGATCGGCTTATTTTGCTTTTAAATCTGTTAAAAACAGAACAGCTCTTTAAAAAATAGATTATCATAATGCAAAATAGCCAGAAAGATTACAGGTGGGATGTTACATTTAAAAAAAAACTATAATATCTGTAATGTTAAGATGAATATCTGTTTAAAAAGTTGACTGATCGATTCATCACGTTTGAAGACACTCATTTGTTTGTCTTTTATTATCCATCTGTATAGAAAGACATCTGGGCCCTTCGGCTAATTAGTATACCAGATTAAAAACCCAAATCAAACCTCTAAGGACAGGCTTTTGCTGGACTTCCTGCATGAGCGGAGTCCATGGAATACCTCTTACTTTCCTCCCTGATACAACCCCTCTCTGTAACTATTCACAATTAAACAAACAAGCTATTTCTTCTTTTCTCAATGCCCACAGTGGCGTGTCAGTCTCAGTATGCCGGAGGAAAGAAGCAGGGAGTCGTGTCATGATAGTAGTTTTTCCGCTGTGTGAAAGGGGGTGGAGGGTTGTATGGGGGGAGTCAGTGGCGAGGGCTCACAGTGCATGTAGCACATCAGATCTCCCTCAATTAATCCAACATTAGGTGCCTGGGATCCACGAGTCAGTGCTTTTGGAAAGCATGTGTGGCTCAAATCTAATTATTCTCTCCCTTCCTTTGAGCCGGAGAGGCTAGAGAGAGAGAGAGAGAGAGAGAGAGGCAGGCAATCCATGTAGCTATAGGCTTTGTTATGCTGTGATTCCTCTCTCTCTCTCTCTCTCTCTCTCTCTCTCTCTCTCTCTCTCTCTCTCTCTCTCTCTCTCTCCCTTTCTCACCCGTTCACTCACTCCAAACCCCCTTCTTACCCCCACCTCCTCCTCTCCTTCACTCACTCTCCATCTCTCTCTTTCGCACACACTCTCACTCTCTCTCCTCTTCAGCATCCTTCCCTCTCTCTCTCTATCGTGGTAGTCTGGCTCTCCCTCCCTCAGCTTCCTTCGCTCTTCTGCTGCAAGTTCATTCGCGGTGTCAAGCAACAACTGGCTCGGGAGTGGGCAGAGGGTTTTGATGCTTTTGTCCTGCATCCCCCGTGTGAGTCTATCGCATCAACCCTGCAAGTGTGTATCACGGGACTGGTCACCTGCGCTCTGGAGCATCGCCTGGGTTTATCACCAGCGGGCATCGCACCTCGACTCCACCAGATGCTGAGAGGAGGATGGGGTAAGTGTTATCCACATGTGGACTCGCTATGTGTCGGTTTGTCAATGAATGAGTGGTTTCCTGTTTTTACGTGGTGTCAGTTTTCACTCATATTTGGCAGTTTTTTCTACTCCTCATGTTTCTCTTGTCAAGTGTCTCGTAGAATTACCATATTCATGGGCTCCATTCAATTAAATTGCAATCAGTAAAGGGTCCGGCTTGAAGTGCTTTTTTATGCTGGGTGGAACACTGCAGATCGCATGTTAAGTACCGGAGGAGTGGAGAGACGTTGAGAATACAAATTTTTCATGTTTAGTTGGCTGTTGCATTTGTGCTTTTAAATATGTATATTTTGAGTAACAAGAGCTGTATTCTTGGATGGTTAAATAAAAAAAATGAATGCAGAAAAGCAGATCTTTGACTTGTAAAATTTTTTGATTTTAATATTTTTAAACCAAGGAAGTTTTCCATTTAGCTTCAAGACTCTAAACATACGTTTGAAATCTATGAAAAACACCTTTAAGAGCAAGCAAATAAAAAACTGAAATTCATGCATTGAGGCCATTGATTTTTCCTGTAAGCTCTTTTTTTGGTTTGGACGGGGGTCGAGTCCCTGGTTGTTCAGTGTGTGTGTGTGTGTGTTTTTGTAGGAATGTGTGAAGATTCAGAAACGGACAGAGGGAGTTTGAGCCCTGGGGCTATAGCGCAGGGAGACTCTGCCCCACACCTGGGTAACCGAGTGCGAGGTGATGGTTTGGAGAGCAGCTTCTCTTGTGTCTAGGCAGGGTAGTTTTTTTGTTTTAAAATTTGGGCTTCAGTTCAGCTTTGCCCTCGTGCACGGTCCCTCTCCATCTGCCTCTTTTCGCTTGTTCTCCGGTTTTATCTGCTGGATTTCAGCATGAGAGCTGAGTGTGTGATTCTCGCTATGTGAACAATGGGTGGAAAATAGGAAAAACATTTTTGGATTTGTGTTGTGTAGTGTTTATTTCTGCTGTTTATTACATTAGTTTTTTTGTTTACTCAATACAACTAATTTTTGAATGACATTGATTGGTGAAAAAAATCTAATTGATCACATTTAACAGACTGCATTTCTAAAAAAATATGTAACAAGCGAAATTAAATAAACATTAATTTTAAGTGTGAAATGACATTCTGAGTGAGGGCTGATAGTTTCATTAAAAGAAGTACACATCGAAATCTACCTAAAAATGGGATGCAAAAGGAACAAGAGTTAAATGAAAATACCCTGTTAAACCATCTCTAATTCATTTAGCATATCTTGAAATCCTTTACGTTAGTTTTGTGATAATAGCGATCATTTTGGTTGGTTAGATCACGTCAAAATTAGGTCTGAATAAAATAGTTATAAGATAAGATAATAGTTAATGGATAAGTGAAAGCAGTAAACTTTATCTCTTCTAAAATAAAATCAGCCTAATAATTACTACATCTTTAAAATTTATTTCAAAATTAAAATCATGTAATTAATCCTCCCTCCAAAAACAGCCTTTTCTCATTGACTAATCACACCGTTTAGCCCCCACCCCCTTCCTCTTCCCTTTCCCTCCCCCTGTCATCCTCAAGTGGAGTGTAGAGGGGGGCCGCCATGCTTCATTTGAGTCTATGTCTCCTTATAGAATTCTCGTCATGGTGCTAATGGACTGTTTGGCTCGTTTATTTCAGTTTCTGTCGTACGTGTGATGGAGTAACCTACAATAGCTTTCGGATCTGAACCTTAACCTGGCTGATCTGTGTTTTTAGGTGAAGCCCCTACAGTGGACTATCATCACCATCATCATCACTGTGTCAATGGATGGCAAAGGATTGCCCGAAGACCTCCGCTGGGTCTTTGCATCCCAGGTGAGCTTATGCTGTTGGGGGGGGTGGTTTGATTGACCCTCTCCACTCCATCCCCCATCATTAAATACACTTTTCCCTCCCGACGTCCCTGTCTGTCAGAGCACAGACTGCAAGGAGAGAAAAAAACACCTATGTTTCCTCTGAGGCGTTTGCTGTACAAAAATGCACTGTTAATTTCTGTTTGCAGACGAGCGGTTGAGGGGCCGTTGCCTAGCGCTACAAAGCATCTTCGATCGGTTGTATTGAAAAGGCCCTACTGTTTTCCGAGCGCACAGCGGATTGGTTGTTTCTCTCAGTAATGGACTCTCTTCGGTGACGGGTATTCTTGGGTGGATAATACGGCTCTCGTTGTTATTGCTTAAGAATACGCGTAGTCGAGGAGAGTCATTTCGGCGACGAGAGAGCGTTGAGTCCTGAAGGCCCACCTGCCTGCACACACCATGCATGCGTTTGGTTCACGCCCACATCCATTTATTGAGTCAGCCAAGCTGCATTTCCTGTTTGTGTGTGAAGCTTGTGCTGTTGATTTATCCGGCTACTCCTACTAAACATCTTTTCAGCCACCGCAAAGGGAAAAAAGAGGGTTTATGATTCGTCAGAAAGAGAAAGCTGTATATTGTAACCCACCGAGGAGGGTTGAGATGGAAATGTGTCGTATATTCTCTTCCCAGGACCGCACACACTCCACCTTTTTAATGCAAATTGATTTTGAAATGACATTTATAGTGCAGGGGTTCCATATGGAGGGCTGGGGGGAGAAAAAGTAAAATGAAATGTCCTCTGACGGCTAAATTTATGCGGATTGTAAAGAAACACAGTGGAGATAAACAGTTAGCAGGGCTTTAGATTGACTGCAGCGCAGCTTCCCATGTAGACTGCCGAAGATCATGAATATGGATCAGCCGAGCTTATGATGCTGCTTTCTAACGTCCATGAAATCCATTTGGGAAACCTAATAGGATCTTGACTTATGAACGCTTATGATCTGGGCTTATAAATATACATGAAATCCCTGCAAAAAGTGCTTTCTGGGTGTTTATATTGGCACAAAAAGGAATGGATTGCATTTAGACCAGCTTGTTGATTAGGTGGACGATTTGTAAATCTGCAAACATTTTAATTCGTCACGCATTTAAGTGATGCATTAGCATTTCAGATAGACTAAAGGCAACAATCAGCCCGCTCAATCCTTGATCACTCTGTAATTATCACTCGTTCGGCTGTGTGTTTAAATGAATAGAGAGGAAAGAGAATGGAATGGAGGAGTTGAATGTTTTACCATTTGGTGACCCACTCTGCTGAAAATCAGATGAGATTGTATCAGGTTTAGTTTTTTGCTCATTTTTAGTTGCTCGTTTTAAAAGCCTAATGCTTGAAAATGAATGAGTTTATTTTGTTAATTTATGCACACAGTGAGGGGGTGAGAAGGCTATGAAAAGGTCATATTCAAACCCTTTTACTAACTTTTATCTACTATATTTTAGTGATGCATTTAGTTATTTAGATTACTTTATTCTTATGCACAGATTGTTCCTACGTATGAAAAGATTTGAATAGATGTTCTCTCTTTTATAAGTGATTTGTATTGTGATGACGTTAATTAGGCCTCTGCAGCTCCACAGTTAATTTGCACTTCATTTTTGTACCATCCCCTTATATAATAAATAAAGTTGATATTATCACAATTATGATGCATTTGTATATTTTGTCAATTTTAAATAAAGAATCCATTTGAAATGTAAATAATGAACTAAAACTATATGATTTGAGGGGCGCAACAACGTTATGGATTAAATAATGGATTTTTATTTATTTTCAAACACAACTGAATCATTTTTATTTCTTTTGTCTGAGATGGGGCTGTTGACAACTTTTAATTTTTATTGCAAGGCAATAATTAACTGTCTCAAAAAAGTGAAATCGACTTTGATTTCTGTTTTTCTGGAAGACTAACTGGAATTATTCACACTTTAATCCTTTTTCGATTTTTTTTTAAATTGTTTAGTAGAATAGTAGTTTTATCTGTCTTGTTATTATATTGCAGAATAGATTAATAGATTAAAGGAAATTAAATGTCTTTATTAAAACTAATCAATGGAAATTGAAATTAAACTTTTACAATTTTTAATGATAGGTTCCACTCTATTAATTGAAGAGTTTGATTCGAAAATTCGATTGGCATGTACATAGTAACAATTCCTTGTGATGCAACATAGCAACATTCTTATTCAGAAAGGTTAATGTTTACTATACTGATCATCTAAAAATATTGGCTACAGTTAGAATGTCATCTAACCAAACAGCCCAAAAGCTTATGAAGAAAATGCTGTTTCATGCAACAATTTATTTCCAATTTGTATGGGTTGGCATATTTAGTGATGACCTGGATTTAGTTTTTTATGGGATTTTCCTTGTTTTCTTTGTGACGTCTTCATGCTCCATCATCCACTTCCTTTTAGACATTAGTGCTCTTTACACATCGAGATCAATAGAAATAATTAGTTGATAATGTGCTGCATTAGCAGTTATGGACATTTTTTTTATCATTGATTGATTGAGTCTTGCTTTACTCAAGATATAGAAAGTTGTTTGTTAAGACACTGAAGAAAATATTCATGTATTGGAAAATGACTTTTAATAATACTTTAAAATTACTTATAAACAAATGTAATAATACGTTGAAAATGCAAATGTATGATTTTATTATAATATATTTTAGTATAATAAATAATGTTTTTGATTTTCATAAAAACAATTTGACATATTTAACAATATTAAAATTAATGCACTATTGTAACACACCCTGTATTATTTTTAATTCCAAAAAGGGATATGAAACATTTTCAAATGCATTTGGTTATTATTAGAATTACCAAACTCCTTTGATTTGAAGCAGCTTCATAAAATGTTGCGAATAAATATTTTATATAAATTTCAAAAGTGAAAAGTAGTGTAAAGTGAATTTTTTTTAATTGTATACTTTTACTTTTATTTGTAGATTTGTAATTGTAGTAAAGTATGTTACACTTGAAATCAGACTTTATACAAAAATTAAATATAAAAGTATGAACGGTCCTATGAAAAAAAGAAAAAACACATCTTGACATCAAAACTGTTTAAGTGTATATATAAAGTTAGCTATTCTTTTTTTATCTTATTCCTCTTGATCAGCACAAGTCAATGGAAAATTATTATATTATTAATGGAAAACACTATATTACACTGTTTCGAAAAAAATTCCTAAATCATTTTTAAGAACCGTGATCAGTATTGTTTTCTAGTTTTTCTAATAACTATTACTAACCCTTCTGACAGACTCAAATACTCTTATTTTTTCTAAAGTAGCAGTACTTTTTCTGTGAAAGCTGTGAAAATAACAAGTTGGATAAATACAGCAAAAATATAAGATTTAGTTTTTTATTTCAAGGACATCATGTTGACTGAGTATGAAAATCACATTTAATTGAACACATTCTTGATGCTTTAAAGAAGTTTGATCTTGTCAAAAAGTTTTTTTTACTGAGTGTATGTGAACCTAGAAACCCCAGCCCTGTGGAGTTTACCAGCAGCTCTATTCCTCAAGCAGAGGTGATCCAGACCACTAAGCCTCGTTACTTTAATTACAATACTGCTCTCTATACCTCCAATCGCATGTGGCCAGTTATCTCACGTATCGTTTCAGAGATTAATTTCAGACAGGAGGTGAAGCAAGCTGAGCTCGTGAAGTCTAACAGGCAGATGTCTTTAATAAGGTTACAGTATGGATGGGCTTTAGCTTGGTTTAAATAGCTGCCTATGAAATGTACCCAGTGATGGATAGAGGCTTAGCAGTCTATTTAAAAAGCAATTTATTTCCACACTATTGGAAGCAAGAGAAGATTGAACACCAGAGTGAGAGGCTCCACTCTCCAAATTCTCAGTGGAGACCACTTGTCCCATCTCTCGCTCTCTCTTTTCCCTCTCTCTTCCCTCTCTCTTCCCTCTCTCTCTCTCTCTCTCTCTCTCTCAGTAAAATAAGTTTTTATACAGTTCATTTTAGTATATACATTATTACTTTTTCACGTTCCAATCTTAACAGTTTAGAACATGGTTCACAAAAAATAAGAAGACAACGCAATCTATAACTTTATTCTAAAAGCCAGCAAACCACTAAAAGTGTCATTTTTTGGTGAGCAGAAAATCTAAGTTTGCAAATGTGATAATGTCATATTTGTATTATTATTTCAACCAGCAGTTTGAGCTTGACTGAAAACATTTTCAGTTCTTTTCTGCAAAAAATTTATTCAAATTTGTACAAAATTTGAGTTTGCCAAATGAAAAAAGAAAACTGCCCATTTTTATTTCAACTGGTAAGGTATTGCTTAAGCAATATGGAATAATAATTGCTATTTATTTGTTTGCTGTTTTAACATTTTGAGCATTTAAAATTAAAATTTTACAGTTTTACTGTTTCAGTCAATGATTCCTTTGCATCTAACCAATCCCAGGTTTTCTTTAAATAAATTCTTTTTTAGAGACAAACCTGAGAATTCTGACAGGAAATTTTATTTTTTAGGAAGAAAAAAAAAGTCGCTTTTGAGAAATTCAGTCCAAAACAAGACTCAGAACAAGATTTTCTAGATTCAGTTTTTCTTATTGTGAGGACAATAATATTAAAACTATTTGTAGATATAAAGAGTAAGACCATCATTAATAATCATTTTAGCAGTAAAATATGTATTTTCTCTGTAATCAATTGTCTATGCATGCATGCATGAGTGTGGGGTCCACTGCAGAAGAAAGCAGAAGATTGATTATTGTGAAATTCATTTCTCCTCTCTTTCTCTCTCTCTCTCGCTCTCTTCGCGCTCCTCATACACACACATGTATGCTCACACACGCACACACACACACACACACAGAGCGAGAGTAAGAAAGAGAGAGCCTATGATTAATCAGACCCTCTTAATGCTACTGGGGCGACCACCCCACGGGGCCCCTTTCAGAGCTCCTGCTCTCAGGTCCCTCTCTGTTTGCCCCTAGCTCCTGTATGGACAGGGCACTCAGTCTTCACCCAATTTTCAAATCCAAAGTGAGAAACATTTGCAAGGCTAGTGATGGAATGGTGCCCCATGTTCCCATTTCATTTAATGTTTAAAAATAGTTTTTGTATTATTCTTTCTGAGTTTTATTAAGTGACTGAAATTTGGAGTCAACCAAAGAACTTTTTTTTCTTATATTTTTACTCTACAGCGTACCTCATACCTTTCACCCAACACGAGATGGGAAAGGAACAAGCAGAAAAATAACAAAAGAAGGAAAAAGGGGTTGGGAAAAGGGTCAAATTGAGAAATCTTTGTATTAATTATAAAAATGTAACATTTTGTGTTATTTGTCATTGTAGTACATTTTTTAAATCACATATATCCACATTGTAGAAACATATCATAAATGATTTATTGTGTGATCGTTGCTATTCATTTATGGTAAAGTACTAAAATGTTTGGAAGCATTCCATAACATACACGTATAGTTTTCTTCCCATTAATGTATATGCATGTTGTTCATGTAAAAAGAATAGATTGAATTTTACAGATTTAAAAAAGTTTTTGATAAAAAGTATTTTCTGTCCATTCTACAAAAGGTTTATTTTTATTTATGTGTATTATTAATGTACATCTGCGATCCCAAAAAACTAAAAACCTAAATGCAACAGGACTTGAACATCCTTTTAACACACTTTATATTCAAGTAAAAGTATAGGATACTTTATGCATCCTAAGCACTTGCCTAGCGTGATTTTTAGTGCAAGACTAGTCCCTTTTCAGAACTTTAGAAAAATAAGTTTTTATTAGCTAGTGCATAAAAGCAAGGTATTTTAAAGTTTTTTATTTGTGCTGTTTACCTTTCTGACCTAGAAACAGCCCAATAAATTAATAAATCATTCCGTTTCAAAGGGACTTTATTTAAAAACCAGAACTCTTCTTTTGAAATATCAACAGATACTTGTAACACATGGTTGAAGGTTTCAGTTCTCCTAAGCAATATTACAGTTCTCAATCAGTTTGAAAAAGAACATTTTCATCAACTGTACCTTATGAGGTTTTGATCACAGTACATCATTTGCTCTGAGGATATTCCTGCCACTATTTAAGCGGAAGAGATTGTTTGATCCAACCACTCTCTTTTAATGAAACGGTAGTAAACCAATACAGTGTTACAGTTTTAATATTACAATTAAACGTCAATTACAAAGGACAGAAATGTTTGAAATTATAAACAATTTAAATTGATTACAAATATGCATTTTAAACAATCACACTTAAAAGAAATATGCTGTAACTATTGCAATTTTTGTATTCTCCAGGGACTAGCTTAACACAGCACATGCGGTTTCCAACTCCAGCACTGCATTTAACATGATATTCATTGATACATATTTAATGTTAGCAGAATTGCTTCTAAATGTGCTCTCCGGTGTCTCTCTCCGTGTCTGTCTCTGTCTCCCTGCACCCCAAGACACTACCACACACCGGTGTGTCATTCACATGCTAAACAGGGCCATCCAGACATTTGTCCCCCAGACTTCCTAATCTATTGAGTCCCGAGACAGAAGCTTCTCATCCAGACCGACTGCAAATACCAACAGCAGAATATCAAGTATTCTTTGAGCTGCGTTAGAGCTGCTTTGAAGGTGAAAGAAAAAGGGGGGCACAATTTTTTCCCCCTTTTTCCTTATATTTCAAGGTCCAGCGATAAGCAAGTGACTGTGATATCTGGCTGTCTGTGGCAATGATCTTCAGAAGACATGGAGGTGTTTGTCCTCCATCTGACCCTGCAAGATCTGGCACAGCCGGCACTCGTGTCTTTTATCAGGGATTTAATCGTGATTCTGTTGCTTTGTGTAAGAGCACTTATCGGACGTTAAAGAACACGAGAACCTATGTAAATTCATGATTTAAAACAAAGCCTTTGCCATGCAGTTCAGATTATGGTACAGGATGCTTTTCTTCCAGAATGAAGTTTGCATGTTGTTGCCATGTTTGTATGGCCTCCAAGAGTCCAAAAGCATGCGTTAGTGGATTCCTACTTTGAATAATGCATTAAAAAACCAAGGGCCGGGATGTTTTGTCAAAAAGAGTAGGAGTGTAACCAAAAGTGTAGCCAAATTTGCCCACGCCTAATTATTCCTGCATTTTAATTGGCCACATTGGCTCCCATGCCTCCTGCTAAGCGTTAGCTGTTGTGTTTGAAGTGTTCTGGAGCAGAATGGCAGCCATTACATCATTCATTGATGCTGGATTTAGATATTTCGATTTAGAGACAGCTCCCTCAACGGGTAATGTACTTTGAGTATCTAAAAAATTTAAATATAGAAATGTCATAAATTATTATATATGAATTTTTGAAGACTTTAAATAGACTTTTAGAATGAACGTGATAGAGAATTGTTAGTAATGTGGCCCTGGCATGGATTGAAGACCCATCTAGGCCTCAGGGTGTACTTTGCCTTTCACAAGTTAGAGCTGGCGATAACCATCCTCTTGTTATAACCGTTATAAAAGAAAGGGCTAAACCGTTGCCGGTGAATGGATAGAAGTGGGTAGAGTATGAAAATACAAGATTGAAAGGTTTTTGTTTTTGATGGATGAAGATGAAGGATGTATAATTAATCCATTAGGATGTAAATACAGTTTTGTTAACAGGGGCATCTTGGTATCTGAACAGTTCACACGTTTGCTTAAATAGAATGAACCCAGAAACACAAGGAAATTTGGCGAGATTGGAATTGGTGTACAGGACGATAAGTCCTCTAGATCCAGGAACCCCCTCAAGAAAGTATGGAGGTAGGGGTGAAAAATTAAATTTTGCATTTAATCCTTAAATTGTAAGTGAAGTGGCTATTGTTGGATGTCTTCGGGAGTGGAGAGAAGGATTAGAATCACACATTGATTGTTTGCTAGCTGTATGATCACTCCTGATTATTGTGTTCACAGAACTACACTTAGCGCTACCTACCTCTCAGCTAGAAACTGCGTCAAGACCAGTCGGGTGGTTCTTGAGCACATGTGAGCTAGCGGAATACGAACTTAACAAGAGATTTTTGGTTAAATTAAATGGATCTAAAAAGAATAGAAAAACATTTACAAAAATGTTAACGTACCCCTATTATGATTTTGAAAAGCAAAATAGTCCCCAACAATTGCCAAAGGTTAACACAAATGCAAGGTCACTTTTTTTTATAATATGGAAAATAGAATTTATATGTATCTGTTTTCCCAACGAGTCCCAAATAATTTGTGCAGTGAGTCTCTGGGTTCCTACCTATCCACATGCGATGGATATCTGCATGTGGAAAGGAAGAAGTCGATCAGATACAATCCACAGAAAACAACATGGCAAAGTTGTCACTTGTTACCGTAATAAACAAGTTCTCAAAATCAAAAGGTTGACAACAGGTGGGATACAGTTAACTTCAATTCAGTCTTCTTCATGAACACAATCTCGGTGTGCATAAGATTTTTCACAGTCAATGGAGAGAAGGTTTGTACATCATAATTGTCAAGAAAGAGATTTGTTTGAAGGCTAGTTTGTTTCATTGACTCTGAGTCGACTGTTTCTTTTTAAAGGCTATAACTACACACACTAAGTACTTACAGATTTACTGTAAAACAGAATGTGCCCCAGTCATGTTGCACATGACATAAAAGATAATTTTCAAAAATACAATCCCTGAGTCTGTGGGTTAGTAAGAGGAGGGTGGCACTTAACAACATCCCCCCCCCCCCCCTCCCTCCCTCTCTCACACCATGGGGCACATGAATTTAATAATAATAATGCCTTCAGTTAATATAGGGCTTTTCTTGACTCTCAAAGACGCTTTACAATTATTAGAGCATTATTCATTCACTCCACATTCACACTCTGGTGGTGATAAGCTGCCTTGAGGCATTCAGACAGGGCGTGGCTGCCATTCTGCACCTACCGCCACCTGCCCACCATCAAAAACACCCCACTAGTCACATACATCTATACTAGGAAATGTGGGTGAAGTGGCTTGCCCAAGACTACAACGGCAGAATGGTCCTAGAGGGATCGAACCACCAACCTTCCAGTTACAGAATGACCAACTCCAACACGGCGCCATTTTTCTGCCACACACATAATTTTAAAATTTATTGTTCAATACTTTTAGTGTGAAAAGTAGATTTTTCAGAGCATTAAATATCTTCCTCATAACGTGCTCTAAAGTTTTTAATAATGGTCAAGATGTAAACCGAGCAACCATGTGCAGTGACAGTTTTAGTTCATTTAAAGATACACATATCATAGAGCAAACATAATGTAATGATTGTGAGAGAATTTATAATAGGCTAAAAAGTTTCTTTATTAAAATAATTAAGATGAGAAAAATACAAACCACTAAAACTGAATGGTAACAAAGATCATTTAAACATTAAACAGTTTGTAAAAAGGCTTTCTTTATAATAGGATTCCCAAAATGGAAATGATGAAATACTTGTGTAATGTTGTTTCCCATAACCTTATCATTGAAATGACTAATTACTTGTGCACAACATTAAAAGGTGCTTTTTTAAGATGAACGACTGGATAGTCACTAGCTGAGCTTCTCTTCGGTAGATTTAACTGAATGTAATACTTACTCTGTGGTTAATGGTTAATTCACTTGGTTATAACAATGCTTAAGTACAGTAACTTATTAACACAAACTCCTTAGTATTTAGTTAGCATAACTCCCTATTATTTATTTTTGTAAGAAGCAGGTGTTTCTCACAAAAAAGGTATTATTTTTATTTATTAGATTTGTTCACAACATTAAAGTTATTTTATATAAACAAACATCATTATTGATGAGGATTATCTTGGCAATTGGACAATGTAACATGTTTTATTTAATTATTTTTAACTATGCATTAATTCTTAAATAAATTACTTGTTAAGAACATTGCTATATATTTATCACCATCTATTTTTGCAAAAAAATTATGCATAATTGGGTCTGGTTTTGAATCAATCTCTCGGTTTCCCCAATAATCCTCAAATAAATCATACTTGTGTATATTTTGTTCTAAAACAGCACTTGTGTGGAGATTTTTGGTAAATTTGTTGTCACTATGTTGCTAGCTCTAGAATAGGCTACTCTTAATCTGCAACATTAATGTTAAATGTGTGGTCACTGACCATTTTTTTCCTTGGTTGTAAGCTTAGTGAACATTTTCATTTTCCACTTGGTTATTTTCACTTAATGTTAGCACACATTTGTAATCTTCATTGTTTCTCTTATTTATCTCTTGTCATATATCAGTCTATATATGGGTGTGACTCACCACTAAGACAATTTTATGAACACTCTAATAACAGTTTGAAGTATGAACCATTAACACTTCATGAAATCTGAAATATATATATATATATATATATATATATATATATATATATATATATATATATATATATATATATATATATATATATATATATATTATATGATTCAGATGAGTATGGTGAAAATTCAAGTCGGGGAGGTTTCCTGAGCGTCAGCATTGCTAACCGCTAAGATACTGTGCAGCACAAATGAAGTAAAACATGTGACGTGTTCCAGTGTTCCCTAATCCATTAAAAGTCATAATGGGAGATGAGCAGTGTGTCATAATAAGAGCAGGAGAATCCGACAGGCCGTTCTCACGCAGGTTAAGCAGTAGCAGATGGAGATTGTCTCTGGCTCTGTTTGTGAGTAGAATTAATTAGCCGTCACAGCAGCTGACGCATCAGTTTTACACTGACCCGCAATTAAGAACAACACTTCTTTCTGGAGCGCGTGCATGGAAAGCCTGTTTCAGTAGCAACAACCTGGGCTGCATGATTTGTAATTAAACTTTCTTTGTCACTGAGGCACTGCAGGAATAAACTGAACTTTGTTCTGATTGCAGATAAATGTTAAAAACTAATACTTTTATTTTATGTACAAAAATATGTAACATAAAATGTATTTGTGGAGCCCTAACAAATGATTTGGAGTTATTTTTTTATTTTTATTGTTTTACTTTTCACTTTTGTTTTACTTAGTCAGTTTTTTGCACTTGTAGTTGACATGTAAAATATTTAGTAAACTAAAGTCGAATTAAGAGTTGAAACTATAGAGGTGGTTCGCTTTGACTTTGTAGATGAAAAGAACCTGAAAAGTGGCAACTAGCTTAGGTAACAAATTCATTCACATCCAATCAGTGATTTACACCAGTTGATTACAGATACCTTTTATGTTAGCATCCAGCATTAAAGTTAGTGAACATCAACATTATAGAGTTTGTTTTTGTCCAATGTTGATGAAGTAACATGAACCCGATTATGAGTCTCATTTTGTGGAATGCGGAGTCAGAACAACCAAGAAAAGTTGGTACCACAATTATTGTTCATAAAAATAGCTTTTCTGTAGACTTCAAAAACATGTATTTATTTTTTTTAAAGATTTTTTTAATCTACTGCTTGTTTTTACTGATTTTATAGATTTTTAATTAAATAAATAATGGCTGTTTTCATACACCATCTGTATTAAACAATAGTAAAAGTTAAATAAAAAATTGTCAGATATTTTATATTTTTTTGTAATAGTGTGTTGTGTATTAAATAACATCATCTATACATTTTAAAATGTTTTTTTACTGAATCAACTGGTCATCTGCAGTACATATGAAAAATATTTCTTTAGAATTTAATTTACCGGAAAATATTAGAAAAGTAATATTGGCATAAAAACAGAACTGTAAATAAACTTTAATTTCTTACTCCAAAACAACGTACACTTCTCAAATAAATCTTGCTTTATGTATATTACTGTTAAGGAACTGATGAAAAACATTTAAGAATAATATGTCAAATGTAACTTAAAACAATGTGTAAAAAGCTTAAAAACAGACAAATGTCATTATGTTACAGTTATTCATTCGATAACAGAAAAACAGTTAAATATACTTTAACTGTTTGAACACAGACACTCATCTTTCGCTCGAAGGAAATTTTGAGTCTTCAGTTCCCCTTTTCTTTAACTGTGAGAGGAAAACCACTCAAGCCACTCAAGGACGTACAAACTTTACCCAGGAAGATGAAGCTGTCTGGGTTCTCCAAACTTCAGTTCAATAATTAAAGGTTGCCTGAATTAAAATCCTGATGCCCTCATATGTTTAGATTGTTTCATGGTTGAATCTAGGTAGCACCTGGTGCTTTGTGTTCTGTCACATGTTGGACTGTATCAGTTGAGTACACACTTATCCTGTCTAGATTTTCCTCTCTCCAGTAATGTATATTTTTTGCAACATGATTGGTTTATTTATTTTTCTTGTGTTTTCTTGTGGTCTTCTGTCTGCGCCTGACTCCTCCTTCGGAATCAGTAATTAACATTTCCCCATCTGCTAGTCTTTAGGTCTGCTCGATTTTTCACCTTCACAAGCTCCCATGGTTCTTTGTCTTGCATGGGTTCATTGTTGATTGTCTGTCTGATTTCTTAGAGCTTTTCTAGTTTGTTGTCTGTTTTCCAGGCCCGTATTGCTGTAGGCTCACATGAATATCTGTAAGTCAGGTTGAATGTGCTTGTGTTCCTTCACTAACCCCAAAGCCTGAAACAAAAACATCAAACTCTAGCCATCTCACTGTGATGATAATTGATAATCAGTTGGTGGTCTCACCTTTTACCAGTTTTATTAAATGAAAAATTTGTTTATTACACACGATTAAAGTATTCCGTAAAACCCTGAGCAACTGAGATTTTGAATTTGTGCATTTATGAGGTTTCTCATAAATGGTCATTTATTGAACAAAAACAATTATATCTGTAAAGTTCTAAACACATTTGCCACTTAAATTCATTGTTCATCTGACTGTCCTAAAAATCATCTGTCAGCTGACCATCAACGTTACGATTGCACACATTTTTCCACCCTCTCTCAATGCAAGCATCTAACAATAGACTCCCAAAATTCGGAAATTTCAATGACGTTCTAAAAACCCTCTTTGAGTCCGGGCAGCTTAAAAGACTTGTGAGGACGGGTCACTCTGACAGCTTCATAAAAGCACAAAACTTTGCCGAAATGCTTCCTTGTACGGTTTGTCACCCGATTGCCTAAAATGCATTGGGGCATAGAGGAGGAAAGGTAAGTGTGAGCAAAGATGCATTTGCTCCACTGCAGTAGCCCTGCTGCAGATGTTGCCAGATATTTCCACAAAGTTTCATCATGATGCTGGGACACTGCACTCTGAGGCAATCGAAGTACTGTTTGCTTTGGCAAGGGAACACTTCAGCAAGCTTACGTGGGTGAATTAATGTTTGTTTGAGGGAGTTAAATATGTGTTGCACTGGTTTGTAGAGGTTAATTGCTGAGTAATTAGATGTTGATGGACCTGAATGCAAATATACAATAATTTCCATATCGGTTTGTAGCATAAAGCACATCTAAATAAATAATACATCTGGAATTATATTTTCTATTAATTCATTTCTTTTATAAAGCAGTCACTTTTCTTTTTTAACAGCATCTCTCCTCTTACAAAGGAAGCTCTCCTGCTTACAAAATGTGTTCTGTTGAGTTTGAATGGCTTACTGTATATTATGCCTGTAAATGTTTTTTCAATTTCTTGAAAAGGACTTTCAGATATATTTCTTAAAAGATTTTTAGTTATGCAAAGTCTACAACATACATGCATTATAAACAGCAGTGTTTTCTTTTCCAAAACCAATTACCTGTATGGTCAATGTACATGCTGGCCCTTTAAATTATCCTGAGCTTCTGCTGATCACAAAAAAAGTTGTTATCTGTTAGTTTCCATCACTTTGAAAACATTATAGACATATAGGTGTGTGTGGGATCCTAAGCTTTGTGACGTCACAATTGAAACATGTTATCCATCTTATCTTATCCAACAGAAATTCGTACTCCTCTTTCATCCATCAGATTTTTGTCATCTTCAAAGAGCGTAGGACCCTTTCAATTTGTGTTCCAACCTCTGAAATACATTTGCCTTGTACCCTATACTGAAACGGTACTTATATTAAAATATGCCTGAATACAACTGTCTTTTCTGTTTAACGGTTTTACTGTTTTGAAATCTATCATTTCTACATCTCAGTGCTTGAGATAACCCTATCTTTGAGAATCCAAGGACAGCCTTCCAACAGCAGTTGGAAGTCAAACTCAAACAAACATCTCAGATTTCATGCATTCCATCTAAAGACTTCAAGGCTTCTAAATGTCAGCATCTACTCGTAAAAACCAGGCATTTGGTTTAGTAAGCCAACCCAGAACAATATGTGTTTTTGGAAGGAATAAGTTCTGAGTTAGCTGTTGAATGGGGGAAACCTCATAGAAGGTTTTTTTTTGTATTTAATACAGGCTCTATTGTTTAATCTAATTATTCTGCCTCTGAGGTGCCTTTATCTTGGCATTGCTGATGAAACTGAAGCGAAAGAGGAGGCAGAGAGTGTTCTCCCATGCTAGGACTGAAAAAGAGAGGAAGAGAGAGACAGAATAAAAGAGTGCTGGGTGATTCAGTCACGTAGAGCCCAGGCATTATCTAGCCAACAATAAAAGATTACATCATATCAGCTGGCATAATTTCTTCAAGGTCTTTTATTGATTTTTTGAATGGCGGGTGCAGCTGTTGAAAGTGTACAAAAGAAAGCCATTGAATTTACGGGATCGCATCAGGGTTTTATAGGCAGACAGAAATGGTTTGACTATTGAGATTTTGCTCAGAGGATGATCACAACTTTCATGTGGCTTTGTAACAGGTACACAACACTCCAATTATGCTTGGCTTCTTATTGCATGCAGGATGAGCCAACAGTCCTCCTAAACTGGGAACCCAATCTGGCAAAACAGGCAAGTGAGAGCACAGTTTATACTTTCATCTGTCACTGTAACAAATTCTGTATTTTAGTTTTTCTAATCTAGAGGTCTGGGAAACATAGAGTTGAATTGGTGGTGGAGTTTGGAAAGGCAGGTGATATGTAAAGTTTAATAGCTATTATATACTATTAAATAATTAGATTGTTACCACCCATGTACATGTACCATTTTACATTGATTTAAAATGGTTTTTATTTTAGGTTCAATATAGATTTTAATAGAACTGAGAGTTTAAAGCTAGACACATGTGTGGTACTCTCAATGACAAAATGTTTAGTTTGGTTTGTAAGTTTGTAATTAAACATTTATGATAATATATAGATTTAAACAGTATTAATTCCCAGTTTTATTGAAACGTACTGAAATGGCAATTTTTTTGCTATTTATTTACTAATAGCTTAGTATTTTGATTTACTAAACTAGTTGAAACTGAAAATAAACAGATTTAGTTTTATTTCATACTGCTGAGAATAATGGTCTACTTTGATTTGTCTAGTATTGTCCACCCGCAAAAGGAGAGTGCTTTATGGAGAAGAAAAAAAAAACATGTTTAAGTCCGATAAGTTCTAGGACAAAAATAGCTTAAAATAAAAATAAATATATAAAACACAAAATGCCAAAACCTACATTAAAGATTAATGGTTAATATAGTTTTAGTATCAAAAAATAACAGAAAAAAACTCAATAGGGGTAGTTTGGGATTTTTTCCAAAAACAGTGTTCCAGAAGTCTATAAGAACAATTTTATAGTCATTTGGCTCGAACTGTCAAAATCAAAGTGAGGTTAAGTGGTGTGTTTCTTGTATTGATTTAAAATGAAGACACTTTCTTCTATACCAATATTTAAGAAAATGCACTGCACACAAATAAATGTCTTTATATTTCATTAGTCCACAAAATTTGTTGCATGGGTTTTTTGGGAGTTAAATAAGGACGTTTTAGAAACTAAAGTAAAAAAAAAAGGTCAGCATTTAGGGAACCATCTTCTTTGCCCACCAACAGAAGCGCTACTGCACCTTTCACACTACGTCTGGTAACCTCTGTGTGCAGGTGAACAGAAGTGCATTTGTAAACTAACCAGAAAATACCTTTTCTTATAGTCTTGGAAGTTTCATCTTTAAAAAAAATACATGGTGAATTTTGTTTTGTGTTGTAGCTTGTCAAGTCTTGTATTGTTTTGTGCTGTGTGTTGCATTCAACAGGATCTCAATAGCTTGTTTGATAATTAACTAATGTTCCTAACCCTGCAAACAATCTAATATTAATAGTTAAATATTTCTTAAAGATACATAAGGCTCCTCACTCACTCATCTTCATTGTTGATGCTGCTCTACAAAACCATCTCCAGATTTGTCCCTGTCTACATTCACAAGCTCATACAATCCTACAAGCCCTGCAGAAGCCTGCACTCAGAGAAGGAACAGTGTCTTGTTCTGTCCCAGAAAGGCAGAAAATACCTCAACAGAACCTTCTCTCTCACTGTCCCTGGCTGGTGGAACAAATTCCATCAGTAAAGCAGCAACACTAACAACTTTTAAAAAGCAGCTGAAAACTCTTCTCTTGAGGGAACATTTACACTCTTAAAACTTCTCATTTCTTGTGCTTTATTTTCCTCCTTCTATGGTTCCCAGTGAATCTATGAATACTGTTTTGTCTAAAATAGATGTATTAATATTAACTGTAATAAAAATATCAACTATTTGTGAATGTGACTATTATATAAAATTATATACATTTTGTCTTGATTTAAACAAGTAATTGCATAAAAATATTTTATTAAAGGCAGCAAGGTGGGCTGAGCTATTGGGGAGGTTATTGATCAATTTAGGGGGTTCTGGGTGACCAGGGCTTTCACACTTTAAGACTGCTCAAATCAAGATAATTGTGCCTGGCTCCGGCCAGAGGTCGATGACTGATGACTCCACCGAAGAATAACATCTGTTCTCTGCCAGTTGTCGACTTTGATAGCATTTAATTATGCAAAGGGTCACTGGACCAATTAGATTACAGCTCAAACACTCCTGAAATAGAAAGGATGGGTGAGAACGAAAAGAATGAATTTACAAGATTTCTACAATGTGTGAAAAGATTTATTCCCTTCATGGAATGTGAATTTGAACAGGACAGAATTGTCCTAAGGGCATGAAACAAAATCATTCAAAATGCACAAACTACAAGAGTTTAATCTTTTATAGCAAACAGAAAATGCTTCCATTTTTCAACACTCTTGAATAAATTATATAAATGAATAAACATGATACAGGTAAGAAAAACAAGATTAAGCAAATGCCTGAGATCTAATGGAAGTGTGTGTTGTCCTGGAAAAATGTTTTATTTGAAATTATGTGCATCTATTGTGGATTTCATTCTTTAGGGTCGCTTTGTGTCTTTTGAGATCATGAAAAAGCAAACAATGAAGAAACAAATAAATGATTCTGGGATGACTTGTGTTTGTCGGCACTAAAGATGAAGAAAGGATGTGCCCTGATGGGACAGGAAGTAGAGACACAGAGGGGAGCAGCTTCACCTGCTGATCCCCTTCAGTCTGACCAATGGAACTGGCCTCTGATTGGACGTCTCTGATAGCCCATTCAATTGATGGGAACAGGAGAGGAACCTGATGACAGTTCCCTGCAGAGATGAAACTCCTCGAAGCGCTCAGAGAGAAGATGACACTTCATACCACATCATTTGATAGGACTCAGAAAGGGTTATGGATCCTGTCACACAGCCAAATGAAGTCGAGGGGAAAAGCACGTCCCTGGGCTCTCTCCCCGCCCAACACCAGCCTGTAAATATCATGCATTATTGATGGGATCAGATTTTCATTCGTGTTAGTTTTAAAGCTGACAATATGCAGGGGAAATTAAATCTGTGATGTTTGATTTCAATCTTTTGGACCAAAACGTAAGAGGAAGCCATTCAAGTGAGGATTTTATATCCATCAGAAATATTGTATTTATTTATGTTTGTTTCAAAGTAGCTACGTCCTAATTTTGGACTTTTAATTTGGAAATAAAAAATAATATTGGCTAAATGTATCCATCAGAAATATTCTGGTATATTTCATCCTCTTAAAAGCTTTGGTTTAAATCATGTTGTTACCTTTTATTTATTTATTTAAATCAATCAATTTAAAATTTGACCTGGATTGTGATGAAGTCACAATTTATATAAAGTGTTTAAATCAAGGATTGTTTTTGTCCGTCACCCAACCATTGGGGAATTGGATTTGACATGGTCATACATGAAGCAAATCCTATTTGAAGCTAATCGTTTTCAACACACTCTGTGCCAAAACCCGGGCAATATGTCCTCTCACTCACTGTGTTCAGAACAAAGATGTTGAGACAATAAAGACTCATGCATTACTCAGCTTATCGTGAACGCGCTTTCATTTACTGAAAAAAAATGAGCGCATTCATTCAGTGATTCACTTGCAGTAAGTGTTGCTAAGACCCATGAAGCATCTGGTTAATCACAACATTATCAAGCAGGCTTTCACCTCATGACCAGAAATGGCTCGTGCATTGAGCATTTATCATTGCTATCACATCAGTGATAGACGTAGCAATGAACGGTACACATATCTATAATACATCCATTTGAATTCTTAACTTGAATGTACACAGTACATTTATATTTCATAACACTGCTCAAATGTTGATACAAGTGAAGAGGGATTCGCTCTCAAAGACAAATCACCACTGCTGAGGTCAATTAAATTTTACATGGAAATGGAATCCATTATCTGTAAAAGGGGTGGGAGAGAGATTCAATTGCCTTGTTAGCAAGCACAAATGATTCATAGAAAACAAATGAAAACACTAAGAATAAAAAAATTAATCTTGCAAATGTCCAATTAAGTTATAGCTCTGTATGAACGAAGTATGATTACGATTTTAGTTGCATATTTCAGTCAGTGTTCGCACTCATTAGTAGAATGGTAGACACACACACACAAAAAAAGGAAAGCAAAAACAAAAAAATGGCTTATCGGTAATAGTATAATATTAACAAAAAAACGTGTATTTTCTCTTTTCTACTTTGGAATTCAACCTCATTCAACACCATTGTCCAGTATGCACCTGTATGATGGGACAACCTATTTTACCACCAAAACCCACAAAACTTGTTCACAAGACTGCAATCGAAGGGAGTTATGTCAAGGAGGAGTAACGGGACAATACAAGTGAAATGATAGGGAGCGGAAAATACAATATGTTTTACAATATTAATTTGGTTTTCACTGTGTTCCTGTCGAACGGCAGCAAGTTTGGTTTGAAAAGTCTGAAGGACAGAAAAAGTGGGACATTTTTTCATCAACTTTCTTTACATCCTCAACTCTGCCTAACTTTACTGTCTTGGGGCTATAGGGTGACAGTGCTGGTGTAATCTCAGCCTCAGATGTCACGCCAGTGGAACACTAACTAAATGTCTGATGACTTTGGTGTGGAAAAATGGAAACACTTAAAAAATCCTGAAGCATTGTTTGATTGGTTAAACTTATCCGGATTTCAGGTAGCAACGAGTCTCACATATTTTAGTTCCAGAAACAATGTGATGGCATACGATAAAGAACATGGAATATCCATTGTCTGTATTGAAATTGTGTGATTTTATAGAACAACTAAACATTGAATTCACTAGCTACACTGGACTATTGTTGTGGTAACTTTTCCGCGCCCCAAAACATAATGCTATGTTAAAGATATATATTATTGGTTGTTTTTCATGTAAGTTCTTGACCAAATCTTGACCAAAAAAAGCTACCAAAGCCCCCAGACCTTCTTTGAAGTTCTGGCTAGGCGAGACTAGGGCTGGTGCAACATTATATTATAAATGCTAGTTTCTGTCACCAAAAGGAAAAAGCTCCAGATATCTCTAGCATTCAAACTGAATTAAAATCCATGAAGGAAAAAAAAAAGTCCATTAGCATTAGTTGGATAATTGGGGTGCACACAATCCACCATGGAGTGATTTGACAGTTTCTGAAAAACAAAAAGGCTGAAAATTAAACCACGGAAATTACCACAGTCAGACAAACTAGTGCAGCTGTAAAGGGTTCTTTGTTTAATGTACTGTTATATAACGTTTAATTACAGTACAGTGATTAAAAGCATAAAAAACTCACAATACCCAATACAGTATGTACTAGTTGTAAAGGTATGTGATTTCTATCATAACTGAGAAGTCAAAAACATTCAAATCAGGCCTTATCTATATTACAGTGAAAACAAATGCACATATTAAACCCAAACATGTAAAATGCCAGTCCTCTTTAAAATACCAATTCTTCCTAGTCTTAGTGTTAACTGTCTCTCTGCTGCAGTATCGACCACAACAACTGCACAGCTTTTCTGAGCCACTCTCAAATTTTAATTATTTGCCAATAAACACACACACACACACACACATTGTCAAGATAAAAGCGCTGAGAACAAAAGATGACCGAGATGATCAATATAAACTCTCTTTGTAAAGACAATTCAAATAGTGACATGTTACCACCTTAGTTGTTTACATGCGTGCTCTACAGCATCAGTCAGTATTGTTACAGTGGCAAACACACAGCAGCCAACTTTAATGAGACACAGATCAAGATGATCAAATGCTTTTAGAAGTGTGTAAATCAAAAAGGACACAAACTCAATGCGTCGCCAGCAAACATGAATCACTGTACAAATGGAAGTAAACCTCTGCTGCGTGCATTGAGAAGAACTGTGTCATGACGGAAACTCTATTGGACTTCTAACACAAGATGATCAATACTAGATGTGTTTGTTGCTCGAGATCTAACAATGGAAGCCATCAGGAATCCTCTGCATTTTATGACTGTTTGAGTAAAAGATGCTAGTACTACGCAAGTCTTTTGTGAATAGCGATAGCTATTCTGGTATTTATTCATCAGGTAGCCAATAGCTATGAAGCTATCATAGCTAATAGCTATCATAGCTAATAGTTATCATAGCTATCATGGCCAATAGCTATCATAGCCAATAGCTATGAACATAAACATGAAGACTGTTTAATTATAAAAGACTGACTATTATATTATCACAGTTCCCCATTTTCTGTGAATCTAACAAATTGAAGTCCTTATGCAAACATTGTTCCGATGTTGCATTTAAAGAACATAAGGATTCCTGTGCATTGGTTTACAATAACTTCACATTCACATTAACAATACAATAACTTCACATTATTTACAATAACTTCACGCTTTGAAACCTGTCAGTAAATATACTTTGCAAACTATCTACTGCGTTGCTGTCAGTCAGAGAAAAAGGAAAACCAATTTGTAAAAAACACAGGGCAAATGCAAGTTTAATCTTACAGAATGGTATGTTTTTACAGGGTTTTACTAATATTTTCAATCACATTACTCAGATTGCTTCATGGGATATCCTGCAAAGTTAGCTGATTGAACAGATGCCTTTAGATCTAAGTTTCATTTTGCCAGTAATGAAGGTAAAATGTGGTTAAATGAGATGTTCCCTCCTAAATTGTGTTTTTGTTGAGTTCCGTTGCCTGATAACATTTAACGGCACATAGTATAGTGAGCAGTGAGCAGAACTTGAAAGTAAGGATGTTTTTTGGTTCAGAGTTAGAACGCTTCATCTCGTTTCTCTATTTAAAAATATATATTGCTAAATGATTAAACAAAATTGTTAATAAATTAAACATACCATACAAAATATTCATTAAATGAGTAAATGCTGTGTCAAATTACTGAAATTTCTGTTTATAAATTCATGTGAATGGCTGTTTAAAACATTGGAACAAAAAATGAATTGTCTGGTCAATTTTTCTAGAATCCCTGTAAAATTAATTAAAATTAAACAGTGTATACATACAGTAAGTATATTACTTACACTTTACTTTCTAATTCACAACCAATCGTTATACTGTATATGTACTTTTTTTCGAATTGCAATAAAGTAGCCTTAAAATAAAAAATAATTTGTAAATCCGACTGCTATTTTTTCAGTATGCATTGGCTTCCTTGTCAAAATCTCAAATTAACTATCCAGATTCTTGAAGCACTCCCACCAGATTGTATAATAATGAAATATTGGAACATCTACCTGATGAATAAAGACCACAATTGCATTTTGGATGAAAAACTCTTTGGTTTAATTAACCAATTTCACTGGACCCTTTTGAAATGGAATACTTGCTTACTATTCGGTAGGCAAGCCAAGTAGTGAGTTCAAATTCAAAGTATGCAGAGAATCTACTTTACAATGTTGATAAGATCTATGATTCAAAGTGGACAAAATTCCCGGTGTATTGGAAGGAGAATTTCTCCACAAAATTTATTTAAATCTGGCTTTTGTATTAAATATGTAAATGTGTATGCAAATTATATGGTTTCATGATTAAGAATATTTTAACTCAACTTATATCCTTGTTTGAAACCATATCCTACTTTCTGCTATAACCAATACTACCATACTAGTTTTTAGCATGAATCCATCAGTTAATTGTGTTTCATCCATTGACTGTATATAACATGGACTCATCTCTCCCATTCACAATTTATTTTGAGTTGCATCATGCGATTGAAAATATGGATCATATCAACACTATATAGCCAAAATGTACAAATGTCTGCTTTTCGCCCTGAGAACATGAACTTACTGCAGTACTGATTGATATTCAAGTGCGCTGTGCAAAATGCCAGCTAAATATAAACTGTACTCAAATAATGGAGATTGTACATTTATTATTTGTTGAGTGCATTTATAGAAGCTAAATTGTAGGCAATACCTAGTATGTGCAAAGTGTTTTAAAGAAGGCTCCTACCTCACTTAATTTGTATGTTGCAGTTTTATCCAGATTAATACATTCTCCATATCTCGATTGCATTGTGACTCATTTTATTGTACTCGGTTGGCTACAAAGTGAATAAACTAACATGAAGTGAATAATACGCTTAATGAGATTAAAATATAATTTAATTATTTCGTTTGCTCTGGGATGTTGTGAGTAGGATAAAATAACATAATACGATGGTATAAATTAATTATTGTAGACGACATGATTCTAACAACAACTGTCGTGTTGAGGCAGAAAGTTCTCGTCAAACTTTCCCCTCAGCTGGAACACAGGTGTTCAGAAGCCCCTTAATGAGCTCGAGCTGACCATGCGCTCGCTTCAACTTGCCTCAGCCCGAAACGCGAAAGAAGACCCAAGAAAGACGACACAACTCTTGAAGGGGTTTTGGGTTTTTAAATCATCTGGATACACGCTGTATTGTGATTTCTACTCTGATTCTTTTGTGTTGGGAACGTTAAACGTGGGCTCGAATGGAGAATGCAGAGGGAGACGCTGCTTACATCGAGGTAAAAAGTCGTGCCTTTAAATGTTATTTTTTCACTAAAGATTTCGTAAACCTGTCAAATAAGAATCCTGTAGTAGCATAAGCTGTCGTTGTCGATCAATTCCTGGAATGAGCAGTGATTCGAAGATAAAATGGCGTGTTTTGTTTACCCAAGTGTGTTTGTCTGTTTAGAAAATACAGTGTTAGCTGTTTTCTGGAAGTGTGAGGGTTGGTTGTTATGACATTGTCCCTTAAATGGAATTAACTTTAGTCGCATTCAATGTTGTTCAGTTTAAAGTTTACAGGCAAGATAGTTTTTGGTAACATCTGGTTGACATTGTCAACATCTAACTTTTAACAGTGAACTGATTAGACAATGTTTGGGGGATTACGGTTATGCTTTAACAGAATTTAGAAATGTGCATTTTGAACAGAATGTTTCTTGTGTTTTGAAATGACAATAGCATTGGCTTAATCAAAAGTTATTTTTCTTGATTCAATGAATTTTCATTAGCAAATATCATTAGAGAAATTGTGCAATTTTAAAGAAATGCAACAGATGTCATTATAAAATAGCTGTGATATATCAAGATAATTTAAATAGTAATTTTCTTTTAATGCGCTGATCAAAAAGTAGTTGTTCAAACAGAATATTTACATTTGAAAAGATTTATTACAGCCCTAAAATAATGTTTATGCTTTTTTATTTTTGATAATAAATTTGCCTAATGGAAACATGACATTAAAAAAACCCTTGCATTTATCAAAAAACACGTTTTTGTGCTTGGAGATTGTGGTATCGTGCAATGGAAACAATTTTTCCCCCCAAATAAACAAATCACATGACTAACAACCGGATACCATGCTAAGTCAACAGGAAGAAGAAAAAGGCACTTGAACAGCATGGTATGTTTGGACCATGATATTTTATATGAATATGTTTTGATCTAGATCGAAATAGGGAGGTCACAAACATTCTATACTCAAAGCAATTAATTAATGTAAGCATTTAACTTACAAAAAGCTAGAAGCAACAATAATTATTGATGAATAGCAATAATGCCGTGGTTGAATAGTGAATATATCTACTGTAGATAAAAATATTGTTTTTGAATGACTTATCGTCTGAATTGGTTTGTGTTTAATTGCATAATTATGATTTATTGGAAACAGTGCAGTTGAAGAATTTAGTTTTTCTTTTGAAATTCAACAAGTTTTGCACAAAATTGTAATGGAAATGCAAAGGAGTGTTCTTTTAGACTTTCTGAATAGTTTATAAATCCTTTAACTGGAAACATTAGGAGAAGAGGGAAGAGAACGCATGCTCTTAAGAATCTTTGTTATTGCATTATCAGTTGAGGCCTCAAACGGCACCTTTAATTATTAACTGTTTTTTTTTCAGTTTAGTTTGACAGTTAATGTATGTATCAAAGCATCCACTAAATAAATCTGCTCCAAATGTATCAGTAATTTTCATTTCAATCTTTTAGTTCTGATTAAAGTTTTTTTTTTATCCAGCAGTCTATTTATTTTCTACATGTATAAAAAGTCACGTATGGCTTACCATTATGAGACAAGCACCATCAAAAGACAGCACCTGCATAAATAAAGTTTTTCTGTTTACTACATTTAGTTACAAGAGCTACGGTGCATGTTTGATTTCATAAGGATTTAATAAGATAAGTGCGCATGTGTCATAGCATGGATTTGACATTTGAGACACATGTCAGTTACTGCATGATAGTGCTGCTACAAAGGCCCCGCTTATTAGGTAGTATATGTAAAAAAAAAAAAAAAAAAAGGTTCAAAACTCAAAATTGAAATCGTCCATAGGGCAACACATTTTGCTATTGAGATTTCACCACTTCATACTGGTAGTTATAGTCGTGTCATGTGATGCAATCACAGGTCAAAGTTGAGTCTGATTCAACTTTTCATCAAAGCGGTGTCTTGAAAACACATGCTTACGCCTGAAATATCCAGCTATGCATTTTTGCGTGTAATCCATTTCAAATGAAAAGAATTTGAAGAGAAAAGAAGTGTAGGGTAGCAACAAAGAAATATTCCCATTGTCCATTTGTCAGCGATAATTTTTTTTTTAGAGCGATCGAGTAACTGGATAAATGAGTGCTGAATTATTTGTACAGTTTGTATTGTATTTTTCAGAGTTCAAAATGCTACAGTTTATATTATCTTGATCTTGGATATAATATTTGGTTGTACAAATACTGAAATTTGTAAAAAAAAAAAAGTCCACTTTGCTTTTGTACTTTTTTCCCCAATTCTTTCTCTCCCTCCCATACAAGACTCATTTGTTTAATAGGTTAGAAACAAATTAAATATTAAAATATATTAATTAGTAGACAATCATTTTGTGAGTATCAGCTTTATACTATGTAGTTATGATTGAAGTTGAGTGCAGCCAGGAAATAGACGCTGTCTCTTTAAGAGATTTTGCCTACAATACACATATCTGAGCTTGTTACTGTACTTATATCAAGGTTTATTCAGGCTACAGAGGGATATATTTGACAGAAAAGATTGAAAATGAGCTTGTGCTCAACTACTGTGCTGGATCTGAGTAGAGCGAAGTGGATTTTTTAGGGCTGAATAGAGATTCTGAATCTCTTCTATTAGCAGAGCCCACCCATTCCTTGCCATTCCTTGCCCAGGTATTGTTATCTGTAGAACTGGAAGAATGTAAAAACAACTTCTGGTAACCTAGAAGCAAGCATTGTCACAAGTGTTCACGTGAATTCTCTTCAAGGATAATAAATGGTAAACGACACTCATTTATTCAAATAATCTCTGATAAGAAAATTTTCTCCTTGTTTCCGTACCTGTGTTACCCTTTATGTTAAAACGTGTCAGTTTCTTTTAACATATTTGACAATATTTGATATTTGACAACATTTAACCCTTTAAATATGCTGACTAGTCGACAATGTAGTTTGTTGTCGATGATGTCTAATCTTGACAAAAATTGTTAAAGCCGAATAGTCACCATATCAAAGTGTGAGCAACTGATTACTCTCTTTCATGCACCCACACTCACCCTTGCAAGCACACTATTGCATAAGTTTATACTCAGATTGAATGTTCTGTCTAAATGTTTATGGTTTAACATTTTTTTACATTTTCCTTATGGGGAAAACGCAGGAAATATCATGACTTTGTTATTGAAACATTATTTTTTTTTTTGGAAGTCAATGGATCCAAAATCTTCATTAAATTAAATCTGATTTTGCACAAAATTAATTGTGCGGCAAAGCTAATGTTACTAATACTGCCAAAATCAAGTTTAGCCTGTTTACACTAGAGCACCATTTGTGCATTTCTCTACTGAAAAGTTGCAATCTGGTTTATGATCCTTGTATTATCATGACAAATGGTTACCTTAGTTAAAACTTTAAAAACTTGGTGATTCACATACAGTTAAATGTGCCGTCACATTTTGTGACTCTGCTTTTGGGCTGTAGATATCTTGAAAGTAGTGAAGTCTTCAAATTTTATGAAGAGTGAAAACATTTTGCCTTGAAGTGAGTAACATCCTACTGGATTTTTACAGGTAAAAATGGGCAACAAGTTCAAAGATAGTAGGGATGAGAACCCAAACGAATGTCTCCCTCCTCAGCAACTGTTTATGGGTGTCACTCAATTGTCTGTCCTTAATTGTACTCCACCCTCCCATAGGAAAGTTTGCTTTGATTGCACACAAATAATCAAATAGGTTTTTTTTGGCCATTACTTACATTGTGATTTAGTTTTTTTTTTGGAGGAAGCTGTTTCTGATGAATCGAGTAGAATAAATGCAAGCAGGTTGACAGAATGCTGTCTTGAATAAAGCCTATGGGTGTGTAGATGCTGGCTGCTATGATCAGGAAGTGTTTTTGGAGAGCTGCCATAAGAAATTCTGGTGCACTAGTTGAATACAAATGATCTGTGCTGCAGAAAAGTGTTGAAGCACAACAAAATTGTTGGCAATCATTTCAGTGGTTCATAGGAATCCTTTTAAAAGCAATTTGAAGTGTTTTAATGATGTATGCAGGCCTTAAGGGTACTGCTACAGCTATAGACTGCTTCTGCATTCATTTGGCATTCAGCACTCATTCTTGCTATCCAAACAAGCTGTGAACAAACTGAAAATAATAGCATGTCCAGATAATCCAATTTCCCAGTTATTATACGGTTAGTTAGGCCTGTGCTGAAGACTGAGATGTTGTAGTGTATCTCTCAACCATGCTGTTAATAAGCTTTACTAGGCATGAGTGAGTCAATGTCACTTTGGTGTTAGTCTAAAGATAATGACCATTATCTTTTAACAATATAAAGGGTTCTCTTTATATAAAAAATGAATGAATAAGTGAATAGAAAGATAGATGTTGCTGACCAAACAAGAGTAAGTTTAAAAGTAAAACAGTATGAAACCTAAATTTCTGTATTTCTGTGATCTAGTCCTGTAAAAAAACATGTAAAAGCAATATTCGAGAAGTGCGTTGCTATACAACTGACACAGGTTGGTTGAAAGACTAACAATATGGCGACAACTGAACACCCACACAATTCAGACAAATGTAGCTTTTGCTCACTATTGTTTAGATTGTTTAGAATCAAAAACTAGTAAATAATATACAGATATGACTGAGTTCAGCCACCTACTTATCGTCATTTGTTACTTGAAATGATCAACAACAAGAAAGTTTGAACATAAAGTTACTTGGTTGCTAATATGCTGATTGAGCAAATTAATTATTGGTTAATGTATGGCATTGGACATCACATGTTAAAAGTACGCCCATCATGTGTTATATAACATTGATAACATGAGTTTAAATAGCCCACCTTTTTATTACCAAGAGTGAGCAGAGTAGAATAATCCAGAACTGCTTATTAGAAGTTAATTAATCATCTAATCTTTTTAAATATGGTATCTATGGTTAAATCCTCCTCTCAAGAGAAAATCACCCACACTATTATACTATATGGCTTTTTAAAATTTTATTTATTTTTTTTTTATATATATATAAACAAGTCACTAAGTGCCTATTGGTGATTCGGCCCTTTTTTTCATCCATCTTCATCATTCATTTCCAAGATGCAAGCCAAGAAAATAGAAGCTTGCCATACTAAGTTAGATTTTCTTTTCAGAAATAATATTTTAATAATCAAGTAGATCTAACCATATTCCTCAGCAATCAACAGATCAGTCACAATGCAGAGCTGGAGTTTTTTTTACTTCCAGCTGTGAGGAGAAGTCAGGGATTGTGAGAGACTATACACAGCCTGTACTTGGTGAGGTTAAGTAGAAGACGATTGTTTTGTGTCAGTCATAGAAAAAGCCTCACATACAAGTGTGTAGGTTTGACATTGCAGAAGCTGAAATCAGATTAATCTGTAGAAACGAGTATGATCTGCATAAAATGAGCTGAGCTCCTGAAATATAGCACCCAAACATGGCCAGATTTATTATGAGCAGTTTAATATTACACAGATTATAAATTGTGAATGCAGTCAGATTGATGGAGAACAATATGGTGTTGGTTACACAATTGAAGATTTTTGAAATTGCCCAAGTCATGAAACTCATCACATATTAATGTTGTAAAGATGGTCCATAGCCAGTGGACGCTAATGCAAACTTTATGGAGAGTACTGGAGAGTAAGTCAAGCCTTTCATTAGCATCTTTATTCAGGCCATAATGACAACACTGATATGACCTTCGGCTCTCTGCTGCACTTAAGACTGGGACTAAATGACTCCTGTCTGCCATTGAAAATGGCTTTCTAAATCTCTTAATAATTGCCATCTCAGGAGCAATTAAATCCTCCATTTTTCTGCAGTTCTGTCAGATGTCTTATTTTAATATCCATTCGCACTTCAAAAAACGCTAAATGTGGGGCCCCTTTGTGCACACATGTAGATTAATTAAAATCCTACTGGACTGCTATTAGAGTTCATTAAACAACCCACAGCAAATACAGCATTTAAACAAAGAGGTATGACTCTGCTGGCAATGCTCAGTGCCTCTCCTGGCCCTCTCTCAGACGTCTGGAAGGCTGACAGGGGACTGCTCCAAAATAAAATGCAAATGAAGTTTTATGGAAATAGTTGGCCACTCGAAAAGCTTGCACGTTATTGCAAATCAGAGTCTGGAAGTGCTCCACTTTTTAACTACTAATACTGTAGCTGCAAAGCATTCACATCTCTTTCTTAGCCTGCGTACATCCTGTGATTTTTGATGTACATTTTTACACCATAAAGAGTGTTGATGCTTTAAGGACATTTCGCTGCAGTTTCCCATGCAGAAACTTCTCTATGCGTCCCTGCTGTGAGAGATTGCCACAGGCAGACATTAGTCCTCAAGACATGTTTCCTATTTTTTTTTAGTTTTCCTCATCATCTTCCACAGGATGGTACAGGGTTTTAATGCACCATTTATCAAAGTTCAACATGCCTATAGGTAATGTCATGTTGTGTTCACACCTCATTTTGTTAAACATGTGAATCGTTGCTGAATCAACGCTATAATATATGAAGTCAATGAAAAGAATTCAATGAAATAAGGAATAAAAAACATGACCAATTGGCAAGTCAACAGCAAGTCTGCTATTTGTGTTCTCTGAAGGCGGAAACAACTGAATATATGCCAGCTGTTTACTAACTAACGCTTTTTTCGCTGTATTCGCAGAAAAACAAAAAAGTCAAATGTTAGAAGATTCCAACTTCCTCTATATTTTTGCTGGGACCACAATCTGCATTGAGGCCACAGCGCACCTCACGTGGGACCGTACTGGTACTCATCGTAGATGCTCCGCGGTGTGAGATTACCTTTTAATTTCCCCTTATTTAATTGAAGGGGTTTTAATTGTTTTAATTTTATTTTTGCATTATGCAGACAATTTTGTGCAAAGCCACTTTCGCTAAGGGAGAGACAGGATGCAAGTTGTTACAAAGCCGAAGTCTAATTCAGGAAGCCCACAACAGAAGTTGTATCAGCTGATCCATAAACCATAGAAGGAGAAAAAAAATGGAAGAAAGGAGTTTTTTCTTTAATTAAGAGTGTAAGTGTTCCTTGAAGAGAACAGTTGTTAGTTGCTTTTTAAAAGTTGACAGTGTTCCTGACTGGGAGATTTATCAATACACGAGTATACTGTTGAACAATGTTGTGTCATAAGTAGTCTATTTTTGTATTCTTAGCTTTTCAGGGAATGTATTACAGATTGTAGAGTAAAAAAACAAATAGAATATTTAGTGTACTTGACTATGTACACCTGATTTGTTTATTGTACTAAATTTCTAGTTAATGTTGATTAGATGAAAGCTTATCCATACGCTTTTTTATGTTATTTAGCCGGTTGTGAATTTTGGGTATCTATCCAGTTGTTATTTTATGTTTTATTTTACCTTTATTTTACCTTAGTCTCTGTCCCTGGATTGTGTTGTTGTTTTGTGTTACACATTGTTTGCATTATTTTGTTTGTGTTGTGTTATAAATAAAATTTGTTGTGGAAAACTTGTTTTTTTTGTGTCTGTCCAGTTGTTTTCATTTCTGTTCTATTTGTAATAAAATAGTTTCATTCTCTTTGTAAACCCTGATTCTAGTTGACTTCATCATGTTGGGCTTTAACACCATACTTTTTTTTTTCTCCAGTAAATATTTAAGCGTTGTGGCCCAGTCTGCTGTTGTGCTGACATTGAAGTGCCTCAGGTTGCCTGTAACATACTGAGAAATACCTTTTTGTTTATCTTTTATCAGTCTGTGCATTACATTTTGATAGACACTTTTCATATTTGAACTCTGGAGAATGAAGGAAGAGAAAACTCCACATCGCGATCAACTTCAATCAATAAGTTCACCTGCTCCATCACCAAATCTACTTTTTTGGTATTTAATGTAGCGTCTACTTAACCTAAGACTACTTATAAAGAGATACACTTTATTTTCCCTGACCGTTATTTGTAAGTTGCTAACTGTTTACACTGACCCGACCCCCAGTTCAGCTGTAGTATAAAACCTTTCTCCTGATTTGTTGTACTTCAGAACTTCCATTAATGCCTTCATTATTTCCTGATCAATAACTGAATACAAAGAGTCTTGTTTAGTGCTTGCAAGTAGATGTGTTTGTATAAGCTGCGTAAAGTAGCAGAGCAGAGCAGCGTTAATTCAAAACTCAGTTATTCAACAGTACAACATTGGTAGAGTTAAAAAAACAAACAAACAAACAAATAAATAAAATAAAACTTTGTTTTTCAGTATGGAATGGATGGATGAGTTTTTTTTTTTTTGGTCCCCAGATGATTTTTTTTTAGTTCATGTGACACAGTTGTGCAGTTTTTCCATAAACATTTCTTTAAAGTAAATTGCTAGATGTATTTGTGGTGATGTGGATCCAGCGTTGATTCCACACTGTTGTGATTCTTATTTTGATTGCCATCTTGGTTTTAGATGCAGGCAGCCCTGGCTCATAGTGGATTGTTTGGTGTAGTACCAGATCAGTAATTGCACCTCTGCCAGAGTTGGGTCAAGCTCCTCTTGTAATCAATCAGTACAGCAGAGATGCTACAGAAAGGTTTGTCACAGAGACATTGCCCCTTGAATACAAGCAGAAAACCTTCTGCTATGTAAGCACATACCTGGCTGCACAATTCATCCCACCTCCCCTGCTCCCCAGTCCCCCAGAGGGGCCGTATGCATTCGCCTGATCACATGTGACCCCTCTGTCTACCGCAATCTCTGTCTGCAAACTCAATCCCCCTCAGTGGAGTTCATCACCCAGTTTCCCTCAGGCCAGTCAGCTCGTTTACACACCCAAGAAGCATGTGGCATATTGAACCTTTTTTTTCCTCCTGCTCTCTCTCTCTCTCTCCATCACTACGTTTCTCCTCCACTGAGAGCAGACAAAGCCTCGGTCATCAAGGCCTAATTCTTTGCAGTTCATTTCCCTTCTGTTTCCTTGCTAATTGTTTTTCGAGCCTCAACATGGCCAGGGACCATTTCAAATGCTGCATAATGAGGTTTTGGCGCATGTTGGCTATTACCAAATTAAACCGCTTTGCTGGAGGCGTGGCCTAGACATGTCTAATAGTGTGCTGTGAATGGCTGATGAGGTTGATTGATGGGCTAAAGGGAGGGTTAAGTTTTTGGATGTCAGCTTGTCATTAACGATTCAGAGAGTGAAAGTAAAGGATTCATGTCAGTGACTTGCACATCCAAACTCCCTCTGCAGGAGAGATAGAATATATTAAAAAGCAGTTATTTAAATGTGTTTACAAGAAAATTTACTTTCCAGACCTTTATGGATCAACTTTTTCATGAAATGCATTTGTGCATTGTGATTTAGTTAGTTTTCTTTCTTTCTTTCTCTCTCTCGCTCTTCTTTTCTACTTTTTTCTTTCTTTCCTTCTTTTTTCAATTTGTAAACCTTTTACTCAAATCCTCTTCTACATCGGGAACATTAATTTTATTTAGATATTATTTAATGTTGCAGTTGAATTTGAGCTAATCAGTGAAGCAATGACATGAGCTGAGGTAAAATTATTAAGAAACTTACAGCATACAGTAATACATGAATGTGGAGGGTTTGAGTGATCTGTTCTTATTGTTTTTGTATGGTTTTTATTAGCTTGTTCTCAGTTGGACAGCACAGGTAGACAGCTGCCTTGAGACTTCCAGACCTCTAAATCTTTTCTCTGTCCTTTGAAGTTGCTGACACTCACATCATCACTTGTTATGAATTGAGATGTCTGTCTTGTTTTGAAAACACAACCTTTGCAGACACATGCTTTCTTCACACTGCTAGTAAACATGAACCAATGTTTGTTTGTTTTTGTAGCATGTGTCTGTAGTTTTTTAATTTGATAACTGTGCAAACTTGGCAAACTATTACGTTTTTTACGTACTTTTTGAATGCTACATTCAGCAGATCTGTTGTTTTAATATCTATCTCCAGACTGAATGAAGACTTTTGATTTGCGTCTTTTCTCATTTTAGTCACGTTAGAGATGTCATGAGATCAAAATTATACTATGTCTTAAAATATACGTAGCTTGTATAATGCATTGTTGGCACACAAATTGAGCACAGCTGTCTGTAGCTTACAAAAGAGCTGGTTAATGTTTTGTAATGACTTTAAACTTGGTTGTGAAGGCTGTTCAGAAGACAGAAACTTCCTCAAATAAACTGAAAACATACAAGATCGTCTGTGACTTTTGTTTGGTTTGAACTTGTGGAACTTCTATACGTTTCAGTTAACAGTGATTTATGTCCGATTTAAACTTTATATTTTGTTGACTAAGTCCATATTTTAACTCACCATTCTGATAACTGCCTGATCATGATTTTGTATATTCAGCTTATCTAAGCAGCTAGATCTGTTCACAATGGAATTGGATATTATAAATAGTTGGTGTGTTGTGTGCATCAGGACTTGATGTACTGTTTCGGTACTTATAGGAGAGCAAATTATGTTCAAAGCCTGTGTTTGATACTGGTAATCTTTATTTCAACAACGCTAGATCAATATGTGGAAATTCCCTTATTGATTTGAGGCAAAGACAAAACGGGGTGGCGGCCTGCCAGCTGATGTTCTGTAAATCTCTACATGTATTGCTTTAAATCATTTCCCGTTGAAGGGATTAAGGTGTTAGAGTTAAATTTTAGCTGTGTGTTTGCTTCATTTACGGTAAGAACAGAAACGCCTCATGCATACTAAGGTACTTGAGGTTCTCTGTTGTGCAAGAAGAGGACGCTGAATGTAATTTATTGCACAATATGGTGCAGCTATTGATTAGACAGCAAAAGGGCAGTACCAGCTGCTCTACTAATAGCATATAAATGTTTCAAGCATGTGTCACCACCTTAAAACCAGCCTTAGGTGAACAAAATATTGCATCATACTGCTCTTGGGACATGCTTCTAGCCAAATTGCAGATCTTTTTGTTGTAATTGTGTTCAATGAGTCTTATATGAACTTTTTTTTCAATAAAGTTTTGTTTATTCGTATGTAAAAAATATCAAGCTCTAAATTTAAATTATCCAAATGTCAGCAGGTTTCAAACTAATGTACTTCAACACATCAGCGCTGAAGCCCTAAAAATAAAATCTAGCTTTAAAACAAGATTTCCTCTCCAATTATATGCTTAGTAGTCACGTCACTTGATAAAGTTAAATTCACCTGAACTTTTGAAAAATTTTATTCCATAGGCTGGAACTTCCGGTTGTGCACCGTTGTATCCCATTCAAGTCAATTGAGTTATTTTCATAGTGTGACTGAGGCATGAACGCTAATTAGAAGAAAACAATGATTTCCCTCAAATGAAAACACATTTTTTTTTTCAGGTTCAAAGTTGGGCAGTTTTAACACTAGAGTGAATGAGAACCTGCTCCCTTCTGTCCCCACCCCCTTGCGGCCGTCGAGGTACTACAGTTCATTCACTTCCTATTGATGGGCATTGATGGGGAGAGCAGGAGGTTGCCTTTTGGTTTAGATTCTGGTAAACTCTGGTGCGTCTCTACTTCTGTCTATAATACCTTAATACGTATGAGCATGCGCAAAGCCTTTGAAGCCTTTCTTCACCGCGCTCTCTAGTAAGTACTGGGTAGGAAAGGCTGTCCATAAACTGCTCATGAAGAGGCCAAACGATGATCACAAGTTGGTAAAATCATCAAAAATAGCAGAAGTTGCTAGATTGGAAAAAACTAAATCAGTAGGTATTCTGAAAAGTTTATCTGCTGAACCCCCCCCCCTCTATTTATTTATTTTGTCACTGATTAAAGCACATAAAAAGACAAACAAGCAACACTTTAAATAGAAATAAAACAAGGAGAAAACCTTTATAAAACTGTGTATATATATATATATATTTTTTTGTTGTTGTTTTTTTTGTTTTGTTTTTTGAATGACAAGTCCCAGATCCAATCTAAATGTGCCGGTCCCAACCTACAAGGTACCGGAGCATGCTCTGGTACAAATTAAGGCCGCCCTACATTTCATTTAGACTTCTAATAGGAGCTAGAGTTCTAACTTTAAAATCCTAACCAGACCTTGGCTTCCCATTAATTAGCCCTCGCAATCAAGTTTGATTTGCCATTTCCCGATGTCCATCATAGTAGCTCCCTATGCATTTTTTTCCCTCAGGGCTGCAGTTTGGTTATTGATCTTCCATCTGTTTGGCCTGCATGATCAGCGGAGAGTGATAAAAACAGACACAGTGGCTCCCCCGCTGAAACATCCAAGACATGCAGATGGGGCCAGCACAGAAAAAAAACAAACAAAAAAACCTGTCAGCGCTAACATGCTTGCATCTCAGCATTATCGTGGCCACAAAGGTCATGCACGCCAGAAGGGAATGTGGCTGTTTTTAGTTTTAAATATTGTTTGATAACACACTTAGCCTCTGTTTGCCACGATGTCCTCCGGGAGGCTGTATAGCTGGTGAAAACCCACGTCTGGCTCGTACTGTCTGTCTTTGGCATTTAGAGGCAAGCATTTTCTGTTTCTAGGGAGTCGGAAGCCTACAGGATGTTAGCTTTGTACAGTATTTGTGTTTATACTCAAAATCTGAATGTTGTTTTGCATCTGAGCCCTAAAGATGCATCTGCTCTCTTGTGGAAGGATGTGTTAAGATGCGGATGCTGCCCTGCGGTGTGTGCTGTAGTATTGATTGAAGGCTATGAATACATATTTCAGTGCATGCGTGCTGTCGATCTCAGTGGCGTCTGAGTCCTTTCAGTGTTGTGTTAAAGAGTGCAAAAGAATGCTTGTTCTTAAAATGATATGATTATTCTTTCTTGGTTGAGCGCTAAAGAGACATTTAGCCAGTAGTTTATACCGATGTACTCAATACTGTCAAAGACTGAGTTTGCATTACACATTTCAGGATGTTCTGAGATCAGTGGAGTCTTTTAGGATGAATGGTGTTTGGTTTGTAAAGTAGAGAACAGGTATTGGAGTGTCTCCTCATTTTAGATCTAAACATTCAGTTGTAAAAGCCGGGTAAACATCTGTCAGACTTCATTAGTGTTAGCTTTAACCCAGTTCCAGAGCACAGCTGGTTCTCTTGTACATTTTCCACTTGAGGAGAGAGGGTCAATATCAAGCTGTAAACACGGATTTATTCTCTACTAGTCTAGTCTACTTCTTAAACAGGTTTTGTTGACACTTAATTATTTATTTGTCTCTATAACAATGTGCTATTTTAATGTTCCATATGTATCAAGGATGTCAAGACAAACTGAATAAATGATGTGAAAAAACACAAATTATTTTTTTGTTTTTATTAAACGGAAAAGATCATAAACTGGGTAGTGGTTTGGAGTTTCGATAGGCTTTCCATCATCTTAATACTATAAGGTTCATATTTAAAAACGAAATCCTACAAAGAACACTCTGTCAAAGAAATGTGTGATTTAAAAGATTAAAAATGCTAATCTTTTGACAGAAAAAGGATTATACATTTTTATTTTAGTTTTCAATTTTTAGAATTTGATTTGATCTTTTGAATTTCATTTTCATTTAGACTTTTTTGGATATTGCAATTTTTTTATTATATGAAAAATGCTGGTCCCCTGCTTTTTGTTGTGGTGGTCAGTGAGCAGGGCAGCTGCACATTGTTTGACCTCTTGAGTTCATCTTTCCTGACCCAGCTCGTGCTTCTCTTTTCAAATTTTTCTTTCTGTCCAACTCACTGTTGTATGTAACAAAAAAGACCTAAACAAATGTCTTTTTAAAACACAGTAAAGACTAAAATAAACAGATCACTACCCATTATGTTATATTACTGTCTATTTTTAACTATTAAATATAGTTAAAAGTCATTGCTTTTATACAAACTGATTCCTTTAAAAAAATGTTGTTGCCTCTGCTTGTTTTAAACACTTTTGTTTTTAAAGTCAATTTCAAGTGTCTTGTCATCCATTTAAGCAGCATATGCAAGTTGTCTGTTTCAAATCACATGCCTTGCAATAAATTATTGTGTGTTTGTTTTAGCATGACATGTGGAGGATCTTTGCTTGGGCTGATTAAACCAGCAGTCCAGTTCAGAGTTCTCTTCTTTTCTGAACTTTGACCTTATTGGCTCTGGTTTTACCTACAGGCCTGGCTCCAAGAAATATATTGGCTTTCCTTTTGCACACTTCATGAAAATGATTGGCCGATTTTGCCCATAATGCACAATAAAGCTCATTGAGGTGGAATTTTATTGTTCTGGCCTGCATCTCGCAGTCAGTGGTTTAAATACATTTTATTAGGTGTGAAATTAAAATATTAATACGCTGATGTCAGTGTTTAGGAAGAGTGGGACATTGGGAAGGTGTTAAAGTTAAGTACTATGGGATCCATCCGGTTATAGATAACCTGCAGGCCCTTTTAACATCTCATACCTCAGTTTGAAGTAGATTTTCATCTAGCCTGCTGTGAAAATATTAAAAGTGGGAGCCTCGTGTGTTGTTATTGCGGCTGCAGAATACTAATTGAGGTTTGTTGCTTATTATGCTTAAAAAATAATGAAATATGTCAAAGAAGAGCTTGACATGGTTCTTTGTGGTGTCTTCAAAACACACAAGTGGAGAAACAATGAGGGAAAAGACATTTTGAATAGGTTTGACAACAAGACAGCTAAAAGTACAAGGTAAAATGCTTATTTACAGAACACTGATGAAAGGTTATTCATTGTAGATGTTAATCCAAAAAAGCACCTTCTGAAATTGCTACCTATTGATTTTTATTTTTACCAGCTTCAAATATCAGAGAATTTTTGGTTACTGCCCAAATTGTCAACATGAACCCCGCCATTTTAAAGAATCTGTACAAAACTGGAAACAGTTTGCTGTTTCAGATTTTGGGTTAACATAATTTATGAAAACTAGACATTGGGTAGTTTATCTACATGAATAAATCAGTTCATTTTCTCTTGAAAGGGCTAAAACACTGCTCGTCTATGCAATCCAAAATAAAATTTTGAGCAAACAAAAAGAAAACCCTCCCCCAGAGGCTGTGTTTTGTACAGGCATCTGAAACGAGACGAAGCATGATTGCAGATTGGTTTTCACTGCTAGCCTGTAGGAGCACTTGGTCTATGGTGTTGAGTGGGTCAGGTCTGATTGTAATGGAGAGGTGTGAGGCTGTGTGTGTGTGTGTGTGTGTGTGTGTGTTTGCTGTCAGGACTAGGGGTGGGGTGGAGGGTCGATAACAGCGTGCTGCTGGAGAGGGGCCACAGAGAGACACTCCGCTTTGATTAAAGGGAAGTGGCCTCCGGTAGACCCCAGCCACTTTGAGAGCATCCACTACACCTGTTGTGGGCTGGTTGTAAAACTGAAAATGGTTTGATTTACATGATTGCCTCCATCCTTATTTTCTTCTTCTTGGATTTTTTTAATATTTAGCTTCAATTCCTGGACTATGGGATGATTTAGATTATGTCTTTAGTTTTCTGCAATTTTGTGAATATATTACGCGAAAGAGATCTATTTTGAGGCGAGTCTGCTAATTTGTTCTAGGAAGTGTGATGTGTTCATGTGTTCATCAAGCTAGGATGTATAGAAAGGTGGAGAAGTAGTTGATGTCCTGCTGAAAAGTTTGGCTGCAGACAAATGAATTACCAGTCTCTACATTACTTTTATGTTTTGTCTGGGCAACAGAATATTAATACAAATATGTACTGATTTAAATATGTTAAGAAAAATTCATTTGAACCCTTTCACCAAACATGACTTAGTACTTGGTGACGTAATCCTTATTGGCCATCGCAGAGGTCAATCTTTTTTTGTTGTTGGCCACCAGGTTTGCATGTATCACTATAATTTGCAGATCCTCTTAAAGATCCACAGATTTTCTTTGAGATTATGGTCTGGAGTGCTATGTCTATGCTATGTCCTTCAAATCGAGGCACCCTTTTATTGCGTAGGGTTGTATTCGTACAGAAATACCCATCAACAAACAATTTTCAAGTGGCAGGAAGTTGAACGGCTTTTTCACATTCTTAAGTGATGAGTTATAAATAAATTATAACAAAGAACATATTTAGTTGACTTTGAAAGAAAATTAGATAATTAGGAAGAACATTTGTATATGTAATTAGCTCATATAACATAAATTATAATAATAATTATAATATTAAATTAGAAAATCAAAACAACTATGTAGCTAAGGATCTATCAACGAAGTGACTTTTATATGAGCGTTAAAGATTGAGAGGAAGTAGTATATTCAGAGCACCTACTCCTCCACCTGGAGAGGAGCCAGATGAAGCGGTTCAGGCATCTGTTTTGGTGCATCCTGCATGTCCTTCAACAAGAAGACCCTGGGTAGGCCCGAAACACAAAATATATTTTGGACAGGGTGAGATTAACTGATAGCAGGGAATGAAAGCCAAAAAAAAGACAGTCAAAAAAGAACTGTTTTTTTATCTTTATTTTGTTTCTTTTTTATTTACTAATGTGTATGAAATGTGCCTTATTAGCTGGAGAAAATGTGACCTGATAGGAAAGGGAATCTCTGTTTATACTGCTCCCCAGGAGACATGGCTCTGAAAGGCAGAGCAAAACTGGATCATGGCTTGCATCATCCTTCAGTGAGATTAGTTTGGTTATGTACTGGGTTGTTGTGCATTGGTATATTACAACAAAAAAGTTTGAAATGACTTTAGAAGTGTTGCTATGATGCTGCTAGCATGGTGTCAGGGTAGTTTCACTGTTGCTGTGGAAACGAAAGTCCTTTTTTATAAAATGCTGCGCTTTTAAATTTCCTTTGTGGTTACTGTAATCATGTGGGCACTGCAGTCAAGTAACTTTTTACAAGAATAGAGCTTTAAAAATGCAAATATTGAAACCACTAGAAGTGATACATTTCAAATTAAATACATATTTTATGTGTTCTCGCCAGTGACCAGAAGAAAACCATACAAATACAGGAGAAGCATTTTAGTGAGGCTTCATGCTGAGGTGGTTAGCATGCAGTATTGCGAAATAAAAATTATAAAAGGTTTTCATTGTTGCTGCTTTTGTTTATGTAGAATCACCTATTCTATTCGCTAGCAATAGTAATAGTGGTAATATAATGGTAATCTCCAACAATAAACCTCATAGTGTTCTTTAAATTGCTTTTATAATGGTATGTACACAACTGCATGTGAAGGCAGCATTGTCTGAATGCTTGTGCATGTTTTCATATCAGAACTGCATATTTTTAAAGTGATTGAGTTTGAAGGTCAGCTGTCTGCCTCTTTGCAGAGTGAAATGATGCGGTGGCATGTTACTTAAAGAATGACAAGCTTCTGCAAACACACTCTTGATTCTTTCAAAACAGTGCCTGATGGTATGCCTTTTGATTTGTCCTCACAAACCTGCTCAATTGTCCAACAGTGGAACCCTAAGCATGCTTTTCTCTGTGTGCTGGAGATGTCCTTGCTGAGATTCACATTTGTTCATGTTCAATATATGAGTGGGAGTGCACAGACACATGCAGACAGTCATTCAAGCAAAAGCTGCTGCTTATTGCCACTTTTGCACAATGTGAATCTAACATTTTCTCTCTCTCTCGTATTCTTTTCAGAGTATCTTGGCCTTGAACCCTCAGGTACAGACCCGTACTGGGCTCCTCTCTACCACTCTGAAGAAAATAGAGAGAAATGAATGCCGAGAGAACCTGTGAGTTTTGCCTCCTCCATCACCCTCAACCCTCATGTTTTCACCTGCACCTCAGTGGAGCTCTTACTGACCAATAAGTCACAGAATGTGGGGACGTAGTTATTTCTATATTTGGAAGGTCTGTTAGCTGGCACTGGACCCATCTGTTTAGCTTTTTTTTAACAAAGCAGCTTTTTAACCTTGCAGTTAGCCTGGTTCAGAAACTAGCAGCTGTTTTTAGTTCTAAAAACTCGATTTGAGTTTTCTCAAACGCATCAATCATGATCTCCACTCTCTTGTTGGGAATTTAAAATCGAATATAAAATAAAAATGTAATGTTAAAAATGTTATAAAAAGTTTTTTAGTAGAACATATTTTCAACATGGGTATTTTCCTCAAAATGTATTTGTCCTTATCAATATCTTTTTTTTGTTTATTAACAGTTATTCATGATTAATAAGCTTTAAAGGCCTTGTTGACATCTCCTCTCCTTGTTGACATGCGTCTCCTGACCGTGTTAAGTGAAGTTACAGTTTAAAAAATTAAATTTCAGATCTATTGTAAATACTTGTTAAAAACGGTCCTTTTGGGGGTGTGAACAAAGGTAGCAGTTTCAGTTCATTTCCACATGGCGACAGAGGAAAGACGATTACAGGCGAGCTGTTTTTACATTTAAACCTGAGAACATCAATTGAGCATCAGAATGAAGTGCATGACATATACCCAGTGATGGAACCAAACCACAGATTATAAGGATTGAGAAGAGACTAAGTCCTGCAAACAAGATACAGGAGAGGACAGACTAAAAGATGCTTTTTGTCTCAATACTCTTGTGTGGAAATAGTCATTGCCGAAATCTGTTAAACACATCCTGATTAAATGCCCTATTTATGCACCCAGGAGGAGGAGATACTTAACAGTGTGAGATCTTAATGAAATAAACGGTAACCCAGAAAGATTTATTCTTAACTTTATTTTAAAACCAACTTATCGTGGACCAGGATTATTGAACTGGACTTCTGAATTTGTGACTTTAACTTTGTTGTGATTGAATTTAAATGAAATTTTGTAGCCATGAAATGGGGACATCAAGCCTATAAAGAAAAGAAAGAAAGAAAGAAAGAAAGAAAGAAAGAAACCTGTTCCCTGGCCCTTCAGTAAAATCACTAAATCTTTTTGGTGTATAATAGTTTTTAATTTTTACCACAGCTCTTTGATGCAATAATGCAGTGTGTACATGACCAGTTCTTGTGCAATGTAGTCATTTACTTTATACAGTCGCCATAAGTAACAACATTCACTTTTTCTTTCCCTAGAATTGTTACCCACATTTGTCGAGTTCCTTAGCAAGCCATAAGAAAGGTGAAAATTGTATATTAATATAAAGTCTATTTGCATAAAGGCTAAAATTAGCTCACCAATGAACAGTTCACCAGCTTCATTGACTTACAGTGAGTGAGCAGATATTTCATCATATCATACGAATATGCTGGTGAGCTACACTCTCCTCCACACGTGTGCACACGCAAACACTTACTCCCTCACTCAAACATAATTATCTTATGATTCCAGGCACATGCCATCAAAGTCTCAGAAATATCTCTCCAGACCAGAATGCATCGAGAAGGGTTTGTGTTTTTTGGCAGGTGGCCACTCTGCCTCGTGTGTGCTTTTAAAGGCAACTGAGACTCCCGTTCGTTTGATGCAGAGACACAAGATGGAGGTGTTTTGTAGGAGAGATTATCTACTCCCCGCTGACAGCACTGTTGCTAAGTACAGCTGCCTAATTCATCATTCTAATCAATAGGGATGGATAGTAGGCCTGGTTTAATTTGTAAACATGCTACGCTATAGATTCAACATATGGTATGTTTTTTTATTTATTTATTAACTGTATCTTGAGGGATCATGTTTATTTTGTTTTTGCTATGCACATGTTTCCTAATTTTTCACTTGGATTTCTACCCTTTATGATCCCAGTTCACATGAAGGCAGATAAAACCTTAAATTAGTTTGACATTCATTACAGGTTCAAGCGTGTACTTATGAATGTACTCTTGTATATGATTTATTCACCCATCATCTTGACATAACGTAAGAACTATGCAGTAATGGGGCTTAAACTACGAGCCATGGTAAAATAAATAGCTATTCAATTGAAAATTTGATAAACAAAAATCTTAAAAGTAATTATTGTAAATATTAAGATGCGTATAAACTGTCTTAATGAGTCTTTATCCAATTAATTTTTTTAAAGCATGTTTGTCTTTGAAGATCTAGTTCAAAATCTAGTGCACTTTAAGAAAAAAAATTGTCAGACAGTAAGATGTTCTGGTTTTTAGTTTGAAACACAAATCCTGTAAAAACAGCATCTTTCAAAAAAAAAAATTTTTTCAGCGAAAACTCTTTAGGAAAATGCAGAGTCTACAAAACATACAGATTGAATACAGATTTATTGTATCTATAAAGCAAAAGCAATCACATTTTTTACTGATCCTTAAAATATGTTTCGTTAGTAACCTGAAATAGCCTTATAATTGGTCTGCAGTAATGTGCCAAAGGGGTTGTAAACCCAAGAGGTCTGGTTGTCTACTGTTAAAATGAGTCCTCAGGACAATACAGTGGTGGTCAGCTGTTATCTCAGGGCGCAGGTGCATGCACATTTCCCCCTTCGTTCCACTGTCAGCCAGAAGATTTCACTACACTTCCCTCCGAGCAAAGTTTGAGTCGAGGCTATTGACTGACCAGAGCCAAACCAATATTTATGTAAAAAGCTTCAATAGCACAGGTTGAAGCTTGAGATAATCTAAAAAAAACATAAGACAAACCTTTTGCAACAGCTGAGGAGATGGATGTGGAAACACACTTGAAGTGCCCTTGTTTAAACGCTTCTGTTTACCGATGATTTTCTTTTAATAATCTGTGTCTGTGGTATAATCCAATTTAATGAGGATCCAGATTGCGTTGTGATCCTCGGGTACTGTAAAGGGCAGGTTAATCGTTCAGGAATAAAAGTTTCTATTTCCTTAGATTTAAGTATTAACATGGAGATTGTTAAAAGTGAGTTGGTTCATAACAGATGTTCACTGGAATGTTTCAGCACATGGCTGAAACGGAATTTTTTTTAATATATTTCATTAAACAATATTTTTATCGGAATGAACACAACTACACTTATAAATGTAGACTATATTTTAGATTTACTACTTTTTTAATTTACCTCAATATTTTTATTTTAATTATATTTCCACCCAATTATTTAGAGTATCCAAATTGTAGTACGTTTGTGAAAAAGAATTAGACAACCATACAATTTTCAAGTGATTTTATACTGAGCTGCCGTGTTCTTCCTGGGCACCTGTAAAGGAGTACTGAGCAAAATAAGTGTCTATTTTCCTCTAAGTGTTTCCTGGTGCTTCCCCACAGTGTATATAGTAAGATTTTTTCTGAATTTTCCAGAAATTTTTGCAAGAGAATGCAAACATGCTTTTTAACTAGATTTATTGACACCCAGAGGAAATAGATTTTTTTTTATTTAAACCCTTTTTTGAATTTGTTAAATAATTCAAATTGGCTTTTATAATTCCAGCTTTGTACTGGGTTATAACATGAGTTCAAAAAAATTTAGTGTAAACTGAATCTCTTAAATACATTTCTATTATTGCATAGTCGTCTTCAGTCTTCTTTGAATCTTGTCTTGACCTTGCACTCATTAGATGAATAAATTAAAAGCAAATTGGAAGATTTTGTGGAGGAGTTTTTTTCTGTGTGATAATAGGGTTCTTTGAAGCTTTTAAAGTAATTATGTTTCAGCTTAAAAGCATTCTTTGAAATATTTTGAGGAATTCTGATGTCTGATAGTCTTAATATTCATCTGTCGGTACTATATTCTTATGTTTTTGATTCTACTTTTTTTTTCCTGTTCATTACATTTTTGTGTCTGATCAACTATTGTGAGAGTATGACAGCTGAAATGTAATCTTCTCCAAGAAATCATTTTGCGATCAACAAAACAACAACTTAATACATTAATAACATTTCTATTAATCTGTAATAGGAAGTTAAAACAAACATAATCCTTTATATATTTATTAACTATTATATATTTTCCATGGTCAATCACGAACAAGGACCTTTTCTGATAATCCATCATCTCTCTATTCTCATTGGTCATCATCTTCTTAATTGCGAGGTACATGCTTCTTATGCGCCTCTTATTCTATTGTGTAAAAAGGGGCTTAATGCTGCTTAGCTAGCTTTGAGTGTGGTAACCCTGGAATCATCTGAATAGGATTCAGCGCTAAACATGGTCTGCTCTGTCATGCTTTTTCATTAATGAGATTTCCACGCATTTTTTTTTCAGGGAGGAAGAGAGGCCACTGGCATTTTTATTTTGCGGATTATCAATGGGGATTGCACAAAAAGCACAAAGATTTTACAAAGAGTATGCCTCACTGTTACACACAATGTACATTAAATATAGATGAACCTTTTTAAATCCCTGAAGGGTTTTCCTGATTTTCTTGTCACTCAATTTAGAAACATCTTAGTTTATATTGGATATTGTAGAAGCAAATATGAGCGATCACTATTTTAGTGATGGTTTTGCTTTTTTTTTAATGTTTTTTTTATGTTTTTTTTGTCTAAAATTAAAACTTACTAAAAAGTGTGTTTGCTTAGCTTTTAACTGTTCAGCCAATGGAGTATGGTGCTAGAACAGGCAATGTTTCTGAGGTTGGTGGCCTATAGAACTGCAAATACCAAAAAAGCTAAATACACCCTGAACACATCGCAACTCCATCATTTGGCGTTTTAAGACAAAGTGTTAGCGAGTGTGCAATCTGTTACATTCGTACAATACTATTCGTGTTTTTGCACACACATCTGTAATGCGGTTATGCACAACAAGTCCATTTATGTTGTCATATAAACTTGGAAAACATGTTTCTATCGGGTTATTAAACGTCTTATGAGAAAGCAGAATTGCAGTAGGCTATTTTTTTTCTTCGCGTAACACACAATTGTAACCATAATTAAAACATTGAAAAAGTTTTCATTTGTCTGAGAATTCCTGATATTTGGGATATTTAAATGCAAAGCCTCACATGGACCTGATCCTTCTACTCACTCTCAGAATTCTTTATTGCAGTTATTCATTATCCTCCATTAGTGGGAGCACATCTGAGCACTTGGGGCAAGGCGACAGTAGTTTTCTTTGCACTCCAAACCTGTGGTGTTTTAACATCTCACATTGTTGTTTCTCCCAGGAGAAGCTTAATCAGATTATTTAAAACATATGGCTGCATTGACTATTGTAGAGAAATGTGTTTGATTAAGTAGAGTTCCAGTTTTCTGAGAAAATTATTCATGACTTGAATATAAACTCCAACAACAGTTTTTAACCAAAAAAATCAATGAAAATTTGTCAAACACATCTGTAAGATTTGTTTTCTTTATTTCACCAAATTTATGTTGGTTGTTGGATTATTAGTTGATTAAAATGTAATTGGTGGTATTTTAATACTATTAGGATACATAAGGTATAATCCAACAGTGTGCAACATTCGTTTGTTTAACAAACTAAAACTTTACTGGCAATTAACAACACAATACAGTAAGAACAACAAAATCAAGTATTACAAATAAACAGTTTCTTGTTAAAATGTTAGTGTTTTAGTGAGTACCCAAACCTCTACTCTAAATACAAGAGATTGTTAACATTGATGCATTTTTTTGAGGCCAGACCGACCCTCCATTTTTCAGTGATCTTTATGGAGGGAGCTGTATAATTGATTAGTATTGCATCAAAAAAGACATTTTATTTTACCTGAATGTTCTGTGTAGTATTTTGGTGCCGTGTTGAGGTGTCTGGTGAACTAGCTGTTTTATAATGCAAGTTAAAATTTCTTATTAAAGAAAAGGAAAGTTTCAAAGCACTATTGTTTTTTGTGTGTGTGTTAAGGCGATGGCGGAACACATAGCTTTTATTTATAGCTACCCCTTAAATTTCTCTATACAAAATATAAGAACATGTCTATAGCTGCTAGTATTTTAATTTGTCATGTGCATTGCAAAATCTGAGAATTTAGTTAAAACCGAGAATTTTTTATTTATTTCTTTTTTTTCAAAAGTTGAGAAATATGGCTTTTATTTATACAATGGTTGAGATATGTTATTTGTTGCTTTTATTTTCAGTTATAATACATCTAACTCTTAAACTGATTGCCATTTTTGAATATCAGCAATTCTTATTCATCATTGTCGAGAGTGCTGAAGTTTGAATTTCACTGTGTAAACCTTATGTAGGGTTGTGTGCGTGTGTGTGTGTGTGTGTGTGTGTATTTGAGCAGTGTTATTGAGTTATTCATATCATAGACTTTGGCTCACTGTGAGAGAGCTTGAAGAATTTGGTGCCCACGCACATTATTTCCCAAATATCTCTGCCTCCCATTGCAATATTTCCTCGTCAGCCACAAGCTCAGGCAGTGCAATAATTATCAATTTCCATATCATTGGGTGTTATTGTTTGAACAACATAAATAAAACATATGTTGATGCCACTCAGTTAGACGAGAGCAGCGTAGAAAGAGGGGAAATTTAATTAAAAAAAGTCTGACTTGGATTTTGTCTGTATAATCATGTAAATTGAACGTCAGTCAGAAAGGGCACAAATGCTATGTTATTAGATCACCATCTCCTCATGCCCACTGCAGAGTTTGCCACTGTTGCTACTGTACGAGGCTCCAGCAGGCAGTGCTGACAGACTCTGTGAGCGGAAATTCTGCTTAATTTAATGGTCACCCTCAATTGAGTATTTATTCAGCTTTTACTCACCCAGAACTGATTACAACACTTTGAGGATGAAACCAGGTTGCTATTGACATTTATTGTAGATGATACTTTGGACATTTTGTCTACTAGTTTGCATCATTGCTCAAAGACTTTTGTAAGTTAATCCATAATGAAAGTGTAGTTGAAGCCTCTTTTTCATCATTTCTTTCATTGATTTTTCTTCCTGTTGATTGCTGTTTGTTGAGATATCTTTGTTTTTGCTGTCCATTTGATCTTAAGACGGTTGTTTGTTTCCCCATCCTTTGTTCCTTCTATTGTTGATTCATTAGTTCTGTTATGTGCGTTTTGTTTGTGTAATTGTGGGTCTTTGTTGTAATGGATATTTGTAAAGACAGACTTTCTTTGTCTGTAGAAGAGGTAACACGTGCTTATAACAATAGCCTTTATTCTCAGGATCAGAGCTTCAGGAGTTTCAGGAACTTCAGGAAAATGTGAACCTACTGATAAAGATATTGGAAAATTGTTCGATGTGACCACTGTATTCTTTTCCTTTCATAGTGGTATGAGCTCGACAGTGTTTGGATTTATATTTGAAGGCAAAAAAAATTAGCATTGGAGCTTGTTTTTGGCTTATTATATGGCTAAATTTGCTTAAATTTTACAATAAAAAGTTTGAGTCATGGAACCCTAGAACAAATTTCATTTTGATTGATTTGGGGCATTTTTATGGTAAAAATCATTTGGCTGGAACATAACCTCTTGATAACATTTTTTTTTTAATTTTCAGGAAAAATGTAATTTTCAGAATAGTTCAATAATGGTGTGTGTAAATATCATCTAAATGTTTATTATGATTACAAAAAAACCCTTATCCACCTCTATAAACCAGTGGTTTTCAAATTCCAAATTATATTTCTTATTTATCATTAAACTTGAAAAAGAGAAGCATTAAGAATGAAAACATTAACAAACATAAATATGAACTTTTGATTTGAATGTTAAAAAAAATCCTGAGATCCACTCCATTTATGAGTTTCCTCCTCACTTTGGATAACACGCTGAGATCTCTGTCCAATAATGGCTCACTATTATTTATTATATTATTATTATTATAGCTTCTTCTTGCTCAAGCTAAATCCTTTGATCTATTGATTTATCAGTTTTTCTACTATGGTGTGTACTGGAAAGAAGAAAAGACATAAAGGCTATTTTGCAATATTTAAAAATATTGATTTCTGTTAATTCTGCACTCAATGTTCTCTTTTACTGGTTTTACTCTTTATTATTCAAGGATTCGTTAATTGTACTTGCTCACCCTGAATCCAGTAAAACTATAGTACAAGTCAAAGCCCTGTGAACTGCTACAGTACCCTTTCTTAGGGTACCCCGATTCTTATGGGGATCTTTTGTAGCTTTTCCCCAGTGGTTGGGAGCACCCATTTTCAAGTTCCTGTGCAATAATGTCTACAAAGAAACTAAAGAATTGTCGTTTCTAATTCTTTCCCTTTATTTATCTTCTCTCTTTCTCTCCCTCTCTCTATTCTGGTGGCATCAAAGACACATCTCATGAGCATAGAGCCCTTCAGGAAGTGGTGAGGTAAGACCGGGTCACCATGGAAACAATCACAGATGTGTCAAGGACCAAAGTACTGGTGGTGGTGGTGGTGTTCGTGGGGGATTAGACGAAGGGGAATAGTCATTCTTCATTATTTGGGGAACAAATTAGTTTATTGCCATCGCTCAGTCTGCCTCTCAACGGTATTAATTTGTTCAAGGAAATGCTTCCCATAGGGCTCCAGATCAGCTGTACAGTGACCCAGAGCAAACTGCGCTTGGCTAAGCTGTCAATGCTTCATTCAACTCTCTGGAGCACCAGAGTGGGCCTAATGTTTTTGATGGTCTCTTTCTAGTCAGCTCTAAGGGAGTACTAATAAGGCTATAGTTCAGATTTGGACATTTTTTCATTTTTTGCCTCAATTTGCATATGTTGAGTCAATCAGAAGCAGTTTTTTTCTAGTACAATCCATGGTTTGACCTAAGTTTAAGTCTCGAGACATTTAGGGAAACTTTAATTACTTTAGTTTGTGTATTTGTATTAATTGCATGTTTTAGTTTAGATTGCACATTGCTGCTTTGACCTCTTGTTTAAGTTGCAGTAATTAAGTTAGTAATGTAGTTGACTCAAAACACTTTTGATGACTTGATGGTTGTGTTTGATCTTGAAAAGGGATTTCATTTTAGTTTTAGAACACAACGGTGGTAGAACAATGACTTACATTTAAGTGCCTCAAATATTTTTTAAATATTGCAATGACTAGTTGATGTGTTTAATTAGTAATAACATGGCTTATAATTTGACAAGACTGATCAAAGGTCTGGAATTTTTTTAAAAGTTTTGCTCAGACATGTGTTTAGGGTATTTTGAACGCATTCAGTTCAGTTGATTTTTTTCCTTTAAGAGAAGTTTCATAATGAGTTTATGATTAGTTCTGCTCATATAGTACATCTAGTAGTCCAATAGTATGGAGATTTTTCTCATATTTGACAAGAGTTCCTTTTTAGGTGCTGTTAGTCCAATCTCAGGCCTCTCACATGGTTAAAAGAGCTAAGCAGATTGTTCATGATTATGCATCCCTTAATCTTCTTTACTTCGTTACAGGTGATAACATAGAATTGCATGTACATTAACTTAATTTCTTGCTATCTTTAAGCGGATCTTGAATAAATAGATCATCAGGGATGCACAAATAACTGCAAAATAGCCATTAGTTCATTTCCCTTCATGGAAAATTCAGTCATTAGGATTAAGAATCATTGCCTGTTTCAGGTAATTGGCCTGATCAATGGAAAAGGTCATCACTGCAACTAGATTCTGCAAAGCAAGTTTGTGTGTGTGTGTGCGTGTGCGCGCATGTGTGTGTTTTTATAAAGAGAATATTTTTAAATTGGAAATATTAATGTTAAAACAGGTTGAAAAAAGTGAATGAATAAACGCCTAATGGGATTCTAGAACATTAGAGTAAAATACTCTTTTCCAACAGGGCATTAGAGGTAAATATTTGGAGTGGTTTGACATATTTTCTCAGACAAACACTTTTCCCTTATCAAGTAAGTATTTGGGAAGTACTCATATGCTGACATTAATTAACTCATTTTATAATTAACTCATTTTCTTTGACATATCCTGAAGTTAAAGTTTAATGTCACAATTGATCCTATTTTCATAGTCTCATCATAATTAAAAGGTTTTGTTTAACTGAAATCACAAGTGTAAGCCTGACCTACGGCCCTTAAATATGTCTCAATCTACAGTATCTCAGTTGTCTCTATGTTGTGTAATTTAACCAATCATCTGTCAAAAGTACTGCCAACTATAGTCTAGTATGAGCAATATGACCCCTGATAGAAAGAAGTTTGGGATGATGAAAAAAAGAATAAAATTTTTGGCCAATTAATTAGTTACTGGCCAGTGTCAAGGTGAAATTTTGCTGGTTTGCCTTTTTGTCTTTGTTTGGTTTGATATCATGGGATTTATAAGATGTCATATTGTTCACCATTTGCAGTCTGCTTCGGCCTGCTGAAGCAAATTGAATTTTACCTGCTAATTAACAAGACAAAAACAGAAAAGAAGGAAAATATGATTAGAAATGCAAAAAGAAATGAACAGAGCTTCCATCTGACCCTGCGGTAGGCTGCTGGGGTGACGGAGGTGAGCTCAGATTGGTGAAGATGGAAAAGGTTTCTTTTCTCAATTATGCCTGTTCCAGACTTTCCGCTGCATAATCACACGGAAATAAGCCTGTGACATGACTTTAATTGAGGAAGTTAACAAGGTTAGCAACACTCCAGCAACTCTTCACTGCACAAATCACTTCAGAATGAATATCCATAAGCCTTTTGCCCAAAAACAAGTGCCGGGAATAAATTTAGACAATCTTGTCATTAATCTCTTGATGGGAACGTTGAACTGGCAGAACCTTATTGTAATCTCTCAAAGCGATCAGAAACTATGCAATATAGAAATTACAACCTTTACACCATATTGTGATGCTAAGTGAATCAAACCGTTTTCATTGTTTTTTGATATGCCTTTTTACCTGTTTCCTGTCGGTTCTGTTTTGTCAAATAAATTTTTTAGATGACTAGTTAAGCTGAGTTTGTTGTGATTGGACACTGAATGCGATGAGAAGAGGCCAATCAAACACAATCCAAAGAACAAGTCATCCATTTTTACCACCTCCAGTTTCTAGTGGAAGTCTTTTAAAGATTATTGTGTAATAGACACTATATCTAATAGCAAAATTATTTTTCCCTTGACAAAAGAGCAGCTCACTTGACAGATTCATATTTGCCAAATGATGTGACCGGCAATCTATGGAAGTTAAAGTAAAGTTAAAGGTAAAAGATAAAGTTAGAGTATGTACTCAACTATTGGGTGGAGGCAGAGGCATAACAAACAAAATGTTGGTTCCCCCTGATGTGAAGTAGACCCCGAGGACTGGCCAACTTTGAAATGATACTTTGCCATTGACAAGTTTATTGACAAGGACACTTTTACACGCTGATGTGCAACATTCCAAATCTCTGTTAAAGAGGCCTTGCCTCATGAGACATCCATCCAGTACTTTTCTAGTAACTTTCTATTATCATCTGGTTTGTGTTTTTTTAGCACTTTATACTTGACATTACATTATTTTTAAACTTTTTACTTTTGATTCAACGCAATTGTTGAATGGTTTGCTTCATGCATTATTTTTACATTTGCTCTATAGCTGGTGTAATTTAATTGTTTTTTTTTTTTTTTTATTATACTTTGTCCACCGGCAGAATGGTTGATCTTAAAATTATGAAAGTTTTTTTATTGTTCACCTCACTCATCAATTGGTCTACTGTGATGTGTATTGGAAAGAAGGCAAAAAAAAATTGGAAAGAAGGCAATTTTGCAATATTCAGAAATATTGTTTCTGCGACGCAATCTGACAACAAAAAGAAGTTTCTACTAATTTAAATATTGTATTATTTATTTTGTTGTAAACATTAAATTATGCAAACCATCAATTAAATCCAGCAATTTCATGTCTGTAAGTGGTGAATCTAGTCTATGTGGATTTGAGGTAAAGAAGCTAATTTTTTTTTAGAGGCAATAACTAGATACATTGTTTGTTTTCTCATTTATACGGGCTGAATGTTTCTCAAACTTGGAGCAATGTTGCACTACACAAAATCCAGAATTGGTGGATTTTGAAGATGCGGAAAGGAAGTTTTAAATTGAATATTTAATTATTAGCACTTGTTAGCTTTGTACAAGAGTGGAAAAGAGGATGGCATCAGTAAGATAAAAAATACTGAAGGGTTGTTTTTAGGAAGCTAGACTCAAAGCTCAGTGTTCACCTGTTTCCGTTTTCTGACGACATGTCACCTTCCTGCAGAGTGTGTGTGATCTCTGCAAGAGAACGAGTGCCTGTTAACTACGTAAGCCAGAGCTTTTCTCTGGTGTGCTTTTTGAAGCTCCAGGCTCTGCTTTCCAGCCCCGCTGAGCCTCTGTCTTGGTTAGAAAGAACTTGGACGGCCTGTCTGCTGCTGTGGAAGGGCTTGTTGAGGTCATCGATAAAGGTCAGGTCTGCGGCATCCAGTCTTTGGGGCTAATGAATGCTCACTCATGTCTCTTGCCTCGTTTTCTGTATTATTCAAAGCTCTCTCGGATGTCTGATCACTCAGTAGACCTGTGTCTGGGCCATCACACACTGAGGGATGGCTGCTCACTCCCTAAATGCAGGCTTATGACTCACACGGATGTAACGGCCATCATCCGTCTGCCCGCTGATGTGCTCTGATTGTCCAGCGGGCAGCGCACCGGGCGTCATTAACCCCTCTGTCACTCCGCAGAGAGCGATGAACTTGACTTGGGGTAAACATTGCCCTTAAAGCATCTTCACAAACCTCCCATAGATACATGAATTTCAATTGGGTTTGAAACGGCCGGTCTTTGAGAGGACTTTTGGTGACCTTTGTCAATGCGCCTCTGCAGGGAAAGAGTTCTTATATATTCAACCCCCTCGAGCGCAAGGATCAAGGCTGAAGATTCACCTTCAAAATGACATCAGGGCCTGTGTGAACACCATGCAGAAAAATTATTTTCAGCCAGCATAAAAAGTTTTTAGAGAAAAGGTGATATCGGTGTACTTGGCACTAATTATTAGTGTGAAATTACTAATGTAAATTTGTATTAAGTAAGGAAATAATTCAGCGAAAAACTCTTACAACAAAGGATATAGAGAATTTGTGACAGATTCCTTCTTAGGATTTGCAAAGCAACCACCAAAGAACATTTATTCATAAAAATTTTATTCAAATTATAATGATTTAGTCTTTACATTATAACAAATTGTTAGGTCATAATTATTTATATTATTGTAATGTTTTAATAATAATTATTATATAATTATATTATGTAATAAAATATTCATATGTTATTTATAGCCACTATTTATGTTCAGTGACTATAAATTTTTCAGCGTAAACTCTGCAAAACGTAATATTTTCAACAACAAAAAAAATCTGTAGATTCTCTGGTATGCTAAACCATGTTATGTTCTTTCCTTTTACTTCATTACACACCTTTGAAAAGCAGCAGTGTTGATATTTGGCATAAATGTTATTATGAATACTGTGAAATCTATTTCACTGTTGAAAACATGCTCTGCCACATTTTTAAATGATAGATTAAACTGTTTTCCTAATTATTTTGATGATGAAGACATTCTAATACATTTCAGTTCTTACTGCTACTCTAGTGAATGGGTTTTTACTGCATTTCTCTCTGTTTCTTTGCCACACAACAGCCTTTCTAAGGTCAGAGTAACAGTAGAGTTCAAAAACTGCAAATTATTCTTTGCAGTGCTGACATGTTACCATACATTAATTTTGAGAATTAACATTCTCAATTTAGCACAGTTTACGAAAGCATGGAGCATTCATTTTAAATTGAGAAGCACTTTTTAACTTAGAAAAAACACAAGATAATGATCACTTCAAAAGTGAACGTAGACAATGCAAAAGAAAACACACAAAAAATGTCCACACATTTTCTATAAGGTTTTCATAAAAATGTATTCTGCTTTAGTATTGTAGCAAAATTCTGTTCTGCCAGCATCAGGTCAAAGTCTTGCTTTAATTGGTTGAAAAGATGAGAGTTGTGCAATTCAGATGACAGGTGAACGGGTGGAGCAGACATGTACATTTAACCTCGCTGCAACTCTCGACTCATCCTACATTCTTCAGCTGTATATGTTACCATGGTAACCTGTCGTTTGATTCCATTTAACTTACCAGACACCTGAAGGAAAGGAGATTCTGAGCATTGGCAGCACACATGAAAACTGATTATATGGCTTACAATATTGTCATTGTTTGAGTATTTTATAGTTAGCCTAATATTAGAGTAAGAATATTACTCAACACCTTTTATAGAAATGACAACTCTGCTTTATGTACGAGACAAATTCTAATGGCTTTCAGCCTGTGCTCCTTTAAAAAAAAAAAAAAAAATTTTTTTTAAGTTTTTACAGATTTTTTTTGTTGTTGACGAAAGTGATCTTCAAGTGCGTTGGTAACTTTGTGTATTTCTTGTAACCATTCAGACACAACAAATTGTGTAACACATTTTTTTTTTAAGTTATTTGTAAAGCTTTATTTTGAAAAGTCGTCAGTTTTAATATTGTCATTATGAGCCAATCAATTGGGAAGCCAATCAATTCCATGTTCAGTTTTTTCCTATTTTATGTACAGAATGAAAGTGGGAAGTTAAGGCTGGTCTAAATAAATGACCAAATATACATTTATCCATCTTTCTCTCAAAGAAACATAAAATCCTGACCATAATAAGTATAACAAAACCACATGTATGCATACCCTCATACACTGACAGAGAGGCAGGGTGGATGGGGGGGGGGGTCTTAGGCTCTTCATTTTTTACTCTGCTGTGTCTGCAGCTGTGGGTTATCCCCCTGATCCCAGAAAGACCCAAGCTGGGTGGTTTTGACAGTTGTGACGGCCGCTGTCCTAACCCTGGGTGCAGAGAGTAATCTCACCTCACCTGGCACCTCTCTCTCTCTCTCTCTCTCTCTCTCTCTCTCCCCCACCTGTCCCTATCCAAACGGCTCTGCTGACATCATTAAACCTGCATCCAGATGCCCGAGTCGACTGACACATCTGTGGCTGTCGGGGAAGACAGATTCAGATCAAAACACTCCTGTGTTCAACGCAGCTTGAACATCATGCAAAACTAAACAGCAGAACACAATTGTTTGAGAAACAGAAGGATTGGATGCTTGTAGTTGTCTGTATGATGTATTTTGTTTTGTTAATGAAAATGTGTTTTGGAAATTTGAAAGAAACTGTTGAATCAGTAAGTCGAAACAGGAAATCGGTTTATACGAGTGAAATAGTCAACTAATTATTTTAAGAATGCTGGTTGGTGACATATTTAATTTTTAAATATCCAAATTTCAAAATCCCAACTTGATGAGGAACGTGCTTCCTTCAGAGATATTTTTTGGTTGAAAGAGAATCTGCCAGAGCCAAATCGGTTGTTAGCGCAAACATTTAGCCATTTGTACCTTTCCTAAAAAGTAAGCAGAAAGCTAAAGTAATACTTTAAATTGTGCCTTTTGATTTGAACATTTCGTAGTCATAAGCTTGTTTAAAATCTGTATGATTCGTTGTGTGTTTTTTTTAATTTTTCTTTTAGATGGTCTTTTTAGACCCTTTGAATTGCTCCTAATAAAAATAGGTAAATTTTGCTACTATGGCAATATTATGAACATAACTTTTTTTTTTGTGAAGCAAAAGTGAAAACCCCAACTTATGGCGACATCTTATTCATAAAGGTAAGCCGTCATTAAAATGGCAAATCCAGGGAGGCTGGGTTTATTGCATTGTGCTCTTTCCCCATTGCGGCATCATTTAGGCTCAGATATAATGAAAACAATGAATTTGGAGATTAGCTTTCTGCATATTCCAGCACCCCATAATACACTCATCACAGTAAACATTCCATTGCTAGATTATTGCTCTGAAATGATAAGGTAGGAAGCCAGTTAATCAGCTCACAGTGGTCTAATCACCAGCTTCTTTTATTTGAATTCTCTGGATTGTCTTTTTGGGAAGGTAATAAAACATAGAAAGAAAAGGAAAATTGTGCACGTGTTTGAGCGTTAGAGCTGAGGAAAACACGACACTGTATCTAATGCACTGCACTGCTAGTCTTTTTCTGAGCACTGCTCTCAAAGCCCAGCTGAATTGCTGTGACCTAGAGCAATTCTTGAACAAATAAGATTGCCTTTGTGTGTGCATTATTTTCTGTTGACATTTGCTAAGCACTTGGGCTGCTGGCCAGGGGAGACGAATGAGGGTCTAAAATGTGTCTGGATGTGCTGTGTCTTTAATGTTACCTTGGGAGGAGGAAAAAAAAAGACAACGGTATTCCTGTCCACAGCATAGCACTGAGCCCTAGAGTGTCAGAGGAGGGAATAGGTTACTTTATTCTCACTTTTTCTCATTTTGGCCTTTTTTTCTTTTCCTTTGAGCTACAGTTTTATGAAAAGGCAGACAAAAAAACAGACCAATCAACTGAAGGTGTCCATGTTTGCTTTTATCCTTTTGAATTTGTTCAGAGGTTTTGATTTGCTGAGAAATGTATGTTTTTGGGCCATGCATATTAGCTATTTGCATGTCTATTCATGATGTCTGCTTATAAAGTTAATAATTTATGTTTAGTAAAGTAGTTATTTTGCATGGGTTTCTGAGACGCAGGCTTTTCAAAATAAACTTTATGCTCTGCTATAATTGCTAGTAACTGAACAGGGATTTTTATAGTGTTAAAGACTATAATGCATTTTTGGAAATTATCTTTCATGTGGTGTGCAACTTTCTGTTTGTTTCAAGTTTGAGAGTATGCCTTGTGTCTAGTTATTGCTTTTAAAAAGAAAATATTGACTCAGAGTTTCTGCAATGAATCTGCATCTTTTTCTTGAAAATTGATGGACAAAAGTCTTACAACTAGTTGTGCGCACACACAAAAAACCGTATGCCACTGAAAATTCCATTCGGGAAGGCAAGTCTCATCTTTGGTCACTTTGATTTTGGGAATTTATCTGTTAGAGAACTAAAGGGAACAACTGGAAACGTCATTAAAAGCTGTGAGATGTTCACTTTCTATAGATTATTTTCATGTGTGTAAGTTTTATATACAAGTGTATTTAACCTATTAGTTTTGTCATTTGAAAATTTAATGTGTTATTGCTTCATATTTTTATTATTCAGAAAATTTATATTATAAAAGATATATTATGATGTCGTTAGAGAGGACTAAAACGATTAATATGTACAGAATTGTTGCTGTGTGAACTGTTTTGCAGCGTGAGAAGTACTGTAGCTTGCTTCAGATATGCAACCCGTCAATTTCCTTTAACACACATTTAAATAAGGCAATTACAAGCTGCAGAGGAGTCATTGAGAGGATTTCTCATTATTATTTTGGAAGATATTTTTGAGATTGAAGGCTTCCACTGAATGCAGAACAAACAGAACTGTTGCTCTGGTTCAGACCAAGAACCTAGTGGCAGAGTAGGACGAGGAGAGTGTTGTCTAGAGCTCTATAGCAGATCAAATGTGATGCAGAGCTAATAGATTAGGATCTAATTTAGTTTGGAATAAAATTATTTAGTTTTATTTGGGCAGTTGCGAATGCAGTAAAAGTATTTTTGAAACAGTTCTTTTTAGGGGAGACAGAAACAGATTTAGAATTTCACTAGCTCCCATTGTTGTGTTCTTGTGTGATTGTGGGGAACCAAGTGCAATGTAGCCAAATTTATATTCTGAATAAACCTGCACAAAATGTGTTTGTCTTTAGTGGTAACTAAATGAATGAAACCACAAACACTGTCATGCTCCATTTTGTCTCTAATGTTATTGTTCTTTCATCGTTTACATCCAGGAGTTCCCTTGAATTTTTCTATTTATACTAATATACTAAGATGGAATTTGTTGCTTGATTGTGTTTTGGTTATTTTCAAATGCTGTGCACTGTGCACCAAACTAAACTGAAGGACAGGTTTGAACAGACTCTGGTACATGTTCACTAATGTATTCACTCTTCAGGAAGCTGTGTTCGAATATGAACCACTGCACTGTTTCATGGTCTACATACAAATGTTGAAAGAACCACATTGTGAAGATCATAACAGATGATATGTCATTGATTTGGAAGAGTGATTTTTCCTTCTCAATAAGCACCAGTAAGAGGGAGAAAACAGGAGGAGGTATTTATGCGAGAATGGCTTTATATCTTCCTGCAGCTGCTGTATTAATCATCTCGGAGCAGATCAGAAGTGTGATGGGGCCAGGATCCTCTGAGATTAGCCTTCATCTCACTGTCAAAGCCACTCCAGGCCCTCTCCTCTTCCAAGCTGAGACCCATGCAATAGCCCTAATCCTTTAGGCTAAGGATAATTTATGATCAAATAAAGGAAAGCGGGTCAAAACAAATGTCACATTATGATCACCGAGCCTGGTTTATAAAAGCGCTTTCTGCTCCTCTGTGGCATTGCTACCTGGCTGCTGCACTACAGTAATTACCCCACTGTCACCCTGGTAAGTGGTATTAATGGCAGCCTTGTACACTCTAGTCTGCACAGAGCCTGGAGAATTGCGAGACAGGATTATTGTGGGCATCCAGCTGTGCATGTGCACAAACGTGCAGGTGTTTTCAACACTTTATTTATTTTTTGTTTGCATGTTAAGTCACAAATAAGGATTTGATGAACTTGATGCAATGCAGATTTTGTCTGTAGTGCTTTATAATTCAGTTTCATTATTGAGTTTCAAGTTTAGGATAATGTGTACAGTTGGTGTAAGTTTAGTTATTTAAGATCAATCAAAATGCAGAGGGAACCAGAAAACTGCCTTTTAAACTATGGTTACGAAAGAGTCTACTTTTCCTTGGAACCATGGAATGGAGTGCATGGAATGGCACAGTTCAGATTCATTCTTCAAGGCTGCATAGCTATAATACAGGCTTCTGCAAGTGGTTAGTTGAATGCTGAAAGAGCTTTACAATTTACAACTTTTTAACCATCTATTCTATAAACAAACAGATATAAACACACACAAAAAGACACATACTACTATTCCCACTTATTGTTATTTTTTTACTATTACTAAACAGAAATCAGCTTATTGAGGATAACTGGTTTATTGGTGAGGATGTAAACAGACTCATTGTTCATCTTCAATTGTGAATCAGTTCTGATCAATTCATCTTTGATTTTTGAATGATATTCTTTATTCAGCATTGCTAATGTTCCCAGATGAACAAATATAAAATAGTTTTTACACTTCCAAAGTTATAGTTAATTTAAGCAAATGTTGAGGAATGTAAACAATCCAACAAAAAAACTCAATTAGCTGATAGAAGAATAAAAAATCTAAGCTCTCTTTCAGCTGACCAAGTGTCTGTTTCCTTGTTTTTGTTTCCTTGTCCTTGTTCACTCTTTCATCAAATTCATGTATACGGACACACAAGATTTCTACTGTGATATCTGATTAATCCTCTAAAATCCTTCAAGAGCGGTGTGATGGGACGATATGAACTAGTATTTGTTTTCTGCACAAACAGCCCTTTTTCTTTTCCTGGGAATCACGTCTTCTTTTCAGGGACTCAACACAAGCCATCCATTCGGATTGGCCATGTATTTGTAATTGGCTGGCTCTAAATTATCCTATTTATCATTCAAAACTAGCCTGGCATCAGTAAGGCTTTTTTAAGAAGTGATTGCTGGGAGGAAAAAAGTCCTCAGGCACAAAAGCTCACAATTGATTTCCTCTTGGTGCCATAGAAGGTTTATAATTGGCTGCAACTTCCTGGTGCGATGGAAGCACAAAGTTTTTCGTTACTGTAAATAAATTTGTTTTGGGAATAATTTGAGAGAATTTAGACACAGTGGGTTTGCTTACCAGTGTGAGGTTTGACAGAAAAGCTCTACTACTGGTTTTCATTACTAGTTTAACAATCATGGAAAGTCTCATTTACTGAAGAATTTGTCATTAAATTTTGAAATTCATGGGGCTTTTTGTCATAGCTCATTTTACAGTGTCTAGCTGATGTTTAGATTTTTGAAAAGGAAAAGTATTAGTAAAATAAAATATGTTCATACTCCTTACTTCAGAAATGATGCATCTAATATGGTGTTATGGACTATGTTTTACATAATGTGGGCCTAGTGCAATGAGGGACCCTGCATTAGCTCATCTTGAACCTTGTCAAATGTACACATTTATCATATTGTAACTTAAAACTCAAGCTGCAACATTTGTGTTGTGTACAATGACAGAAGAGTTAATCGTTTACAAATATTACAAACATGTTTTGAGGATTTTTAACAATTTGGACTTCAAAAAATATTTTAACATCCCTACTTTTTATTAAAGAACATTTGCAGGTGATGTGCAAAAAGACTCTTGAAAAATATTTTCTGGTTATTTCCTTCAAAGATGTTTCACCACTATTGTTTTCAGAAGAGAATTGGAGTCATATTTATTTTACACCATAAAGTTGGCCTTTAACCTAATAGATGTGAACCAAAAGCCATGCACGTTTTAATTTCATGGTTTAGGTTTTTATCTATAATCAGATGTAGCAAAACAACAAGATCAAGGACAAATTGCACCAATAACACATTGCTTCAACTCTTATCTAACTCATCACATTTCATATACTCCTCTTGCATTGTGAGATGGGTTCTCAATTTAAGGCATGTTATTTTCATATCAAATATGTTGTTTATGGAGTAACATTTTTATTAAAACGCTAATGTGTATTCGTCATATGGAATAAATATGAGAGCTTTTATGTTGGCTTTTCCATCAGTTGTGCACTGTTTGCTTTATTTTATTTTATTTTTTACAGAGTCAACATATTTCATTTTCTGTAACTCAAGCTATTTATTAAGTGTGTATGTCTTAGTTCTTCCTTGTATGTTCATCACCTAAAAAAAAGTTAATCAACCGCCTACTTCGTGTTTGGTATTTAAAAATGAGAACATATTTCTTTTTTCATGGTTTCCTGATTTTGTGGACTAAAAAGTTGACAAAGATTTTAAGTTTGATCTTTTTTTTTTGGTAAGGCGAAAGTGTCAGTATAAAGTTTTGCAAGTAAGCTGTGATCGATGTATACAAAGGTGCAGGGACTCCATACACTGAAAACAAAGGATTTTCTACAAAATGTGTTGTAGTGTGTGATTTTTGGTTTGCTGATTCCAAAAATATAAATACACCATATATACAAAATTATTAAAACACAAAAAGGGAATGCTGCATTGAATTTTACCATGGTTAGAGAAGCATCTGTTGACATTTCAGGCAAAGCTGAACTCTGTGTTCTGCCTTAAATAAAAGTTTTCCAGTGTTATGAATTCTGTAACATCGAGATACAAGGTTTTTTTTCCTGGTTGGTTCTGTGACTTTGAGAATATTTAAATGCTCCAACACACAGGGTGTTACAAAGTCAATGTTAGCAGGTATTTTAACACAAGTCATTAATTTAAAGCCAAAAAATGACTTTTACGATCAGGTTTTTGAATGTAGCCAAACGAAAAGTATTTTAAATGTGCTGCCTGGAACACTGTGTTTCTGTGCTTCAAAAAACCACTGTCAAGGTTTCTGTGCTACCGTACATTCTGAGACTTTAGTGAGTCCTATTGAGGTATTCCGGCCTTAATTCAAGGCTGTCTGTGGAAGAGAGATGTTGTCAGCTTTTTTCAGAGCTAGACACATGTCAGTCAGGCTGCTTGCCGTCAGAATGGGCTTGTTAGACATAAGATGGATGGAAGAGAATGAAAAGAGGGCACTGTGATATTGTCAGAGTTTTCTTTCTATGGAGTAAATGAATAGAATTGGAAAGCTACAATATTTTACAAATCAAATATTAGAATTTTCTATTGCAGTCAGTTTAAGGTGTAGCTTACTTTTGTAGATTGAACATAACTATTTCTGCAGTGTTTAACAAGGCACTTGATTGACAACACCCAGTTTGAGTTTCTAATTGCCTCTAAACAGACACTCGGCCATTGTTTTATGGATTATTGTTCGACGTTCATAAAAAGGAGAGTTTGGAAGTATGTCAGTACAAATCAGGTAAAAACGAATGCATGTTGTTTTGTGGAGTCCATGAAGACTCCCAAAACCAGAGGAAGAACCTTTCTTAATCTTAACATGAGCAATTTAAATTGCATCTTTAAGGTTCAAGCTGGTCTTGGGTAAAATATCAAAAATAATTTTAATGGTGGGAACAGAAAGACAAATGCCAAGCGGACCAGTCTAAATTAATTAATTGGTTTTAATCAACAATCTCTTCAATAAAACAACCTTTAAAGTTTTTTGTTTCCCTGAAAGAGCAATGGAAGTTGCGTTTGACATGATAAACTGTCAAATGCTCTGCCATTTGGTCAAAAACCTGTAAATGAACATTACAACTTAATATTGTGTACAATTTATCTGCTAAATAAGTAATCTGTTGTTAATCTATTAAAAAATAATCGGGTTAATCTATTTTCATAGTTAGGTGCAGGATTTTTGTGAAGTGTTAGTCACGAACAAACTGGTTCTTTTGAGCCGGCTCTTTGTATTGTCTCTATCTCTCTTTCTCTCTCTCTCTCTCTCTCTCTCTCTCTCTCTCTCTTCTCTCTCTCTCTCTCTCTCTCTCTCTCTCTCTCTCTCTCTCTCTCTCTCTCTCTCTCTCTCTCTCTCTCTCTCCTCTCTCTCTCTCTCTCTACGTGACTTGTTTGACTCAATATCATTTATTTAGCGATTCAATCTGAGTAAAGTGAAATTTAGCAGGATAGTTAAGAATGTCGGGCTAAAATATCTTTACAAAACATCTATCTTCTTTCAACATTAAAACTTTCCTGTTCCAGTGTGGTAAAGATGTATAGTTCCCTTTCTGTCGTTCACTTCGACGTTGTGTCGAATGACGACACTGGGGGTTCGCCCTTCAGAACCAATCGACTCTATGCTATATTCTAAATGCCAATGAAATTGCGCGAATGGTTTTCAGAATGAAATAACATGCTTGCCTCCGGCCCGAAGCGGGGTATAAAGGGAGGAAGCTTGCTCCATTCATTACCTTCATTCTTCAGAGCCCTTCCGTGTATGCTGGTGCTGGAGAAGAAAAATCTTCTACTGTTGGCGAGACGTCATAAACAGCTGGATTCTGACTGCGGTGACTCATCCCCTGGGCGCTTCAGCAGTCTCCATTCAACCAAAGAGTCTAATAAAAAAGAGCAATTTCTTCAAACCGAAAGCGTCCGTTTAAGGATGTCTTTTCGCGTTTGCAGAGCTGGGTGCGGTGGGCACATTCCACGCGCTGACGGGCACGATTGCTGTCCGGCGTGTTTGGGGCGTGACCACGCCGAGGCGACATTCGTAAGCGGTTCTTGCTCTCACTGCGAGAGCATGCCGATCGGGATGTTGCGGTTACGGCTGTCGGCTCTCGTTCTGAGGCCGACCGCAACCGTATCGGACGCTTACACAGCTTCCCCTTTGGCGAGCTGTAAAGCGAGCGATGTGGGTAATTTGAGAGATGGGCACGGTTCGCTGCCTTGCACTTCCCGGCAATCCGCCTATCTCTCTCGTAGCATTTCTGAGCCCGATGTCTCCGATGGGGTACTGGGAAAAATGCCCTGCGGTGGCGGTTCTTCCGTTACCCGGTGGGGAAGTACGGAAGAGGAAATATCAGCCGCAGCATCGGAGGGCAATTTGCTGCTGTCTGATGCAGAGGAGGACGATATGGAGCCCCCTCCGATTGGAGGGGGAAACGTATCTGAGTCTGATGTGTAGATGGCAGCCGTGCTTTCTCGGGCGGCTGAGAGTATTGGACTTCGGTGACCCTCGGTACCGTCACCCCAGCACTCTCGGTTAGATGATTGGTATCTGGGATCGACACGTGACTCCAAGCCGCGTGTTGCCCCAGTTCCTTTCTTTCCTTAACCCTCACTACCCTCAATGGTGGCGCAGCCCAGGGATATGTCGCTGTACCCCAGGTGGACCGGGCTGTAGCGGTACATTTGTGCCCACAGACCGCTGCCACCTGGAGGGAACGACCAAAGCTCCCCTCCAGGGCATGTAGAGTCTCGTCGTCCTTAGTGGCAAGAGCCTACAATGCTGCTGGACAAGCGGCATTGTATGCCATGCCATGGCCCTGCATGCCATGGCCATCCTGCAGGTACACCAAGCCAAGGTACTAAAAGAGCTGCACGAGGGTAGTGCCGGTCCAGAGCAAATGCAGGAACTTCGGTTGCCCACCGACCCTCGCTCTCCGGGCGACGAAGGTGACGGCCCAAGCTCTGGGACGGTCGATGTCCGCTATGGTGGTCCAGGAACGCCACCTTTGGTTGAATCTTGCCCAGATGCGGGGCACCGAGAAGGCTCGCATGCTCGACGCCCCCATCGGGCAAGGGGGGTTGTTTGGAGACACGGTAGAGAGCCTGGCTGAACAGTTTTCTACCGTGAAGAAGCAGACAGAGGCAATCAAACACATCCTGCCTTGGCGTGATCCGATCACACCTCGGTCGTCGCAATCTCGTCCACCTGCTTCAGCCAAACAACCGCCGCCGCCTCCTGCAAAGCCGACACCCTCCCAGTTCATCTCGGAGAAGAAACGTTGTCGGCCACCAAAGCGCAGGATAGTGGGAGGTCGTCAGTCTACCCCTAAGGACCCCAAAGGCTTCGAAGCGGTTCTGATGGCCCTCAATCCAGGGAGGAAACTGACAGGCCCGACTCGAGCAGGCCTTCTATCGTCTCCGAGTCGGAGCGGGACGGATCCCTTCCCGTCTCGCCAACCGCCAGGTCCCCCGTCCTTGTCAGTAAAAGAGCAAACTTTATCCTCCATGGGTTTCATGCTTATGCTCCCTCCACAGGCACCTCAAGGCTCTCTAGTAGATGGCCAACCGTGCCAGCTGGAACCGTTAAAGGTGAGACAACTTCAGGTAAGGGACGTCGTCCTTCCTTACACTCACACACTCAGCCACAACCCCCTCAATACTGTGAAGAAGATCCTTCTGTTAGTACCCCTCGTACTAATCCGTCTCGGCTACGCCATTCAGTTTGCCAAACGCCCACCCAAGTTTCGGGGCATTCGCTTCACCTCAGCTCGAGGAGACGGTGCCTCCATACTTCGCGTGGAGATCTCCACCCTCTTGGCCAAACAGGCGATCGAAACCGTCCACTCGGACGAGACATTATCAGGGTTTTACAGCCCTTACTTCACAGTACCCAAGAAGGGAGGGGGATTGCGCCCCATCTTGGATCTGCGAGTGTTGAACAAATATATCCACCGCATACCTTTCAAGATGCTCACCCATTGGCGCATCCTGACATTCATTCGACATCAGGACTGGTTTGTGGCTATAGACCTGAAGGACGCGTACTTCCATGTATTGATTCTCCCTCGACACAGACCCTTCCTTCGGTTTGCTTTCGAAGGGAAGTCTTATCAGTACAAAGTCCTCCCATTCGGCCTGTCCCTGTCACCAAGCGTCTTCACCAAGCTGGTCTAAGCAGCGATATCACCTCTCAGAGAAGAGGGGATCCGCATTCTAAATTATCTCGACGACTGGCTGATTGTAGCTCACTCTCGAGACCTAGTTTGCGCACACAGGGACATGGTGCTCCGGCACTTAGATCGTTTGGGACTTCGGGTCAACCAGGAAAAGAGCAGACTCTCCCCCGTGCAGAGTATCATTTTCCTGGGAATAGAATTGGACTCAGTAGGAATGGTCGCACGCCTCTCCAACGAGCGCGTCCAATCAATGCTAACCTCTCTGAACGCTATCAGAACAAGGTCAGTGGTCTCCTTGAAGCTCCTCCAGAGACTCTTGGGGCGCATGGCATCATCCTCGGTGGTCATTCCTCTAGGCCTGATGCACATGAGACCACTTCAGCATTGGCTTCATTCCAGAGTCCCAAGGACGGCGTGGCAAATAGGCAGACTCCAGGTAGCTGTCACTCCGGAATGTCAACGCACGCTCAGCCCATGGTACAACCACCTCTTTTTCAGACTCGGAGTACCTATGGAGCAGGTTTTAAGGCGTATAGTCGTTACTACAGATGCCTCAAAACTGGGCTGGGGTGCGGTGTGCAACGGGCAAACAGTCTCAGGTCTGTGGACGGGTCCTCGACTGGGATGGCATATCAACGGCCTAGAGCTGATGGTAGTCCTGTTAGCCCTTCGGCGCTCTTCCAACCTCATACAGGACAAACATGTGTTAGTCCGAACAGACAACACAGCCGTAGTAGCGTACATCAATCATCAGGGTGGAGTACGCTCACGGCAACTGTCACAGCTCGCCCGACGCCTCCTTCTGTGGAGTCAGCCGAGAGTCAAATCTCTCCACGCCACTCACATACCGGGCATTCTCAATCGTACAGCAGATGCGTTGTCACGACAGATTCCTGCCAACGGAGAGTGGAGACTTCACCCCTCCGTGGTCCAGCAGATATCGGTCATGTTCGGGGAAGCACAGATAGATCTCTTTGCATCCCAGGACAACACCCACTGCCCGCTATGGTACGCTCTGACCGACGCCCCTCTCGGTGCAGACGCCTTAGCCCACGATTGGCCACGAGACAAGAGGAAGTACGCCTTCCCCCAGTGAGTCTCATTGCTCAGCTTCTGAGCAAGGTCAGGGAGGAAGAGCATCAGATCCTTTGTGTTGCACCCCACTGGTCCAACCAAATCTGGTTCTCGAAGCTCTCTCACATGACGACGACTCCTCCCTGGCCGATTCCCTTGAGGAAGGACCTTTTTTCTCAGGGACGAGGCACATTATGGCACCCAAGACCAGACCTATGGAACCTCCATGTCTGGCCCTTGGACGGGACGATGAAACCCTAGCCAACCTTCCCTCGGCTGTGGTTGATACGATTGCCAATGCTAGAGCTCCCTCCACGAGGAGACTCTACACTCTGAAATGGCGTATCTTCACGTCCTGGTGTGTTTCCCATGGGGAAAGTCCACAGAGTTGCACGATAAGTACAGTGTTGACCTTCCTCCAAGAGAAATTAGAGCAGAATCTATCTCCATCAACACTGAAAGTGTATGTAGCCGCCATTGCCTCTCATCACCTTCCTATTGATGGTAGATCCCTTGGACGACACGACCTAATTGTTAGGTTCTTAAAGGGCGCTCTGAGGTTGAATCCACCCAGACTGCGCTCTATCCCCTCTTGGGACCTCCTGGTGGTCCTCGCGGGACTTAAATTAGCCCCCTTCGAGCCTCTGTCAGAGTCGGATCTTTCTCATCTTTCGATGAAGATCGCACTTCTGATAGCACTTGCTTCCTTCAAGAGAGCTCACTCCACCCGAGGGGTTTCCTCCTCTTGGGCATTGGCTAGAGGCGCTACACTAACAGACATCTGCAGAGCAGCGGGTCGGGCGATGCCTAATACCTTCGCACGGTTTTACAATCTCCGTGTCGAGCCAGCATAATCTCACATCATTCAGAGCATGACTTAGTAGCTGGTTGCGTCTGCTTGCGCCATCTGCTCCCCTCCATAGAGGTGAGTCCAGATCCCTTACTTCCCCTTCGGGAAGGATTCTTCCATCATTGGCACCTTCGTTGACAATCTGGACGGAGCAGCTTTCAACAGGCGAGAAGACTGTTATATCACTTGGTGATTCTTCATCGCTCTGCTCTTCCAAGTTAGCTCACTACCCAAGTAGCAGTGTTCCCTTGGGCCTTAGCCCTATGTTCCTACCAGTGCTTTTTGTGAACATTTTGTTTCTATGTCTCCCTGCAGTGAGACTTTATTATTACTCTCCCCTTATAGGTGAGGTTACGCCGCTACACTTTGTTTAGTTAAGCGCTCCCAGTGTTCTCCGGTACCCTGTGTTATCTCCAAGTTTTTGAGTAACTAAACGCCGCAGGGACTACGGACAGAAGGGATTACTCCTCTCTACGGACGGGAACCCTTGTGTATACCACTGGAGGGTTTGGTGATTGCTTAGCGTTGCCTGGCACGTCTCTCCTGCCAGAATTTGCTTTGCCAGCACCAGACGACGGCAGCCAAAAGTTGTGGCGGGAATTAACAGGGACCCCCAGTGTCGTCATTCGACACAACGTCGAAGTGAACGACAGAAAGGGAACGTCTTGGTTACATCTGTAACCTCGGTTCCCTGATGGAGGGAACGAGACGTTGTGTCCCTATGCCACAACTTTGCTCTGGGCTCCTCAGAATAAAGGTAATGAATGGAGCAAGCTTCCTCCCTTTATACTCCGCTTCGGGGCGGAGGCAAGCATGCTATTTCATTCTGAAATCCATTCGCGCAATTTCATTGGCGTTTAGAATATAGCATAGAGTCAATTGGTTCTGAAGGGCGAACCCCCAGTGTCGTCATTCGACACAACGTCTCGTTCCCTCCATCAGGGAACCGAGGTTACAGATGTAACTAAGATGTTTTCTTTGCATGTAATAATTTGTGTTTGTTATATTTATAAAGAGTTTTTTTGGTGTGGTAAATTAGAGCTTAAAGTTACGCACAACATGAGCTATTAACTGGATTTAAATTCCTGCTTTAGTTTGGATATCAAGCAGAAGTGTTTGAAGCATGTTATTGCTTTATTTATGTTTAGAAAGCTTTTGTTTGTATACAGTGTTTAGTATTGATTAGCAATCGAAAATGAAGCAAGTTGTATATCATTTGTGCACGTTAAAATAAAGCTAATTTTAAATGAGTCACTGATTTCAGAAAGTACCTTATTTTTCCCTATAGGATTTATAATTAAAAAGTAATATATGAAATGAAATTAATGAAAACCTGACTAGTTTTGTTCTTTGAGTTAAAGTTTAATATTTTTGTTCCATAGTATGTTTCAACTTTTGTCTTGAACGTTTTTAAATGTGTTCAACTGAATATTCTTTCTTTTTTATATTTTGAAAGCACTTTGATCAGTGCTTTTATTTTAAAAATGTTATACGATTAACACATTCGCTTATTTGTGAATTCAGTCACATTTTAGCATTTTTTAAGTTTTTGGATGTCTACTTGAATTTTTTAAAGTTCTTTATAAGTGCAAAGAGAAAATATAATAGTTTTTTTGTCTTTTCCCTCCTGTAGTTTGAAACATTCTGTTTTTTTTACTTCCAGCTCTCTTTCCCAAGGCAAGTTTTTTTTGCACGTTCTGGCCCATGTGCCTCTCTAAAGCTTCAGGGTTGCTTCAGAATGGATATAAGAGTGCAGTCACTACAAATGCAGTTTAAAACGCTGTCCACTGACATGAATAACAGTTACTGGCTCTTTTTCTTTCTTGCCGGAGGGTTTGTTTTCTTTACCTTAAGCAATGTTTTTGCAATTCTAAGAAGGTTTTGGGGTAGTATGTTCTTTCATGAGGCAGAAACAATGAGCGTGACACTTTATTTCCTCCTACCTTTGCACTCTGACTCCACCAGTTCCACACAATGACCACAGGCTAAAAAGAGAGGAAGCGCTTTGGCATGTTAAGTTTCATTACTTCATGAAGGATAAGAAGAGCAATTAGAAAAGCGCCCTCTCTGTCTTGTGCCGCCCACCTCTGCTGTGACTTATTAGACATCTCTGTTTCGGTGGCAGCTCCTCTCTCCTTAAATGTGAGAGGTCAGTCTGGTTATCGAGCCGATAATTAGATAACCTGAGAAAAAAGGAGCTATCATGGCCCATCGTCATTCAGTGGTTGCTTCTGCAATTTCAGATAACTTGGTGTCTCTTTTCAATTACAAGGAAAACTGGGCTTAGGTGAAGAACATTAGCATCATCGGAGGAGTTTGACAAACTCCCACTTGTATGTCAGAAGTCCTTGTTTGATAATCAGTGTACCTTTAGATTAAAAAGCTATTTTGTCTTACTGCCAATCATTTTGTTTTGGTGGGTGGGCGTTGATGCTCTGCTGAGATAATTTTGTAGTACAGTATAATGAGAATAACTGGGCCAGATACCTTAACAGATGGCAATTATGCAGTTTTGTTTTCTTCTTTTGTTTTTGTTTTTCAAATAATTATTTCGATTAGGAAAAGCAGCTGTGCTTGCTTTTATGGTTGCATTTTCTCTGCAAAGATCATTCCATATTTAGTTTGAAGTTTCAAATGATGAGATTTTGTGCTTTAAATTGCCCCATTTTTGTTTCATTGACTCCTAATATAATTGACAAACACTCCCGACTGCAAACAGGGATTATTAAAAATGTGATTTGATACAGCAATTTGGTCTTCACTGCCCATGAAAGTCATGAATAAGTATAACCTGCTGTATGTTGTTGCCTATTCAGTCAAGATATTGTATTAACAAAGCAGGCTTTTACATATGGATCTCTGTAATCTTATTAGCAAGACAAAGCATCAGGCCTCTCATTTTGCTACTTGTAATGGATATATCGCCACAGGCTCCTCATTAATGCCTGTTTGGATAACTTGCAGTGTTTTATGTATCTGCTAACTATCTTTATGTTGATGTCTTCATTTGTGTTGGGTTGCAAGCAGAGTGAATGAGTCTTGGTAATTCCCTCTTTGTCTTTTGAATGAGTTCTTTCTTTCTGGGATGTCAGTGACTGTAGACGGACTCTTTGTTCTAGATTTAAATAGTGTGTTATTGAGGTTTTTACCTAGTGTAAATTTAAAGGATGATGTTTCTTGTGCAGTATTTCTCTGTTATTTAGCTATCAACAACTAACAAATCAGACTTTTCTGTTAAATACCAAATTTATTTTTAAAGTAGCAATTTCTTTTTAAAAACGTTTCTTTTTTTTGTCTGTTTGTATGCTTGATGAAGCCAGTCAAAATGTATTTATACAGGGCTTTTTGTAAAATATTAAAATGAGTTTTGCAAGCAGAGGGCCTAATGTAGATTAAAATAAAATTGAAGGTCATATTCGATTCCTCATAAGAGAACATATTTTCAACTTATTTAAGAGTTTTATTTTAATTTTGTCCTTGTCTAGTCTTATAACAGGGCACCAGGCTAAGATTAGGAAAAATAAGTTGTAGTCATTAATTTGTTGTAAGCCTAGTGTGTGGGTGATCGGCTGAAACCAAAATACTTATTTTCATGTTTTTATGTAGAGGAAAGCGAAACATGAAAAAAATGGAAAACTACTGTCTCAACACATTTAATAACAGCCTAATCTTATTAAAATTGTTGATTCTAATAATGTGTAATTGCAGAGTTTTTACTTAAATGTTGCTGAGATTTTTAAAACCTAGACATAATATATTTTTCAGGAACATGCCCATCAAAACTGGTTAAGTTCTGCATTTTTATTTTAAATGTTTTCAGATATTTTAACGAAGCATTAAAAAATTGCATTCAATTAGTACATGATGCTAGCTACAAGTTTTTAGGATCATTAATTTTTTTAAGTGTTATCAGACCATAATTATTGAGCAGTGATCATTAAAGTTTAATATATAAATTCACAAGTTTATTTCTGTGCAGCTGTTTGCATGTGGATTTTTTTAACTTGCAGTTTACTAATGATGTATAAATTAACATGAGGGTAGACTATAGGATATGGTTTTGACTACAGTTAAATGCTGTATTGGCAGACTACCATCATTATTTTAAATGGCCCTTCTGGCTTCCATTTCTTTTTAAAACTGGAACTATTTTCCATGCACCTCTTTGCTGGATTAAACTGGCAATGACTGAATCTTTTGACATTCTGAATTACAGTTTTCTATTCTTTTAAAAATTAATTTCTCTATCTATAGTACAAACTTTGGCTTACCATTCTTCTATAAAAGGTCCAATTCGAAATATTGGCCTGTAAATTATGTAGTTTCCACTGGTTTTTGTACACTATGTATCTATAGAGTCAATGTTTTAAAAAGGAAAAAAATGTTAAAACTATTTTATTCTAATTCAGTTACTAGAGCAAAATGCTGTTTAAATCTGATCCAAAGATCTGTCTAAATCAAAGCTGAAAGTGTAAAACAAAATGAGGTTTAAGCTGTTTAAACTGCCATGAAAATATCATATACAGATCACGGATTTGGGTCACTTTTGGCTACAGTCTGAATGTAGCCTCAGAGACATTAAAAATAAAATCAATCTCTAAACAGATGTGTATTCGAGAGGAAAAAATCCCCCACAATGTCTGTCTCTTGGCAAATTTTCTGAAATTTGTTACAGTGAAATTGGTCTTATTGGGTCCAGTGCTGCTGTGATCATCTGTGGCTCTTTTCTCACCCACTTCTGACACAACATCACCATTTTCGAGAAGCTGAGGTTCATTGGAGGACTGAGGTCTGTAATTACTCTGACCTGTGGTTCATACTCAGAATTCTCATCCTGTATCTAAGCTGGTCCACTAAAGGGCATTGTTGATCTGGCCAGGCACAATCAATATGGGGCACATTGTAGAAGGTCAGCATAATTAATGAATGCTCTCTGTAATTGGGAATATTCATCTCTCAAATGCCGAGTTGAAATGAGGTTATCAATTACACGATGTTGTATCTCCAGCGTTGTTTGGTTTAACCAGCATGTCGATTGCATGCATAGTGGCATGAATTACCAATGCAACTCAAATCCCAGCAGTATCCAGAATTTGAAAGAATACTCTGGAGGGTTTATGGTGATGTGAAGACCAGAATATTCCAAGAACTAATGAAATACGACAGAATTCCTGAGATGGGAGTCATTGCTCAGGGCAGAATATTCGATCATCTTTCACAGAATTGTATTTTCTCAAGGAACACTGTCCCTTCCTTTTCTTTTCATTTACTTTTTTATGTCTTTATTCACAGCTCTTCTGAGAACCTGAAATTCTACTAACCGTAGACCTTGGTTCATTCGGAGCTGAATTTGATGAAATACCTAGGATTGAAGGTAATGAAACTCCCCGCACCTCACTTCTTTATCCCACTGCTCCTCTGTGCCCCAATGCCATCCTGCCTGGCCTTTTTTAAGCTGGGGAAGGGCGATGGGTCTCTGGGAGGATCAGTGGACCAAATGCCAGCCACATTTATAAAGAACAATTAAAATTTTTGTTGGGGTGGCAGACAGCGACAGCCGTGCTCCTCCGGGCTGTGCATTTGTCTGTTTGTTTCCTGGATGCTTCTGCTGTGAGAAAGGGCAATCAATAATCATCATCCGGCACACCTGCTCAGGATTCATTTTACACAGGAAATGCTTTTTCCCCCCTTCAGTTTATGAAGAGATGGGGATGAATGAGAAGGGATGGAGGGGATGAGATGAATGATTTGCGTGTTCACTCAGAACCTATAAACAGACTTGGGGAAGAGAGAATGTGAAAGTAATGTTTGGTAACACTTCTGAAATTAGAAGGAAACAAAGGCACTTTCTAATATGTTTTATATCCCTTTTTTTGGTTTTCTTGCCTTTTTTGAAGAACAGTCACACAACTTATTTGTTTTTCCTTTTGTCTATATATTGCAGCTTGGTTTAAGAAAGACCTAAGCAGAAAGCTTTATGAATACCTTCTGATATTCTATGTTTCTGCTCTGTATATAATTTACGTTCTATCCCTCTGTCCTTAACACTTTTCTCCTCTGTAAGTACAATTTCTATATGTTCTTTCAAACTATTTGAACATTCCTTTCTGATTGGCTTCAGCCATTTTGTTTGCCTTCTTTTTATGCATAAATAGTGCCCACATGTGAATCTTTTTATCTGTGCTACTGGCCTTCATCCTTTTCTATGTTGATGTTTGTTTGTTTTTTTTCGATTTTTTTTTTTTTAATTTTTATCTTTATTCTGTCCTGCTTTGTTTTCATTTTTAAAGGTTTGGTGCTTTCTGCATTTCTTCCATTTTTCTTTCTTTTGTCAGTCTGCTTAAGCTATATTGCTCTGTGAATTTGTTTCTAATGTATTTAATAAATTTTCAGATCTTAGAGTTACTTCGAATGTCAAACCATGAACACATCACACCTGTTCTTAAATCACTCCACTGGCTCCTGGTTCGTTTCGGTGTTGATTTAAAAAAATAAATTCCCTAACAGTCACATACAAAATGCTCCATGAGTGTGCTCGTGCATACTTGTTGTCACTTTTAACTGCATGTTTTATTTTCTCCACTCAGTCAAAGCTCCTGTCTGTGCATGCACACTAAAACTATTGGAAACAGGGCTCTTTCTGTCTATGCACCATGCAACATGTTTTGTTGATCATGTATTTTTTATATCTGCAGTTATTGTGTTTTTTCTGACTTTCCAGCACTTTTTCATCACTTTAAAGGTGCTTTATGAAATAAAGTTTATTAGTATTAGTAGTAGTAGTAGTAGTAGTAGTGTTAGTAGTATTAAAAAAATCGAGTTACAAGTCTCTTTTTCAGTGACTTTCAAACCATTTATTGCTCGTCTGTTGTCTTGCATATTTCTTTTTTTTTTAAAGAGAAACTTTTCTGTGGGATTTCCAAGACCTCATCTTGACCATTAGCTTGCTCTATTACAATCTTTCTGGACATTCTTTTTTTTTTCTTGCTTCATTGGTCTTTCATTGATATGGATTGCTTGATATCTACATCAGATTGCCTGGCCTCTGCCAGCAATGGAAGAAAAGGCTATGAAGCTGTATCCAGTTGAATAGTTCGGTTTATACGCATCTTCACACATTGTCTTGTTGTCTATTATGTGGACAGACAAGCGTAAACATAGAAAAGATGGAGGAAGCCTGTATTTCTTACAATCAGCGGCTGCTCCCAGGCTCCCTATCTCTGTTAATGGCTGTGGATGATCCACTTGACAATTTCTCCTCCTCGACCAGTAACCCTATTCACATCTTATTTTCCGCCATGCTTTCTGAGCTCTGGAGGACTCCGTGCTGTGCCAACCTAACAATGCATGGTCAGGCTGTTGAATGGTGGACATCTTGGTTTCTCATCAGATCTCTCCCGTCTGCTCTCCTCCTGCTGAGCTATTCGCTGACATTACAACCTGACCTACATGGCTTTCCCAACATCTTGGAGTATCTTTTTCTTTTTCTCTCTTTTGCTGTCTCTCTGCTGAAATTTTAATCACATTTTTGTTAAATAACTACAAACTATATATATATATATATATATATATATATATATATATATATATATATATATATATATATATATATATATATATATATATATATATATATACTTTTTCTTTTCTCTCTTTCCTTCTCACTCTCGATTGTTTTGTCTTTCTCTCTCTGACTTACTTTCTGTATTTTTCTTTGTCTCTGTATTTTCCTCTGTCTTTCCCTCTTTTCTTTTCTCTGTATCTTTTTTTCTTTTCTCTGTCTCTCTCTCTCTTTGTCTGTCTGATTTCTCTCTCTCTCTGCCTATTTTCATCCTTTCCTTTTTTCAATAGTCAATAATCCTTAGCTGCATTTACTTCTTTTGCTTTCTCCAATATATTTCATTATGTTTTTCTTTTTTTTTCTTTGGGACATATATATATATATATATATATCATCTTGTTTTCTTATACATTTGCTTAAAATACCCTGAAGCGACTACATTGTTATCATCATTGGAAGATTGGTTAAGAAATGACCATCTGTCATTTAAATAAAAAAATTATCACCACATGAAGCTTTTGGAGCCTCTGTGTTAAAATGTGCAGACTCATCAGTTTTTTTTCTCTTCTCATTTCTCACAACTCCAAACAGCAAATAAATGGTAGAATATGCTATTCTTTGACAAGGCATATTCCCCAATGCACATTACAGTTAATCAAAGAGGGCTTTTTACGTTATGAAGCATTCCTAATTATTATCAATCTCAAAATATAAATATATCATTACCAGTCTAATATAACGTTTTTATACATATATAAGGCTTTTAAACAAACCTTGAAATCCAAATATTTGACTGGAGCTCTCCATGTAAGCTTATTGAACAAAGACACTGGGAAATCTTATCTTTCTTTATTTAGAAAAGCTTTCTCTTAAAACTAGAGCTACCTAATTATAAGTATTGTATGCATTTTATGGCTCTACCAAGGGATGTGAAGAAATTTTGATTGTAGGAGAAAATGAAAGCTTTGAGTGTTTGCAATTAATTTCTGTAATTTCAAACGAGTCCTTTACGGGTCTTTTTAAATGTCATCCACTCACATGATTGACATGCTAATTTCTCCCTGGCAATATGCAAAAATATGCAAAGTGGAAAGCAGGTTGAGGAAGTCAGATAAGAGCATTGTTTCTAAGCTATAGGCTCAGGAGCCATCAGCTTGGGTTCAGTGGACTTAAAGAGTAAATTAACACCTTAACTGCCTTCAACTAATGAAGTCTGTCATCTTTGATTTCGTTGTCACTCTTTGGACAACATGAATAGAGCCCTGTGGAGTAGATCAAAGAGTTCACAATGTATATAATGCAAGGCAGTGAAATATTAGTACCAACTACAAATGTTAGTCAGAGTCTGTGTAAATGTTATTAAAAGGCATAGCAATCTATAAATCCAAGGACATGATTAAAAGAAGTCTGCTGTGCTTTGAGAAGAGCTGTTTCTGGTGAAGACTTGAAGTTTTTAAAAGCACTGGAATCAATACTTGCTATGCATTGGCGGAGGTAATTGTTCAATATGAGTCAGTATGAGGTTATAATACAACATGGAGAAAATTACTATGTATTGCATGGTTGAAAAGTCTTAATATTTTAGAAAATGTTTTGAATAATTTTACATTTCAGATACTGATGAGTGTTTTAACTCTCTTAAAACGTCGACAACAGAACCTGACATGCGCACTTCAAACTACCGTAGCTTTGGTTATTTTCACACTATTCGCACTAAAAAATCTCAACCAAATCTGAAAGCTGAGAAGTGTTTTTTCGACTGATATTGCAGTCGTCATGGTATTGATGACATCGCTTGTTTCGTGAATTTTGTGGAGCTTAGGAGAGTAGTGGCAGATGAGTGATTGATTAATTGTGATTGACTTTAGCTGTGCTTTAGCAGAGATTTAATGATAAATAGTAAATATGTATTGTATATTATAGTATAGTCATTGTTTTCATTGTAGTTATAGGTTTATTAGCATTAGATTTTACATTGTTTTTTAATGCCGTGCTTGCATCCCTGATTCTACCGCATTCTTGCCAACCTTGCCTTCTTCCACCATATTTTTTGCCATGCTTGGTGTTAGTTTTCAGTTCCAAAACATTTGTAAATAGTGGAGAAAGATGTCAAGATGATCTTGACATCAAAGTTGCTTTTGTTCGTGAGTTTTAGTTCAAATTTCATGAGGAGAGCCTCTGGGAGATTTTTGGAAGAGGATGGACAGCAGCAAGGGGATAAGGCCCTATACAAACAATACTGTTTGAGTTGATGGAAAATAGTTTGAAATTCATTTTTTTTTATCTCCAATGTCTTGTTGCTCTACATTTATAGTTGTTTATAAAGAAAAAATCATTTTTTGTAACTTTTCTTGTTTTTACACGATCTTCTGAGCCTTTATAACACAATAGTAACCAATATTTGCCAGATTTGAAAAGTTTAAAATCTAAAATGTAAAACTGGCAAAAATAATCATAACTGACACAATGACACGATCATCTGACACAATGATTAAAAACAAGACAAAAATACCAGCCAAACTGATATAAATACAATATAGTTTTAGGAGTTAAAGGGTAAATACAATTTAAATAAATGTAATAATAATAATATTAATAATAAAACTTGAATCTATTACATTAGTATTTGTCAACCAAATACCAAATTGGTTTCAAGTAACACCAAAAGTGACATCACTCATAAGCCTGGAAAAAGAGTTGTTCTTCTTGCTTAATTATATAGTGTTTGATTTTATGTAAAAACATCTGGGTTGTTGACACATGTAGACTTAAAAATGTTGCAAAATGCAAATGTAGTGACATTAATTAAAGGGTCTTTCCATAAACATCCGTTGTTTGCTAAACTTACCTCGGCATGCAACATTGATTTGTTTCTTATTAAATGTAATTTACTTGACCACTGCTATTCAGATGCTTGACAATTTTTTGTAGAATCATTTGTACTAACAACACTCGAGTATTTGAGATATTAGGTGCATGGTGGCCTGTGATTTTGAACATCTTTGTAAAGTATTGTTCATCAGTTAATACATGCTGACAACTTTAGTTGATGGAAATGCCTGAATATCATCAAGATTTCATTACAGCAATTTAGCAGCATTCAACATTATGTTGCAAATGAGAATTGTTGCGATTAGCACCTAACCTAATTTGTGAAATTGTGCATGGAGGATATATATATATATATATATATATATATATATATATATATATATATATATACATACATATACACACTTTCTTTTTCTTTCTTTCTTTTCAGTTAAATCCTCATCCATCAAATCCTCATTTGTGGTTTGTGTAGAGCAGCTGGATAATTTCAATATAATATAATTTCACGCACATCCAAATCCCTCTAGTCATTGTTTGAGCTAGTCACCGGTTCAGGGATGATTCTGACCTTCATATTTGTTAAAGCTCGGACAAAACTTGACGCTGATATCTGGTGCTTACACGTGACTCTTTGCAGGCGCCATTTTAGGATAAAGTTACTGGTTATGCTGCATGTCAAATCACATTATGTATTTGCTCACAAAGTGCCTGATTACGGTAACATTGATGCTACGACAATCCATTCAACTGTGTGGCTTCATAGAGTACCAAAGTCATAATAAAACATATATAGATAGATAGAGGTCTTGATACACCCCCATGTATGGGGAAATGCGGCTCATGATGTTGGAAAACTGCAGTGCACCTGAGCTGTATGTGCATGCTTGTTTATAAGTGTAAGCAAGATATATATCTCAATAATTGAAATGAAGCTTGATGAGGGAAATATGACATGCTCAGAAATATTGTCTGAGTGAGTTCTATTTCCTCACCATCATCGTCTCCTTTCCCTCAATGTCTATTGTGCTTCAGATGCCCCTCTGAATGTTTGCCACTGTTTAGTGTCATTAACATCATTAAACATAATCACACATAATGCAATCTCACTGGTTTCAGCGCAAGCCATGTTTAGACATCAGCGTCAGTCCTCTGATGCCTCAGAACCCACAATTATCATCTTTTCAAAATAAGCCAGCACAACGTGACTTCTAAATCTAAATCAGGAAATCTCTCTCCTCTACCAAGGTTGACCTCTTAGTTTGATAAAACTCTTTCGCGTAGATTAGAGTATTTGTGAGAACTGTAGCAAGTAAAACTTCATGAGATCCTTCTTGACGGAAATGTAAAGCGGATGATCCTGATGAGAAACCAAGTGCCTAAAATCAGCGATGCACTGATTTCAAAGAAACGCATTACGTTCGTCAGAACCTAATTGTGTTCACTTTAAATACGCTTTTAGCAAATATGCTTTAGCAAACAAAATCCGATTTGAGGCAACCCACCATCACAAAGGAAAGGTAGAGATGTGAAAGCACAAAGCGTGACTTCAAAAGTTAAACTCGTTATTAATGGAACTGGTCATTAAATCTTACAATAATTAAACACCCACATCTCAGCAGAAGCCACTCCAGGTGTTGTCGATATCACACCAATTACCAGCTTTTTAAATTTAACCTTCACCAAACAAGTCAACGTGAGGCCTGTGAATGAGCTCTGCTTCAAAGTTATCATGCCTATCTATTTTGCGTTCATTTCAGTTAGTTTGCTTCTTTAGTACTTTAGATGATTAATTTTCCTTTTCTTCTCTGTTGATCTAATCACCCATACTTATAGGTTAGATTTACACCATATTGTATACCTTTTTACAAATCTTTTTAAGCTCCCTTGAGGGTGCTAGTGCCTATTCCTGCTCATACTGGGTGGAAGTGATGCGTCCACTCTTGAACAGTCACTGCTCCGTTGTAGTCACTCTTAGTCCTATGGGCTGTGGAGCTATTCTGTAATATGACTGGCAGCAAGTCTGCTTTTTGTCTCCAAATCAGTGATTTAAAGTCCTTCATTTAATAGTTTTATGATTCAAGTAATGCAGCTTTGAAATTCAGACAATTGTTACCACGTTGTAAACAAAACGTAATCGTCAAAGATAAAAGCTACACCCTTCACAGAATTTGAGGTAATCTTTTCTTGTTATGCGAGTTTTTACCTTCAGAGCAGCTGAACTGATCGAATCCAGTTAGTCATTATCACATGCTGAAATCATCATGCGTAATACAGCCGCCATCACCCTTATCACATCTAAAAATAAAAGCAGCTCCATGACAGGTGTGGAGTGTGAAATTACTGATACAAGGACATTTCCGGGAAAAAAATGAAATCATAAAAACAACAGAGACAAAAGAATGAGGTGAAGCACGCTCTCTTGGAAGCAGAATGATTTGATGGTGACTTGCTGTGAGGCTCCGAGATGCAATTTGACAGAGCTTTACGGACATGCATCTGCTGAACTATTATGTGAGAATAGTTTGAGGTGTAGATTCGTGTTCGTTTTATCTCCCTCTCTCTTGGATTTTAGTTTAGCTCTAAGAAAAGGAAGCCTTTCACATGACAAGGTTAGTATTCCGTCAGACTTTCAAAGAATAGCGTTCACTGGGGGCCATTTAGTTGCAGAAGAATTGTTGTTTTATGTCACATCTACGCTCTTAAGATCACCTGAGACGTTTGTACATCTAAACCTCTAAATCTTAGTGAGTGGCAGCAACTGGTGTTAACAATGTCCAAACTTGTGGGCAATTTAAACTTGGAGCCCTGAAGCAAACACTTTCACATCAAAAATATACACATGAACTGAAAATGCTTTGGATTCAAATTCATGATTTATTTTAAGTTTTGCAATTAATTACTTATATGTTGATTTAGATATTTTTCGTGTTAATGAAAGTCTGGCAGTTTTTTTTAAATGTTTACTTTGTCAGTTTACCCCAGATTTCTTTTAATGTATTTCACTGAAATACATTTTAGTGGGTTGTTTAGAAGACAAATGGAAATTAAGTTTCATAAATTAACATTTTTGTTTTTCTCGTATTGTGTTTTTGCCCCATTTCATTTTGGCAATAGGTAAAAATCTTCTGTAGCATTTAACTTCCAATATCATGGAAAACAAGCTTTAAAATGACAGAAGGTTCCAGGAGAATTAAATGATATTAATGAAGTGTTGGCAGCAATCACAGAGTTGTTTTTCTAGTATGTTGATAATTTCTATGCAACTGGATTAGTAAACCATTTTTCAATTGGAAAGAGAAATGTGATGACCCAAAGATGGGTGGATAAATGCTAATGAGTGGATGGGATTAGGCTATGTTACCTCTTAAAAAAGATTAGTTTTATCATCGCAGGAGATCTGTTCTCATACTAAGCCACATTTCTGTTCAAACAGTTTTAACGGCGCCATTTTCATCGGCGGTCCTCTTTAGCATCTTTGGCAATTCATCAGACCCTTAGTCTGTGACACATATTCTTCTAATCCCATGAAATTTTCTTTCTAAAGTACTTTTGCGAACAGTTTGAAATCTCGGTTGAAGAGAGTGAGACTGCACATCTTGAAGCAAACTCAAGTTTATTAATGTTTGGTGTGAGAGAACTGAGAAGTGTGTCTGTACTCTCTCCCACGTCTCTCCACTCTACTTTATTGCAGTCTACTTTGTTTTCAGGGGCAGATTATTGTGTATTGCGACCTCTCATGTGAGCTGTGTGCCCGGTGCCTCTCTAGTAAGATGCCAGGCAGATAAACATGCCATGATCAGCTCTTTTAAGTCAAAGCTAGTTAAATACTCTTCATCACTGTTATGTTTGAGCCTATGCTAGGACGTTATACACTAGTGTAGCATTATCATCTTTAAGACAAACAAATATAATAAAAGGGTGGTTCGTAAAGGCTGGGTTTTATTTGTTGTATAATTGTTAAATCTACATGCTTTTATAAAGGATGAAAATAGAAACCTCAGATGCTGCCCTGAGCAACGAAAATCTCTGGTTAATACCGCACAAATTCCTTTAAAAGATTCTTTGCTCATTCTTAAAACCGCTTATACTTTAAAGTGTGATTTATACGTAAAAATACACAGTTGGCAAATATATCTTGTTCACAAGTTGTTCATGTCTCCCACTACATCAGGACTAAAGTACGATAAAGTGCAGTAATTACTCACATCTGTTTACACTCTCCTACAAAGCTGCTCTGATAATACATTCGCCATCATCTTAAACTTAATATAGCTTATAAACAGCTTTAATGAGTTGAAGATCCTGGAGGCGTACATAATCAGAACACAGTGCTCAATTGTTCAGTGACGTGAACTGGGACCATTTTGGCAGCGAGAAATAAGAAAATAGAGTTGTCACTGCATGACTAGATTAATTTTTTTCTCCTTTGTGGTGTTCAGGTAATTCTAGGTTCCTTTTTCATAACAGGAAGGAAATATCTCTAAACTTTAAACCAAGTTGCACCTGATGTTTTTAATGAGGCAGTTTTCTCATAAACATGTGCATCATTATTTCCTGGTCGGATGAAAGATGTGACCTTTGCTGCTTGATGTTTTGTGAACTTCATACTTGTTCTGAAATTAACATCATGTGGAAGTTCACTTAGTACGACATCATTATGAACTTTTCTTATGGAACAAAAATATTCTGTACTTCTTGTAGAATGCAGCTCTTTTATTGTAACTAATAACTTGCTGGTTTAAATGTGTTTTCAGTTGAAAACATTTGATAGACGGTCAACAAATTACTTTATTGTTACTATAGTGGGCCTGATAACCCAAGTGATGGAAACGAACTCCTCAACACGTTATTTTCTTTGATGATTTATTAAAGCTAACAAACAAATTAAAGGTGATAAATAAAGCAACTTTCAGGGTAACAAATTATCAAAGGTGTAATGGTTAAAAATGAAAGTGAGCGATCCCACTAACTCATCCTCTTCTTATTTAACCAGAAATACTAACTTTAACTAAAAATGCCTTCAGGTAAATACCCACCTGCATGCCCATTTGGAAAACACCACAAATTAAGTTTTCAATGTGTGTACAATTACAAATACAACAATCATTAAATTAAAAGAAAGTAGCTGAAGATTTTTTTTCAATGTGTGGTTTTATTATTAAGGAAATATGTTTATTATGAACAGGAAGAACTTGCTTCTTCTGGTAAATTATATTCACACAATTATTTCAAAGGTATTCTAACTTGATCTGTGTAAATAATTTTCCTTAGAAAATGTGTGAAGTTAACTAAATCTTATTAATAAGTTGTTTTGATAAATAATTAGCTAATTGTTGTTCTAAAATGTTCTGCTTAAAAGTCCAAACCTTTCAATGATTCTTCAAAGCCCTAAACACACCTGTGCTATTGCTGCATCTTAGCCAATGCAACAGTTTAACAAAACATTTCTGCTTTGTTTCAAATTAATGTAAAATTGTTGCTACTGATGAGGGATATGGCTGAAGCAGCACGACTCAAGGGAGGGGTCAGAACAGGGAGAAACAAGCAACAGAAGAGAGAGAGAGAAGAGAAGAGAGAGAGAGAGCTATAGAGAGAATAGAGAGAGATAGAGATAGATATATATATAAAAATAAATAAATAGAGAGATATATATATATATATAATATATATATATATATATATATATATATTCATATATTCATGCTTGAAACGCTCTTCTGATCGTTGATACTGATGGTTGTAGCTAGGATTTTGTCATCACAGTCTGTCGCTGACAAAGTTAAACAAACTATATTTCCAGTTTATTACTGAAAACTGTTAGAATCCAGTAACTTAATGACTGTTAATCAGCAAACCTGCTAATTATTAGTAGACTGTGTTCACAGCTGATGACAGAGTATAACTTTTTCTGATTGATTTGGAAGTCTACTAATTAGATTATGGCTGCTAAATGGTAGAGATGCTATGATTTTCAATTAGAGAAAAATGTTAAAAAAAAAAGCAAGGTGTAATGTCAAAAGATTTGTATGTTCAGAACTGTCTGGATTTCAGTTTAATGAGAAATTTTGCATTCACACCATAAATTTATTCACGGATCTGTTGCAACTAGTGAATTTATTCAAAAACCAATTATAAGATTGTTTGTGCCTTATTGTGCTCATTAAGAATATGCAATTATTTTATAACGTTACAAAATATTTAAAGAAAAATATGACAAAGAGGAGCTGCTCGCTGGCAGTGTTTTAATAAAGGTCTTGTTGAATGTCCCAGTAAAGGGTATTGCGTTGTAATAATGTTAAATAGCTATTCTGCTATTTGATACAACCCAAAGCAGTGATTGTTTGTAAAAAAAAACATTCAAACTTATTTATTACTGCAGATATTGTCTTTAAATAAATACATGTTTTTTATGTAAAAAACACAAGATACCAGTTTAAGAGAATAAAATGAAGTGTTTATTGTCAGGTTGGAGATGGACATTTGTTGTTTTTGAAGTAGACAGAGAGGTTAAATCACACCCACACCATCAACAAGGTTGCGTAATGCACTGTGAATGTCTTTTTAGGACTGATAAAGCATGTGATCATTTATGAACCTGATTTTGATCATAATCATTGTGTACTATATGGTAGGATGTATTATTCAGCTTACATCACATCTCTATGACCCTTTGTATACTCCTACTGTTTTGTAATCGCCCCCACCCTCAATGTTTCTGTTGTCATTTGGGCTCACCTTGAATCTAAGTACCTCAGGTGTTTCCTAAGCTTTTTTATACAATGTCTGACCTACTCACAGCATCTGAGAAACATGTTCAACACCAGCAAAGGCCTGCACAGCAGGAGGCTTGTCATTATGAGCAATTAGTCTACAAGGTTAATTAAAGCACAGCAAATCAGCTCTTAACAGGGCAGGAAATTGTGTACTAGAGAAAAAAAAGCAACTGTTAGTTCACAATGAGATTTTGTGGGGTTTTGTGAAATTTAAGATATTTGGACATGAAAGGGTTAATTTTGTCAAGCATTACCACCAACTTTACAATAAAGATCAGCTCACCGATTTATCCATACATAATACTTTCCATTGAGGCATTTCCAAATACATCTTTATTTATTTGTTTATTTATTTATTTTTTACAATTGGTGAAAAAATTGACTACGTCACCTTGAGAATTGACCAATTTGCAAAATACAAAATTGTTTTTTTTTAACAATAAGCCAATTTAGAAGCACATTAAATTAGACATTGCTGACAAATACTTTCAAATGAGCTGGAAGCATGTAGTGAGACTTCAATTCTGATACACACTTGCACTTGCCACAAATACAATAGTGTTCAAAGCAACTCAAACACAGAGAATCCTCACCTGGGTTGAAGGCTCAGCATTAAACATGTTGAAAGATGCAAATATTGCACTTAAAAATAAGACTTTCATTCAACAACTGTAAATGAATGCAATTTACATTACTAATGCTAGACAAGGGGTCGGCAACCCGCGGCTCTGGAGCTGCATGCGGCTCTTTAGCGCTGTCCTAGTGGCTCCCTGGAGCTTTTTCAAAAATTTAAAAATAAAAGGAAAAAGGTAAATAAATTTTTGTTTAATATAGTTTCTATCAGGAGGACAAGCATTCATTCATTCATTTTCATGTCGGCTTTCTTCCCTTTCGGGGTCGCCACAGCGCAATGAACCGCCAACTGTCTGGCATATGTTTTACGCAGCGGATGCCCTTCCAGCCACAACCCATCGCTGGGAAACATTCATACACACTCATTCACACTTTAACACTATGGACAATCGTTCTTACTTAATTCATTTATAGCGCATGTCTTTGGACTTGTGGGGAAACCAGAGCAACCGGAGAAAACCCACGCGATCACAGGGCGAACATGCAAACTCCACACAGAAATGCCAATCGACCCAGCCGAGGCTCGAACCAGCGACCTTCTTGCTGTGAGACGACCGTGCTACCCACTGCGCCACCGTGACACTTGGAGGACAAGCATTCTTAACGTTTTCCAATGAGTGTAGAATAAATATTTAATTTCAACATTTCTTTCAGCGAAGATTTGTGTCATAACCCACGACACACGCTTCCACCAGCAGGGGGCGGGATACCAGGCAGGTGGCTGTCATAAACACACTGACGGCTGTGTGATGGGTCATGGATTCCAAAGAGAAAAAGAGAAAAATAACTTGGATGAACAAGGATTCAACGTTCCTTGGACCGAATCCTTTGCATTCATTGCCGATGCGGAAGGATTGCCTGAATGTTTGCTCTGTACTAGAAAGTTGTCAAATAACAAGAGTAATGTGAAAAGACATTTCCAGGGAAGGCATCCATGTATTTAGTAACAAAGAGGCTGCTATTTTATATACTTTATCTTTTCAAAAGGCTGCTGCTTTAATTTTATAAATGTATGCTGTTTTTTTTTTCACACTGTTTGTTGCCCAAATAAGGGGCACGTTAAGCAAGTTCTATTTTGATGATGTTTTTAGGAATCGTCAAAATAAAAATCTGATTTCGTTATAGCATTTGTTTAATTTAATCAAAGTAATGAACAATTCATTAATATTGTAATGAAGTTAAACTGGAAGCGGCAACGTACAAAAGAGTATTCACGTGGTGCGTCATTCTCTACAGAATGCACTGCAGGGAAAATAAACATTTAATCATGAAGGCTCATTATGTATTTGTAGCCAACTTTTTAATTTTTATAGTAGGCTAATATAGATAGATACATCATGAGTTGCCTTCATTATAAGGCTTATACAAGGCTTTTACTTTTTTGCGGCTCCAGACATGTTTGTTTTTTGTTTTTCTTGGTACAAAATGGCTCTTTCAACATTTTGGGTTGCTGACCCCTGTGCTAGACAGACACTGCGATTTCTCAGCCGCATGATTCCTGATTCTTAAACGGCACAAGTAAATCACAGGGGTTAACATAAGATGTTCGGATGTGACCAGACTCAAACTTGTCCAAACACAACACTTTACTTTCCGGAACTGTAACACAAAAACCGGAAGTGGAAGATGCGTATTGCGTTTCACTCGAGAGTTCTCGCCCAAAGCAAGTGAGCTGCCTTGGGAATTTGTGCAAATCTCTGTGCAGAATCTGTTAAAAGTAAAAGGAAAAATGTCTATGGACAAGAAATGGCTGAGAATGTGTTTCCGCATACACATAGACTGTGGAGTAACAAGGAGCAAGCAGGATTTCAAGCTATTTTTGTCTTGTGGTCTTGATTGTATGGTCGTGTGTCCATACAATCGTGGGTTGGGAGCTGGTCGTGAGGTGTTAATCGCTGCACTTTACTTCAGGTTCACTGCACGAGCCTAGACAAAATGGGCTAATAATAGTGCTTTAGTTTACATTAGTCCTCAAACGATAACCTTCTGGATCAGCTGTTTATGGATGGAGTCACTAGTTTGAAGTTGTAGCGATGTAACTGAAACTGTTAAAAATTCATCCCAATAGTAAGAAAGTTGTGTTTCGACACCTGGATCCACCAAATGAGACACTTGTGATGCGTGCATTAGATTAAACACTCCAACTGTATAATGCAGAATTTAGATTTGACTACACATGCATAAACACTTTGACTGGCCACATGGGTATTCACCAAAACGCAATCAGATCCACGCCTTCTCCCCCCAACAAGTTACTCATACATGCACACAAGAAAATTACATACATGTAAGAGTCAAATGCATGGGACTTTAATAAAGTAGTTCCTTTCAGGTCATCATAATCACTGACTGCAACTTTCTTTTTAAATGATCTGTAATCAGACCCTGTCCATCTTATAACATTCGCATTAACACACTAAAATTTCAGCAATTGTAACACACTATCTGTTATTAAGAATTATCTGGATTTGCCAAAGAACTTTCAAAGATGCCCCTTTTAAACCCTTTCTAATCACTCAATACTCCAAAGTAATCTTACAGTAACACTCAAAGAGACATAAAAGTAGAGAATGCTCTTGTAATGGAACAGAAACCTCACAGCAAAACAACTTGGCATCCTTGCAGAATACCTCTTGCTAAATAATTATAAACATTTGAGAATTGGAGCCACACAGCAGCTGCTAACCAAACAGAAAACTCTCAATTTATGTAACTAGCAATAATATAGAACAAGATAAACGCCTCCATTTGACATCAGACCACATGATACCATAAAGATCCCCTATAAACATCCTACCGTAGCATCTACAGACTGTTTTCAACATAGCATTCAACCACTTTATTACATCTACACATGGCATCCTATTAATGCTCTGCAGTGGCATGCAACAGGGTTAATTAAAATTAATCAAGTCAGCGTTTAACAGGATTAGGAAACAAGCCAAAAGCCATTTCACAAAGGTTTTGAAATGGTAATTTTTTTTTGGCTGGTCTGAATACGGTCATGTCCAGGCATGTGTTTGTTCTCCTTTTTTAATTGGGAGTCTTTCTACTGTTGATTTCAGGTTTTACTACACAAGCAATAGCTTTAGTTCCATCGACCTTCTTTTGGCAAACATGCTGAGTGATACGTTTTTTCCCCCTCTTTTTCAGCTGTGTTCTTTCATTTAAGAAATATGAATTACTTGCCCACTCAAGTGTCTCGTCAGATTGGACGAGGGCTAGGAGCAGAACAGCTGACATGGCTAGAAAAGTTGGCTGCTAATCTTAAGGCCTGCCCACTGGAGCTAACAGATGATTTGATCCCTCGCCACACTTGGATGTTTTTGCTTCCCATTCCCTTTTCTTACATTTTCTTTTTTCATTTTTTTTTTTGTGTGGGGAAAAAGGCGGGTTTAGGGATTGAGTGCGCTATATCTGGTTCTTGTCACTCCAGTTGAGGCTCCACCTCCTTCAAGCCGTCAAATATTCAAACATCAGCATTCCATTAATCACCCTTCACTGGGCATAATGGCCATAAAACTCTGGAATATGTGTTTATGGTTGACGCTGTCAGAGAAATTACTGCTGATTTTTCACTAAAGTAAATGCCATTAATAGCAAAAGAATTTTTATTCATGTTAATGTCTATTTAGATATTTTTTTAACTGATTGTGAGGTGATTTCAGCAAAAGACACAAATATTATTCTTACGTCTTTAATTCATTTGTACTATATTATATTCTAGACTTTAAAAAGTGGAAAACATATATTGAATTTACCAAGCTCCAGAGTCCTTCTAATACTTCAAGTGTGATTGAACTGTGTTTCCCTGTTCCTCCTCATAACTAAGCTTCCAGTTTGCTGGCGGGCGATTAAAGAGAGCGGCTGAAAGGATGTGATGTTAAGAACAAAGTGGTAATATCCTCCAGTGAGCTGCAGGTCAGTTGAAAGACAAAACTGAAGAGAGATTGGCTCCTGTACTCCAATCCTGATCCTCAACAGTTTCTTCTCGTCTACCTCTTTATTGTTTTATCACTTTATCTCTCTCTAATGTCTTGAGTTTTCTGCAATTGTCTAGACCTCTTCAGAAGACTCACTTATGCTATTTCAACAGACACGTACATTCTCTCATGCACCCACATGTTGTGGAGGGGTAGGAGAATGCAAGGCCTGCTAAGCCCCTCAAGTTATTAGTGTACAATCCCCGTAAGTTTGCTCCCCTTATGCATATGCACATGTAGGGCTGCGCCAAATACTACATTTATTTTGCTTTGCAATGAAATTAAAGTAGAAGAGACTTGAACTTTTAATAGTCTGTACGGTTTTTCTGCAAACCATGTGATGGAAAGAAAAATAAATGGTCCAAGAACCAATAGGTGTGATTTAAGTAAACATGTGACATGTGGTGCGCATCACTTCTAAAGAAAGAGCAGAAAAACAGGTAGAGATCTGTGAAGCATCTCTAAAACTTTTTAGTACCTTTTTAGTGAATGGGAAAAAACAGTTGTTGTGCTAGTGAAGTGGTGCTAGTTAAGCCAGCAGGAGCTGCTCACCCTGTGGTTTTGTGCATCCTTGCACCGCAGGGAAGTGACTGGGACACTAATCTGAAAAGATTTTTGCTGTAACCGGGCAAATTAGGTAAGTTTCTTTGATTAGCTACGTATGTTTCTTGTTCAAGTGAAAAGATCAACACAAAACCATGTTAAATGTCATCACATGGTGAACGCTGATAGAGAGGAATCAGTTCAGTTCACAAGAGAATGAGCAAATCTACTATTATAAACATTCAGTTCTTGGTACAATGAGAATCACTGAATGAAAAGAACGATGAACGAGTTGAAGAACAAATCAGAAAAAGTTACACTTTACTACATTCGGTTCACTCAATCAGCTAGAGAGCTATTACATGAACTAGTTAGTTTGCGAGAACTTATGAACTCATCGGTCTGGTTGTTTTTAACATCTGGTTCTGCTGCTGGGAGCGAGAGAATTGGGAATTGTGCAATCTGCCTGTACCATAGAAAGAAAGATTCACTCCCCAAAAGGAGTTGTTACTAACAAGTCATTTGTAAGATTTATTCCTTTAGAATCGTTTACGAGTTATTAAATTGTGAGGAAACACAGTATTTTTCAAACATTTACATTATTAGTAGCACGTGCGACATTTTGGGATCTTGATGATGGATTTTGCTCGTAATACATAACATGTCTTTAAATAAAGAGAAAATACACAAGACGCATTGCTTAACAGGTACCATCTTTTTGAACACAGACACAAACATACTGACAAAAGAAAGCTGCACAAACAGCTTTCAATTTTTCTGTAAAGCTAAGAAAGCTAATGTTACTATGAGATCCAGTACTAAAATCTATCATCATCAAATCAAATGTCATCTTGCACTGCTGTTTTGTTATTTTGTTATTAGTAACAATTTAATCAGTCAGAAATTGGAATTTTCCCACAAGTTTTAGTCAAACTTTTTTACAGAAGCAAGCAAGCTAATCTAGGTTAATTAAAATGGTTATCATAAAGAGAATTTCTCTTTTAATATTGTTTTTTGATTAAAACTGTTAAATATGGATCTGATTTTTATCCACAGCTTCATTGTAATCTTCATAATGTACAATAAATCTTTGGGCCACTGTGCTTAGTTATGTATTTGAAATTTTCTTCATTGATGAATGTCAGCGTTGGTATGTGCGTTGTGCAGCAGCGCCTGCTGAAGATGGATGGTGTGTGTTCAAGAGAGAGGAGGGCTGGTCATTTCAGAATGTAGATCAGCTTGAGTGAGTGTCTTCCTGTGAACGGTAAAAACAGTGAATGAAATGCACCAGGAGATGTTACATTAACCTCGCAAAAAGAAAAGAAAAATGCCAGAGGGGCAAAAGCCTCTCATCATTTGTCTTGTCAGTAACTTATTTGTAGCCATTTCCAGTCTATCAGCCTTTTCTGTTTTTTTTCCTCAGGTTCTTTTCCTTAGTATCTTTCAATGTAGTCTGTTTGGCCTTAACAATTCTCTTTTTCAATTCAGTTATGTTATTCGCATAAGAATTAGGACAATATATTGCCAAAGCATGCACAATAAAAGTAATAGAATCTGTGAGTGCATATGTTTTTTTTTCTCAATGTATTTTTTTTTTGAGTGGGTCATTTTTGTGTGTTTCTTGCATAAGTAAAGTGCCATGTTCCTTAATAGTTAATTTTCTCTTTCTCTTTACTAAAATGTCGTCAACTTTGAATAAATTCCAGTGTATAAAAATGGTTGTAATGCTCCCATTGTCTGGGAGGTAAGCTTAATATGCTTGAATGATTGTTTTGTTATATATAAAAACACTACTTCTCCTTTACAGTAGTGCAGGGTGGTTTGGTCCACAACTGAATGAATTTTGGCAATGAATGCAAACTTGTGCAAAGGCATACCCTTAATTAGTTAAAGGTACATTCTAATGTTTATTTTTTTTTCTTGGAGATATTTAAATAACAGCACAATTGAGTTTGTGTAATTACCAAAAGAATCTACTTTTTAAAATGTGCTCTATAAATAGCAGTTTGGAAGCATATGTAGAAACAGTGAAAACTTTTGTTCAAAGAATCTGATTAATTTTGGAACTAAGTAAAGGGTTTGTTTCATTATACTAATTAGCTCAAATTTACAGAAATTTGTTGATCATGTAGTTGAAAGTAAAGCGCTAAACCACAGACCAACAATTGAAATATTGTTCAGCTGAGTCATTGGAAGAATCTTTGATTTTATTCAGAGCAGCACGTTACAATAGATGGGCTCAGAGCGAAAGGTAATGAACATAGGAATCCAGTACTATTTATTCACAGTTTAACTCACAGGATGATATAAGGATATCATTGATGTGTTGTATCTTGAGTATTCTGTTTCGCTAACTGAAGTTCACAAAACATTCCCAATGTGCCAATTGTACAAATGCCAATAAAAAAAACTGCTCGGTACTTAAACCCGGGAAAGCGCAAGTTGTTCAGTTATGCTGACCTATAAAGAGACAATCAAACCATACTGCAAAGCTCTTGGTTGATAAAAAAAACATAATTAAGGTCTTTTTAAACACAAAAGAATTTAAAATCATTCGTTTATTCATATAGCCAACATCAACTGGAAGCACTCCTTTGCTTTGGAAAGGTAGTGGAATATAGCAGTTTCCTATTAGCTGTACCACCACTGTGATTAATGGCTACAAGATATTCATATGCAACAAATACTTAAAACGTCGCTTATTCATATATGAAAGATTTAAGCTCATGTTTTCACACACCTTATCCTAAAACAACTGTAAAACAAACTGTATGTGATGGCACACAATTGGTTGTTGGTGTTGCTGTTTTTTCCTAACTTAAAAGTGTAGTATGTTATTACTCCGAAATAGTTTTGATATTACCACTCTTGATTTTTGTTTGGCTTATTGGCTGCAAGTTTTTCATCCTGACAGCCTGATGAGCATTATATACTGCCTCTCTAATAATTAATTGATAACCTTTATTTTGCTTGTTTATACAGAACCATTAACTACTTACAGACCTTTGCTGTAGACGTTGGTGAAAAAAAATCTGTTAAAAATGCCTTCATTTCAAATTCTTAACATAATAATTCTGACATAATTAGACAAATGTCATTGAAATCCTATAAGATGCATCGCACCACATGGCTTTACCAATCCGGCTGTGAGATGTCATGTCACACGCCCAAATGCCAATATTGGCAAAGCAAACACACTCTCAAGTTCATTTCCTCCACACATCCACATATGAAAACACTTGCTTTTGTGCTGATGAGACCCAAACAGATGTTACCCTGATTATGTTTCGTGTTCAGATCACAGAACCCAATGGGAAAGGAGGATTTGGAGAGCTGATTAATTATGTAGATGAGAGCTTTACATGCTCTCTACAAAGAGAGAGCTGTGACACCGCTGGAGACAAAAGCCTCTCAATATGAGTATGTTTATGAGTAATCAGAGCACAATAAGGAATAAATTAGCATTAAAGCGGGTGCTAGGACAATGGTCTTCCTGTGGCGTCCCGTGGCAAGAGGAGCCACACAGTGAAAAGGGTTTTGCGCTCAGGATTAGTTCCTAAATCCCACCTTGGAGGTCTCAGCGATGGGAGCTTAATTAGTTTGCTACTGCAAAAATAAGTGCTGGGGTGAAGGAGGCAGGTCAGGAAGGAAAAGGGAACATTAGGATTGCCATATCCACCCAGCCCCTGAGAGGGGCTTATGGGAGCTCCCTGCCTGTCAAATGCAGACTGCTTGAAACAGCAGTGCTGAAACTTAAAAAAAAAAAAAAAAAAAATGTGAATAACGTTTGTCCAATCTCTGAGTAATCGATGGATTTAAAAAGGCTTGAAATGTAATCACAGTCTACATGTTGAGGTTGGCTAGTTTATGGTCACACAATTCTGGTTGCCAAGTTTAAGTTTTTTATGTCAAACAGCGAGAAAAGAAAAATAAGAAAAGAAAAAAAAACGCTAAAAGGGTGAAAAAAAAACTAGATTACTCTGCTCATTCCAACCCCTTTGCAGTCCTGTAACTTCTTGAGTAATTAACACAGCTCTTACTGTAGTTTAATTCCTACGGCACCCCCTGGCATGAATTGTGCCTCTAAATCTCTCTGTGGCAATTTAAAGAATGATTTGCAGTGTATTTTTTGTTGACACAAATTGAATGTTACATATTTAGATATGACCGGAAGAAATTGACAACAATAAAATGTACTCAAAGCATGCTTTTAAAATCTATTACCATTAAATGAGGACTAACTTCTGAGCCTAAAATAACAGCAGATACATTTTTCTAAGTACTTATGCTTTTCACTGTTTCTATATTGAAGGTAATGTTGAAGGTAATGGTTGAGTTATGAGTTAGATAAAAAAACACAAGTATTATTAAGTGCCTTTTTACCACAAAATTGTAGCTCTGTGTTCATAAATATTTCCATTTTGTTGCTTTTGTCAGGGCTAGGGTTGGTAGTGTGTGTGTCTGTGTGTGTGTTTTCAGACATTTTTAATCATGTTTTAGTATTGTTCCCTCATTAAAAACATCCCTCAATTAATATTCAGATTGTTCATGCATGTTTATGTAATCCAATTTTCTTTTTCTGAGCGCTCAAACAGCTCGATGGCCAAATGGATGCTCATTGGCCATAGCACCACCCATTAACCAATCAGATGAACCACTTATGCAGCTCTTAATGACAAGCATACTGACGAGCTTTTAATCTCTTCATGACAAATGTACTGACCGATCTGAAAATGTAACCGTAGTAGAACTGCATCTGATGAACAATGAAAAGAAAGTTTGTTTTTTGCTTACCAAAGTTGAATATATTTGTCATAAATTGGTGGCTTTTCTGTGTGCTAGCAAGGAACACCCAGCAGGGGATGTGGCAACAATTGTTGTGGGGGGAACATGAGGTACACAGATTTTTTGGTAGAGCGTTTTGAACTATTTGAAGTGATTCACAGACATTGTTCATGATAAAAGCTGCCTATTAAAGGTTATTCAGGGAGTAGTGATAGTCTGGAGGTGCCAAATATTTACTATAAATGATTTAAAACACCTTTTAAAGAAATGTTAATTTCCCACAAAATACACAATCAACACACCTTTAATGCTGCTATAAGCAAAGGCTTAAAATAGAGTTTCAGTTGAATCATTGTAGGGGGACATCTGTTACATCTCTAATTGACTTGGCTTGGTAAAATATAGTCCCGGGTTTCATTTTTAATAACCTTTTAAACTCTAAATGGCTAATTACCTCAAGTGATTCATAAAAGAAAAGCCAATAGTTTATTATTTGCCAAAAATCTGGAGTTAAGTGTCTGACAAGTACATCACGTCCCCGGTGCATCGAGTTTTGTCTCAAGGCTTTAGGTGTTCGTCTCGCTGGCTTCATCCTCCTCCTCCTTTTATGCTACTTTTCTCTACAGAGAAGCTGGGCTGTCATGTTTCTGCTCCCACTTTCTCTTCACTTGACACCAGCCCCCCCACCCCACCTCTCATGATTCATTATGCAGCGATGACATCACCACGAGGGCAGTCATACATGTTTGATAAACGTGAGGCTCATTAGAGAAGGAGCTGATGTATGACTGCTATTTCTGCCTCCATGTGAAGAGATAAACAACAGCGCTCACAAACACACTCGGTTATCTTTCACACTGATCTTCCATGCTGCTGAAGCTGTTTCTCAGAGAACGACTCTTATCCTCTCTCTCAAAAAAAAGCTAAAATGAATTTAAATCTTTAAGTTAACTCCCTGAACAACTGTTTGTTTTCAAAAATGTAAGTCACTTTTTATAATGCAGTATTTAATAAACGTCACGGACTGATAATTAGAAAGTCTGTCAAGTTATGCACACTGTTTATATATTAAACACACATTCTGTTCAACTGCAAGTCAACTCTAAAAGCCAAAACAGTCAAAGTAAATAACTTTTAAGTGTTTACAGTTCAATTAAAATTAGTAACTGATACATTTCTGGAGAAAAAAAAGTGATGTGACACCACGACAGATCTAATTTGTGTAAATCTACTTCTAAGTAAGGATACTTTAAAGAAAAAAGTTTTTTTTTGTTTAACGTGAGGACAAAAGTCTGCAGTTACTTCATACAGTATTTATTATATAAATGTAAATTCCTATAAACTTCGAAGTGAACTTGCCAGTATATTGTGGATTATTATAAACGTTTTTAATATTTGGTTGACATTTTCACATGTTTGAGTTCAGTCTCCGACTGAAGAACAACTACAATATAGTTTCTGTCCTCGGCAGGATGTATTGTAAAGGCAGGAGCATTAGTAAATTACATTTTCAAAAACGTGGGAGTCGATAAATATTTACATATTCGTTATACAAGAGTCTCTACCAACTGATCGGTTACTTGCACATTGAGTTCAATCAGTGTTTGTGGATGGGGCTTGAAGCCAAGAATCTGTTGAGTAAAGTATTGTTTATGAACCCTTTTCCTATTTAATAATGATAATAATAATAGTAATACTTTTAGTTTATTTAACGCTTTTCCCGCGCTCAAGGACACTTATAGTTACACTTACACAGAGTTAGGAGTAACATTGCACACACTGAAAAGCAAACACTAAGGAAGTTGTATGAGACAGATAGAGATTTGAAATTCGTAATATTTGATTTCATAGCAGCAAATTGAGGAAATTGATGTTTGCATTTCAAGTCATGGTTTGTCTTCTTTCAAGGCTGGATTGACTCAAGACGAGGCCATTTAAAACACTAAACAGGCAAGCTTTGTTGGTGTGTAAGATTTTACTTTTTTAATCTGTATTATGTTTGTTAGCAAATCTATTTAGTTTTTTTTTAAGTAAAAAATGTCCACACTAATTTATACAAACAAGTAAAACAGACCAAATTCTTGTGAGAGATTCATCTTTAAAAAGTTTTTTGTGTACTTTGATTTTAGAATTTTTTTCTATTGAAATGGTACATTTTAAAGTGGCCTTTTTATTGAGGCCAGTCTTAGGTACACCTCACACAATAATCCCACAACCAATATTCTTGTATGAATGGATTTACCAGCAAAAAGACTAGAGAAATGTGTGTCAATATCTGTGAAATACACATTTTGTGTGTCCTGCTTAAGTTTTAAATCTCTTTTTTCTGCTCTTGAGAAAACAGTATTTTGTTTGATTGTGCAGTTAGTGGTTTGATGGTTTGTTTTTTTGCAGAAAAAAATAGAGACTTGGTCATTAGGTTATTTAAGGCAGCAAGATCCATGTTTTTGATGGAGTGGAAGTCTACAAGATTGAGTCGCTGAGTTTCCTCATGACGTGTTCACGGACCAGGCCTGATTTCAGACACTGAGTGAAGAGTGTAAATGATGTTTCTTCTACCGAGATGTGTGTGAGTTAGTGATTGAGTGATGTAGCTGTTCTTGTTTTGTAGACGTCTGTCTCCTTCCTCCATCTCTGCTTTTATAAACTGCATCCCAGCTCTTTGAAAAAGGTCAGGTTTTATTTCCCCGAGATAAGCGCTGAAAGAAGGAGGAAAAGTGGATCTCGTTGTTATCTATAAAGTTCCATATAGATGTTTTCTTCAAAGGATCAGCTAATTTGTAAGTGTACATTTTTATATGAAATGATATCATATGACTTGAATGTAATTGAATTCAAGTGAGAGAGATCTGCTCTCTTTTCAAGTCACTCTTGTGTTTCAATATTCAAGATTGAGGAAACATTTCTGAACCCATGGGGTTATTGGAAGCGTTTTAACCTACTTTTATTTTAACCTTATCTGGTAACAGAGCATGATGCTGTGTACACTGCTGTTGTGTGGAACTAGTTTATTTATTATTAATCCTTTTTACTTAGTAAGACTTTATGTTTACATTCATAGTCAGTTAAAAAGTTACAAGTCATGTACGTGTTTATTTCCGTATATGTGAATTAGTTAAATGTGTTTTTAATCTTTTGTTGCTTCATAATAAAGTTTTGTTTTTATAAGTTAATTATTTTGTTTAAATTTGTATTCATCAAGGCCGAATGTTCAACAGGTTGGCCATTAAAGTAAAATTTTGGTGAACTGTGGTTAAGAAATAACAATTTACTTCTTGCATCACAGGATCTCATTGTTTGGGCAGCAGAATTTTTTTTTTTTTCTTCAGTTATCCGGATATTGCACTGTTCATACTTCAATTCTATTTTACTTTCCATTGTTGTCAAATACAGAACAGAAGAGCTGTGAAAAAAATTACTGCATTGTAAATAGCTATGGAAATCCTTGTAACAAAAACTTTGCTATGCTATTATTTTCCAAAATTGTATTACCAATTAAAGGGGTTTAACTCAGTTACTGATTTAATTAAATTTAGCAGTTTTTTTTTTAGATATAAAATGACTTGCATCAATGAAGTCTGATTTGAAACCTTGTTGGTTTGAGGAGCACAACTTTACAAAAGTCTATGAGCAAACTTTTAGAGTAGCCTGAATGTTTTCTTTTCTTTTCTTTACCCCAGTCCTCTTCTCCCCTGAGTCCTGCTTTACTATTGACATTTGTAGATGCCAGATTGGGCTGTAATATACTGTTGCATCTCCTGCCTGCTAGCATATGCTGAAATACCACCTGATATCTCTGTAAACAGAAATCATATTATTCTTTATTGTGTGCACAGTGGGAGAGATTGTAAGAGGGCTTTTCTTTGGGGGAAGAAGATAAAGAAGTTCTTAATGTCAATATGAATGAACAGCCGCTACACCGCCATCACCCACTTTAAACACAGGGGATTTCTCTTTTTTTAATATCCTGTGCCTCTTCACCACCCTTAGCAACCACTAATACGTGCTATTGATAGAATTTGAGATCCTTAGAAAATTGTCTCAGAATATGAGAATCTTCATGCTTGCGAGTCTCGTCGTTTGTGCTTGGCATCGCTAATTAGTCCGCTTGCATGCTAGGCTGGTGAAGAACTGCCTAACAAAGCTCTGTGACCGTTAATTAGTACTAATGAACCGTGTCGCGTATGAAAACCTGCTGTTTTCTTGCTACTCGGGCGAATGACAGAGTCTAGCATTGTACCCATCGAACTCACATTCATTTTCTGTGAACAGTGTTGTTTTTTTTTTTGCAAACCCATCACTCCAATTACTGGATTCCTAGGTATTTGATTGATACTTTTGGGCCAGTTTAGGATAATTATGGAAGGTGAGATGGATTCATAGGCTTTCTCAAGGTCCAAGGGCTGGATTTCAAGGCAACTGAGGCCAATTAGCTTTTTGACTGGTCAAGTCTGGTTAAATCACACCTGTAATTGGAGCTAACGCGGGGTGAGTTTCCCTAAAGCATCGTTAGTCAGTTATGGCCACAAGGGCCCTCACAAGAGGAGTTTCCTGAATTCAACGGACATCATCAATAGATCGAAACTGTTTTGATGGTGGGAATGTTAACCAGTGCACTGAACCACATATATTCAGATGCAGGAAACAATTTTTTTTTGTTTCTCATATAATTATGTATGATTGTATATTATATATAATTATATGTATATGGTTTCTGATATAATTTTTTTATTTAATTTTATGTTTTTCAAACATATACATTTACATTTATGCATTTGGCAGACGCTTTTGTCCAAAGCGACTTACATTAGGGGAGAGCCAATATGCAATTTGTTACACCGTCAAAGTCTATCTCAGCTTCTCATAATAGAATTGTATCAACTGATCAACAAACCAAAGCAGTGAGGAAGTAGAGGAAGAAGATAAAGACAGAGGAGGGAAAAAAGAAGGTAGTAGTTTTTTTTTGTAAATGTTTTTATAGTAGGTGTTCTCTGAAGAGAAGAGTTTTCAGTTGCTATTTGAAAGCTGTTAGTGTTGTTGCTTTCCTGACTGGATCAGGGAGTTTGTTCCACCATGCAGGGACAGTGAAAGAGAAGGTTCTGCTGAGAGATCTTCTGCCCTTGTGGGATGGAACCACAAGTCGCTGTTCCTTCTCTGAGCGCAGGCTTCTGGAAGGCATGTAGGAGCGTATGAGCTCATGGATACGCTCAGATATGAAGAATAAGCAAATCTGGGCTAGAAGCAATCTAAATTTGAAGCTAAAACATTATTTTATTTTTATTTTTAGTATTGGAAGCAGCCACTAATTCACTGAAAATTACCCATCTGTAGCAAAACAATGTTTTTTTTGCACCCCTGTGTAGAGAGTTAAAGTAGGATAGATTCACTGGGTAATTAAAACAATGTGTATCTTAAATTATAATGAATATGTTGGTTTTCAGATTCACACATGTGTTTGAGGAATTAATATACAAAATTATGCAATGCTAAGTGCGATTGTTTCCATGTGCATTAGAGGTATTGTCAAAACATCATTTTTTTTAATGTAACCAGAAAGTGAACAAAATGTTTAGTGAGCAATGTAGGAACACAAATGTGATGATGGTTTTGAGTGAACCTTTGGATTTGTTTTTCATTTAGCTTTTAAGAGCTTTTTTGTTTTTACATTTCCATAAAAAATGGGCCATTGTACAAAACATACATCATTTTTCAGATATTTCTGTATTGTGCAATGTTCCCGAAAAATCTGAACATGAGGAGACCTTTGTCATGGTTTGATGGATTCAAACTCTGATCCGGAGAGCACTTGGACTTCCAGTCCTGTGCACTACTCACTATATAGTACCACAAGTTTCTGGCTGTGCTAACCTTTGGTTTTAACTGTAATTGAGTACAATAATACAATACAATGCATCATACTTGCACAAGTAAGGTTACTACCTCAATACAGACACTCCTTAGACAGAAATGTCTTTTAACCTTCTATTTTAGTAAACAAGCAAAAGCTTTTCCTTATCTACTGGCCTACTGAAAAGATGACTATAGCTGGCAGGTGTTTAGGAGTTCAGTTTAAAAGCACAAGTTAAGTCAGCAGACTATTCCAAAATGCAAAGAGAGTTTAAAAATAAGGATAAAAGCCTTAAATCATGAAAACAGTCAGATTTCATATAATTAACAGTGTATTTATCCTGTTTTTTGTGAATTTTTTTTTTTTTATAGTGAGGATTAAAACTTTTTACTTCAAACAGTATATGTATATTAAACATAAAATGCTTTACATTTTTAAGTGAACTTCCCGGGCATTTTTGTATATCTTATAACAGTTATATTATGTCTAAATTATTTACATTTTTGGAGTAAGCTCTGGTCTCCAAATGCATATGATTTCTCAAAAAGTTTTTGTGTGTGACAATTTAGATATAGTTGGTGTCTTCTTCACAATGAACTGTAAAGAGAAGAAAACTAGTAAATTAAATGCTTAGGTTACTTAAGTCCTAGCTGTGCTATCACTTCATTTCTTCTAGCCTTTGGAATCTTGAATGAACGTTGAACCGCTAAACCACTCCTCCCACCACTCTTCAACTCTTTAACTTTGTCTTTTAAAACTCTATCCACACATCAGTCTATTCTTGATTTTCACCTTCTCGACCTAGTGTAGGAGGACATTGTGGGCAAACCAAATCAACTGAACACAAAGACAACAAGATTCCAAAGTTTTGAGACCACGTTTTAAACAAAGCTGCCATCTCAGATATGCACACTCTTTCTCAAACACACACACACACGCACACGCACACACGCACACACACTCGCTTACAATTACTGTATGTATTTTTCATCTAATGAGAAATGGTTAGATGAAGCTCCATGGTAACACTGATGAAGTGTGATGTCCCATCACCCCCCTGCACTCTGTTGTCACTTTCTTTCTATGCCTCTTGAGTTTGGCTTTGTATGTCTCTCTGCTAATTAGCAAGCAAGATTTAATCAACTGCAGAATTTGTATTAAGAATAGAAAGGCTAAAGGTCAGGACCCTCACAGAACATACAAACACATAAATAGGTAGCAAGTAATGTGTAACTTCGGGAAAGAGTGTGTGGTGTGCTGAAGGGCTGCAGGTCTCAGGGTTAGATGACAACATATTCTTTATAGTTCTCATTGAGCTTGGCTCTCAATGCTTTGTTTTTGTCAGCTGTGAAATTAGACTTTATAAAATGTAATAACATTTATGTTTTAAGCTTCAAGTATGTTTTGGTCATTTTGGTTAAAACTGGATTCATATTTACATTATAATTACCAAGTAAAGTTCTAAGTGTGTTTGTATTGTTTTTAGTACTAAATTAAGTCTTCTTTTTTCCCTTCATAAAGTCCATGAGCTAGTTGTTTTGCAGTTTTCTTTTTAGATGAAATGCAGATGAATTGTCTGTTGAATGAATGAATAAGAAAATGGTCTGTAATTTTTTTTGAATTACTACTAAAGACTGCTTTTTTTGCGCGCTCGCTTTGGCTTGAGATTGGCATGGCTCAGCATACACTGTATTCAGCCTCATTTCCATTTCACACCAGCAGGAGAGAATTCTGGGACGGGGCCCCCTGAGAGCGTTTGGAAGTGACACAGCCATTTCTGTACTTCCAGCACTGTGACAGAGTTAAAACGATGAGATGGATAGACTCCTGTTGCTTCATGCTGGTCAGAGAGAGAGAGTATTATATTGAGGGTTTTTACATAGAAACCCCATGCACCTTTTAACAAAGTTAATTAATCGTTGCTTGCTTCGGCTGAAAATCAGTGTGCCTGACAGTCAAATAATTTTGATTGCTACCATTTAATTGTAGCTAACTGAAAATGCTTGTTACATCGCGTATTTTTTGTTCCTTTAATTTATATCCAAACTATAATACTGGGCTAATTTTTTGATTCTTCACAATAGACAATTTTTCTCTGTTACAGTTTTAAGAAAATAAAATCAGCAAATGTAATACAATTTACGGGTTACTGGCGAAACTTTTTAAGAAAGACAAAATAAAAGTATCTAGGTGGTAAATTGCGTTACATCTAACCAATTAAAATAGATTAAAAATTAAAATAGACAATGTAAAATAGTTTTAAAATATTTCTTTAAATTTGTAATGTGCGAGGAACATTTCGTTTATTTTAAATGTAATAGTTCACAGTGTAGTCTAGTTATTGCCTTCTTAAGAAAGTCAGCTCGATGTTATTGAATCATAGTATTCTTCAGATGACGTCCCTCAACAATAGTTATGTGCATAAATACGGTATTACCTAAAACTCCATGTTTCCAGTCACATTAGTTTGACTGCATTCATTCGAGTCGCGCTTTTAATTCATTATCAGGTGAGCTGCTTTAGTTTTCAATGCTTATCTGTTGTCTTGCATGCTGCACTAATCATTTGGGAGCAAAAAAGGTTGTGTTTTAATAGAAGAAAAGACAGGAGTAGATTTTTAATTGACTTGACTTAAACTTTCGTGAATATCACAATATGCAGACTGTTGAATCTCCAACATTTCACCACTGAGCCATCCTATTGTCTCTTGGGGAATTCAAACTGAAGAGTGACATTATGACATTCTTGTTCCCTGGTCTTCCCTATCTTCTAGTGTCCTCTTGTGTGTTGGAATTCGAAAAATACCTGCAGCCCCTAAATTCCTTAATGGCCATCTCCGAGAGTCTCATCAGGACAGAGAAGCATCTCAAAGAATGCAAAGAGTACAATTCTTTTTCCAAAAGGTTTTAAAAGAAAGGCATTCATACATCAAACACTCAATACATTAACTAACACAATTTAACTACTATTAAAACAAGCTCTATTAATTCAAGACAATGACTATAATTTAAAGATTATGACAAGAATAATGACTGTGTTAATTAAATTTCCTGAACAGACGCCAGTTTTATCTTCCCAAAATATTACTCATAATCACAGAAGTTTATAAAGTGCAATCTGAAAGAATTCACCATAAACTTTTTTATGGGCTTATTAAGAAATACTCTGATTAGCAACCATAAGTGAATGAAAGATCAATTTGTTTAGATTTTTTTTGTATGTGCAAAATTACACAAAGTAGTCATGTGCAAAGTTATCTTGGTGGACCTCAGCCCTGTCTTCAAAATTCATGAAACTTTCGTGGTCCCTTTGGTTTGTACAGGGTTACTGTTGTAGTCCTTCTGAAAACATCCTGAAGACACTCAAGTAAAGCTGACAAACACCTCACACATTTCTCTCTACACTCACACACACACACACACACACACAGACACACGTGTGTTATACTGGTGACTCCTTTGCAGTGATTATGCTGTGTTTCTGCATAAGGATATGGGGAGGAGAAAATAAACTACTTTGAAGATTTTCAACTCCAGAGTCAGCATTGGAAAAGTAGCTCTGTCAAAACAGTCACTAGCATCTGAGAGGTGTTGACTAATTGTCTGCTAATTACACAGTAAATTGTCTAATTAAGCTGATGTTTAATTAGGGTAAGCTTGCACTGTGTGTCTTAGAAGCATCTCTCTCTCTCTCCCTCTCTCCCTCTCTCTCCCATCCCCCTGTTTCTTTGCCCAAGAAAAAGGAAACATAGTGAAGACTTGGCATGCCCAGGATGCTAGCTGTGTAATTGACATGCTGGCAGTGACCGGTGGTTAACATGACGCAGAAGCACAATTGGGGTTTGTTGCTGACACTGATGCTTGTCGTTTGCAGGGGCTGAGGCTCGGCCCCTGGGGGTCCTTATTGATTAGCCAGGAGTTTTGTGATAGACAGCAAAACTGCTTTCATGGACCAGTAGTTATAGTTTGTAAGTTTAGGAGTTATAGCTCAGTAAGGTTTAGTTTAATAAACCTGGTTTATTTTCCAGTTTTTACATGTCACCATGTTACATTGAAGGGCTCTTATGATGCAAAATCAACTTTTGGAAGGTACGTATGCAAAAATTGAGTCATTGTATTTGCATGGTCACGTTAAAGTGGTCCAAGTTGATTTTTGTATAGTTTAATAATGCCAATGGTAGTCAAAGTAATGCTCAGGACTAAATGACAATCATAAACTATATGTCTACATGTGGCAAAAGGTTTGGTAGATTTGGATCAGATGCACCCATTGGACTGCATCAGTTTCAGAGTTGATGTCAACAGAAAATATTGCCATATTAAGTGTTTAACTGTTATTTCTGCCAAACACATTACACTTTGACACTTTTTGTTTTGAAACTTTTTGAAACTTCATGACCATTGCATTATTCAGTCAACTTTGATACTGATAAATTGTAGAAATAAATGTGTAATTGATTTTATTTTTTAAATGAAAAAAGGCGAATGTAAGAGCTATGTTTTCAATTGGGAGTGAGGTGGATTCTCCCAATTGCCACTAAACTGAGTAAATTATTATTATATATTTTTTTTATTATTGTTTTATTTGTTGACGGTTCACATTTTAAGGTACTGTTAAGTGTATGGTTTTATTGCTAGTACTGTTTTATTAAAATAATAATATGGCCTCGATCCATCTAGACACTATAAATAAATGGGATTTCTCTTCTTTGATTTGTTTGGTGGGGGAGGAGGGGGAAGGGACTGGTAAATGAAAGAAGCATTTTGTACGTGTGTGTGTGTGTACTCTCTTCATGGCATTTTGTGGGTTGATCCTGATAAGAGCTGTGATGGATGACAAGGTGATTCCTTCAATCTATGCTGTCATCTAATCAATAGAGGGGGAGATACCATTCAGTCAGGCCAAACACACTGAAGGTTCCACACCATCAATCCTAGTGCCTAGTGTCAAAGGTGGCGTCTAAAACTTCTAGAAATATAGTGCAGCTCATCCCAAACCTCAGCATTCCTGCGACAGCTGTCTCTATAGAATCATGTGTATCTGTATGTTGTTTTTCAAAGATTAGGTTGTATAATTATAAAGCAAGTAATAGGGCTGGTATGAAAAATAAACTATTTTTTTCTTATGGGGGAGAAATGGAAGCTTAGATGCAAAACAATAGAGGAATCGCCAAATAGACGAGTCGAGCAACAGAGAGAGTTCAGTGAGTTGTGTATAACAAGCGAACTAGTGGAGTTGTGCTGATTGCAGATTAAAAAAAGAAAAGTCTGTTTGGCCGGGCTCATTAGCCTCAGCAGCATGTTTGCATTTATACATTTACCAAATTAATTGGCTGATCAAAGCACCCCTTACTAACTTTTGCGAGGCTGAAAGGACAATGAAGTGGTGCTGTTTACTCGCTAATGCTTGGTATCCATGTTTTTGAGGTATAATCCTAATTTTAGGAAAAAACTCTGCTAACTCTACTAATGCTCTACACAAAGTCTCAGATATTTACTTTTATTGCTATATTGCAATATATTTAAATCTCATTTGCAACCTAAGTTTATTGTTTGCCTTTTTGTTTTAGTTTTTTTCTAATGGATAACTTCTCGACATCTCAAAGTTTTTATTCCTTCTCCGTAAACTTGTTCCATGTTATGTAAGCTTAGTGCTAAAGGTGTTTACAATGATGAATCTAAGGCTGTCGAGCCCCTCAGTGCAATAACAATTACGTCCAATGTTCATCCCGGTTCATTGCTATGGGAGAGAAATATATTACACACTCTAATTTCAGACTTGTTTGTTAGGCTGTGTTGAGAAAGCCTCTGGCCAGACTTTGCGACTTCCCTTGGCTTTTCGAAAAGTAATTGGTGAAAAGAACTAATGACCGAGCTGACAGACAATATCCCTGTTCATTCATCAACCAGGGTTAATATCCTCCCTTCTGACTTTAATTTATTAAGTCTCTTTCAGGCAAACTGATCTTGCACACTTATTCGGGTTGCATTCATGTTCAGCTGTGGTACGTAAAACATGTATTCTGTTGCAGCATTTGAAAATTAATGGGATAGTTAACCCAAAAAAATTCCAGTTGGTCAAAACTTATGCCTTTTTTTTTGTTCCTCAAATTTTATGATATTAACAATACATTTGAAGAAATATTGATGATCTTACATATTTAAGGCCATCGCGCATCTATTCAAATTTTCAAATCAAAGTTTCATGTGCAAACATGCCTTGAGTCTTAAAACTATGGGCGAACAAATCCAATCCTGCCGTGAAGGAAAAAAATCTTGCTACTGTCTTGTTACCTTGATTTTTTTTTTTTTAATCATCAATGCCTTATTTTGATAAGATAGAGTGCTGTTGGGAACAAAAGAGCAGCTGGGTGGAGCTTGATGCACACCTCACAACAGGAAATAGCAAAGAAGAAGAACCCAAGAAGAACTCATGGAAGAGGGCACTTAGAACATTCAGAAGCTTGTCTTGTTGGTTTCCAAAAGGATTTCAGTATGCCTTGTTTGTGTGACTTGCAAAGAAATATAAGCTTCCCTTTTGGGCCTTTCTTAATGTTCTGCTTACTGAAACCTAATCCAGAGCATTTTATTATGTCTTGGTTTGGTTTCTGAATTTGAATAAACATTTTGTCTAACAGTATTACAATTTTTACAGTTTTACACCATTTTTTGATTGACTGATAAATTGAAATAATTGACTGTCACACAATGCATGAAAAGCTAGTTTTGACCAGAATTTTTGACAGAACACCATATCCCCAATGTTATGCTCCAGTAAAGTAAATGTGAAGGAAAGCATGATTGATTTGCCACTTTGAAGGATATTGAGTCCAAAAGCATTTGATGTGAAGTCACTGGCTTTATCGACTGGATAAGATTCAAATCAATTTTTACAAAACCAACGTTCATTTTCCACAATTCGGTGAATGTCACGGTTGCCTCTTCCAGAATTGTTCCTCTGTCTTATTTCAAGCAGCTAGAGACCTTGAAACTTAAAGAGCTTTGTTTTCAAACCAAAGCAGAATTCTATTCACCCGAGTTAGAGGAATGAAAAGCAGTTGTGTGGTATTGTGTCTCCAAGTCCTTTCATTGGAGGGGAGAAAGTTGTCGCATGGTTTTCTCAAGGCTCGGAGAGTGCAGATGTGACTCTGGGATGTTGTCAGGGATTCAAGGTTGCTTAGATTTTAAGTGACAGCCGTGCACAGCAGATTACTGCAAGTCTGCGTCTCTCTCTCAAATCTCAGCAGACATCAATGTCTACATGCTCAATACATGCATAAATGCTCACCAAGCATCTGTGCATGATCAGATGGGACCATGCAAAATATGGAAATATTGTGAAGTATAATTAATAGGAAAGCTTTTAGGGACATTTAGTAACGTTGCATTTATTTACCCCGGTGTTTTAGAAATTGAGAATAAATAATATCTGACAAACAACAAAGACCCTTCTGTTTTGTCAACAAAATCATTGAAAATAATTAGACTTTATGTGATTTATTTACTTGTTATTTATACATAAACAGTTTTCTGTTCAAAATTCAAGGTCTTGGAAAGTAAATAGTTAAAGGAGTTGTTTTGTCAGATGGAATGCTTTCAATTATAAACCAAATACCTTATGGTTTGAAAATACATGGTTATTTTCCCTAAATACTCCCCTTCTGCTTCAGTTGGGTGGGTTCATGGCAGAAGTGAAGCAGTCGTGGTTTGATTTTTCTGTCATGCTGTTTATAATGATTAATGCTTTTACTTCGGGCCACTCAGTGTAATTATGGCTCTTCAAGATTTTATTATTTTATTTGTCTGCTCTCCATCCTGGAATGACTCCAAGGCCCCAGCAGAAATCAGATACAGGTTCGGAGCAAATGTCATTTTTTTTTGTTCTGGAGTCCTTTGAATTGATATATTAACTTTTCAGGCTGGTAAGTCTTTTACTCGACAGGCTAAAGAGCAGTTATCCATCATGTTTCTAATATGTCTACAGCAGCATATGTAATGTAATAAGAACATCCTGTAATCACCTGCTTTTCATTGTTATTCTGGAATTGTGCAAGTGTGATTTTAGCATATGTTTATAGTTTTACAAATGCAGAGAGTGGAGACTAATGTGTGCCGATCAATGCTGCTGATGTAGGTATGATTCATGTAGAATGCTGAGCTTGTAACATAAATGACTCTATAATGCATTTAACAAGGTAGACTGATGGGGCTAATTTGCATTTGAGTAAAACCATATGTTTGGCGTCAACAAAGGGTTAAACAAACTGTCATTACATGGTCCAAATGCTTCTAAGATAAATAGTCTCTGTTTAAAATACAGAAATATTTGCAGAGTTTTTTATTGCCTATATATTTAAAATATCAATGATAAATTTGCCATCCCATTGTATTTTCTAAGACCTACTTGTGAAGAGCCACAACATGAGGGGAATGAACTAAAACAAAAATCAGAATTTATTTAAGTGCACAACATCATTGTAAACATAACAAAGTCTATGGTTTTCAAACAAATAATACAAATAAGATTATCTGCTTTAAGTGGTTAATGTTTGTGAGATATAAATACCCTTAATGTCATGAGAAAATCTTAAAAATACTTACAAATGCATGTTTTAGGTCAAATCAGTGTGGTTTTCACAGAATTCCAAACACAGGAGATGGTCCCCCAGTGAGTAACATTGGGACCACTCATGTATTTCCATTCAAGTAGCTTTGAGTGTTTCATGTTTCTTCTCTTGCTTGTGTTGGAGTAGTTTTGTCACTTCGATTTTCTGTCATCATTCATTTCAAAGTTTTAGTGGATGCAAAATTTTCTATGAAAATGGCTGATTGGCTGACGCTTACTAGGTTCTTAATGGGTGCTCTGGTCTTGTAAATCTTTAAAAAGTGTCAACAAATTAAATTTATTTCAAAAATGTCTATTGAAATGAATGAAATACAAAATTTCTTTGCAAATACAAATCCGACATGAAAAATAAAACCTCCATGCATGTTTTCATGTGCATTTTCTTTGCCAATTTGATGTTCTGAAATAAGACAATTACCGCAGGATGCTGGATCTGAATTGTGGCGCATTTGATATGGTATTAGTTCAAGCCTGTGGTTTAATGTGAGGGATTATCGGCCATTGAGCAGTGTATTCCACACTTGATCTCCTTGGCGTGTCTAGAGAGGAAGAGAGCAAGAGATAGATGGGGAACAGCAGCGTGCATCTTCTTCTGGATAATGAAACTGATACACCGTCGCTGCATTTCAAATGTGCTTTGTAAAATCCTATAAAAATATGCAGATGTGAATGTCTGTGCAGCAGTGAATTATGATGGTGTGATCTGCATTGCTTGTGCGCAAAGAAGTCTCTCAGTTTGAGGTCAGAGTACAGTATATTCTCATTAGTATGTGAAAGCACGGTTGTGATGTTAGCGTGAGTGGGTGAGCACGAGTGTGTGTGAGCAGGTCTGGCGTAGCCTGCTGCATTTTGATTAGTCGTTCTTGCATGTGTCCGCTTCTGAAAGCCTGTTTGTTGTACAGAAGGATTAAGGGCCTGTTGTGCTGTGATAAAGCGTTGTTAGCTCAGAAACGCACATGAAAAAGTGAGCAAGGCAGAGCTTCTGGTGGCGGGTTAATTCCTTAATTCTTGGATTCCTTTCCATAGGTAGAATGGTCAGAAGAACTAATAATATATATTTTTTATATTAGCTTCCAAGGAATACATTTTTCTATATTTAAAATACAACAACACCTTAAAGTTAAACATTGAGTTTTTATTAAATGTGCATGTGTTGAACACAATTAAATACAACTTGATTATCTTTTGCATTTAGTTGTGAGTAAAACTGGGTAATTTATCTTTTCTTCACTATTTCTGATTTCCTGGTTGAAAATGAACTTTTATGATGTTTTGGTGAATGATGGTCCATCAACGCTGTATTGTTAGTTTATCATTATTCATGAGCTTGACACACATGGCGATAGCATAGACCAGTTCCTAATGACATCAGGACAGCAACAAGGAATAAAAATAATGCAATGATGATATTTTAATTATTGATGAAATCACACGCACGGCAGGCTGCAAAAGTCACTCTGTAGATATCAAGATGAATAGTAGTTGCAATGCAAGTACTGTAATAAAAAAAAAAACTAAACTGTAAACACACAAGGGAGAAGGGAGGTTTTTTTTTTTCCTCTAGTAGTACAGTTAACACCACTAACGGTTCACAAATACAGAGAACTCAGACTCAGTACTCAGAACTCAGTACTCAGACTCTGCCTTTAAACATTTGTATCAGTCAGCGCAACTCTGTTTATTAATAATTCTTGATGTCGCTGGTATTAATAACTCTGGTTATTAAAAATTCCTTTGGGTCGCAGTGGAGGAAAAGTTATGCTGTGTTGCATGGCTTTACCAGTGGCCTTTCCCCTTGAAGCCGTTAGAACCTGGCTCTGTTGCATGCGGTTGGTTGGCCAACAACAAACGAGTTGAATCTCAGTTTGAGTAGCAAATAATGAGAACTGGGAAGTGATGGACCTGGCCGTTTTAATTTTTCAGGCGATATGGAACCAATTTAGGAGTATTCTATCCCACTCCAGTAGGATATCACTATTATTAAATCCTAATGAAACTCTAGAAACAATACTACATAACAACGATACTATGAAACAACAATACTATGAAACTTAAACAATAACAGTCCTTATATGATTTTATTACTGATGACTGTGAAATTATGTAACGTTATGAATCTTAAATCTTTAAAAATTTTCACTTGGATTTAATTTGGTGCCATCTTGGTGTATTTCTTTTTTTAATTCATTCTTTTAGAAATTAATCATTTATTCTGTTAGTCCCAAGTTATTCTGGAGCCAGTCGAAAATCCCATCCCTCTTTCCATAGCTGTGCATGTCTATTTCAGCTGCATAATTAACATGTACTTTGATAATATAAATATAGAGATATAAAGAGATCTCTGATATATTGTTCCTGTCAATCAATTATATTTAGTGACTCCTATTGGTAAAGTAATTTATTTATCAATGTCATGAATTTTCTACAATTATGAGATTTATTTTGATTATTTGTAGCTTGGATGATGCCATTAAAGGCTTTTATCAATGTATGTAAATACTATCAAAAGAATAACACTACCTGTTGAGAATAAGCATTCTAGATTCAAAGTGTTCTTAAACATTTGTACATCAACACCCCCTCTTCCCCTTTTGGTCTGTCTTGGGCAGGTTTAATGCCATCTTTGGGTGTGTGGTGGCAGTCATGCATTAACACCACAGTCTGTGTGGAGGAATGAATTTATGTCGTGTCCACCGGCCCTCATCTTTGGAAATCCAATTTGCATTGAGATGCATGCTGGGACAGAGAGAACAGGAAAGGGTGTGTATGTGTGCGTGTGTGTCTTATATGGCATAACTGCATGTGGCACCTGTTTGAGCATGCCAGATCTGTTTTTTTTTTTTGTCATTTTTGTTTGTTGTTGTTAATATTCAATATCTTGTTCAGCACTCACCAGACAACCCATACCACCCGCTGCCAAATGTTCTGGTCAGAGCTTCATAAATACAGATCGACTTACAGCATTTAGGATGAGGTCAATTCCTATAAATTTGAGTAAAGAATGGTTCAAAACCACAACCCACGTTTGGAAATGCGTCTTCATTTAAAACATTTTTTTATTGTATTCAGAAATCTCATTTTAGAAGATTTTACCAAGTTTCCTTTTCAGGGAGACATCATCTAGATTTTCTATACAGACACATTTCTTGAGTGCATTGGGTTTTATCCAAGCATTAATCTACTCTGAACATCTACATATGTAGAATTCAGCGGGCATCTAAAACAGATGCAGAAATGCCTTGTCTAACTCTGTTAAAGTGAAAGAGTAACAGCTCTACTTGTAGCTCCTTATAGGCAATGATCTTTAAAGGTGCCTTCTTATGACAAAGCAGTTAGAGAAAATTGGACCCATCTAGACTAGACCTGCACCCTTTAAACCTATTAGAACGCGAACAGCTTCTTTGAATCAGTGTAGACTAGACAAAACACTTTACTCTGTTCTTCCCATGGTAATGCTTTTGCCATGCCCACTTATGACCAAAAGAACCCCCTTCAAGAGCAATGCTTTGAAGGCTTTATTAAACTGTATTTGAAAAAAAAATAATAATAATATGCGTGATGTAGTAGTTTGACCCGGAATTTGAGTCTAATAACTCAGCGTTGTTTCCTCATCGAGCACTTTGTGCCAAATAACTGAAGAAATATGTTAGTTTTTCCTCTTGTGTGCTGCAAAGCAAAAGCAATAGATGCCTGATTCCAGAGTCCAATTTGATTACCAATCCATCCAAACAACCTTTGCACTTAGAGAAATCTATTAAATATAAACCTTTTGGTGAAAGCATTGTTTGGGTCTGCACCATGGATTTTCTGTTAGACTTGGCTTTTTGGAGAATGTGTTTGCTCTCTATAAGTATGGGCTTGCTTTGTGGTTAATGTGATTGTTAATTATACATCAATAACTTCACATGATGTGGAATATTTCCTTTGAGTAGTTTTGGAATCTAGACAGGAGTGTATTTGAAGAGGGAGCAACAGTAAAATATGTTGGAAAATGTCAAAGAAGTTGGGTTTGTTGGCACAATAGGACACTTTTAAGATCTGTTACCCTGGCTGCTGGAGCATGGAAAAGTATTTACAGTATACCATATTAATTCATATAATAATTGTAATACTTAAAAACTAAATTAATTCAACAAATATCAAAATAATATCTAATAAAATATCTAATGACAAGCCTAAAAGCATCCCACACATTTGAAGCCTCACATCAGACGTATGTTAATTAGATCACAGTTTCATTAAAACCCCCTGGTCTGTGTAGCGCGAAAACAGCACAAATGTTGTAGAATGACGTTTGCGTGCTATCAGTGTAATTGTTCTGTAAAGATGTAGGCTCTAATTAGGATATGCAAATTGTCCTCTCACTGCTAAATTATGATGGAGGGTTTATCAGAGTTCAAAGGATTAAGCTGTCACTTGCTTTTGTTTGTTTGGTTGAGTTTATAACTTTCACAGCAGGTCTAGGAAAGAACTAACATTTCCTAACCCCTTAGCCTCTAAGTGCCACAATATCAGACACATTGGGTTAAAATGATTCCATCTTTGTGTTTAATTAATGATGCTTGTAATAGATTAAAACACAAACTGATCCTCAGTGTTAGAATGTCTCGTCATGCTCTGTGTGTGTTAATCACTAGTATTAAGTCATGTTAATACATGGTTACGTTTGAAGTTAAAAGCCTTATTTATTGTGAAGTACTGTATGTTTCAACATTTGTTTATCTGTACAAATGTCCTAAATAATTAAGTATTTACCTGTGTATTCCAGGAATTATTTTTATATTCTGCAAGGCTTTATTTGATTATTAAAATGTTGTACGTTTAATTTTTTACTTGAAATCTTTGAAACAAATGTTATCCCTCTAAAATACACCTTATATTCGTACTTTACTACACCTAAAGTATTTTAGTATTCAGTCACCGAATGGTACTGCTAACTTGACACTGAGATCTTTCCTGTGGTCTGAAACTTCTTCAGGTGAAGAGCCTCAGTGGCACTATACACCAAACCCTTTCCCTAGAGCCCCATATTAACACTGTTGAGCTCAACCTTCATTCAAATCCGTTATATCAACAGGCTCTGTAAATCTCTCTTGTGGCCTCCTCCTCCTTCACGGCATGCTCTTGTTACTAGCCAGCTTGACTACTTTATTGCACTATTTTGTGGATTATCAAGCATGGTTACACAAAATCTTCAATGAGTACAGAATACAGCTGCTAGAGTGATTTTGTGTACTGCCAAGTCTTCTCCCATAACACCAATACTTGGAGCTTCACTGACTCCCTGGCAACCTGGCAACAGGTTGAGTATAAAGTTTTACATCTTTCACCACTTCATTTATGAATCACTGCATAATCTGGCATTTCCATACCTGCATGACCTCTTCTCACCACTGCACCTTCCCGCATATTGCACTCAGCTTCGTCGTTCTGCTTCCTTCTAAAACCATTATGGTTGGAGAGCCTGCTTTCTGGGTCCTATGCCTTTGAACACACTCAGAGTTCATGTTTCGGTAGGTGGTAGTTTTTGAGAGGTGGTAGTTTTTGATTGCATTTTCTATCATTGATAACTGTGTTTTCTTGTGACGTTTAGGTTTTTTTTTACCTCTATTTTATTCATTGTTTTAACTTATTAATATTATTACTATTACTGCTGCAGGTACACATTGTCTCAAACTTTATATGTTCAGTGTCAAGTTGCCTTTTTTAAAGCTTCTTCCTTCTGAGAGTTTCAGCTTTACATAGCAGGGATATTTTTAAGAAAAAAGATAATTCCATTATTTTGAACTATCTGACGTTCTTGTATGCAGAGTAAATATTTTTTCCTGACATCTAACACCAATTGTGTTATGAAAGAAGTTAAGGGATAACTTAGGTGACCATCCATTATTTGAAGTCATTTCTAACTCTTAATTGCTTCAGAGGTCACACATGTACATCTGTCAATTGACACCGAAGGTTATTTCGTTAGTTGTTTGCAAATATTGCTTGCATCAAGAACATTAAGTCATTTTGGGCAATTTTAAAATCTTTTATTTGTATTAATTGAGGCCAATCTAGGTGGTAAACAGAAAAAAAAGTTAAGCTTAGTGTTCTTTTAAGAGATGATGTTGTTACGACCCCAAAATGGTGGTGGTGTCTAGGGTCGGGGTGTAACAAAAAGGTGGAGGAACAGAAATGAAAACGGGAACAACAGGACACAAACAATAACTTGACAAATCAAATGTGCTTTAATTAACAGAACTGGTGTTACCAATAGTAAAATAACTCAAATACAAATACACACACTCCAGGGGCAGAGACTAAGGGACGCCAGGTAAAACAAAACAAACTAACTAGAAAGTGCAGACAATTCTAAGCTAACTAAATAACATACACAAAGCTAGAACTAATCTACCCTAACTAGGAAGTTACACAATAAACAAACCTGGCGCACACCGCTAAACTAGTGTGTATAACAGAAATAAGCCTACGTGCAGAATGTATGTCACGTGACATTCTAAGCTGTCTCTGAGACCCTGGAAGTCAGAAGACAACGAACGTGACACACCGGGTAGGAAACAGAAGTGAACTCAAATGGCAACAAACGGAAGCAAACACAGGGAGCAAGGACAAACAAAACGGGCGGCAACCGAGTGGAGCCACTCTCTCCACGCCGCGTGAGCTAAGGACTCCGCAGAGCCCTCGCTCCTGAACAGGTGTCGGCGCGTTCCTTTTCAACTCCAGCTGCCGCCGCTGATTCGCAAACGAGCCGAAGTGGTCCGCCTCCTCGCTGCTGATCGGCGTCCCAACTGGCGAATCAGGGGACAGCTGGAGTCACCTACAGAAATAAGCAGAAGCGCGCACGGGCGCGCGCACAAGCAGGCGACAGAAAATAAAAGGGAAACGCTGCAAAACGGCCAGGGCCGTAACAATGTTGAATCATGACACAACAGATTTCTTGGCAGCAGCTACATAGAATAGAAATGGCATTCACTGGCATGAGAGAGTCTTAATTTTGAGAGCCAAAGCCATTAGCCAATAGAGGTTCAATGGATGCTGCAATCCACTCGATTCTGCCAGCTTCATTAGCCTGGCTTCTAATTCACCCCTGTGATTACTGATTACTGTCCACCCATGATGACCCGTGTGCGCTACATTCAACCAGTGGTTTTCATCCACTGGGAGTTCAATGTCAAGAGATGACTTTTCAACTACTACTTGATGTACTGCAGAGAGCCTCTGTAAAGCCTTGTGGGCACGCACTGACACTTTTGTAGAAAAAGACAGGCCTCCGCTGCACATTTGAGTCTGAGGAAAGAAAGATAACAGTACAGACTGATAGATGAATGACTTTATTTTGTAATGTAAAAAACCTTTTTTGAGGTTCAAGTAGACTTCATTTTCCCCACTGCTTGGCACTATTTCAAACGTGTTTGATTAAATATGAATTTAGCCGCACTTCAAAGCCCTCTGGGAAAGGAAAGGAGAAATAACACTATTGAATTTGTGTCATGATTTTCTGTAGAATATGTTGGGGATTGTATTCTTTATGTGGTTCTGCACTGAAATTATTGCTGCAGAGCATAGTCTGTACAAGGGTTTGTTGGGATACTTTGAAGCAAGCAAGTTTGCAGGACTGTCTCAACAGTGTAGGTCTGTTCTCTAATTATTTGCTGCTAATGGAGGTGTTTAAAGGTCACATGCACATGCTGTAGTCTCTCTGCTGATTAAAAATATTTTTTTATTTTTTTATCCACTTGTTGGGTGTTGAGATTGAAACTGGAATTATCTGACTTTGTCACTGAAAACTGGATGTTTTGATGACATTTTGATGTTCACACAAATGTTTAAGGTTTATACATTTATACATTTTAGACCAACAAAAGCAATTTTAGTTACACAGAATTTTTTGGTAAAATGTTATCCCATTGTTAGAAAATGTTTTCCCCATTATTAGAAAATTGCCCCTGCACAACATTGTAGAAATTTTTTTTCCTAATTATTAATCTATTATTTGATTAAACAAGAAGGAATTAAACATTTTCTATGCTTAAAGCATACTGAATTTTACCAGGATACCAACTACTATCCCAATCTTAAAAAACTTACATTCCAAGATAAAATCAGGGCTAAAAAATTGACAGCTGCTGTTTTATTTCTCCTTAAATTTGCTCAGAAATAAACACATGGCCGAAAATGTTAAGAAATATTGTTCTCTCGCACTCATCTCAATTTCTGGAGTTGGTCTTTGGAGAATTTGGGATTTCTCTGCTATTACTTGTTCGTTTTCATTTTTTCATATTCTCTGTGCTTTGGCTATTGAGTTCTATTTAAATTTCACACTTGAATGTTCACGTCTCATTGTTCCATATATTATTCATAGCAATGTGATCCTCATGTTTGTTATTGTAATCCAAATATTTATGAGATAAGCTAGCACCTTTCATGAGTATGGCTTTTTACCACAATTCCACAGTCTGTTAGAAAGACCACCATATGCTGAAATTATTAAATGACATTTCATTTATTCACTTCCAAGACTCTTGTATCTGGGATTCATTTTTGTGCTCAAGAAATATCAAAGGATTAATTGATTTCTGCCGGACATTCTGACTGCAATCACAGGAAGCACTAATGGAAGTGATGCCCAGCATTCACTCTGTGTCTTTTGTACCAAGGATGAAAGCGGCAGAGAACAAGGTGAAGAGGGAGAGAGAGAGAGAGAGAGAGAGAGAGAGAAAAAGAGTGGAGCTCCTTTTATACACACCATCTAAGATGAGATGTGGTGTGTTGTCCTTGACACCCCAAGAAATTGCAAGACAATCATATTTCCTGTTAAAAAGCAAGTGGATTTGTATTCAATAAGGGAATATATTTTTATTTGTATTGCTGAAACAGAAAAAAATTATCAAATTCCCAGAACATCCCTCTGAGCCTTAATTGATCTTTTATTGACAATTATATATCAAATACCAGTCAATTACCGTATTTTTGCTTGGCTTCTAATTATTTGCCAGGTTTAGTTATTTTGTTTGATTTCTGTAATAATGTTGAACCTAGCTTTAAAATGGTACCATTGTGTTTAACCAAACAACAAAACTCACAATGTGGTTCACATATATGTACTGGTCTTTCTGTGCAAAATTTTTGAGTTATAAAAAAAATTCATTGTGACATTAAAGTCTCTCACCATTCAGCAATCTTTGGGAATGTTTGCTCTCTGGTTATTTTAAGGAATTGGGGAAACCTAAATTTGACTTTCGAGGGCAAATGCGTGCATAAAGTGAAGTTATCAAACAAGTTTGCACATGTTTTGAGATGTGTCGACAATGCTTTTAAAACTTTTTTTAATGAGACCACAAATAAATGTGCTTTCAATCTGTAATTACCCAATATGATTTGAAGATCAAGCAGGAGGATTTCACGCTGCTTCTGTACACAAACATCTGTATTCATCATTTCCTTGCTTGTTTACACACTACACACTTTCGATTCCTGAAAAACTGAACTTAATTGGGTTTTGTCATGGCCAGTGTGACTCAGAACTAGACAAGTTAGGATTTGTCGTTATCAGGGCTTCCATTTCTCCCAATTATTAGAAAATAGCTCCTGCACAACATCGTAAAATCATCCCTTCATGTGTTCTCATATGGCCTGCAGGTGACTCATCTCTATAGAAACACGTTGTTAGATTGTCGGGTGGGTTGGAAGGCGCTCACCCGAGGGAGGGTTTTTAGCTTATAAACAGGTAATCCCTGATCTTCTTCAAAACCCACAGCCCAGCACTGGTTAATGTGGCGCTCTTGCAGGGAGGCTCAGGTAGGATTGGTGTTAATAAACTTAAACCTACATCCATCTCCTGCTTCTCAAGGGCCTTTCTGCAATAACGTGACTTGAGCGATCAAAGGTTAAACCCAAATCAAAACGGAATACTCGGGTTGTAGAAATGAACCAGAATGAAACCTATGGTGTCGGTTTTTGAGCAGCCTGCCACTGCTCTTAATGGCCTGAGGTTTATGGTAATATCACCAAACACTATTGCGGGGTGTATCAAATATCACTTATATGTCAGTGTTGTACTGTAAATCTCAGCAGTAAATGTCAGAGTGCTTAACTTTATTTCCCCCCAAAACTTGGCAATATACTCTGCTCTCGTGTAGGTGGGATAAGCTTAGCGCCTAACTGCCTGCTGCTTTTGGGGAAGCATAATGCCCAGGAGATTTATATCTAGCGGATATTTGTCCCGGGGGGACAACGCAGCCTACAAGTTTAATATCCTCCCATGAAATCAGTTTTCTCAGCATCTCCCCGGACTCCTGCTCTCCTGTTGTTAGCACTGTCCACCCACCTGCACCTCATCAGTGGCAAGTCATGGACATTTGATGAGACAAGAGTTTAGATGTAATCGTATTGTTGGACCAGGTAGGCAAGCAAAAGATAGGCTGGGCTTCATTGCCAGGTTTTCCTCCACATCTCTGGAGCCATTAAGAACATAATGGAGTGTGGGCAAAAATGTTGTTAGCACGGTTAGATTTTTCCTAAAGAGAAACCCAGGTGCAAAGCATGGTTTGCTGAAATGTTGACCTAGTGCTGTAGCTTCTCTTTGCACTTGCAAGCGGGGTTGTAAGTCCATCTCTGGAGAATTAGAGCTATAGTTCAGCCAGTGCAATTTCAAAAGCATTTTATATCCGTGATTACTGGAAAAGCAGGAGTTGTTTTTGAAACATAGACCTTCCATAACCTGTTTTATGATGGGCTTACTGTGAGTTTGAAGGAAGAGAAAACAAGTAGCGGTGCAAGTTAATCCAACAAATTCTCTTATCTAACACCCCGCTCTGGGTCTTGATGGTGTCTTAATAATGGCAGCACGACAGTGGATTTGTTCTGGTGTTTTGAATTATAAATATTGATTTTGTGACTTTGAGGATAGAGACGAAGAAGACTGCAGCTTATAAAAGACGAGGTAATGGCCTTTAGGTGTTTTTATAATGTGTCGAACTGGGATCTCAATGGGGAAACCTTTTTGCAAACAATGAAATCAGCCTTTGTTAAAGGCCACAAGGTGAGAAAATAAAAAACTGAAATCTCCATCGTTCTTTATCACTCTTCTCTTCCCTGTAGATTGGCATTATGTGTTGCTACTACAAGGCTGATTGGACATAGCTTGCCAAAATGGCAGAGGTGAGTCTTTGTCATGCTAATTTGAGAACAGGCACAGTTGTGAAATAATAAGCTTTTCCCTTGGGGATAATTTGACTCTCTTGATAACATTATATGTGTTTGGGTGTGTGTTTGTTTACTCATACTATTCCATACTTTTCCGAATAAAACTCCAAATCTAATATTGCTGCAATGCAAAAAAAAAAAAAGTAAATAATTTGTTAAATCACTGCCTGTTAAGCCTGGATCCAATGTAGCCTATATTTCTGGGAAATGCTCTTTGGAAGCAGCTAAATTGTTGTTGCCAAGAAGCTGAGAGGGATAAGACAGAGCATGCCAAGGAGTCAGCCGCTGATGGTTGAATGAGATGGGAGGATAGATGAGATGTGGAGAGGGAATGAAGAATGGGGAGAAATTGAGAGGACTTCCTAGACCAGCCATCAGCAGGCCAGTCCATCTGTGAGAACAGAGTTGTCCAGATCCTGTGGTGATGCCGACTAAACCGTATCAAACCCAAAAGCTTTAAGATTCTAAAACTCATTGCCTGGCACCATCATCAAATCAGAGTTTTATTGACTCTAAACTCCCTTCAACCAAAAATAAATTAATCAGCAGACATCTGTTAAGAAGAGTTAAACCACAAAATGCTATTTTTGTATAGGGTTTCAAATTTAAACGTTTTCACATTCCCAGAACAGCAGTATCTATTAACAAAAAAAAAATACATTTGAAATGAGCTACTGAAAACTAAAAAGGAAATAAAACTGAAACAAATTCAGTTGTTTAAGTCTAAATGATCTTAACATCAACCCAAGAAAATAAAAGGGCATGCAGCAAATTAAACTTGTGTCATCGACCTTAAAGGTGCAGTGTGCAAGATTGTGCAACAATATTTTATTTAAACCCCATTTAACCTTATTTAAAAGGTTCCGTAACACACAAACACTGCATAAAATATATTAATGAGTTCTGTCACTTCCCTGACTCAGCAGAGTGCCTTCATGTCTCAGAATTTAATGTCTCAAAGAAAATAGATCGCCATTTTAGTAAAAAGATGAGTTGCAGCACATAATGACGATTTGTTTACTATTCACTGCTGAATTGAGCGTCAGTAAATGAACAGCTAGTGCATGCATGTTACATAGCATGTTAAATAATCTGTATGCTGGTGAGGTGATTAGCACCAGAATAACTAACACAAGACAAACTCTGCGAGGCTCCTTTTGTGTCCTCCCTGAGAGGTTCTTTGCTGGGAGGTGACAATCATAAAAGTAAGTTAATTAGATTAGTCTTTTCACTACAAATTGGTCTATTGGGCTTGCATAATAAGTGATTACTGGTCATTGTAAGAAAACACTTTCTTTAAACTGTTAAACTTTCCCTTATTGACATATTTCCTGATGCCACATTTCATGAGTGAAATGTATATAGTAGTTGTATGTCTACCCCATATAAATATCCAGTAGTAATTATTTTTAAACTCTTTATCCACTTTTTTTAAAGCTGCTTTTGACGCAAATTACATTTTTTTTATTGAGTTATTCAAGTGTTGTTGGTTGAATACAATACTTTCTTATATCTGTATTTATTAAATAAAAATGTGTTTCTTATCAACTCTGAAAGAGAGAGTTGATAAAGTACAGGTAGACTCCCAAAATGTGCATATGTATGCAGCTTTAACAACTTGCTGATTGCATAGCTAACAGTTTTGAATCCTGCATATTCAATGAAATAGTTATTTCAGGATTTTTCTAAGAAATGGCAAAAATGCTGAAATGTAGATTCGGCCAATATTTCCATGCATACCAAAAAATGTAAAAACGTAATGAAAAAGTGTTCTGGTCTTCATTGTCAGCTTAACACTCTAATATGAATCATTGTAAATGTATTTTAAACTATACAAGCTTTTTTCCCAGAAATCTCTGTGCCATGTTCTTTGCGTCCTCTGTGAACAGTTGTGCGGATGGTATTTAGATTTGTGAAATTGACACCTAACAAGCGTGCATCTCTAACATCTGTGATAAAAAACACTAGTTTTGTTTCCTCGTGATATAATGAGAGCTCGATGTCAAATTAAGAGTTGTTTTATTGCTGGTTTTATTGTTACTTTTCATGTAAAATAGTGGAATAATAAACACATAGGCCTTGATACATTAAGTGGAAATAGAAAGAGACAGTGGAAGTGACCCTAGGATTAATCATAGTTGACTTGCAGATCTCAGGCGCTTAATTGTGCTGAGAAAATGGCTGAAAGTAAACAGTCAACATGTCAATGTGTTAATTCTGCTATTGATTACATCGACGGATCTTCCATCCCTTCCCTCACCTCATTAAACTAACCTGTCAAACCTAGCCCAAACCCCCTTTTACGAGCAGCAGAGATGGACATCTGGTATTTCCTGCCTCCCCTCCCCCTCCATATTACTGTCATTATGTATTCTTCTGACATCTCTCGTCACTAGAGCTCAGGTACTCGTTGCATATTGTGTATTCATAAGGCAAGCTGGTGATGTAAAGCATGGTGAGAACATCGCTTCAGGGTATGGTTGCCGTGTCACGCTTCACTTCACATTTTAAGTTGGAAAAAACCTGAAGCGAACAAGCACAGGGCTGATTTGAAGGTCTTGCTCTTTTACCTATGCTAGATGAAAGTGAAGGCATTGATCGCTTGTCAGAGATTAAATGAGAAAAGGATGAGTGGGAGATGCAGACAATAGAGGTGAAGCGGCGAAAGAGCATTTGTCTTCGGACCCTGTCTTGTACCATGGGCTTTAATAGTCGGCGAACTCCTCTGTGTTCTGAATGCCTCGTCTTCCTTGCATCTGCTGTTTAGCTACATTTGCCAGCAAATATGAAATAAAAGCTCAGTTGCCATGGCAACCTCTTTTACAAGAGAATCAACCATTCATTCCCTCTTTGAAATTTAAAGAAACACTTAACATAGTTCTCTGCCTAAGGATACTACTTACATTTATTTATTTATTTTGGTCCTTTCTTCCTCACACTTTTCTCTCTGTCTCATGCATGCTGTCTCTCTTTCTTTCTTTCTTTCTCTCTCTCTCTTTCTCTTCCACTCAGAGAAGTGTCAGTCTTAAGTAAACCATTCTACTTCCTGCAGCCACCGCTCCTCAGCTACTTTTCCCTCCATAAAATCACTACCTTTGAGAGAAATATTACATCATAACGATGTACCTGAGGCTATAATTCATAAATGTCAAAGTCTGTCTTTGAGCTGTTTCTATTTTATCCAATTGAAAGTTGGCAGAAGGAAAAGGAACAGTAGATTGCCGATAAATGGCTAAAAGCAGTCCCAATGATGAGTGTGTATTGTGTGTCGTACGTTAGTGGCATTGCTTCTGTGATTCTGTGAGTTTAGAATAAGAACTTCATTTCTGTCACACATATGGTAATTTCCCTAGCTGCATCACTACTTTTCTACAGTTGTAGTCAAGTATATTCTAATTTGTTATGTACTGTAAGTATCTATGGCATACATTTGACTTTTTTTTTTCTTTTCCTCTTACTCATCGAATAATTAGTCACCCATTCGTAAAGCATAGTCTGTCCGTTTTGGTTATAAGTGCAAAAGTATTTTGGTTGTTCCCTAATGGTGAGCAACTAGAACATGCTAGAAGCTATTTTAGGAAGCTTGCTCCTTTAGTTAAACTTTTAAAGAGCCTATGGGTATCAGTTTGTGCATTTTCTCAGGACACCTATTTTAGTGATGGCTGTCAGTGACATTTCATACCGTATATGACAATCCCAAAAAATGCGGTTATTAAACATGGTGCTGTTTAATGACTACATTCTCGGGCACACCAAGAAACAAAGTCTACACAACTAGGTTACTGGTCATAAATAAATTGGCTTGCTGTAGGTGGAGAGATAAATAGAGCAGTTGAACTGCACTAAAATGTCTTTTGATTTTGTTTTTCTTTCTTTTCTAGTGTTTGTCTCCAGACAGTAGCCTTCTCTTTTTTCTCCTCCATGATGCCCCCTGAGATCAAACCAGATGCGCAGATTCGACAAGTGAGACAGAGAAGAGTAATGTTGTTCTTATCAGCTTTAGAGTCGATAATCTTCGTCAAAAACAGTGTCCTGTTTGATCCAGATCTTATCTTTGTGAAACAGGTTTTAGAGTTCACCCTAAAGAAATCTGTGAGCATTGAAATCAGAGTCTAAGGACATATTAGAGAATTCACATCAGATGATAATTTCTTACTTGTAGATAATATTCTTTAGCATATTTTAACATAATAGTAAATGTTAGCATAATAGTAACATTTGTCAGTTTTACTGTACAATAAGTAATGTTTTACCTGTTCAGAAATAGCTTTGTTCATAGCGACATTTTTAATTGTGAGCATTTCTATATGATACTAAATTAGAACGGTAGACTTTGCCCCTTTAGCTTTGCATTTGCTAGGGAAGTGGCTATGTTATGGGCTATGGGAAGGATCCTAAGGCTTGTGAAACAAACAAGAATAACAATCCAAGAATCACAAATGTTAAACGGTATGAAAGAGTGCTTTAAAAATATTTCTTGATAGATTAAATAATTACATTTACATTACATTTTGGCAGACGCTTTTGTCCAAAGCGACTCACAGAAGGGGAGAGACAATATGCAATTTGTTACACAGTCAAAGTCTGTCTGCGCTTGCTCATAATAGAAGTTTTATCAACTAATCAATAAACCATAGCAGCGTGAAAATTAGAGGAAAAAAAGTATTTTTTTATAGTAGGTGTTGCTAATAATAATTATTACATGTGAAACATGTAATAACAATATACATGATTATTTAAAAACATCGTCAAGTAGTTTTATGTTCTAAGTAATTGTATAATGGATCTTGCCTTGTCCATTACAGTTCAAAGTAATGGAGAAAATCCATCAAAAAGTTTTATTGGTTCGACAACAACCTGTACGAGACTACAGGCATGACAAAGAAAGGCAAGTTCACGTGTGATCTCTCACGTCTCATGAGCCTCTTATATTTGTATGTCTCTTAGTTAACCTGCTGTTGAATTCTTCCAGCAGGGTCGAAACATAAACATCTAGACCACTGAATGGAAAATGATGGGTCACCTCAAGAACTGCCTGTTCTCAAAACCGCACCTTTGAGCGCACCATTTGAAAAAAATGTGGGTCAGGAAGTGGGTCGGGTACAATAATTTTTTGTGGTCTAAATTGCTTGTGGAATTGTTGAAAACATCAGTTGGGTTCGGGTTATTTATACATGTTTGTCACTGGTGCGTGCGTGCTTGTGAGTGTTCCAGTCTATACTATTTAGTGGGTCTGTGTGTGTGCGGTGAATTCTAATATATTAGTAAGATATATTATACACAATGAATATACCCAGTTTGCATTGAGATAAGGGGAGATGCAGCGTTCGTTCCCGGCGCCAGAGATAACAGCTGATAATTGAGACCAGAACTTTGAGAGGAGAAAAGACGTATGCTATGAGAATTTACATTAAACTTTATTTTACATTCTTAGAGTTCTTATTGGTTGACAGTTTTACTTTATGAGGACGTTTTGTATTTATTATGTTTTGTAACATACATAAAAATCGATTAATTAAAAGAAATGTAATTGATTGCAATTACTGAAAAGCATGTTTTTTTAATTTAAAACGTTCAAAGTCTTCTGACCTAAGTAAAGAGACTTCTGACCAAGTGTTATGCGAATAAATGCTTACAACTAAAGGGTTAGTACGTTTTAATGTTCAGACTGCATAGTGTTTAGCTTTGCTATAATGAATAAATATTTTAATAGCTTCAATATTGCCTCTTATTTAAACTGTACCTATTTGTAGCTGAATAGGAAGGCCTATATGCTGTGGCTATGTTGCAGTTGTGTGTTTTTATGTTGGCACTTGGAATGCCATTTGTTTCTGAGGTTTGGCAACTACTGAAGTAGGCTATTTTTTATTTTTGAAAATCTCAGTCAAGCTGAAAATAAAAACCTTTAAAACACATTTGGAAATTTCCATACACTGCAGGATCAGAGTTTCCACTCATTATTCAATTTTCTTAGTAAATTGCTGTTTTTTTTGTTGCCTTCTTCAGCTTATCTTTAATCTGACCCCTCTAAGCCTCCCATATCCAACAGTGCTCTTCCTGGCCTCTCCCTGAAAGCAGCTTACCATGATGAGAGATGATAGCACTTAATTCACTGTGTGCATGTGTCGCCCCTTTTGTTGGATGAGAGTGAAAAGGAAAGCCTCTCCACCTCATCGTCCTCTTCCTTTCTTTCTTCCCTCTGTAAAAGGCTCAAAAGAAATTGGGTGAAATTAAACATTATTGATAATTGGCTTTGGGATCATGGCACATTGTGTCCATTTTGTACCTATGTTTGGTCCTAATTGACCATGAAATCTGCGTCTAATCCTGTAAGGAGCGCTAGGTTTGTCCCCTTTCCCCCCGGCCGACAGTGATAAATAGCATCACCCCACCTCATGCTCCTCTGCACTCTGTAGGGCTAAAATGCTTATTATTCTTTCCCCCGCTTTAATGGCTGTCAGTCTGCGTAAAATCATAAATCTACAGATGGAGTCAGTGTGGCAGGTTTGTAGAGCTTTTTGTAATTGTTTAAATCCCCCTTGTGATGTGGTTTAAAGCCCCTGTGGATCTGTAATTGCCTGTCAAACTCCACCCCGCTCGCTCGCTCATCTCTCGTGCATCCGTGTGGAACACTTATCACCGCTCTCATCTATTTTAGAGCCAATGTCTCAGTCAGCCTTGATTTGTTCTGCTTATTGTTTGCATCTGTTTAAGTCTGATAAACAATGGAAGTGTTTGTTTTTTAGTTATAGTCACTATTAGTTTGAGCGTGCTTTTCAACTGACTTGAATAACATGGTGTGCTTATTTGGAAAGAACATTTCTGAAAGTTCTGAAGGGCTTTCTTTGTGGTTGACAAAGCTTTGTGTTGGTAAAAATAAATAATGAGCTTTAGTGAGAACAGTCATCCAGAACGAAATCCCAAGCCACCTCAGCTGACTCCTCTCGATGTGGAGACTTCTTCTTTGAGGAAGATGCCTGCCACCCTGTGGAAGAAACATATTTTGACTGCTTTTAATAATGTAAGTAATTATTTTTGAAAGTAATCCAAAGATTTTACAGATGGAATGTGTTTATGTTGTGTAATGTTGTGTTTTGAAAATGCAAGAATATCACTTATGGTGGAATCTGGATCACAACAGTAGTAGCAATGTAGATACCTGATTTAAGAGTTTAAGAGTTTGCTGCACTGTCCATAATGACTTTTTTTTTACAATCTTTGTAAGAGTGGCTTACTTGTTTATTAAGAAAAACTAAATTTACAGCTTGCGCTTCTGAAACTTAAATCCTCAATTTGGCAGGGTACTGAACCAACTATCAGTTCTCAAAACATTAAGTTTGAATGGGTCTGCCTCATGATGGTTATTTAACTGTTAAAACTGAATAACAGGAAAAAAATGTAAAAACAGAAAGTGTCATCATTTTTCAGAACATTTGGCTAATTTAACAAATATGTTATGCATTCTATAATGTTACAATAAAACTGAGAATATAGCAGAGAAAATTGGTCATGGGTGGGATTTGAACGCTGATCTGAACTGTGTTTTCTAGCCGATTGAGTCAGACTCACATTAGCAAATATATTTTAATGTATTGTATTTTAATAAATTGTCACAAGCTTTATGAAAGTGTAACAATAGTAACAAGAAAACGATAGTCTGAAAATATGATCTATCTAAAGTAATTTCTTTAAATAATAATTAACTCTAGTTCTATCTTTACTTACCATTACAAATCAAATCAGCTTGAGGTAAATATGTTTTCTTTCAACTCAGATCGGTGAAAAACTTGTCCCTATGATTGGGAGCATACAACTGAAATTCATCAATTTCAAAACAACTTAAAAAAAACGCTTGTTTTAATGTCATTTTTTTAACCTTTTATATGAACAACGATTGCAGCTTTTTGGTTGTGAAGCGTTTTGGATAGTCCTGATTTGGAGACAGTGAGCTACAATAAAAGGGGTTAGTAAACAATAAATAAAGGAGTTTATTCCAAAAAGGTACATGCAGATATTTCCTTGTGCCAGCTCTAGTGCATAACAATCAGGAAATTACTTTGACTGATGCAGAGTGTACAGATGCATCATGTACTATTTCCAAAATAATACTATTAGAATTATACATGACTGTGCATATGTTAATCCCATTGAACAAATTGTTTGTGTTATTTTTTGTCCTTCTATAATTGTTGAATATGATGCCAGCTGATGTTTGCCAGCCTGAGGTATTTGAAATCTGCTGTCACTCCCCGGGGAGAGAAAGCGTGTTAGGAAACCATGAGCGTGGGGCCTGCTGGGAAAGATGTGGAACACACACTGTGTGCAGCTTTTTTTATCCTCAAGTGAACTTCTACTGTAGATCTCATAGTACACACACATAGGCCTACTGTAGAACCTTGTGAGAAGCATCCACTGTTTGCCACCTTTTACTATGATTGCAGACTGTATCTGACTGTACAGTTGCTGTTTTGCAATGATAAAATGACTGTTAAGACTCAAAGGTTACAAGGACATGGACTGCTTCAAAGCTGGTTAACAATTAACGGGAAAATTAAACGGCAAAATTTGATTCATTCGTTTTGTATAGTGCTTAGTTAATTTTGTATCTGCCCTTTATAGTAGTATAGTTCTGTTATTTAAATAATATAGTCGAGTTGGGTTGAATGCGTGTTTTGAAATCTTGTGTAAGATACTCAAACCTTGAAACGTAATCTTAACGAACCACTAAATGCTGTTCTTGGTTGATCAGTTTGCAGAAGTGCATGCATTCCACAAAGTGGTGCAAGCCACATTCTAAATTTCTTGAAAGACATCTAAAAATATTGGTGAAAACAATCAGTACAATTTCAGCTCTTGAATCAAGCGATTTAACTCCTCGTCATCTTTTATCAAAGATGTATTTTCAAAATTGTTGCAGGGAGGGGACCAGTTTGAGAGTGATCTGTATCATTATAATCGATCATGCAGCTACCCCAGTACTTCTAACTCTGCCTCTGCCATTATTCCATTATTCTTGCTCTCAGCCATCTCAATAGTTTCAATATTATTTGATACTAATTAACCTGTCAATGATGAGACAACAAAGCCACTAGAGTGTCTAAACAGCATTTATCCCAACGTTTATAGTACTTCTGTAAACTGTGCACACTCTGTATTAAATATGTGTTGCATTTCGCTCAGACAATCCAGACAATCAGATTCAGAATCAGAAATCTAGCCACAGGGGTTTCTAGCCAGTGACTTCTGTGCCGGTCCCAAGCCCGGATAAATAGAGAGGGTTGCGTCAGGAAGGGCATCTGGTGTAAAACATGCCAAAACCAAATAACCAAGTCATCAATTCAATTTCCATACCGGATCGGTCGAGGCCCGGGTTAACAACGACCGCCACCGGTGCTGTTGACCTACAGGGTGCCGGTGGAAATTGGACTACTGTTGGTCAAAGAAGGAGAGGAGGGAGAAAGATTCGTAGGCAGAGAGACAAGAGGAAAGCCAAGAGTATAGGTCTGAGAATAGGGACTCTCAACGTTGGTACAATGACCGGGAAAGGTAGAGAGCTGGCGGACATGATGGAGAGAAGGAAGGTAGATATTCTGTGTGTGCAGGTGACCAGGTGGAAGGGTAGCAAAGCGCGTAGTATTGGAGGGGGATACAAACTGTTTTACTATGGTGAGAATAGGAAAAGAAATGGGGTAGGAGTGATCCTGAAGGAGAAGTTTGTGAGGAATGTTTTAGAGGTGAAAAGAGTGTCTGACAGGGTGATCAGTTTGAAGTTAGAGATTGAAGGGGTGATGTTGAATGTAGTGAGTGGTTATGCTCCACAAGTAGGCTGTAAGCTGGAAGAAAAGGAGAGATTCTGGAGTGAGTTAGATGAGGTGATGGAGAGTATTCCCAGAGGGGAGAGAGTGGTGGGAGCAGACTTCAACGGTCATGTGGGCGAGGGCAACAGAGGTAATGAGGAAGTGATGTGCAGGTTTGGTGTTAAGGAAAGGAACCCAGAAGGACAGATGGTGGTGGACTTTGCCAAGAGGATGGAAATGGCTGTAGTTAACACTTATTTCCAGAAGAGGGAGGAACATAGAGTTACCTACAAGAGTGGTGGTAGGAGTACGCAGGTGGACTACATCCTAAGTAGACGAGCCAATCTGAGAGAGATCACTGACTGCAAAGTAGTGGTAGGAGAGAGTGTAGCCAGACAGCATCGGATGGTGATGTGTAGGATGTTTCTGGTGGTCAGGAAGAAGAGGGAAAGAAAGATGGAAAAGAAGACCAAGTGGTGGAAGTTGAAAAAGGAAGACGGTTGTGAGGAATTCAGACAGAAGCTGAGACAGGCTTTGGGTGGTCAGGAAGAGCTTCCAGAGGACTGGGAAACTACAGCAGAAGTGATCAGGGAGACAGGTAGGAAGGTGCTAGGTGTGTCAGCAGGAAGAAGGAAAGAAGATAAGGAAACATGGTGGTGGAATGAGGAAGTACAGGACATCATCCAGAGGAAGAGGCTAGCTAAAAAGAAGTGGGACATCGAGAGGACTGAAGAAAGTAGACAGGACTACAAGGAATCACAGCGCAGAGTGAAGAGGGAGGTGGCAAAGGCCAAAGAGAAGGCATATGATGAGTTGTATGCCAGGTTAGACACGAGGGAAGGTGAGAAGGAATTGTACATAATAGCGAGACAGCGAAACAGAGATGGGAAGGATGTGCAACAGATAAGGGTGATTAAAGATAAAGATGGAAGGGTTCTAACGAGTGAGGAGAGTGTGCAGAGAAGATGGAAGGAGTATTTTGAGGAGTTGATGAATGAGGAGAATGAGAGGGAAAGAAGGGGGAAGAGCAGGAAGTTGAAAAGATTAGAAAGGATGAGGTGAGGAAGGCTCTGAGGAGAATGAAGAGTGGAAAGGCTGCTGGTCCAGATGACATCCCTGTGGAGGTGTGGAAGTGTCTAGGAGAGACAGCAGTGGAGTTCCTATCTACGTTATTCAACAGAATTCTAGAGAGTGAGAAGATGCCTGAGGAATGGAGGAGAAGTGTCCTAGTGCCAATCTTTAAGAACAAGGGTGATGTGCATAGTTGTAAAAACTACAGAGGTATAAAGTTGATGAGCCACACAATGAAACTTTGGGAAAGAGTAGTGGAAGCTAGGCTAAGAAGGGAAGTGGGTATTTGCGAGCAGCAGTATGGCTTCATGCCCAGGAAGAGCACTACTGATGCAATTTTTGCTCTGAGAATGCTAATGGAGAAGTACAGAGATGGTCAGAAGGAGCTGCACTGCGTCTTTGTGGACTTAGAGAAAGCGTATGACAGGGTGCCGAGAGAGGAGCTATGGTCCTGTATGAGGATGTCAGGAGTGGCAGAGAAGTACGTCAGAGTAGTTCAGGATATGTATGAGAGGAGTATGACAACAGTGAGATGTGCTGCAGGTCAGACGGAGGAGTTCAAGGTGGAGGTGGGGCTACATCAAGGATCGGCTTTGAGTCCCTTCTTGTTTGCTATGGTGATGGACAGGTTGACAGATGAGGTCAGACAAGAATCTCCATGGACAATGATGTTTGCAGATGACATTGTAATCTGTAGTGAGAGTAGAGAGCAGGTGGAGGGACACCTGGAAAGTTGGAGGTCTGCTCTAGAAAGAAGAGGAATGAAAGTCAGTCGTAGTAAGACAGAATACATGTGTTTGAACGAGAGGGAGGGAAGTAGAACAGTGAGGTTACAGGGGGCTGAGGTCAAGAAGGTGGAGGAGTTTAGGTATTTGGGGTCAACAGTCCAGTGCGACGGGGAGTGTGGAAAAGAGGTGAAGAGGCGAGTGCAGGCAGGTTGGAGTGGGTGGGGAAAAGTGTCAGGGGTGTTGTGTGACAGACGAGTGTCAGCAAGAATCAAAGGAAAGGTGTACAGAACAGTAGTGAGACCAGCTATGATGTATGGGTTAGAGACTGTAGCAGTGAGGAAGAGACACGAGGCAGAGATGGAAGTAGCAGAGATGAGGATGTTGAGGTTCAGTTTAGGAGTGACAAGGATGGACAAGATTAGGAACGAGCACATCAGAGGAACAGCTCAGGTTGGTTGTTTTGGAGACAAAGTCAGAGAAGCCAGATTGAGATGGTTTGGACATGTGCAGAGAAGGGATAGTAGTTATATTGGTAGAAGGATGTTGGAGATGGAGCTGGCAGGCAAGAGGGCGAGAGGAAGGCCAAAGACAAGTTATATGGGTGTGCTGAAGGAGGACATGCAGGTAATTGGTGCAAGAGTCAAGGATACTGAGGCCAGAGTTAGGTGGAAACAGATGATTTGCTGTGGCGACCCCTAAACTGGGAACAGCCGAAAGAAGAAGAAGAAGATTTCGCTCAGACACAGGACAGATATGAATTGCATTTTATTAGAATAAGCACACCAGAAATTTAATCAAGCACACCAAAAATATGATTTTACAAAAAATGTAACGTTAAGATCCACAATCTGAATACAGTCTAAATTCATTCTTCTTTTAAGACTTTCTGACATTAACGAGATTTGTGCCATTTAATATCAGATCCCGCATCATCATCAGTCTTTTATATAGTCTTATCAGTGATTGCATGAAGGCAATTTGAGAACTCTTTTCAATCAGCACATTTAACTGGAGAATTAGCCAAATTTAATAATTCACAAACAATCTATTTTGTGGTCCCTAACCAATTTTCATTTGAATGCACAACTCCATTATTCCAATCAAGCTCTGCATTTGTGTTCTTTTCCCACTGAGATTCGGCTGGGATTTTATTTGTATTGTAATATTTCGGGTTTCACACCAAGGCATGGCACGTCTTACAGAGGAAAAAACAGCATCTTGTTTATAGTTTTTCTTCATGATTACACCCTTAACACGGTGAAAGCTAAAATAACATCCTGTCAGCTTATGCATGTGATAGGAAAACGTTTGATTTCGTTCACCTGAGAGAAACTTTTCAGTCATTTCATTACCTTTGATTTATTCTTCATATGTATTATTAAAGTAAATTACCATTTTTTTGTTTATTCCTCTTTGCTATTTATTTGGCATTTTTTGACACACATGTTTTTGATGAGTGAACAATACTAAAACATGAGAAAAATTTCTAAAAAGTCAAGTTTACATGATAAAGCACCTTTTAAGATTGGTTGGTTGAAACTAGTGGTATTAGAAAAGTGGTAGCAAATAAAATAAGCAACATGACAGTTCATTTAAAGTATTTAACTTCACAACTGGTTTCATGCTGCAAAATTAAGTGAAGTACTATTCATAGTTGTACAATTGATGATGGCATTATACAGTTATATATGGCATTATACAGGATCTTTCAGACACTTAATTAGTACTTAAATTAATTTGTAAAAATATCAAAAGGTGATATCAGTCCAGTCACTGATGCATCTTTAGACCTGACCCTCCCTTGTTGTCTTTCTAATCTGTCCTTGTGCAGGAAATCCAAAGTAGCACACAGTTCAATATTGTTACCAGGGCTCACCCAAAGGCTTGCAGTCCCAGTTGTTGCCAACATGTCTTTCTGTATTTTTTTATTCCTGCATTATAAACTGACATTAACATTTCTTTTTTTCATCTCAGCATTCACAGAAGTTCCGTTGTGTGATTTAAGCATAAGTGATTTATGTTGAACCGTTGGAAATTAACCAGTTTTTCTATTCAAACAAAGATGGTAATTTTTGTCTTCCATGGCTGTAAATTCAGTCAGATCCATTTAGTTTGATGTAGATTTTGCTCTGAAAAACAAAGAGCTAATCAAAGCCTGAGGGCGTGGACATGCCAAGAGAACTAAAAAGATCCAATATCATTTAATCACTGTGTTTGGCACCTCTTGTACTCTCCTTGCCTGTGGAAATGAAGGGAAATAACATTAATTCAGCATTGTTTTTGACTGCATGAGAAGCCATACGATTGAATTTTAATGGCATGGCAGTATTATCTTTCTCTCCCCCCTCTTTCTCTTTCCTTTTCTTTCTGTCTCTTTCTTTTCCTCTCTCTCTCTCTTTTCTATGCTTACTTTTTTCTTTCTGTTTTCCCCTCTGTTTTTCTAACTCTTTATTTATTTTTGTTTTGTTAAGATTTGTATTTTTTCTCTTTTTGATGTTTCTCATGATTTAAAAATGTGTCTTTGTTAAATAGTCTTCTGGAAAAAATGTTTTGTCTTAATTGTATAGCTAATCTTTAAATAAGGATTTTTGCTGAGAAAATTATGCGTTACAGTAAAAACAACATTCTGCATTTGAAAACTTTTTTCATAAATATTGCAGATGCAGTATTAATGGGTGGATAAAATGTAATAATTAACAGAAACAGTTTAAATAATTCTCAAAAGTTGGGCAAAAAAAAATGTAGTCTTATTTAGTAGAGATTACTTTTTTAACTGACGTTGGCAGCACTTTACCAAGTAGTTTTTTAATTTAGTCATTTTAATTGTAATTGCAGTAGCAGAGCTAAAACATAAAATGTCGTCTTTTTATATTCTCTCCAAAACTGAAATTCAGTAATAAAATGCAACCTGTAGACTTTATTAATTCACTGTGATTTATAATCACAGTAGAGGTGTGAGCAAATATCCCAAGGGTTACAGAGTTCTCACTCAGCTTTGACTCAGCATCCTCTGGGATCACATCTTTTTTCACCTTTTTCCTTCAACACGGTACCCCACTTTCACAAATTAAAAGTGCCTCTCAATCCCAGAGCTATTTCCAGCCTTCCAAACAGGGTTGAACGACACACGACTTCCATCATACCTCCTACGAGACCCGGCAACTCTTAACGAGAGTGTCCACCTTCTGTGACCTTGCTTGGTAAAATTAAAATTTCAGGTGTAAAGCTGCTATTATTCCTGCATTCATCCCAGCATTCCTTCCCTCACCCCCTCTCCTCATTGCCTGAGGGGGCTTTGGGCTGCTTTCCATCTCTCTTTCACTCTTCTACTTGTAAAAGCGCTCAAGCCCCCTGCTTAACCTGCCCTGCAGTGACGGCACAAAAAATATAAGAAATTCAGCCTTCCAACCTTCTTTAATTCCCCCCTCCCTCCCTTTACCACGCGGCCACCTGCCAAATCAGTGCTGCCAGAGCCACCGTGCAATTCACTCAGCCCTTACAAGTCGATTTTCATCTCTGAATGGTCTTCAGTGTTTCTTAAAGCTCTTTTCACTCCTTTTGTCTGTAAGGCATGAATCTTTATTTGGAACGCTCAGGGTATTTCGGTAGGTTCACAGCACTGGCATATAGATTTACCTTTTACCAATATAGTTTTGCGCTTTGCTCTAATGGCAGATGCGCTACAAAGTTTAGACATGCAAAAAATATATTTAAGGGATCCCTTTACCTTAATAATCATTCATTTAACAGGTGAGGGCTCTCTACTCCTCATAGTTTAGTTCAATGTAATATTGATTGCACTGGAAAGATTCCACAGAGTTGCTGGTCTGTAATGAGCTGTTAGCATTGCATGGCCATTGGACGATGGTTGTACATGCTAGGAGAGAGACATAGTAAAGGCTAGGGCTATTTGAGAATGGTTAATTAAACAAACAACGCTCAGACATTTTGACGTTTGTTGCTAGCATTACATTTCCAGATTTTGCCATCATATGATTTGACTTAAAACACATGTTTTAAAAGAAAATGTTAATGAAACCCAGAGATGGAAATACAGCTCCAAAAGCAGTTTATCTACACAGGTGCGCTCTCTCTCCATCAAAGCATGTAATACTGTGTACTGCAAACTGCTTGGAGGAAAAAAGCTTCCCTGTTCCAGACTGCCTGGCCCACAGACAGCGGCTCTCAACCCCATCTGGCCTGTAATAAGCAGGCACGAATAGCCCTTGGAGGGAGTGTTGGTCTCTGGTTCTTACATGCAGCATCTGTTTGGTGGCTTGTGTCTGGCTCCAGGCCATGACCCCTGTGCCTTGTACTGTAGCAGGTGTAATGCAATTTCCCCTGACCCTTTGGGAGGAAGCATGTTCTGCTTCCTCTTAGTCTGTTGTTGTTTCCTTCAAATGCTACCAACGGTCAGCTGTTTGTAAACATTCCCTCAGGATGGAACGGTTCAAAAAGCTTTGGCACTCAGATGAACTTTTGTATTGAAAGACCTTTTTATTGCCACTTTTTTTTGTTTGGTAAATGTTAAAATTATTTGGTTTTACAATGTTTTTTTCCAATAATGCTTTGTCTGGGATGCATCTATCTTTACACAATTTTTGCCATCTGTGAAATATTTATTTGCTGTAGGGGCCCCAAAACTTTTCAAGACTTGGACAACTCTGTTTCTGAAATTCCCATGTGCATCAAAAGTTAACATTATACCTCATCAAACATCTACACAAGTGTACGTATGGTTAGTTTGAAAGAAAAAAGTATACAGTGAAGACCACCCCCTTCAAGTAATTATAGAATCATAATTGTTGTTGGCTATTTTTGTCTTTTGGATTTGAAAATTAACTTCAATGGCAGTGATGTAATATCTTTTTTTGCAGAAGAGTAGCACATGGACTGATGCCACAACTATTCATGATTTAATTTCTCCTTTTTTATAAAAAGATGCAGTATCTTAATTAACTACAAAGAGACTCAACACTTTAAGAATAAATTTTTGTGAAAACTCCCAATGTTTTTTTTTTTTGATGGTTTAGAAAGTACTTGGAGGTACTTTGCATTCCTGAAAAGTTCTTCATCTCCAATTAAGTTAAGTTTGTTTTTTAATAAAAGCCATTATTCGGACAGAAGCGAAAACAAAGGTGGACAAAGAGGGGCAATCCAGTCCAGTCCAGTCCAGTTCAGTTCAGTTTAGCTTCGACTTTCTTGCAACCTAATCCCTACGAATTAATCTGCTCTTGGTTAAGCTCCTCGTGTGTCTCTTGAAACAGGGTTGGAACAAAAACCAGGTAGAGCTGCAGCCATTTAGGAATGACTTTGCCTACTTCAAACTTTGTCTGGTTATTTTCAAAGCAGTATTTTTTTTTGTGCGTAATTGATTTGTGTATTTTTGTTTAAACTCAGTTATCTGTGTCTCAATATGTTCTCAGTCTATGTATACATCTTAAGTATGTAAGACATCTTAAGGTTTAGTCACACATGTCAATAAAAGCATACAACCAACAAAAATAACCCCATGTTATTCTGCTCACAATTCTCTACTCTGCCTTGCCACTGCTGCTGTTAACGTTTCAGGTGAATGTAAAAAAAAGAATATTGTGGTTTGATCTGAAAGGTAACAGTAGACTTTCTTGGCCTCTAAACATTGTGTAGTGCATCAGCCCTTTTTTGAAAAGTGGAGGATTCCACCTTTTGGTCCAGTATATAGAATTTTGGACTTCTAATAATGGCTTTTAAACATGTCAACATAAAAAAATCTAACTTTATTGAAGGAGCAGTATGAAAATGCCAACTTACCGACCGTCCTTTTGAGGTTAGCTACAAAAGGAAGTCTGTCTCATAGATTCTCTAGTGTAAAAACACTTCAATATGGCAAATGTCTGTCTATTGTTGACTTCAAATTTGATCTACAGAAACCTGTGGAAAACATCATATGCATTGATTAATGCTCTCCATGTTTCTGATAACATTTTCAAGAAGTTGCATGGTCTTTCACTTTGACATTTCAGAGAGGACAATGTGATCAAAAGTATACAATTGCAACCCCTTAGAAGGTCCAGTTTTGCTGTGACCTGAGCAATTAAAACATGTATTTACAATTATGCATTTACATTTATGTATTTAGCAGATGCTTTTGTCCAAATCTACCTGTGTCAGCACCGCAGTTTTCTCAGATGCTGTCTTATAGTTCTTATATTAGTTCTTCTCTAATAGCAAACACTATTTTCTCATTTTTGTATTCGTTCCTCCTTGTTGGCATGGGGTGTTTTTTTTAAACCTACAGATTACTAAAACAAGCCACATATCCATTTTGACTCAAGACCTTAATTTTAACGACGTTGAGAAACTACTATAGTTCTTTTATTTTCATTTTAATGCAGGCTTATCTGGAGAACGGATTTTCTCATTGGGACCCTTTGCCCAAACATTACATGTTTTGTTTTTAAATCTCTGACGCTGTCCAGAACTTCTATTTTACTTCTATTTTGCAGAAGAATTTTGTTCAGATTTTTTCCTCTTTCAATACCTCTTCTGTTTACCTGAAGATAAAAATATTGAATAAAACCAGCAAATCTCTAACATTCCCCCCAACACTATCAAGCATTTCCCTGGAGCATAGATTCTACTTCTCCATCTTTTGCAGATGGCTTGGAATAGACAGGATGCAACTACCATTCCAGTCTTGTTTATACCCTGTTTAAGTCCTGAATAAATCAGGTCAAATTGCAGTGGATGTTGGAGACTGCTGGATGGAAGGTAAAAACCAATATTTCCATGAAGGGGAGAAAAACTCAATGAGTTTATCTTCTGAAATGGTGCAACCTTTCTTGCTCTTCTGTTTCAGTTCCTTTCGATTGCATGAATCATTTTAAGTGCAAATACTTCAAGACTTTTTTGAGTCTCTATTAAAAACACACCCAAGGACACACCAGATCCCAACACATTTTTTTTCCTTCCCTCTTTGGTTTTGTCCAGCTCTGAATCACTCGGCTTGCTTTAGAAATTGGAAGGAACGGTGTGAAGGGAGATGGTTTTTTTCTTCAGACTTTTGCATTCTTACAAATCAATTCCAGCTAATGGTTTTAAAAATCAAACCCTAACCTTTTCCTGTGTGGAGAGTGACCTTAGAACTCCGTTTTGCACACACAGCTTGTACATCACACTTCCTCATAGAGACGGGCAGAGCCATTGCTTAAGGGATTTTATGCCAACAGTTATTGGAAATGTCAAAACAGAGACCTATTTCCTGTGAAAGAAAAGAGAGACTGTGAACGGGGACAGGGAGGAGAGAGGGAGTCAGCGCTGTACTGAATGAAAGCTTCATGTCGGCTTTATAGTCTTTTAAAGCATCCTGACTGATCGGACATCAGACTTGACTGCTTGAATTAGACCATGTCTGTTTTACTTCATAGGAATATAAAGGGTTTAATGTGGCTGCAAGTCTTTATTTGAGGCCTGAAGCAAAGGAACTGAGTGCATCAGCCAAGCATTAAACTGAAGATGGAGCAAAGATGAGAACATATGAAGTCTAATTTATGTACTGGACATACCATAGTGCTATCTTGTAATTTTATATCGCCCTTGTATTTTGAGTGTAAGAAAAGTTTTTAATCCATCAGTTGGGGATTCATTTTATTTCTATTTTCGTATTAAGTCAAAACTTGATATAATTGTAAATATAAAAGGAATTCATGTCTGTCTGTCTCTCTCTTACTCTCTTCCCCTCTCTTTGTCTTTCTTTCTCGCCCTCCCTTTCTTTCTCTCTTTTCTCACCCTCCCTCTTTCTTTTTCACCCTCCCTCACTTTCTCTGTTTCTTTCTCGTCCTCCCTCTTTCTCTCTTTTTCACCCTTCCTCTCTTTCTTTCTTTCTCTCTTCCCCCTCACTTTCTCTCCCTCCCTCCCTCCCTCTTTCTCTCTCTCCCTCCCTCCCTCTTTCTCTCTTTTTCTCACCATCCCTCTCCCTCGCTCTCTCTTCTTCACCCTCTCTCCCTCGCTCTCTCTTCCTCACCCTCTCTCCCTCTTTCTCTCTTCCTCACCCTCTCTCCCTCTTTCTTTGTTTCTCACCCTCCCTCTCTTTCTCCCTCTCTTACTCTCCCTCCCTCTTTCTCACCCTCACTCTCTTTCTTTAATTCACTCTCTCTCCTATCATACTCACTTTTCCTCCCTCACTCTCTTTCTCCCTCACTCTCTCTCTCTCTCTCTCTCTCTCTCTCTCTCTCTCTCTCTCTCTCTCTCTCTCTCTTTCTGTCTCACTCTGTTTCCCTCTCCCTCTCTTACTAAACAGTGCAGACTGACAGACCAGGGCAGCTTAATAAAGCATGAATCCTCCTGGAACCGAGGTTCATACTGTTATGATCCCTCTCTCTCTCTCTCTCTCTCTCACACCCACACCCACACACTGCCACCTCTAGGCCCCCCTAGCAATCCATCACCCGCTCATTCTCCATCTCACACACACTTGCCGAATTACTTCATAAAGCTGACTTCTCGGTGGCAAATGTCAACATGCTACTTTCAAACAATAGTAAAGTTTATTCAAAATACTTTTATTGATGAATCAATTTTTAAAGCATAAAATTACAGGTTGGAATCATGAGTCGTTTTTGCAGGATCCGGACTCTTTGTGGAACATCTGCCACCAGACTCACCCGGCTGTTCACATTTTCTTCTTTGTCAAGCTCACTCCTAACATCACCGATGTTCAGGCCACTGCCAAAGCTGCTCAGTATGGTATTTGGAAAATTTTACGTTTAAGTTTGTTATCCATAATTTACCATTGTACCAATTATTCTTAAAATACAAGTGCGAAGGAAGTAAACTCGTTGTTTTAATTACCAGCCTAATTTGTTTGTTTATCAAGAAACTGACAATGTTACTTTTTTCAAGTGCTGCTTTTTGTGGTTCCAAAATTGTTGTTCCTTTCCACACGGACATGCCCACACACCCACACGCACACATTTAAAGACACCTGCTATGCCTAATGTCTCTTCCCTGTTGGTGCAGGTGGAGCAGATGGCGTCATGGTCTCGGGGCTGATGGAACTGAAGGCAGACGGTTCTCTGTGGCCTGCCATCGGCCGAGGACAGAGCTGCACATATGGCAGAGTGTCTGGTGAGTGTCAGGCACCTCACTGGAGCCATGCTTTTATTTCCTCTGAGGTTTGACGGCTGTTTGTGCCACAGACTAACTCCAATTGCCACTTTCCCTCTAACAGAGTACAATGAACAAGTGTGGGCTTATGTATGCATGCATGTGCTCTGAAAGGATCACTAGTTTGTTCATTGTCGGGCTCTGGTACACAGGTAAGAAAAGGTAAAGATGCTGAATATTTTCACATTGCAATGTTCAAGAAATGCAGAATTTTGTTAAGATCCTTATAGTGGTGGAAAAAAATGTGTGTCTGCATACTTATGGCTGGACAATAATTCAATATTGATTATAACAGTATACATTTTCTCTGTTTAGCCATCAAAATATTAATCGATAGAGAGAGAACAGTGGGTTGCTTCATAGGGGCTTCAGAGTCATGGGATAAAACACTTGCACTTTTGCTGCTTGGGCATTATAACCAATGCACTTTTATTCTTTTTTTTTGCAAACAAAGCTGTATATTTGTCGTCTTTACACGTCTGTAGAGAGTTCCTGTTGACGTAATCTCCTGGACATAATCTTCTGGAAGACCAATCAGAAGCCACACTTTATGACTGATGCTTCTGATTGGCTAGCTTATTGACTCATATCCTATTTAAACTATTGAGACATGCGCTCAGGCTCACAGCAGAAGAGATGCTCATGGCAGTCAGAGTGATAGACTTGCAGAGTTGTCTCATCTCCATAGGTCGCTTTTGGAATTAACAGCTGCGATTTTTAATACCGATCAAACACTCACACCACTCTATATCACATCTATTGCTCTTTTGCTAATTTTTTGAAGTCTTCTTTTTAAAATGACTTTTTTCGTGTTATTAAATATTATGCTTTATGTTTTGTGCCAACATTTTAAGCTATATTAATTTGGAATTTGAATTCTGATCGAATGTTTCTATAATATTTATTGTTGGCATCCAGTGTGTCCTCCTACACCCAGTAAAAAGGTAGGTGCAGGAGGTAGGTGGAACTGACATTTCAGAAGATTTTTCATTGATCTAAATTCATATTTTGTAATAATTGATGCATAATTCATATTGTTTTCAATGCTTTAAATATAGTTAAAGTTAAAAACTGTTTGGTCAAATTCTGTTCAGGTTCCGGTATTATGCATCAGTTAAAAATGTATTAACCCTTAACTTACTCAAAACTAAAAGTTAGTTAAGTAATAACAAGCTATTATTTGATTGAGTTATGTTTTTTTTTAAACAGAACTATTTATTCTTTGGTAGGGCTTTTACTGAACTTAAGTTCATGCTGTAGATATGAAACAGGATCTCAGTATTATTGTGTGATTGCTTTAGCCAGATACTCTCTCCCATTCTCCGTTCTCTGAGGGGATCTTGATGATCATGGCTGGCTGAGTCCGAACAGAACCAGCAGAGAAATCTAATTCCTAACATCCTGTACTTCCTCAGGATGCTCCCAGATTTCATTGAGAGTTACAGCGTGAAAATTTTCCTCCTGTGAATGTGACACACAACAGTTATAAAAAGCTCTCCTCCGCTCTCAATGATACATTGGCATTCTCTACAAAGACGTGAGACAGATGTGACTTCAATAGAATAATGCTTTTCTTCCTCACTCTAAGGAGACTATGCTGATGGATTGCACACTGATGCCCATCCCCGGCCATCTAAAATCTTCTCACGCTGCCTCTTTCTTATGCACATTTTTGTTCTATTTATTGGAATCACATCCAATGAAACCATTTTCATGCTAAAATATAAATTCTGGATCATTTTACTAACCTCATGCGGTTTGTTTTACCAAACACATTCTTTCATCCTCAGAACCAAAATGAATATGCATTTTACTTTGAGAGATTTAATCTGTTAACACTTTTTAAACAATCACTTACCACAAAGTTGTGAAAGCATGTCAGTTAGTTCATGTGACTCTATTATTTAAATAATTTTTTAATGTGTATTTTATGAAAAATCCAGAATTGATGGCAGTGATGATGAGGTTTTGTTTTTTTGCCAAGGAGAAACCTCAAGATGCGTTGTAGGAAGTGACCGATACTGCAGTTCGTTATCTGACCACTTGTGGTTGACTCCAGGGTTGAGCAGGTTCCCATTGACAGCAATGTTGCCAAAGTTTACAGCTAAAACAAAATGTTGAACTCTGGCCTTCAGTACCGTTGAAGTGAGAGCCCGAAGGTTAGCTATTGCAATTTCTGAGCCACCAAATTGTATCTTTTTGACTCAAGTAAACAACACGTTGCCAATAAGCAAATGGCTGATTACTCTATGTTCAATATGTTCATGCAATATAGTTCCAGTGATTGTTGCTGTTGTTTATTGTTTTAACCCTTAAATGATGACTAGGGTCACGGTGTAACAATTAGGTGGAAGAACAAAAATTAAAACTGGAAACAACAGGACACAAAGAATGAGTTTACCAAATCAAATGTGCTTTCTACAATAACATCTTAACAAAAATGTGCAAAACATTTTTTACCAGAAAACATATACACATCCCACGATCAAGAATGGTCTGAAAACATTAACTAACTAAAGGATGGATACCGCCCTCTCCAAAAATCTAAACTAAATAGCAGAAACAGCTTCTAGATAAGCTCTAAACTAATATACACTAACCAGAAACATACTACAATAAGCAAAGCTGGTGCACACCGCTAAACGTGTGTGTATAACAGAAAATGATCTTAAGTGAATATGTATGTCTCTGAAACCCTGGAGAAGATGAATGTTGGTAGAAAGTCTAAACACAGAACTCCTGTGGAAGCAGGAGCATACATAATACAAAGCAGGGGACAAACAAAGAAGCGCAACGCTGCAAAATGGCTCAGGTCGCAACAATGATGTTGGTAACGATGTTTTTGTTTTTTAGTCATGTCAGGTTTTGCTAAAAAAAAGCAATTCTATTGCAAATCCCTCACTTCCAATTTCCTTCTGATAAAATATGTTACATTGCTCAAACAACTCATTATTTTATTGGTTAATAATTTGTCAGAATATTGTATTAAATGATAACAGGTTTCAATTTCTTAGTTGATCATGTGCCATTTTCACTTTCATACATTTCCCTACGCCCTTAAACACACACTTCTCTTCCCAAACACACACAAGGAGAGGATGCCCCAAGACTAGCGGTGTGTTCATTTCAATCACTTTCTCAATAATTAATGTAGATGTAGTTGTTCTCTGTTTGGTATCACTATTGCTACGCTCTTGCATAGTTAATGTCATTTATGAGATGAGGCTTTTTTACATTCTGTGGAAATGTATAAGGGTGTGTTTGGGTTTTTTGGCAAGCTTGACAAGTGTCTGGTTACTGTCTTACCTGAAATTCACATCTCTTACTCTCCCTCTCTTTTTGTCCCTCTTCCCACAATTCCTGAAAAATAAGGAAGCTGTATTTAGAGACACCAACTGGGCTTTTTGTGGTGCTGCATGAAATATTAATCAGGATGCTATTGCAGCAGTATTTTCTGTTAGTTGAGCTAGTCAATGTCATCTTTTTGCCATTGATGGGGAGCCAGTTTTCAGCAGAAAACTGTCCCTCGTGAGAGGGTTTCCATGCATCCCACTGTCACATTGATCATTGCTATTAGAAATGGGGAAAAACCTCTTTAACAGGATTTGCAGATGTTTTGTTTTTAATGATATTTGGGTCAGTGTGTGAACTTTGATTTCGTGTTACATTTATTTATATACATACGTTGTAAGAATTAATGCATTTTTATATTTGAATTCTAAAAAAATATTGCCTGCATTGTGCCAGTACAACAGCGTATTACATTTTCTGCTTTGAGAACAATATATATGTAATGTAATGCAACGTAATGTACTCCTAATCATGAACCAGACTAGCTGGTGAGTTCAGTAAATCTAAGAGAAACTGAGTAGGCAATGAAATCAACTGTTTGTTGTTTTTTTGTCATTTAAGGGTCTGATTTTGCAGAAAGGGTTTCATTTATAAGAAGTAATTAAGAGTTGAAAGGAATATTTTTTTTCAGAGCTGAACTACTAACCTTTTCTGGGGTCATTATAACCACCTCTTATCTCCTGTGATTGTTATTTATACATTTTCTTTAAACATGTACTGTAGAGCAAAAGCAAAAAGTAACAAAAAAAGAATCAAAAACCTTGTTTTGTATCACCAAAAATTGTGATGACAGATAGCAAGAAGACTTTTAGATGTGGTGTATATTTGGACATGTGCTCGTTTTATGTGCTGAGAGAGATTTAGGATGCTGTAGTTGGAACGCAGGCTTCTCTTAACTTGTGCATGTTCTCGTGTTCCCCTGGGAGAGGCTAACAGTATTGAGGATTCCCCTCTGAGCCACTGTCTTCTTTCAAAGGGATCTTTCATCCAAAACCCTACTGTTTTAATATTTGCTTGTCCAAAGATTCCTCCCAAATGAGTAAAGCAAATGATTGTAAAAAAATAATAGAATGAAGGGAAAAAGTCATTAAAACAATTGGAGCACATTCAAAAATTACTTAGGATTTAGGTAGTAGGTAAATATAACCCTAACTGGTTGACATGTTAAAAAGAAGTTACTTAAAATCTCCTATATTACAATGCAATAGTTATTTAATAATGCCAACTTAATAATATAATAGCAACAAGTTGTTATTATTATTATTATTATTATTATTATTATTATTATTATTATTGTTGTTGTTGTTGTTATAAAAAATATTAGAGACCATGTGAAGTGTTTTGTTTTACTCATTACCCTGTATAAAACCCCCAATAATGCATGTATGCATATACGTATGTATGATTGCTTGATGATGACACTGAACCTATATTTTGTCATATTTTTAAATGTATTACAATATAAAGTATTTTAAAAATAACTAATACTACAAAGCCAAGTGTGTTTTAGAACATATTTTGTCTGTGAACTTAATGACAAATTCTCCAAAACCCTCAGAGAAATTGTGTCTGTGTTTTCTAACCTCTGGTGCTCCAATCTCACCTCATCTTACCCACAATTCCTTGCTTTATCTGGGTGCTGTGGTGATAGTCATGCCGAAGGGAACAGAAACGTGATCTTTCTGCAGTCACCTACTCGTCTACTCCTTCAACGCAATCACATTTGATAACCCACATTACAAAAATGTCTGCCTTCTTTCTTTATTTAACCAATCTTTGGAGTGTTTTGACACAGATGTGGTTGCAGCACATGAAAGAAAAGTGGTTTGTGTTCCTCACACAGGTTTGAAATACTTCATCCCCATTAGGGGCTCCTGAGAATTATGTTTTCTTATATTTTGGCTTTGTGTTTGTGTCTGCCTTGATCACTGCTGTAAATTTTACTTTTGACACTATATTAAAGGTGAAATGGTAGAGAGCGCTGATGCATCAGACCGGGAATGCATCATGAGGTGTAAGCCGACAAATAAGAGAGCATGATGCTATGCACAATTACACAGCATTAGCAGGGCTGGAACTGACCAATAGGAGAGCAAAAACAGGTAAAAGCTGTAGTGAGTTATTTTTCGAGAACTGCAGCATGACCATTTTTTTAACTTGTTGCTTGAAATTTTTGTTATTGATTTACTTATTTATATTCTAGTGACTGCAGATGATTTACTCATTGTTTGAAGGCGCTAATGACACATTGTTTAACAATAAATTTAATATTTAATGTGCAAGTTCCATTCATTTCTCTCTCCATTTGTTCACCATCTTTCACTGAGAGAAGCTTCGATCTCATCTCTGACCTAAAAATTGAAGCACAGCAGTTTCACGCATACAGGAAATGTGTGCAGCCAATGCATGCAGGAGATGCATAGGTGTGTAGAGTTCTTTAGGTATATGGTTAGAATTGCTTGTTTTTAATTAGATATATGAATGAGCTTGAATGTCGCTTGAATTTGGCCATCAGATGGACTGGCAACTAGCTTTTATAGCTATGTTACTGGAACCGTAAGATAGACAATTCAGGTTTAAAGATCAATTAGGTCAATTTCACTAAAATAAGATGACAATAAAATAATCAAATAATGCTGTTCACTTTTGTGCCAGAGAGTGGCATGCGAAACTACCACAAACTCAAACATTAATGGAAAATTGAAACATTAAACCAATATCCCAATCTTTCTTTTTTCCTTTTTTTTTTTTTTTTTTTTTTTTTTTTACTCATCATGCTCACTCAGACCAATCAGACAATTCAGGAAAGTTCAGTCAAGGCATGGTTATTTTATTCATATGGCATATTTTCATACAAATTAAAAAGACGATAAAAACTTATCATAGAAAAAAAGATATGTATAAGACATTAAAATGCATTTAGTTCAAGTATAAGTATCAAGTATAGAACCCACTCGAAAAGGTTCTCACAATTGCCTAGTGTAAAACTGGAAATGCCATAACTGACTATAACAAATGTATAATGTTAGAACACTCAGTTTTAACATCAATGATGATTCAACCAAAGGCAATTCCTCTGGGTTCAACAATCTGGTAAAAAAAAAAGAAGCGATGAAATTAATTCAGTTTTAAATTGGCCATTCATTAATGCATTTGGTACTTCCTGGATGTTTTTGTTTCATGGCTATACAATGTATGTATTTCAAACTGAGGTTTTATTTATAGAATGATGTGCTTGTGATTTCAGAGCAGGGTCTGTCCTAATTGGCATTATAATTCGATTAGAATTAAATAGGTGAGAGATTGCGTACAGGTTAGTGTACATGGCTCTGCATGTCTCAAAGTAATAAGTAGTAGTTTAGGCGTTAATTACAGCATATCATCCACCCCCATACCTTACATCAGGGGCTGATTTTATTAACCACAAATACTAGAAAGAGCTAAGTGCATTAACTTGTACCGTAACTTTTCAGATTCCTGCATGATGAAGCTTCTAATAGCTGGCTTAACTACATGTTTTTTGTTCAAATCTGAATATAATGTGGAGAGTGGTTTTTCAGGGTATTTCGGTGCTTGGTTGAATGCTATCTAGAAAAAGATGTGTTATTGTATTGACTCACAAAGTAACTTTTAAAAACTAAAAATGCATATTTAGATTTTGTAGTCAAAGTTGCTAAACCAAAAATTAGAGCAAAGCTATTTAACTTAAAGGTAAATGTGTAGTTCTGAATAAAATACCATGGAAAGTTCGAAATTACATTATGGGTTTTTCTATTGTGCTTTGAATAATTGTATTAATTTATATTTGATAATAAACACCAAGGATTCAAGATAGATGTTGGAAAATTAATTTTGAATAGGAATTATGAAAAAACTGTACCTGAAAATAATAACCAAAACTGCATCATACATTGTGTGATACTGTATTTAAAACAATCAAATATTTTAGGTATTCTAACTAGTAAATATTCAAATTTAAATAAAAAATGACAGTTTTGTGACATCTACTTTGGTTGAGTTTTCAGGTTGTGGCACATATTGCACTGTTTTGTGCTCTTTCCACATTCGTGAATCAATATTTGAGTTTCCCAGTGGTGCTTTGTGAGTCTTTAAAGGCAGCAGAGGTGCTGTAAAAGGACATTTCTGCTGAGAGCGTCACACACACTTCACAGCATGCACCAGATCTCTGAATTATGCATTAGTCCCTGACCACTCGATCGTATGCCATAATACAGAAAGAGCTTCCAAGTTCCAAGCTTGGCTTCCTGCTTTGTGAAAGATCTTTATTCCACAACCCAAAATATTGTTGTTTACTCATTCACATAGCATTCAACAACTAAATGTTTCAGTAAGATGTTGAAAGCTGTAACAGCGGTCCTTGTTATTTGAAAATTAAAAAGAACAGGAAAGGGAACATTATTTACAACATACCCACCTTTAATCAATAGTCTTTTATTAATAGCCAACTGGAACAAGATAGATTAACCTTATAAGTCCTACTCTATACTTTACACTAATTAAAAACAAAGCAACAGGAGTTAAATTATGCATCTCAGATGAAAAATGGTGGGATCACTAGCGACTTCCACAGTGATCTTCACTTTGAGATCATGAAATTCTGTGTCGTTATACAATGCAGCACAGATTTTTGTGTGACTTTGGCTCTTTGTGGTTAGGTTAAGAAAACGATTGACCCTGCTCAGATATTGACATGCATGTACATTTAGAGCTTTTGGTGTCACTTTCCACTCTCTTGTCAAATATTTTCAAGAATTCTGTTCCTTTATTTCCATCATATTCATGTTCATTTGTTAAATCGAATAAATGTTTTGCTGTAATGCCACCGTTTCATCAGAGAGAAGGTGAACTGATGATATTTCCCCAAATGTCAGCGTTATCTTGCTTCTTTTATTGCATCGTATTTGAATGAGAACATATTCACTCTCTTCTGATACTAATTTAAAATCAAGCTTTCATGCAGAATTCTGATTATACTTGTGCTATTCCAAGCAGATGATTCTTGATAGATAACTTCTATGAATGATCAGGGAAAACTTTGATAAACAAACTTTTATCTTATTATTATTATTATTATTATTATTACAATGAACAATTAAACACTGAATTTACAGTTTTAATGTAAATTTATTATTTGTATCAGGGAACACTTTAAATGGCCCTGGTGGCCTGAGGCCCTGCACATCTTAGTTGCAGCCCTGCTCTCGAATGCTTAGTACTCTAGTTTTAGAAGGATAAAACAAAAATGTCCTGGACTCAGAACCTCCAGAACCACATTTGGTGATCCGAAATATAATCTATATGTTTAATTTATAAATATAATTTATATGTATCTAATATATTTTGCTTGTGCTGTTATTACACAAAAGTGGCTTTGCACTTACAACGCTTATAGCACCTGTCTAGATTGCTCAAATTTCTTTTTTGGAGGAATACTTAAGCTGTCTTTTTTTCTCTTAGGAGTACCTGATAAGGTTTATCAAAACTTAGATTTAAAAAAAGATTTACAGTCAGATGTTGGACTTCTGTGATAATACCAAACTAAAAACTAGAAAGGCCTGAGTCTTCCTTTGGATTTGGATTTTTCCCCAATATCTGCTATACAAGAAATTCATCCTTCATCCTTGTCCATTGATCTTTGTTTCAAGTCTTTACGATATACATTCACAGTTGACCTCTTTACAGAAATAAATATATAATAATAAATATAAGTTGTACCTTATTTTTGACAACATATGCCAACATGTTGTTTGTATAGCAATTTATGTAAATGTGACAATTAAAATTTAAAAAAGAAACATGTTAACAAGAAGGATAAAATGGTCTGATGTGTTGAGTTTTTTGAGGCCCCTGTTTCTTATTTGATATAAAATCATCTTGGCATAACACTAAACATTAAAGGATGTTTGAAAGGGGTAGGTTTAGTACTCCAAATTTTGTACAGATCCCAAATCACTATTTTTAGAGATCACACATTTGATTTTAATGATACTCAATACAAAGATGAATAAAATTATTTTCACTGAATAAATGTTCACTTTGAGCAGTAGTCATGTGACAGAGTGTGTGTTGGACATCTTTATCATACCTTGCTTTTGCTCTCTTGCTTCCATCTCCATTTTCACCTGGCCTTTACTTCTCCACGTATCAGTTCCTTTCATTGCACTGACTGTCAATAACTTGTGTTTGTTTGAAACAGGTCCACTGCTATTTATATATGTTTGGTTTAGGGAATATGGGAGTGTGCACTTTAGAGACTTCGGCAGGATGTTCATTATAGCACTATAGGTCAGGTCTGTGTATTACTCTAATTGCCTCTTCTTGAACATGTTTTTTTTTCTCCGTCTGAGCTCAGGGTCTTCCTTGAGATCTTCAACATTCATCCATCTGCGCTCAGAATTATTTATGGGGTAGTGGGTGTGGTGTTGTAGTGTTAGTAAGCTCTGCAGTCTGGCTGAAGATGAGAAGCTTTATCCCTAACACAGACCCTCTGGTCACTCAGCTATAGCTTTAGAATGTCTGACCATTAAAATATACCACACAGGAGGTGTTCAAAATAAGATAAACAGGGCTTGGAGACAATGTAGTTCCATACGTCAGTTTTGGTAAGTGACTGAGCAAATCTCCAGCTAGAGTGTTCTTTAAACCTCATTTTTTAATAATGAATATGGACTCTTAGACAAAATAATTAGTTAATGTTTCCGAATGGTTGATTTCATGTATGTATAGTAAATTTTTTATATGGCATGTGGAGTTGCCTGTTATAGTACTTTTTTTTTTACTGAATAAATACTGAATTTGCACCATGTGTGCAAATATGTTTTTGTTTTTTTTTTACTCAAAGCTGTAAAGTTTGGCATTTGTTAACACTGCCGTCAATGGTAATCTGCTCAGCTCTGGAGTCTCTAGTCAGATGACGAGCCGCAGTTCAGTCACTTCTCATCGCACATTGGGAAAGTCTCCCCTTGATTTCAAGTCATTTTACTAAATTTTTACTTAGCATTTAAATTATACAGCTAATTTGCTATACAATTTAGCTGTTGCATCAGTCAGTCATTCAAACTAGCTTTAGCGGGGTTTTTTATTTTATTTTAAGTAATGTTTTGAATTCAGTTTTTTCTTGTCTCCACCACAGTCTAGTCAGTTTTATAGAGGAAATGTAGTTTTTGTTTAATATGTGGTACTACTCCATACTAGCAGAAGTCATGGAGAGGAGCTCATCCTCTTCTATTATAATTAGAGTTGTCTGTATTTCCTCCAGTGACTTTCTAATTGAAATCTCTGCATTAGATTTGAGCGTCAGCTGGCAGACCTGTAAAGTTTCCACTCAAGCTGAGAGGATTGTGTGTCCCTTACAGTGTGTCCCTTCAAATTGCATTTAGGACAAAATGATTCTTCATTTAATTGATTGATTGAACTATATCTATTCTAAATGCATAATTTTGTTAAGCTATTGTGTACTTTTGTTGAATGTTTTGCTGAGAGGTTGCAGATGTTGTTGTTCATGAAGAAGAATAAAATGGTGGGCAGTTTGTGTTTTTTTGGTTTTGAGTTTCTCCGTGTTGTAGTCTCATTTATTTTAATGTGTATTTTTAATTGTAAAGCACTTAAATGTGTCATGAGTAAACATGCAAATCTACATTTTTAATTATGGCCATCACATGTTGAAAAACAGTGATGACAAGCAGCATATACGATTTACCACCTCTGTTTGACTAGCTAAAGATGTCCAGAGCCGCATCACTGCTGTTTCCTTGTCTACGCTCATCAAAATAAACCTGAACTTCTGTTGAAGTCTACTTGTTATTTTTTCTCTTTAAAAGACAAAAGCTATGTCTTCTTTTAAAGTCTAGAAGTTGTAAAGTCTGTTTTGAGGTTGGACAGAAACGCCAGGTTGTACTGTTTGTTACAGTTGGGTCAAATGTTTAATTCGATGACAACAATCAATGCTGCTTTATTTTCAAATTCGGTACATAATCTTATTCACAAAGATTATGTAGCAGACCAATGCTCACATCCCACATGAAAATTGATGTCTAATGTTTAATAATAGGTCAATGATGTAGACACACAGCATATAAATATTTTTTATGGTTTTGAAAATGAAGAGATATTTCGAGGCAAATCTTTCGAAATATTGGTTTGGCTTCTTTCTGTGCAAGCTTCATTTTTGAGGAGATGGTGTAGTCAACGATGCATGCGCATGTTGCTCGTGTGGCGAATGATAAATGTGCGTTTTGCATTTAGACTACATTAGCTACTGTTTCACATGCTGTCTAATAGACATAGAAATGCTCCCATTAAGTTTTCATGCTTGTTCACAGATGCCGTTTCCCGTTTCCTCCATGCCATTAATAAGGGTCATTTAGCGTGTGTTAGCGATCACCGACCTGGGCTCTCTGTCTTTACTGACACTAGTGCCAAATGAGGAGAGACAATGTCTGTCGCTGATCAATGGTAGGGAAAAAGAGCTGGCGGTGAAATGAAGTTAAATCTAATGTGATAAACGGGCCCGTCTGTCAGCAGGATCCGATCAGAGGTTTTAATTTTATTCAAGACAGCACGGCTCAGGTAAATAAATAAAGGGTGTTATGTGAGGAGACACTGCGCTCCCTAGAGAAGCTCTAGAGAAGCATTGATGCATTCGTGGGTGGGAAGCTGTTTGACAGAGATTATTTATGGCATGGTTATATCGTACATCTTATTGTATTGTTTAGTATTGTATTGTATTGTATCGTTTGAGTTTAATTTTCTTAAGTACAAAAAATGTTTTTGCTCTTTTTATTATTGTGCTCAGCTCCAGCCTCATGTATTGTCTTGTTCTGTTTTCAACCATAATCTTTATTCAAAGTTGATTTTGAGATGTGTAAATTTTTGTGGTTGTTCTTTGCTTCAATGCAGGAAATACAGCTTGGCCTTTGTGAGAAGTCTCAAATAGTGGTTGATTTTCCTATCGTGGTCTACACTTCCAACTGGTAAGGAACCAGTATCTATAGAGCTTGTTTATTTACTCAGTGAAAATAAAAACAATAAAAAAAATTGTAGTTGAAGCATTCTATGTATTGTACTTCTATAAGCACAAAAATTGCAATATGGAGTTTTGGTAGACCTTTTTAATAACTACAGAATTCTAATCATTAATTAAGCATCAGCAACTTGTGTTTAAATCATTTATAAAGCACTGTTTCTATGTTAATACACATTTGAAAGCATTTTATAAATATGACATTTAATGGCTTAATACTGGTTTATAAGCAACTATATGATATGCTTAATAACATGAATTTAATTGAGGGTAAGGTCAACCTTTAGAAATATAAATATTTATAAACCAGTTAGATGGTAGTTGTTAGTGATTTATAAGATCATTTAGAACATGTTTATTATAAATGATTATTAAATTATTAAAAAGTACATTCATACTTTTATGTGTAGTTGTTTTAGTGTGTTAACAGACTTCGCAATATATTATGATATTTGGTTTTGCTCTAAATATTTTATCTATACATATTTCAAAAAGAAAATGAATATTAAATATTTAAATCAATGCATCAGAAGTAGTGTGGAGTCTTTTAAAATGGCTGTGTTGAATTGGAGTATAATTAGAGTTTATACACGATAACAAAATATTGCTTTAGGAATATTTTACAGCTCATTACAGCCACAGTTCTAGACAGTCAACATCAGTTTTACTAATAATCTACGAATCTCAAGTCACTCACTACATTGAGTGAATTGTATTGTATACTGATTCAAACACACTTGTAACTGCTCTGTACATTCACTTGGTGTCTTTATTTAGTTATTTTATTGTGACTAGTGAATTAATTACGATTTCATGTATTCAAGTTAAAATGTAATGCATGCATATTATTTGATAGATAACAATTCATAAAAATGTTAACCTCTCATCAGAAGATTTAATGATAGGTGTTTGTTTTTTGGTAAAAAAAATATTTTTCCTTTTTTTGCAATGTGTTTGTTAATAAAACGTAAACATTGAATTAATTACTGTTTTCTGTTGGCACAAAGTACGTTTAAGTGTTCAAAAGAGATGATAAAATGTAATTGTTGTAATTATTCAAACTGTAGTTACATATAGCAACACAAAACACTTGAGGTAAGTACCCTGTTGTGACTCAGATTTCGCACCAAATCAGTAGTTTTGTGTCAAGTTGACCTTAACACAAAACCACACTTCGAACACTATTGCAATGTATATTCTATAATATCATATACAAATTCAGTGGAACGCCATCAACCATAAGCTGCTTTTTTGCCATTTTTACAAATACAAAGGTGTGAAAGTGAACGTAAAATTTCCTCCGGAGTATTTGTCAGCATTGTCAGTACTATTGGCTGCCCTAGATACCACACTGCGGTGTGTAAAGTTGATTTAGAAAACTCAATCCTAGATGACATACAAAACAGCAAAGTAAAATATTGAAATTGCAGCTCAAAGTGTCTCAACTCTCCACATCATAGTTGGAGAGTAATCAAACTGAGGCAGGAGATGCAAATTGGAAAAAATGCATCAACTGTAAAGACTGATTTACTCTTTCAATAATGTGTTTCTCCTCGAACCTGAAACACTTGAACTGGTGAATGCAGAAAAGAAAACTCTTCACATCCCATCCTTTGAGTAAATATGGAAATTTAATTACCAGAATAACTCCGACTCTTGATAGAATCGGAATGCTTTCAATTACAGATCCCCTGCTTTAAAAAGCCCTAATTTGTATTTCATCAAACGCAATATAATCACTTTTGGTGATGCTTTCTACTTTAAAGACGTTCCTATGAATGATGAAAGGAAATGTGGTTTTGTGTTCATATTTTGGGTTTAGTGGGGGATTATGGCTTATATCGAGATGATGAGTTTGGGGTGAACACACACTCTGATTCATGTTCATTTTCAAACAAATTAAAGCATCTGATGCTTCGATTTTAATTCGTGTTGGACTGAGGATTCAGGGTAATCTTATGTGATTATGGTTTTAATTCAATTCTGTTGGTATTATTGTATTGTTAATATTTTCTTTGAAAGACTATGGTTTACAGTTTTGAGATTAACAGTTAAATGTAAATGTATGTGACTGAAACACTCATCAGTATAAACAATAATTACCTTTAACTTAACAAAAGAAAGAAAGTCACGCTGGCGGTAATTGTGTTTACTGTAGTTTTTGTTTTTATATTTACAATTCAGATACTTTCACTATGATTAGAGAAGATGCAAAATTTCTCTAATTGATGACTAAATTCACTCTTCAGCAGTTTTTTTGTTATAACACCTCAATAACGTTAATCTTTACAACAAGAGCACAAAAGCAATGGTACACAAGAGAATGGGGAATGTAACATAATTAAGCCCACTAAAGGTTTTATCATTATTAAGTCTCAAAATGTTCAATATCGCTCATTCTACCTTAACCACATTAGTTACCTTTTTTGGGGGGAAATAATCGCAAACAAGTCCCTGTATTTCTTTTAATCAAATCAAATATTCGTATGTATTGCAGTCCATCTGGCCAATGAAAAAGCCAGTGATGCATTAGGGGAGTTATTAGTCTTGTGTTGGTTCTTTAACTGTTGGTCTACATGTGTTCTATAAATAGTTAGCCTAAATTTAGTGAATCTTTATGTTCATTTATCAGGCAAAAATAGTTAATAGTGAATAAATGTAATGTTTTTTTTTCTCTCATTCTGTTACTGGATGTTACAGGACAAGATGATTATTTTGTACCCCAGTGTTTCTGTGCATAGTAAGAATGGCTGGTGAGAAAATGTGTTGTCTTGTAACTTTCGTCAAACTCTGGTCAAGTATGGGTCAAACCAGACCTGAAGAGTTTTTGGATTAAGAGCGGAGGAGGATGAAAGAGTGAGCTGTAATTTAAGCAGTTGCAATCAGAGAGACTTGTCATCGGACTAAATGGTAGAATCAAACCCTTCGAACATCTCGATGTAAACTCAAACACTGCAGGCTTTCATACTATTGTTTCTAAGCAGACGCATCGATTTCTCCAGCACATCACAAGTATTCTCCCAAGAACAAACACTTTGATGAAGTCCATTCATATCCTGTATTGATTCTGCAGATTGAGGAGTGCTGAAGCTGTAGAGTTTTGACTTTTCTCGGGTGTTGATGTTTCAGAGCCTGATTTATCCTTTTATGAACAAACAAAGACAGTCTTGTAGTTTCTTATTTTTGTTGTTAAGTAATCGTGTGCAAAAAGGACAAATGTGTCCATTCAGATAATGCATTACATGTAGGAGAGCTTTGAAGCCTTCAGTAAAACCATACCTCAAGTTTTTATTTCTTGACTCTGCACATGTTTGATGACAGCATGGATGCTCATCAAAGCACTAGAGGTCACATAACATGTCAAATTCAGATTATTTTCTCTCTAGTTAGAGATCAAGTTTTTTCCTTTCTCCAATTGGTGAAAAAAATGCACTTTTTAGCAGTTTTTATGACTATGGAAGCATACAAGTAGTCTCAAACACTTCAATATTTTTCATTCTAACTATTTTTTAAAACCACTTAGCCACTTTAATTTCCTGTTTTGGGAAAAATTATGCTAAACAAGTTCCCAAATTAATTCCGCAAGGATTTTTTTTCGATGTTGCATCAATTATTGTGATCTATGGCAGTCCATCTGGCCAATGAGAAAACCAGTGGTGCATTATGGAAGTTATTCATTGTGTTTTGGTAGTTTTTTATGTTGGTCTGTATATGTTCTACAAATAGTTAGCCTATATTTATTGAGTTACCTTTTATAAATGGTAAAGTTGCTACTAATTGGGAGAATTTTCTGGTAGCAGATTCATGTAAAGTCACAGATAAAATGCATTCATGTTCCTCTCCCTTTTTGTTGAGGTTTTGATGGATGAAGCATATACTGTAAAACTTTCATTGATATGATAAACAGTTAGTCAACTTTTCTATCAGATGTCAACTTTGTCTTCATTAGAGCTAAAACATTTAGATCTGGAAGGTTTCCAGTTTTTGTGAGTGAGTGTGTGTTATTCTACTCCAGCTAATCTGATCTGCTCGTCGATCGATTCTCTTTGGTTGATTCATCACTGAATACAGGGCTTGAATAAAATTTCATGTGTTTGCTGTTTGAGCAAAATCCAGAGGCTTTTAGTTTAGCATTTTCAAATGATTTAAATAAACTTGCGTAAATATTTAAAACATTGGAAATGATACAATGAATTAATTTCACATATGTAAAAATGTTTCTAAATTTGTTTGTGGTCTTTATTTGGTGTCAAGTTATCAAAGCATAGGAGTATTCCTTAAATATACTGTTCACAATTTCGTTGAGAAACATTTTCTTATTGTATACCTATATATTATTGTCAATGCCCTCGTCTATTATCGAATTCTCCTGAGTATTAATTAGGATCCATGGCAAAAATATATCTTTGTTTTATAGTATTGATATTTTTGCTTCATGCTGTGTTGGTGAGTTCAATGACTTTCATTTACTGAAACCACACTATCACACATAATAGGATTGTGCTCTTCAGACAGATTTTCCTTAGTCAAAATGATATTGTAGAATATCTGTGTTTTGTTGTTGCTGTCAAGAGATCAGGGGGTTCCAGTTGTAGTTTGAAGAGAACAGCGGAGCAGTATTTGACTGATGGCAGAGCAGGCCTGATCTTAATGATTCTCACTTTAATTTGGCTTTTTGGCATGAAAACTGTTGGAAGCAGCAATAAAAGGTCTCATCTGGATCTGAAAATTACTTGCTGCACCAGAAAGCTTTAGGATTGTGTCATTTTGTTGCAAACTGGTAAACATTTCCATGGAAAAGAGCAAAACTTTTGAAGAGAAATTATAGTGTGCATTTCTCAAACAACATAGTTTATGGAATAAATGAGGACATTAATGAAGAAATAAAATCATTTAAAAATTATTTACAGATACAACATCATTTTATTATTTTCCTAATATATTTTCATGAAAGAATCCCCTTTTTAGTGTGTGTGTGCGCATGTGCATGTGTCCACTGTCAAGGTATGCTGCTTAAAATAAATAGTAAGTTCAGAGTAGAGTAAAACAATATTAAAAAGTTGAAGAAGAAATAAATATGTTGATGTACAATGTAATGTAAATTAAATAAATATTCTCCTGCTCAGTGGTGTTGCCAGCCTTGTGCCACTTGCAAAATTATGTAGTCAACAGAGTGTGATCCAGCCTATAGTTAAATTCAAACATGACTTTACCTCAAACTATCTAAAAGGAAGGACAACACTAATATCATACGGCTGAAGATCACTACTGCAATTGTTCCAAGGTTTAAAGACCTAAAGTTTCTTCCCAAAGATAAAAGTTTATGGCCTCTTTAGACTCTAGTTTTCCAGGAATCTCTGCTATTAACAGCTTGCTTAGTGAAGCCTCATTCCTAACGGCCAACAAAGAAGAGAAGCAAAAAGTTAATGGAGAAAATTGATGGTTTATTGCAGGTATGTTGTTTACATGACAAAACCTGTTACAAATTAAACAAATAATTCAATAAACAATATTTTTGTATTTAAATAGTTTATTTGTCTTCAATTTACATTAATTATTTACATTTTACAATTATAGATTTAAAAATCTATAGATTTATAGATTTCAGTTGTCAGTACGATTAATCGCAAATTAAAATAGTTATTTTTTTAATCACTTGACAGCACTAATATATATATATATATATATATATATATATATATATATATATATATATATATATATATATATATATATATATAGTTTAATATTAGAATATCTGAACAAGATATGTTTTTTAAGTAAATGTGCTGTGAAAGGTCTTCTGTTCAAAATAGTTTTAACTTAAAATTGTAGTCAGTATTAGAATTGACATCTTTGTTTTATCTCCCAAGTAGACAGTATTGAGTAAGTACCTGCTTCAGTGGCTTGTGAAACACATTTACTTCCAGTAACTTTCATTCAAATCCAGTCTTTTACCTAAAGGTCTAGAAACAATATAACTGGGCCTTTCCCAGAATGTGATGCTCAATCTGTGTGGATAAAAAAGCACAAGAGCTTCATGCATAGTCATTGTAACATTTGGATGCCAAACTCAATCTCTTTAGGGGAAGGAGAGATGGTCCACGGCTAAATGCCAAGATTTTTATTGCAAGAAATAAAAGAGCAGATAGCAGATGAGAAAAAGGAATAGAGAGAGAGAGAGCGAGCGATCTCAGAAGCAGTTCAAATCAATGCAGCAGCGCAGATAAAAAGGAGCTGGCACCTCGATCGCCCAGAACCTGCTTAGAAATTCTCACTTCTGATTTATTTCAAGACTCTGCCACATTAGAGGCTAAATACTGCGGCTCCGGCAACTCTTTGATCTTTGGCATCAGATGAGGGACAGTAATGGCCAGTGAATCCAGTCACATACACACACCAGCTCGATCTTAAATCCTCTTTTCATCATAATTCAATCTTTTATTTATTTTTGCTACAAGCCCACATGTTTGCTTGCATCCAATTTTTGGCATTGAGAATGAACTTGTTTTATGACCAATTTTGGACAGTAAAAACTGAAACAAATGCCAATGTAGGTGTTTTTAGATTTCAGATTTTTTTATTGGCACAACTAAACTGAACTTAGGGGCCATTTTATTACTAATAGTACAGTGTGTAGGAGGAATTCTCTTATGCAGTGTAATGAGAAGTTTATTTAATGTTATGTAATACATGGATCTTACTAGAGAAAATATGATTAGTTCACTTGAGTTCAGTCTTCATGGGTGAATCAGGAGCCTTGATATCCAGACGATTTATGCCATCAGCATAAAGAATGAGCTTCATCAAACATGAGTGACTGTTGAGGAGAAACTGTCTCAAGTTCCTAAGCAGAGGGTCTAAAACAAAAATCCAGAGCAGCCCAAAAAATATTAACGCACATCTCAATTTGGATCAACAAATATGTCGATGGAATAGTTGTCAGAAATCTGGACATCATAGAGAAATCACTATGCTATTGATCGAGACTCTTAACTTCTGTAATGACCCATCACTTGTTTAACTCGTGTCAGGCGTCGCTGGGCCCATGGAATTGTCTGTGTTTAATCAAGATGACATTTCATCTTACTGAACTGCACTCATTCAGAAAACAAGCATTACATTTGGTGAATACAAAATAGAAACTAGTACTTTGTAAAGTAAAAAAAGAAATGCGATGGCCTGGAAAAAGCCTGTTTTCTGGATGAGCTCAAGTGTGGGATTTCATTTCTAAATCTTCTTTGTTTTTGCCTTCAATACTTCTTTCTCTACCCCTATCTCTTCAGCACCTTATCCTGTGAAATATTTTCTGGTGTCTGTGAGGAGGAGTACCAAGATTGGGGTTTGTAAAGACCTCATTCGATTCCAGTTGCAGCCCCCTCATTTCTCACCAGTCGTAATTAGTCTTGTCAAAATGTTTTTTCTTTCTATGCAGGGATTGAATCGAAAGAACTACAAGTCACTTTTTTATGGCTCTGGAAAACCTTTTGTGTTTTTGTACCACTGTGTTTTATAATTAGTATAATCATAAATGTAACTCATTTTAATGTAGTACTTTTTAAACACATAATATTTAAACAAAAAACAAAAAAAAATACACCTTGTTTATTTCTATTTTAATGTTAGCTTTAAGTTAAAGATGTTATTAGTTTTTTTGTTTGTTTGGTGCTTGTGATAGATTGGGCTCTGTAGCATCTATATGCAGGACAATGTCTTTACAGAAATATCTTCTGACTGTTTATATAGATTTTTTTTTCCATCACATTCAGAACCCACTTTACTAGTTTGTCTGGTACACGACAGGCCTCTACTGCAACTCGGAGCTTTTCATCCGCATCAGTGGAGCTCTGCAGAGATCCAAGATCTTTTAAAAGGAATGAAAATCAATGCAATAATTGAACCGCTTACGAAAAAGCACCTTTTATCAAAGCAAATCGTTCAAGCTAGTGCGATCATACAGAAGCTGTGAGATCAGGAGGTCTATGTGTGGAGTCAGGAAACAGTCAGGTTTAGCAAAGCAGCTCAATGCTAATCCTGTAAAAGAAGCCTAGTTCTCGAGCTGATGTCAGATCAGCGATAGCGGCAGGAGATAAGCTTGTCTTATCAGCTTCTTTAAGACGCTCTGCGACTGACGTCTGAAGTGCTGGAGACACTTGCACAAAGCTCTAGCTGCGTATCACGGCCTCCAGAAGCCAAGCCGAATCAATGAAGAACGCGGCAGGCTGGAATCTGCCCTGCTGCTAATGAGAGTCTGAATGTGATTTCCCTTAAGGTCAATTGTATTCAGCGTTCCACAGCATGTGCAAGGCTAGTGCCCCGCTTTGATTCGTACACTGACGTTTGCCTTCCCTCACTTCTTTTGAAGGATGGTGCGTGTTTTAATGACTTCAGCTTTTTACTTTTTCTCCCCGTCTGGCTGTCTGTGGTTAAAGCACATGTAAATGTTAAAATACATGAAATGTATTGAATATTATTTGTATTTTTCTGTTGTTTGTTATAACACACATGTCAATGGTTTCTCTCCGGTTGCAAAAGGTTTGCAGAATTTTTTTACAACTGAAATTTTATCTTTTAATTTTACTTTGTGCTCCATCTGCACTTTTTGATTATTGATGGGTGTACTGGAGTTGTTGTTCTATATCTGATCCATTGTGACAGCTGAACTGATATCAAAAGTTAACTGCTTTTACTTAGCTGTAAAATTTGTTGTCAACAGGGTGTCATTGAACCATGGACAATCTATACATCATTTGGAACCACCCTATTGAATGTTGACCTGTTGGGAGTGTGCCCATGCTTTTCCCCAATGTGAGCTAAACCCAAACTATAGTTAACATGGGTAGTACTTGCCGATTAATCTGTAAAATTAAAAAAGTCATATTTGTTGTTTATGTCTGTTAAAAAACAGAAACTTGATTTTAAAATGTTCCTTTGCGCTTGTCAGGGTGAGCTTTGGTTGTTGTACTTCAGTAATTCTTGTGTGGTATATCAGTGTCGCTCCATGTGCAGAAAAATGAAGATATTGTTCTCAAGTTTCTTCTGGTGTATGGAAATGGTTCTGGGTTTTTCTCTTCAAACAAAACACAACCCAACTCTTGCTGTAAAGTAAGTTTGGAGAGTGTGGCTGCTAAACAGGCAACTCAAATCAATTCTTTCAGCAACTAAAACCAAACCACGAATGAAAGGGGGAGTATTGGTAGATGTACTTTGTTTAACAAGATACCAACAGCCTTAAAACAAGACTGTAACTGTTGTTTAAAATCTATTTTATTCTAATATATATATATATATATATATAATATATATTAATATATCTAATATCTATATATATATATATATATATATATATATATATATATATATATATATATGATATAATATATAAAATGTATATTGTTTTCCCCAATTCATCAAAAGTAAATCGCTTTAAAATCGAAGTTGAGTCTTATCTAAGTAAAATTTTTAAGTTAAATAGGTCTTAAATTATTTTTCACATTTTCTGATGCTCTTACTTTTCTGATGTTCATGAAAAACTAATTTGAAGTGTTTTTTGTTGTTGCTAGGGGTTGTCAGAAATTAACATGTTAAAGTAATTATTTTATAGTATTTTTTTACGTTTGTGAAGACTCATAAATGCTCAAAATCTTAAGTGTTTTTTTAGGGTGGCCAAATATTAACATAAGAAGAAAAATAAGTCAATTGCTAGAGATTGAGGAAATGCACATAAATGCTCAAAGCTTTGAGAAAATGTTCTTTTAAAAAATAATATTGATGCTATGGTTGAAAAAGTTTTAGACAATGCACATGCTTATTCAACTGTGCCAGAGTTTGCAAACAAGTCCTGATTTATATAAATGTTTCATGCATGATCATATCAAACATATAGATTAAAAAGTTTCATAACACTGATTACTTATAAAAAATGAGAATTTCCAGGACAATTGGTTCCTTGTCATTTATTGCTTGTTGTCATATTTTATACAGTGGACAATATTACAAATATGCTTAGAGCTGCTAAAAGATGGTGGCATTCTGTCCTGATGTTGCGTGCTCGTGGAGGTGTGTTGTGATACTGTTTTGTTTTTTTTGTTTGACATTTGCCAGTTTTATTTATAGCATGTTGAGAAAGAAAAGGTACTCTATGGTACGTACTGTTGGGAAATGTTGCAAGTCAGCCACAAACTTGCATTGCCCATATACAGACTAATTACAACCAGAGACTCTTCCTGGATATCCTCCTACAGAACAAGATATTGCTTTATCTCAGCAACATAGAGAAGCTGCTGGTATGAATCTGGAATTAGGCTCCCAGCATTTGTTTCTGGTACACTTTTAAAACTAAGAGTCTATTGATAATCAGCAACATGGACAGATTTGAGTTGGGGTGAACTCTGTTACCTATAACGGAACAGAAAAAAACCCACTCAACCTGAATTGCATTGCATTATATTCGAAATCAAATCATTGCCATTGAAAATGCTAAGAGGCCAGTAACTAGGAAAAGTGCTACCCACAGCAGTCGGTGAGCAAAAAAAGTGAATGTCAAGCCCTGTTCATGGCTGTTTTGAAACAGCCTTTTACTGGTGATTACCCCCCTCTCCCTCAGACTCATGTTGTTTTCCTTATTACAGTTCTCCGACATGCCATTAAGGACCTAAATGCAATTCCCATAATTCTGCAGCTTTAGGAGCAAGTGCTCATTAATGCAGCATTAGCGTTAAACCCAGGGACTTGCATCTATCCATTTACTTGTTGTTAGTTCGTAAAAATCCACGTAATAACAGCAGTTGCCAATACACAAGGTGGCCACTTGCACTTCTCTAGTCTTAAAGGTGAAAGAACATGATGGTGCTGCGCTTAGTGGTTATGCTCCCGTGTTCCTGCTTCCTGATGAAGACAAACACTAATGTGCAGTTTAGACCCCGTGAAGGTTAAAGTATTCATGAAGTGTTTCAGATAGAACAAAATTGTCAAGTTTGCATAGTAAAACTCAAAAAACTGTGAAATGTTTTGTAGTTTTTAAAAAAAAAATATAGATTTTGCTTCATCAGTGTTATATCTCCATTTTTCAGTACATTAATTTTCTCCTATTTGTAAATCTTTTTATATAATTTGGATATTTACTGAAATTGAAACATTTTAAATATAAAAAAAACATCCTCGTAAGAAAATGAATGCATTTTAAGGCAACTTTTACTCCTCTTACTGTATATTGTCATCTTGCATGTGCCATCTAAATCCTGTTCCAACGCAAAAAAGGATAAAAAAATTCTGACCTAAAGCAGCTATTCACCCATTTTAATGCGTCACGTTTTATGCTCAACCCTCAGTAATCTCCCTCATTATTTGCACACAAGGAATATTAGTCCGCATGTAAATGAGCAAAACTTCAGTAAACTCTATGTAGAGCAGTGAATTAAAGGGCTTTATCAGATCACAGTCTTTCTTTTAATACACCAAGCCAAGGGAAAAGCTTTGAAGCCCGCATAGTGTTTTCTAGCATGCTAGGCGCGACTTCTCAGCTTCTGAGAGGCTAACTCTATAGTTTAAATGCTAATACCAAATAAGTGTCTGGAAATGAAGGGATAAAACGACAGAGAAGCAGACTGTGATAAGTGCAAGTCATTTCCATGTCGTAGGGACATTAGTACTGTAATAGAAGCAGCAATAACCATGCTGAAAGACGAGAGTGAAAATGTGGAGAGACGTGCTGAAAATATCAAGGTTGTTTAAGGTGGCAAAATGTCTAAACTCCGGTGACCAAAAGAAAGTGAGACATAATCGCTCCTTAAAATGCTGTCATCACAATCTGCTAATGCTTACTGACCCTTACTCATTTGAAACCATTACATATATTTGAAAAGAGACGCTCAAACTTCGTTGTTTAACAAAAAAAATCAACTGTACTTCAAACTTGGCTTTTATTCATACTGATCATGAAGGTTTTGAGAACCTCTCAATCGCATTATTCAGCATGATCATGGTAAAACATTGATGAGAGAAAATCAATAACCATTAGAGCATGTGAGCAGTTTTAATACAGTTGTGCTCTTCTCTAGAAGTTGAGTGAAATAGTAAATGAAAAATAATATTATGGGAGTCATTTATTTATAGTTGAGTGATCTATAGATGGGTGATCTCCAGAGGGTTTTGTTCAAATTTACTTTTTTCCCCCATGAAAATCTAACCAATTGGCAACCTCTCACTATCCCTCATGAAGCCAATACAAAAGTGTCTCAAGTGCAACATCTCAATCTGCTTGAGTCTGCTTGAGGGGGGAATCCCATTTAAACCTAATTTTAAGTTACGTTTGTTTTGTTTTTTTTCTGTTTTCATCCTGGTGTAAACTCATACTTTTTTACCATTTATTTGTGGAGTTATGACTTTTTACCTCACATTTGTTTGTTATACTAAGATATTAAACTGTGCATAATAAATGAAATGTCCTTTTGAATGACATGTCTTAGAATTTCCGTTTTATCAACTCTGATCAGCCTGTATCCTTTATTTGGTGTTCAACTATCTAGTTGTGATGCCCAGCTAGGAAATGATAGCTTTCTAGTCTCTCATCAAACAATGAGATCTGAGTACAGGTTGAGCTTCAAACAGGACCTTATGAAAGTACAGCTTTGCGTTTGAAACAATGAGATCTTTCAAGAGTAATTGTTTGTGCTTCAATCAACAAAATCTCTTGAGTGTTTTAGCTTCAGACAAAAGTTTAAACTTCAGACAAGATCTCTTGCAAGACCAGGTTTCCGGCTAAAACTATTAAATGTTATGAGGGTAGAAGTGAACACTTCAAATAATGAGATCTTTTGAAAGTAGAGGTTTGCACTTCTAATAATAAGATCTAGCCAGAGTGATGCAGCATGCATTAAAGATGTTTGGATTTAAGAAAAAAGCAAGCACAAAACTATGTCACAAGTCATGCAATTTATAAAATAAAAGCAACATATTGTCTTGTATCTAAGAATGCAATGTGTCTCAACATACCATGATGCTGCTTCTTTATCATGAAGCATGTTATTCTGTACAATACACACCCCAAGCGACTTTTATAATTATTTTTTTAATTGTCAACATTCTGAATATAAATACAAGCAAGAAGATACAAGATGTTTGTAGGATACAATAATAGAATGCAAAAAAAAAAAAAAACGGAAGTTTTCAACAGGAGCAGAAAGAAAAGATTAACATTCGTTCATCAGTTCATCATAATACTTGAAAAACCGCACTTCTTGATGATGTTAAGAGAATAGACAAGAAAATCTATCTGTCTGTCTATCTTTCTATCAAATATTGATTAATAGATTACAACGTGAAAAGGATATTCCTTGCTCAATAGTATATACTGTTTAAGTTAATAAAAGTACATAATATACACAACGACTCAAGCCCACAGACACAAACACACATATGGAAGCTCCATCTGTTGGTGTGTCTCCTTCACCCCTGTGTAGTGTGTTGTTGTATGGTCCCTGACAGTGCGAGGCAAGTCAAGCTTGCTGAAGGCTTCATTAGCATTATAGTCCTGCCAGGCCGAGAGAGCTCCACAGGCCTTTACAGCGCTGTTTACAAGCGTTAATACCCTGCAGTCCAGAAACCCATCTGATGACCAGCGCATACACACACACGCACTCACAGGCGCACACACACACAAACCTTTCAGAGCCTCACAGTCAGAGCTTAGCCATTTAGAAATGGCAGTATAACCCTGACCATAAGCACGATGCTCACTACCTCAACAAGAAAAAATAAACAGAAACCAAATTTTGCTTCACATTCCCGCAAAGTTCACTTTCTTAACTTCAGAGTGTTGCTTCGAAATGAGAGATTCACACAGTCCACAACACACTTTCTTACTTTCTTATTAGTTTTTTTTCCTCTAGTTTGTGTTTGTGTGTGTGTCCTTTGTGTGTGTTTATATATATAAACGCTTGTTGTTTGCTACAGGTGAGCTGTCCATCAAAGCAGAGTCTGACAGCTAATAACATGGTGCAGCTTATCCCTGTCTAGTTCCTCTCATGGCAAACACAAGGGTGGCCAATCACACAGCCCTGGTGTCTTATTTTATCATGCAAAATTAATTATAAATAAATTGGAAAACAAAGAAAGCACTTCAAGTGACATACAGGAGATTTTATTGCAGGGAAAGAGGAGTAAAATCCTTCTCGGCACTTTTAGTGTAGAATTTGTCCTTGAGGCTAAACATTCTGAACTAAAGTAGCATTTCTTTTAATTTAATAGAATTTTAGGTAGTTGATTACTTTAAATGATTTATAAATGTAAATATACAATTAGAAATCGTTCTAAATATACAGTTTATATTTTCCCATACCAATATTTCCCGTCTTAAAAATGTCCGTAATTTTGAAGGAAATTATATAAAACTTTTATAATGACTTTGTTGACTGTGTGGCACCAGTTGTGCACATACTGGTGATATTTTTCTTAAAGTTCTGCTCTAATATCTTTCCGCCAGTTTTCTATCTTTTTACACTAATAACAAAGTGCTTAAAATAGCCTCTTAAACATATATAGTATTTCTTGATATTTTTAAATGTGTTAAAATTTACTTTCTTTTTCTTAATGGATACAATAAGATATTTTTTCTCTGGCTTCACTTATCCCTAGGTAAACATTTTTTTGACTTGACACCTGTTTGTTTATATAAATACACTTGAACTTTTTAGTCAGAAACGCTTTATGCCCACAACATATATCCCTAGATTTTAAACCCTTCTTCACATCAACAGTTACCAAGCATTCCTAAGTGAAATGTGCATGCCATATACTTATTCATTTTTGTATTAATACATAATTATTAGTTCATGGTTTTCTTTCCTTTATCTTATCTTCAGCCAGATCCTTTTTCTCCCCTTCCCCGTACATCTAGTCCTTGTCCGCAAAACATGAGTGGTTAGGTGTAGAACTGAGAATATAGATTTAATTTCCAGAAACCCCTACAAAGCCATTCTGTCTCATTGCAAGCTGCAATGCAGCACATGCAATGAATGTTTAGGTTTGAAGATGCAGCCACCTGAGCAGATAATTTGTTTTAAAGGGACTTTAATGACGATATACTACGAAATCCACCATAGCCGTTTTTAAGAGTTTCAGACTCTATTTCAATTGCTTTGCAGGACTTGCACAGTTTCCTTCATTCAAAATGTGAATGTGCTGATGTAGCTATATTTTGAAATAAGGAAACGATGGTTTCTTTGATCAAATATACTCCCATAATCATCGACCAGCCATTTTAAGATAATAAATAACCTGAGAGTAAAAGCCATCTCTCTTTTGCCCTTGTCAGCAAAACATGAATAAATGGATAGGACAAAGACACAGAAAAGTTCCCTCCTAGTGTTGATTATGAATGCATTAATAATACAAATGTATTTTGGGTTAATGTTTTTGACATTGCAAAATCGATTGTAAGGTTGTAGGCAATGGTTAAGGGGGAAGTGTAAGGCTACGAGAGAATAATGCATTATTAGCAAAGAGCTAGTTGTTAAGAGTTGCATAAAATCATCCTTAATGTAATCTTTATCTTACAAATATCAGACAAACTTTTTTTCTCAGGCAAATCAACCATTTTGTCCTTACGGCATTCATTCAAGAGGAGAGATGTTGATTTTTGCAAGCATATGTGCTTGTTTAAGCGTAGAGCAGTGAAGGGCCCTGTGGAGAACAGCTCAGAGCTTGCTTTAGTGCACATGAAATATGAAGAGGATTTACGCTGGGCCACGGTGAAGATGAACCGTTATTGTGGCCTGATTGTCCAACTGCTCAATGGCTGCTTTCATTATCTCACATATTTGACCCTGGAGACGCCAGCCAATCACAAAGACGAACAAAGTTAGAGATTCCTTACGGGAGGTTTAAATGCTACTGTCTGGTCTGATGCTACTTTACAGCTAAGGAAAAAAAAGTTGTAATTTTTAAACTAATCAGATCATGTTCTTTTCCAGAGACACTCAATCATTCTCTCTGTATCCCAATCTATGAATCTTGATTAAAATCAAGAATCCTGCTGTCTCAGGGTTACACCCACTCACCCACTTTTGAGAGACCGATTAATTTGGCTTTTATGTTTTTTGGGGCTATGAGAAGATTTTTGAGAGAAACCAAAGTGATGTTGAAAATATCTCGTAATTAAATAAAGGTAAAAAAAAAATGTTTACCCTCTTCATTCATTGTTCCTACACACTTTAGCTATGAATAAAAAGATAAAGACTGTTACACTTCTTTACACCTCAGTGACAGAAGCAGTTTTATGTTTAAAAGCATGCATTTTTGATTGTCATTGCATTTATGAATAATACATGGTTTTAGCTCAAATCTTCATTATTGTTTTGTAAAAAGCCTGGTTGGAATGTTTTTGGGAAAAATGACCTGTTATTTTTTGTGGTGTGTTTAATGTTCTTTCTCTAACTTCATGATTTCTTAGAGCTTCACCTGCTGTTCACGCATCTTCACCTAAAAATGCTCTGACTGAAGAAAAGAAGTGGTTAGATGGTAGATGAGGAGAAAAAAGGTTGTAAAGTGAGTTTGTGCAGTTCTGGCTTCAAATTAATGAGGCTTGAACACTCTTGAGATAAATTTAGCTTTTCATATTTAATTATAGCACTCTGTAGTGCTTGAGTGCAGATAAATTGTATGATTATTATGGTTTGGGGTTATTTATCGCATGCTTTATGGTTTCTATGGTTTTCCTAATGGCACAAGCAGCTAGGAGTACACTTTCATTTTGGATGTATATCATGATGGTTCTGCTTTGGTTATTATGTTGGTTGTTTGGTCCCATCCTGCATTGATTTGTTAATCTTCTTGAAGCTGGAGGCTTTGCTGCATCTAAGGAAAGCAGAACAGAATGAAAAGTATTTGTAAGAAGTCATTGCCTTTAACCGGGTATTTTATTTTCTTATTGGAAACATGATAATTCATTTAAAAAGTTTAATGAATAAATATGACATTATGAATAGTAACATTAGGTTATTAAGAAATATGACATTTTAGTGTAGTTTAATAAATGTTATGTGATTCACATTAAACATTCATGCCACTTAAATTTTATTGCAAATTTTTTAAAATTTTGTTCATAATTTTAGTTATTAAAGTTGTTGTGGCGTTGGAACAAAGAGTTACTGATATCGAAATACACCTTAAAATGGCATTTCAATGTTTGCTTGTTTTATTTATATATAAAATAAATAAAATAAAAACTATTTTAAGGTCTGTATGTAAAAATCCCTATCATATTTACGATTGGTAATAGAAAGACTTAATCATAATCTTCCAAAATCTGAACTCTTAACCAGACCAGACCATAAAATCCCCTGATATAGCCATCAAAAATTTGTCACAGTCCAGAATTAGCTTTTTCAGTCGGCTCTAACATTGGCTTTGAAAATGAAATAAGTGAACCTATCCAGATTTGTCTCTGAGCTGTTCAGTGAGAGTGTGTGAAGTGTAACAGATCATATTTTCTACCAAATTCTTCAGAGAATGCATTATAACCGTAATCCCACAATCAATGCTTGCCCCCACGCTAATGTCTTAAGCCCAAATTTCAAATGAATATTTTTGCAAATATATTGCATGATTTTACAGTACAAGTCCTTCAAACGATACAAAAGTGGTAAACCAAGGAAAATAATCTGTCTGAAATTATTCCCCGTAACCCACATCAGATTTCATTTCACTTTTTATGCACAAGTGATTTCAGTGGCGCAGCTGCTCCATGAGCCACCAATGTAATATCGATCGTGCGTGCTTACCAATAAGTTTTCTTTCTTTTAACATTAAAACATTGCCATGGGTCTAAAACATCTCAAACATGAAGACTCACCTCGGCATGGAATGAAAGCGGTTAAGCCTGAGCAGATTAGACTCTAAAGCGCTGTGTGTTGACAGAAAGGATCTCATTAATTTTCAAGGATGAAAAAGAGTAGCCACTCGTCAGAAAGCCTTTGTTTGGCGTGTGTTTGTACTTCTCTGATGCTCTAATGATGCGCTGGCACACATGCCATCTGAAGCCCAGTGAATCTGTAATCACGGGGAAGCGTGAGTGAGGGCGCCTCTTCTCTGGGAGAGCATCTTAAAGAAGAACACATGGCACAGTTTGAAAGAAAAATGCATGGCACAATTCAGATTAATTGAGTATGACAGGAAATATAATTGGTTACCTCAAAGAAAACCCAGAGAAATCACACAATCTCATCAAGCATCTGGGTTGGGAGAGATTGACTAAAACTATTGGTCCAAAGACAGTATTGGCCCCACTGCTTTATCTGAGATATGAAACAGATTAGTCATCACAAGCACTATTTGTTGACTCACATTTGTTCATTGCCCGATAAACACCTTTGGACACAGACTTGCTTCCAAAGATAGATCTTACCCATTTATAAAACTTGTGCTTCTGCACTGCATCTTTCATTTCTCATCTGCTACTATATCCATTTCTTGTTTTTAATTGAACTTCTCAGCCAATTAGATTTAGCGCCATCTACATTCAAGTGATAAACTTCCATTGGCTTTCACTAGTATTCAGTAACCTTATTAAACATCATGATTGTGGTCATAACTTAATCCTTGTGTCTTTTAGTTTGATGTTCCAGAACATTTAGAGATCTTTTATTTTCTTTACATTAGACCACAAAGAAGTGGAAGGATATGTCCTGAGAATTTATTTACTTTAAAGAACCTCTATTACGGATGCTTGAACATTATTTTTCATGAATTTGAGCAATAACCCTTTACATTCTAAATAATAAAGACCTCCATGTTTATGCAGCATTTTTTATGTACGAGTCAACACAGAGTTGTAAGCAAGGCAAGATGATTTGTATTTAAAACAAAACTATCCAGATTTTTCATGTTTATGTGGTTAAAAACTCCAAATTTGGGAGTGTCAACAATTCATGCTGTTTAAGGATTGTGTTGCTGAAGATGTTTGTGCTCATCTGTGGTTAGATGATGAAGACTTCGGTGCTGAGATATACATGCTGAAACCGATCCTTGGTGTTGTTTTTTTTTGGGAATTTCTACTCATTCTTCATACTTTGTTCTCAGTCTGTAATAAAATGCAGTGAAGTTACTGAACAACACCTAAAACTGCTATTCGACCACAATTTGACCGCTGTTGAAAATTCATGTCATACGTTTTTTAAGTAGATTAAAGCATATAGTTTTTTCAGTAGATAGAATTACTTATTTGACTTCGCTGATCTTGGAAGAGTATTAGAACAATATATTTACATTACTCCAAAATGTATTTAGAACCATGTAAATGTAGTCATTATTTTGTGAAACAATGTTCCAGTATGCCAGATCATCGTGTTTTTTCTTCCTATCAGCTAAGCATGTTGCTAATCTTGAAAGCTTCTTTTTGGATGGTTGGGCAATATTCACCATGTATTCTATTATTCTAATTACTGTAACCATCGATCTGAAATTTAGCTTTATACTCATCAAACACATGGATTTATGCTCATGTCTGGCAATTGGTCACACTATTCTTCAGGATTCGGTTGCTTCCTACATTTTTCCTGTTACTTCCTACAGGTTTGTTTATACACCCCAAATCTGCCTGCACATCCAGGCTTACTTTATGCGAGAATGCACTTGTGAATCCATGGGAAAAAGGCTAGGGTGTATATGTATGTGTATGTGTATGTGTATATATATATATATATATATATATATATATATATATATATATATAGATAGATAGATAGATAACCGATCTTACCATATATTCCCTATATCTCTCTATATCTCTATATATCTAGCTATATATCTCTCTCTCTCTCTCTCCCTCGTATCTCTCTCTCCTATCTCTATATCTCTCTCTCAAAGAAAATTTTGTTCTTACAGCAAAAACTACTTTGGCTAGAGGAGTTAATGCAAGTTTACTTCAGTAAATAACTTATTGAAACTCAGAAAGGTTTTTGCTCCTGAAGGCTTTTGACCTTAAGTCTGAGCTTTCCAAATGTTTGTGTTATTGTTCATTTTACTCTTGTGAATACACTGGCGCATATCAAGCGAGCGATTTTCTGAAGCTAGTGTTTATCGATTTGGAGATGTGCATTAACTGAGAGACATGACCTGCAGCTATACCAGGTGAACTCCTCTCTCTGTCTGCCCCCACAGACTCACACTCTTCCTTCACCTGCGACCAAAGCTGCTGAATCCAAGATTTCAGCTGTTACATTGTCACATAACACCTAAAAATACAATATTTTTATAAACATTGCTGCCATGGTGACTCTTACAGCAGTTGCTAATGATTAGCTCACTTGAATTTTGTTATTGACATATTAATCGGTGAAATTTGAACATGCTCTTCTGCTCCAGCCAGTGAAAGCGTACAGTATTAGGAGAGATGGCTTTGACAGTTTTATTAAAGTATTCTTCTCACCCTCTCCTGTTAAATAAATGTCCATTGTAATTCATCACGAGAGTATTGATGAAGTAGAGAGTGGGTTTTATCACAGCGGTAATTGTTCACCATGATGCTCATTGTCTGTGAGTGGATCTCTGAGAGGAGTTACTCGATATTAATGCTTTCTAATATATAAGTGCATTCATCAGCATAATCTGTCAGCATCAAATAGGTGGCCCATCAAACAAAAAGAAAACAGCATTACTCCTTTGAGTCTGGGAGCTTAACCAGACTCCAGCTAGCGCAACAGTGCTTTTACTGTGTTCTACAAACATACCATTTAGTTTAAACGCACACAAACAACTTTTGACTACTTAAATGATTAAAGTAGAAGTTAGGTGACCCCTTCTTGTCCATATTTTATCACACCGTGATCTTTCTGATATAGATCTTCAGAATCGTTCTTTAAAATATTTTTTAGAAGCATAGATTTTCAGTTTCCATTTTTATCATCCACTCAAAGGCCTAATCTCTAACCAAAAGGATTTATTACTGCAAAGGGGTGCAATTTTTACATATTATGTTCAAGCTTGCTCAAGCTCCTCTTCCTGAATTTAAACATGCTATATAATAATGTATGAATACCAAATATGAGTTCCTGGTGGTGCAACTTTTGTCTGGGTAGGTGGAATCCTTTACACTGATACCATTTCGTCTATGTTTTGTAAATGTAATGGCAGATTGTGTGTGTGCTATTATGTGCGCGCGTGTTTGTGTTTTTTTATAAAGTCATGGGCAGAGATGAAGACATTTTAAGACAATTTAGATTTTACATCTGATTTGATGCTTGAAATGCAATCAGGACCAGAGTGCTGTGTTCACCTGATTTCCGTTTTAAAAGCCAGAAAACGGCAACAGTTTGAACAAACAGCAAATTTGTCAATGTCCAAAGAGGTTCAGCATTTAAATTTCAATGTATGAATGCATTAACAGCATCACAATAAAAGCTGGTAGAAAAAGTTAGACTTGCGTACAATTTTTGTTCAAAACTTGTCTGCTAATCCAGTTTGAATGGAATAAATATAAATAAAAATAATTTCCAATTTAGGAAATTATTTGCATGCAAGAAATGCAGTTCATCTACAGTTTAAGGGAAGATGCATTTGAATCTCCTCAGGATACAGTTGGAAAGAATTGCCAAGCTAATTTTTAAATTGAAGGCATACATTGCATATATAGAATGAATAGTCGTGGACCATCGATCCTTGAGGTCACCAGGGATTAAATGTTGAGTAGAGAAGAGTGATGCCAAGGCAGACTGAACATTTTGTCTGTCAAATATGAACAAATCTATGACTTCATCTCTTTAGTCTTCTTCACTTGCTGCTCTTAACTTATTTTTAACTTGAAGTGTATTTATTTGTATTGATCTGAAGAACTGTATGTTCTTTTTGAAATGCAGAAGGCACCCCAGAGCTTTCGTTAATTTGAAGTTAAAATAACAGAAATCACAAAGGTATATTTTATAAAGCTTCCCTGATAAAATAACAAGATGACCAAAAATCGGTCAAAATATCTAGCATTTGGAATTTTTGCGTATTTAGGTTTGTTCAAAAGAGTTGCAAAATACATCCAAAGTACAAAGAAAGACGAAGGTGGAAAAAAGCGAAAAGATTTTACTTATTCGGTTTAATTAAAAGTGCCAAGATTCCAGACCCTGGCTGTCTCTGCAGTTGAGAGAGGTCGCTATGATGGATGGTCCAGTGCTTCCGAAACAGAAAGCAATCACATATACAAGAGGAGGTGATGTGAAAAGATCATATGAATGGATTTTAATTGAATGGTGCAGGGTTTGTCTCATCACACATGCAGTTGTTTTCCAGAGCATATGATGACGATTTGAAATGCTTTGTTTTGCGTTATAGATGCATTATTGTTGTAATATCTTGTGTGTTCGCCTACTTATGTACTTTCAGTTGTAATTGACATCGATTGCATGGCTGTCCCTCTAGGCTGTAATAACAAATATGGTTGATTTTGATTGTATTAGCCATCTGGATGGGGTCGTTTAGAGAGGCGGTCTACCCTGGTTATATGTGGAACATTTCCTGTAAAGGTCATCTGTGACTATTGCCAGGCATTAGAGATGAAGACTCGCTGTTATTCAACTCAGGGCCTAAAAGGTCAAGTCTGACCACCTCTGTCTCAACAAATACCCAGACTGTCCAAGGGACGCACTATACTGGCATCAAAGTTACTCTTTGTGATCCAGAAGATCAAATACAGGGATGATCAGTCAGGACAGGCTTGCTTGTTGTGAGCATAAATGAGAAGATTCCATGTACAAATTATAAGACTTTATAATAAAATCTGAACAAAATGTTAGGCAATGATTAAAAATAAAATATATTGAATTATTTCAAAGCTTTTTTTAATGCGTAAAAAAAAGGTTTGGTAGTTGTAAATGAATGGACAGCTTGTATTATTTATCATTGAATTCATTAATTACATTAGATAACTTATGGCCAAAACTGGTACTGCAAACTCCCAAAAAAGGCTGACGACCCCAGTATCCACCACCTCCACCCCCAGATGACAGGTTGGCAGATGAATGCTATGTTACTAGACAAATCCATATATTTGATTGTTAATCATACTTATGCTTTTTCTGTGAAGGTTAGAAAACTACTGATGTACAGCAAAAAATTAAAGTATTTTTAAATCTCAGTATTTATGTCTAGCTAGTCTTTGCTAGCTTGTGTTGAGCTTGCAAAAGTATTTGACTATAACGTTTACCTGTTCTTGATAAATGTGCCTACTTCAGCATGTTTTTCATAGTTTTTTTTTTCATATTACAAATAGATATCCTAGGCTTATCTTGATTTGTTTGTAAAATCAAGTTTTTTTTGTAATCATCATGATTAAATAAGGTCTACTGCCATCAGATATTTTATTACAGTTTACATATCACATCATATATTGACATCTTTCGATCATCCTGGATCCTTTCTTAAATCTTGATTTCTCTTTTGTTGTTGTCTTCAACTCATTCGGTACTCATGAAGCCAAACTTCGTAATCTCAAACCAACGTGCCTACATTCCCAAAGTCTTTTTTTTTTAATTGTGCATTTTCAGAATATCTTAGACATTGAAAAAAATGTTTGACACTTTTACAAATGTTTAAAAGGTCGAGCTATATATTTTTTTCTAACGCTACCTCTCGAAGGACCTGTCTTCCCCTGTTTTGTACTGTGATGTTTGTATGGTCTGGGGGGGTTAAATTTTGCTGCATGTAACAGTGTAGTGACCAATAAAGACCTTCATTCATTCATATAATGGTATTAAAATGTAAAGATCTTTTCTCACTCAAAGGGAAGCCATTGAAGTTTTTTCTAAGCTTCTTTCATCAATTATTATTTGCTGACATTGTATACATTAGTGTTCCCTAACTTAGAAAGGAAAACTCAATTTGCTTTTGACTTGAGGTGTTTATTCCTTGAAGGGTATTCAGGTATGTCATATCCAAATTGAATAGACAATGCATTTTGGCTTTGTTTGTACTATAGTAACACAGTTTTAATATGTGCTTATCATTAATTGCACAGATGGAGGATTGCGTATTAATTAAAAGTAGTGTAGTCAGTCTTATTTGACAAGCACTTTTGTAAGCAATTCCCTTTTGTCCTGTGTTGTTCCTGTAATGCAGGTTGGGGTTAATGAAGGCTATGTCCAGAACGGGAGCACATGAAAAACATTTGAAGGAAACTGGAATAATTGAGGTCTCATACATTCACCTTGGAGACTGCTTGTATAGTTCATATTTGTTATGTAGATGCCACATAGAATGAGTTTGTGTTTGTGTGTGTGTTGTTTACAGATGGGTGGAGAAGACGAACGCTGCCGGCTGGTTTGATTAGTCGCTGTGCAGATCAGAGTCTGCCAATAAATCGGCTTGTGTTCTGAAAACGAGGGCCTCCAGTCTCGGCTTCAGGGGTTACAGGTTAGTGTAAATGTTTACTTCCTCATTGGCTGGCTGGTGAGATAATTAGAATGACATTTTGCATGGTTGCTCCCCCTTCTCGGCTGCAGTCCTGGCGCACATCATTAAAAATCAACATGGTATCAATCTCGCAGCCGTGGTGTGAACTCGAGGCCAGTGCAAACGATCATCAGTGCTGTATTAAGCTAGTGAGAGAGGGATGGGGGTGGTCGGTGCGGACATGCCTGCTATGTACTATCACCAGGGGTTTTGCCGCAGTACCCACTTCAGCAGCCGGATATTTGGATAAAATTCTAGTTAAGGTGGACACAGAACAACAGCTCAACTGAGGGTGTTGCTTTTTTTTTAATTAAATGTTTTTTTTTTTTTTTGCCAGCCTTGGAACTATCAATGTCAGTAGACATTTTGGACATTAGCACACATTTAAAATTGAAAATGTTTTTGGATTCAACATACAGTGATACCTCAAGATATGAAATTAATCAGGTCTGGGGGTGGCCTTCGTATGCTGAAATGTTCGTATGTCATAGTAAGTTTTACATGTAAAATGCCTAATCCGTTTCAAGCCACAGGGAAACCACAACAAATTTTTTTAAATAATATGAAAAACCAGAGAAAAATAAATGATTCTTCAATCTTTAAAAGTACACATTATACACTGAACAATGAACATAAATCTAAAAAACAATGAAAACAGAACAAATTAAATGAAAAATAACAACTCTTACCTGTGCCTGAGGAGGTGGTAGGGGAGGAGAACGGATGGTAGCGGAGGAGAGCCATGACCATAAAAATACGCTTTGCCAAAAAAGCAAAATGAAAATATTTACGAATTTAAGACACTAACACGAAACCGAAAGTGTGCATGAAGATAGGGAGATGTTTTACAGGAAGACGTCATGGGGCGTCGGGATGAGAGCAGGATAAGAGCAGGATAAAACACATGAACACACAGCATCAGGGCTGGGGCTGACCATTAGGAGAGCAGGATTATATCCACGAACACACAGCATCAAGGCTGGAACTGACCAATAGGAGAGTATGATACTACACACGAACACACAGTAACAGGGCTGGTACTGACCAATAGGAAAGCAGAACATTTTGTGGTGCGTCGAATGGGTCACATGATGCCCATGTTGTCTTCCACCCGAATTTCAATTGTCGAATATATATTTCTCTCATGCACTTTTTTGTATCTTGAATTTTTTTTTATATCACGAAGCAAAGTATTCTTCGCATGGCCTTTCGTATATTGAATTTTCCAAAACCTGAATCATTTGTATCTTGAGGTACCACTGTGTTGAGGATCTGCTGCAGCTGATCCCATAATTTCATTAGTCATTGTTAAACGGGTGATTGAGCTGATCAGGTCATCCTAGAGGCAAATGGCACTAAAAACCCTTGAGATACATATTCATACTTTTCGAGAGTGTGCATTGAACATCATATAAGAATCCATTTTCTTAGAATTTTGACTTTCCAAATTGATGTTAAGTATTATGTTCACCTTTTTCAAAACTCAAAAATCTTTGAGCCTGAGTTCTCTAATTTTTATGTTCTTTTGGAGTCTCATAAAACTGCCCATAATACTTTTAAAAAGAATCGATATCAACTATAACTTTGCTGGTCATACTTGCTCCTATTTTATGTGCATTTAAAAAGGATTCTTGAGAGGACAGCAAAGTGAAACCTGGGGGGTTTCTTGGACCTTTGAGATGCTCTGAACAGTTAGTCTTTCCTCTTTTTCCAATTTTATTTACTAAATAACTCTTTCTTCAGAATAACGTCTAAAATATCCAGCCCGCCAAAAAATATCTTTGACTTCTTGAAACAAACATAAGAATAATCAATTATCATTTGTCACCTCCTTTGGTTTTGACCATTTGCTTTCAGACAAAATAAATGTTTGTGCACAAATTTAACTGTAGGAGCTTTTAATTTATCCACTGCATAGTTTTCCTGTTTACTATAATTCTCTGGTTACCTTGAGGACATTGATTTATTTATCAGTGGAGCTACATGTCAGTCTGGGCCTGGTTCTATTGTTCTCAATAGGCTTTTGCATGCAGCTTTTTACTCTTTCTTCCATTTGTGTACACTCTGCCAAACGGATGTATCCAAGGTTGTCATTCCTGCTTTCTATAGTTCTAAAATCTTGTCACTGACAACCTCAGATAGCTCTTTGGGCTTTGCCATGGTGGAAAATTCTAAAATTTGATTGCATGATTGCTTGTGGCCATTGTGTTTTTTTATATGTATTAGGATGATGGTTTTATTAACATAGACTCTGAGTTCGAGGGATAGTGATCAAACATGCATTTCCTCTCCTATTAATGTGAATCTGAATATACATTTATTAAAATTATGTATAATCCGAATCACTATTGAAGTTCAAATAGAATCTCTCTCATGGGTACTTTTTTTTCCATTTGACTGCATGCCTATTGATGCTAGACATGATCCTTTAGTCAAAAATTTATTTTTTACAACAATGGTTTTTGCTCAATGTCACATGTTTTCTGTGAACTGTTTTAGAGTCAGCAAACCTTTTAATCCATTCTGCTGACTGGTGTAGCTACGTGGAAACACAGGCAGTGCATTCACAGTTGGCTACTAAAATATTGTCTGAAGTGTTAAGGTGAGTAGAATATTAAACTTTGATATGAAGATCTCTGATAGATCGTACCTTCATTGATGTTATTGATGCTCTGGAAAGCATCACTCGTGTGCTCAGGTCACAGCTGTATATGCTCTGCGTCACTCTGTTTAAATTTGTTTTTTGTTTAGCATGTTTTCCCATTAGCCTTGGCTTTCATTTCATTCAATTGTCTGGAATTCAGCCAAGAGTCAGAGTAGAGTTGAAATGATAATTCACTAGTCTTTTCCTTATTTCCATCATTTAAAAGATTTGTGCAAAATCAGTGTAAATCTGCTGTGTTTACAGACACTTTCCACTCAAATATTTTTTTCTGTCATGTACTGGAATTACTTCTTGTTTGTTGTTCAGAGCTTGCAATAAGCAGGTCCTGTTCATTTGGCTGACTCATGTTTGTTGCCAGTACAATTAAGTGCAATTATTTCCAAATTAAGAATTCCGTGCATTCACTTATTCATCATTATTTATACCTGGTTATTTTTGTAAAAGATTACAGGGGATTTCTGTAGCCTAAGTCCTCATTAGAGGGAAGTTATGGGTTTGAACAAAAGGAGACAGATTGAGCTGCCTGATTCTAAAAGTAAAAAAAAAAAAAACTTTTACCATTTTAATAAATGAGTACCATAATAACTCAAGGTTCAAATTAAATGTTAAGGTTTTTTCTTCATTACATGTGGGAATACTCACAATCTATTCATGATTTCTCTCAAGCAAATGCAGGAGAAATTGGCAGATGAGAAACACGCTTGCAGTTTTCAGATCATACACAAAGTTGAGTATTTGGAGCCATCGAATCCTTGCTTGAGCAGAGAAGCAAATAGTTATTTTACTCTGTATAAAGCAGACTTTAAATCAGAAATGAAATCAGAACATAAACTGTTAGAATTCAAATTGTTTATATTTTAATTGACTTGAACTTGAACTGTGTATTTGAGCCAGGGGGACTATAGTTCCTTTGTCAAAAACAATACAAAATCAGAGATTAAAATTTATTTGTTCAGCTTCCTGACATTTTCAAATGCCTTTGGAAAACCCTGCATCAGCGTCATCATCATCATGTAATCAGATAATACATGACCTTTAGCAAAATCTATTGCAACTAGGGGAGGATTGTGTCTAATACAGATTTATTAGCTTTGTTTGGCACGGTTTGCAATAGAAAACATCGTCTATATATATTTGTGACTTGTTATAGTTTATTTATGTGTGACAGAAAGCCTAGTGAGGTGCCCAAACCAATATACTCTAGGCACCAATGTTCGTCAGGTATTTTTCTAAGACCCGATTTAAAGAATAATAAGTGTGTTATTTTTAAAAAGAATGTGTTACAGTTAGATCCTGAGAAAACACCAAGAAACTTGCTATATGAGATACATTGTGCCTAAATATCGGTTTGTTTTTATAGTTTTTTTTAAGCTTTTTAAATTATGTTGAGGAGAGAGCAAGTCAATTAAAAGAGAAAGCCCAGCTGTGTTATAAAGGAGCAGGAATGTGTTGATTTAGAGTGTTTCTGCAAACAATGCACTCTCAAAAATACACTTCTCAGCCCCTCACTCACTCTGATATTTAGTAATAAAACTCATGGCCTCCACTTTATTCTTCCTTAGCCACAGCTGAAAATATGGAATATGTTGCGATGTTCACATTTCGATTCATTATTTTAGCTCTATATTGAGAACGGTTGCATCATTAAGCAGGAATAGTTTCTAAAATGACAGGCACATGAATTCCCATTTTGCTGCTACAGATTTATAAACATGGATTGAATTCAAGACTTCTTTTAGTATGAAAGTGGTTTAAGTGGTAACCATGCAAGATTTGAAACTAAATCTACTGCATCGTACAAGAAACCTGAGACGGCAAAATTTAGGTGCAGTGAGAACTACTATAAACTAAGCACAGATTTAGCATTTTCTTTTAGTTGGTTCAGAATTCAGTTTCTCTGGAGTCATGTTTGATGGACCAAAACCTTTACGACATCATTCATCAGGAGGGCTGTGATAAACTGAAACATTAGCACAGAGCTGCGTTTTTGTTCCCAACCTGCACTCAATACAACACCAGTACTCTTTCTTCACCATGCAAGAGCGATGCTAGCTGAGAAATCATTGCTCTGACAGTTGGAACTTCCAGGCTGAAGTGACAAATGAATTAGTTTCCAGCACCTTCTCTATAATGGATGTAACTCCCCTGGATCTACAAACAGCCCAGGATGACATCACCAGACTAAAAAAATCCCAGAATCGACCGAGCTGCGCGGCTGGACAGATGAGACGTGAACGCTAAGGTTATGAAGACCTGCCTCTGGACGCTGTCTGTTTTTTGATAATGGCTCTCAGGTTAACAGATGGTTGTGTGTTCTGAACTGCTCTGTATGTTTTGCGTAGCATAGGGAGAATGAGTGTCTGACAAGCATTGTTAAGCGTCTTTGTGAAGCTGTGCTCATGTGTGGAAGGGGTGCAGGCAGGCAGGGTGGGGGATTTCTGAGAGAATGAATGCATTTCTAGATATGCTTCAAAAAAGACACGGTTCCCAGAACACTGCTAGTAATGGAGGATCCACTCTAGTGTGTCATCAATTTGACTCTGAATGTGTTGAGAAAGAGTAGAGAATCTCATCATACTTTTAAAGGCAGGAGTGAGATGAGGAATGACCTGATTTCTGGCTGTCTGTCTACCTATCCTGCTGTCTTTATGTGTGTATCCATTCTCCAATCTTTAAGTTTTATACACATCTATTCATTTATTAGATCTTCAGTTAACCTTTCTTTAAACTTTGAAAAAAAAATCCATGTTTTACCACAGGATTAAAATACACAGTAGCAAAAAAAAAGTTCAACAACTTTCTTGTCAAGTTTTCTTGTCAATGCCTTCAACAACACTAGCCTCTTGGGCACGAGCAGCGGTAGTATTCCATACACTCCACACACTTCCTTAGATTAATGTTTGTCTTTTTTGTAATGTATTTTTAAGCGTAATGTAATTTGCTTCATTTGTGGGTACTGTAAAGACAATAACAAGCAAAAACATAGCTTCTGATAGATTTCTCTTTTACATTCTGAGCTCTGACAATGACTTGTTTTTTTTATCCATGGTTCGATTCAGTACTTCATTTATACCAACATTTACTTCTGTACTCCCTCCAAAAGTTGTATGTGCATCATAGGAGCCCTTTAAAAATAATGATTCAACACCATTCACTAACCTGAAGATGAGGGTCTGCAGGATCAAAGGATTTATTGTTATCATTTGTTTATTTATTTTTTTAAGTTCATGTGGGTGTGCACATGTCTGTGTGCTCATGTTTGAGGGGACTGTGATACCAGAGCTTAACAGGTAAAGGTCAGTGAGATGAGATGGAAATACCAGTGAACAGAGCCTAAGGAGGAAGGACAGGCTGATATTTGGTCCTGCTGATTCAGGACCTTGTGTGTGTTCGTGCATGAACTCTGAGCATTGTGTTACAGTATTTCAACAGAGGGCGCTAGATGAAACCTCTCTCACACAGGGAGATGGACACAGTCAGACTCGTTGATCTCTCTTCCACAGTTCTACAAAGCATTTTAGCACTTTTCAAATCTGCTACCTTATTGCCAGAGTCCTGGAAAATGTCTAAGCGGTTAAATTAATCAGTGATAGTTGTTTTCACACTCTGTACTAATGAGGGAGATATAGAGCTGGGCTGAAGAAGGTGCTAAATATCCTGACTACTCTGGCATTGTGGGATTTTTATCAGTTTCAACAGTTTTTTTTAAAGGTAATAACAGGGATATATAGTTTTTTTTACATAACACGTGTGCATGTTGCCAAATTATTGAAGCAAATTCAGTATTCAGGAAAAATTTGTCTTTAACTTGAGTTCAGAGTTTGGGTTGAGAGTTTTTTTGCATACTAATAATTCTCAAGTGCATGTAGTTGTATCAAAATAACTTTGAATGTTGTAGGAAAGTTTATTCATCTCAACTAAGTAAAAAAACATAATGCGAACAATCCAAACTGTAAAACTGACCTTTTGAAAAGTAAGCTTTTGTTTTAACCACTGCTTCACCCAAAGAAACATGGGCTTCCAAAACTTTTCAGAAGCACCAGATATTCCCTCCATGCTAATGAGATGGTCTCTGGAGCTTCTGGGGAGTTTTGGAAGCCCATGCTTTTTTAACTGTGGCTTTTAAGCTTTTTTGGTATATTATTTTCCTTAAGAATATTTAATATAAAGCGAGTTTGGTGCCCAATCACATGCTAGTCTCAGCCTCAGACCTCAAGCTCATGGAACATTGGGTATATGTCTAAATGGTTTGGTAATTTTTTTATGGATGCGCTCTAACAATCCGAAAGTTGTGATCTGATTGGTTGATGTTATCCGGATTTCTGGGAGAAGTGAGTGTGGCATTGTTGTTCTGCTTGGAAACTAGGTGCAGCAGTACAATCAAGAAAAGGGGATTTTATGATGAAAAGAAGTGTAAGTCAAATCTCAGCCTTTTTTATATGAAGTTCACCTGAATTCCTTTTGATTGACGAAACTTGCCGTTTTCTCTGTTGGTTGTACACCTTTCTTCCATACGTATTCCTTTATTGTAATCTTTTCTTAATATTTCTGGAGACAGCCAGGGAATGTTTGTGCCTTACCCTCCTTGTGAAGGCAGTCAATGATAGTCTTCTGGACATAGCAGTACTCTTTTCCATAAATTTTCAACCATTGCAGGTTTTTTGTGTTGATTTAGCTTATTGGGATATCAACATATTGTAAATGGTGAGATTGTCAATTGGTAAGTGTTTTTTTAGATGCTACAATAAAAATCAAATTTAAAATTGTATTTGGTTTGCATTTAATTGAGGTTTAAAACAAATAACACAATTTGATTTGAATAATTACCTGAGATGCACCTGTACAGCAGCTTGGTAAAAGATAAGTCTCTAATTTACAGTTTAATTAGCATTTAATTACATTATTACTTAGCTACTAGATTGTCTTAAGTGCTGTAAATTCAAGTATTAAGTTGGTCATGCACTGAAGTCTGAGATTTTTTTTATTTTTATTAAACTAGCCATGTTCTGAAATCCAGCTCACTGCAGTCTGATGAAGCTATTTGTGGGTTAGGCATTTTTTTAAACAGAAAAAATGAAAACAATACACTCACTAAACAGAACAATATATGTTCTGATTGGATGCATAAGTCACTGTTTGATCTTTTTGATTTAGATTCTTTGGCTCATGTCCCTGTGCTTCGAAACCTCACACATTTCCCACACTTCCTTCGTCCTGCATAACAAACCGCAAGATGGAAGTAGTTCTGTCCCTTGGAGAGTCCTTGCATTGAGCTCCACTTTACAGAAATTGGCCTCTGTGCCATCAAAGCCCAGCCGAGGACTGCAGGCAGCGGCTGACATTTTGATTGAGATATTTTGGCTCTGATAACATGCAAATTCCAGCAGCATGGCGACATGAGCTGAGGCTGTAGACTTTATTTTTATTCTCGCTCTTCTTCAGTCTTTCTCACTGCTCTGTTGATCAGTGCGTGATGCTATCTATTACATTATGGTTTCTGTATGCATTCAGTGGCTGTGGTGGCTTTTTAATAAAGGCACATCACTTTCCCTGCAGTGAGCTGCTCTCTGCGAGTAATCATACCTCACAGTCATGCATGGAAACGCCACTGTCACTCATTTCATCAAATAAACACACTGTATATATTCATAGGTTTCCCCTCTGCATTTCAATGCACAGGGATTTCTTAATTATTTACATTTGCTACTGCTTATTGCTTATCCCACACTCAGATGTATTAAAAAAAGTTGACATTTTCCCAAGCTGGTGTCCACACATGCTTGACTCGTCTTCCAACATTTCTATGACATTCATTAACTTATGAAATGAATATTCATGCATTTAAATTCTCAATTATTGTACGTGTGAGGTTATTTTTTTATTTTTTCTGGTGAGGAGATTTCTTTCTTTAAGAATTGCTTTAAATCTTAATATATAGATAAAATACTATAAAGTATTTTTCTCTGCTGTGAGTGAACTCATGTGATACTCTTTCAGACTTGTATAGTCAAAATTCCATATTTTTTTCTTTTCGATATCAACCAGATTTCAGAGCATCAAATCCTGTTTGGTATGGAGCTTCTTTCTTTCACACGCATACATCCACACGTCATGAGGCAAGAGAAGCTGGAGGCTGGGGGTTGTGCCACCTTGCTCCATCAGTGTAATTGTTTTGTGAGCTGAGAGATATTTTTAGCGCACCAAAGGTTGGTTCCTTTTGTAATCTCACAAAGGCTCCAGGTCCTGGCTCACAGTCCTGTCTCTTTGAAGGAACACCGCTGTAGAGAATTGCATCGACACCACATCCTGGGTTCTCCTGTGAGGCCAGACTTTGATCAGAGTGAAGCTTTTGGTCCTAACATGTCTTTAAACCATGCTAAGGTCTTCTGCAGATTTGCTACTCATCTTCTCTCTTAGTCTTGTTGAGAACATTAAAATGGTCTCTGGAAGCTTTTCAAAGCTTTGTTTTAGAGTGTTGTCTTTAGAGGATCTACGTTATGGTTCTTTCCATTCTGTATTGTAAGTTGTACCTCTTTTTCACACTAGTTCCAAATACATCTTTAGTAATCGTTTTTTATCCTAAACTCATGCGATGGAATGAAAGTCATGTTTGTGCCTCTCTGTTCATGTTCAGATGGGCAGAAGAAATAATCAGACTCTCCCATTCACCGCTCATTTCATTTATTTCCACTTGTTAACTTTGTCACAAATTACTCGTCAATATGAGAGATTGATCCTCTTGAGCGAGAATGAAACATGCAGATATATGTTTGCATTCTTTAAAAGATTACCAAAAAATCTTCAAACCATCAGCTCTAAAAAAGCTGTTCTGATAAAAATGTTGAAATGTTTCAATTATTTCATCATTTTCTTCTTTTCAAAAATCTAGAGGCTCGTTGGTTGTGTGACCTGGACCGAAGTGAGCAATCTACATTTTTAGTAATGTTTTTTTCTGAATCCTATGAACCTATGAAGATTGTTTTGAATGAATAAGAGAACAGAGAATTGATGTGACCATTACAGGTCCTGATTGTTTCGAGGGAGGTTTTAGGTATTATAGCTAGTAGTTGTGATCTCACTGCCTCGGTGGTATAACAATGGCTGATTCTGAGGCTTTGGGCGTCTTTCTCAAGCCCACATTCCTTTTTTTTTTTTGTTCAAAATTCATGCTCAAATCCTTCTGAACCTCTAATAGCAAGCAGTATATGAAACTCAATCTGGTTTAAAAGTTTCTTCATGAACAGGAACTATTAGCTCTTCTACTTGCAATATAGAACGCCGTTGACTAACCTTCTTAGTAAACTTCTTACATCATTGGATTTTCTGTTTTGTTTTTTGTTTAAGTCTGTTCCTATGTTCCTCTACTTTTAATCAAGTCAATGCAGGTAGAATTCATGGTTTGGTACATTTTCAGCCGTAACAATAGATTAGTAATACCATAACATTTATGAAGGGTTTGAAAAAACAAACTTTCAAATTCTGAATGAGTTGTCAGTTATTGCCTGTCAATGATTCCCTTTCACACACTGACCACTCGCATCTCAAGTCAACTCTTTAGGGAAAGCCCTAATTGTGAGATTGTTTTATGAGAAGGCCACTAATGCCTTTCAAAACCCTAAAAACATAGATTGCGTGTATCCCCCATGCCCCGGTGTCCTCGTAGAGGCCTTTTAGAGCACTGGAGAAAGCACGTGTGTCTAAAGTGCTCCCCGGACAGACTCACTGATAAATGCTAATGGACGTGATTACCTCAGACTGCAAATGGGCTTTTCTGACAGAGCATCGACAGAGGTCAAAACAAGCTTCTGGGTGCTGTGAGTCTGTTCTGGGGGTGGGTGGAGAGATTAGATTTTATTTGTTGACCTCCGATGGACCTTTTCTGTTAAGGGCAAGTGAAAAAAGCAGACCTTTTCTGTTGAGAGCAAGTGACGTGTGAGTATTTTACCTGTTCTTCTATGTAATCTCTGCGCTCATGGTTTTCCCTATTGTAACTTGGGCTGATTTCAAGGTATTGTTTTTTTTCTAAAAACTGGCTTTGAGGGGTTTTTATAATATTTATTATGTCTAAAGGAACTTCTTTTAGCTAAAATAAAAATGCACTCCTGCTGTTTTTTAGTCAGAATCAAAGTATAGCTCTAATTTTAATTATTAATTTCAATTTTCTTTGATTATTAACATTTACTGAAAATTGCATGTATTTAGATAGAAGTCTGTGTTAAGTCGTATTTACATTTCTTCCCAGTTTAAAAAAGTATTATACAATTCTAACAAATAGAAAACAAAAATTATTCACATCTTGCATTTACGAAGACTATAAATACATTCCTCAACACATATGTTTGTTTCTATATATATATATGGATTTTAATATCCTCTCCCGGAAAGATCATATGACCATATCCCAGGGTTCTGCTGGTTCTGAGGAATACTGGCAAGCATCTCTTTCACTTTCGTTATCCAGTAAAGAGTTCAACCTCAGACACATCCTCACGGCAGTTAAGCACATGCAGCCGACACGAAAGAGAAATGAGTTGTCCCATTTCAGATCACAGCGATCCACTGATCAGACCTGCATTTCTAACTTACAGGAGATGAAAATATCATTGCGGTTGCCCTTCCTACTCAGAGAGTCAACGTCCGGGGTCTCAGAATACCACAGATCTCACAGGAGCAAAATGAATCCATGCTGTTCAACAGATCTTATGTGTTCTGAGACTTGGTCTTCAGATTAGTTTGTATTTTGCTGAGATCATTTAACTTGTTGTGATTTCCTGTTTTATAGCATATTTAATCAAAGAGGAGCTTAAACAGGTAGTATGGATAGTCTGCTCCTCCTGGTGCATTCGTGGAACTGCACCGTTCAGGGAAAATCCACTTTAAGACCTAGTCTGTTTAATCTTTTATCACTAAAACACTAGATTTTAACCTCAAGTAAGCTAAAATATGAAGTAATTGTGTATTCACGTGTGATATTCAGTTAGTTGCTGTACTCGTGTTTCAGGTGTGTGATGATCTCTCTTCAGCTTCAGACATTTTACCTTGAGCAACAAGAACTGCTTTTCTGAAGCCTAACAGAGCTTTCCCGGAGGCTCCTTTTGGCCCTTACGTAATTTGCTGTGCTGGGAGGCTTTTGCTCCTTCTGAAGTAATCTCTGCTTTTGTTCACACTTCAAACAGTTGTGATTCTATTTTTAAATAATTATAACTTCTTTATAATCTAATTCATGTTTAAATTTAATAAAAGTATAGATTTGTATCATGGCCTGAAATATAAAGCCTTAATTAAATGACGTGTGTGTGTGCGTGCGCGTGCGTGCGTGCGCGTGCGTGTGTGTATGTAGCTTGTTGTTCATTCAAAGAGAATGTTCAGACAGAGTATGCAACAAACCTGTGTTCAGCTGTCGATTCAACAAATGGTTTGAATTGAAGCTTAACCTGTGATGAGGTTAAATCCAGTGTGTGTTTGTGTCACTCAAACCATCTGATTGAAAAGGGTATGGGTTGAGTTTATCGATAACTTAAATTTTTAGGACACCATTATTGCTATAAAGTGGATTGGAATGCAGTCTGTTATGCTAATGAGTTCTATTTTAAGTCTATACTTTCATTAACCCGCTCCAGTCTCTGTGTGTGTCTAGATTCAAATCTCTCAAAAAATAACGTGACAAAAGAAAACAACCTACAAGCTAATCTGCTCTTTTTATAGTCATTTTACAATTTTAAAAAGAATGTCTGGCCTAGAACAGTGATGCTTATCCATCACTCTATTATTAAATCTGGACCTTCCATCAAGAAGTGGATAGAGGTTTAAAGAGATGGACATCTAGATCTCATTTTGTAGGGGAATGAACACATTAGGTTTACAAATCCTTATTTTTTCTATCATCTGGAGAAACCCTGAAAACTAACATTTTGTCTTATTGATTAACTGATGTAAGTAAAAATAATAATAATAATATGTACGTTAAACTTGTTTTTCCACTGAAGATGAGCCCAATAATGATTTACACTCAATTTCACACTCTTCTTTGAGTTTGTGTGAAGATGTTCGTTTAAATCACAGAGAAATGTTTTGGACAAGAAAGGGATAGGCTGCGTGTGTTCATGCTGGGGACCGAAGAAAGAAAATGAAGATATCGGAGCAAATGGTTTCTTATTAGTGTGTTTCTCTGTAATTAAGTGATTATTTAGCCATGCACACTCTTTCTTGTCGTTGTGTCCCTGAGCTTCTCATTAGTGCTCTGACCTCTCCACCTGCTTCCTCTCTGACACAGGAAACCAGCGGATACCACAGCAACAGCAGGATATGGAAGAAGATGCCGATATGCTACGGCCTGCTGGAAACGACGTTAGCACAGGGTCTCACAGCACGACTTTTGATTTCCAGATATTTGGACTCATTTCTAGGTTTCATGGTAAAACAATTTTCTAGTTAATGTTGTTGCATATATTGGGTTTGGTATGTTTGATGCTCGAAAATATACAAGATTGGGGAGAAGATATATGATGTCAAACATTTCACCTGTGGACACACAGACAGAGAGAGAGAGCTCTCTAGATTAGTGAGCCAGTTCTCATCGCTCAGTTAAAAGAGCCGTTTCCAAGGAACCATTTCATATATATAAATATATAGCATTTTTGCTATAATAAAGTGATGCCATCATAAACAGAATTCAATCTCTGAATAGAAGAGCACCTGTGCCTTCATCTCCAGCTCCCTGAATCAGCACAAGTTTTTAACTCATTTCCAATAACATCCTGCCCTGAAGCTATTCAGAACACTTCTGTCTCACACTACATGAGCAAGGTTACTAACTCAACAGCGTTATAAATAACCAACATGTTATTTAACCATGCATTTAAGTAAAGATCAAGCTTTAACTTCTGCATGCACTGACCACCTAAAAAAAGATAGCCATACCCGGCAGGTGTTGAGTAAATATTGGCACCTCCTCAAGCAGCAGACTTTGTAGGATGAATGTAACGCAAATTTATAAATATGGTTTCAGATCTGTTTTGGATTTCACATTTCGTTCCATAGTCCAGACCACTAGCCCACCTTTCTTTAGTTTGATCTAACAAGTTTAGTTGTTTGTTGATGTCTCAGCACATAAACAGTGTTGGGGCCTGAAATGTCTTTTTTTTTTTGTTACCCTTTAGAAGAAAAACAAAATGTGGTTTTAGATGAAATACCAGTTATATCATTAAGAAACACTGTGTGTGCCTCTCATGGTGTATTCGGAAGTTTTATTTATTTTTATTTATCTCAACTCACAATTGAAAATTAAACAATGTTTGTTGCGTTGGCCTTTAAAAAAATGAGTGTAATAGATAAAGGGAAATCTTTTATTTTGTGGTATTTGCTATCCCAGGCAACCCTAATCTTACTGACTGCTGACAATGTAGAGAAACTGCTTCATCGTGCTTGTGTAATTTAAGAGAATTCCCCGCCTATCACAAAATGTCTTCAGGCAAATGCAGAACAATCGCAAGCTAAACAGATGAAATTCTCCTCGTGCTTGAAGCTGACGTGATGATGATGGCACACGACAATCCCACCAGACTGAGTGAACTCTCATCTTGAAGTAACCGTCGCATAAAAAGACAAGCGTGTCTGGCGATGAGGAAAAAAAGCCACATCGAATCTAAATCGATAGTGTCATTATCAGAGGAGCTGAGCTGAATTAGATGTCAGAGAGCCGGGGGCAGCAGGCCTGGATTCTGAGAGCAGGTGATGCATTGAGACGCTGGCCCTTTAACCGAGCACACTCGCCTGACTACAGCTGTTATAGATTAGCAGTTTGACGAGCACACACAATCAAGAACTCAACTTAGTAAATGGAATACAATATCGCAACAGCAGGCCACCAACTGGATCTCCATTAGGAGCTAAGAAATGCTAATATGTACAATACATTTGAATCTACATGAAAAAAAGGAAAGGAGAGATCATTTTCCTGAAGACTATGTTCAGCTGTTCCATTTTTTTCTTGACACAAGTAACAAACTGTTTTTCCTCTGGCAGAATCACATTGAGATTTCAACCACAGACCAAGACTCGGAAAGAGCCCTCAGGATTAAGAACTACAATAACCATTAAGTTCTCCATAATTTAAGGTATGAAAAATCTTAAGCAATCTTAAGACCTTAAAGTCTCCATTTTCTCTTCTGCGTACATAGGAGGGAATGAGCTGTTTTGATTTTCTTTGCCTTTTAGCACACGTCAATGCTGGCAACCTTTTGTCTGTAGAGAGGATGTGAATAATGTGTTCGATGTGTTTTTGTTTGGTTGCAGTACCAGTTTTGGCCACAAACTTGCATAAGTCACCTTCAAGCCTATGCATATTAGGGTTGGGTCAATAGACGATGTCATGGTCCAGCGCCAAGGGCAGATAGACATGCCAATGCTGAGTTGGTTTTGTCGATACTCCAGTGTTTCTGGACAGAAATGCAAACGTTTTTACACTTCCTGGCTTTAATAAGCGAGGAACGCGTTCAGATGGAGCACTATCACATAAGCAGAAATATATTTACGAGCGATGTTGGACATGAGCGAAATATACTTCATGGGGCTGGGCGACAGATTCGCCATTTCAGCAACCAGTTTTGTTTTGAGTTCTTGTAGCACTTATCTCAGGTGGTTTCGTCTGTATCTTGGGTCAAGCAAGACTGCTTTGCGTCTAATCCTGACGGTGGCGTTATTGATGTTTGCCTTTGATTTGCTCTACTCCCCACACCTCTTCAGAAGTGTCTCATGGCTGTCCTCTTTCATTCAGTATAAAGCCAAATTATTGCCAGATAAGTGAATGTACTCTTTCTTATCAACCAAAATCCTTGACACCATTACAATGACATAGATCACTCTGCCAGTTCATGCCAGAGTCCTGTGGACAAAGTGATTGACGGGTGGTAATTTCTGTGTAACTTATATTTATTTATAAATTAAATCGTCCATCGGTGATGTTTCTCTTAGACATTGTACGATGCCAAATTGGTCAACATCGCCCAACCCTAATGCACATCATCAAGTGTTGACGTTTGAAATTCCTCAAATAAACAAGCCTCTACAGTCTACTATATTTTCGCCCATATTTTGACTGCTCCTGCTGATTGGCTAAAAGTTTGCTTACTTTGTCATCTTACCACGCTCTCCTAAAGCACATTTGAAAAAAAAATCCACCTTTATTTCAATTTTAATGTTAGTTGACATTATCTTTAAAGTTGTAAATATTTGATGTGTACATCATGTAGCTCGTGTTCCCCATTAGAGCTGAACCATTAATTGGATTTGCTAAATTGCAAAATTGCAATGACACTGTTGTGAGTTTAACAGGCCAAAATGGTTTACTTTTTATTGATCTGAAGATTAATAGTCAGTTCTTAAAAAGTGCAAATTTTAGTTCTGGTAACATAAATACCGAACACAAAAAGCTTTGGCGAAAATCAAATTGTAAATCTCGATCACATAATTAGTTTAAATAAGCTGTTTCCAGAAATGTTTGGAACATCCAATTCCAAGCAGTAGCAGAAAGTTTAAGGGACTCTACACATTTTTTTTTGTCAAGATGATTTAACTGTGAATCTACATCCTGTTGATTGCTGATTGGTCAATCGATAAACTCAGTTTAACCTAAATGAATATCGCAAAGTTGTCACGCTCGAGTCCACCTTTTTTTTTTTTTAAAGCCTTTCTGTTTAGAATTCAATCACATACGCTGCATACAAAACCCGCTCCTTCAACCATTTACTTTATCCCATGTTGAGTGCGATCAGTTTATTACTATTCGATTACAGACTTGGTATTCACCTAACAAGCAGAACTAGAGGGATGTAGTGAAGTGACATGTGTAAAAGAAGCCCAATCAAACCAAACCAACCCATGTTGTTACTAAAATCCAGCGGAAAAGGGTAAACGTGGAATACTGCAGTATGAGGAAAGAAGAAACCAAGAAAATAAAAAGATGGTTTACTTCTTCTGCAGAGGATCTGAAGTGAATCCTCTCATGCATGGTAAAAGTAAATCTAAATTGAAATGCATGCATGCAGGTTCCATGATACACTTTGCTGTACACTCTACGTTTCAAATTGAATCACACTGCCCATATTCATTCAGGATAGCAAGTCATTTTTCAACAATCAAGGATTATGTTTACCATACACAAAGATGTAGTCTTTTCAGAAAGTTAAGCTGAAACATGAAATTGGGCTTAAACAGATGTTTTAATGTCAGCTCTGAACTAGTTTAGCACAAGTAATCATTTCTTGACACCAAATTAATTTATGGGATTTACACAAATAAGCAAGTGCGAGCGTGATTACATCTTCAGGTGTGTATTTGATGAGGGAACAACACAAATACAGTAGGGATCTCAAGTATATAATAGAACCTCTTTAAGAAAATCGTGTAAAAATGTAGTATTTCAGCGATTTTAAGTCCATTTAAATTGTCATCTAAATAGGTGCCATTAGGTGTAAATCTCCTCAGCCAAGCTTTTCCTCCAGGAAAGGGGAGTTTATATGGAAAACAAAGATCTGGTGTGTCTGTGTAATAGCTGTGGATACAGATGTCTGAGGCACATGATTCACGCTCCAGACGAGCTATTGATTTGGTCTGGGTCGCTGCTCTGATTTATTGTGTCATTTTTGTTTATAAAGGTAGATCGAGAACACGAGTGTTTCGATTTAAGTGTGTGGAATAAAAGCAGCGTGGAGCACCGCTGCCGTCTGGCCGGTGATGAATGGTGGCATCCAGAACCCAACTTTGAAACAAGCCAGAGGATCGTCTTCATCAGACAGGACACGACAGGACGTCCATCACAGAATGAGCATTCAGCACACCGACTCAATGACATCGCAAGAACTAGCTCGGATTAAGAAACGGAGGCAGACTTACAGAAGCATCCTTTAAGGTGAGAATTTTACTTTCATGGCATAAATAGCATTGAAGCGTTATATTATTAAAGAGTAAGAATAAAAATAAGTTACTTATTTAAGTGTGCAGGAGGGGTAGGGAGTTTTGCTCATTTGAAATAGTGAATGAATTGTTTTTTTTTCACATAATCGATGCTACGCACGATAATACGCACAACATCAACAACCAGATCGATTTGACCTTTAACATAAAAGCACAACTGTTTGAATTTCTATGGATGTCTTCCATTATGATAGTATGAGCCCAAGGTGCTAAAGGACTCCTCGAACCAAACTTGTCTTCCTCTGTGCATTCCCATTCAACCTGTTGCCCCTGCTCTGAGTAAAAGTACACTTGAATTTTGAACCCAGAATTTGAAGTTTTTTTTTTTGTTTAGTCCAGAATATATTTTAACTTAATCATACAATTTCATTAAACTATTATTTGACATCGTCTTTGTGACATTATATTTATAATGGTAATTTAAATATAGGAACTAAACTCAGCAATTAATTTTACCTTTAAGCTAAAAAGCTTTTTTCCAATCGGAAAGAGAGAGGAAAAAACAGTAATACGGTAATTGTGTTTCCATTGACCATGAAATTGCACACATCTGATTCGCAATAATGAATTTACTAATGAAAATATGAACATTCTGAACAATTTACCGATTCTTGGAGGAGGTTTTAGTTAAGGCATATTGAAAGTATTCCATTGGAAAACTGCAATGAAAATGCTCAACAGTTGAGCGTGTCATGCTGAATTGTTGGCTTCATAGCTTCTCTGTAAAATCATTAACCACTATTTCCCAAAATCCCTTTTTTCCACCTTTAAGGGACTCAATGGCCTGAGTAAGATGCTGATGTTTTCTTTGACACACATGATGCTGAGTGCTAAAGTCATGGCTGAAATGTGAACATATGTGCAGTAAATCGGAGCATTGTTCACATCCATGATCAATTGTTTTGAATGACTTTTTATGGGAATTAGTTTTTGATTAGTCGCATAATTGATTTAATGGAAACTGTGGAAGTTAAGTGCTAAATTTATTTATTTAGACATTTCTAGACAACTTTGCATAAGTGTGTAATGGAAACACAGCTACTGCACCATTCAGCAGAGAAAAAAAAAGCACAGAATAGAAAAACAAGGTTGAATGAAACGAGTTTATTAGGCATGCCACAAAAACCAAGAGAATAGAAAGAAATCAAATTACAATCAGACATTACTGTTTTTATTAGAAAAAAACGTTTACTTGTGCATCATAATTCACTACATATATTCATAAAATGAAAATTAAAAATAATAAAAAAATATTTTGGACAGCAATTTATTTTGCTAAATTGTTTTTTTTTCTAATTAATGAGTTTAAGCAGGTTGATATATAAAAGTCATAAAATGTATTATTCACCCAAAACTGAAAATTACAATTTTACATAAGAAGCTGTAATTTCAAGTTTTAAAATGCAAAAAAGAGACGAAACAAATGCAACAATAAACCAAAAGTTGTAATTACCCATCTTTGAGGCAAAACAATTGACCTTAACAGAGAAATGATGGAACCTAACTTTGCTTTATGTTGCTCATTAAATCTGGAATTTAAATATACTAGGATTATTTATTACAATCTAACACTCCAGAACATTCTGGGAATATGACATTTCCCCCTCTAATTTATTCAGGTTTAACATTCAGGATTTATTAGATAACATATTTAACTTCAACTAGGAAAAACATTATAACAATTAAAAGAACATGTTTGTAAACATTAGCTCTGTTTACATTTACCCTTGAGTTAATAAGAAATGTATTAATATTTTGGAATCTTTTCACTAGATATATTGATAGGGCCTACTAGCATAGCTTAGCATAGATCCGTGATCCAGATGGCACCATTAGCATTGTAATCCCAGAAATACTAGCAGAATAATTAAAGCATTTCATTTAGATTTTCCTACTTCAAATTTAACTAAGTAAATGAATCGTGAAGTAAGACGAGTGAAAAATTAAGTCAAGCTATTTTTCTCTCCACCGTAACAGAACAAAACTTTGATAATGCTCTGTTGTTAGTGAAAGGTTCTGCATCATATCCCAGCAATAACTGAGTCAGTGTAATCTGGAGTGGTAGAAAAATCTGCTTTGCAATAAGTTACGTCTTTCAGTTGTAACAGTAGCTTAACGAAAAAGAAAGAAAAGACAAAAGTGCCAGTCACAAGAAGTCATTAAGTACTGCTCCATAGCCATGTTTCTGCTGTGTTATGGAAATAATAGATTGTAGTAGGATATAACCGCTTACAATATCAGCTTAGAAAGGTCCGATGTTTCTAGTTCCGTTTATATCTCTGGGATTACAATGCTACAGGTGACACTTGAATCAAAAATCTATGCTAAAAGCATAAAATGCTTATTACTTTATTTTGAGAATAATTTAACAAATTCCAAAATTTTAATATAGCCCTTTTAAAGGTCATGTGATTCGATAGCTATACTCTCAGTTGAGCAATCAAAGTATTTCCCATTTAGTGGCAGCAAGGGTTTTAAACCATTTTCCTGTAACCCATCTACTATGTATGTAGTTTTTGGTAGCTAGAAATGCACAAATAGGTACATTTGATTACCATTGATAAAATGCACACGCATATACTCAAACAGTAAAAAAAAATCTATACTACATATTCACTTGAGAAGAGTCAATGCTTAAAATAAACATTCTGTTTATAATTAAGTAAATTTAAAAAAAAATCAGTTTTGGGTGAAATTAAGATAGGGGGGGGTTAAAAAAACCAACAACTTTGGTCCCTTTCTATTATAATTGTCTTTCAATCCATGCAACTCTAGGAAATTACATCAATATATAAAAAAAAAAAATAAAATTACCTTCTAGTTAAGGACAACAATTATATGGAAGAAAATCTACAGGGCAAAATGAAGACTGAGTAATAACACAATTCCTCTCAAATGTATTTATAGCTGAGCTGAGAAGTTAAATATGGGCCACACCTTAATATTTGAGTGAAATTTATTTACAGTCTTCAAATCAAAATGGTAAAACAAAAATGGATGGGCTTTTACCCACTTTACAGGTTAGAGGAATAAATTCCACTCATACCATTCAATTACACACGTGGGAAAGAAAAGTATGAAAGGCTTTGTAAGGCACATTCTTTTTCCACTCATATTAAGAGGTTGGGACATTATACAACAATTCTATTCTACCAAGTCAAAGTGGCCAAAATAGGGTAAAAAAATATTACTGAAAACAGTCAGAATTTCTGCTTCCTTCTTTCAACATTGTGAGCAATGAGAGTCAAACCTGTGGTCCCCAGTGAACAGTTGAGCCATGAGTCCTTTAGATGGTGGACTTGGAGAAGGACACCTTTAGGTGGTGATTATTCCCCATGTTGAAGTTGTGCAGCTCGATCAGACATTGGATTGATTCCTCAATCGTCGTCATCTGAATCAGAGCCATTTTATGATCCCTGAAAAAATATATTTTAACTATCTTCAACTAAAATACATTGATTTTATCAATGCTCCAACTACAGAAAACCACCATAGCTAACCAAGGTACAGATTGACTAGTAATTTTAAATGTATACTTTTACTTAGATAATTGTGATTATTATTCCCATATTAGAACACAGATCATTTCATTCAATTACATAATTGTACTTTGTTTTGGAAAAATTTCTTCACATTTTCCACAAAAAGATGTTTAACTGTGACTTGTTTTGTTTCCTATTTTAGGTCAGATGGAGTAATTGGAAGTTTAAAGACTTTTCCAGGTTATTTAATAACTATGGTAAATGATTATTAATATCTTACATGAAAATAGATCAGAATGATCTACCAGTTTACTTCAAGACCGAGTGCAAAGATATGTTTAATATCAACCGTTGCATTTTTAACTTAGTCAACTAAAATAGATGTAATATATTTGTATTGACACAGGACGTAAATTCACTAGCGGTGCATACAAATATTTTCCAACTACATGTGCCAGTAAAAATTTACATCGATATTTGTTCCAACATCACTGCCTGCACCAAATCTTAATGCCATGTTATCATAGTGATGAGATGCTGAGCTACTGATCTGCATGTAAACGAGCAAAAAAAAAAAAAGAAAAAAGGTTATATTTGTAGTGAAACCACTTACTGGAAAAATTTGAAGCCTTTTACAACTCCACCATAGTTGGAAAAAAGGCTTCTGATGTATTCTTCTGTTGTATCTGGTCTGGAAAATAAACCAAAAACAACAGATTTACAACAACTTTAAATCACATAAATCCAGTAACATGGTAAAGTGCTTTTACTCACGGAATGTTTGAAAGATGCAGAGTGGTAGACGGAGGGAAAATGTTCTGGAAGTTTTTGGAGCCAGGCTTTTTGAAACGATGCAGCGGTGAGTTTGTGAAATCTTTGGTGAGACCTTGGTCATCCAAACCATCTCTTGGTAACTGAACGCTCTGGTGCTTTGACATCGTGACTCGAATGACTTTGGAAAACATTTTCTGGCCATTTAAATGACTCATCGCTGTCAAAAGAAAAAAAAAGATTATTCAAGAAAACAATGACAATACAATAATCGGTCTAGCTCAGTTTTTACTGCTTGCATATTGAGTGAAAATATAAGCATCAATAAAATTACAAAAGCAACTAATGGTTATGCTGTGTCATACTTCCTTTCAAACGAAACTGTGCAATGTCATCCTAGAATCAATTCTTTCAATTTTGCCATTTGAAAAGAGTAAAACCTCACTTGTGTATGAATGGCATCACTGATTTTACAAAATAGATAGTTACCTCATCTATAAGATCTTACAGATTGAACTCAACAATTGAGGAAATTGTAAGCAATATCCAGCCCAAGGGTTATAGGTTAAAAAGAAATCTTACCCAGCTGTGCCTGGTTCATATCGGCCATCTGTATCAGCGCACTGTCTTTCTTGTTGAAGAGAATCTTCACACGCTGCACATCTCCATAGACACCTGTGTAGAGAGCAGCCAGCAGCCGGACAGGGAGCAGAGAGAGAGAGTAAAGAGCGAGGAGTGAGAGTCAGAGAGTGAAAGGTAGAGTGATAGACTCAGAGTGTCTATCCAAACAGAGAAAACTAATCACAACCTGAACCAAGACTCAGAATACATTCAGCCTTCAATTAAACAGAAAACAGAAAAACAAACTGCTAAGACAGAAACAAAGGCAACATGCAGAGCAAATCAATACTTTGAAAAGGCATTTACTTAAAAAAACTATTAATGATGATGGCTTAAAGTTAACATGAAATGCTAACAAAAGGTTTGGTTTTAGAACAATTTTAGATTTATGAGATTAGAGACTAATCACTTACATTCATGTAGTAAATGAACAGAAGACAGTTCACTGTAGTTTGCTCATTTTTCAATAATAATTACCTTCAAATTCAGCCACCAATGTAAACTTATATTCTTGTATGCAATTACTACTTTAGCTAGTAATTACAACACTACATTACAAATCTTGAGATCAATCTTTGAAATATAACAATACAATGGTTCAATTCATGCCAACTTTAAATAAAACACAAATAATAATAACAAAAACAAACAAAAAAGTAGAGCTAACGAGAACATACCGAAGAGGGTAAAGAGACTTTGGGGCGTAACCGTCTTTAGAAGGAGAGAGGAGCAAGCGGACAGAGAGAAGAGTCGAGGAAGAGCAGAGATGAACAGATCATCCATAACGGAGGGTGGTTTCCCGCAGAATGGTGAGGTGATCATGGTTCAGGATGGTTAATAGGGGGATCCAAAGTTTTTTTTTCAAGCCAAAACAAAAAACAAACAAAAGCATGAACAGTGAGGAGTGGTTTAAAAAAAAGACAAGACAAAATTTCCAAACATGAACAGAGTGTAAAAGAATGGTCCAAATAATAAAAAGAAGAAGGGGAAGCAAACAGAAAAATAAATGGGAAATGGGGACAAAAAATATAAAACAGGTCAGTACACAAGAAATGCAAGAGTTTGGTCAAAGAATGGTTGATTTAAGAAGATCTACATTTTACAAGCAGATCATTGCCAAATGTAGTCACACAACCCCAGCGGGGAAACATTTAAATAATGCATATAGAGAACAGCATCTGATATAGTGAACAGTTGAGCTGAGATGGTTTAGAGGAATGCAAGCAAGGGGAAGCCAAACACAGTATTAACCACAAGCATTTAACCAGATCTTCAGATGGGCATGAAACCATCTTTTAAAGTTACGCAATTTATGTCAATGAGGAAGGAATTGAAAGTTTTCTTCTTTTTTTAATCACATGAGCATGCAAAGGTAACATGCAAATTTAAATGTAAACATTTACATATTAGAGAGAGGGAACAGTGAAAATGAAATTTGCCACACAAATTTTCCAAATACAATTAAAATAGAAGAAGCCAACTGTGATTCTCATGACACATGATTTTGGTCATAACTTAACTAAACAATTAGTGCAAAAAAATTAGCTTTCACAGCAATTAGCTAAACAAATTTATTTTACATTAGAGGTTTTTTTTTAACGTAATTTTTTTATATTTCTGTTTTGTATGCGATATATATATATATATATATATATATATATATATATATATATATATATAAGCCTGCCCTGTTAAAAGGGTTAGGGTTACATCAAAATACATCATGTTCATTGTTTAATTTGTAATTATTACCTTTTTGTATTTCCTAAAGTCACTTGTTCATCTGAAATTAACCCAAACAAGTGGCCATGTACTATCAATAACAGATGATCTCTACATAGAAATATCAATTAGAGGTGAATCCAAATTGTAAATGCAGAAAATTTTCTTAATTTCTAGATTTTGTTGTGAATTTGAATCTTCGTGTAATTTGGGTCACGTGGGCATACACGTGTAGTCATAGATGGCATTTCCTGTTTGGTTAGGTTGAACGGAATGTTGAAGAGTGAGCTTGGACGCTCATTTTCTTTGACTGTATTTATTACACATTTGATTTCTCTTAACGTTGCTTTATTTAATAACTTTTGTTTAATGTGACAAAAAAAACTAACAAAAAACAAACCAATCATCAAAGAAATAATGTGTCATAGAATTAATTCCCACTACTTAGCAGCTATTGGGTACCACTATACAAATGGTGAATTTTAAGTAAAAAAAAAATGCTTAAAGTTTTAATAAATAACGTATATATATATATATATATATATATATATATATATATATTTTGTGTATTATCGTATATAAAACACAAATATAGAACAGTATTTTTTTTATATTAAACTGCAGTGTGACAAGTGGGTGAAACTAATAAGCAATCAAATTTCAAAGCAATAAGTAACATGAATTTGATGCATATCAACAAATAGAAAATGGCAAGACAAGAGTTTTGAAAAGCTTGAGAGGGTGTAAGAGGGCACGTACCTCTTCGTTTAGATTGCTGACCAGCAGAACACCTCCGGAACCCGAGTGTCCAGCCAGAGCAACTCTTCCAGCAGCCGCGGCAGCAGCAGCAGCAGCACTCAGTGGGCTCAACGCTCCTGAAAGCAGACAGAAAGGTAAGAACATGTGTGAAATATTACAGAGATAAAACTCAAAATCACAATCCTGAGAAGAGCCAATAAAAATGGAATTACACAAGGGTAAAACATCCCTGATGGAAAGGGACCAGGTTAAAACAATGCAAGCTTTCAAAAACTCATCTATTATCCCCTAATATCAATAAAATACCCGCTTGATTGCATGGTAGGGGAAATGTCAAAATGTATTTTAAATTAAGAGACCTTATGAGCAGATCTGTGAGAAAAGGTCATTCTAAGCACTCTGAGACATAGGCCTATGTGACATTTTACAGTACTTAAGAGTGCATTCCAATTATAATCGGCCCTTTATAAACACAGCTTTCTCGTTAATTTCTGCAGCATTCCGAGGAACTCTTAAATCAAGACGTCAATTCCAATGTAGTCCTATTTCTGCGCTTTTGAGAACCAATCATACAGGAATTAAATGATTGGTTTGAGGACAAGATGTCTTCAAGCTGCTTCTCTTCTTGTTAGAAGCAGAATCATAACTATAGGAATCACACTTAATGTTAAAATGGTCAATAAAGTCCTCATTTAATTTCGTGTTCAGAAGACAGAAAAAAAAACAGATCTACCTGGGATCTTACCAAGCAGGGAACTGGAGTCTTTCCCCAGCGCAGCAGCTACAGCAGGATCCAGAGCGGCTTGACCATCTCCTGCTGGAAGGTCTGGTCGAGTGAAGTCCTTGCTTTTATCATTATTGTACTTCACATTGAGATTGACAAGTTTTGAGTAGTCTATTCGCAAGGTACAGCAGGCGTTGTATATGTTCTGACCATCCAGCCCCTAGAAGAAAAGAGAAATAGATAGAAAAAAGAGCAAAGAGGAGAGACAGATAGAAAGAATGTGTCGTCTCCGTTGTGTTTTTCACACACTCTTCCGCTGAGCGCAAACCCACCGCTTTCGCTTGCTGTGCGGATGCTGCGTCGTTGTACTGCAACAGGGCCTGGAACTGATTGTTCTTGGTGAATGTGATTATTTTCATAACTGTGCCAAACTTTGAGAAAATCTGTTGAGAAGCAGAGCAACGAGAGCGCATAGCAACGGGATATCAAATACTGTACAAAATAAAGCTTGCTGAAAGGATGTGCTCACCTGCTGCAGCACATCCAGGGTCACCGGGTAAAACATATTGTCTACAATTATCCGCAAAACTGGACTGGAACCTGAATCGCTGGAGTTGGATCCTGAGGTGGCAGATCCACCTGACTGGAGATCAGAGAATAAATTCCATAACAGAAATGTAAACAGTAAACCCAACTTTCTTCCCTTGAATATATTGTGTTTCTACCCCGATAGACGTAGAGTACCTACACGTCAGATCAAAGATACAATGTTTAATACACAATAATATTTAAATTTGGAATATTCAGTTTCTTGCCGTTAGTGTAGACATTTGAACCCCCCAAAACTTCTAAAAATTGCAATTTATCAACGTTTTGAAGGCTAACGGTTTGTTTTGAAAAATCTTTAAATATGGTCACTAATCTAGAAATAATCTCCCAGGAAAGCTTAGTTGTGATACAGTTTAGACTGCCAAGAAAAAAATGGTTTAACATTTTTCTGTCTAAAGTAGGAGTATGTAAATCAGTAAAAGACAGAAAAGTGCATAATTTTAGGGCACTTATACAATTAACATCAGGTCTGCCTTAAAGATGCCAAAACAAAAAATAAGTCAAAATTGAAAAAAGCTAAATATTAACATATAAAGCAGAGAAAGTGTTCAACATCCCTGAGAAAATCTGAGAATGAGAAGAAGCAACAACAAAAATAGAACATTCCTTGAAAAACTATAACTACTCTGATAAAACTGCAACCAAATGATGCAGTTTCAAATGAAAATGTAATGTGCTGCTGGCACAGAGCCGTTCATTAGTGTTTATTGATCCCTTAATAGTTAACTAAAAACAGTAATCATCTAATAATCAGAAGAATGTGTCACCTGGCTTGCACTGTCAGTCTTGAGTTCTTTGTGGTTGGAGTACTGTATGTAGACGGGCACGCTTCGAAGGTGAGGAGTCACTGCCGTGTAATAATTGACCATAGTCATGGCAGCTTCCTCTGTGCTAAGCTCCAGGAATGCCTGGAGACAAAGCGGATGAACTCCAATGTTAGTTGAGCTACAGTCTTTTCATCTGGCCTTCAACAAAATGCAACATTTCAGATAACCCACGCACCTGGTTTTTGCCTTTCAATGTGAGGATATTGGTGACCTTTCCGAATGGAAGGCCGAGCGCAATGATCTCCGCTTCTGAGACATCGTTAGGTAACTTTCTAATGTGGAGAACACGAGATGGTGGGGCCTCACCAACTCGTTCTTCAACTCTGAGCTTTTTGCTGTCACCACCATTAGACGTTGTATCTGTCAAAGGTGATGTGAAAGATATAAAGCATTAGGTTTACATTTCTAATTCACTGTAAAGGCTAGCTTGGGGTAATTCACAAAACAGAAGCACTGTTCAGCCAGTTTCGAAGAGATACCTTAAAATAGACTCAAGAAAACGTTGTTGTTTTAGTAAATTTAAACCTAAAAAGACGCGATGCAATATCAATCTAAAAAAGCAGCAATTTTATTTACTTAATTTAGGAATAATTGACCCAACCTTTACAACAGAAAATATTTTATTTCAGTTGCTGTCAATTAAGTATTCGATAAATACAGGAATATAAAATGTAAATAAGTGTTTATTTTGAAAGGTGGAAACCTTCTGCTGTTAACATGTTAAATACATGTACAATTTTGTTATGTGAAAATATACATTTTCACCTCTTACTAAAATCTGTCTGGAACATTGCTGAGACTAACATTGTATACATCAATCCGTGTGCTAAATGTTATACGTAGGCTTTAATAATAATCTATAGAAATAAAAACAACAGTCAACTTTAAGCATAAATGAATGGCTTTTTTATCCATTGTCTATCTGTCTCTTTTGTAAAGCATTTTGAATTGCCAATGTGTATTGTGTAAATGTGTAATGTGTAAATGTACTGTTCAAATAAAACTATCTAGCAAACACAGTGTTCTGATCTGAATATATTGATTAAAATGTGGTATTTTCTGTGTGGTTTGATTTCAATTTTACTAATAAGTATAACCATGATGCTTTCCTGATCCAAATGTATTTTAAGATATAATGTAATATTTAATTGTATATGACTTTCTTTCAAAAAATCTTTATAATTTCTATTTGCAAATGCCAGCCAAAGTTAAAGGCTAAAACCACTGTATGGTAAATCTGATATTTCTATTCAAAACTTTCCAGAATCAACGTGGTAACTTATTTGTAAAATAGTTTCATCTGCTGAAGATAGGAGCCCTTGTAATAAGATGTAGATTCATAATGTTAGTCACATGATTTGAGGCGTGGGTATCCACCTACAGAAGGTTATTCTCAGATAGCACACTCCAGCATTGTAATAATGTGATTGTTTTAACAGCGTTCATGAACAAGAACATTGGATCTGGTTAGGTTGTTTCAGCCACACTCACCACTGACACTGCTGAGCCCAGAGCTAGGGCTGTTGTACATGGTGCTGGACATTAGCTCATCCGATCCTCTCTGAGGAAACAGAAAAATATTAACTATAATCTCTGGGTTTGATAAAGGCATTGTCTCTTTACTAGCCTCTCAAGCAAACAATGAAATACAGCTCTTTCTGGGCAGCTTAAGGACCGCAGAATATAAAACATCATTCCACATGCCTCAGTCTTTCAAGCTTAATTCTTTGAGATTGTTGCTTTAATCTTATAGAGCTCAAGATGTCGGATGCTGTCATCTCATCCGGGGCTACACAGGTTCCCAAAGGGCCTGTATAAGATTGGGTTTTCGCTTGAAGTCGAGTAGAAAGATGACTGATTGGACAGCAGGCCAGTGGTGAATTTGTGCAAAGAAAAAAGTTGACAGGATCATCTCATTCATCGCTTCTAAAAACTAAAGTGAATTACTGTTTTAGCACACTAGTAAACTTCATTTATTAAAATTAAGAAAATTCATCAGGATGCAAACAAAAATGAAAAATAGCCAAGTTTTGCATTGAAAAATGTAAAAGGCAAAAAAAAAGTAAATTACATTGACAAAATGAAAAATGACCACTTATTAGAATTGAAGAAATAAAAACAAATCAGAAAAGAACACACTATTTCTTCACATGCCTTCCTAGAAAATTCAGTTGTTGTCAAACAAACCGAGTTAGAAGCTCTGTGTTCAAAAGGCAGCTCTGAAAAGGCCTAGTTCCTCTCTAACTCTCCGCCACAAACTGCCCCCATGCAGTTATGCTCAGTCTAATTTTATGAAACCCAAAGGAAACCTCCAACAGGACAGTATCTAAAATAGAGAAAAATCGACATTTCCACCTGACCCGCTTCTTTCAGAACACATTACATGAAATGAGGGACTAGAATATCCTTGCAATTTAATGGCCAGTTAAAAACTGATTACATCTATATCACCTTAGGCCCTGGACTTTTTCTTACAGGTTTGGCAACGCAGGATGAAGAAGAATATTAAAACAATAAACACCTAGAAGGCATTTTTTAATAACAGCAATGCTGGCGACAAAAGAAAATGACTTCTTTATATTCCATACTGTAAGTAAGCCACGTCAGCAAAAAATTTAAGACAGATTTACTGTTACATACATTTTAATCAAAGTGTAACGTTTTAGTGGTCTTGAGTCAAATAATATTAATAGAACTATGATTTAAGCAATCCAATTTTAAAATATGTAAGGTTATGAGGGTAGGGGTTGGCTAATAGTTTTAATAATGGTAATTTTACATTTGTTTTTATTTTATAAAAAAAAATGCAATTTTATAACTTTAGGTGGAAACACTATGTTGAAACTATATTGGAGCCAAATGTTATCTGGGGACCATTCCCAACATAAACAAAAGGGCAGAGCAAAGAAGTGTGCTTGGTGCCTCTGCTTTTCAATACTAGCCGGAAAATTATTTCAATTTGTTAGATTCTGTTTTGTCTGTTTGTTTTGTTGTTCAGGTGCTGTCCAGCGAACTGGTTGTCGATGGATATTAAGTTTGTATATTCTTTATGATGGGGGAGGAGACTAGCACCTGCCTCAGTCAGCAAGGCACCCAGGGGCCTCACAGAGGGAACTCCTATTTACTCTACCTGATCCTCACTAGGACTTTGTGAAGCTGCCTTGAAAGCAACTGCTAAGGAAGAAGTTATATAAAAATAATGAAACATCACAACCCCTCCCCCCTCCTCCTCCACAAGTAACAAAGCATCATTATTTTAAATTACACATTAACCTATAAACTTCTACAACTCATTTGACAGCCCCAAAAATCAAAAGTTTAATCAAATTAAATTCAAAGTCTTAATGGCACCAAGTAAGTACATATATGTTCTGGAACATATAAGAACTAATGTCATTCCGTTAACCAGAATGAACAGATGCATACAGAAAACTGTGTTTACCTTCACACCAACCGCAACATCGCCAATGCTGTGGAACACACAAGAAATAGTTGGTCACTAGATAGCAAACATTTCCTCGAAATGTCAAAGGGAAGTGCACCAAATCCTATAATCCGACGACCCCCCCCCCCCCGAAAATAAATTAAACTGATGAATATTTCACTACTAAATTCCATTCAATCACCCACAAGCCAGCAGTTGCTGTCACTAAACTAATGTTCAATGCTGTTTACATAAACAATAGGGCAAATATTATCAAGTTTTTAACATAATCACAGTTCATAATGGAGGCTGAATGGACAGCCTTAGGATTGAGTCTGTATTCCAACACCGTCTAGGAAACAAGCATTTGTTTATCGTTTTAAAAACATAAAGGGAGATCAGCTGATTGTTTACTTCTGTACAACTTTAATACATAAACCACCAAGGTATTGTTTAAGAATAACAGTCTAATTAAAACGTTACATAACCGCATTTTAAACATTTGTGATGCTAACAAAAGAAAGTAAGTAATGCTCCCTCCCAATAACGTTAAACAGTTTATGGGAATTTTATACGACTTTGTAATTAAGTTTACAGTAACTTAAGTTTTACGTTAAATAAGCGAAACAAGTTGTAAGGGAAGACTTGCTTAGTTTCATGTGGATCTAACGTTAGCACTTGAGCTAAAGGCTAACGCTAGCGAAGCTAACATGCTAATACATGCGTTCTTAATGGCGTTTAAGTAATGTAGGTTTGTTTAAGGATCCTTCGCGTTGTCCTATATATCAATGGCAACAATACAAGAGAAAATACAACTTTTTAACCGACATTGCAAACAGATGCTTGCTTACCACTCTCGTGCACTGCGCTAGCGAGTTAGCATTGCAATAGCAGTGAATAGGTTCTTCCAAGTCAGAAAATGTATAATACTTGCATATAAATAATAACTTGTCTATGCTTACCCGTCCATTCTGCAAATGTATGTAAAAAAAAAAGTAAACCGTAGTGGGATTTCAGCGATTCCTCCTCTTCTTTTTAGCGCAGGCACATTCAACCACGCTCAAACACAGGCGCGCACACGAGACACCATTGACAAAATGGAGGCGGATATAGACACGAGGAAACACCTACTGTAACACACAACCGACTATAACACGAAACTAATGTAAACGTTTAAATTTTTTTATTTAAAAAGATATTTAATTTAACATAAACACACACTGTAACATGAAGCAAATCTCTATATAGACATTACTTTTGATAAACAAGTGCTAAACTATTTACATTCCATGAAGGTATGTTTGGTATTAATTATAACTCAGCACATTTGTTCATTTAAAAAATGTATAATTTGCAAATAGGCTACTTGTATCAACAGTATAACAGTTCACATCACGTGCCACAAAGAGCAAATCATTGTTAGTTTTTGTAATTAGTTCTTAGATTTTCTTCTCCTGAGCCTCGGTGATAAGATAAACTCTAAAAGGTGAAAAGATGGCATAGTGTCTTTGAGCACTATAAAAACTTAACGTTCAGATGGAAGTACTGTTCCTGTTCTCTTTACATAATATGTTTAAAATAGTTAATGTTTTGTGGTGCAAGTGACATTGTTGGTTTGATCTTGTACAAAATTGGTTTGTTGGAAAAATTATCGTCATAGTTTGTTGCTGTAGCGTTGTATTATCTTTATATCTCAGGTTATGATAACTCTTCTGCACACTTTAATTTATTTTAATCTCATTTTATTTTTCATTGACTTTAGCTTCTCTGGAATAATGTGGAAACTGTTTTTATTTTTTTGGTTGTTTGTTTTGTACAATTTTCCAGATAAATTGGAGCTCCCACATCCTTTAGTTTGTCCAAAGCTTTGAGTGTTTCTAAAAGACATGCAAGCACTGATTGAATCCGTGTAACACTACTTGAGCCTTTCTTTGATTTGTCTCCAGAAAAAAAATTGTATGGATTAGCTTTCTTGTAAATTATTCTCAGTTCATTTCTTTGTAAGTATGAGTTAACTATTCTGGTAACAGGAATGCACTTATTTTAGTGCAGTTGGGACCTGGAATGAAGAACCCAAGTGCTGGGCTCTTGTGTGCCAATAACGAATGATTAACGTCTGAGATTTGATGATCAGCTGACTGTTTCCTTATTTCCCTTTTGCTCAGAGGGATCTTGGAATCTAATTCCAACATGGCAGCCTCGAAAACACAAACTAGACCCTTGTGTTTGAGGAAATGTCATTTTTAATTAACTCCCAGGTTCTTTAAGATAAGCCGTTCGACTTTAATTTCACCGGTGGCATCAAGCACAGAGCCAAAACACCATTATGTGAGTCTGCCAGTGTCAATAACATCCAACTATCAAAATTTTGACTGGCTTGTTCAGTGTTAATGGTTTTATGCACAATCACTTTAATTAAGCTTAGTTGTTCATGCTGTGCTTTATTTTGTGGTAAAAAAAATAGAGATAGAAAATCCTAATAAAATAATTTTAAATTGTTGTGTTTCAAGATTGAAGTGCAACTAAAACATTTGATTAAAATTTTAAAAGCTTCTAAATAAAAATCCTAACAGATTACAGGGGTCTATTTGATTGAAATATCAGGTTATATCAGATAAATTACAGAGGTACATGACTCTGGCCATCACAGGCCATCACTACACTCCAATGGAGCCAAACATACATTGAGTCCCTTTAATGCAAGGATGAAACACCCAGCGTTGGAATAACACGACAATTTTGTACAGAAAAGCAATAAACTAAAAATGATTGGAAGTAATGAATACTACCAGGGCGTCATGGTGGTGCAATGGGTTGCACAGCAAGAAGACGTCTCACAGCAAGAAGGTCGCTGGTTCGAACCTTGGCTGGGTCGGTTGGCATTTCTGTGTGAGTTTGCATGTTCTCCAAGTGATCGCATGGGTTTACTCCGAGTGCTCCAGTTTCCCCAAAAAATCCAAAGACATTCGGTTAAGGTGAATTGGATAAACAAAATTGTCAATAGTGTATGAGTGTGTATGAACATTTCCCGGTGGTGTGTTGGGCTGGAAGGGCATCCGCTGTGTAAAACACATGTCAGATGAGTTGGCGGTTCATTCCACTGTGGCGACCCCTGATAGGGGACTAAGTTGACAAGAAGATGGATAGATGTATACTACCACACCACCACACTGTTTTAATACTTCAGTATTTTTTATAAGTATTATTACACATTTCCCTTGCTTTTAAATTGACTTATAAGTCACATTTGCACACCTAATCAGAAGTTTTTTTCCCCTGAACGCATCTTTTGAAGTCATAAAAATTTATGCCTTTTAAAATGATTTTCTCGGGAGAGCTGAATCAGTACTCTCTTATGCTCTCAATGGTGTTTTTGATCAATGAAATTGATCTTTTTTCAATACATTGTCTCATGTATTAGTTTGTTTCAAAAAGTTTGATATTAAAAGCATGAATCTTCTTTTTGAGTGGTTTCAGCTCTCATTCATTCATTCATTTTCATGTCGGCTTTATTCCCTTTCGGGGTCGCCACAGCGGAATGAACCGCCAACTCACTGGCATATGTTTTACGCAGCGGATGCCCTTCCCTGCCGCAACCCATCGCTGGGAAACATTCACACACACATTCACACTTTAACACTATGGGCAATTGTTCTTATTCAATTCACTTATTCCGCATGTCTTTGGACTTGTGGGGAAACCGGAGCACCCGGAGAAAACCCACGCGATCACGGGGAGAACATGCAAACTCCACACAGAAATGCCACCTGCCCCAGCCGAGCCTAGAACCAGCGACCTTCTTGCTGTGAGACGACCGTGCTACCCACTGCGCCACCGTGACGCCCTGGTTTCAGCTCTAACTAAGCTTATTAGAATTGTCTCCATAAAAATATGTTTGCATTCAACTTCAATCATTCAACCAACCTATAGAAATTAATGACAGACAGGTTCAAAGATTTATAGATTTAATAGACCTTTCAGACTGTTCCCCACATGACCTGAAGCTAGCAGCTCTCTGCTTTAATGGCCGAGCAATGCCTGCCATTTCCTTTAATTACTAACACAGCATCACTTCTGCTCTATGAAATCCTTGCATTGATTTCCATTTTTTTCAACACACTTTTGTGAATTCCACCTGTTTTCAGCATGCCGAATGCTTAGTCAATCTTAGTCAAGCTGTGCTGAATCAATGGCTTCAAACGCTGCTAAAGTTCCAATTTAACACACTATTGAAAACCTCTGAGCTGTGTTTTGGAAAGGCCAAACACATCCCCACGGTTCTGCTTCAATCCCAATGTACAGTGCCTCCCTGCTTAAAGTAGATTTGAGGGCACCATAACCCTCACGCACAGCCTCCATTACCTTGAATAGGTCATTTTAATCAGAGCTTCACTTCAGTTGCCTTTAATGGTTTGGAGTTGTGAATGCAGTGTTCCAAGAATTCATACTAAGAGAGTTAAAATATGTAACAGCACCACCAAAATGGAAATGTAATCACTATTCAAGCCTCTGATCCCCTGTGTTGTTCCAAACCATTATCATTTTTTCTTTTGTTAAATGTAATACATGACATTCTGATGTATGTAGCAATCACAAAAAAAATCCAACAATTGTAGTGAATGAATGTGTTTTACGTTCAATAGAGGAAAAAATCTCAAACTGGTATACCAAATAAAAAAAAGAGTTTTTGGCAAACAACCTGCAATGAGACAAATCCACTACCCATGTGATCCTCTGTGGGCCTGTTGAAGTGGATAAGATAGATTTCAACTAAAGGGGTTACATCTTTGTTTGCTGAAAACCTATTCAACAATGAGCAAGCTGTAAACATTCTATGAGTTTACCTGGAAGATAAATCCCTTAAAATGACTTTGTGAGCAACAGTGACTTTCGTTTTAAAATGACTAACTCTTATCAACATTTTTTTCTAAAACAGCTTCAGTGACTTTGAAACGAGAGCTGCCTTTCTCTTATAGGAATGTCATGAGCCACTTTTCTCCTGGTTTTGGCCAAACAAACTCAAATCTCACTTCTAACACACTCTATCACTATTCTATCTGGTCTAGGTCTTGTATTGGTCTCGATCCTCTCTAGTCTTGGACAGATCTTTGTCTTCAAGGAGGTCTTCACTACATGAACAGCTCAGAATTGACTAATACGAGTTTGAGTCCTGAGCTTGTTGTCTTTCAGCCGGCCCCTCTGTCTCTTTTCTGCCCTCTAGCTACTGGTTTTTCAGTAAAGGCAAAATAATATTTAAAAAATATATATTTTTCAGGAAATCAACCTTCTTAAAATTGTTTTTTTACAGCACCAACAATGCATCCAATAAAAAACTGTTATATTATATCAGCATGGTGTCTTTAAATACAGACCAAATATGTGTTTATATGCAATAGTAACGTGGTAGGAATACACTTTTAAAATTAAATAAAAATAAACCAGTCACAAAAAATGACCATGAGCTCAAGGACTTACACACAAAACATAAAAATACTGATATTTTATGTATTTGCCCAGTCTGAGATCTGTACTAGAATTCAGAGGGCTGGTTAACACTTTGGCCGCTTGATAAAGAAAAAAAGTCAACTGATAAACCAAACAAAACAAGCCAATCTGAGCATGTCTTATGTACTGAGTGAACACAGCCATGGCAATTTGTGCGACAAAACACAACATGTTTTGCTGAAAGACTTTCAAAGCCATTTAATTATTGACTGTTGAGTCAGTTTGTCAGAGAGACCTGGCAGCCTTGCTGTTTGCTGAATTTAATCTTGCCAGTTTTCAAGCTGTGTGGGAGATGCACAGCATGCCTAACATGGGCTATTAGGCAACTTGCATGTCGATAACGGCAAAAACAGAACATATAGCTTCCTAGCTGATGGTCCAATTTATAATCTGCTATCGGAGTCCAAAAATATGCAAGAGTTCACCATTATGTTTTATCGCGACTATGCTGGGTTGAGGAGTTGACCTTACTTTACTGTTTATTCCAAGATTGCTTGTAAATAAATGACACAAATGTATTGGATGGAAGAAAATAAACAACACTACAGATAAAAAAACAACATATTTCAAGACTACTCCATTATTTAAGAAGTGACAACCTTATCAGAAGAAATTTAGCATTCAGTGCAGAGAAATGAAGTTGAATGTGATCAAATAGTCATGCGGCTGCTTTGCAAATGAGACTATTGTGTTGGTTTGAAGGACATCTTCATGCTTCTCTCCACACTGACAAATTAATCTTTGGAAATAAACAAACGGTTCTCAAATCTGATTGGCTGAAATGTCTTGCTAACTACTATCACCATAGAAACCACTTTTTTCCATAACTAGCTTCAGCATGTCTTACTGAAATTACAAAAAGGTAAATCAACCACTGATTTGTTTTTACTATGCAATTCATGTTGCAGTTTATTATATATTTTTAGACTACACAACTTCCAAAGCTTGCCCAGGTGGCATGAGTGGGTGAGACATTCATTCGGGAGCCTCTTGTAGGACTGAAATCTTCATGCAATTTTTAGCATCCTTAAACTCAGCCAAAAGTCTTAAACATAAGACAAAGAGTGAAACAGAGTTGCTTTTTGAAAAATGCAAATAAAATTGCTTATTTAAATTATTTAAACATCTTAAAAAATTAAACGTTGAGACTTTAAAGTGGTTCATTGTTTCAAAAAAGGTGTGTTTCACTTTTTTATTACCCCAAATCTAAGACAAGGGACTGTTGCAGGAAATAGATTTCACCATTTTCTAAATTTGCTCAAAGTTGATGTCTCTCAAGTTTCCCTTTTAGATTCTTATTCAGTGCTGTGCAGCGGCCAGACCTGGACACTTTTCGGTACTATAATCTTGTGTGTCCCAAAGTGGGCCAACAATAAAGCTGCAGATGTAACAATTTAGCTCTAGAATGCATTGCGATGAATATGAAAATGGGGTGAAAATGGAGAACAGCAAGCTGTCTCGTGTCTCTTGCGGTCTATCACCTTCATGCCAGGCACGCTGAGACCAGAACAAGGCACTAAACCCAACCCGGTGCTATCTGGTGTTACGGTTCTCAACCATTACCTTACCCTCCATGTTTCCTTTTATTGCCTTTAGAAGTCATTTTCCTGTGGTGAAGATCTCAGTGCGTGGAAAAACATGTGTGGATTTCACAGCTGATGAGCCTTTCTGTGAAAGGAACTAGCTGCTGATTTGAACTCCAGCTAAGCTTTTGTTGAAAACTGCAGTGTTGAAAAGTTTGAGTTTTAAAACCTGACCTGAGTTTTCATATGTTGGATATGGTAAAAGGTGATTAGAACAAAAATGGTGCAAGAACTGGTCTGTGCAGCAGATATTGGGTGGAATCTTCTCATCAAGTGCGAGCTAAATGTCCAATGGGGATGAGTTTCTGCCGCTACTCAAGGACGATTCGTATATATATATATATATATATATATATATATATATATATATATATATATATATAGTTATGTAAATTAGACATGCTCTCTCTCCTCTCTCGTAGAAATCACTCTGAAGGCAGGTACAGAACAGCAGCACGACGGCAACTTTATTTTGCGCTTCTCATTTTAACAAACACTGAAATCATACTCTACTAAAGTTGAAAGATCTACATTTGTATAGTGAAGGAAGAAAGCAGGAAAAAGCAGAAAGTCTTCATGCATGCAAATTTATGCCCTCCTAAAGGACGGGCCCATCACTGCTCGGAAACCGATTCACCGGTCACCTCCCTCACAGGCAGGCAAAGAATTTAAACGCACATTCAATATGATTAATGAAATGCTAATAAGAACTATATATATATATATATATATATATATATATATATATATATATATAGTTTCTTTTTAACCCTTAAACAAATAAAAACACTGAATCTCAACTTTGCAGCAGTTTCATTCTTGTAATATATCTTTAATCTTATTTTGCCTTGTTGCCATGATGTGATTTAAATTTTATGGACCTCATAAACATGTTAAAAAAACTCAAGTTAAAAAAAAGATTTGTTTACAGTTAAGAACTGTCTTTTTTGTGCGTCTTTTACCTATGTTGGTTTAAAAACAACTTCATGTATTTGAACAACTCTAACGGGAGTGTTTTCACACCTTTCATGCACAAGTTTATGTTAAATCACAAGCTGACTTTCATAATAAGCGCCCTTTAAGGTGACTTGATTAAAAATAAAGTTCCTGAAGCCTCCTTTACAAGATGGATTGGCCTGATGGACTCTTTCAAAGAGGCTAGTTACTTAATGTCTGCCAGAACCCATGTGGCCCCCTTTTTTCAACATTTTGGATGAGTGTTTTGTCATGATCCTGATCTAATGAAAAAAGCAAGAAATGTTTAAATGGCAAATTTATTGATTGATGGTCTACACAGCAATTCATTTTTTAAACAGACTTTTTTAGACCTAACTGATTTTGCAAGACTTTTAAAATGAGAAATCATCTTCTGTGATAAAACTGCTCTTCCAGAGCTGCATGCGTCAGTCAAGCGAGTCGTATTCAGATGAATGGAAACAGACGGAACACATAGTAGCAGCATGTCACATGAGTCTGATATGCCACTGACGGGAAATTAGATATATCCAAGACACGTCCGAATGAAGCTCGGGCGAGAGACAGAAAGCCCAGGGAGTGGATCCAAACAGTCGAGAGCACAGATGAGGCCAATGACCCCTCAAGACCTCACTAAACTCAGCAATCAAAGATGAAGCAGGGCTACAAAAGCTCTCATCAGAACTCCCCAGAGACCTCACATCACTAATTTCCATCCAACAGGTTCCACCATTTTTCTCAGATTTCCTTTTAATTTCACGAGTTTGAAATGAATTGAGGCAGCATGGTGGCAGAGGGGTTCTGCTTTACAGGTAAAAGGTTACCAGTTAAATAGCATGCATGCTAGTTTTTTATTCATTCTGTGAATATGAATGCTGACTCAGACTTATTTGCATGTTAAAAAATAAATCACACACATCAATGAATTGTGGAGAACTATGATTCCCATCACTGCAGCAATAATTCCTCATCTTAATGTGATTCAGTTATTTTTCGAAGGATGAACCGCTATTACCAAATGTTTACACAGTATTAGCATTAAAGCTTAGAGGCATCACACCTCTTCTGGGCTTGTGGGCTATTCAGCATTTCTTATATTCCTGTCCAAGATGTATACACAAAAATACTTTATTCATCTATGGAAAATTCGAAAAATTGGCCAAAGGCTATGGCCATCGAGAGCAGTTTTGAGGTCAAAGGTCAATTATTGTTTCCTTAGGTTGGATACTCAAAACACACAAAATAAAGCAAGGATTCAAGTTTTTAAAGTGTTTGCAGATTAAAACTATGGAAAAAAACTATTCACATTATATAACATATATATAGGACAGATCAACACAAATGTAAAATTCTCTCCACATTTGAGCTCCCTTCACTTGTTTAAAATTGGTTTCAAAAACACAAATGAGATTGTGTTGGTTACGTTATCCAATATTTAGGACTTAAAATCTTCACAAAAGTGTATTTCCATTTAATCTGGAGATAAAATGGAATATTGAAGTCAATGACAAAGTTTCAATCAGTTTTCTTCTTTCGTCGAAAGATTCGAATGGGTAAAGTGGAGTAGAGGAGCCTGTCCTTCCAAATTTCACAACTAACTTGAAAAGTTGTTATATTTCTAATGCTAACTCTTCTTCTTCCCAGCGTAAGACAAACGAGTAAATGATCAAAATCTTACAAGGCATTTCCACATCAGTTTTAAAGTGTCACCGTGCTCTTTCAGTGAGTGTAATGGCCGCAGACACAATCGGAGGTAATTTAAGTCAATTTCTATCCTAGATTTTCTTGATCTGTTATGACAGCAATAAAATTTCCACACCAAGTAAGCAATCTAGTCCACGTTTCAAAGCAACAATCCCTCTTTAACCTGGGTGAAAACGACATGAGTTTCAGAGCGATCTGCATGTGGTCAATGTGCCCCTAAAATCATGATGACTGCCATTCACAGAGAATATTTTCTCTAAAGTGATGAACAGTCCCCAATTGCTAGTGATTTGAAAGGATAAATGATTCACTCATGGACACAACGAAAAAACGGAATCATTCTGCTAAAACTAGCATCCCCGTAATCTCCTTCCCATTGTCTTGTCCCCTTTTATAATGAAATTATACAATTGTATTGTTTAGAAGCTGCTCCTTTCTGATTTATTCTTTCTCACTTTTTATATTGGCATACTCTAAAATGATTACATGCACGAGTAAATATTACCATTAGAATTGTGTTATCTAATTAATTAATCAATCACTAACCTTTTTGAGAAGTTATGTTTTTGTTATGTTAATTACAATCCACTAACATGAATACTGTCTTTAATTTACATAAAAGACAAAGTGGATTTTAAGTAGATAACAAAGTTATATTTGTAGGGCTGTTTTTTTTTATTTTTTTTTTTAGTAGGTGTGTTAAATGAAACTTTATTGTTACAGCTAATGTTAGTATTCACTTGTATTGTTGTCACTCAATTAACTTAAAATTTTCATTGTCTAAAATTGCAAAAACATTGGTTAAAAACAAGAGAATTTAGTCAATGTTTAATCTTTCCCTTTTAACAATTAATTTAAATTAATTAAACCCTGACTGAGCTCAGCGACTAAATGAAGACAGCAACACAAATATAACCTTATTAATAAAAAAGAAATCAAATTATAGAATACACATCGATAAATACCAGTTTAAAGAATCATTTTCTCTTACGAGAGTCTTATTTTGTTCCTGTTTAATTCCACTGCAATTTAGAATGAAGAAATACCAGTGTATCATTGCAAACAACCTTATTTCTTTAGAATGAGATAATGAAGTGTAAAAGAGATGAACGCAGAAGAGCAGACATGATGGCATAATGTGCATTAAAAGGCCATGACTGCTGTCTTTATACGCCGCAAAATTCAACTGACGACCACAGCGCAGTTGGATTCTCCACAGGCAATTTAAGTGACTCATAAGCCATTACAATAAGAAAAAGAAGACGTGGAGAATAAAACTGTCCTTCTGATTAATGTGCCGAAACAGGAAGTGCACATCTTGCATTGAGAGGCAATGGAAGAGTCTCTTTCCTTTCGATATCCTTTCTTTACTCTATAAATAATGAGGGCTGGGCCTTATCCTATTCAAATGTTGAAGTACAGGACTGGAAAAGACATACTCTTGACAGTGTGCAATGGATGTACAAAAATTATACTTCTATATACACAGCTTCAGACGACAGACTGCTAAAACCAGAAGTCAGTGCTGTGTTTCACTTTTTCGTCCGGCTCCAGAAGCTAGTGATTAATCAAACATCCATCTCAGCTTGGGAGAGCCAAGACACTTTAATCATTCCACATACTTGTGTGTTTAGCTGTAATAATTTGACTCTATCATGCTAGGACAGTTCCTTTGGTGATTTATGGGCAGCTCTCAATTGCCAGTAGACACAGAGGAATAAAGCTCTCCCCCCTCTTGCTCTCACTCAGCTCAAGGCTCATCATTTTTATTCCTTCAGCAGGAAAACAAATGCTCCGTGTCTGACAACGTGCATGCAAGTAAGTGCAGATGTAAGTAACGGTTAACAAGGACGTTCAAATGAACGAGCTGCTGAAGGTCTCTATATTATTGCGCTGTAATGAACAAAATAGTACACCCACGTAATTGTAAATGTGTATTTTAAATGTTGTTTCTGAGTCCAAGTTACCTCTCACTATCAAAAACGTGAGGTACATTAGTGAGTCAACAGCAGGAATGTGAGTGAAAACTGAATGCATTGGAGTCCTGAGATGACTGACAACATATCCAGGATGTGTGTAATTCTGCTTTGCTCAATTTCATCTTGGATAGGGACAAACAATCTGTTAAAAACCTATCCAGCGTCTTAAATTTGATGTCTAAATCTCATGTTTCCAAATGGAAATGAATACAGCTGGACGGTTCTTTATTCAGCTTGATTATAAAAGAGCAATTTCTGTGCTCATATGCTGTGTTGTCCTTCAATTAATGAAGCCTGAAACCCAAAGGGGTTGAAAAATGAGAGCCACAATTGTCAGACAGTTCCACTTGAGTTCTCATTTTCATGACAGACTTGTCACATTATTAGTTAGTAAAAAAACCTCTTGTCACAGTATTCATGTTTTTTTTTCATTTAAATTTAAATAATTTTTTGACTCACACATAAATATTATTAATTGCAACATTCTAGCCTTTGTAAACAAACTACGGCGCTTAACCCTCGTGTGGCATTCATATTATTGTTACTCATAGAGCGTTTGAGAGTTTGGTGAACCCATTTGCTTTTTTGGGGGTATAATTCAAACAAATATGTAACTTTATGTTAAAATGTTAAAAAGCTATATGTTTAGCATATATTTTATTTTCTCTTAAAGTGCTACTTGTTTTTCATTTGGGTTTCAATAAAATGTAAAAAAGCAAATATTTTATCAGTGTCAAAAAACATTTGCAAAGTAAATTTTGGCAACTGGATGATCTAACATGTTTTATTTAATGTACTTTAATTTGGTATTGATTATAAAATGTTTCAACTTGACTCAAAAACATTTCTATCTCAAATATTGGAGATCTGTACACTTCAGCACTGACTGCAGAAAATGTCATGCTAAACTTAATATCTTTGGACATCGCATTATGAATTTATGCTTGTCACATGTTGTATAACATTATTAACAACAGTTTAAATATCCCACCTTTTTATCATCAAGTGTGAGCAGAATTGATTGGTCCGTAGCTGCTTCACAATGCTGTTTCTCTTAAAATGCTCATCGAAAACAACTAGAGTCTGTTGATATGTATTGTTCATCTCAACTTATCAAATATAACTATGGTTAAATCCACCTCTTGGAAATCATTTACAAAAGCAAGGATGCTAATGAAATCATAATATATATTTAAAAGTTCTTTAAATAATTTTCTTCAATTTCACAGTCAGTCTCAAAAATTATCAGCACAGTGTCAAAATTGTCATAAATGTGAATCTCAGATTCTCGTCCCCTCTCTTCCTCTTCCTCTCCCTCTCCCTCCACCTCTCTCTCTCTCTCTCTCTCTCTCTCTCCATATTACACCAGGTCCCTCATCTAATTTTTCTCTAAGTGTTGCAAACTTATGTGGGAATGGTACGGGAACGAACCAGACCCAGTCAGAAAAGCCACAAAATATACATTTTCACATATTTTCTATAAAGTATACATTTCTAAACACAATTGCATATTTTCCTCATAGAAAATAGGCTAAGACCAGGTTCATGTACACTGTTTTAAATAAATGTGGATGCTCTTATACATTTAGGTTTATAAATGGTAACCCAAAGAGCTCTAAAATCATACAAGCTAAATCATAAACTAATAGCCGTATTTCTCTCATCTGACATAATTATCTGAAGAGAAGAGAGCATGAAAGGATAAAAGTGTTGTAAGGTCCTCAGGAGTGAGAATGCGATTAAACCAAGCTTCTTGCTTTAGGGGCTTGAATATACTGCCTACCGAATAAACAAATGCTTAGTTTAACTGAGTGGCCTTTAATAGAGGAGCTTCCTGCTTTACGACTGGGCTTCTGGAAATGTCAGGGTAAAACTGTGGCGTCTGCTCTTGTTTATCTGACCGTCTTGAGAGACTCAGCTTTGCTGGGCCTTGCTTTACGGGCTGGCCTCCCCCACATCCTTATTCTCCACAAATGACTTTTACAGGTTCATGACAAATAGGTTTGTTACTGCTTTACCCAAAATATGCCGCAAAATGTATCACCCCCAAGTTTTTATCAAGCAAATAGACCACTAAAACATGAAATAGATGGCAGGACCTCGCGGTGAACCCAAGCGCTGATGTTAGACATTTAAATGATGCACACACCAGAAAGAAGATGCAAAAGCACCTCTTGGAAACAACAGCACATTGGTCTGCACACAGGACAGTCAGGATGGCTTCATTCATATGCTCTACCGACGCTGTTAACCTTTAAAAAGGCTACAGGAAAAGTCTTTGCAGTTGTTATATATGAATAGATGAGAGTAATGACACACAGCAGGCCAATAAGAGACCACAAGAGCTTTTATAGGGTATAATCATCCTAGTGGTACATCTGTCACTATTACAAAAAACAGCAAGTGCTGCTTTTTATTGCTTTATGAATTTTAAATGCAGAATGCCAGCAAAGTCACAGTTTGCCATTGAAAGAAACCATTATTAAAACTATTAGTATTATTATTATCACCACAATTAGGTATACAAAAGTAAAACTCATCTTAATGCATCACAACAAATCTTGTGTTTTATTTCTATAAATTTTTTTCTGAAATCTTATGTTGACGCATTACAAAACAACGGTAGTTGGTTTATTTCGATGTAAGGAAAATCTTTAGTTGAAATGCAAATTAGCAGCTTCTCCCCACTCATTTGCAAAAAAAAGTATCAATATATGTAGATGTAAACCCTGAGAGGTTGCCAGTCCATCCCAGAGCTATTAATGGACTTTTGGATACACAAAACTTCATTGATGAATATCTGTAAAATGTTTCATGTGCCTTCTGGCACATGAAAAAGTTCACGTTTGTCACCAGTGAATTTTCACTGGAAATGTGCACATGAAATCTGTTAAAATTGACAAAACCAAAGCAGTTCAAATGCCAAGATGTGTAAAAGAAAATGGGAACAATAACATGTACCGGGATGGGTTTTATGTTTTCTGGAATGTATAAGTGAATAAAACAAGTAATAGTTTGCTACTCTGTCTGCTTTAACTGACAATTTTCTCTCCAGTTGTTCATTCATGAATGCTCTGCTCTAAAACCTAAAGTTGAACTTCGTTTGAGTACATCCTCATGGGTACAAGAGCCCGGGGGTTATTTATATGCACAAGACAGGAAAAACAGGAAACAGGTATTGTCCGTCTTATTTAATCCCCATTGATTCACGAGAGGGAAAAATCACTTCCTCTGTGAATCTAAACAGAGAACACATCAAATGATTGCTCATCGTAACGTCACGTTTCTCGTCACAACACAATCAACAGCTACGCATCTAAAAAAAAATCCTCAAAATGTTACTCACCAAAAACAAGTGTATTCTTTTCAGCATTTTCAATCAAAAAACACTCAATCACTAGCCTAAATTGAGCCATTTGTGGCAAAGGGAATTGACAAGCCCTCAATCTACAACAACTGAATATTCAGAGACTGCTGTGATTTACTTGTTCATTTCCATTTGTTTGTATTTCTCACTTAAAGCCTTGGGCCCCCTTAAAAAGAGCAGCTCTATGGTCATATTATTACAAAATCTTATTGCCTGCTGATTTGGAAGTTTATGTACAAACAGCATAGTGTGGTATTATTCCCTTTTTATTTATAATTTTATTTATACTTTGAAATCTTCACAGTTATATAAATTTTTTTTTTTTATAATTTTATTTTTGGAATTTACAAATAACTTTTTTTACATATATAGTTTTTCTCAACCTGAATGTAAGAAAGAATCTGAAACGTTTGCACCACAGAGTTTTTATCCTATAGTGAAAATAAGACAATATATTGGTTTTAAAGGTCCCATGTCATGCCTTTTTCAATGTATTTGGAATAAAAGTTGGAGCCCTCATTACTTTAAATTTATCATAAACAACGGCTTTGAATCAGCTCTTATTTTCTCCCCCAAACGCTTACCCCTGTTAAGTCCATCACTTTGTTTTCGCCACGCTCCCTTTTGAGGGAATCCCACCAGGCAGTCAGAATTCAATGAAACATCTGCATGGAGCATTGCTTTCAAAGCTGTATTAACAAAATCAAGTGGATATATTTGTAAAATATGGCTATAAATGATGTAGTAGCTCCTGCTATGTTAATTTTATTGCTTTTAATATCTTATATTTTGCTTGATCTTGATATTCTGTAAAACACCTTGAATTGTCAATGTGCATGGATATGAGCCATATAAATAAAATTCCCTTACCTTATATGTACAACAACAAAGGCTATTTTAGGACATTTCAGTTGGTAATTAAAATATGATTTCTTTTCCACTTACTGTTTTATATTGAGTAATCCTTTAATTGTTTGAAATTGTTAAAGGGCTCATGCCATGGTGAGCCTTTTTGTGGCTTTCATAGTGATTTTAAAGAGATTGAATCAAAAATCGAATCATGGACGTTGCCAAACAAATTAGTTTCTTTTAAAAATTGTTTTATATTTCATTGATGACGTCCCACGGGTCTCTTTGTAACATCACAGTCAGAAGTGAAAGGCCGATTTACCTTCCCCCGCAAGTGATGTACTATCCATAAAAGCAATGCCTTCTCTCATGATATCCGGAAACAAACTCGAATCACACAACTTGGAGCAGCACACAACTTGGACTTGTGGTATTAAAAGGATTAAAAGGAGGTTATTAAAAGGACTTGTAAGGATTAAAAAAAGATTCCTAATTCCAGGGTGTACAGAGACCTAACATCTATATGACTCTGGCTCATACAGGTACTGTTGTAAAATAGTGTTCCCTCCAAAAGCCATTTTAGTGTCTATCAATTGTTGCTAGCTCTGTGTTCTTGTGTTAGCGTTAGTGATTTTGTGCATAACTAATCCCTCTAATATCTCTCGAATCTACGTTGACCATCAGCGTTGCATAAACAACTTTGCATAAACGCCATGAATATGCAAATCACTAACCAATAGGTGATTAACTGGGGAGTGGTTACAAAGTTTGCCGAATTAAAATCTCTGTTCATCTATGGAAAAAGCCTGGGCTAGAAAATTAGGAGAATGCGATTTTATTTAAAAATAGAGACTTTAAGTAAAAGAATCACATCTCCCATACAATTAGACCAATGTGAACAACATATTATTGAAAAAAACAGAATGTCCCTGAATCTTTAATTCTTTACATATGAAAATTTTTGAGTGAAAATCAAAACTTGCATTCAGACAACCAAACACAAACACTCTCAGGGTCAGTATTGTTTTGAAATACTTACTCAATGTTTCACTATTACACTTCAGGATCAGGTTTTTATATTTATTTAAATACTCAGACAGTGCACAGTTATGAAAATGTGTTTGTAGTTAATTTGATTGTTTAGTAGACGAGGAGGAAATCAATGACACATTTAAAGCATTTTCTGCTCTCCAAAATTGAATACAGGATTACAAAAACATGCACAAACAACTTTAAATACATCTTCAGGCATGTCTCTGATGAGGATCATTAGAACGTGGTAAAAAGCTCTAAAAAGTTAATATTGCATTATATGGCCCTTGTAAATGTTTCGTCTTATCCTTTTTAAAGTGCGTTTTAACAAAAGACTAAAGTATTTTGAGAACTGAGAACTAAACATGAGAACTGGATGAATTTATATGTTTAATCTTTTCTGGTAATTTGTTTGCATTTCTCAATTAAAGCTATGGCTCAATTAAAAAGAACAGCTCTATTTCTATCAAAAACTTGAGGGTTTATGTATGTCTTGAAATAAGAAATAAGACCTTTTTTATTAATGCAGATTTTTTGTGAAAAGGTAATGTAGAAAAATCAAAGATGATCAATGTATCCACACAATATGTGCTTTTAATATCTCATCTTATCCTACCTACACACCTTTAAGTAAGTGTATAAGTGTAGTGTTTTAAGTAAGTTTGAATGAAATAATAAGGTCATTCAAGATCAACACAACATGAAAGATGGATGACTTTTATATGCTTTAATCTTTTCGGCTTTCTTTGCATTTCACACTTAAAAAGATCACTTGAAAAAAGCAGTTCTAAAGGTGAAAGTCTTACGAAATTATGTATTTTCTGCTGATTTGAAAGTTTATGCATATTTTGAAGTGATAAATAAGCCATTTCTATGAATATAGTTTTTGTCAATGCTCCATGTAGAAAAAAAATCTAAACGTTTGGATCACAAAACCGTTTCATCCAATAGTGAAGATCAATCTCTCCAGATAATACTTGTTTTTAAATGTTTTATCAGCATCTGTGTTTTAACAAAAAAATATACCTGTTCGAGTTCAACACAACATGAGAAATGTAGGCCGTTTAAATGCTATAAACATTTTTCATTTTTGCACATGCATTCCGTGTAAAGCTCCCCTGCAGAACAGCTCAAGCAGTCATTTTCCACAAATAAATTCTGGCTGTTTAGATATTTGGGGCTCTGTGGGAATGAAAGTTGCTTTTACTCTCTCTCTATCACTCGCTCTCTTTCTCTCAGTGGCCTAGTAGTTTTCTCACAACCTTGGGGATGGGAGAAAAGTGTATGTATGTGTGTGTTACTGCCTCTGGCAACAGTAAACTCACCTTCCCTTCATGAAATGCTGCCTATGTGTTTGTGCAGTTTTGGAATTGCTCAGGGGAGCTGCGGAGGACTGCAGCTCTGCCACCATAACTTTACAGCCCCATTTTTCACCTGTGCAGGAACAAATGAAGAATCAGAACCTCACACATGTAACAAAAATGAAAGCAACAGGAAAAGATTTCCGAGTCATTCTCACTCTAAACAGATAGATGATGAGAGAGTGATGGACTGAGTGGAACTCTCTTCCAGCTGAGCACTGAAAACACAAGTGATGATGTCGTGTTTGAGTCTGAAATGAAAGGTTAAATAATATTATGGATAAAACAAGATATCTATTTAATTTAATTTCATAAATACAATAGAACTAGCTTTCTTCTACTTTGAATGGTGCTTTAGAAGAAACTTGTAGAAAGGTTTCATGCTATTTAAATGTGTATTACACCTCTTGGCCACCGTAATTAACACTCTTTTTTGACAGGCTTAATCAAATATGCAACACCCTCAGAAAGATGAGAATGAGTTGGTGAGTGTGTGTGTGTGTGCGTGTGCGTGCGTGCGTGTGTGCGTGTGTGTGTGGGCTGCAGCAGCTGCATAGGCCTGTCATGGATTCTGCTTTTCTCCCACTTTCTGACTGCTGAAACTCACTCCATATGCTCAGGCCACACAGGTATGTTCTTCTGTAAAACTTTCTAAACTCTGTCTGTATGATACTAAGTTTAGGCCACCCATCTCAGTTTCCCAGCACAGCTTGAAAAACTAGTCTCTGCAGGAACCAAGCTGTCCCACTCGTTTACGGTAAGCCCCTGACCATCTCTTCAAAAAAGGCGGGCACCTCCCCCTCCTATAGCAGAAAGAGTTCTGCGATCAAACCGCCTGGGGCAAAATCACCCCCAACCCACCCTTACTCCACCAAACCAGCGGTGAGATAAACAGGACATCAACAAAGAACTCAACAATGTTTTAAACACCTTTGACGTGACTCAACACGTTCAGGGTGTCACACGTTGTCATAGTCACACACTGGACTTAGTAATTAGTAAGGGCTTAAAAATTTTATCCATCGTTGTGCAAGATGTTGCTCTGTTTGATCACTTCTTTGTTTTTGTTGATGCCTCAATCTCCCACGTCAAAATTGCAAAATCAATTTCTGTTAGAAAGAGACACATAAACGAAAACACCAGCAAGATGTTTATGTATGCCATATCTCAAACACCAAGCATCACTTCTAGCACAGCTGACTTCCTTCTTGATGCTTTTACTCTAAATCAAGTCCGTTACAGATGACATCACACCTATAACTGTCAAGAAGAAACCTGGGAGACAAACACCCTGGAAAATTCAACAAAAGTATGAAAAGACTTTGCAGGAAGGCTGAAAGAAGGTGGAGAAAAGACTTTGCAGGAAGGCTGAAAGAAGATGGAGAAAATCCAAACTTGTCATCCACTACGACCTTTATAAAGAGAGTCTTTGTGCTTTTAATTCAGAATTAATCACAGCTAGGAAAGAGTTTTTCTCAAACGTAATTAATAACAACCTCAACAATACGCAAACTCTCTTTGCAATGGTAGAGAGGTTAACCAACCCACCAAACCAGACTCCAAATGAGCTTCTGTCTGAGAATAAATGCAATGAGTTTGCTTCATTTTTCATCAATAAAATCATTAACATCAGACAAGGCATTAGTGCTTCCCACTGCAGGGCTGGGACATCCTTAGCCTCCACTCTCAATGTGCACCTTTAATCCAATCGATAGCAAAACATTAATAGAGACGGTTCAGAGCCTTAGAACATCAACATGCGGTCTTGACACGCTACCAACAGTCTTTTTTAAAATGGTTCTTAAGAGTCTAGAAAAGGGCCTCTTAGAAGTTATAAAAACCTCCTTGTGCTCTGGCTTTTCCCCCAAATCTCTTAAAACCGCTGTGGTAACGCCCTTACTGAAAAAGACAAACTTAGACAATACTGTCCTGAGCAACTACAGGCCCATCTCAAATCTCCCCTTTATTAGTAAAATTATGCAAAAGATTGTGGCAAAACAACTGATTGAATACCTGACTCAAAATGAATACATGGATTGTTATCAGTCGGGTTTCAGAGCTCATCACAGCACAGAGACAGCTCTACTGAAGATAGTCAATGACATCCGGTTAAACACCGATTCAGGAAAAGTGACTCTCCTGGTTCTAATCGATCTGAGCGCTGCCTTCGAAACAGTTGACCACAAAATCCTTCTCGATAGACTAGAAAACTATGTCTGTCTTTCAGAAACTGTGATAAAATGGTTCAGATCATACTTAGAAGGAAGAGGCTTCTATGTAAACATAGGTGATTACATGTTGAAGTGGACTGCAGTGTCGTGTGGAGTCCCTCAAGGTTCAATCCTTGCTCCTTTACTATTTAACCTGTACATGCTTCCACTGGGCCAAATTATGAGAAGGAACCAGATATCATACCATAGTTATGCTGATGATACACAAATGTATCTAGCTATCTCCCCAAATGACTACAACCCCATAAACTCTCTCTGCCAATGTCTTGATGAGATTAAAACTGCAAGGAAAACAACTTTCTTCAATTAAACAAGGACAATACTGAAGTCATTGCATTCGGAAACAAAATTGAGGTTGTTAAGGTTAACACGTATCTTAATGCCAAGGGCCTAACAACTACTAATCAGGTATCTTGGGATGATTCTGGACTCTGATCTTAGTTTCAATAGCCACGTCAAAGCAATGACCAAATCAGCTTATTACCATCTTAGAAACATTGCAAGAATTAGATGCTTTGTTTCCAGACAAGATTTAGAGAAGCTGATTCATGCTTTCATCTTCAGCAGGCTGGACTACTGTAACGGCCTTTTCACCGGTCTTCCCAAAAAAAACATTAAACAGCTCCAGCTCGTTCAGAACACAGCAGCTCGAATTCTAACCAAAACTAGAAAGTCAGAACACGTTTCCCCCTTTCTTAAGTCTCTACACTGGCTGCCGGTCTCCTTCAGAATAGATTTTAAAGTTCTGCTGCTCGTATATAAGTCCAAACATAACTTAGCACCTAAATACCTAACAGACATGATCAGTGAATACACACCAAACAGAGAGCTGAGATCCCTCAGATCAAATAAATTAGATCTACCCCGGATGAATTCCAAACAGGGTAAACACTTTTTAGTTACCACGCAGCCCACAGATGGAACCAGCTGTCAGAGGAGGTCAATGGTGCCAACACTTTAGTCACGTTTAAATCCAGGCTAAAGTCTCACCTGATTAGTTGCGCTTTTGTCGACTGAGCACCAACCATCTATTTTACCTCTGCAATTCACATTTTAATCTTTGTTTTAATCAATAATTTTAAATTCTTAGTTTTTAATCACTTTGATTTTATATAGCTTTTTAATACTTGATTTTATTAAATGTACTTTCTTTTTTTTTTTTACCTGTCCTGTCCTACTTCAAAGCAGCCCCATGAGAAGGGAGGTGCTTCGTATGAGTTGGTCAGTTTTGCTCTTTCCAGAGAATTGAAGATATTATATATTGATTATTTATCTGGATAGAAGCTTTTAATTTATTTCATTCGCATTCATCACAATAATTACATTAATCAATCATATAAACATACATCATGACAGGACGGTGTTAATAAAAAAAGGGGGAAAGAGGAGAGAAGTAATTGAGGGGAAAACAGAGGTAGAGAAGTTTTGGAGGGGGAAAGAGAAGGTGAGAGGTAATTGTGGGGGAAGGAGTCAAGATTAAGTTGAAAATGAGAATAAGTAAAATAAATAATATTAGATACCTACCTTATTACATCCAAGTAGTTCGCATCTTTCTACAGATATGCATACAAATATAAATATACATACATACATACATACATGCAGATAAACACGCAGAAGAAGAAGAATAATAAGAATAAAGAGAAGTAGTAAGCAGAGATAGAGAGAGAGAGAGATAGAGAGAGATAGAGAGAGAGAGAGAGAGATAGAGAGAGAGAGAGAGAGATAGAGAGAGAGAGATAGATAGACAGAGACAGTACATACATACATACATACATACATACATACATACATACACCTATACATATATACATACATACATACATACATACATACATACACACACACATACATACATATACATACATACACACATATATAGACACATACACATTAGTAATTGAGTGTTACAGGACAGGTGACCTAAACCTCAAGCATCTAGCAGCGACCAAACAACCCAGGTGTCGTGACTAACCTTCTATGTCCCAAATGAAATGTGGGATCTGCCTCAAGCCAAGTCCCATATATGGTCAGGAACTACCCAGATATCCAGCCCACCCCCCACAGAACGACAAGTTTTGGGGCCTGGGACCCGGAGCCGGACCCGCCCCACCTCCCCTGGTAAAGTCGGCAACCCCAGAGAGCAATGCCCGGGGCCCCAGTGGGCCCGCTGCAGCAGGAGGTCGACCAGCCCAAAGCTAGGCGGGAATGCAGCCCCTGACAGTGCGGGCAGAGACTGGGAGGCCCCACCCACAATGTACTTTCTTTTAACTCTTTATTTCCAATGTAAAGCACTTTAAATTACCCTGTGTATGAAATGTGCTATACAAATATACTTGCCATGCCTTGCCTTGAAGAGAATTTGGGCATATAAAAAGGGATAGAAATCCACACTTTAATGTGTGTTTAAATAAAAAAAATACATACTACAAAAATGTAATATGTTAAATGGAAAATAGTGCAAATGGAGCTGAAAGATACTTGCTCTCCCTGCTCTTCACTTACATAGGGGGAGTAATCTCTGGGATTGCTCCATAAGAAAGTTTGTACAGATGGATTGCTCCAATTATTTATTTTATGCATTTTCATTTTTCATAATACACTCATTTTAAACCAAGTGTTGTTAATTCCTTGGAATAGATTAGTTCCTGAAAGAGAGGGGTTCTACTGGGACCTCCTATATTAATCAACACAATTCATAGAGAATACATTTCATAAAGTGCATTTTATTCACCATTACTTAAAAAAACTGAGATCTAAGTCTGACCCTCTGATTCATGTCTATTCTAATCTCTCAAAACTGCCCTATGCTCTTTTTGAAAGTTTAGCAAAAGATCTGGCAAATCCACAAAATATCTCCACAAAGACAGCACCACAAAACTGTGTTGAAGAGTGGTCAAGACTGTACTCTATATGAGTGCAAACGACCACAATTAAAAGCTCTCCGTTAGACTCATGATTAACAACTATTCAAAAAATGTATCCGTTTTTAAACAATTTACAGTCAATAATAAATTGTTGGTAAGATATACTATATTATGTATTTATTATACAAAGGTCGTTTGCACTGCACCTTTAAAAAACAGATATTGGCTTGTCAGATTTTGATTGTGTTTGTACTGACATACACTTCCATATAAGACAAAATCCTATATATTTATCTACAATACTAACATATGAGAATAAATTAACCGCTTTGTGACACAAATCTTATTAACTTTGAAATCCAAACATATTAATATATACTCATAAATATCTATCTGGTTTTCCCCCTCAAGACGTATATATTTCAGTGGATTGAATGACAATAATGCAAACCAGGCTAGATCCCCAAACAACATCCGAAATATCACACGGATATTACAAACATCCATTTCTACATTTTCAATAGTACTGCCCTGAAATATTGCCCACTATAAAAATAATCCAATATTCAACACCTATCCAATTTACCTGAAAAATCAATGACAACCTGAGCTTGGGCTTCTTTTTATGTTAGCAAAGAGTGCGATCAGCATTCCTCTTCAAACAAAAGGAGAGGGAGTGTGAGGAAAGGGCAGAGAAAAAAGGGAAAAAACACATATAGAGAATCATTGTCATTGACCTTAAATCACTCTCTGGTGTCTCCAGGGAAAGGCCTTTATAAACTAATGGATGAATTGCCTCATTTTTTCACCACGGCACAATTAAGTTGCCTGAAGCACAGCGTGGCTTTTCCAGCAAGAGCCACTTTATAGCTCTGAATATGAGCCAGACTTGATTTATTCTGCAGAAAATGTGCGGAATATGAAAAGCTTTGGTTGCAGACAGAAAAGGAATAAATATTAATTGTCTCTCATTAAAACGTCGAGGTGAGAGATAGTTGTCGTGGAGATGACAGTAATATTTATCAGGAACATAAAGATATGATTACGGTCATGCTAACTGACATAGCCTTGACTGATAGCTTTAAGACACTAAATGCTTTGATTTTAGATTGTTATATTCAAATCTTTTCTCTGCCTTTACAATTTTGACTGCATATTGAGTTGTGTATTACCAATTTAATCATAAACATTTAATGGAAGAAAAACACATTAGCTCGCACCATAATGTGCTCTCACTGAGGCAAAACACACTAGCCTTCAAGCTAAGCCATTTGTTTATTACTTCTATATCTCTGTTTTGGTGCGCTTTCATGTGTGTTCTGAGGGTATGTTTTTAAGGGTTTTGAGCACAGAACAATAAAGCTAATTTATAGCATTTCCGAAAGCTAGCGCATCAAGGTTGAGGCTAGCCATGACTTTAGTCAGAAGAAATGAAAGGGTTGTAGTAGTTTGTAAACAATAAAAGCCCAAATAGAATCCATTCAAAAGACATATAATTACGGAAATCCACAGTGGCCTAAAACTGATTTAATGTTCCGATTTAAAAAGCGACTTCCGTCTATGAGGGATGGCTATTTATTTTCACAATCTAAATGCATGACTCAGACAGGTCACAAAATGTCATCCGCTCACCCAAAACATAAGTACATATGCTCAGCTCAGAAAACAGCTAATGGAGCTTTAATGGGTTTAAAGAAGTCAGTCTTGTGACGTATGGTAGGTGAGTCAAAGATTATTTTGTCAGTAAGGCACTAAAGATCAAATTCTGACCATATTTTTTATTACCATTCAAGTCATAAATGGATATGTTTCCCCAGTTTTTAAAACTGAAAAGTTTTAACATATTGTTACTTTTTTAAGAACTGTTTGTTTTGAGATGTAATTTTTGTAAATCATGTTAGTTCAAAGCTAAGTATTAAATGGTTTGTATTTTGGTTTGCATGCAGACTTGATATGCATGGTCGGATAACATCATATGCAGCAACTACAGCTGATGTCATTCAAGCAAAGTGTGTATGTTCTTTAGAAAAATGACCAACTTCACTTGGATGACATCATGCTTAAAAAATCATATTTTTGACTTAAAACCTTTATGACTTAAAATCGTGCAACAGGCATTTGTGTGACAGCCATTGGCCCTTGCTGTCCTTAAAAAAGTGTTTACAACAACAACAAGCTGTACCTGTTTACTCTGCAACAAACAACACTATTATACTTTTTCCACAAACTCTAAAAAATATTTAAAAATGTATTACATCATGGATAAAAAAGCTCAGAACTGCTGCCACAGGAGGAGGATCATCTGCATATTGTTACCACTCAAGAAACAATCAAATAACTTTCAAAAATATTTTACTATCTAGCCAACAAACAAATTGACAGAAAATCATTCTATCTTCATTCTCAACACCAATCCATATTTCTTTTCTCTTCATCCTTCTCTTCACCTCTGCTTATTTTTTGTTATTTGCTTTCTTTTCTGGTCCCAAACCCCCGCTCCGCCTCGCTTGTTTGCTTTGCTTTTAATATAACAGAAATATGATGTCTTTTAACTCCAAAAGTGAGCTCTAAAAGCTGCCTCCCTTCCCATTTCAATCTGATTCCACCAATTGTTTAATGGAAAAAAAAAGCATTTTCCATGAGCGAATGCCTGAGAGGTGCATCAGCGAAGAGAACCCCAAGGCCACAGTTGGCAAGCGGCAGCATTAACTGATGGTCTTATTAGCGTTTACAGCCCTATCTCGTCCTCAGAAGTGCCATGACAACATGTGTACATTCTAATGGGCATCTGTATCTTCTATGACTGCTCCCAGTGACTGCCAATCAGCTCAAACCCAGCAAGAGCCATAATAAGTACAGCAGGCGGTTTACCCGGAACTGAGAGCCGAGTGATGGATGGCTCATAAACGCGCACCTTGACTATCCATCAGATAGAGGATTTGCTTTGATCGTATGAGGCCACATTTATTTGCTCTCATAAGAGCTATAGGGCAGAAGAGCCAAGCCAAAGATCTACAAAAGGTATGGATGGAGGCGAGTGAAAGCCACCTATTTATATTTTCAAAAAGGAAAGGAAAATAGTACATTGACAAAGCACAAGGTACACCATAGTTTACATCATTTAAAGATTGAGAAAAAATGCCAATGTTTTTTAGAGTATAAACTTTTAAAGACAACTATTAAATCTGCATTAGTCTAGGAATAATATAAGCTAGAGCTACAAAATGTCTGGGAAGATATGGTAAGCTTCACATTTGTGTGTGTTATATATATAAAAAAAGAAAGAAGCAAGATGCCGCCTTTTTTAATGGATTTGTGAACGCTTTAAGCAAATCTCATCAGGGTCTGTCATGGAGTTCCTCCAGCAGAACACACACAAAAGCTGTACTATTGACTATAAACTACCGGCTTACATAGTCACACCATCTGTTCTGCTTACTGCAACTGGCAAGAAACTATTTCATGGTGGGGTGGGGGTGAGGGCGCTGACCCTTTGCAAATTTTACAAGTGGAATCATGTTTGTGATCATAATGGACAAAAACATCAAGTGGACAAAACAAACATCTAATTAGGGTATTTGGTTTGATTTTTAAAACAATGCATGTAAATTTAGGACTGTTTTACCCCTGGTATCTGTGGTCCTTTAATGAGGAAAAATATCAAATATCTTATCAACTCTAACTATTGTCTAAGGGTTCTTTTTGAAGCTCAAACATGACCTTCTACTGTACATTCACAATTCAGTACATGAACAATTCAGTTATTGGAAAGATGCAGTCTTGCATTCATATGTACAAAGTGGAGTGAATATCCACAGAGGCACCAACCAACCAAGAGCTTTCCTTTAAAAAGTGGTTACACGTTTAGCAAAAACAATTGTGGATTCCACTTGCAGAAGATTTTCAAGTGTCTACACAGAGGCATCCAGTAGCTTTACATACTTTTGGTGTAAACACTGTTACACTGATGAAATGCAAGTGCAAGGAATGGCTATTGGACAACAGTGAGGCTTTTTACCAGTTTTAAAATTTCACCTGTCTGTCTACCCGGAAATGTCTTAATCCCTTGCTGGTACATTGAACTAATCACCAATGAGTGATGCAAACTGGTTCAGAGCAGATATCCTTATTAACACACACTAGAGTGTTTGTAATAATCATGGACTTCAGTACACATTAACACTGTTGTCGGACAAAAAGTAGTACTGTGACTGGTTTACAATCTCAAGAAGAGTCAAAAGAACACTTTTTGTCCAATTGCAAACATGTATCAAAAATATGGTAACATCTTGTGTTTATGTTGATTTACACAAAATATGGAACTCTGATGCATTTCAAGCTGCTCTTACTTTTTAACTTTCAATAAAAGAGACGCAATGAAAAAAAATAACAAATACAAGAACTTTGTGTCATGTTACTTTGATCAAGACGGAAAATCAAAAATTCAGTGTCAATTACATATGGATGCGTTTCTGTATTTTATATACATTACAGCAACTCTGTGTTGTTGTTAAGTATAAAGAGAATTTATCTTTGCATTGAGTAAAAAAAATACATTTTGGATTCAGGATCAATTACAGGATTTTAAATTAAGTGCTCAAAGAAGACAATAATTTTAGTTGCTTTTGAATGCGAAAAACCAGGAACAGTGAATGAAAAAGTTTTGGCGAGAGATGTCCTGCCTATAAGACAGCATTACAAGAGACTGTTTCTTGTCTGAATGGAAGCTTCTAGAGGGGAGGTAGAAATATTAGAAGCTTGTGGAGGTTGGGGCTGATATAACAGGGTTTTTTTTTAGCAGGTATCAGTGATATGAACTTGACATTAGCCGTGATGGGGAGCCAGTGAAGAGAGTTCGAGAAGGGAGTAATGTGGGCTATGAAGTTCCAGATTATCTGCAAAGGTCTGAGTTCATTTGATGGAAGTCCTGCTAGATGTGCATTGCGGTTGTCTAGTCTTGATAGAACAAAAGCCTGAGCCAGAAGTTGAGTTGCATTCTCCTTTAAGAAGGACCAGATCTTATTAAAAGTCGTAATCTTGTCCAAGATCAAAATAATTTACTGCCTATTAGTAATTCTCAAGCAATCTTCAAACCAATTTTCATCTGTTTTTGAGTGAGTTTAACTAACACTATGTTGGATTATCGCACCAAATCCACATCCATTGTATTTAACTAAAACTTTTTTAATCAATTGAGAGTACATCATGAATACTTGAGATCGTTTGATGAAAACAGTTAGTTAAACTCAACAGTAAATTACTGAGTTTAGAAAGCAGAAAGTAATATCTTAATCTCCCAACATTTCCTCTAATAAATAAATCTAAAGCAAAAAAAAGTAACTGAAATCTTAACTTTTTTTTCCAAAGATATTAGTATAGGGCACATGGACATTTATTTTCTCCAGCTCAGACTTGTGATCTTGTGCTATGCAAATATGTTGTGAGTGAGTATGTGCGCGTGTGTGCCAGTGTCTCTTTCAGCAGCGGGCTGGCTTGTTATCCGCTGGCGTGAGCTGGAGTGTGACAGCGTGATAATGCGTGTAGATATGTGCCGCTGACCCCGAGATGTTCCTGCCTGCTGAGAATTCTGGGAGAACTTGGCCGCCCCTCTCTCTTTCCCTCTCTGGGACATATGCTTTCCTGGTTCAGTGCAGAGCTTATGGTGTTTGTTAGTGTGACATCCAGGCTGGAGGTGTGTGAAAGTGATTTGATCTTCCGCTCTGGAAGCTTCATTACCTGCCTCACAGTCCGAGGTGTGTGCTGCTGGAACTCCAGCAGGCATGTGTGTGAACCACCTTTCAACAGGCCTTGTTCACTTCTGCCCATTATAACAAGAACCAAACTAGCCTCTGTGAGACTATTTTGATGAACATTGAAAGATTGTTTCAGATTTTGTCTACTTTACTTTTCTTTTCAGAGTTGCACAGGATGTGAGTTTTAATGAGTAAAAAAACATTCAAAACTAGATTTAATGCATTTCGCAAGCTAGAAACAGGTCATTATTTGTCATTAATGGGTAACTTAAAGCGGGTATCACAAAGTGTTTAAACGAGCTCATTTTATAAAAACAATATGAATCAATTCAAAGACTATCAACAGGAGAGTATTTTGTGTTTAAACATTTGTGGTGTGCATTTCACACTCTCAAACTGTGAAAGAGGATTGTGAAAAGGAGATAAAGAGTTGTAGGATACAGATGAAAAACAAATGCAAGAAAAATAAAAAAATATGCAGTTCAAAATTGGTGATATGTGAGCTACTAATAAGAGCCAGGTGAACACAATCTAGGTAAACAAGGTAATGAGCTCATTTCATACTAAACACGAGACCCTAAGGACACAGAGGAAATCTCAAAGAAATTTAACCTGGAGAACAAACCAATTAAACATTACACACTAGAAAACATGATAAAGTTAACTCAAGATCTAACACAACTTAATTGTCTTTATAAACATGAGAAAATACAGAGAAAAAATTTACTAAATATGGAAACTACAAACAGAGAAACATAGGACAAAACAAAAGAGAAAACTACACATGGGTAATACTGAGAAAACATTGGACACACACTGGTGAACATGGTAATACGGTAAATTGAGGTAACATTTTTGTTTAAAATAAAATACAATGTTTATTTTTTAACTGATTATTTTAATATTTCTGTTCTGAAATATATATATTATCATTAGAGGATAATTATAATGACTATACATTCAATATTATATTAACACTTATTAATATTATTCTTATTACTATAGAGCACCCTATTATATATGTATTATCTAATGTAGCATGACATTAACATCTAAAAGCACAAGAAACCAAGTTACTGCAACAGTGCTTTTGTAGTGCTGTCAGCTCAGCATCACATTTCTCTTAAACACAGGCCAATAGGGGTATAAAGCTCTCCCCAAAACACAATCCAGCATATCCAGAGCTCCCTCTGGTGGCTTCCAGTCGTATCTCACAGAGTCTTTAATAAATCCCTCCACCCTCTGAGAGAAGAATATAAAAGGAGTGAAAATCCGGTGAGGAGCCAGACAGCCAGCACCTGAGATCCCCACCAGAGTCACATCACAGACTGCAGGCCCAAGCCAACATCTGTCCACTAATCACACACAGATGACAGCAATGTTAATTCACGTTAATGTAATCAAACTCCATCCATATGGCCTTGTCCCTGATTAGTAAGAAATGCTTTTTTTATCCTGCTGTAACTTGTTAGATTAATGCCATGCTTCATCGCATTGCTGTCTGGAACCACATAACGCCTCACACAGCCATACTCAAAGTGTTTGTGAGAATAAACACAGTACCAGAAGATGCAAGTCAATTCAATTATCAGAAAAGAGTTAAAAAATCAGAACCAGTTTTTCATGGATGTCTGAATCGCTATATCATTTTCTGAAATATAAAGTATACAAGGTTTAGTTTTTTTTTAACTCCTCAATCTCCAGTTCTAAATATATTCAACACTCTGTATGTATCTAGTATCATAGGAAGATTGTGAGATTTACATGTATGCATTTGCTTTTGTCCAAAGCGACTTATACTAGGGGAGAGACAATATGCAATTTGTTACACAGTAAAAGTCTATCTCAGCTTCCTCATAATAGAAGTTGTATTAACTGATCAATAAGCCATATCAGGAAGAAAATAGAGACAGAGGAGGATTTTTTTTTATAGCAGCTGTTCCCTGAAGAGAAGAGTTTTCAGTTGCTTTTTGAAAGAAGTTAGTGTTGCTGCTTTCAGGGGATTGGGGTTGACTGGATCAGGGGGTTTGTTCCACCAGCCAGGGACAGTGATGCTTTATAAGTTTAGAAAATGTATTCCGTAATGGTTAATGCATTTCAAGAAATCTTGCAATATTTTATATTCCCCACCATTTTATGTGCTTCAACGTAAGATACACACACAAAATTGCTAAAGATATCAGAGTGGCGCCCGCCCACTTGAACCTAAGCGAAAGACTTAATATAAACCTGTAAAACCCTACAAATCTGTGAATTTCCATGTTTTATTTTCACCTCTATAACTAGACTCTTACGAAAACTATAAAGTAAATAATACATTTACTAAAACGATAAAGCATAAGACAATATTAATTCATGGTATTAAATATAGCTCTTTCTGAACACTCAAAGTCTTTTACACCTTGAGAAGTGTCTCTAAATCCACCACTATTGTACCATAACTTACCAGAACGACAGGGCAGCTGTCATCCGGAGGAGCCAGGCTAACCAGAGCCAACCACTGACTGACTAACTGGACAGGAGATAGAGTTTTGCAGCCAATTAGAACACAAGGGGTTTATCAAAGTGATCTGAACACTGGGCAAATTTTGTCAAAAGCAGAGGGCCAAATCATCACTTTTCAGTAAATGCAGCCATCTTGTTTGTGAATTCCAACACACTTTGTGATATCGCTGTGATTTGTTCTTTTGTACATAAGTGAAGTTGTTTGACTCACTGATGGTGTGAATGCCCCAAAAGATCCCTTAACTGAAAATGGAACAAACAAAAAATGAAGATTTTTCTCAGAGAGTGAATTATCGATCCTCTCATTGACAGCATAACCTTTCAAACACACAGCGGTCTTTTTACATTTCACTTGCTTTCATGTTCCACTTAATATAAATATTTTCAAAATCTTTTAAAATTGAGTAAACAATTGAACAAAAGTCTATAAAGTGTAGTGTGCTTAAGTACAAAATGCAAGGTGACACAAGGTAAGAAAGAATTCAGGTACAGGTAACAAGTGGCAGGGATCTGAGAGTTATGAGTTTACAGTATAACAGCATAGCTGGCATGGCGTCTTCTAAGACTACTGTTTTTTAATTAAATGTAAGAATTCTAAACAACCCTGATAGAGAATAAAATCTTACCAAGCGCCAGTGTTTTCATGAATTTATCTATCTACTTGCCCACAATGAAAGTCAAGGCGATAAGCATTTTTTCTAGTCTTTTGACATAAAAACTCAAAAAACACATGTTAGAAACACATGCAGAAGCATGAAGGAGACGCATAAGGGTGTAGATTAACACAGTCTCTTGGTTAAAAAATTTTGGTGATAAATGGGGTCATTCTCCTGGTGGATAAAATTGACAAAAAAAATATGCTTGTAAACTTTTTACTTGTAGTCTAAATATAAAGGCTTTTGATAATGAAGTTGGTATTCACTCTATGTAACAACTCTTTTACTAGCAAATAGAGATGTTATTACATCAGTGCAGGTTAACGATCCAAAAAGAGTTTTTTTTACGTCCATAAATAATCATTCAAAAAATGTGAATCTCATTGTTAAAAACAGAATTGGACCGATACACTAAGATCACATCCTTTTTTAGCTCAAACAGCTCAGCAAATTTACTGTATGTGCAGTGACTCAGTTCTATCCCGTGCATACAGTACACAATGTGGGTTTCTCAGTTTTGATTAGACATGTTACAGTGTCAGTGAGGCGACTTATAAAACTGGAAACACAGATTTCTTGTGCTCTACACATCATGCAAGCCTTCCCAACACAAAGTGACAACCGGTGTGGATTACACACAGCCTGTGGGTTACAAGCTCTCCCTCGCCTACTCCGAGACGCTTTGCTAGGATTTCTGCCAGGACGCCCACTCTCTGACTACACGAAACATCATGCACAACCTTGTAGATGAAAACAGAAATCAGCAAAATGCAATTATGCCGCTACAGAGAAACAAATAAACACATCCATTGTGGCAGGTGTGCTTAAGCACTAGAGCAGGGAGATTTACGAGACTGCGGGTGAATTAGAGCAGCCTGGAACTGTTGGCCTGTCCAATTCACCCTCCATTTATTGGCCGCACAGAAATGAGCTCAGCACTGTCCCCCTCCCAAACAGTTGGGAAATTTAGGAGCTCACTGGGATTATAAAAAGACTGTGTTGCTTGTCATTGTGTCATTAAGCTATTATGAGGCTACTTCAGAGCCTTTTTCAGGGCAAGAGTTGAGACTCAAGCACACATTGGTAAAAATGAATTGATTTAATGAATCAAATTTAAGAGGGGTTGGAAAGAAGGTCATATGCTCTCTGCATTACATCCAAAATATTATTACAAATCAAAAATAAGGGATCAGGTTTTAAGGCTCACTTGAGACATATCTTGTGATAGAAAATGTAATTTTATTTAACGTCAAATACTCAGTTCCTAAGGATTCTATAAAATCACTTCACTATGCTTTTTAATAAATGTTTAAATTGCTCTTCTTTCAACATTTTGAATACATTTTACAGAATTACTGATAACCAAGAAGTGTATAAATAAGTTAATTTGCTGCTTTATTAATGGAATTTCACGGTACTATAAACCTTGTTTGTAGCTTCTCTCTGATAGGTGGAATTTTGTTGTTGCAAGGTTCAATATTTACCCAAAACATACTGTTTTGGGTAAATATTTGTTTTAATACATTTACCATACAGACATAATGGTTAACTTTTTAATTGCTTGTAAAATACTGTAATTTTGTTCTTTTTAAGTGAAATCTTTGAAAAAATGTTTAAAAGACAAATATTTTTTGACGATTGTGCTAGTTTTAAAACACTTTTTAAATGTAAAACTAAGGGAAATAATGTGATCTCTAATTTCTTTCAGGAGACATGATTGTTATGATAATGCAATGTCTGTCAAGTCTGAATATATAGTTCAAAATACTTTAAGTATTTTGTATATAATACAAAATTATTTTAAAGGGGAAAGAACCACACCTGAAGTGTGTCCAAACAAAGCACATTTCTTGGATATTCTTAATATGGAAAATGTCTGGGGTGAATCAAAGTTAAGTGTTGTCCTGCTAAAATGTGTGCACTGTGTGGAACAAGCGCAAGAGATCTATAAACCTTTCTTATAGAGGAATAAAAAACAGAGGATCATTCAGGATATTTAAGACCAAAATAGTATGAAAAAAGTGAATTGATCATATTCTACTATAATTTCAAGCAAAACTAAAAAGTTCCCTTTTATTTTATTTCAAACCAGTGATGGCAGATGGATACATTTCATTACATCTAGTTCATTTTTTAAGGTTCTAAAACCCTTATCTAATGAGTGTCAATGCCCTGCTGGATTAACCCAAAATATCAGGAGAAAAAAAAAAGAGGACGAACAAAGCCTTGGGATGACAGTGGTGTAAGTGATTAACTGTCACAGAGGCTAACCTCGTCACTCCCTCCTCTGACCAACAGAGGGGCACCCCGTTGCACTAACTCCTGCTCCTCCATCTACACCACACTACATTCCCCATACACCCCAGGGGCGCCTTGATTACACACCCAGCTGAAGGACATTAACATCACCATTTAAACAGACTGTTTCCCTTGGCTCGGGGCGAAGTCTTGTTTGTATTTCTACTGCAATTCCGAGCGTTTACCCTGTTTGTCTGCCTGCCTATTCTCCGTATTTTTTGGGGTGGAGTATCTCTTTACCAATAACCGTTTTCCAATATATTTTTGTTCTCCTTTTTTCTATATAACGGGAAAATATTGTTTAAAAAAAAGTAAAAATATATAATGAAAAAAGTTCAGAGTACATTATTCTTTAACTTCTTTGAAAACAAGAGAAGGTTTGAATTCTCTGAAAACGGGCTGAACTGGAATCTTCTCTTTGGAAAAAGTTCAGTTTAAAACTCAAATACTGTAAAAGTATTAAAAGACCTATAATTAGTAAGGCCTTGCAACGTTTGTTTAACCTTGATATCTATTTTCCTTCTGCAAAGTTTTTTTTTAAAGGGATAGCATTTGAGAGAAACGATCGGGGATTGAATGGGCCAGGTCACTATGTTTGCATGCTGACCAGATGAGTGACGGATGATTGACTTCTACGATTGATGTTCATTCTGTTAGTGCCACGTGGCACACCTAGAGCCTTCAGCTTGGCTAATAAAGCCTTTCGTCTAATCAATAGATGGGAAGATATTACTAAACAAAACATCTCTGTTTACCAAGGAACAGTAAAACAATCACCTCAATTTGATTTTTCGGTCATTACTGCAAATGTTCTTGTCTCTGCTGCTGGTTGATGGTAATGTGGAGATTTAGAGTAATTGGAATCAATGAACACATCGTTGCACAGGGTCTGAGCTCAATAGCCTCTCTCAACAGGCTAGATCAGGATGCACATATCCCATCATGCCAAACATATGAAATTGCAGTGCTATGCTTGCTAATGTCGAAATTTTTTTAAAAGAGCTTTCAAAAAATAAATCTTATTATAGCTCAGATGTATTATGTGTTACCCCCAATAACCTTTAATAGACATTAAATATCCATACATCTTGGCTACCATGTTTGTCAGAAATGTAAGAACATCTTGCTTGATTATATCCATAGAAACAATGTTTTGTGGGATATGCTTTCCCAAAAAACACAATTTCATAAGTCATAATTTTTGTTTCAATTGTATGCTTTTTTTCTTTAAACTAAAACTAATATGGTGTTGATTCGAGAACCAACATGCATCCCCTCATTTATTTTAAACTGTATTATGGAAAGATCAACAACGGGCCACATTTTTTCAATGTAACCCATATATTAGATAGATTAAGAGACATTTATTAATAGATATAAATTTAATAAAATGTGCCTTCCACAAGAAATATACTTTAAAGACAAGCTAGAAAATTACACAAAGCCCTCGTTTTTACTTTTTATCTTAACAGTTTCAAACTAGGTAGTTTGAACTTTTCAAACAAAACCTTTTATCCCTCAAATGTATTTGCCTCAAGACTATCATCTCCGATGACCCTTCGCTTTACATCGAAGAAGAATGAGGGATCACATGAGCGTTTCCACTCATTCATCCGGCTGCCTACCGTGCTAGCTGCAGTGATGGGCTAATAAAAGCCAGGAAAATTTTGGAGCATTTCTGAAGATGATTGTGTGTCGCTAAATGAGGCTCTGGCCTGAGTGTGACACTGAGATGCCCCAGCTCATTAGGGGTGTCTTCGCCCTCCCCTTCTTTCATCCCCCACCACTTCCTTCAGGGAGAAGGAGGGGCCACCCCATGAACAAGCTCCCATCACTAAAGCCCCTTTGTTACCTAATGTTCAAAATCGATTAAGAGATGATCAGGCCCGGCAGCTAATTATAAGGAGCAGGTGCCAGTGTGTAAACAGCCGTGGTGCCAGGAGCCAAGATGGAACGGAACAATTATTTACCCCAAACACTCCAAGCTCATAAAGGTGAAAAAGCACAAAGACGAACTAATAGAGACTGACTCTCAACCGGAGTCCCAAATACACTCATATTTGCACAAAGGTCCTAGAAAAACACTAGTAAAGGAGCATTCAAAAAACTATTATTGCCTCCAATAATAAAAACAGTCCTACAATAGCAATCTTGATTTAATTAGAAAAACGTTTTAAAATGGAAGTTTATTTTTAAGCATGTTACGCATCTACAAACTAAACAAAATCTAGCCTACTGAAGTCAGAATTTTTAATTGTGATATATATATATATATGCGTAATGGGTGCATATCATGTTTAACCAACATTATTTAACCACAATAATTGTGGTTAAAATATAAAACCTTATACCAGAAATTTTATACTAAAATAGATTTAAGAGTGATATGTCAAAACTTAAGACTTTTTAAATGCATTAAAAAACTAAAATTCAAAGTTTTTAAGATCCAAAGGGAAACATACTACTATCCTTTTTTTGACAATAAAGAGCCAAGAATGAAATAAGTAAGTTAAGTTATAGCTCAGATTTCATAAATTTTGAGATAGAGATTGTGATGAACAATCCAAATCAAATTGTTTAGCATCTTAGCTTAGCAGAACAGCTAGGAAGCACATTTTTTAACGCACAAACTACCTGATCCTGACCGAACATGGATGTGCAGCGACAAAGCATATAGTTTAGTATTGTAGGACTCCATATGAAAATGGCAGCTATGAAAAGCAGTAAACCCAGATTTTTTTTTGGGCAAAAAAAACATACACTTGTGTGGTAAGTTACCAATGTTTCATTATCCAGCTGTTAAACCCACAGGGTGAGCACGCCATTCTAATATCACTTGAACTGTAACGTGGTTCTCAACCAGATCTACCATCAAGTACTAACCAGTCTTAGCGGCACTTGCCTATACTGTGAAACCAGTCTTGATCTGCAAGGGTGACATGGCTGGAGCAACTAGTACATCCAAAGAGCATTTATTTAAGGTTTCTCTTGTTTAGTCTCTAAACAATTGAAATACATTCTACAACTCTAAATACAGCTTTCTAGTCTCAAAACACTGAAAACATCTGACTATTCAGTAACATACTACACAGCAATGAAAAATAAATTGCAAACTGTTGAACAGAAAACTAATACAATAACTATCAGTATATACCCCATATATTAACACTTATTTCCCGAAGAGGGAGGAACATAGAGTTACCTACAAGAGTGGGGGTAGGAGTACGCAGGTGGACTACATCCTAAGTAGACGAGCCAATCTGAGAGAGATCACTGACTGCAAAGTAGTGGTAGGAGAGAGTGTAGCCAGACAGCATCGGATGGTGATGTGTAGGATGTTTATGGTGGTCAGGAAGAAGAGGGGAGGAAAGATGGAAAAGAAGACCAAGTGGTGGAAGTTAAAAAAGGAAGACGTTGTGAGGAATTCAGACAGAAGCTGAGACAGGCTTTGGGTGGTCAGGAAGAGCTCCCAGAGGACTGGGAAACTACAGCAGAAGTGATCAGGGAGACAGGTAGGAAGGTGCTAGGTGTGTCAGCAGGAAGAAGGAAAGAAGATAAGGAAACATGGTGGCGGAATGAGGAAGTACAGGACATCATCCAGAGGAAGAGGCTAGCTAAAAAGAAGTGGGACATCGAAAGGACTGAAGAAAGTAGACAGGACTACAAGGAATCACAGCGCAGGGTGAAGAGGGAGGTGGCAAAGGCCAAACAGAATGCATATGATGAGTTGTATGCCAGGTTAGACACGAGGGAAGGTGAGAAGGAATTGTACAGATTAGCGAGACAGAGAGACAGAGATGGGAAGGATGTGCAACAGATAAGGGTGATTAAAGATAGAAATGGAAGGGTTCTAACGAGTGAGGAGAGTGTGCAGAGAAGATGGAAGGAGTATTTTGAGGAGTTGATGAATGAGGAGAATGAGAGGGAAAGAAGGGGGGAAGAGGTGAACATTGTAGAGCAGGAAGTTGAAAAGATTAGAAAGGATGAGGTGAGGAAGGCTCTGAGGAGAATGAAGAGTGGAAAGGCTGTTGGTCCAGATGACATCCCTGTGGAGGTGTGGAAGTGTCTAGGAGAGACAGCAGTGGAGTTCCTATCTAGGTTATTCAACAGGATTCTAGAGAGTGAGAAGATGCCTGAGGAATGGAGGAGAAGTGTCCTAGTGCCAATCTTTAAGAACAAGGGTGATGTGCAGAGTTGTAACAACTACAGAGGTATAAAGTTGATGAGCCACACAATGAAACTCTGGGAAAGAGTAGTGGAAGCTAGGCTAAGAAGGAAAGTGGATATTTGTGAGCAGCAGTATGGCTTCATGCCCAGGAAGAGCACTACTGATGCAATTTTTGCTCTGAGAATGCTAATGGAGAAGTACAGAGATGGTCAGAAGGAGCTGCACTGCGTCTTTGTGGACTTAGAGAAAGCGTATGACAGGGTGCCGAGAGAGGAGCTATGGTCCTGTATGAGGATGTCAGGAGTGGCAGAAAAGTACGTCAGAGTAGTTCAGGGTATGTATGAGAGGAGTATGACAACAGTGAGATGTGCTGCAGGTCAGACAGAGGAGTTCAAGGTGGAGGTGGGGCTACATCAAGGATCGGCTTTGAGTCCCTTCTTGTTTGCTATGGTGATGGACAGGTTGACAGATGAGGTCAGACAGGAATCTCCATGGACAATGATGTTTGCAGATGACATTGTAATCTGTAGTGAGAGGAGAGAGCAGGTGGAGGGACAGCTGGAAAGTTGGAGGTATGCTCTAGAAAGAAGAGGAATGAAAGTCAGTCGTAGTAAGACAGAATACATGTGTTTGAACGAGAGGGAGGGAAGTAGAACAGTGAGGTTACAGGGGGCTGAGGTCAAGAAGGTGGAGGAGTTTAGGTATTTGGGGTCAACAGTCCAGTGCGACAGGGAGTGTGGAAAAGAGGTGAAGAGGCGAGTGCAGGCAGGTTGGAGCGGGTGGAGAAAAGTGTCAGGGGTGTTGTGTGACAGAAGAGTGTCAGCAAGAATCAAAGGAAAGGTGTACAGAACAGTAGTGAGACCAGCTTAGATGTATGGGTTAGAGACTGTAGCAGTGAGGAAGAGACACGAGGCAGAGATGGAAGTAGCAGAGATGAGGATGTTGAGGTTCAGTTTAGGAGTGACAAGGATGGACAAGATTAGGAACAAGCACATCAGAGGAACAGCTCAGTTTGGTTGTTTTGGAGACAAAGTCAGAGAAGCCAGATTGAGATGGTTTGGACATGTGCAGAGAAGGGATAGTAGTTATATTGGTAGAAGGATGTTGGAGATGGAGCTGCCAGGCAAGAGGGCAAGAGGAAGGCCAAAGACAAGTTATATGGGTGTGCTGAAGGAGTACATGAAGGTAATTGGTGCAAGAGTAGAGGATACTGAGGCCAGAGTTAGGTGGAAACAGATGATTTGCTGTGGCGACCCCTAAACTGGGAACAGCCGAAAGAAGAAGAAGATATACCCCATCCACACAATAGAAAGAACGTATCTGTTTCATGTACATTTTGACTTTAATTAATACTTATTATTTAAAAAAACTTTATTGAAGGTGAGGTTAGTGATTTAAAAAAAAATTGTCCAGTCTATTTAGAACCCAACTAAATGTGGATACTTCAATTACTAAAAACTGTTTATTACACATTGGATTTGTTGGTTAAAAGCCAATTTCAATGTCGGTTTCTTGTTTTTCTAAGAAACTAGAAAGAAACTAAGAAAATGACCAATGACTAAGGACGTTTACACAAACACAGTTCAGCCTGTTCATATTATAAAAAAGAATGCTGAATCTGTGCCAACACACGTCATTGTGAAAGCCCAGTGATCTCCATCTTACTGACAGACAAGGGAAGGGACATGAAATTTCATTAAAGTGTAACATAGCAGAACATAAATCAGTGCCTTTGAAAACACACATGAGAGTGATAGACAATGGAATAACTCTCTTTGACATGTGAGTTCACAGCTGCGCTGGGGATTCTGGGGGATTTCGACCGAGCCATCAAAGACAGTCGACCAAGATTTGTAGCCTTTCATGTGTCCCAATGGCAGTGTCACCGTGTTAACCATGAAATTTAACCGAGTTACTGTACGCAGCCTCCATGTCACTTTAAATTAAGGCTTTTGAAACAGATGATTTTGTCCAAAAAGATAAAGGGTGTAGGAATGTCAATAATGAATCTTTCACTTCTTGATTCTAGGTCTTGTTGAGACCTCTACCCAGGGAAGCCATTAAGCAAACCGAGATTATAAATTGTTAAAGAATCTGTCTTAGTTTCTGAGCTGCTGGTAAATGGTGCATAGTGGAAATTTGAAAACATTTTCCACTAGGTTCGAAGGCCAGAACACTGTGCAGAGCTCTGCTGAAGGACAAAGTTTAGAAAATTATTTCATTTCTTAGAATTTCTGTCACTTGCTGCTGTATGCAAGGACAGACTGATGCAGATAAAGATGTAAAATATTTATTCACTAATTCATCTATTCACACACCATTCAAAGGGCAGTTTCAGCATTTTAGCAATGCTTTTTATGGGCCACTGTACATATGTTTTTTTGCTGAGATTTCAATATTAATGTTGTATTTAACGAAATAAAAACTATTTTACATTAGCCTAAAATGCAGAATACAGAAAGGAAGGTATTTTAAGTGACTTCAGTGAAGACAACGATATGTCAGGTCAGACTTGAGTGATTTTACTAATGCAGTGGTCTCTAGTGATAACTCTAAATCTGACCTTTAAAACGCTGACAATTAAAAATGCATCAAAGTCGAGAGAAAGAGAGAGAGGGAGAGAGATTGAGAGAGAGAGAGAGAAAGAGAGATTGAACATCTGGTGAAATTGTAAAGAAAGACATCATGGGAGAGGGGGGGGGGTGTCACTACTGACTCAGGTTTGTCTTCTGGGGGGAGGGGGGGGGGTGTCACTACTGACTCAGGTTTGTCTTCTTCATTTGCAACAGTCTGAAGTTTGGCTTTGAAGTACAGCCCTAGGGTAATTCAGGCCTGGTTGACCTACGTGCAAGTTCTGTCTTTGACTATTCCTCAGAGAGGATTGTGGGTAGGAGAGAGAATCGCTGACTTGTAACTAGAAATGCTGGATGATATTAAGGTTAAAAACTTGTGCTGCTTGTCAGATTGAGTGACATAAATTTGTTATTACATACAAAAATATAGTGCCAGTAAATAATAATATTGAAAAGTAAACTTACTTTACGAGTTCCTACAAGTTCAACATTTTCTACAAGATTATTTGGTCATCACGACTTCAGTGCTGTCTGACAAACAGTGAAAAACAAAACAGTTCAACAGTCTCAGACTAGGAATCGGTCAAACAAAATATTTAATGCGAACTTTGTATCAGTCACTACGATTGCACAGTTGTGTTAATTAAGTGTGTGTTGTGAGATGCCCTGTGGCTGTGATAGTCCGAGGGGATCTCTTGTTTAGCATGGACTCTTTCTTCTCATCATCCTTTGCCAAAGCACTTCACACAATAGAGTGAGAGCCAAGAGGTCTAAATCAGACCACAGATTGTTCAGTGAAATTCTGGCCTACCCCGAGGCTGTCACAGAAACTCACACACAATCACGTGTACTGCTATCAATAAAAGGACTTTCATAGGCAAAAAAAATGCATGAAAAAAATACATTAAAATATATAATTCTGCAAGATTTTATGGTAATAACTACTGGAAACTAAATGTTTTATTGTTTTTATACAGCTATAGATTTATCCCCCAAAAAATATTGAAAAAAAGCGTTTTTTACTGATTTCTTTACCATATGTTTAGTTGCTCACATGCCATGTTCAGACCCCATTGACACTACATGTTTGGACTCTCCCTTACTTTGAGTCCTTCACTGTTTGTCTGTACCTCTGTGGATTATATTCACCTTGGCTTACGGGATCCCTTTCTAGATCTTTGAGTCTCTAATCGTTTCCATATGATTTTCTACTCACCGGTCATGTAATTGTGTCTACGGTGTAAAGGTTCATCCTACTTCAGCAGTGGAACATGCTTCACCAAACAGACAGGGAAAGTTCATTTCAAACAAAGTTATATTTACCCATTGGATTCATCATCATTCCTGGAAAGTTCCTAGTGATGACCAGGAACAGTTCTCTGCAACAAATCACCTCTCTGCAACAAAATTCTCCGTAGCGCCAAATGGATGGAGCTATTGAATCAAGACCAGGGTCTTAATTGAGCCATTCATCTGGTCTCCTATAAACCATTCTTTTCTGTCTAATTACCTGAGTGTGTGTTTGTGTGGCTGGCTGCAGTAGGCTCCAGCTCTGCCGATGAAAATCATGTAAGAACTAAAACACAATACACACTCAGCAGCAATGAATGAACCATTCTTTTTCCAAAACTCCCCTCGGGTTGATGGCCATATATTGCAGTATACATTTACCTCGAATCCAAATCAGATAATTTATCATTCTGTATGTGGAGAGCTATTTCAGTTTTTAGAGTGAGAAATCATCTAAAATGTGTTTTGAATCATTGCTGTTAATCTACACATCAAGTAAAAATTTTAAACTGCCTTTAACTCTCCAAATTGGAGCGTGATTGAGAGCTAGGACATATGACCTAGTCCCCACTGCCATGAGAAGCAAAAATACTAACAAGCACTCACCATTCTGGGAAACTCCCTTAAGACTAAATGATCTTTAACCATTCAGGTGTCTACAACATGAAGCACACAGAGAAAACACCAAGAGTGTGCAAAGAGGTTGGCTGTTGTTTTTTTCACAATTTTGGCTCACAACATAATTTCTGAGTTCATTCATAATTTTGATGAGTGTAGTAAGAATTTAGGATATACTACAATACAATTGTTTCAAGTCAAATACACACACTTTGTGTATTATTTGTACATTAGCTGTATCATCTTGGTCGGATTTGACAATTCAAATTCTCATACTGTTAGTATGTGAAATGTAGTAAGTGAGGAAAGCATTATATTTGAACTAGAAGTGTGAAAAGTAGTAAACTAAAAATTCCTGAATATTTTTCCACATCTGCTGTGAATTCCAACAGTGAAAAAGATCCACACTTTTTAACCAGCTGGCGAGGCATTGAAAATGATTAAATCATTACCAAGTGGAGTTAGTTCACACAAAAATAAAGCAGCATTTCAGAGTATCTGGGTATTTAAAACACAAGCCTAGGTGAGGTGTGCAATATATATCTGGAGATTTTGTTCCTTATGTCAAGCAAAGGCCACATTGGGGTGAATTATATTTGTCTTTGTCTTCACGTTCCTAAATAATGGGGTGCCATTTGCCCAAGTCGAATGAAATATAGACATAATGAGCGTGGAGTTTCACCTTGTAAAAGACCAGCACGATATGGCAGAGGTGAACGTTTTTTATTTTTTTTGTCCAGACCTGTGCGGCAGCATCTGTGCCCTTTATCTAGAAATGAGGAACAATTTGTTGCTAACCCCCGGCAAAGACTTGAATTCAACATCCTTACCTTTAGGAGATTTGTATTATAGGTTATTTGTAGAAGTTTCTTTGTGTACAAAGTCTATGTCAGCCTTAGGAAGTGTTTTGCTGTTCACAGAGTTTATGCATAGCTAACAACATTCATAGGGTAATATGCATTCTTAAGGGTAGAACCTCAAGTTAATGGATCGTTTGTATTTTTTGGATAATGAATGGATAATGAATATTTTTAGAGCTAAATAGTTGTTTTTGTTATTCAAGGACATTGTTATTATCTTTGTGTGTCCAGACGTTGATAGTGGTGAGATATACTAAACTATAAGGTCATGACCAGCCTTTAAAAATGTAGGGTTAGATTCGACTGCAATCTATTAAACTGCCATACATTTCTTTGGACAGTTTTGGAGTAAAATGGAGTAAACATAACTCTGTTTTAGTCAGCACTAATAGCGTAGCGTTCAGTGCACTGAAACACGGTGCAGATTTGCATCCGGCAACAGGGGTTCAAATCTAGCCCTAGTCCTTTGTCCATCCTTCTCCCCAGATCTCTCTCCCAAATATTCTTCCAGTCTCTTCTCTACTGTTTAATCTAATAAAAGTGTCTAAACAGCCAAAAATATCTTTAAAAAAAGAATAACTCTGTTTTTAAAAATACCCAAGTAAGTGTGGCGAAAGCCTAAATTTATTGGGATTTACCGAACCCTCCTGGTATCCACTAATCCTCTAAAAACAAAACAAAATAAGCATTCTATTTTTAATACATTTATTTTTAAATCATTTTTTATTACTATTATTATATTACATTGTTTTCCCAGATATATGCTTTTATTCTGATCTCTGTTGTTTTGTTGTTTAAATATATTAAACCTTTAAATGTTTTAATGGAAATAAGAATCCAAAATCACTGTACTGCATTAGTTTTTTTTTTTATGTGATCTGATGATTATATTACTCACATCATGATGGGTGGGCTTTTGTCCAGAGGAGAAACATTTATTATAAAAATGTATATATTTTTGCTAAGGGCAGTATTTCCTTCAGGTTAAAGTTGTATTCATAATTTTAATACGTTGTCTAAATGTTAGAATAAATGAGCACTTTATTTGTGCAGATTTGTTCTCCAATGCCTTCATCCATCTAATTGCAACTCCTGCAAGTTCCTTATGACACGGTCAGACAAATATAGAGTCTACTGTCTGCAAAAGATGCCCCCTTTGCTCATAAATTCTCTTAAATATGGGGTGTAAGATGTTACATCACCGTAATAGACTGCTATATTGTGTCATAAGGGCTGAAATGGGTTTAACGGGGGCCACAGTGTCATACATAAAACCCTCATCATGAAAAGTGATAAAAACAGAAATTGATTCACCCTTGCTCTTAATGGAAAGAAATTAATGCAACCATGAGGCTGTCCTCTGAATGTTACCTGAATTTGCAGTTGAAGAAACCTGAGCACCATACCAGCATTACTGTGGCCATCAATAGCTCACTTTGGCTGTACTTCTAAATGCATTTAACAAGCTGTCAGGCCCAATGTGTTTTTGAGTGGAATAAATAGCTGGTCAGAACCAGCTTACCAGTAATTACACTAGCAAAGGTATAATTTACTTCCCCTCACATTTTGGTTTTTGAAGAGGAAAGAAGTGATAAACGTGAATTGCAAGAGGTGGTCTCAGGTGTGGAAAAGCTAGGCCTGGCACTCTTAGCCTTGTTAAAACACAGATTTACAGGCCACGGACCCTCAGAGAGGAAAATGAAGAGCCTGACTGGAGGAGAAACACGTGGCCTGGTAAAGCCTCCTCAAAGCCAGGGATCTGATCTCTCACAGGAAAGAGGGTTTGAGCAAAGCCACAGACTCTCAACCTGTCCAGCTTTGCCTGACCCCTCAACCCCTCTGTTTAATTTGAGGATTAGATTAAAAAAACATGCTTTATTGCTCAAGACGGACACGAGCTTAGGACTGTGGGGTGATAGAAATATGGCTAGTCAAAAACAGGAGAGCATCTAAATCAGTTTATAAGAATAAACTTCTCAAAGCTCCCAGGTGAGAATTCTGTCATCTTCACCAATGGAAGATGCTGTAAGACATCATTGTGAACAAAAGAGTGGTGAGGCTAGTTTTTTACCAAAGTAATTCTATGTACTTTACCATGAACAGAAATACAAGTAAACACCCTTAATATACATACTGTTTCCCTCTTTTTAAATGGTTTATTATAATAAATGAGTTAAGCTCTGATTAATGGTTAACTTCATCACAGTTCCCTGCTGTGTAGTTTAAGGCTTCATACTTATGCATCGGTTAAGTACTAAGTATTGCTCATGCTCAATAGTCATTCTCAGCAGTATATTAATAGTAAATTCCTCTCGAAAATTCAAAAATGTAAAATAATTAAGTATTATGATTATTAATACAAATGTAGAAAACCTTTGAGCACTGTGTATCCATATATAAATGTTAAGTATTAGGAATGTTAAAATTTATTAACAACTATTAGTTTAAAGTGTTAGTTGAAAATCAGCGTTGGTTAACCCTTCAGAGCCCTGTGTTTCTGCCATAACTGGGCTTTTTTTCTTTTTTTATATGAAATAGTTATTAAACCTGTAACTATGTTTACAATGCAAGTGTTTGGTATATTTTTCACCAACTCAGTCAACTATATGACTATGCTTTGTACTATATACTTTTATAATTACATGTTTTGACCAGTGCATCACATGATAGTTAAGCATGTGTTTATGCTTACCTGACATTAATGAATAATTTAACCATTACTTTAAATGCTATTTCTGCTAAATTACTTTCTAGTTGAAGACCCTGTTAAACCATTAACTAATAGGGTCCTAGCACTTAACCAATTCTTAATTGTAAGTTAAGCACTGGTTATTACATAGTATTTAATACTATTAATTATACATTAGTCACTAAATAGAATTTTAATTACATCGAAGACTACTCATTAATTAAGAGTTTGCTGATACTTAAATAGCACTTATTTTTAACTTGATAAATAATTAATGTTCAACTAATGCCTTATTAGGACCTCAAACTGAAGTGTTTCCAAATTTCTTGAAAAAAATATTTACTGAACCTATTTGGAGTCACAAATAAACAAAATCAGTTAAAATTCAATAAACCATTAAATCATGATCAACACGTTTAACAAATAGTGCATTTACATATTGTTAACACAAGTACAACCCTTCGTTATGCCACATCTTATAATTAACCCTTCACTATTATTAATACACAGCCAACAAAAGTAAATCAACACCCTATTTTGAGGTGAAAACCAAGATTACATTAAAAAGATTAAGAGTGCTTAACTTATTTTTTTTGTATAAATGTTTTTCTGTACTAATGCTTTACCACAAACCTACTTGCAAATGATGATAAAAAAAATTGGAAATATTTGGGAAATATTTTCTTTTAACTGAGACAACTGTCAGAACGTGTTCTTTTTAGTGCCTATAGAGGATTTATTAACAGCCTGTAATTGGTGATTTATCTTTCCTACAGGTAATGAGAATGTCGACTGTGAAGGCTGCTGAATTCTGAGCAGAACCCAAGGCTGTTTGTCTCTGTACATCTCCACAAAACAATTTAAATGTATGAAGGCTAATGCACTCATATTAATTATAGATGAAGTATTCTAATTTCCAGGCTGTTGGTGTCACTGAGCTTTGCACTCTTTTATCTTTGCTCATTAACCGTCAGTTGAGATAACAATACTTCTTCATTAAAAAGGAAAGTTGAGTATATTTTTTGTCCCTTCTCTTCAGGTTGAGATGTAGTGTTTGCTCATGTGTAAAAGGCTTGCTGTTGGTAGATATATACCAGTCGATTAGTATTTGTAAGCCTTTTGCATCATTACACAGCACGTAGGTAATATATTGGACACGTTCAGGTTACTTATGCCAATATATCTTGCCACCTATTAGTTAAAATCCATATTAATGATATTTGTTATGTTGCTTAGCAACTGTTTTCACACTACAGAATATTGTGGAAATTAGTGGACACTGCAAAAGCAAACATTTTGACTACTGTTTGAATCATTTAAAGCTGAAAAAAATGATTCATTTGAGTGTAAAAGCATAATAGAGTCCTTTTAAAGAAAAAAATTATTACATAATCAGTAAATAAAATTAAATGTGCTGTGATCCACAACATTTCTAATTGAACAATATCTTTCAAAAAATGCTGATTCCTTTTTTATTTCTGTGCAAACCTTGAGCAAATCTGCAATAAAACTGCAGCTTGTTTTAATAACTCCTCTTTTCCCTCACCTGACATTTACCACGCTGGGCTAAATGAGGTGAGTAATATTTTATGAACAAGGCTTTTTCAAATGATGGGGCACAGGTTGTTTAGTTTAACCTTAGTGTATGACAAATCGCCCGCTCCCTCTACGGGGGAGTTTTTCTTGAACTCCAAGTCTCTCCGGATGTTTTTCTTACAGAAAACGGCAAAAACAGATACCGTCCTAACATCAACGCATAATACCAGACTAAAACATTATGTATATAAAATAACAAAAAGGCAACAATCAGCTTAGTGCCAACAAGAGAAGTTTCCCTATTATTCTAAACCCCCAACATAGAAACTATTTTTGTAAGTTGTGCAGGTTCTAGGACACAGTCTGTAACACACTCTTCTCAGCTGTTGTTTGGCTGGCTGGTATACAGTCAGTTTGTTGTGGATTCATTCATTTATTCCCTTTATTAATTTGGGAACGCCACGGCGGAATCAACCACCAACTTATGCAGCATATGTTATATCCAAAGGATGCCCTTCCATCTGGAACCCAACACTAGAAAACGCCCAAACACACTCATTCATTCGTTTATTCATCTTCTTTACAGCTTAGTCCCTTTTATTCCAGGGGTCGCCACAGGGGAATGGACCACCAACTCACCTTGCATATATTTTATGCAGCGGAAACATTCATACACACTCATTCACACTCATACACTTAAGACAATTTAGCTTACCGAATTCAAAGAATTTGGACTTCTAGGGGAAACCGGAGCATCTGGAGAAAACCCACAAGAACATGCAAACTCCATACAGAAATGCCAATTGACCCAGCAGAGGCAATCTACCCACTGTGCACCGTGTTTTGTTTTTGTTTTATGACCATTGTAATTCAATCAATGAAGTTTTTATATAGTGCTTTTTTAGCAGTTTCTTTCAAAGCAGCTTTAGACGGTCTTAGTGTGGGTAAAGTAAGGTAAATAACTGAAAAAAAATTGTATTAGTATTTATAAAATGTGTATTACATACGAATTGGTAGATTAAAGAAGCTTAAGATTTAGATACCTCACATTTAGGGTAATACCAGCCATTTAGGTGTCCATTGATGTGCAGACTGATGAGATATTACAGATAATGTGTGGATTAAGATGCAAGAAATCATTCTTGCAGCAACAGAGCAAAAACAGACAAACTTATTTTAAACTTTAACCAACACACACTAAAAATATCATTAGATTTTAACATCATAAGATTTGAACATCCAATTAACAAAGAAACAATCCCAACCTTTAGTAACAATATAGTTCAAAGGGTTGCATTAGCGGATTCGTTGTCCTGATCTAAACATTGCTAACGGTACTCATGATGGAGTTAATGTATTTGGAAAACATGGATTTGCATGAAAAGACCACAAACATATCTTGAACGACAATTTAGTCAAAGAGAACACACCTTCTTAACTTAAGATGTAAAGGACACTTTCAGTCCTCCTGCACTGACAGAATCCTCTCAAAACACAACAACAACTTGTCTCATGCTGTATTTACCCTTTTACCCTTTTATTTTTACACAATAATTCAGCAGATCAAAATGAGAAAAGGAGCACCAACTAATAGCTGCAGTACTCTATAGGAATGATGGTCACAGCCATTCTGTTGTAGCATATGACATCACCTCCTCAAGCCCTATACCATACCATAAAGCAACACCTTATAAACACCAGCAATTTCATACCAAAAACCTAACAGCATTCCAGAGCAGTCAAACAACACCACAGCAACAAACAAAACAAATCAAACAAAGCAACAGTTACTTCAGCATCTCTGTAACAACATGCTGGAAGCACTTTAAATGCCCTTTAGTTTTCAGTCAAGATATCGAGTTCCTTCTTCCTGTAATGCTCTTTCAGATGGTTTATTCTCCAGGTATTTACTCCAGCACAACGCACACATTGATTCCAAATATGTCTCATGGTTTGTGCCTGATGGTCAATGCATGCAAGCAGCAGTTCTAATTGACATTATCAAACTCTGAGCACTAAACTGATTATGCAGTGTTTAGCTGGGAGCTGAATGACCTCTGAAAAATGTACTTATCATCAGGAATATAATCTGTTGGATTTGCCTGAATGGTGAACACTAATATGTGTAATGGCGAGAAAAAAAAAACCGAGTACCTTGGAGAAGGAAATAAGCATATGTTTCCTTATGATTCACACGTATGGAAAGCCAGTTAAAAACAGAGTGCATTTTAACCAGGATTTGACTTTTGCTTGAGCATGCTTGAATCAAGCTGCATTAAAATTCCAAAGTATGCCCAGCATCTTAAGGGACAACTAGTCTGAGCCAAATGGGGATTTCTGTCTGCCAATCAGACAAACTAATGCATTTCCCCTGCTTTCATCCATGACATCATCCAGAAAAGTGGATCGAATTCCCATGATGCTGTTCATCCCTTTGTGAGCCGCCAGCTATGAGTTCAAGTGAAAAAGGTCTCTGTGAGCTGAAACTCATGTCCTCCTCACCCTTCCTGTTCTCCACCCCTCTCTTTCCTTTCAGAAGTAATTGCTGTAATTAATTTGCATGACCTGCAGTCGATCTGAGTTCTTGTTCTCCCCTGGTCAGGTTATTAGCGAGCTGTGAAATGAATTTACACCTCTCCATGGAGGGGATAGAGCATCAGCATGGTGGATCTGCGGCAGATCCCCAACCCTACCAGCCCTGACTACTAGCACAATAGAACAGATTAGCAGGTGAGCCAAAGCACCAGACCACATTTTGACATCTGATTGGGGGTGTGTGGAGCACAAATACATACTTTGGAAATCTGGTGCTAGTCAAATCTTGAAATGTTCCAATTTGCATCTGAAATTTTGGTGTGAAACCTTTTGAATTCACAGTGTGTTTCAGAATAACTGTTTGAGTGCAACCACATTTCATATTCCATAATTGGATTTTACTGCTCAGAAGATGATTTTAAAGAAGCCCATCTGTTATTTGGAGCATCTAAGGGAGTTAATTTACTTGACAAAAAATTACAAAATTTAGAGCTATTTACCAAAGGAATGCAAATATTTCCAGTTAGTCTTCTTTTAAGAGGCCATTCTAGGAAATACAGAAAATCTAGATTCAGAGACTTCAGGATACTAAATTGTTAGGAATGCAAAATTGATATAAATCAAAGTTTAAAGGTTTGAAGAAAAAAAAAAAACACTTTGAAAAGCTTTTATTTCTAGAAGCATAACAACAATTTAAAGTAAATAATGGGTAAGCGACAACAAGGGGCTTATTTGCTTCAAAAGATTTTGTAATTCATTTTTAATGTATATATAAAGACAGTTCAGAAGAATAACGATAACTGATAAAGTGCTATAGTCAAATCAAGAATGAGATCTTGAATTATTTTCTGTTGAGTCTCTAATCATTTGTCATTTTCAGAAAATTTTTGATAAATCTCTACAAAATAATGCAACCAACAAATTCTACCATTTTCTTTATTTATCTTTATTTCATCAAAACTCACAACTTTTACTATAAAGATTTGTTTGAAAAGAATAAAGGAAACTGACAAACTATCATTATCAACATGCTTAAAAGAATAATGCGATAAAGCTTTTTTTAATAACTAAATATTTCTCTGTACACTGAAACCAAGGTATGCTTGCAGCAGAAACCAAACTTTGTGCTTTCCTGCAGTATATTCCAATCACCATAGCAACCAATCAATTACATTTTCATAAGAAGACTATTAAAACCCATGCACTTAATCTTAAACCATTTTATATTAATTAATCCGTCAATGTTACTCACATTTTCTAATTAATTTCATAATTACATTTTTATTAATTATTTCTTACTGCTCACGGCATGATTTTAAAGAAGCCCATCTGTTATTCGCCGCACCTAGGGAACTTCATTTACTTATAACACACAATGTTCAAATATTGCATTTTCTTATCATTTGTTCTTAACCGAAAAAGAGGTGTGCTTGTTTCTCTTGCGAGGCTATTGTGATGAGGCACATCAGCTTAACTGTGTTTGCTCTGTGTTCAGTGTGGCAGAGTCGAAGATAACAGGGGTTGCCAGCGGAACTAGTGACCTTTTCAAACACACCACAGGAAGCCCAACTGCTCCTATTCGCTACATTTGCTCATCTTTGAAGCATCTGGACTTTTTGGATTCTTGGAGTTGAGAGAAGAGCACTAATGATTGCCAGAATCAAAGCAGGGTGACTGATCTGAGACTGGTTCACATGACATCATATCATAAAACAAGTCCTTGTCACTTCAATAAGAACTTATTATTTTGAAAAAGCACTTGAACAAAATTCCATAAACGTGATAATTTTATAACAGTTAAAATGATAAAAGTAAATTTTGTGTACTTAGATCAGGTACTTTTTTACCACCTGAGAAATGTAGTTAGACTGCGTCCTACACTGCAGTTATCCCTCACTGAAAGACTGAATGATTGGTTTGTCATTTCGCGTCTGGATTACTTTAATGCTCTCCTGGCTGGGGTTTCTAGGTCTTCTCTAGACAGGCTGTGGTGTGTTCAACTGCTCAAATTTTTCCCAGGACCTAAAAACTGGCTCCTGGTCCATTTCCATGTGGATTTTAAAATTTGAACTCTCACATGCAAAGCACTCCATGACCTTGTTGCTGTCGTTGCTTTTAACTGCATATACACTGCACATATCACTTTAAAGGTGCTTTATATTTTTTTATGGTTTTATCCAAACAGTTGGCCAAAAAAATTAATGTCTCATTACCAAAGTTAAAAATGTCTTGCGAGGTTAAAAACTTGCCAGATTATGAGATTAAGTTACAAACCATGAATTCATTAGAATTCAAATGTTTAGCTTGTAACTTAAAGCAAAAATTTCAAAAGATCTATGAAAGACTTGATTTCATCAAGACTATAACAGTGCGAATAAAGCATATAATCATCAGGTGAGTAGTGATTGGTTCTTTCTTCAGGCAGCCCATTTATAAGCAGACAGCCTGATCCCTTTCGAGGGTGAGTTTTGAGCCAATGTACTTGAGAGCTTGTATAAGAGTCGAATGTGAGAGGAGAGCAGCTCAACTCTTAAACAAAGCCCAGTGTGTGTCCTGACCCCCCTGCCGCTCTTACCTTTCAATGGGGCAGTTGGGAATGTAGGTCTGTTCTTCCTGCAGAGCATCTGACAGGTTCATGCCAGTTCAGCTCACAGTGTTCCCGATTGATCCATGTCTCAACATGAAAGCTGGCTACAAGAGGACAAAAACACAAGAGCCAGTCGTGCAGGAATTAACAACCTGGGGAGAGAGAGAAAGCCTCATAATGTGATCATAAATTCAATTTGACTCCATTTAATTATTTTGAGAATTCAACTATGTTAGTAAATCTGTTATTCTACAGACATAACATGCCAAGTTTCATTATTACTGATTGACGTACATTTTATGATGAGCTACAGATAGACAGGCAGAATATTGATATTTTGTTCATACATTACACACAAAGTGAAATAGTAATAATTGATAGTAAAAACATATTTGTTAGTATTTTACCTTCTAGATTCTATAATGAAAGATAACGTTTATTAAGAAAAACAATTCAGTCAATGACACTTTAATTCTGATATCTATTATAAAAGAAAATATATGAATGTTGTATTTAGTTACACTTTTCACTATTTATTGATTATTAAAAAGGCCACTTTAATTGAAAGTACTCCAAGGATAATGTAACAAACTAGACGCAAGCCATCTTCAAGTGAGGAGTTGACCAAAAAAGTGAAAATTGTTAATGATGTGTCAAGAAAAGAAAACATAGAGCTCTGTAAACAAGTTAAAGGACAACACACTCCATTCTGACCAAGTCAAGAGATTTTAATATATTTATAATACTGTGCAAAAGGTTTGGGCCATTTAACACTACACCTTAAAAGACTAGTCTACTTTGAAATCTGTGTCTGGCAGAGACCTTGTTAAAGCACTAGAATTACCTTCTGTCTTGTTGCTGTGCTCAATCATACCAAAACAAAAAAACTGTCACTCAAATGAACAATTTGGGTCTTTGTCACGCAGTTTAAACCTCCTCTACAGCTGTTTCTGTTACAACCCATAAATTAGTGTGTTTATTGATTATCATTAGTATCTGTTTAATATAATTGGTTGATTACACACCGGACTATAACCCTACAAAATCCCAAAACATTTTTGCAAAAGGTAGTAACATCAAATAGTCATTCTAAAAAAATCATTTTTTATTCATTCACTTATATTTCTGAAAGCATTGTTTATAGCATGTTTCGCACCTGCCTACAACTTCACAGTACTGTATATCTAGTGACGTAGATACATTACACTAAGATGTACCGCATTACATACACAAGATTAAACATGTCAACTGTAATCCACAGAGCAGTATTCAAACTATTCAAACTAACAGAGAAAAAGCCATAAATTAAACCTCAGGTCAATCCTCCTAATAGGCAAATGTGTATTTTCCATTACCACAGAGGGCTCTCTTATAATGTTGCACAGCATTCCATAGGCATATTACCCACACACTTACCCTCACATCCTAAAGCTTTTGTTATGCATATTAAGGCCATTATGTAGCTGTGACAAATGTGCATTGAGAAAAGGCAAGAAGTCTAGAGCGCTCTGAAGGTATTAATATTCCTCCAGCAGCAGAGATATTTCCCTGGAGGGACCCCTTTAGGCCACACTGTTATTAGCATGTCGCTCCATTATCTCCAGCTGTACTTGATATTAAGACAATAATGGAGACAGTGGGATTATCGGCGGATGACAGGGAAGTCTAGAAGCCATTCAGAGATTTAGAGGAAAGAAGGGGTGTTTGAGAAGCAAAGGAAAATGAGTGCACGTACAAAAGTATTTTATACTCAAAGTAGAGGATTTTTCCTTTATATGCTATATTTCTTTTTTTTTTTCTTTGTCAATTTCAGTGGTTCCTGACACCATGTTGTGGTCTAGCAACACTGGTGTTAAAACAAGGAACAATTTCTCTTCATGGAGCTATGCTTAAGGACATGTTTTACACATCACTTCAGCAAAGTTGGATTTCAGATTGGAACACACCTTATCTCGCTTCAAGCCTCAGGCATGCGATTGCTTGATGGTGTAAAAGCAGCTATCTAGTGCTTAATGCCTAAACCAGATCTAAAATAACCAGGCTGTTCCAGCTCTCACCTCCTTCTCCAGCTCTAGTCCGGCACCCATCAGAAGCTAATAACAGCAGTCATGTCATGCTGGATGATCCTAATGACTCCAGATGTGTTGAGGCTCTGCTCGGGACACAAAGAGAGAGAGAAAAGAAACGATCAGTGGTGCTACTTTCAGTAAATCAAGACCTAATGAGATCAAATGGCTGCGCTCAAGGTTGTTTTCCAGGGGAAGGCCTCCTCACCCTTTTCCAGTGATTTGCCTCTAATATGAGCAGCTCCTGCTCACCCGTGAACACCGCTGAGTTGTTTTTCCACATAAACTGAATAAAGGATTCAGGAACAGATGGGAAGCACACACCATAATACATTTAGACTAAGGGATGCTGTCTGGAACAAGTGGATGTTCTGCAAAAGTAACCTTGTAAAATAATTGTTTGGAACAGCGTCCTGAATGTGAAAGGCAGAATTGAAAATAATGGATTATATGTTGTTACACTGAATTTATATCTCAAATGTAACTTTGTAAAACTTGAACAAATAGACAATTTGATAAATCGACCAATTTAACAAAATTTTTCTTTCGTTCAATATCTAAAATTCACTAACATTGTGTGACTTATGTCTGCATACCCCTCAATTGCAGGATCTAGGAGGATCAAGAGGGAGAAAAACAGAATACACTCATTTCAATCTTAAACAGAAAAGAAGAAAACCACCTATCAGAGATCCACTAGTGTCGCCCAAAGAGGTCGCTAATTGTTTTTCATAGTAATGAATGTGATGATGGAACAGGTGCAAAGATAATGGTAACTGGAGGATATGTGATAAAAATTTGGAAATAGTTGTGAAGGTCAGGGAAATTAAATTCTCTAAGGTCTAAGGATTGTTAAGTGATTAACTCCAGATATATCACATTTCAGTAGTTCTCAACCTCTCCTTGATCATCTTGTTATCTAGTAAACCATTTCATTTTGCAACGGCAACATCAAGTAGTCAAAAAACGTGGACTTAAAATGTATCAAGTTTGGAATCAAAAATTAATTCTGCATCAAGTTATACCCAAAACACCTCCAAAAATGTGAGCCAAGGTTTTCAAACTGCTTCCAAACCCCAATTAACTTTTTCTGGTAATGGATGGCGATCACAGTAATGAGGAAGAAATCATCGCTTAGGAACATAGGGGGCGATATAGGGGGGGTAAAGCCTGACAGAATTGTTTTCAAGGGATTCTTCTAACAGAAGAAACAGAAGAATTATTCTAATTAGAATTCTTCTAATCCTTACTATTTTAATTTAACCCAGGCTAATTTAAGCTTTTTTAGCTGTGTATCCTTGCGAAATAACAACATTTATGTTCCACAACTCTCTTATCCAGTAAGGGGTTCTTGAATTAGGCATTCAAAACAAAAATGTTGTTTACCCCTGGGATTCATGAAATTGATGTACAGTGTCACTCCTTTGTTTTAGATGGCACTTTTTTTTTCATTGTCATACACCTCAAACACTCTCAGTTCTCTTTGGTGTGCAGGAAGGCTTGTTTTTTACAACAGGTGGAAAAAAAAGCCTTAGCTAGTGCCTTGCAAAAAAACGTGACATTTGGCAGAAGTCACTCTAGAAATTAGACTTTCTAGTGAACTTTCCAGAGTTTCAAATTGTTTTCATTTTAGTTCAAAATGCATTAGATTTAAAAACATATTTCCCAAATATGGTTTACTTGAATGAGCAGAGTGACATGCGCAAACAACTCATTTTGTAGAAAATAAAACATCCAGTGCTTTCCACAGCATTCAAAGGGATAAAAAATTGGAAAATATGTAAAGGTTAAAATACTGATTATAAAAAACCAATACCTTGCAAACATATATATATATATATATATATATATATATATATATATATATATATATATATATATATATATATATATATATATATATATATATATATATATATATATATATATATACACAAAATAAAGCACTGATGTAGTTTTTTTTTCACCTCATCCAGTTAAACATAGCTGGCATTTCAAGTAATTTTTACGGAGTGTATAAAAAGCTAATTAAACTATCCAGTCTGACTTAGACTGTTTAAAACCAGTACTCTGATCATATTTCCAAGCAACGAAGTTTTAACTTTTGATGTATATTCGTAAGAGGTGATGTGCTGCTTTTCTGTCAATTTAAACAATGACAATACATCCAAACAAAAGCTGACACTGTGTACAAGTGTGTCTGACTGCCATTTACATGAAAAAGAAGCTTTTCCTATTTGGAAAGACATTCGTTCAAAAAAGCCATGGTGATCTAAAAGCGCCACAACAGCATCAGACCAGAAAACAACTACAGAGACCAACACAGAAAAGCCTTTGAAATAACAGACATCAAATACACACTGGAAATATAATTTATCATAATCACAGTTATTTGCATGCTTTTTACTCCAACAGCATGAATCAACATCATACAATGCAGCTTAAAGAATCATGCTCTCTGCATTGAGAGAATGAAGGCAATTCTGAGCATCGGGGTTGACAATTTAGATCAAATCAAAGAAGTAGCTTTGTGATCTCTCTCCCTGCACCTGTGTGCATGAACAACACACAATTGACTTTCTGAGTGAACTGGGCTGTCTCAAAAGTAACACATCGCCAGGGAGTCTTTGCCTCTGTAAGAATAACTGCAAGAACAATAGCTGCCCATCACTTCCATTAGGAGCATTAGCCCGCTGTCGCCATCATCACTCATCTTACAGCTTCCAGAGCTACAAGTGCTGTGACTAGACCATCATACAACCACAATTTCTCTCTGAGGAACACTTAGGGAGCCAGACTACAAAAAACTGCACTCATTTTCTGATGCATCTCAGGTCTAATTTTGAAAAGATGTTAACTAGAGCCAATTAAATGTTTAATATGGGAATGCAGGCTTATTAGACACATTATTAGGCGATTGACGGTTGCATTTTGTTGACAGTTTCACAACAAAATAGTGAATGCAAACCTGTCTCACATCTTCGAAATATCAATATCTGATTGTTTGGAAGAGAAAAATAAATTCATAGCTAGTACTGAACACTATTTTCCTTAGATTCAGCTATATAGTTTTAATACTGTAAAGCACTAAATGTATAATTGAATTTAAATTGACAATTTCTCAGGAGGCCATGCTTCAGGACCTCCAGAGTCACCCTAAAAATAGTGCAAATGTAAATTTTTACACTGTAAATTCTCTTAAGGGGCTCCACGCATTTCAGATAAAATGTACATGCCATATTCCAAAAACAACCAATTTTCTTTTCGACTTAGTCCCTTTATTAATTTGTGGTCGCCACAGTGGAATGAACCGCCAATTTATCAAGCATATGTTTTACTCAGCGGATGCCATTCCATCACTTGGAAACATCCATACACACTCCTGCATTACCAACAATTTAGCCTACCCAATTCTCAGAATAGGAGAAATCGGAGCAACCAGAGGAAACCCATACAAACATGGGGAGAACATGCAAATTCCATACAGAAATGCCAACTGAGCCAGTAGAGGCTCGAACCAGCGACTTTCTTCCTGAGAGGCGATCATGCCACCATGTCGCTCTCTCATTTAAAACATTTAACCTGAAAATTCACCTTTTTACAATCTTAGTCATTGGAATCTTTAAGACTCACATTTTTTATCCTTAAAATGATCAAAAAGTAAGAATTTCACCTGAAGATCAACTCCTTTTAATCCTTTGAATTGAACCAAGCTAAAATAGAATCTAAAGAAAACCTTGCCACTTTTCAAAGGAACTCATATGTGTCTAACATTTAATTACAAACAGGTTCCCTTGCTTAAGAACTTTTCATGGATGATACAATTTTAAGATAAGTTATTTGATTTAAAATACATTCAGACCAAAAATAAAAATGTTTACCAAAAAGTAGTTTGCAGCTAAAAAGTGGTTCAATTAAAAGTTTAGACACTGTTTAATAGTATAGAATCCCTCTGAAAAATGAAGGTAATTCTGGTATTCTGTACAGTCAGTCAGTAACCCCCTACAATGATATCAACAAACTGAATGACAAACAAAAAAGTGAAGTGATAATTATTGTCACTGTAATTAAAACTATAACTTCAGTAGGAGCACTTCTACGGGCTACACACTGACAAGTTGGTCTAATTACAGTTTTTAGGATGAGGTCTGCCAATTGTTCAATCTGAAGCTCAAATTTGACAAACTTGATGTCATTGTTCTATTTTGTTTGAGTGAGTACATGAAGCAGGTGGACCATTGTCTCTAGAAATCACACCTGTTAGTTCCACTTTTAAAAACACTCCAGCCAAATTTCAAGAGGCTTCTGTTGAAGGCTGCTTCTTCTGGTGCAATTCAAACCTTTTTGGACATAATTATGTGCATTAACAGAGTGGAAACATGTAATTGTGGCTTATATTCTCATTTTGCACATTTGATCAAACCAAGTATGATGTGCGCTGCAAATTGCTTTTAAATGTTATACTTCTTTACAGTACTCCCAATTTTTTGTAGTTGATGAGTAATAAGCATCAACTACATGAATCAATGATGGGACATTCCACTTTTTTTGTTACAAAAGTAAAAAAATAAAACAACAATGTTTAAATAATGAGGCATATAACGCAGTAGGGTTAAGTTTGTTTGAAGTTTTTTGCTTTACTACAACCTTCTGCCTATTTACAAGATTAAGGTGGCAACCAGCAATGATGGAAGGAACTGCAAGATCGTATAATTTTTTACCCAAATCACTGCAGACATTACTAAACTGCAATATCTGTAGAATATGGGTCCTGCAAGCCCTGAAAAGTTTAAATTCAACCTTCATACACCTAATTCCACCAACAACCACTCCTCTTGCCTTGCTTGAAGCTACTGGTTTGAAACAAGACTGGAACAAAAACCAGTAAGGGTTGCAGACGTTTAGCAATGAATTAATCTGAGCTAGAGCTTCTAGACCAGGGGAGGGCTATCAAATGATATGTTATCCAGCTTCACTCTATAAAGTAAGTATTAAATTTGTTTTATCTTCAAAATGTAAGCATTCTGAAAAAATATGTCACAACTCACAGCTGCTGAAGCTAAAGCTAATTTACATGCAAGGAGCAAATCACCTAAAAAATTGTGATATGAAGAATGCTTTAAAAACATATTAGTGCAATATTTTAATTGTATATTAAATTCAAGCGTAACTTGGTATGATTAGGAGAGCCATCCTTTCAAAATGTCACATCATAAAAAAGAGTATGATAAGTGTGCTTTGAAGATTAGGAATATAATTATAAATACAGTCATTTTACATCTGTCGTGACACAAACTTGGACGATGTCTGGGAATGTAAATCGCACATCATCTTTTGAAACAGCTCGAGTCGAACAATATCCAGAAATATCCAAAGCAGTAGATGTACAGAAGTGACACTGATCTCAGTGTGGGTCATTAAGCCTTGGATAGCTTCAATCAAGCCGTCCGCACCTATACTCTCTAAAGGTTTCCAATAGGCCATTATGCAGAATATTAAAATACTTTAATAATTTAACTACATTCACAGTTGCCATTTAGAGAGGTGGCTAAACAAAAGTGCTGTTTTTCTATTATATTGTGGAGAGAAATATTGAGAAGGGTGTATTATTGGCTGGAAATCATTCATTCATTCATTCAGTCATCTTCATGTCGGCTTTCTTCCCTTTCGGGGTCGCCACAGCGGTGTGAACCGCCAACTCTCTGGCATATGTTTTACGCAGCGGATGCCCTTCCAGCCGCAACCCATCGTTGGGAAACATTCACACACACATTCACTCTTTAACACTATGGGCAATCGTTCTTATTCAATTCACTTATACAGCATGTCTTTGGACTTGTGGGGAAACCGGAGCACCCGGAGAAACCCCACGCGATCACGGGGAGAACATGGAAACCCCACACAGAAATGCCACCTGCCCCAGCCGAGCCTAGAACCAGCGACCTTCTTGCAGTGAGACGACCGTGCTACCCACTGCGCCACCGTGACGCCCTGTTTGGAAATCGCAGCACTAATTTATTTTGGGTTTATGAGCTTTGTATGGTGCTCCCTCTTTGTGCATTATACCATCACAGCAATGAAGATATTTCTGTTAGATGAGCAGCAGGAGGAGCTGCCATGACCGGGACACACTTCATACAGCAAAAAAAAAAAAACATTTGTGACATTAGACACCGATCAGCTGGGCCATGGAGCCCAGGGGGCTGAAAGACGCCTCTCAGGGTAATTAATGCTGAGGGTTTTCTTCCGAGCGCCCAGCAGTCAGCGTCCTGAGACCTTTTTGGGAATCACAGAGCTGTCATGGCGAGGCATTCACACCAGCATAGCAAATATCACTGAGTCCTGAATCAACACATACTCGGCGGGAGGAGAAACAGTTTGCGTTTAACCTTCCAATGGGGCAGATGAGGGCCACATTTACAGCCCTCCAACTCTTTGGCCTTGGTCAGAGCAAACACAGTTCTGGGGAAATTGGAATTAATAATGTAGACGCTAATGTGTGTGTTAGGTTTCAATAAAACAAGAACAGGCTGCAGAACTGTGGGGTACATCCAGTGTGGGACAAAGCAAACAAGACGGAGGAGCAGAGGGAAAAATACTTCATTATACACCTTTAACCCAGCATCCCTTTAAGACCTCCCTTGTCACCTACTGTAATTAAGAAGAAAAGGCAAGAAGGAAATTGGAGGGCACATCCAGATTATTTTTAAACCTGATTTCTAGTATACAATATTAAATATGAATCCGCTGGTAATAAATTAAATATTATTAATAAGAAACTTAGTCAGTTTATCAAAATTATCCATAAATTGCTCAAATAAAATATGATTAGAATTCATATTAATAGGGAAATATTAATGAATAAATACAAATTAATGGATGCTGATGTTAAGTTTAATATCTTTACAAACATTTACATACCTTATTTATTCATTAATCGTTTGATACTAGATTATTAATCCCACAACTGATCAAAATACTAAAATATTATTTACATTTCTGTTGTCTAGTATCTTTCACTTTATTTTTAGTATACTAGCTCAAATGTTCATGGCTTTCATGAAACACCCTCCAGTTTCTACCATGTTGCTCTTAAAAGAATTGGTTCACAATACACAATAGAAATAAAAAAGAAATAAAAAATATATAGTTGCAGTTTTATCCGTTTAATTATTATTCTAATGCTAAATAAGCCTTGCACATAAAAAAACATTCTCAAAATTTGACAAAAGATTTTTGTGGAAAGCTTTCATCTTCCAAGCAGTATTTGTCTTTACACGTGTAAAGAAATGCACTCTTTCACTTTCCCATTGAGCAGAGCGGGTAAATTAAGAGTGTGCTACATCAAGGCAAGGAGACAGCTCTCCAATAGACAACAGACAGTGATGTGTTGCTACGGAGACTCTTCCTGGTCCAAGCAAATAAAGGAGGAGGAGATGACGAGGGGAAGAACGATTTACAAATAGGTCCCTCTCTCCTCCTCCTCCTCTCAACAGACAGTGAGAAAATGGAAAAATTGTTAAAAGGTCGCTGTGGATCAAAGTCGGGTTCAGCACTTGGCAGGGCAGAGAGAAGTAGAATTTGCCACCTGCACCTGGATCACTGAACATTAGAGAGCAAACCTAAAAACGGAGCTGGCCTGAGGACAGTGCATGGCTAGCAATCACTGTCATATAACAAGTACTTCTCACCATCTCCCTCACTGTACAAGCTAGCACAGCATGGACTAGCCAAACCTAGCAAATTTCCAAGAAATCAACATGAAACGAACACAAATTTTTACACAGCTCATTGTTTTGCATTGATAATAAAAAGTTCTGAGTGTAATAAAAAAAAAGAGTACAGCTAAAGGAGCAGTGTTTAAGAAATTGAAAAGTAAACATAAAATGGCCCAGATGTTTCTGAAGAGACATTGTGTTCAGTTGAAGTGCTTATATTACTGAAAATATCTGCATTTAAAAATGTTCCATCACAAAGTTCCAACCCTAGCATTAAGGTCATTTAGACATGCCGTATTTCCTCTCACAGACTCTCTAAGCATAAGTATGGTTGCCAGGTTGTGCTGAACTGAACTATTATGTTTGTCTAAGCAGCATTGAACCTCAAACATTTATTAGAAAAACTTTCATCATGACTTGAAAACCAAAAACAAAGATATGCATAGGAGAAGATGTGAAATATGAAGACAGCTAAAAGTAGAACTGAAGTAGGTACATTTCTCCTGAACAGCATCATTACAGTTAATAATTTCTTTTGCAAACTAACACACCTTTTCTGTACTAGATTAACATTAACCAAGCTCACAAATATATGTATTTAGCCCATATTCATTTGTCTTGCATTCTCTTTGAAAGCTTTTTAGCTCTTTAGTCCTTTACACATAGATTTGAAGCAGACTTCGGTTGATCGATATCATTTACTGAGCTAATATTATTATTGAGCATATCTTCAGGAGGATGTTTAAATACATTATTTGTTTATATACATATTAACTACTTTTCCTAACCTTCATAATATATCATAATCATGTATCAAGTATATGTCATAATATGTCACCAAATAAATCATAAGCATGAATTCAAGATGAAAAACGTGCAGTGTATGTCTTGTCGCTTGCCATATAGCACATACAATCTTAGTTTTTTTTTGTAACAGTTTTAGCCAAAAACTTGAACGATATTCAAATGCTCAAAAATGTTTCTGGTCAGTAAACGCTGTACTAAAATGTAATATATGTGTAAATTCTTTTAACTTCAGATGGAGAACAGAACAGATTTCGTAAGATGCATCCCCAATTTCTACACTCCTATTATCCTATCTTGTCTTGTCTATTTCTTTCGAGAAACCCTCACCTAATCCAGATCTGTTTCGACTCAGAGATTGATCCATTCATCGGCCACTCTTTTTACCATAATCTCTATTCTCTCTTACTTGGCAGAAGATAATCCTCTACCCTGACATTAAAAATTGAAATCCACAAGTAAAAGAGCGTTTGCTCCATTCTGCAAATCTAAAGCTGAAAGAGGTTTTGTCAAGCTTTCTGCTTCTTGTTAAAAACCAGTGAGTTGTGATGAGGTTGAGCCTGGAGTCAGGTGGAATTGAGTCTGAAAACTGTTGAACTGACGTCCAGCATTTAGGAGATTATAGCTAAAGCAAGACACAAAGGGGCCTGGAGGAGCAAGATACAGAAGGAGAGAGCAATCCGGTTTTCTTCCTCATCATCAACCTACAGTGAAGAGTAGAAGAACAGATCTCTCTCATGCGATTGACCTGCAATGTGGGATAGAGAGCTACAAGAATAATGCAGCAATACTCTGGGAGGTTTGTGCAACATTACCAACCTGCATACCTTACTCTATTGTTTTTATTATTCCTTGATCAACTGTAAACTCCCCACATCTTCTTCTGTACCTTTAAAGACTCTGACTGTTTGCCGTTTGTTATTGTTGTATGATGCAATGCATCTTTGAGTTATTGTTTCAGTTTCTATGCTCCACTGAGCTTCAGTGTGTTTGCTTCTATGTGACATTAAAAAAACTTTTGATATGTTGTTCCCTGATCGACAGCATAACCCTAACCTTAACAACTTCATATTCAGGTCTCTCTGAAAGATCATGGGGGCTGTGCCAATCATTGAGGAGGGCCTGGGTGCTGAGTTCTTCTCCAGGAACTCAGTCACTGAGCCAGCAGCTGAGGAATCGAGGACACAATTATATATTGTGTAGGATTGAACAATGCCACTGTGGATTCCAGGGTCTGAAGAATCTGGACCACAGCACTGCAATGAGGGAAGATTCAGACTCACATATCAGTCAGGAAAGGAGAGCTGGTGGAGTTTATTCTGGAGGAGTAATGGGATGATGGTGTTGAACGCTGAGCTGAAGTCCGGGGTCCAGTTGCAGGGTGTAGTGCAGCCCATGTTGACTACATCATCCACAGACCGATTGGATAGGTAGGCAAACTGCCGGGGGGTCCAGTAGGGGACCAGTGAGGTCCTTTAGGTAAGCCAACACCAGTCTCTCATGTCTTCATGACCACAGATGTGAGAACCACTGGTCTGTAGTCATCGAGTCCTGTGAATTTTGGCTTCTTGGGGAAGGGGATGATGGTGGACTGCTTGAAGCATGCAGGAACTTCACACAGCTCCAATGATCTGTTGAAGATGTTTGTGTAGATGGGTACCAACTGGTCAGCACAGGTTCTGAGGCATGTTGGTGAGACCCCATCAGGACCTCATCCTCCTCTTCTGCTTCTTCAACCTCACTGATATGAAGTACAGGGGGCTTCAGTTTGCTTGTTGGTGTTTGCTGGTGGATCAGAGTCGTCAGAGCAGGTGGAGGATGTCAGACGATGGGTTTCAACTCTGCTGTAGAACTCATTAAGCTTGTACACCAAAGTGTGCTTGCCAAAAAGGTGAGAGGTGTCTTGTAGTTGGTGATTGTCTTCACGTCTCTCTACACTGATGCAGGGTTGTTAACCGAGAGTCAGTGAGCTTGTGCAGGTATGAGGAAGCAGTTCCTATAACAATCCAGTCTGTCGAAGCAGGCTGCTTCAGTGGTCCCTATTTTAACAGTTCTCACTACAGGTTTAGCTTATTGAGCTGTTGCTTATATGATGGAATAAGGTTGACCAGGCAGTAGTCAGAGAGTCCTACTACTGCTCAGGGGGTAAGCCCCCTAATGGACGCATAACAGTGATCCAGAATATTCCCTTCTCTGACTTTTTTGTTTGTGGTTGACATGTGCTTGATTGAAGTCCCCAAGAAAAATAATAACAGAATCTGGAACCGGCTGTTCTGTGTTTGTAATCCCTTCAGGTAGCTGATGCAGTGCGTCACAGACGCTCGCATGCGTTGGAATGTAATCAATGATCAGTACAACAGAGGAAAACACACGCGGTAAGTAGAAGGGCTTCAATGTCCCGATCAGCTGTGATCAGCTGGAAATTGGGCAAATGAAGAGCGCTCTCCAGGATGTCTCCGTTTGGCACGCCTCCGTGAAGCACAAAGCAGCAGAGCTTGAAAAGTACTTGTTTGTATGAGTCAGTAGGTGTATTTTGTCCCTGTTGTTGGGTAGAGAGCGGAGGTTTGCCAGATGTAAACTCGGTAGCGATGTTCTGAGACAGCAGTGCCTGAGTTTGACTAAAGCTTCCACTCGTTTCCCCCTTTGAAGAAATTCGGCAGATCCATTGATCAAAACAGTCTACAAAAAATCAGATTGTTCTGAGAGTGCTCTCTGATGTTTAAAAGTTCCTCACAAGTAAAACTAATGAGGTTGGCAGTACAGAAAACTGGACAAAAACAATAAATATTCTGGAGAGAATCCAACCGTGGCTGCCATACTAGGCGCCATCTTGGATTCAATTATAGAAATGAGCCAGCCTCTCTGCTGTCTCAGCTATTCTGATTGATTAGTGAAGTTTGTGACAGTTATTAAGTTGAATAAAATTGGACCATACACCATTTTTATAATATTTTCCTAATTTTATTGGCTATGATCAAAGACCTGTTGTAAAATAAAGTTTTTCTTTCTATTCCAAAAGATGTTTTATATGGCTTTTTAATTTCCATATATATATATATATATATATATATATATATATATATATGTGCATACATTTATTTACTCAATTATAAAGTCCCATTTAAAAGTAGAAAAATACTTAAAAAGCACAAGTACACAATAAATTCTGAGTAAATGCACTTATTTCCCACCTCTTACTGCAGCTAACCAGCTCTTAGTATGTAAAAACCATTGCAGTCTTCCTGCAACCAGATAGCTCTGTAATAAAAGCAAAAGACAACACCTTCCCATTTGCCAAATCGAAAGTGCCAGGGCAATGATCCCAATGCTCATTATATTTGCAACGATTTGTCTCACTAATCAAAAGCCCCCGGCTCAAAGTCAAAATCTAATGAGTAAAGTAAATGTTTTTCTGGTTCTCTGAAGTTTAACTCGTGTGTGAGAGATGATCTTTCCTATCTCCATTTAGTTAAAAAAGTGTGATTTTTCAAAGGTTTTGATCTGACATCAAGCCTTCTAATTTACAGATGGCCCAGTCTGGCACTTGCTTCCTGCAGTGGCACTTAGGAGAACAGGCACTGAAGATCAGACGAGTTTAATAAAGCAGAAGATATGAAGAGCCAGGATAAATTGGTTCTGGAACAATCCCGACACTATATCTGGAGGTGACATCTGCCTTTGAGAATCAGTATATATACTAGTTTGGTTAGATCAATTAGCTAGGTGATTTAGGGAGAAATGCTGTTAATCTATTAGACATAGGCGTACATTACCTTTTCATTAAAACTGAATAAAACTTTAATTAACATGATACAGTTCCAATCATTTTTGTGTTACTCTGTGACCAAATTCTAGCATGCGTTGGCTCAATTTTGGTTAGCTGTACTAGTTTGGTGAAGCTCTGAATAATGAAAGGGAAGTCATTGTGTTTGTACACTCACCTAACACGGCATTAAAGAAAGCCAGAGATACCCCACAATGCAAATAAGTTTCCAACAAACAAAAAATCTCTTTTGGAAGATTTATGTAGAGCTCTTGTTGGTACGAGACTGGCCAGAGGTATTTGTATCGAAGTAGTAAACATATTAAATACATCACAATAAGGCAGAAGATGTGTAGCATACTGTAAATACTTACAAATGTGTACAAACATAAAATGGACATGCACTTTAGTTCTAGAATATGACATATTAGTATATTTGTGAGACCACAAATTGGGTGATTTCAATTTATTCTTTATTTAAAATAATTTTTAGTAAAATGTCCCGGAGTGTACTGTCTTTGTGCAGTTGATATTAAAAAGCGAACATTGTCAATTTATTACTTTAAAATGTTTCTTGATTTAGTTTCATGCCTTGCGACGACTAGAACTGAATTGAATAACAGTTATTTCTGACGTAAGTTGACTAAAACCTGTTCAGTGTGATCGAATTAAGCTGTCAGATCATCCATAACTGAGAATGCTTTTATGAATTTGATCTTAATGTTGCTTCAGTAACACAGTTACCCCTCACCTGGACTGCTGTCAGAGAAGATTTACATCAGGCGAGAGGAGAATTTTATTCTAAATCTAAACAGATCAATTACTTCATTGCATTGCCTTGATCTTCTGTCCCTATTGAGAGTTCCACTGATGCTATGAGTCACAACGATGAAAAAACTCAACTTATCATTATATCAACCATGACATAACGTCGAGGTATTGACAAATCAGATTTTTCTTCCATTTGAGTGGGCGGTTGTGTTAAGATTCTGTCATTTGATTTAGCAACAAGCAAGAGGTCACTGTCAATCTGAAGCTCTTCAACAAGCTCTATCCTCTAAAATCTAATCCTCTGTTCAGCCAGGTCGATCAATGGCCTGCGGACCAGCGAGAAGCAAAAGCACAAAAACCTTCCCAATGGTATCTGAGGAACCATTGTTTCTTCAGCTTGAATTGTAAGAGATGGAGTACTGTAATACAGGGGAACAGACCATTACTCTTGTAATAAAAGACAGTTTAAGAAGCATGCAACTAACATTCTAATAATGTTATATACTTTTAAATAAAAAGAACATAGCATAAAGAAAAAGTTATTATTAACCCACAACTTTAAGTACTTGGAGATCTTGGAGATTTCAAATGCCAGCATTCGCTTCATAAAATTTAATAACCTACATTTAACCCATAACTGCAGACAATTGTTAACATTTCATTTGAAAATAAAGGTCTATTTGGCAGTTTAGACACTCAAGTTTTAGTACCTGCTAGTTTTTTTAATTGTTTAACCGTTAAATATTAAAATATCAAATCGTTAAACATTTGTGTCATGTTGCATTTTTAGACTTTAAAGTAATAAATAAATCCCTTAAATGTTTTCAATACATGTTTGAAAAATAAATTATTAGAGTGTGTTATGCTTATTTTTTTATGTTAAAATTTTGAGTTTGTAACACAGGAGCTTAGCATTTTTGCTTGTTTTCGAGAGAACGTCTGTGTTTGTTTAAAATATATATTTCACAAAACATCATATATTTCAAAATTCCTCTTATTTGAATTAAGTTAACTAAATAAACATTACCAATGAGTTTAGTTTAGTTCAGTCGTCAACTGATTTAAATCTTCTTTAGACACATTTTAGATTTTTTTTAAACTCTATAATAATAATAATACCTAACATAGTTAAAATAAAAAAAATATTTAAGTATTTGTATAATTTCTGAACGATCACAATCTTCTGCCACCAAACTGCCATTCATTAGCTTAACTATTGCGTGCTAAAACAGAGCCCACCTCAACACATCTCATTAGCAGCTACATGAAATCCTCCTTCAGCACTCCAGCCTTTGTTCTCCCTTCATTTCATTTCTATAGGCCCAGCATCTCCCTGTTGTTCAGTGCAGCATCTGAAAGAGCCGTTACACTACATTAGCATGCAGTCCGAGTGAGACAGTTTGTTAGCCTGACAGAGACGTAAAGATGAAATGCATTTCTTTAAAAGTCGGACTGTTTGGATTCATCATTTTTAGCGGTGGGTATAAAGAGCTGAGCGCATGGGGTAATTGGCTGATGCAGACATTGCTAGTCCTACAGTTCAATAGAAAACCTGCTATAATTACTCACAGATATCAGAGCTGATGTAAATACAAGGCTGAGGGACAGAGGGACAAATTGGCCTCTGGTGTAAATAAAGATGCATTCTGCAGATTCCTCAGAAAGGTGCTGTATAATGATCCATGAACAGTATGATAAAAGACATAGGTTCAGTTCTTTGTGTAATGTGCTACAGTATATATGCCTCATTTGTTCAATCAGGTGTTCACTAATCATTGATTGAGTGAATAGCTGTGTTTTGATTAACACAAATATAAATAATTAATAAAGTTGGTTTGAAGTGAACATTAATTTATTGTTCAAAAATTACATGTTTATAATGGTTTAAGGTGTTTTGGAAAGAAAATAAATAAGATTTTACAAGGATAGAGATGTACAGATCTACAAATCTGGATAACAATTTTAACTGCAAAAATCATAGACTCAAGCTCCAAAAAAGCACTCAATTCCAATGTGCTAGGAGCTGAGACTTTGTAAACTTGTCTTGATGTCTGATCTGGGAAGAAATGGATCTTGCTTCAAGCCGGATGCAAGAAACCTCATTTTATAAAGCACTTAAATGAGCTTAATCTCACACATTAAAGGATAAACCTCAACTGGCTCGCATTAAAAACACATTTACAAGTCACTGAATCTAATAAAAATTAGGTAAAATGTTGTGTGCTTAAATTGTAATACTCACTAGAAAAATATAATATGCACTTTAAAAGCTCCCATGTGTCTGCAATTTCCCTTAATATTGCATGTATTTAAATCTTTTAGTTACATTGAAAATATTTTTTATGTGGGAAAATCATATCTTATATTTCAGGACATGATTTTTTTAAATCTGTCCACATTTAAAATCCACATAGCATTATTACTTGGCAAATAAATCATCACGTAGCACTGTTTCTGTGTGTGTATGTGTGTGTGCGTGCGTGCGTGTTTTTGTCAGAGCCAAACAGGAAAATATATTCCCTCATGAATTCACATTCATAGAAGAGTACAGAGTAGACAATCCTGACTTTCAGTTTTGTAATCTCAGCTCTGTCAGGGTTTTTTTTTTTTTTTTTGGAAGTCTGGCACAGCCAAGAAGAAAATGGCTTGTTGCATTTAAAAAATGTCTGTTGAAAACTATGTGACATCACTGTTCTCACTGTTTTATATGATCTATGGTGAGAATGTTTACAGTTCCATGTTGGGAAGCTGTAGACATAGTTTCAAATAAACACAGACACAATTTACCATATAATCTTTTTAAATTGAGTAAAAATTACCTTAAAACAAAATAAAAAATATATGACATTGGGTAAGGAAGGCAGCTACTCACAGATATGAGCCAAGCCTATGGCAGTATCAATGTGAAATTGGTTATAATAAACATTTTTCATCAATAGTATAAAATCAATTGAAATGCTTAATTCATGAAGGCAATCAAAAGTCTCCAAACCAAAGAACTTAGACCATGATCAATGGGCCACTTTAAGAACACTTCGCAAAGCACTAAAAAAGGAAGAAAGGCAAAACTGTATTTTAAAAAGTTCTTTAAAAAAATCATTTCGTTTTTTCAAGTGCAGTTTAAAGTTAAAAACCTCCACTACCTCCACTGAATGATGTCACAAGCACCTTTGGCTAATCTTTTTAAAAGTTTACCTATAGCAGAGATCTTTTCAAAAGTGCATGGAGGGATATTGGCCGACCGGAGGTTACAAGAGTGGGTGGAAATGAGAGATTTAGCTGTAATTACAGGAGGCAGTAATTCACTGGAGAGCAGGAAGACCAGGGCAGAGAGTGAGACTGATGCAATCAAATGCCCGAGGCAAATAAACCTGCGGAGTCCCGGGCCATGGTAAACATCCACACACATACACAGGCAGGCGATAAGAAGGGTTTATCCTCCACCCTGACAAACCTATACAGGCCATAATCCTGCACAAACAATCATCCGGCCATCAGATGGGTGACATTGATTCACTGAGCCAGGCCAGATTCGGAGAGATCCTGGTCAGCCTGACAGGCTACGTGGAAATATTGCGGTTCATGGAGAGTCAGGAGACCACAGCAGAAATATTAAAGAAGACTCACAAAATCAATGGAAGAGTTTTACGCCACATCACTTCAACCAAACTTCTCCAACTAGATAACTCGAATATTAGTAATTCTCACTCCTGAGGTTGCTTAACATCTGTGTTCCGATGCAAAATTAAGAATAAATTAATGTTGCAATGTATCACAAAAGTCAGGTCACATCTCCCTTTAATTCATATCTAGAAATTGTACAATTTTATATAAAAGACAGACAGAAGCCCACTGATGTGGTCAAAAGGCCCATATAAATAACTAATTTAAGATCTGATTTGAAACGAAAAGAATCAATGAATAGGGCCAGCCTGCGCTGAGCGGAGCAGTTTAGAAGCAGCACCTTTATGCTTGGAAACATAAAACATCCAGAGGATTATATGGTTCATCATTCTACATGACAAGAGCATCTGAGGTGAATTTTGCTCACTATTAAAGCAAAAACAAGAGATTCAACAATAGCTTATGAGAGTTTAAAATAAATAATAACTTATATCAGAGCCTCTTTCTTTCGTTGGTTTGACGTTTACACCACACAGTTTTGACGTTATAATGTTTTCAGAATGCACTACAATGAGACAAAAACAATTAAACCTGCTGCTAATATCAGACTTGTTTTTCATGTGAATTGTTAGTATTTGTTAATTAATATAACTTTATTTAGTGGATAGTGTTCAATGTAAACACTACAACTTTAATTTCATAAAAGATCTACCTGAATGTCCTTGTGTTAACATATAGATCCTAACGCTGACATTGCTGAACAGAAAAAAAACAAATTCTTCCAAAAGACCCAAAATTTAATTATTTATGCTCCATAACATCTAACCATTACTTAGTCAAAAATGTGATGTTGCTCCCTCAGACTATTTTAGAGATCTACAAACTACCATGAAACTGAGTCAAATTCTGGGTCCTGATTTTTTTTGTGTGTGTACTTCATTAAGACACAAGAGGGCTTTTATACAACCTTTTGAAACATGTGACAGGCCTGTGTGACATCTGAAAACTCCAGTTCTCCAGATATCAGTCCTTGCGCTCCTGGCGACGTCGTTATCCCTGGGCTCCGGTTTGATGGCTCCTAGTGAGAACTTTCTAGTAGCACTGCATGTAATGAAATACATTGCTAACAGAGTGTGCATGTGTGGGCAGATTTTTTTTTAATACTGTGGGGGGAGTGGTGGACAGTGAAATCGCTGAAATTAACTACTTGCTGCTCATCTTGACATGAAGACAATAATCAATATGGAGAAAGGATGTAAAGACTGTACACTGTAATATCCTTTTGCTGTATTTTTATAGATTAAGAAGCTCTTATTGAAAGACAAATGTTAATTCTGTCACTGAATCCTATAAAAACAATTGCATTAATATTCAGCTAAAAATGATTTTTGATTTTACAAAAAAATATTTAAAATACATTACATTACCTATTCCCCAGGCACTAAATCCCAAATAGGAAATTTTACAAGATTTGTTATGAACCTTTTGTTTCTGGCAAAGAAACTCAAACTGATATGAAATGAGTAGAGAGGGAGAAAATAATAGTATTTTGTAATTAACTAAATTTAAGCAGCCTCTCATCTTCTAAAGTGCATTTTCAACTGGCATTTACTTTCTCTATTTTAACAGGGATAAAAGACGGTGCTAAAACCATACCAGAAACAGAGATGATCCAATTTCAAGCATCTCTCTTTGTAAGACGAGAGCTTTAAGTCTGAAATACGGTGTTATTTCTAATGGAGATTATTGTATTTTGCTCAGCATGATTGGAACGGCTCAGCAGGCTCCTCCTGATAGATCCGTTGAGTGTTTGCGTCTATTAAAATATGTCCACTCACCATCTCAAGAAAATGTCTTATGGGGCTATTTCTATTTTCTGGTGAGACGCACTGCTGTTTTCATACCAGACTAAAAGTATGTGCAGAAGGGAAAAGGCTGATTAACTCGTCATAATGCTGAATGCATAATTAATGCACAATTATGCAAATTGTATTACTTTTTATCGTCCCTCTGCACAAAGAATGAAATACACTATATTGAAACTTTAATTATTTACTACATCAGAGATTCTTTAACTGATCTAACTGATCTAAATCGGTGAATTTTTGTTTTTCTTCTGCTAGAACTCCTCTTTGATTGTTGAATATATTAAATACACACCGTTCATGAGTAGCACCAACAGTTTCAAACACTACAGATGTTGCTTATTTAATTAATATCACATTTTGACATTGAGCTCTAGTCAAACTTTAATTACAACAATTTGCAATTGCATATTTTCATCTACATTTAGGGAGCTATTTCATTCATTTAGTCCAGGGATTTGCACAATGGATAGTTTGTAGTCTGTTTTTATTTTGTTTTTTTTTTAACAAAGTGCGTTGGCTGTTGAATCAAACCAAGTCATCACTCATTGCCCTGATTAGTCACTGAAATGCAAAGTGACTTTAAGAAGTAAAAAACAGGGGCTTCAGAAATGAGAGAATACTGCGAGAGACTACAAATTTTGTCTCTATGATTGTCATGTGTTTGTTTGTATCACATAAAATTCTATCTTTAGAAAACAGAACGTGAGCTTGTTCACATAAAGCAAAGCCATGTGCATGATATATTCCGGCTCGCTCTCTTCCATCCCAAAAAGCAGGACTATTGATTATTCAGTAGATTAGCAAATCCGCCAGAGAGGGAAGAGTGTTCTCATATAAAGCTCTGAAGCTCTGGAACAATGTTGTCCGGAGCTCTGCTACGCTCACAGAGTTCAAAACTAAATTAAAACATATTTAATCTAGCATTCAAATAACTGGCTCCTGGGATTTGTCAAAACGGATACGGTGACTGAGCACTATAAACATACAAACTGTTGAAAAAACAATGAGATTCAATGTGCCTCTCTAACCTATCCTCATCATTTATACACCATCCTGTAGCTGATGCTGATCACCTGTTTGTTGTCTGTTACATTTTTCTTTGTTTGTTTTTTGACTTTGTTTTTGTTTTTCAGGTGCTGTCCGTCAAACTGTTCGTCGATGGATCTTAAGCTTGTATATTTTTATGATTCGGAGGTGACTAGCACCTGCCTCAGTCAGCGAAGCTCCCAGGGGCCTCACAGAGGGAACTCCTATTTACTCTACCTGATCCTCACTAGGACTTTGTGAAGCTGCGTTGAAAGCAACTGCTAAAAAAAGCACTATATAAAAAACTTGATTGATTGATTGATGTTGCTATTGTTTGTCTACAAATACACATAATTATCCTATAACACCACAGACCATTGACAAAATGCAGATATTTGTTTGCTCGTGTCCGTTTAGCTTATGTTCTCCCACCAAATTAACCACTCCAGCAATTATACTTCCTGTTTACTGGGACTACTACTTCCTTACGTGATCGCTGTATATTTTTTTTTGGGTCTACCTGTTAAATTCAGGTGCTTGCCAAATGCTGCATCTCTCACTCTGAAAATGAACTAGACACTCACCTCTGTTTTTAATGTTCTGATGAAAAAAATTTAAACACTCATGTAATGGCAGCATAGGAACCATAGAATATACACTCATTACCGTATATTTGTATATTATTGATAGAAGTTTTGAATATTTAAGCCTTTCATGCAACTTTCCAAAAATACGTAAAAACCCACAAATTAAATTTTGACATATTTCTCTCAAACCAGTTTCAATTACGATTTACAGTAGCAAGTAGGCATAATATGTAATAATTATATGTATTTATAAGTAATTTTTTTAGATATTGCTTAATACATATAGATATAAAACGTTGATTATCCTAACATATATTCCATCTTATTGGATACGTTTCTGGAAAGTCAAAGCAATCTAAATGTTCTCTGTCAACATTATTTCATGATCTCTTACCCAGTTTCATCGCCTGCAGCCGGGTCAAAGTTGAGTCCAGCCCAATCCTAAACCAAAATCTCAGCTCCATTAGCGATTCCATTTGAAACAGCAGCGCAGGATTCTAATGATCAGAAAGGTCAAGACCTATGCAGCTGATGAGGTCAGTCAGACCTGGAGGCAACAGCACCTGCTAAAAAAACACAACAATGTTTAGAAGATTTACTACTTATTCATGCATAAACGTTACTCAAGTTTACTTCATTAGTAAGGTTTCTGTACAACCATTAAACTGTCATCATAAAAGCATAAGAAAGAGTGCTACACTCTTTCTTATGAGAGTGACAAAAAATTATTATCCTTGTTATATGAAATATAACAAGGAACCTATTGATTTCAGTAACAACATAAAATAAACCTGCTGTTGACTTAATTTTAAGTGTTTGATTTTTTTTTTGTTCATTCTTCTTTCTCACTCTTTTTTCTCAAAATGTTTTTCTTCGTTTTCTCAAATGTTTTTCAAATGACTATCATTTAGGAAGATAGGCCCTCTGTTTATACAGCTATCACAGTCATAGGAAGTATGTTTTTGGTTGTAGATTTTAAAGCATTTTGCTGTTGTTCAGACTCATGCTGTGTTGGATGAAGCGTCAGTCGGGGCTTGATTGGTTTTTGGAAGGAAGTTGACTTTTGCTGCTAGTCATTTATTTAGCTGTAGGTGATCGAAATAAACCTGTCGAGATGGTTCATTCAGTTGGTAAAAAAACACAATAGAGTTCAACTTAGTAAACCAGATTGCCCACTTATGCAAATCAGCTACAATATGATGGAAGACTACAAATAAATGCAAACAAAAACCATAAAGCAATCTGTTAAACACTACTTTTTCTACTATTTCTAGACTATAACTATAACTACGTGAATACAAAATACTGCTTTCTAAACAACTAAAACATTGGGGTACACTACTTTCTCTTTAAAAAGGAGTCCATTGATTTCACCTTTCTTCTTAATAGTATGTATAGAATATACATAATTATACTTGAACATGGGAACCTGGAAAATAAGCATGAAAAACAAAAACAAAGCCCGAGAATAACATGCAAAACATAGATCAACAACTCTAACAAATGTAACAGAACATTTATTTATCTTTAAAAAGTTTATCTGGAATAAAGTTTCATCACAAAATTGTTTTCAAAAACATTATGTGAGTTGATGATTGTGTGAGCATGATGAGTTTAAAAGTATACATTTAAATTAAGATGCTTGGTGGATCGTAAACATAAAAAAAATCCAGGAAAACCTGAAGCCAAGCAAACTTCAGGGACACCGGAGATCGCCATGACAACAGGATTAGATTATAGTCAGTTAATGTGATCTGAGATCTGATTAGTTTAGATAATATCTGATTAGATGTGATTAAAACAGATGAGATTACAGTTGCATTCGATTCTGAAACCACACAACAGCACTAGTTGACTTGGCCCCTGATGAAGGGTAGACAATTTAAAACCAAAGCAATGCAATTAGATGAAATAAAATCAGCCCTAATCGGTGGAAAGAATACATTCCTGGGGGATACATAACTCCATTTATTAAAGGACATACCTGAATTTTCATATTTATTCTAATTTTATTTAACATACTCTGGAAGATGATTTATTTGCAAGTGTCACATGATTTTTTCTGAAAGTACTAATAGAAGGGAGGAAGGGAGGACAAGGCCTATTAGCCTGTAAATAGTTTTAAGTGCTTTTTGTAACAACTCGTGTTGAATTTGACATGGTGCATTGTAAAAAAATATAACCAAAATGTGCTTTACAAATTAAGTTAAAGCTTTGTATTCTGTAGTACAGTACAGTATTGTGAATTTCACATCCAAGATTTATCAGAAAAAAAAAACAGTCTACGTTTGCAACTAATAATGTGTAAAAGTTATGAGCAGATAAATTATGAAGAATTTCATAGGGATTTTAACACAAAATATTTGAAATATTTTCAGTGAAATTGTGGGGAAGAGTTTTTGATGTATGGGACAACAAAACCCACAAATAATTCCAGTGCTGAAAAACAAAAAGTAAGCAAATGGTAAAGCTTTTAAAAACTCCACTTCTTCAGAAGCGTTCTATATTCATGGGCGCCATCAGTACACGATCAGTACATCCTACACAATCTGTCATAGGCATGGGTCATCCATTCAATATTTTTTAATAGTTTTATTCTTTAAATAAGACCATTTGAATCATCCTTTTAGCATTTATAATTGAGTAACTGTCAATATCTCAAGGTAAATAGTTGTTTAGAGTCACAACCTTGGGGTAAGAATGCTATTCAACACAAATTACTAAAGGATCTACAAAACAAACTAAATATCATTTTTATGCCACTTAAAAAGGTCAGCATAGACCTCAACCAATGTATTTAAACCTGGGTTTGAATACCAATATTTTCTTACAAATCTCTGCAGATTGAATATAAAGCCAGAAGACATCATTAAAATTATCTGAAATATAAGCGGTTCACTTTCATTCAATTAGCTTCAAATATACAATTAATACCAGCTAGATGATTTTTCATTGTGGTCAAAAAAAAGCACCTTCAAAGTTGTTATGAGGCTATTTTTCATTTATCCGATTCCAAGGATCTGGTTTCACAGGAGACATAAGGACTATGTTTAGAGCTCAACGTCCTGCTGTACAGTAGTCACTCTGTATTTTCGTCAAATAAAAGAACTGAACTTTGTCTGCTTTCACTTTCTTAACTTTCCATCTCATTACCCTCACTGCACAACCTTTCAGAAAAAAAAAACCTTTTTCAGAGAAGCATTCAAATCAAACACGCTCTTCCTCAGAACAAGCCGCATCTTTCAGAGGAAGAATTTCACAGCAGACGTGGTGAGCTGAATTCAAACGGATGGATCTATTCGTAAGAAGCAAACTGCATATTACAGTCTGAGCACATCTGTTCAGCCCAAGTCATTACAATTACTGCACACTTCAACGCCTCTGTAAAGAGCTGGATATCCACTTTCCGTGGGTCACTTGAAGGCGCGTCACCCCCAATTCACGCTCAGGTAGGTAGGAAGATAATCTGCATCCGTGACAGAGCTCACCTGCATATGTTAACATGCACAAAATTACACTACACTCATTCAAGTAGCACAGCAATTGGACGCTGTCACGTTCTGCCGAGCGGAACATTACAATTTCACAACGCAACTTCAGCCGAGGTGGTAACTGATAAAGCAATTGTTCGAATATTATGGGCATTATGTGGTGAAATCCCCAAGATTTGGATGCTGCCGTAAATAAATGTTGGCAGCTTTCTCAGCATGTGGGGAATATGATCAGGAACTCCTCTGCGATAAGGAGGCTAGACCCAAGTGTGATATTTGTATAAAAGAGCTCTCGCATCAGCATTGCCAAAGGCCTGTGAAATTAAATCCAGTTTTACAGACCACATTGCCTTTCAGCCCATTGTCTAGATCCATGTGACAAATTTATCACAATTAGGAGCTGGATGTAAAGCACTGTAACTCATTTAGTCACAATTCTTAAGTGAAGCAGTAGACAGCACATGGTGACTCACTGAAGTAGGGCACAGAGAGCGTGAGTTACGGAAGTGCTTATTCCTAACCAGAAGGAACATATAATAAAAAGACATCAAAGTGCTGAACAGGATGTACAGTACACCAGCAGTTGATTCAGTCAAACAAGATATTAGTTCCTGCTCTCATAAAGTGCTTTATTTGTCATGAAAACCCTTAAACATTATACAATTTTTATCTGATTTTAGATTGACATACAAATCCACACTATGAACCTGGTCCCCTACTTGCCTTTGTCCATATTTTAGGGTGAAGTTTATTAAACATTCAATACACAATAAAATTTTTTTTAAAAAATAAACATTTTACGGCATTTTAAATTCTCAAAAAAAATGTTTAATAAATAAAACTGGAGAGCTAAATATGTTACTAGGATGTAGCCATCATTATCTAGCCATCAGTGTTCTGTCAGCTCTTATCCAATGGATTCTGGATCATTTGGAAGTCCTGGTCTAGTGTTATGTGTGTAAAGCAACGTTTCTCAATTATTTTAATAATTAATAATGAAGAAGAAAACCTCTACATTTCATGCTCTGCCAATGAGAGCGCCACTGTTCCCTATTGTAGTGGAGAGGTATTGCACTTTATTCTAGAACAGTAAAAAAAAAAAAAAAGAAAATAAAAAAGCATGTTCCCCGAGGTCAAACGTGCCCCCCTTGACGGAGCCTCGCGCCCCACTATTTGAGAACCACTGGTGTAAAGCATGAACTTTCTAGTGTGCTTTTAGATTTCCCAAAATGTCCTCTCCATCCTCCTGTGTCCTGTTACTCTTGTCTTTGATTAGTTATGTTCCCTTTTTATATATTTTTGTTGTGTTATTTAATACTCCCTTGACTGTCTTCTAGATCACCTCTTTTTCCGGTAAGAAATTTAGCTTGGTTATTTATTTATTAATTTTTTTGTTCAGTCTGATTTGTTTAGCACCTCTTGCCCTGGCATAATAAAAGTGGGCCAAGCACTGTTCAGTTCTGGCAGAGGAAAAACCTTTCTAGTTAACTGTACTAGCAATACCTGCATTCTGTTATGGAACTATGGCAAAGTATCACTCCATGTATAAGCCATAGCGGGGCTAGATAACACACAACGTGCAACCTGTATCTGTCCTGTGTATGAATGAAATCCTGCTGGGTGTGAGGTTCACGTGTGAATCAAACAACGCAAATCAAAGCTAGTTCTTAGCAAATCTTCATCCATCCATCCATCCATTCTCTTGTCGACTTTTTCCCTTTCGGGGAACCGCCAACTATTCCGTCATATGTTTTACGTGGGGATGCCCTTCCAGCCACAACCCAATTCTGGGAAACATTCACACACACACTCATTCACATTCATGCACTATGGACAATTGTTTTTTCTCAATTCACTTATATCGCATGTCTTTGGACTTGTGGGGGAAACCGGAGCCCCCGGGGTAAACCCACACGATCACAGGAAGAACATGCAAACTCCACACAGAAATGCCAACGACCCAGCCGTGCTTCGAACCAGCGACCTTCTTGTTGTTAAACATTTCTAAATGACTTTTACCAAAAAACAAAAACATAAATAAAAAATGCAACACAGTAAATTAAGAATTGTATTGTTGTCTAGCCTGTAGCAGCTCACCAACAGAAGCCATTGCTATGTTCGAGGATAAATGTAAACATCATTCAGAATTTAATAATAAATACATTGATGCATTGCTCCGATGACCCAGATTCAGATCTCTATTTTTCAGGTCTCTAGTTTGAAAGTTTATATGTTTTTTTTTTATTACTGTGACAGCTAATTTGTAATAGCTAATTTCAGATTAAAGCTAGTTTGGAAACTACAGCTATTGACCATTTATTAGCATTATTAGCATTGGACACTTTCTAATGTAAACAAAGACAGAATGATTCAGGTCTTCAAAGATCTAAATAAGCTACCAGAAATAATTTCCCTATAAATATTTTTGCAAGAAATTGAGACTGTATCTCAGACTCTTCACTCTTCCAACAATATGCAAAGATTCAAACACAAGGTGATATCAAAACTAACTCTTAAAGCAGGCGGACACTTCAACGGTGTGCTTGCTAGACATGTAGAACAAACATGTCTATTAGCAGGAAATGGGCAGGGGGTGATGGCACACTGCCAAATCTAAATTGCGGTCTGAAAATGTCTCCTTGCCATATGGGTTTTCCTGTAGGGCTGAATGAGACCCTGCGCAGGTTGAGATGTGTCACAGTTAAACTGGGGATTAATTGGTACTGGGAATGGACCGGGCCATCTGTGCTTTCAGTCTGTTCCTCGTCATCTCCCTTCCGTCTCTAGTTTGTCCATAAACGCCCATTCAATTCAACACTGAATGGAGCATTGTTTGTGTTTGTGTGTCTGTAATACACTACTGAAAGTCCCGCAATTGATTAGCTCAAACAATCTTTCCTTTATGTGCTTTCTCAAGTTCTCTCTCTCTCTCTTTCTTGCTCTCTCTCCCTTTCTCTGCAAGCGCTCAAGTCATGAAACATTACAGAAAGTGCCTCTGACATTTTCTCCTGACAGTGTAGAAATCAACCCTGTCGCTTCTTTGTGCAAAGAATGCAAGAGCTGAACAGACGCTTCTAATATTGAATTTTTAAAAGGCTTCCTCCGTTGCATCTGCATCCGACAGATTTAATGACTGTATACACATCTGTATGGTTCTTTTAATTGAAATTAAAACTATATCAACATTTTACTCAAGCTACAAAAGACTAAAATAGCTAACAAATGTTATGGCTTTGATGTTATCTAATAGCTGCTGTCAATTCACTAGTTTGCTCTTGCTCATAATTGCCTAGTATCGCAAGCATACAAGGCAAGCTGTCTGTGTGAAGCTCCGTGACCGTTGAGCCATCTGGGCCCAGAGAATACCCTCCAATTTCCAACTATTACCGTAGTTTAACAGTATTGAATATCGTCTTACACAAAGTTAAACGGGGCAAAACATCCATTATGTGTGGCGAAGGGGTGGAAGAAAGGATAGCTTGCACGATGTAGATGTTAACTCATTGGTCGTCTCTTATATACTGGAGATGATATGGGAATGTGGGATATGGGAATGGGAATGGGAACTATCAGCCAAGCTCCTCCCGAAACTAAGTTATTCAGATAATTAACATCACATAAATCTGTTTATCAGGGTTTTATCATCACCTCAAAACATAACTCCACTCAAAAGCAACCCAATCGTCCCCTCACGTAATGAACAGGATGAATGGACATTAACACCTAAAGCAGTGAAAAAATTTGGTTTCAAGTTGGAGTCACACCAAATACATCTCTGTAATGGGGTTAGGTAAATCGATATATAATTATAAGGCAAAACAAATAATATCACTTGGTAAGTCCAAATTCAAACTAAGTTCTAGTCAATGGTTGCTAAGGAGTCTCAAATTGATAGGTGTCTAAATAAATTATCTATTTTGTAGGTTTTCAAGACTGTTATCAGTGATTTTTTTTGTGATCAGTTATGTTATCAGAGATGCAGCTAAAAATATATGGAAGTATGAAATGTTTTACAATAAATAATATGTAAAAAAAATTCCTCAGTCTTGTTAAACACTCATTTACATAAACATGTTTAGCATGTTTATAAATAAACATTTGCAATTGTTTATTAGTGTCTATTAAATGTGAGCACTATGTCCGCTGATTTGTTTGTTTGGGTCAGAGGTTTGAACTGAAAATTCAACAAAAATATATCAAATTAAAATGCTCATCTATTCTTCTAGATTTGGAAATTATTCAGAACATTTTCTCGATTCTTATACGGTTTTATGCAGAATCCAGTCTCTCTGAATACGTTAGCTGCTAGACTACAATCTGTGCCGTACTCTGATTAAAACAGACGTCTAAAATGCTTCGTAACTCAGAAAAGGAACACAAATTAAATAAATTCAGATCATAATCAAGAATAGACAGACACAGAATCTTGCAAGAATGTTAATTCAACAAAAACCTATAAACGACAGAAAAATATCAATCAAGTTAATTTCGACACAGTGATATTTCATTATTATTTCAGGAGCTACTACACAAGTTAAATTCATTGTATTGTGCCAGAAAAATCTAATAACTCAGAAATAATTTATCCAAATGCTCAGTAGTTGTAATCCAAAAGATTAAAATATATATATTCATTCATTCATTCATCTTCATGTCGGCTTTCTTCCCTTTCGGGGTCGCCACAGCGGAATGAACCGCCAACTCTCTGGCATATGTTTTATGCGGCGGATGCCCTTCCAGCCGCAACCCATCGCTGGGAAAGGTTAAAATATATTCATATCATAAAAATCATTTCTCTCCACTAAAACATCAATGAATAGCTAAATTTTACATTAAAATTGACCCTATAAAGCAGGGGTGGGTTGCAAACTTTCACTGTAACCATTATACAACACCTGATTTTACTAATCAACTTCTAAACTTATCTGATTCTGTACCTAATGATCTAGTACTGTACAAATTAACGATTACAGGGTGCTTGATGGCATACAGACCTACAGTTATACTTTAATCTTCAATCAATAATTTTGTTGCAGTGTGCAGTTAATGTACACCCAAGCCTGGTGCCCCAGACTCTGTTGATTGTGAAATTTGAGAGCTTAAATGCTTGACCAGAATTTAAAATATTATTAAACATGTAATTTTGGTGTTGAATGTTCATATTTTTTGCTCCTTTTGGTAATCTTCAAATAAATTTGACATGAGAACAGTGGCAGTATTTCAAAAGCCTTTAGTTCAGGCATGAAGAATCCATTAAGGTACCTAATCACAAGACTCCTTTTCCTGATGGGATAGTATAACCAGCATCGTAAATATCAAATCCAAACACAAAAACGCGACTTGTATGATAAGTAAACATTTCATTAAGTATAAAGGTTGTGTCTATCAAATATTATCCAGTACTTCCTGAAAGCCCTAGCACACTTCTCACTAAGCGTCCTCATCTGTGCCATGCTCTTTGTTGTCAGTGCTAATAGATCTATGTTATAAGTGTCTATCCAGCGCAGTGTATGGTGTCCCGCTGGCTGCCTGTGAGCTTTTTAATCCAGCCAAAATGTGCCTTTTCCATTCTGATCTCTATTCAACTCGGTGCACCAAAGGTCACTTTAGCCCAAACCGCCCTTGTGAGCCTCAGAGACAGCTTACGATGCTTTGCAAAGGAAATTGAAAAAGTCCTGTAATCCTCACACCCCTCTGTGCCCAAACACACTTCCACACACATTTATGATGATAAAAACCAATGCACACCTCTCAAACACACAGCTAAGAGCTGGATTATGAAGGGTCTAATCCTTCCCAAATGTCCACCCTGCTGTCACCTCTGCAGTAAGAAGTCTGAGAGATCTTGCTGGTCCCCACCTGTGCACCATAAGGGTATAGACGCTTACCAGACAACTCTGTAGACAATTCCTCGGAAAAATAAAGCCTTAATTAATTCAGCTGAAGATTTGAATTGGCTTTGTTGTTTACTTCTGCAAAGTACAAGCTGTTCTTTTAGCCTTATTCATTTACATTTCACACTTTAGGAATTTTTTTGTCATTAGAAAGATGCAAACATCATTGTTTACTTGAAAACTGTCCAACTGCATTAGTTGCATGGGTAACGTGTTGTTGTTTCCTTTCTGTTTAGTAACCATTGGACTGTACTCCAGACAGCGAGTTGGCAGCTCTTGCCAGGCCCAAATACTGTCTCCAAGGCTAATCCATGTGGATGTACCTATTTACCCCCTCCTCAGCCAGCCAAGCCTTCCCACCTGCCATAATAAACACTGACAAATTACATTTGTTAAGAATTCAAGCAGCTCATTCCACCCAGGAGTGAGGTTGAGCCACACTTTCGTCTCACACTAATGACACCAGGCTCCTTAGCAAGAGAGCTCACACTAAAACACAACAAATTACAATGTGACATAAAATCATTTCTAACGGCTCGTGTTTGTTCCACTCTTAAAGGTGACTGTGAGGGTAATACGATTCATCAAGACACCATCAGTCTGCACCGAAACCCGCAGAGCTGTTTAAAAAAAAAATTGCGAATATTCTCCACAAATATTCAATTGTAAAACCAGCAATTGCTAGATCCCTGTGCTGCTTAAATTATAAGCAAACCCATGCATATTTGTTATATTCATTTTATATTTTTTATTTATATTTTATATTTTCGATGTATGTATTTAAACATACACATTTAGATACAATAGTTGAAACATCACAAGCTTTAGTATTAATAATGTAAGTTTGGTTGTTTTCTTTACAAAATTTTATTATAAGTCTTATTAAAATTAGATACATTAACTTGTTTAAAAACTCCGTAAGTACTCTGCCAACACAAATATATAGTTAGAGTGCTTCTTGTTATATTACTAACTTGTAAAAGGTACATAAGTGCTCAATATACAGATGTATTCAGTAGATACAAGAGTAGATGAGTAAACCAATTCGTCAGATGAATCTTGTATGACCTATTGTGAATCTTTTTCAGGAATTAAGGCACTGTAATAAACAGTTTGCTCCAAGTGCTGTAAGAAATATAACAAGCAATCCATATGTTTGCCAAAATAAAAGTCATATGATCTTAAAACATGCATGACTTTGTTTCCATCATTCTGAAACTGTGCGGTATTCTAATGTGATAAGTGTGTACTTCATTTCTGCAGTTCTAGGTGAGAAATACAGTCTACAGAACATATCTACAGATCCTAATTGATCAGCACAAGTCCAGCATTACTTGATTCTGCTCATCCTCCTCATCCTCGTATCATATAACAGAGAACTTTGAACAAATAATACATGGATATTTATTTCTAAACATGTTTTTTTCTCGTTTCACCATGTACATTTCCTTTAAGATAATGATTTAAAAAAAATGTCAACACTGGCTGCCAGAATTGCTTAATGCACTTTTAACTGCCATGATGTATGGAATCTAAACTGAAGTTTATACTTAAAAATGAATGCAAATTCTGTAGTGATTGTCCAATAGTTGTGTTGCTGCCTTGCATGCATAAGTGGGACTTTTTAAAACTGAGAACAACAGTTTTTAAAGAGCTGACGGAGTAGAGGATGACAGGGATGTAATCACAAAGGATAACGTTAAACTGCAGGTGTTCGTGAAAAATCTCAAATCAACCCGATTGGGTGACAAACAATATCCCTGAAATGCTAACATGTAACCAACAGGTGTATCTTTGTCAACGGGATTATTTCCATGCTCTGCACACCTGTACCAGCATTTTTTGTAACCTTAAAAAAGCAAGCATCTCAATATAATATTCAATCATTAACATCCTGATTCTCTAAATGGTTGATAAAAGAGTTGAATTCTAGAAGCAATTAAATGAAACAAAGAGTAAATATCTCAGTTTATGTTCTTCATCTTAAATACAGCCATTTAACTCATAAACTATGGATGTTTATCAACTTCATGTTTAATAATCTTTATTAATAAAGACTGAATTAATTATATCAAATTGCGGGATAAAGAGGCGGAGAAATGTGGCGAGGGTCGGGTGAGAGAGAGAAGAGAGAGCGAGAGAGAGATAGAGAGAGAGAGAGCAGAGAGTAGAGAGAGAGAGATATATATATATATATATATATATATATATATATATACATTTATATATAAAGATAAAAAAATATATAATATAAAATATATCAAAAGATTTTAGAAAGACAAAATATAAATCTAACAACTTAAAGTTCAAGACGTTTAGTAAAGTTAGTAAATTATTGTACCAGAGTCATCAATTTCACAGGAACCAGAACCAGTATGACCCAAGATTTCTGAACACCTGTGCACACTCATCACCACATGAACTGGAACAGTACTCCCACACCTCAGTGTCTGGTTTACACTACACTCACCTGATCTCCACACTCTCTATGCCCCCAGATCTCGTGTCCTCTCTTCTCTTGCCTTTTTATCTCCTTTTTGTCTCCTTCTTTTATCATCTCTTGTTACCTCTTCTCCTACAAACCACACCATGGAAAGTTCTTGTCAGCATCCATGAAGGAAGAGAATTCTACAACAGATATTTTTCTCTTCCTGTCATCAAAAGTTAAAGAAACCCTTCAGATGTTTACGTGTAACTCCTGTCTACTGTGAAAATACTGATGGGGAGTAATACATTATTTACCAACAATACACTGCCAACATGTGTGGTGAATAAAATCAACATACTGTGAACATTTTTACAATTAAAATGTATTCAACAATTTTGTTTCTTGAGTGTTTTAGGAGCGGATATCTCTTACAAAGCATTAAAGTTTTTTTATGTGGACACAAGTTGTTTCATATGTAAACGTTGCACTAAAAAACACAATCACACATTTTAGGGGTTTTCTTACCCTAAGTACAAGTAATCATATGACTGATTTATTTACTGATTAAACAATGAATAGTGTTACAATGACCAGGGAGGCAATCACAAGATTAACAAATGCTCTGGCAATCTGCTCGATGCTTAATCAAGCTCACAGACATTACCCTGTTCTCTGTTACAGTACATAATCCACAACATAGCTTGCAGCATTTTATTTTTAGTTCCTCAAGTTCCAAAGGGGTCGAGAAAATGACACCATAAGAGAGATCTGACACTTGCAAGGGTTCTTTAAAATAAAAGGTCAACACAATAAAATAAATAATAAAGACTGAAAACTGAATTCATCTTTGGAAATCAGGTACTTCAGACGTATTAAAATGATGTTGTAGAGAGAGTATCTAAGCACATAACTGTGTCTCTTTACATGATTTGCACAAATGTTGCTGTATTCTTAAGATGCGGAGTATGGATGCATGGTGCAAGAAACATTGCGACTGTTTCATTGCTTCAGATTTTATGAGATTAAAACATGCAAGTGCCATGTCCCCTAAAATAGAAAGAAACCAGAAAAGTTTGCATGACAGTTTTATGTTGTCAGACAGTGAGGAGACAGAGGCATTCCAATTGGTGGCGTCTGAACATATAGTTAAATGAAGAGACTCTGATTGGCTTGTCAATGATTGTTTGAGTGGCCTTCTGTCCGGTACTTGATGCATGACGGGAGGCCAGTGACCCCCCTGACAGACATCATCTATCAATATTAGCCGGCAAAGGGCAGAAGTGATCCAGCCAAGAGCACGGATGAACCTCATCATGATCAAACTAAGAATGCACTTTTACTCATGAGCTTGATGATCCTTATTGCAGATAATGATAAAATTGCATAAATTAGAAAATGTTCATATACATACTCAAATTTTTCTATCCATCACAAAGTAGACGATTCAAACTTAGACTTGAATGCAAAATACAGCATATTAAAACATAATTAAATGACAACAATTTAATAACACATCCAATAAAATAAACTATAATACCTAAAACTATAATAACTAAAATCTTGGTTGAGATCTCAATCAAGGCATTGACACGGAATTCTGTTTGACCTTTTCTTTGCATAAACTTCTGCCAAAACCTTCAAACTGTAGGCAAAGTAGATTTTATTTCTACAAAATCTGCCCAATCTGCTGTACATTCGAATAAATCATTGCAACTGCTAAAACAAATACCAAAAAGTCAAATAATAAAAACTAAACACGGATTTAACAGATTTAAATATTTACTCATATTTAGATGTGATTTAAAAACCCTTAGTAACTAAAAAGGGTTTCAGTTTTTTTCTCATGTTTAAATAGCAGCTCGTTCCAAACCCGAGGACCAGCTACAGAGGAAGCTCTGTAAACCCTTGACTTCAACTTTGAATGAGGGACCACCAGAGATGTCAGCAGTAGCCCTTGTGGATTAGACAGGAAATAAGAGTTCGAAGATTGTACTCGGGGGCTTAACCAGTCAAGTCATGATACACAAATAACACGATCTTAAATTGAATTCTAAAAGTGAAGCCAGATCAAAGAGGCCTTAACTGGAGTAATGTGTTCTTATTTCTTTCTCATTGTCTCACACATTAAACTCCATTTTATGCTCTCCAGATTCTTTTGACCCAACATCAAATAATTGATTAATTCTAGAATTATATTTTTTATTGCTATTCAAAAATAAAACTTCCCTAACTATTAGTAACTGTTATTGTCATAATTGTATTATGTATACAGCTTAAAAAAAACATGATCTTGACCTCAAAGCTTGGTGAGGTCAATAGTGTATTTGGACTTCTGAATATTGGGAAAAAAGTGTTTTCTGCTCCCTTACACTCTCCAACAGCAGCCCACTAGCTTTTAAGCATCTCTGGCCTGCTTTGGGAATCACAGGGTAAAGATTTCTGGCCTAAACACAACAAATGCAGGGTTGAGCTTGGCCCCGGAGCCAAACTAACAGAGGCCATTGCATGTGTCAGCCAAGACATGAAGAAAAACACACTACAACACACTTCGAGAGCCAAGAAATTGCACTTAAAGGGATACATGAGCCAAAAGAAAAAATATTTTCCTTTCATTGTTTCATTCACTGAAAGTTAAAACTGTAAATACAGTATGTGAAATATTCTTTCAACCTTTTTAAAGGTTTTAACAAATGTAAAGTGTTTGGTTATTATCCTCACAATGTTTTTTGTTTTCATGACATAAGGAAAGTAATTTAGAAGCTTAAAAAAACAAGCTTTAGTTTCGACAGCACTCAATTATATAACTATTTTGGCATCAATGTAGTCTAGATTTTGAACATAATTAGATTTGGTGTTTAAATTAAAGTTATAAACATTTTAGAATCAACTGCCCTTTTAAGAACACTTGCAAAACTGTTTTTGCTGTAGTAAAAGTGGCTCCAAAGGAGAAGAGCGAAATGTAGAAATGGATTTTTGAAAAGCTTAATCAGATTGATAATGACAGCTTGGTTAATTCACTGACAGAAGAAGCCTTCACTTTACGCATGAAGAGCGCAGGAAGGCAGAAATAAACATATCTACAGGGTTGTACACGCTCTGACAGTAAGTGTTATTTAAAGAAGTCCAATTAAGCATAATTCAGTGCATAATGTGTCTATCCAGTCTCATTAATTTAAGTTTATATTTAAAGGGACTTATGATCAGATGTGACATACTCACCCACACAAAGATTAGAACAAGTGTTTGTTAAAGGGCAACACTGGCCTCTTGTGACTGGGATGCAAAACTACGACTAAGAATTGTTATAAGTCTTGCATTCTATCTTCTTAAAACAGTTAAAATCTATCTAAAACATTAAACATTTCTTTTACATTTTTCTTCCAATCTTAAAATGAACACTTTAGAAGCTATCTTGAAAACTAATAAACTTAGGCATTTCCATAACTATGGCAATGCCATAGCAACCAGCACAGGTGCAAACCTTCAACAATCCAATAAACCCTAGCAACAAACCATGTTGGAAAACATTTCCATAGCAACACACAAGACAACTCCTAGCAACAACAATCAAATGACCGACACAAATGACACAACAAACAAATGATTTCACGATAATTTCACGAAAAAATGTAAAACTAACTTCAACTTTGAAGCCAAAGCAACTCTATTGTTAACACAATAAACACTTCTGAAAATGTTAACTCTCTGAAGATAACTTATTTCCTAAACAAAAGTCCTACAAAATACTGACAGTGTCTTATAAAATGCAATGAAAGAACATAGGAATATCTCAGCAGCGGTCATGAATCTGTCACGTATCTATTTTGCAAATTCTTGTCTTTGGGTGACAGATCATCGAGTCCTTCCCTCTTTTTTGGTTTTACCTTGTATCACTCTTTGTTAATTCTATTTCCTTATTCCTTTTGCACCTCCAGCCTCATAACTCAGGTCATGTGACTGACATCGGCCATCTTTTATTTGTTTTGTCTGTTTGTAGCTCATGGTCTAATTGTTTACAAGTTAATACACCTGAATTTCCCTTGCTATTTTTTATTGTTCACCTTCATAGGCTTCCTCAGTTTTCTCTTTGTTGCGGTCACATTGTACTAATCATTCTGTGGTGAACATGATTTGGTTCTTGACGTAGCGGTTAGTAAGTTTTGTTTCTGTTATTTTGTTCTCTCCTGTAATCTTAACTTTGTCTTTGCCTCCCCACCCTCCTCCTCGTGGGTTTTGGTTTGTTTGTCTTAGTTATCCTGGGCTTGTTAATTGTTTCTTTGATAAATTATCATTTAAAATGGTCATGCAATTGGGGTCCGCGTTCTTCTCTTGACCTCTGCGGCCTGAAAATAGCACCTTGATCATATTACATACTCGCAACTGTGCTCAAGACACCCCAACATCTACACTAAAAATGTATATTGCTGTGCTGGTGTCTATTTCAAAAAGGGAATAACATTGATCAATAATAAAGCCTTTTAAAAATGTATACATTATAAACAAAAACACATTATACCATAAACATTTCAAATTAAGGCAAGACATTCCTTGCATAGTTGAGTAATTGCATGTGGCTGTCTGGTTTAAAGCTTCCTCTGAGCTAGTACAACACATCTGCACGCGTTTGATACATTATTCATCAGTGCACAGAGTGGATGCTGATGAGATACTGTTATCTGACTGTTTTTCTTGTTGAAAAACCATGATGCTAATTAGACAAGGGCATGAGTATCACTTATAAATGCACTAAACCAGAAGACAATACTGTAGAAAAATACACTCCAATATTATATTTCAGTGTTACAAAAATCTAATTTCTAAATAAATACAAAATGTATTTTTTGTTTTAACCTAATCTTTTACATTTATATTACACACATATACTGAATAACTCACTGAAACAAAAAAAACTGATTTAGTTTCTTAAGTTGTGACAAATCTTTGTTTCACTTTGATGTGGTTTTAATGAGATTAAAACCAGCAATGTAACTAATGAAGCAAAAATATGTGTTTGACGTATATACAATTCTAATTTTAAACAGTAATCACTTCAATTTCACCTCCAGCAAGCGCAAAAGATGCTTATTAAGCAAGTTAATATCCCACCCACGGCACTACAAAGGTTATCCATTTATAGTAATATTAAATATGACGAGAAATCAACACTTTAAACTTGTGCTGAGAAAGAAGGACTGCTGATCTGATTTCTTTATAGTCACGTAAACATATAGATAAGGTTTCTTTCAAACTGAAGCTCTAACTGTTATTTGTATTTCTGACTACGAAGAGAAAATGCATGTCAAGACATGGAAAAGTTTTATTTTATCAGAAATGGTTAAACTATTATAAAGTTTAGTGTTCATGCAATTTGGGTTGATAGAGGGTTAGCGCCAGTCTCTCCAGATTTGTCTGAGCGAGTCAGATGAGCAGAGGAGTCTTCATGTGTTTTTCAAGTGAGATCTCATAATTTTGTGTATTTGGTTTGTCACATTTCAAGCTCGTCCACTGTTTGTATGGTTAAATTGTGCGCAGACAAAGACACAATAAATTATTATCAGAGAGTGCACATCTCTTTGATTGGTGGTATTTGGAGCACTCATTCTTTGTTGTCTAAAATCTCTGGTGCTGTATAGGAATTGATAAAGCTTCTGATAGATTTCTCTGTGCTCCTTGGCTGCGACTGTCTAAGCACATATACCCTCATGTCGGTATCCAGTTTATGTTTTGCATGCAAAAAAAAACTAAGTAATTTTTTTAAATAATGAAGTTTTCTGCATTTATTAAACATTTCTTTACAGGTAAGATTATTAGCTAATCTACAATTGTGGGGTGATTGAGGCACCTTGGGTTGCTACCTGAAACAAAATCGTACACAAAACATGATTATGCATTTAGGAATTTTTTTAATTTTCTACACGTATGGCCGTTAGCAAAGTACCTACTATCTAATCCAGGAGGTGTGAATTCCCCTCATTAACAATATTGTTTATCATGTGACCAACCTGCACAGTTGCATCTAATTCAAAATATCTCTCAAAAGTTGCATGATGGAAATGAAGAAATCTGATTCAATTTAATTCCAAAACATTCTCCCTATTCTGACTCCTTTTATGCTCTCTGCTGAAAAGGGTCAGATGTGTCTTCCATTTTTACTACCAGAGAATATCACATCCACAGAGCTGACCTGGGAAAGGGGGGAGGGGTGTCAATCTCAATTTTCCTTTTCCTGAAAAAACACATCCCCTCATGTGGCCCTAAATCCAGTCCCATCCAACAGGTCACGAGCAGATTTATCCTGCTAATGAATCAAACCTGAGCCCGGAAACACAGGTAGCCTCACAGGTCACCGGTCAGTAATTGGATAAAAGATCGTCATCAAAAGCTATTAGCGCTCATGGCCAGATAGAAGCACCACGGTTGGCCATTACAATGAGACAAGGATAATTAATGCACTGTGCTCTCCAGACACCCAAAAGAGCTCGTTTTAATTCAACACCTAGAATTAAATTAACTAAAGCCTCCCAGAAAGACAAGACTAGTGTGATTACATATCGAGAAAAGATTCACAGCACTTTCCTTTCCTTCTCTACACCTTGTACACAACACTATCAAAAAAGATTGATAAATGTTTGGATTAATTCTTTATGGGACAAGGTTTATAATGAAAATGTACAACATGTTACACAGAATTAATGTATTGAGCAACATTTCCGAAAAGCTCTTTCAGCATGATTTTCTGTAATGTCTGTAGTCCACTTGTCCTTTGAAAATGTACTTGCAGTAACATATTGTTAACTCAAAATGAAGCGAATCATCATGAAGTGGTGCTTTAGTACACAATGTTTTTAAAGCGTGGCATGCTGTTCATACCCTCTAAGGCAGGATTATTAAAACAACTCTTCTTCCACCATTTTTGGGGGGTCTGGTTTTAAAGTGTTGTCCTCTCTTGACGGTCCGTTTCTTGATGCATGCAGAAAATAATACAGTCTCTAAATACAATTTATGCATGTTATGTTTCATTTGTAAAAAAAAAAAAAAAAAGGATTGTAGTTAAAAATTTACATCAACGAAGTTAGCAGTTGCTTTTACCCAAAGCGAGTTACAATAGGGAGAGAGGCAATATGTAATTTGCTACAAAGCAATGTTCTAAGAGAGGAGGAAGGAATAATCAGAAGCAAAAAGAGATTAATTAAAATAAATTTAATTGATTTCAACTACTGACTATGTTTTTATTTAAAGCATTTTAAGACTTTGAGATACAAAAGCTTTGAGCGAACAGACCACAATGGAGTCTTCTGGCCAAGTGTTAAGCAATTAAAATACTAGGGCAGATTAAGCTTACTTTAACTAACCTGAGAATAACAGATTTTTCGCTCAGATTTTCCAGATTGCAATCAGGCTTGGAAGGGCAGCTTTGGGGTCTCTTCAGCTTCAGAGCGCACATCAGTGGGAAAACACAGCCATTACTGTACTATTGGGCATTATATTTATTTGTTTTGATGAGTATGATCATTATGATGTGATCAAACTGAGAATAAGGTCAAGATGGTGCAAACAACCAAAGACAAAACAATTCTTCCAGTGAGACTGATTTAATCTCATCCCCGATAAGATAGTGTACATGAGGATGAGCTTATTGATCTTGGGTGGAGGCTGGGACATCTGATCACTGCAAAAGTCATTATGCATGAGGCTCACTTGTTAAGCGGCTTGGTTTTCCTGTTTTCCTCAGAGCTCATTAAAAAACAATGCATAAAAACGCTGCCTATCTCAGCGTCCCTGGTTGACTGCACTAAAAAAAAGTCAAGAACTCATCACTTCCAGTGCAGTGATAAGCCAAGAGCACAAATTGAAACCAGTTTGATTACGACTTTTGGAAGCGGCTCATTTTATTCTAGTGGGCCACATTTTAAACCACCCCTGAGGGATGTTTGAGATGGATCCATGCCAATCCTTTGGCCACAAATGAGTGAGGTCCTTTCAAAACCTGACCTGTGGTGAAGACACAAACTGACTGTGTGAGGTCCAGTGGCATGATGTATTCAAAAGCCCTCTGGCGGTGTGCTGCCGCATAAATTATCTGAGGTGAGGGAGTCAGTCTGCATGTCGAATGATTTCTAGATGCCTAAGGGCTGTGCGGACTGGATTGATGTTGTAAATGCCTTGAAGACCTCCTGAACTATCTTGTGTCAAGGATAAATATCTTTTATTCTAATTTCTGTGGCCTTGCTTTTTCCTGTTACTCTGTTATAAAAGTGTTTGGAGGAATTTTGATATTCAATGTGTTTAGTTTTTTTTTTTGGCTGTGTACTGAGGAACAACTATATATATATATATATATATATATATATATATATATATATATATATATATATATATATATACACAATATTTGTTTGTGTCTCATCAACAAGCAAGCAATCTGAAAAAAAGTTTTTTTATGAGATGTTTATTTTAAAATACAATAGGAGACTCTCAAAATTATTTGGCAGCTAACCCATTTAAATGTATGATTGCATGTGCTCTAAATCTTTATCAATATTTAAATCTGCTCAGCAAAAAAAATTGCTGTACAAATTTAATGTTGAACAATGTCCCAATTATGAATTTTCCCCATATTTATTTATTTATTATTTTTAAATAGTTTACAATAAACACTCCGGTTCACTTGCCATTTTGGTCAACTGGATAAATGTTATTTTAGCAGGAAATATTTTTTAGTACCTCTGTCTGGCAAAAGTCGATAATTTAAAAATCATGTCAAATAATTGTTATTTAAAAAACAAGCATTTTAATTATTTGTGATATACAGTGACAATAACTTGTATGTTCTGATTTAAATAAGTAAATGTGTTTCTTCTCTCTCTCCACTACACAAGGCTATCCAATGAAATTAAAACCAACATCTTCAGGAGTGATGTGAAAGTTGTTTCACCTCTATGAACCATGGCTTACAAACCTGTAAGTTGAAAACATTCCAAATGATCATCCCTCGTCTCGCCTTTAATTAATGTTGTCGTTTTGGAATCCAGACAAAGCCTGGTTGTTGTACTTGGCATAGCTGGGCATTTTGGTATGTAAATGAAACAGACTGGAAGGATTGCAGGGGGCTTGAAGCCCCCCATCAGACTGCACTGCCACAGGCTGTTTGTGGGTCTGCTCTGTGCTCTACAAGGGGCTTTTCTTGTTTCCTGCCAAATAAAAAACTACATATAAGCGTTCAGTCATCATAGACACACATCCATTATTCAGAAAGTGGGTTTGTGGGGAAAAAAAGATTCCATGGACCCCTGCAAGGTAGCCTAAACTCAAGTGCCTTTTCTTCTATTTCTATTTGTCTTTGCATCAAGCCACCGAGAGTGTTTTGTCTTCACTTCTAAACTGGATTGTGAATGCAGCAAATGTTTCAATTATTGTACATCATCAACAGACCGTGCCAAGTTATAAAAATTTAAATAAACTGCAGATCAAGTCAAAGAGTGGTGCTTTTAAAACTCACCTCAGTCTGGTTCATTTAAAGAGTGAGAGCTGGAAACTTGCCCCAGAAGCCAAGGTTGCTCTGGGCTCTGAGTGAAGTTTTCTTTCCCACACCTACTCACAGACATATAAAGCCTCCAAGTGTCGCAAAGAAAATGCTCACTGGATCGGAATCACCACCTTTAGGATAAAAATACTAATTAACCTTATTCTTGTGAACCTATTCAAGAAGATTTTTTTTCACACTTTACTGTGGTCTATGATAATGTTAGTCCAAAAAGTACATAAATAAAAACTAAATTGTGTACGTCTGTATGTCGAGGAAGCTAAATATATAATACCCTTAAAAATAAGCTCATGCTTGAATAACTTAAACATTATTTTGTCATTACGTTGAAAAATTCATGCAGCACACACCGCAATAGAGACTACGATTGGTCTGGAGGCATATTTTACAGTCTTTGTTTTATAAATATCACATCTCAAAAATATACGAAATTCAACATAAGTCTATTCTCAAACTTAACTTTAGCCTAATGAGAAACAGGTGTAAAAGCCGTTAAGTACAGAGCGCCAAGTGGGACAAAATAGTCGGAAATTGCCTATTTAAGTGACATAACCGCACACGTAAATAAACCTTTTTTAGTATTTAAATTAAATATTTACTAATAAAAGGTTCATGGGCCACTGTTACAACTATATAAAAAAATAAAGGGCGTTTTTTTTACCTTTAGACTTCATGACTGAACTGTCGTCCAATCCGGTAACAAGCTTCAGAGTAACAATGCTCTTTGAAAGAAAATTTCTGTACTTAACAAAACCGAAAATGGCAAATTAAGCACACCTAATAACCAAAAATAAGGATTTACCCATGATACACAAACCAATATTTTGACTCAAAAGCTTTATTTAATAGCAAAAACAATTTAGCTTCAACTTCTGTGGAAGGGGCCCCATCTGCTGGAGGAATACATATTGACAAGTAGTACGCCAACTAATTTTTACATTTTATTTAAAATTTTATTGAATTTATTCCATTTCAGAAAGCATATATTTTCTCACAATAAGTGTAATTTTGTACAGTACAATCAGCTTGAGATTCACTTTATTTAATGGAGAAAATTAATTCAAACACCTTTCAGACAAAGCAGTCAGAACATAAGTAAATGCAGACAATGAAACAATAAATATTTCCACACATTAAGAAAGCAGTAGGTTCATAAACCAAAAGCAAACATATAAACAAATGAAAAGGGTGTCAAAATAGCTTAATTTTGTTTATAAGCTAAAATCCACCATTTCACTAAATAACCTTCATACTTCCTACATATGCATTGAAGATTTATTTGACCTTGAAGTACAAATGGGCAATATGTTGTTCAGTATGATTAATTTCGTTACACTAACAAGTATTTAAGAAGAAACACTGCTGAGCAATTCCAATAGAACACAGATGGACTCTTTTTCCAAAGCAAAACAAACTAAAATTCCCACTTTGAGCAATAATCGAAAGATTTACTAAAGTCAGAACTCAGCAAAAGTGAGCACCACACTACAATTTGTAGTACACTAGAACTGATCAGTCTTTATGACAGATATGTTATCACTTCTAGGATGTCCAGCGCCACCAGGCCACCCTCATCCGGTCCCACACGGCCTGCATAGAGTCAAAGGCCGGACGCACATCCAAAATGGAGAACTGGTAGGTGTCTTTATCCATTTCTCCATCATAGTAATCAATTACGTAACGGACTTCCCTTCCACACCGATCTATAATCCAATCATGACGATCAAATGGTAGCTCGTATCTAAAACATAAACGGGAAAATATCAACAATGTAATGTTTCTGTGTGTGTTCTTTATTATCCAATCAATGATCAAATCTCACCCCATCCAGTGGCGTATTCTGGCTCTTGGTGAAAACTCTTTAGCTTTTCCTCCAAACCTCTTCAAAGATGGACCACATGGGCATTCCCTGCAATGAATAAGCACAAAATTATTACTACGTCTGGTTTATTAGTGCTCACATACAGGACAGTGGTGCGGGGCCTTTAGATTTTAGGATTGTCTTTTGTATGAGTTACTATGTAAATTGAACCAAAGTAGCAGAATAATGCAAGTTAAAAACAAATGAAGTGAGATATGAACTGCTGTTGATGTGGTTATGCAGCTTTTGTGATCAAGATATTTGGGATAAAAGTTTAATTATAGGACACTTAATTCATAGAGCAATACATTCTAAAGAACTTATATAATAGAATTGTTTGTTCAATCAAGTAACCATTTCATAGCAAGCACTCTTAATGAACTACATTAAAAAATAAAGTATTTTTACAAACAAAAATCTGTATTCTTTCATGATTCTGAGGCTCAAACTAGGATTTCTGAGGAATGTTGTTTTTTATGTGTTTAAGCCTTCAACAAAATAAAAGCAGTGTTGCAATCACCTAACATGCATTGCTTCCCATTTGAGAATTTCTTGCCAGGCCTGATCATTGTTGCGATTGTGGATATGAATTATATTGGTCATGTCTGCTGCCCCGAGATCCTCCTCCTTCCAACGCCACCTGAATAAATAACAATTGAAGTTAAACCGCAAAAACTACCAAACTGATATTTATAAAACTACAAAACTGCAATCATATTTACACTATTTTCAAACACAACAACATGTTATGGCCAATGGAAATAAAGAGACTTGCTTCATTTACTGCATGTTTGTTTGTTTTAGAAATGTTTTTATATCATTTATAAGAATTTAATTAAGTTAATATGTATTTACAATCTCCTTTTATTCTCTGCAGAGTTCACAATTCTCAAAGACATGAATTGAACATTTTTTTAATCTTCCTGTATTACTAGAAAATATCACTACTATAAATTGCTAATATGAATCAACATATTTTTTCCCAGTAACATTAATGGGTGTAATTGCAACACATTTCTATTCTTTGTCTGATTTATTTATAAATTAACTTGAAAATGAGCTCAAGCCAGCTTCGTATATCTCTTGCTTGAACCAAAACCTTGTTAATGTCTGTTTCTGCTTGAGTAATTGAAGATCTCAAACTTCTTTGAGCCAAATCAACTAGCGCATCATGCAGCTATGCTAAACATACATCAGATAGTAAATCATGGGTTTGAAAACGCACCCCTTCCGCAACATGGCATTCCAGAACATCTGCTCAGAGGGGTACACCCAGTTTTTCTCAGTGCCCGAGCGAGGGATTTTAGACTCTTCTCTTTTAAGAGACAAAGGGAACGGTTGGTCGGGGGCAGGCACCTGGTTAGGAGGTGGCATCTGTGGATCAAATAACATTTATTTAAAGGTAACATTTATTCCTGTATTCATCATCTTTGTTGATTGTGTATTATGACAATTTAGGATATCCTCTCACCATATTTGATGGGTCGATGTCTCCTTCAGTAGTTTTCATGGGGCATTCAACAAATTCATAAGCTCTGTCCTGATGCACAGGACCTGGTGGTGGCTCCTGTGACTGATGCATTGGGCACTCAGGAGGAGGAGAGCCTGTGTTAAATAGAAAAAAAAGAAAGAAACCAAATTTTATCACCCAATTTATTAAAACAGTAATATCTATCAACATAAAATTCGAATTTAGTGGGCTACTTGACATTTCAATGATCTACAACATGATTTTATAATGACCTCAACTTCATTAAAGTGTAGCTTGACTCACTTTTAGGTGCCTCTTGATGCATGGGACACCCAGGAGGTGGAGACATCCCACTTAAATGAGGTGCAGACACTGCAGATTCTGCATTAATTGTGGGAACAAAACTTGACACAGATGCACCCATGATGTGCACGGACCCTGACAAGGAAATGAAATAAAATCTATTGAATGGTTTATTAACTGTACTTAGCAACATCAACTTATTCATTTGTATTTATACAAATATGACTAACATATGTTATCTTTCTCACTGAACAAGATAGTATTCAAGAAATTACAAGAACAACTGTGTGTTTTGGTTGTACTTATAGGTTTGTACATTACATTTAAAGTAACGTTGAATACAAATTAATTTGTTGATCAGTTTAATTTACTGGTATGTTAATTGATACAATCATTATTAATGCTACTATATTAGACTAACAGTAAAGAAAAATATTATAGGAAAAAAAGCATGAACAAAAATTGTATTCAATATAAGCTTATGCGGTAGGTTTCTTTAGAATGTAGCCTGATTAGAAAACGCATGAAAGTTCTGAATCATTTTTAACATGCGTGAAAGGCAATTAAGGCAATTGTGTTTAATGCTGGATTTGTTTTTATGATCATACCCACATTCACACGATAAGCCATTTATGGTGTGATTCATATTAGGTCTCATTTGACCATAACTAAAGACAGCATTGAGAATAAATAAATTAAAAATAAAAACATGATAATACAATTATAATTTTAAATATTGAACGTTATTAACGCAACTTCATACTGTAATGTTAAGTTACAAAAGAAGTTACACAACACCCACAAACATTCCGTGAATATCTAGCTTATAACAACATATATATCTTCTTAAATGTGCTTCTGAAGCGACATTTGACAAACAATTAATCACCCAATAACTCACTAAATGACTCACCCCAGAATCTGTAAATGAGAGGATCGGACGCTCTGCAATGTCAACGTGCCGCACTACTTCCGCCTCAACCAGCATGCACCGCGCGAAGGGATGACGTACGCTGACGTCATAAATATTAAAGCGGGCCCTATTTTTCCAGAAAGTTGCTTTTACAGCTATTACAAATATAATTTCCATAAACAACATTTTTAAAGTTACAACCATACTTCACCTTACAATAAAGACAATAAAGTCTCTATAAACCTATGGTACAAGGTTTATAACGTTTGTTATAATTGATTTATTCACAGTTCAAATATTATAATATTTAATCCATATGCCTGAAACTGGTATGACATTGAAACAGAATATCAATTACTTGTCTTCCGAAAACACAAATCAGATTTATGGTCTTCTGGAATCGATCTCAATTCAAATATTGCATTTTAACCTGATAGTAACTAATATTTTACATTTTTAGAACCTCAACAACAATTCATAGATAATATGAGACTGGTAACAAAATTATGGGCTACTAGCTTGAACAAGCTGTATGTTCCAAAAAACTGTCCAAATTAAAGAAGACAAAACACGTTCAATATGTTCAAATTAACATATTGCTTTTATTGAGGCAAAAGGCATAAAGTAAGGTGAAAATTAAAACAAACTAACGAATTAACAGACTCAAAACAACAACTGCATCAATTATATGGAACTTTTGCCCTTTCATTTAGTACTTTATGTGGAAACAAACCTATCAAATAAATCTTTACATTGCTGTCAGTAAAACATAACAACAAAATGTGCGTGTAGTGAACTGTTTTCAAAACTTAAATAATAATGCTCCACACAAATGCCTTAAACCTTTTTTTATAATAAAGAAAACCTATGCAAAAATAGTTTACTGTCCATAATATGACCAGAGACAACTGCAGTGCTACAAATCAAATATACTAATTATACTTCTTTATGTTTCAATAATTTTGAATTTTCCCTTTAGACGTTTGGCTGTAAAAATAAAATATAAAGTCATACTTCCTCTTCACATGCTAACATACCTTGCTTGTTAAAAGACACTAGCAGAGACAAAGTTTATTTAACAAAACAAAAAGGCATTTTGAGTGATTGAAGGCCAACAAAAATCCCAACGGAGTCCTGTATGACATGTCCCATAAAAAAGCAATTCTTTAAAGAGCTGTCGCTCAAATCAATGCATTTCGAAATTCAAGTACTTAGATGCATTGGAAATAAAACCTGCTTGCACAAAGAACATTTAAAGTCAATAAAGCTCATCATGCAGTCTCATCTGAATGCCATACTGTAGTGAAAGTCTCTGTATGCTCACATATACTGACTGTAGATCTGACAGCTTTTACATTTTTCTGTTAAAAAAATAATAAATATATTGTAAAAACATTATCATGCTGTGCCAGTACAGAGCTGGATCAATAAATTACACACAATGCAAGAAAGTTGTTTGACATTGAAAACTCTTTCGACATTCACGAGCTACACATACTCTTCTGAGATTCCTTTTCAAAATCCCGAATTCAAATTAGGTCTCAGATTGAATAACCTGTACATCAACATCCATTAGAATGATCATTGTATGCTCTGTAAAATTTGTATTTACAATGAAAACATTCAGAGAACACTGCCGCATGCAATCAACTGTACAGTGCGTACTAAGTTTGTGAAATGAAGAAAATCTGGAGTGAGTTTTAAGTGATGTAATCCAAGTTAGTACCAGTATACTGACATGTGTTTACTGCTAGATTATTGAGTACAATCCTAAAACATTTTGGCAGTTCAACCCACATTTTTCCTTTCCTCTTAAAAAAAACAAGACAAACATAGCAGGCTTTCAAAAAAGGATCCAGAAAGCTCTTCTCCCTTGTTTGGGGAAGTTTAGCCATGTTTAGAAATTTCACAGTCAAAATTTGTGGCTTGTAATCAAAACCCATGGTAAACATCAGGAGACTGTGACTTGGCCCCTTGGAACAGCAATGAATTGAACTTCGATGTATAAATAATGTGGTTTACCTGCCCACTTTCTAGTCAAAACACCCTTGGGTGTTAGGATTAAAATACATTTCAGCCAGAGGATTTTAAAAGTGCATTATTAGCACTTTTGTGGTCAGTTACTAAACGTCTTTCAAAGCAGACATCTCACAGTAGTTTCAGGTGTGAAACATTGCTCCGAGAAGCTTTCATCTTGAATCAAAAGTCCTCCACAATGATAAAGTTATGAATCACAGAATAACTGACCCTGTCTGTGAGCAATTTATATAACATTTGAGAGTTGCTGTCTTAACTCAGTCGGTTTTGCCATTCTCCTGGCTCTCAGGTTTGATTTTCCGATTGGACTGCAAAACCTTATAACATCCACGAAAGATTTTGTGCATCCACATGATGTTCATGATGTCCAGACAGATGCTGGAGAAAATCCAAGCACTCCGACCACCAAAAGAGACGCGGTAGAAGGCCTCAGTGCCGTAGACGGAGCACATGCGGCTGTAGTATACAGGCATCACTGCAATCCTCACCAGGAAGAAGATGGCTGCCATCAGCACCCCGTTAGCCATGTTGGGCTTGGAGGATTTGGAGTAACCTAACACTTCAAAGAACCAGCTGGAAAACACAGGTGAGCAAAGTGACATGTTGTCAACCACCTGCACAATATCCAAGAGCGCAACTCATTTTATTCACAGCGTGAAGTGAAAAAGGACTTTTATGAACACAATTGTGCTTTTTAGAAGAGGAACTCTGAAAATAATACTTTTTTGTGTTTAGTTTTTATGAACAATTGAAGCCAATTTATGTGCCATCCAACTGTGATGTTACACATATTGTATTTTCTCTTACAAAGAAATTATATACAACAAAAAGGAACTAAAAATACAAACTTGCCTAAACAAAGATTTAAAACAAAATGTGAAACAAAAGCTATTCATGACACCCATGGGATCTCAAATATTGAATGGAATAAAGGTTAAAAAAAAAAAATATATATATATAAAAAAAAAAAATATATATATATATGCTCCAATTAAATGTACCATCTTAACACACTTTTGTTTAAAGGAAACTTTATCTTAATTTTATATGCATCTTTGGAAATGTTTTCATAGGTGTGCAGTTTTATGTCATTATGCTGCGAACTGTTCTCTGATATGTAATCAGTTAAACATTTTCAATTGCTGACAAACAAACGTATTAATAAAAAGTAATAAACTACAGTTGTGGTCCGATGAATAAGGAGATCGACTTGTGATCGGAAGGTCGTCGGTTCGATCCCCAGATCCACCAAGTTGAAGGTGGTGTGAGTGATGAAATACTTGCTCTCCCAACTTTAACAACCACAGCTGTGGAGCCCTCAAGTAAGGCACCAGTTTCCCGACTGCTCCCCGGGTGCCGCAGCCATGGCTGCCCACTGCTCCGGGTGTGTGTTTACGGTGTGTTTGTTCACTGCTGTGTGTGTACACTGAAGTAGTTAAATGTAGAGCATAAATTCTGGATCACTTCATATCTGGTCAACTGGTCACTTTCAATTACAAGTGAAGTACCAGTGACTGGCCATTTGATTAATATCTTATAAATATAGTCTATTAATTAATGTATTACAAACTATGTGTTACTATGTAAATGTAATCTAAACAGGACCTTCAAAATGAATCCTGCTGAAATACGTAACATAAACATCTTTTACAACTAATTAAACTTTAGGGAACTCTCCAAGAGCCTGCTAGCTGGCCCAAGGAGATGCCAGCAACTGATTTCAGTCCCATCACTAAAGTTGACCTCTGCATGTCTGTTACGACCTACAAATGCTATTATTCAAGGATTTACACATTCAATACATTCTCATTTTCATTCACAATGGCTGATTTTGAGGGAGAACTGGAATGCATGTCAGAGACAATCTACTGAAATTTCATGTCTGTTTAGCACTGCTTCAAACACTGAAATCAATGGGTTACCTACCGCTGATTAACACACGGCGTGGAAAACTCTGCAAGCAGACGGAAGTTAGCAAAATAAGGCAACATTCCTTGACCCTAGAAACACAAGGTGAAGAAGAAACAAACAATGACAGACACAAGTTACAGAACAGAACAGCTTCATAAATAAGCTCCAGCAGTCTCAAAATCTCAGAATTCTTCTACGATATAAGCATAAAGTGTAGGAGATAGACTAAACAAAAGCCTAACTGTAGAAACTTTTTAAGATCTACTTTCTAATTTCAGGCTCTTGCAGCAGCTTACAGATAGTGGAAATCTGAAATAATATATTTAAATAACCAAGTATTGTAATAGAAATTTTAAAATCATTATAATGAGTATTAGTAATCATGAGTAGAAAATATCTATTTTGGCATTTCAGTATCATATTGAATGTGTGTTAACGGTTTTTTCAGCCTGAGAGGGAGGTGACTGGTGGAGTGGGCGGAGTCTCCGGGCAGTGATGGGCCTGTCCTTTGGGAGGCATAAATTCAGGTGCACGGAGACTTTCCTCCTCTTTCCGGCTTTCCTTTCTTCTCTACTTTACGAGTAGCTCTTTTAGTTTCAATAGAGTACAATTTCAGTGTTTGCTTAAATGAGAAGTGCAAAATAAAGTTGCCATCGTGCTGCTGTTCTGTACCCTGCCTCCGGAGTGATTTCTACGAGACAGAGTGTTTAATATTTCCAAACACAAATTAATTATTAATAATCGAATAATAACATTGTAGTTTTTACTCTTTCTAATATGTCAGGTCTTGCTTGACATGTAATTTTATATACATAAAATAGTCACTTCATAATGAATACATTTTTAAATTTATTCATTATTTATTGAAACAATTGTTACGTATTCTAATCAATAACATAAATTCCCCTGGGCTATGACCGGGAGAGGTTAATTGATCAATTAGTACTTTGGCAAACAATAAATAATTGATTATTTAAATTTTTAAATTTATATTATTTATTATCTGAACCTAAAATATTATTTATTTTGAAAAATGATGGTTACATCTCGATCCCTCAAGCTTCAAAGTTTAACCCACAATCAAGAAAAACACATTAGAAACATGAGTAATGTTTCTTTAGCGAAAGGCAAAAGGCTCTGACAAGATTTCGTGCTTGTGGAATTATCATAACAGAAGACCACTTCTTAAAAATTGCTTTACATTGGGATATCATTCACCCTAGATTATAAGACAAGCCCCCTGAATAATTTGAAGAAAAAAAACAGGAACACGAAGAACAGAAGAAATTACCGAGAGCCACCACTTCAATAAATGCGAATACACAAATCGCACTTAGTGCCTAACCATAATGCTGAGGCTAAAATTCACTATTAACTTTAATAATTAACCTTCATGGAGTGTATAATAAAAAAAAAAAATATTCAGTGCGTATATCTAGTTAATAGAGAATAAAATATACAGTTGCTGGTTCGTCTTTTATTTATTTTGCAACATGACTTCTTAAATGATTTATGTATGGGGAGAGAGGATGTTACTTGAGACTTTTGTTATGTTAGTTTTATTTAACTATACTTACCTTAAAGGCTGCAATTAAAACACATTAGTATACTTACTCCAAAAATGGACCACATCACATCAAGAACAAAGCAAATGAAATTGAATAATCATATTTGGGTTGGCTAGCAGACGCATGCTGGTACCCCTAGGTACTGGTAAGTCCATACTGTGACTGGGCTTCAGTAACTGCACCATAACAGCAGAACAGCAGACAAGACAAGAGAGAGAGAGAGAGAGAGAGAGAGAGAGAGAGAGAGAGAGAGAGAATAGGAGAGAGGAGAGAAGAGAAAGAGAAAGAGAAGAGAAAGAGAAGAGAGAGAGAGAGAGAGAGAGAGAGACCATCTACATCAGCCAAGTCTAAAGCCCTGTCTGGTAACCCCCTCCAACAGAGACTCTGGTAGTTTTTGCATGAAGGGTTTTGCTGGTCAGAGGAAGTGAGGATACGTTATTCAAGAAGTCATGTTAGGTGGAACAGAGACAGACAGTCTTGGAAAAAAGTGCAGAAAAAAACAAAAAGGACAAACGACACAGAAGCAGCGACAACATTTAAGACTCGTACATGCACTATGAAGAACAAACCGCTTAAAACATCGATTAACCGAGTCTAAAAACATAGCGGGGGTGACTCTCTTTCAATTACACTAAGACAGAGAACGATTTTGAGCTTAAATAATAGTTTAGCCAAAAGTTAAAATGTAGTCATCGTTCATGCCTTCTTTTATGGATACACAATTCAAAGAGTTACAATAAAAAGAAGACGAACAGAAACAAGTGACTCGAGTTTATAACAAAAAGGAAAATAGTTTATCATGGGAGAACAAAAGATGATCTAAATTCTCTCCGGAGCACTAATAAAATACGTGAGACACTATAAGTGCTGCTTTTAACAAAAACAGCGTTTTTTGACACAGTAAACAATAAAATGAATGACATTTGGAACACCAGACTTCATTATTCTGTGAAACCCAACAGAGACTTCCAGCTCTGTGTTCAATTACAGCTAATCTCCGCTCATCAGGCTTAAAATGGCAGTCAGAAAAGTGACCAGTGACAGTATGGTCTACATCCCCACAACAAAATGCATGTGCAGGTTTTGAGGCGAACCTCAACGGTGACTAAAGGGTGTGCATGAGCAGATTTCATCACTGCTAGAGAATAACTTTAGCCATTCGCCATTTCAATCATTTGTCATGGTCATTCCAATAACAGGTGCCCTCTGAGTCTCTAAAATATAACAGTTTGGGCAATGTATTCATGTACGACCGGCCACTGAGAGTTCATTTATTATTAAGAGTAATTACAGCAGAGCGTGAGGGACAATTGTTAGGATTCACTCACCCACAGTATATAATCATGCATTAGTAGTGTGTACATGCAAGAATAATCCTAAATATGAACTGCTCAATGTATAATGAGCAATAATGTCCTGTTGAAATTTTTGAAAGCCAATTAGAATTCATTTCACTATTTTAAAATGAATGTCTAATAATTAGAAAAATGTTTTGGGATAAAAGCCTACCGTGTAACTACTGCACTGACATATTCAGCTTTAGAAGTACTTGACAATTATGAATTGGAATTTAAAATTGTTGGATAAATCAGGTTTTTACTTAAAAATGGTACGGTAACTGAATAAATTGTTAAAGCTTAACATAAACTGCTGGTAGTCATAAATATTTGATAAAATGTTAGAGTCATATTTAAGTTTAAATGACACAAGTTTTGATATTTTTTCTGCATTAGGAACCTCTGCTTGTCTCCTTGTTTGTGGAGGAACTATACTGAATTTTGAGGGTGAGAAATGAGAATTGATGTGTCTCAAACCAGTTAGATTTTTTTTTGTTAGATTTTGAAGTGAAGATCGATGTACGATCAACCAGCTGACATTACCCACAATTCACTGCACTTGCATTAAAGGAGCTTTCTTTTTGACCGAAACAAGTGAGCCTACGTGTAATACAACTCCTTTTTAAGAAGAAAGCACTGGAATAAATAATAGCAATCTAGAGAATGTGACATATATTAGTAGAATAATTTGAAATGAATGAACAAGGAAGAAGTTAAATTCTCACACACAGTATGCATAAAAGCCACTTTAGTCAGATGATGTATTACTGCATCACAAACTGTACACACACTCATACATGTACATTTTCTTCTAAAAATTTCTATTTTAAGGGTGGAGTATAAGTACTCGGATTGGGACATGACACTTTTGAGAGTTTATGAAGATATTCCCTATGTTTATGATGCTGGAAAAAAAAGTTGTCATTAGATAGAAGTGAGATCTTGTGGTGACAGCACCCAAACTCTGCATTCTCCACTACTTTTTCACTTTCAAATGAGTCACAGTTCATCTTTTATTCATAGTTTATGTAATGTTACTGATACCAGTTAAATATATGAATATTTATATATTTAATTTAATTAAAACCTAAACAGCTGCAGTCTTACTTTAACTGGAATATTTTAAAATTGTTGACTAATGAAATTAAGCCCTGTAAATGTCATTTAAGTTAAAGCTACTAAAACATCTGTCAGAGTTTTTCAAGCCAATTCAATAGAACACCAAGGCACAGTGGTCAGGATGTCTTTTCTGGAGGCTTTATAACAAGTCCCGACTGGCTTTTAATCAAACTACTAAAAGCCAAGAGGGGAAGAAAGAAAGACTTCCAAAAGCTTTATCACAAGATCTAGGAAGAAGTAAAAGAAGGAAATATTTGAAAAGTGGTCAAAACTAGTTCACAAAGAAAAAAAAAAGAAAAATTGATAAAAAAAACGGATACCATGGGTTTCGCGAAGGAGAATATGCTGTCTCTTTGCCAGTTATTATTTAAGGATTAACACTTTCTAAGAAGGAAAAATTGTCAGAGGGAGCTTAAAATAGGACTGGGAGTGATAAAGGATTCAGGTGTGGATGACGGTGAGTGTAGGAACGGACTGACTGACTGACTGATGACTGACTGACTACTACAATTCTGTTGCAATGAGAATAACTTTTAGGACCTTTTAAATCACACGCTTCCAAATCTCATTGTTTGCAGTTCATATAATGCTACCTCATTCAGCCCAAAGAACAGTTTTATATGGACACGTTGAACATTGACAAAAAAAATCTGCCACCATCTAAGTGCATTACTAGTGCATCTGATAGCTCTTTCAAGAATAATCTAGGAACTTTTGGAGGTTGGCTGTTGCCTATTATGTTTATTCAGAATCACATATGAATTAATCCAATCAAAATCAATATCACGGTTACTTTGGGAAAATACAATGGGACTTAGACTGAAACAGTTAATTGATTACAAAAAATATATAGATTAAAATGATTGTGAATCGAAGTTTCATTTAATACAAATTATACATAGAAATTATACTTCCAGTTTGTAGAAAAATAAAAATGCTCTCCTTAAATATTGATCTGTAATTTTTTTAGAGATACTTATGGCAAAATTTACCACAATTTCTACTGTGTATAACAAACACATTTATATTATCAAACTATGTAATTAAAAATGCTTTTGCCAGTCTTTATGGTCAGAATACAGTGCAGGAGCTTGCAACACATCGGTCATTAAATCCTGTACACTTTTAACACCCGGAGAGGAAAACATGGAAATAGCTTATCTGATAAATCGATTAAGCCATCAATTACAGTGATAGATTATCAAAAGAATCAGTATTACTTTAAATCAATATTTCCCAAATATTTCGATAAATTGGACTAAATTAAAGTGTTTACTTGTATTTTTGGCTAAATTTAGGAAACAGACTTTTTATTTAAAACAAAATATAACAAAACTCTAAATGCGTTCCATTAATATTTTAGAGATAAACCAGGCACTTGTTTGCCAGAATGACCCATGCCAAACATTTCAGCATCAAACAACGCTATTTTTCCTTAACAAATTAGCGAGTCGTTTCCACAGAAATGCACAAGCAGTATCTCGTGACACTCTAAACTACGACTTTAGTTAATCAGAATGCAATTGAGGACCGGATCAAGCCTGTTATTCAGCAAAACCTTCAGAGGAGCATCTTGACACAGGCTCAACAAACAAGCGCAATGCTAGCTACTCATCCGGCAGCCGAGAACAGGATGTTAAGTTTAGAGAGTAAGAGAGAAAGAGAAAGAGAGGAAAAGAGAGAGTGAGAAAGATTTCAGAGCATGCACACAGGAAGCCCTCAGCGCATGCACTCAATCTGGTACAGCCGAAGCCAACAAAACTGGCCATAATCCAATAGAGGGTGAGGTGAGGGGTTAAAAGGGAGAATGGTCTGCATGATGAACATTCCATGCAAAAAATACCATCATCATCATCATCATCATCATAGTCAGTCAGCTACAGAGCCTGGTGATATAGAGGGTGACAATCCTTCAACTGAACCAAGAGTGAACAGCAGAGGCTTCAGAGACTCAAGTGCTTAAAGATCTGGGCTGGTGAATGAAATGTGTTAAATTTTTAATTATTAAAGAAAAAAACTAAAAATAAATGAGTTTATTACTGTGTTTTAAGCAATTATTAAGTCCATAAATGACTTGTTCTGGCCAAATAGAACAGGGTGGAAGATGAAATAATTTTTTTAAAAGGTAAAATAAAAAAAGTCTACCACTTTTTTATTTGAAATATGGTATTACAGCATTCACATTATGCATTCAAAAAATCTAAAATAAATGAATTAATAAGTGTCAACTATGTCACATCTATATAAAAGATAACATTAATATAATAAAATATACTTGTGAAAAACAAAAATAATCAGGCGTGAAACACTCCACTTTTTTGTACATATGCTTATTTTCCATCTCCACCCGAGATAATATATAATGTTTTACAATTTTTTCAATCTTATCTGCTGCTCTTCTGGTTTGATGATTGCACTTTAGCTTAGATTGTTAAATCAGATTGGTTTATATGTTTATAATATTTTTAAAAACTATTTCCAGAATGTACAAAGACCAACATTTTTTTTTATATTTTTGGGAGAAAATAAAATTATAGATCATAAATAATTGTAATAAATAATAAAAAATATTACAAAGTTGGAAAGTGGATTGTTTAAGAAAGTTTAATTGGATTAAATTATTGCGTTTAGAATAATTGCATCAATTCATGCATAGTTCATGGAACATGGAGTACCTAAATTTTGTCTAACAATAGACTGAAAACTTTTTTTGTCATGATTATGATTAGACGGCTACATATTTGTCAATATATTTTTTTTTAGACTGGCATCTAGCTTCAGAGTAAAAGTTAGTTAATAATTCAGCACTGCTTTTAAAGTGCACACTAGTATTGTGCAGCATCTATGAGAAACCCAGAGCTTTCAGCACCTGCTTCCCACCTAACAGCCACAACGATCACTCTTGGTCGTCTCTTTCCCATCTTGCCTGCATGTTCTGTTATGGGACAACAGGGAACTCACCAGTACAAAGTAGTAAGCATACAATGCTGCCAGGTGGTGAATTACAAAAAACTTGTCTCCGATTGCTCCCCAATAGTAAAATATAAGCAGCAGATCTGAAAAGAACACAAGACAACTGAGTCAGAAGTGCAGAGGCAGATTCAGCATGACAAGAAACATATCCAAAAAAAAATTAGATTTACAACAATATACAAGCAAGTTTTTTCTTTTAAAAAACAGTTTTGTATTTGCTTATTAAAAACTGTGTTCACACTAAAACATTTCTCCTTTTACAGTAGTCTTACACAATATTATATCCATGGAAGGAGTTGCCTTTCTGTAAATATTCTACATAAATTATACACATATCTATGTAGGCTACATATTAAGGTGTCATCTGGAATCAGCTCACCAGAAATGAGGTAGCCCGTAGTAATGCTGACGTTTATCTTCACCAAAGTAGGATCTCCCCTGTTGTGGTAAAAATAAAGACAGCACAGTAAGAATACAGTCAAATCGTTCTGAAAGCAAACTTATTGTCTATAAAAAAAAACAAAGAGATGGCACAACCGGAATTTACAAAGTGATGCACATTTTATTAACATCTACTATTTACATAATTCACGTAAAATTTATGACCAAAAATACATTTATTGGTGGTGTAAAAAAAAATTAAATGATGATCATGATGTGGCACTAGGCAATATGGAATTGACAATTAAGCTGTAACAATATAGATGTGTTAAAAATATATTATTTCATGGAAAAGGTGTTTTTTTATTATAAATATGTAAAAAAAATATTTTATGAAAAAAAGGGCTTTTAATTTTAAAAATTTAAAAGAGCATAAAACTCTTGACTCACTGCAGAACAAGGTCGCTTGTTGATCGCCTTACTGCTTCATACAGCTACAATTTGTTTGTTAGCTATTCTGTGTTTAGGACTGTGGTTTGTTTGAGAGATACCAATTCTAGTTCCATTAAACTGGGTAATACACGTTTAACTAGAATCTGGATTACTATTATATAATCATTTCTTGGTGAACATCATTGATCCAGTCTTTTGCAGCAATAAGGTCTACTTCGATTTTCTGACAGGCATGACACTACAAGATCCAAAAAATTTGTGTCAAAGTCATTCTTGACATCTGAACACTCACCATACTGGATCTTGATTGACCGCCTCATCGAAAAACAGGATATAGAGGCAGAAGAGCCCAACCAACAGAGCATGGAGCGTGGACACAGTCCTGCAAACACACAAATCCAGAGCTTCAATCACAAATCAGAACAGAGCTGAGATAGAGCTACAACAAGATTGAGTTGTGAAGCTCAGTGACTGTCTGCTGTCGATCAAGCAAGTGATCTCTTCATGCTGGATGTTCTCCTGACAGCTTTTTGAAAACATTATCACTGCCATAAAGCACTCTTGGTTCTTTCTTTCAGCATCCAGAGATGCCGTTAGTCCGAGTAGTTGCTTACAAGTACTTGATTTTAGCAAAAAAATATCAGTTTGCAAGATTGGTTGTTAAGAAAGGTAATGAGTTTACCTTATCGTTCAACAATTACTTCTTAAACTGTTTTTTTCTTGTGCAAAACCAATACCATTAATGACCCAAGCAACATGTATTGATACAATTAATAACATAATTAAAACTAGATTTACTAGAACTTTATATTGGCTTGAAAAGTTTTTGTCTTAAAAATACAAACAATGGATTCATTAGTCAATTTGTCTGACCCAGAAAAAGTCCATGATATTAACTGATTGTATGAGTCTTTTTTAATAATAAAAAAAATAAACATTTTAGTCACAAATCAAGAGATTTCAATTATAATGAATTTTATTATATTTTAATCTTCATTAGTCCAAAAAATTTGATTTTCTAGGACGTTGTTTATACTGCCAGTCAGATCCAATACCGATTTGTTTTCGCTCAAAAGGGACTAAAATATGATGGTGTAAACAAAAAACTTGCACATGTTCGGATGTTTTTGGATTCTGGCCACATTAATATTAGAAAATAAATCAGATTTGAGTAACCGTCATGTAGACAGTCAAATAGAATTTTCTGGAATTCCACGTCATTGAACCGCTACCATTTAGTAGGAATAATGCAGCGGTTTAATGGTGTCACACAGGTAGCGCGCATGCAAGCGCTTAAGACAACTTAAAAATCACAACAAACTGTTGAACATGGATGACCTGCAGGGACACAGTTCATTTGTCATGTCTCGACAGAATTAGCGGACTATCTGGCACAGATGCTGCACTGCTGGCTCCAAAAAGACATGTTAATATGCGGTAGCCATAACAGTTGCAAGCAACCAGAGGGAAAAAATGACTAAAATTAACAATGGAATGGCCCAGCGAAACGTTGTGTCATCCTAAGAAAAGAATGTGGACAAACCTTGATAAAAAGTATTTTAAAGGTTGCCTTTGCTCATCCTAAAATTTTGGACCCACTGCTCCAAGGTGAAACACACCCCAATATTCTCCCAACAGTCCAATCCTGAGATCTCTCACACTTCTCTACATGGTCACAGCCTCAGATTCAAATGTGCAGACAGCAATAACCGTCCTTTTTTTCTTTCTCTGCCTCAAAATAATTTGGGTATTGAGTGAATTTTGCTTAGTTTGTCAAGACGTTCTTTCATTTTGTCCACTTCGCACTACAACAACCAAGTGCATGCTGCTATTGCACTTTTTTCATATCATATATAAGTTACAATTTAACAAACGTGCAACCAAAAGTTAAAAACAGATTAGATATAGGCATCAAATATGAATTAAGCATCAAGACCTTGATTGTAAAGGTCTATCAGTAGTTTTTTTTTTTGTCAAATTCATGTCTGCATGATTATTTTGAGACAGTTTTACCAAGCAAGTTAAATGCACGGAAGTGTACTTTTTACGGTTAGATTCTGAAGAGAAAAAAGATCAACTGGCTCAACTGGCTGATCTACCCACAATCCATGGCGCTGTAGCAAAAAGAGTTTTCTCCTGGACTTAAACAAACGAACTCTCTGTATAATGCGACTCATTTTAAAGAAGAGGCACCTTAATAAATAATATCAATAGACAGTGATATATTTATTAGTAGAACATATGACGTTTTAGTGCAGCCCAGATCATGCACACTCTTGTATCACACACTAAACTAAAACATATGTAAATCTTTTTCTGAAAATGAATATCTACTTTAAGGGTGCAGAGTAAGTGTTCCGGTTGGGATGCAGTCTGGATTTGTCTAACACAACCAGATCAATAAATGATTTCATTGAGTCAGTTCATTACAAAGTGACTCACTAGACATTTTTGTATAAATGACTGGAATGTTGATTACTGTGAGCTTGTTTTTTTAATGCATTAGAAGCACCTACTGGATTCAAACCCTGTGACACCAGTGACTTAAATAGTTCTTTTAAGTTGTGTTTTAAACCAAATTATCAAATACATTACATTGGGTTGTGACTCATCAAAGCTATTTAGAAAATAACAACATTTGCAAAAATAAATCTAAGCCTCATGCTGTTCATGAATTGTACCTTGAGTTCCACTCGATCTTCTGTTTGTGGGTGAGTTTGAGGAAGCCAGGGCTGATCCTGGATGACACCCAAGGGCTCACGCTGTGAAAGAGCCACTGGAAAGTGAAAAAACTCACCACAGAGATAAGCAGGATCAGCTGGCTGAAGGGGTCCATGGCCACCCGACCCCACTGCAGAACAGAGGACACTTAACGTGAAAAACACACATGTGCACAGACGGACACTTTGAGATCACACCATGGAGAACTCACATTTGCAGGAGTGAAGTAAAGTAAATGTTTAACAGCCATGCCCTCTGCCATTAGTGCAACAGCGCGCTAATTTATAGCACACGTCTGTCTCTGAAGCTCTCTCTGAAGCTATAGTAGCACCAGCTGGTTGATGGGTCCAATGTACCAGTCGGGCATGTTATTTAAAGTACATTGATATGGACAGGTGTGACGCAGGTGTTTGTTGACCATTCCTTCAGATCAAAATGTAACACATCCAGGTTGCTCAACTGTTCTGTCAGACAACGCGTGGCTTCTGTTCCCATAGAAAGCACTTTTTGTACTTACAGGGGTTCCAACCAAAAATGAAGATATTAATCACTTAAAGACTTCGTTTATCCTTTGAATGACTGACTTTGAATAAGTTCAAGAGGCAATAGTCAATGGTAGACAAGTCACTTTACTTGTTTTAAATGCATATTTACTCAGAACCAATCAACAGAGTAACTGTAGTAGAATGATGTGGATTGGCTGCATAATGCAGGCCTGTTTATTCTAAAATGTTGGTGTAAGATTACTCATTTTACAAAACAGTTTTTCCAGACCCTTGTATGTGCTCACAAAATTTCTTGATGATCTACTTTCATGACCTCTCGCCCATAAAAGCTAAAGAAACACACAAATCACACTGTAACCTAAGGCTACAAGTGAACAAAGAACGATTTGAGAAAAAAAACTCCACATCCTTAATATTATCCATGCACGGAAGACACTGACACACTTTTGAGAACGACGAAATTGGAGTTCTGTCGCTTTCAGTTCAAGTTTACTCGATTTGAGGTCATCCACATCAGAGAGTGCTGCCAATGCAAACTTCTAGCTTAGGGAGGTAGATGAACAAGCGCACAAGCACTCAGACTTTGCTGCAGGTTCTACTGTCATTTAACATGGCAGGCCTTCAACAGAAATGAAATGGTTATACCAGCAAATCTGCATATCAGTAAGAGATATTGTATATCAAATAAGCTTCACAGGAATTTGGTCATTCATTCCTTTAAGTAAGTAGCAAGCACAGCAAAGTGCCAAACAACAGGCCTACCAGTTCTAAATCACTTTAATGACACAAGGCATTCAACACAAACTCTGAAGAATAATACCATGTGCACTAAAGCATACTAAAGAGGTGCATGAAATAATTTGGAGATTGTTTTTTTAAGGTGATAAAGAATATAAGAGAAAACTGGGGATATTGTTGAACCAAATGGAAAGTCCCATATTGGTTAGTCTTGCATAACCTCTGGGACCTTCCTCAGGGAAGGTCTGGTGTGTTTGGCAGCTCTCCACCTCAACCAAACATCCAACTAATCCCACAAAAAAAAGCCAAAACCTGTGAGATCAGCACATCTCTTCAGGGGTGAGAAGTCCAGAAGCAAATGGCTAAATTTAGATTTCTGCATGTATAGCTACAGGCTGGCTACACGTGGACCAATCCAGCACTTAAAATGTGATATTCGGAGAGATAGTTTTAACTATACAATTAAAAAATGTAGCAACCTACTGGACCATCATTCCAAAATGTCATTTCTTATTCATGTATAGAGACCTTTTTGTGTTTAAATAGGTGAAATACTCAAGCAAAATTAAAGTGAAAACTTGAGTATTTTAAACAACTTATATTTTAGGACAATAAAAGAGGGATTTTTGCATTAGCATATGTAACAGAAAAAAAGGCAAAAAAAAAACCTTCATCCTAGAAAAGATTTTGTAGTCATTTTAATGGCAACATTGACCTTTGTAAGGAAATGCAAATAAACATCTCCGCCCACACAGGAGAAGGGCAGGGTTAAGTGTATTTAAAGTCCCTATTCTGGGAAATACAGGTTGTGAAGGCTAACCGACTAAAAAGGTCACAAAGCAACAAATAGCAACGTCTCTAGTGCAGCAGGAAGTGCAGTGGTTCTCAGAAGAACGTGTGATCACAAGCCATCTGCCGTGTGTGCGCATGCATCTCAGCTGTTAACTTGTCTTTCAGGACACAAACAGCCAGGCTTTCAGCGACAACTGATGTGTTTTTTTGGGTCTGACTTCAAGGCCTTCTTTGTAAGATGTAGATTCATATTTTGATGCTATGATTAAGAGCAACGCATGACATTGTGCAACCTTTTGATTGACAGAATGAGAGGGCAAAGCAAAGTGGTTAGAGCCGCAGTCCATGAATGGATTGCTTAATGAATGTTGTAAGAAAATTGAATGAGGAGTTCAAACTGGATTTACAGACTCTTGACATGGAGCACTATGTTTAACTAAAGATACACAATGTAGTTTTAACTGCATTTGGGAATTTTGTATAATGTACCTTTTAAATGCAATATCGACTCATTTTGGAAACAATGACAAGTCATTAAAGAAAAGAGGAGCAGGCAGTGTTGAAAAACAAACTCATAGATTACAGATACCAAATCAAGTTATTCTTAACAAAAAAAAAACTGATTTTGGGGTAAGAAACATATCCGAGTGGAATTTTTGAAGTGGAGAAATCTTCAACTCTAAAGATCGATAGAGACTTGTAGGCATGAAGATTGGGTATGCACCCAGATTTCATGGCTGTTCTAAATATATGAGATATTGTAAAATATGACAGATTCTTATCCTTTATAGTTTGTTGCTAATGTTATTGTTTGACTCACTGTTTGAAGCCCACTTGCATCTGTGACATTATTACTGTGTTGAAGTAGCCATTCGTTGAATGAAGTCAGATAGTCTATAAGTGCAGATACTTTAATAAAGTTTTATTATTAGATTTTGTTAGATTGGGCTCTATATTGAGCTCCTACATAATAATTATGATTTTGAAATCAAGAATAAAAACTTAGGAGGACTCCAAACAATTAATCGAAATAAAAATTAAATAAATTTGATTTTATAGTAAAAGTGCAATACGCAAAAAACCTGCGCATGTGTTATTTAGAGAATTCCTTAAATTATTTAGAGTAATTCCTTAAACTGTGATACAATTAAATACAACAGCTTATATTGCAAATTTCTCACTAAAACTCAATTAAATTAGTTTTAAAACACAATACATTTAAGGTGTTTATTAATTTCCAAGTTCAAGAGCATTGAGCAAGATGTTAACTGTAATGAGCACTAAAAATCAGAATAAAACACCTCTGAATAAGTTACCAATTGCCAAACATTTTTATCATTATGGAATATATCTGAGCTACATTTATTATCCATTGGGTTAATGATTTTCTTGTCGTTAAAACTAAAGAAGGGTTCCTTTATGTTAAGAGACCCTGGAACACACAGGTTAAGCCTAAATAAACATTCAAAACACTTCAGCCTTGGTTTATCCACAAAGTCAGTCATTAAGCTCAGGTGCTGCATTGAACCGCATTGCTTGTGTGACGTTTCCACATGAATAATTTCCTTAGATTTGCATTTTAATAACGATGTTTATCTAAATAAAGCTCTGACTTTCGTAAATAAACAGATGGCAGCTCGGTAAACCATGACGATAGACGGAAATCGACTCTTGTTCAACCAGCTCGCTTTCTTTTAGGCCATATCACGCCGCGACGCTAGATGAAATCACAACGTTTGTGTAATAAATATGTTATTATATTCACAGCTTACCTTTATCGCTCATCAATGGCGTTTGTTGGTTAGTTGTGCATGGTGCCTGAAAACAGTGGCTGCCTAAACCCGTGTTTTCCGTCAGTCAGGCGCGTGCATGAATCTCTCTCCAGCGCGATATGAAATACATGATTTCATATCAAACGCAGAAACCGGATGTTATAACAGCTTCAGTCTGCAGTCTGTGCCGGCTGTTACAAAATGCGTTTGTAGGAACATGTTGAGAAAGATGTTGGGCAAATGATGCTTTGATGACTATGCGTGTGTGAGAGGGATCCAATTTCGCCTTCACTCTTAAAGAGACACTCACACATGGAGCAGAAGGGGTTTGATTTGACACCGAGTCGATTCTTTTGAATCAGTTCACCTAATGATTTCTGTAGCGTGAGTGGCGTTCTAATCTACAGTATTTTTGCATATTTCATCAGTGGGTTCTTTAAGGTTATAAACTTTTAGTTTAAAAGAGAAATCACTGATCAGGTGTATTTTTTATTTAAAATTATTATTGTGGTCTTGTTCATTTACTTGGCATCTTTTGATTTCTGACTTAATTTTTATTACTTTGGCTGTAAAATGAAGTATGTTTACACGGGTCTTTTTTTCTTGTATAAAATATGCGTTTTGTTTGTTTTATTTAATTTCACATTGCCTTTATACTGTTCCGAGAATAGTGTGAACAAATCATTGATATTAGGGGTCTCAAACTTAATTCCAAGAGGGCTGCAGCTCTGCACATTTTTTGACACACCTGACTGAACTAATTCAGCTCCTCCCTTCTTTTTTGGAACTACTGGTTTGTCTCTTGAAACAAAGTTGGAACAAAAACCAGCTTCATCCCTCCATGATTTGAGTTTGAAACCCCTGATTTACATAGAGCTTGAATCACATAGAATTTCATCAATGAAAATAGAAATCAGTCCTTGAACGTTCATGAAACAAATTTAATCCACATTCTCACACATACTAAATAGATTTACGGTGTGACAATATAGGTCAATGTATATTTTTATTTAAAAAATCATATTATTTTAATACAATAACACAAGTAAATATAGCAAAAGTACTTTACAGTAAACTGACATTGCTAATTAGCATGACAACATAACTTATATTTAATTGTTTTAAATATTGCAACATTCATATTGAAAAGCAAGACATTTCTGTTGAAAAAATATCTTCTGCAAAGAGTTTGTGAAAGTCAAAATATTACTACTGTGTTTTAAATTTGATTTGATTTGATTTAGATTTTTTTATATGTTACACAATTTGCTTGCACAAACCATTTTTTAGTTTTCTTGTACTTTTCATGTATTTATTTGACAGTTTTTAAATGTATTAATTAATTGGTTTGTTTGTTTATGTGTACATGTTTTTGCTTGTCTGTTTGTCTTTTCATTAATTCATTAATTCATTCATTCACTCATTAATTTCCCCTGCATAGCTTTTTTGTCAAAACTAAATATAGCTGTCAAAACCCGACACCCCTGGTGTTTACCGCAAATGCAAAAACTAAAAATACAGGACACCATCCTGCCATTCAAAACTGAAATATCCATCCATCCATCTTCATGTCGGCTTTATTCCCTTTCGGGGTCGCCACAGCGGAATGAACCGCCAACTCTCTGGCATATGTTTTACGCGGCGGATGCCCTTCCCTGCCGCAACCCATCGCTGGGAAACATTCACACACACATTCACACTTTAACACTATGGGTAATTGTTCTTATTCAATTCACTTATTCCGCATGTCTTTGGACTTGTGGGGAAACCGGAGCACCGGAGAAAACCCACGCGATCACGGGGAGAACATGCAAACTCCACACAGAAATGCCACCTGCCCCAGCCGAGCCTAGAACCAGCGACCTTCTTGCTGTGAGACGACCGTGCTACCCACTGCGCCACCATGACGCTCAAAACTGAAATATTTTCAGGATATTTATTTAAATATTACAGTTATTAGTATTTGAATCGTTATATTTACCAGATCGAGTTTGCAATTTTAGTCCTCATTGTTTGCTAAAAGTAGGCAGCAAAGTCGTAACGCTGAGTTAGGATGCAAGCTTTGGGCTTCTGGGAGTTCTGATGTTTGTTTGTTTGCTTGTTTGTTTGAGTTCCTAAAAATTCTGAATCGAGAAGTCTGCATTTCAGTTAATAGTGAAATGCTTGGTGTCTGTGCCCCTGTGGCAGTTCTGAGTGCATCCCACTATTCACCCAGACATGAGCTGGAATCAGGAATAAGTAAAACCATCTCAAGCCTTGTGACTCTAACCAAAGTGCTTGTAATAATTAACTCTAACCTTGCAATTAAATATAGAGGTTGTTTGTTAATCCCAAGCTGTTCAACCTTATTCTAAAATAAAACTTTTGTCCAAACATGCAGAACATCAGTTCAACCCAAATTTTGCTAACTAGGCTACGCAAAGTCCACATAATGTTTACAGGACAAGCATGGGATCTTGAACTGGACTGCATGCACCACGCTTGTTGTCACACTTGGCAGAGTTCCACACAGGGTCAATAGTGTAGCCTGCGCTTCCAAAATAGAGCAAGTGCAGTACTAGTTGGTGTTCAGGCCTGTCTCATATTGACAGTGCATTTTCATCTTCACACCACCAGAGGCTGTCAGTCCTCTACATTATGAACAGGAAGCAGGCATTTCACAACTCTAAGTGAAGTCAACATCATAGAAAGCTTTCAAGCTATCTTCAGTGTACAATATATAATGTACAAATGCTAATTAATTGGGTTCAATAAGTTATTTGAATACTATTATATATTGGTTGCATTATTTCAGGAGCTGGGATTGAGGTATTATACAATCTGCTATACCATGTATTCATGTTTTAGACAACCTTATATAAGTTTTAGTACAAGCCTATTTAATAAAATAATAGTTATCAGTCAGGAGTTTCTTTGTTCTGTGTGACTGACCAAGCATCACAGGACAGGATTTGATCTCCCTAGCTTCTTCCTGAGGAAACAGAGAATGGACTATTTTAGCTAACGCAGAGCAACACAGGAACAGGGTGAGAGGCCTTTCTCTCCGAAGATTTAGCTACATTTTATTGTTTTGACATTTTTCTAAGCATTCATTCTTCAATGGATGTCTGCTTCAAATGAGAAGTTTCCCTTTCTCAAGCCTCAAACAAAAAAAAGAAAAGAAAAAGTTTCTTTGGGACCTTGGTGCAAGAGCATTTTTAGGTTTTCACTTTTAATTCCTTAGTGAGTAATGCTGGTACACTCAGTTCCTATAAATCTCTGCATGCGATGTTTGGATTTAGTTAAATGGCCTCATCATTAATAATAAGTCTCACATTGTTGTTCTTGACAGTTCATGGAGAACATGAGCCAGAGGTCAATCTACAGACTGGATAAAGACACACAGCAAAACTCTACACCATGCTGCCTGTATGAAATGGCTGAACTGGCGAAATACGAGCACATTCTGGGATAGCCAAATGTGAAATGCTCTGTTGGCCACTAGACATAAAATCAATCATGTTTTGAGAGATGCCTCAAGCTGTAGTTGACTCATTGATTGACACACAAAAGATGGAATTTTTCAAGATTAAAAAAAAATGTCTAAATGTCAATGTCTAAAATCCAAATTTTATTCTATGTCATTGAGATATTCTTGGCGACAAAATAAAAGTGTCTGAGGTTTCCCTTTTGACTGTTCCAAAGAGAGTAGCCCACAGTTTTTTTTATAATACATAAAACATAAAATACGTTTATTGATTTTTCCCAATTTAAAACATTGCAATTTTTTTTATGATATTGCTATGCTTAATTTAAGCAAGTTCTTGCCTAAATAATGATGTACGTAATTTGGGTGATGGCATTGGGGAAGTGGTGTGCTAGACCCCTGTCCATGGTAACATGATATTTTCAGTGAAATTCACTGTTTTGGAACACAGAAAGATTGCCTGTTCAGGAGGAGAAGATGTACAGAAAGTTGCAGCCGATCAAACCCAGCACTCAGAGAAAGCAATAGAGCGTGTGAGAGAGACAGGGAAAGATAGCAGTGGTTTCTGCGTTAATAACAAGGTTATATAACGTTCCAGAACTTTTTCATTACTTTAACCCGGTGAGGTCTGGCCTCTTCAAGTTGAATTCCTCTTCAACAAAACCATTCAAAATGGCTCTCATGCAACTGCCTAGACTCTGGCAAAGGGCCAGCCACTGGAAAAAGCTACAGTAGGAAGGTCTGTATTCCTTCCAGCTGATTCACTGCCAAAGAGAGCAGCGATTTCCTTGCTAACACTAGCTCTCAGATTTTGTTCACATGTGTGCTGCTCTTCCCTCTCGACGTGCGAGGACATTCCTCATCGTTTGTAGATTTATCTTGGAGCACTTTTACAGAAATTGAGACCATGTCACAATCCCCAGGCAATAAATCCTGGTGTTGTAAATCTAATGTTTAATGCATCTGCAAATATGCTTTCACATGTTTCCAGTGCATCACTTCTAGACTATACCGTATAACCATCTTGATAATATGCACAACAAAAAAAATCTATCTATTTTTGCACTGTAATAACCAACCCAGAAAGATAGTTTAAAGATAGTTTATTAGATGCATACTTTCTTTTCAAACACTTGGAAAAGTGTTATTTTTCGTCCCCGCGTGGCCAAGCCCAAACCATCTCAAAGGATGCATTAAATGACTGGTTTTAATGAATGGGCTTTACTTATTCGGTCTAACTGGTTGTTAAACAAAGGAAGTATTACTTATTGCTTTAAAAGTCAACTAAATATGACTCTGTCTTACTATGGTCAGCAGCTTATGTCATAAACATGGTGTCGAATGTATTGGTATTCAGAAAGGTTCTCATCTTATTTAATAAGTGCCTTTGTCTGATTGAGACATTCACATGATTTTTTTTAATCTGTTTAGATTACCAGGTAGCTATAAGAGTAACCCATCAAAAATCCACAGTTTTCCTCTCCACTGAGTAAAGATTCCTCCTTTACAAAGCCGAGTATCTGTGGAGTAAATGGCGATGACTTCAGGCCACTGGTTTTGAATTGCGGAGGCAAGGAGTCAATGCTGAAATCATCACTTGGAGATTGATAGACCCTGGAGTTGCCAGAGAATGTCAGCATTCTGCTAAAAAAACATTCACAGGCATGTGAAGATGGCTCGGATGTCTCAGACATATGTTTTGTGGGGAGAGAGATCCATTGTTCTTGGTAAATCTGTCTCCCAAACCTATAGTATTGAAGTAATAAAGTGCATTTAAAAGGATGACCCTGATGCCTTTCACAGAAAACTGGGTCAGTTCAAGTGCAGCTAATGGATTTATTGAAAAAGTACAACATTGTTTTTAAAGAGGTTTGCTGCTTTTGGTAGATCTCTCACTGATTTTCCCTACAGTAGGTCTGCTCTATGTACTGCGAGGACTGAATTTCACTGTGATCAGAAGTCAGAAATGCTTCAGGCGTGTTTCTGTGATAACCGATCCATCCTTGTTCCCCTCTGCTCAACTTGACCTGCTGCATGGAGCTTTGGCTGCAGGAACTCTACTGATTTACTAATGGACTGCAGATTCTATCCACGTCTCAGTTTCTCTACTTATTAATATTCCCATATGGAGGCATGAAAGCAGCTATTTTGTTCAGAGGACTTCTGGATATAGAAGTTAGATATATTTCATTTAAGATTTAAACATTGTAAAATCCATTATCCACCCCCCTTCTTATCAATCACTGTATCACAGAATTTAGTTTCTTCCTATTTTTCATTTGATAAAGTTTTTTTTACTCAAGTACAGAGTCAGATTTCAAATTTAGAGAAGAACTTTATTTCAATAAAAAAACTTGTTAAGTAAAAGTACACCTTTTAAATATTAATAAAAAACATACTACTTAATGACAGCAGAACGAATACATTTAATTCTCTACTTTCAAATCTCTGTTCATTATTTATTTAGAGTTTTTTTGTTAACTGTAAAAAGAAACTAAACTGGTTTAAACATTTAAACATTTATTTAAAGATATGAAACACTTTTGACAATACATTAATTATGAATAAATATAAAATGTTACATTTATTATAAATGTCTCACTCATTTTCTTTTTCTTTAAATGAAGAGCATGATTAACCCTTGTGTGGTGTCCGTATTATTGTTAGTCAGTATTTGCGAGTCTGGTGGACCCATTGATTTTTAATCCCAAACAAGACATTTTGTGTTGAAATACTTAAAAGATATTTACTTTAGACAGAAAACATGTGATTTAAACAACACATATACTTTATTTATTGTTTTTTAACCTTATTTCTTCACATTTAGAATTTAAACCATGTGTGGTGTTCTCATTATTGTTACTTTGGCAGGGTTGGTGGGTCTGCAAAATCCATTGCATTTTGGGCTTTAATTTAAAAATCATTCAATATCAATACTAAAATCTAAACTTGTATGTTTGTGTGTAATTTATGTTTGTGTGGGAAGCCAGAATAAAGGTAAAGAATCTACAATTTTTACACTTTTACATGCCCCGAACACCTTGTGTGTAATATAAATGTATAGGGGGGATACAATGTGTGGGGTCATAAAAAAAAATGTGTTCTGATAAACACTCACCTAAAGGATTATTAGGAACACCTGTCCAATTTCTCATTAATGCAATTATATAATCAACCAATCACATGGCAGTTGCTTCAATGCATTTAAGGGTGTGGTCCTGGTCAAGACAAACTCCTGAACTCCAAACTGAATGTCAGAATGGGGAAAGAAAGGCGCTTTAAGCAATTTTGAGCATGGCATGGTTGTTGGTGCCAGACGAGCTGGTCTGAGTATTTCACAATCAGCTCAGTTACTAGGATTTTCATGCATAACCATTTCTAGGGATAACAAAGAATGGTGTTAAAAGGGAAAAACATCCAGTGTGTGGCAGTCCTGTGGGCGAAAATGCCTTGTGGATGTTCAAGCTGATAGAAGAGCAACTTTGACTGAAGTAACCACTCGGTATGCAGCAAAGCATTTGTGAAGCCACAACACACACAACCTTGAGGTGGATGGGCTACGATAGCAGACCCCACCGGGTACCTCTCATCTCCACTAAAAATAGGAAAAAGAGGCTACAATTTGCACAAGCTCACCAAAATTGAACAGTTGATTGGAAAAATCTTGCGTGGTCTGATGAGTCTTGATTTCTGCTGAGACATTCAAATGGTAGAGTCAGAAATTGGCATAAACAGAATGAGAACATGTATTTATCATGCCTTGTTACCAATGTGCAGGCTGGTGGTGGTGTAATGACATGGGGATGTTTTCTTGGCACACTTTAGGCCCCTTAAGGCCAATTTCTGATCATGATGTTCATCCCTATATGAGCACCATGTACCCATCCTCTGATGGCTACGTCCAGCAGAATAATGCACCATGTCACAAAGCTCAAATCATTTCAAATTGGTATCTTGAACATGGCAATGAGTGCACTTTACTAAAATGGCCCCCACAGTCACCAGATCTCAACCCAATAGAGCATCTTTGGGATGTGGTGGAATGGGAGCTTCGTGCCCTGGATGTGCATCCCACAAATCTCCATCAACTGCAAGATGCTATCCTATCAATAAGAGCAAACATTTCTAAAGAATGCTTTCAGCACCTTGTTGAATCAATGCCATGTAGTATTATGGCAGTTCTGAAGGTGAAAGGGGATCAAACATCATATTCGTATGGTGTTCCTAATAATCCTTTAGGTGAGTGTATATTTTTCACAGAAAATTAGCCAAGGCCAGTGAATCTCGGTTACTAATAATAATTGTTTTTATAATTTTTCTTTTGATCAAAACTGAAAATGGGTCCCACAGACCCAAACACCATACAAGGGTAAAAAAAACCCTGCGTAAGATCTTGCATGAGGAAAAATTATCACTATCACATTGTATCCCAATGCTTTGACTTGGTGCTGATAACTGTGCATGGCTTCAGCCCTAGGCCCCTCAAGAACCACCAGGGTGGTAGCATTCAACTGCTGTAGCTCTGATAAAACTGCCTTCTGCCTATAAACGTTTTCTGTGGTTGCCGCGGTAACAGGCTTTTCAGACCTACTCTCTAATTGAGTCTTGCATTTCTGCTCTGGATTCCACAGCAAACACAAAGCACTGATTATACCAGAGTAACACATTCAAAATGGGTGGAGGCAGGACCTGAGTGAATGCCATTGCTTTCTCATGGATTCGATTGGTTGTTCAGTCCCTGTCCTGCAAGTGTGGTTGATCCTCCCTCATGCGGTCCCTCTTTACAACATAAGAGCAGATCAGCCAAGTTGAAGCTTCTAGATTGAACACTTTAATCAAGAGTTCAGCACTGGTTCACGCACAATCATTGTCAAGCTCTGCTGTCAGCTAACTGGAAACTTACACAAGGTCTAAACCAGCTGATCATCCCACGCACTCGATTGCCTGCAAAATATCCCCTTGCTTTTTTTCTTGAAATAAAACTATTTCTTTCTTTGGGGATTTGTACGGGTCTCACTTTCTTAAAACTCCATCTGCTCCACTTCTCCGCTCTTGGCGGTACATCATCAATCATCATCATCATAATAATAACAAAAGTTTAATTTATATAGTGCCTTTCCAGAGCTCAAATCCATGGAGCTGACGAAAAGGACAGGGAACCATATCAAAGTTATAAAGAGAGAAAAAAATGCCTTTTTGCACAAGGTCACTTTAAGCTAGAGAACTCTACTTATATCTATACTTGTATGTATGTAACAATAATATCCATTTACCATTATACTGACATTTTATTAATTATTTACAATGTAACTTAATTTTAAGTATCTTTTAGCTAATCTTTAGTTGTTTATGTTTATTAAAACTGTCACTTTTTTTCTTTTAGATTTGCACTTGGGCTTAGAGAGTGATTTTATTCATTATGTACCACCATGGAGTGAGAGTACTGCAATTTCTGAAAGCAATAGATAAGCCTGCAAATAGATAGATGTTTGCTTGGATGCAAACATGCTTTGGAAAAGAAAAACTGGCAAATTAAACATCATGTTTTATTTGCCACTCACCCAATGACTTTGACATTATTTTAATTTAGGTACCTCTAATTTTTCCATCCCACTAAACAAATAAACTAAGTAAAAAGCCACCCTCATCACATCTTTATGGCTTTTTATTGTTATTATTGTTACATACTTGTAACACTTGTTGACATGTGTCTGTGCTCAGTGGAATGCTTTTCTACTAGACTTTCTACTAGAAAATTGCAAAGGCCTCCGATCTTAAAAATAATGCATTTTTCTAAGCATTTCCAAAGCTTCTGTTCTTGCACTAGTCTGGAATGTACACTGTATCCATGATGTCACCCTTAGGTTATGAAGGGTAAAGGAGGCTTCAAATGGGCATAGCCAGTCATCGCCTTCATTGAAGAGCGTCACTACAAGGTTATCCAAAATGGGCAAAAAAGGACGTAAGGAGGAACCATTTTACTTTTACTCAAACAATTGACCAATTAAAATTCACCCCCTCAGAAGAGTTGTTATGAAGGGAACACTAACAATATAAATGTAAAAAGATCGAGCGAGAAGTAAAATGTGGTCTTTTTGGTTGTAAAATTTAATTCTTTTCCATTGATCTGTTGAAATCTGCTTACTTCTGACTCCAGCATCCAGAGCCCGGTCGAGGTACTGCAGTTCAATGCACATCCTTTTACACATCAGCAGGAGGTTGCCACTTTTGGTCTGGAACCTCTTTTCTAGACTAGACAAGTATACCTGCATATTGTTCCTCTAAAATTCATGACACAGCGTGAATTAGACAACTCAAAATATTTGCATCTTTCCTCATGAGAATTCTTTCAGATTGTTGTACTGAATCACTATGGAAACACAACAATCTGCTTCCACAAGTTACATGTTTCAGAACAAAATAAACTGCAACAAACTCTAACATATTATTAGCAGCCCACATAAATCCCAGTCTGATCGTGATTCAAGCCAAACCATCCTTAAACTGCTCCAGCTCTTATGAAATGTTCCGTTACCGACCCCGATCACATCAGTTAACCACTCAGTCATGTTTCGCTTGACATTAAGGCCATGACAACAAAAAAAGGTCAAGGCTCGAGGAACTTAATTTAATTCAGTGGCATGCTGCTGTTTCCAAGACCCTCCACAGGTTTTTGGTTGCAAATGTCCAATTTTAGTTGAACATGAATTATTTTTCAGTTTTATTTAGCTATTGTGCTCTCAAAATTATCAATTGCTCATCTGATAACATCAGAATTTGACTAAGAACTAAATTGCTTTGGCAGTTTTCAGTATTTTGTTTTGAATAAATTAAAGTGTTAACGCAACCAGAACTGCAGAACCAAGATGGCCATTTTTAGCACATATTATTTGTTTAAAATCTGAATTTGTAGAAAGAAAATGTTATTATTTTAAGCTAGAACTGTTGCATGAACTCTGGCTTGCTCTAGTTACTGCTTTCACCATTTAGTAAAATTATACAAGCGCTTCCAGAAACTTTGGGTTTTGATAATTAGAGCAGCTTCCAAACGCCTCTTGAGGGAAGCCTCAAAAACACAAGATTTATGGCTGCGCTGGGATATTTGGGCAGAGCCTGTGCACATCTGAAACCATTTGCCACTTCAATTGACCCTCATGAAAGACAACAGACCAAAGGAGCAAACAAAAATTGGGGCGTCGCAGAAACCTCACCTCGGTGACTATTAAAAGTGGGAAACAGGAAAAAGTATATTCAAAAATTGAAACAAACTTAATAGGAGTAAGATAAAACTGAGATGAAATCACCAAATGAATAAAGAACAAAAGACATTCTTTTTGAACATAGAATTTAATCATAAAAGAACCAAATAATAGACTGTTTATAATGAAAAGCAGGGCAATAAATACAAAAGAATGTTTTTTTTTCAGATAATATGGCACAAAAACAAAGCAATAAAGGAATGATTGGGTTATCAAGTCAGCTAATATTTGAAGCTTACAACACTTCCAGAGATTGAATTTCAAAGTGGAATGGTTCATCAAAAGTAGTTTTTGGTCTATAGTAACTCTCTTTTTATAGTTTTGTCCACAATTCATTAAAAGAAACAATATAAAAGATACATTTTAAAAATGTTTAAGGCACAGATCACAAACAATCTCCTCATATACTTTTACATAATCCATTTTAAACCTTCATCTAAATAGCTACATTACCAGTAAAAAAAAAATGGATCACAAAAATATTATTAATCCCAAGAAAACACAACTTAAACTCTGAATGGAATGTATAGGAAACAAATAGGATTTTTAAACTTCTGAATGAGTTTGGTGGAAATAGTAGTGTGTTTAATCTTTTTTTAACATTTAAAAACATTTCTGAAAATGTATATCCTGCCAGACCATGGCATTCTAGCAGTTTATTTCTCAATATATCATGACATTTCTTTCTATGTTCAAAGTATATCTCCCAAATGATTGACTCTTCCTCTATACCCTAAGCTCAAGTAGTTCTCCTAAGCACACAGAATCCAGCGCCTCTACTGCAGTCAAAACCACTGCAGACCTCCCGTTTCTGATGTCATTATCCTGATGTAGAATGACGTTAACAAAAGCGATTGCAAATAAAAGATGAGAAATATACATTTTTGTGTGAACCTTCCTTTTAATATGTAGTGATACAAAAATTATTGCAGTGAAATTTCCTCCCACACAGAACTCCTATTAGATTCCCCCATAAAGCTGACTTTGAAATTGAACAAACTGCATATCTGTAATCCGAAACTCCCAACTGTGCTGATTTCTAATGCTGCATCTAATCAATCAAATTTCACTGAGGGATGGAAAATGTGTCTACACTTAGGACAACAGTTTTGGGAAATCTCACCACTTGCAATGGCTTCCCCAAACATGCTCCGGGGTCAAGGTCCTTGCACACCAAAGCCCAAAATGTTGGTGTTTTTTCACATTAGCTCTCCTCAAGCTTTGGCAAGCACTGAAAACTTACCTAGGCATCAGCAAAATCATGTGGCTGTCAACTTTTTATAAAGGTAAATGCAGTTGCAAACTTCAAACTTAACAACAAATTAAGATAAATAGCAAAACATTACATATTCTCCCAAAATTCAAACAAAAAAGGAAGAGTTGCCAACTTTATGATAGAGCTGTTTCAAAAAAAAGGAGCCTGATTTTTTACTTCTGCACTAAGCAACATTTATGCCACTTTCAACGGATAATTTTTTTAACAGTACGTTAACAGTAACAGTTTACGAGGCTTTACCAGCATAACTGTTTGAATTAGGCTGAGTGAGCAGAGTAGAGTCAAAGGGATACTTTGTTGTCATTGGGGGGGAAAAAAGTGTGACCAGACATCCTGTTGATCGCAGATTGGTCAATCCCTGAGTGCATTGATTGGCCAGAAACAAATGTAACAAACAAGGGTCAGTGAACTGCATTTCGGTGAGCAGGTTCTCATTCACTCCCATGCAAAAAATTACCAGCTTTGGAGTTGAAAACTTCATGTTGACCCCTGACTCCATTAGGTTTGTTGATTCAGATTACTAGTTTTGACTTCACGAACACTTTGAGGAACATGCATTTTTTTTTTCTTGTTTGTTCAAAATATATTACAATTTAAACCAACATCCAATCAGACTGTGTTGGAGTTGAAGCTCTTCAACATCATATTGCAACATTTCTTTAAGTAAGCTTTGATTACATTTGTCGGGATAGCATTTGTAGTGCTGACACTGGATATACAGGCTCTGCTCACACGAAAAACCATCATAAACCTTAAGGTAGTTATAATTTTGAGATATACACGTTAAACTGAGTTATATCAATGTGAAGCTTACACATCATGCTTCCTCGCACTGGTTACCTGTTGTGAAAGCGTTTTTGAATATTTTAAATTCAGGCACCGTTTGATTTCAATCAAATCTTACTCATCACAATCAACAAGAAACCTTGGATCTTCTGGAAAACTTGGTGGTGCTATGCTCAAGGCTGAAACTAAGAGTGATGGGACTTTTCAGAGGTTGCCTCTCGGCTCTGTAACTCATTGCAGCTTGATCTATGCCTGGCTCCCAAAAAAACTGCTTTTAAAACTAAACTGGAAGCTTACGTGTGCTCCCAGGCTTTAATATTGTGTGGCTCTTCAAAAACATTTCAAACAAGAAAAAATGTTGTGTACATTAATGTACGCATAAGATTAATGTGTATTGAGCATTTGAACTGTTCAGCACTTTGGGCAGCTTGCTCAAAAATATCTTACCCAATTACATTAGTTACAAGTAGCTTTGATGCAGAAGTATAAACCAGGCTTTTATTGCTTTGGAACTAACATTTTGATGCTGACACTTGAGCATGAAAAAGTGAGCAAGACGCATCTTTTTATAAAACAAGCCCGATTTTGGATTTAAGGGTATGCATCTATGGTGTCTGAATGCTCAACACACCTCTCAAAAGGCAGAAAATTGGGAGACGCATGCCGTGAGGTCGCACTGTGAAAATTTCTATGTCGGTATGCAAAGACCTTAGTGGTGAGAGGCAAAAGGCACAGAATGCTCTGCTGATATACATCATAATAATACTGCCTTGACTAAAAGCCCCGCAGCGTTCTCTAGTAGTCGATGCCTTGGTCATTATAGTGGCCCCTGTACTCATCATGGTATTCACCCTGGTACTCCTCCTCAGGGTACTCTGCCTGATAGTCACTGTCGCTGATTTCCGATCCATTCGTCCCAGTTCCCTGGCTCCCGTTGGCATGACTCATGGCCTCTGTAGGGGTGGCGCAATACTTGGGATCGTAGACCTGGCGTCCCAACCCGTACACGCTCATGCCTTTTTGAGAGGCCACCTTATTGGTTCCCATTTGCAATGAAATTGTGGAGTTGTCAACAGGTTGCAGAGCTACCTTCTGATCGAAGATATCCCTTCTGGTGCCAGGAGCAGACATTCCTGCCTGAAGAGAGAAATTGAGAAGATTAATTAAGGAGAAGGTTATTTTTTGTATGGTAAAAATTTATCTTTGGCTGTACCTGGCTGGCTCCTTTATTGGTGCCCATTTGCAGGCTTATGGTGGTCTGGTCATAGGGCTTCTCTGTTTGTGTCTTTGGGTCATAAAGGTGCCTTCTAGTACCGTAGGCAGTCATTCCAGCCTGACTTGCACATTTGTTGGTTCCCATCTGAAAATCACATTTAAATTAGTAGAACAGGGATCCCCAACTCTCTCCACTTTTGTCATATTTGCAATATATTGTGAATAGGTGAGAAGCATTAAGAGTTTGTTAGAAGATGTTTTTTATTAGGATTTTTATTTATCAACAGTACTAACGTTCTAATCTACTGTATAGTATAGTTGGTTGTGTATGTTAATATCAAAAACTAACTTCCTCTTTAATTAATTTGTTTTTATTTACTGAGCGAAACAACTCGCCGAACGACGGTGACGTAAAGATTTGCTATTCGGGAAGTGCACTTTTCTTCCTATAACTTGTTTTAGTTACATTTTTTTTTACATGTTTTGTGGGGCACCAGTGCTAATAATCATTATTTTGATTCAATTTTGCGGTCAAAAAAAGAAAAAGAAATATACTCTTTTATTCCTAATGTACCACCTAATTATCTAATGATGAAAAAAAAAAGAGAGATCGGATTAGAAAACACTGGGATTGATAAATATTACATTTCAAATGATCAGGATCCAATTGAGAGCAAAAAAACTTGAACGGGACAACCCTAGTTTGTATTTAATGTTATTTGACAACAAAACAAGTTGTCCCTTCATATACATTTTACTTTAATTCTCAATCAGTTTGAGCAGTTATACTCCATAAAACAAACGTACATTTTTAATAAGTTTTAATGTTTTATTCAATGTACGCATTGTGTGAATCGATGCTGCATTTACAATGAACAATCCTTGGTCTTTGACTATTGTGACCTTGACTGGCCACCTAGCCTGGGGTTCTTCCATGCACTTACTCTGGGATTAATCCTAAACAAAGGATTCTTTCATTTAAAAAATCTTCAAAGAGCTAAAACTCTCATCATATTCCCATTTAAAAATCATGCTGGTCATCCAGAATCGTAAAACCTATTAAAGGAAAAGTGCCTCTAACCTGAAGTCCGATGACACACTGGCCTGCCTTCATCTTCTCATCGTTAAAATGTCTCTGTTGCTTGTCTGCATATTTCACACCGATGTCAATATTTGTCTCCATCCCTTTGGTCTTGGCCTGCAAGGGAAATCAAGAAGGCAAAGTCCTTAAAGAATATTCATAAGATGATGCTTTGGTAGAATTTAAGAACTCAAACGTACCATGCTAGCCAAGGCAAGAAGTGTGGTCTGCACTTGTGTCATGTTCCCGTTTTCGAAGAGGTCATTTGCTTCAAAGATATCGTTGGGCTTTAAGCCATAGGCGAGAATGGATTTAATGAAATTACCAAGGTTCTCTAACTAAGGAAAAAATAGGGTTAGGGTACTTTAAAATTTTAATGATGTTGAAAAGAATGAGAGAGTTGAGGTCACCACACACCTATGTGTTTAGTCAGTGCGAAATGATGCATGTATTCATGCCTCAAGCCCGAAATAATAACCGTACATGGCAGCGCACACATCTGGCCGTCAGATCAGCTAAATCTCTTGGTTTGTCGCAGTGCGTCATCTTATGGTCAAAAAAATTAAAGGTGGCTCTTTTGAACATGTGTTCAAAGACATAAAAGAGAAATTGAGTGGCACTCGATACATACTCGTGTCGACTCATGAAAGTAAATAGAGCAGAGAAAGTTTACAGAAGAGGATGGATAGTGAAAACTTTGTCATGTCGTGTCCGTGTGTCCAGAATTGTTTGATTAGTCCCATAAAGACTACATAACCACAGACATAAGGAAGGAAATATGACGTGGCATATTACTGCCTTGAACTTTGGTGTGTCACTGTACTTCCCCTGAGATCCATTCAAGAGCATCATTGCATCCAAAGAGGTGTGACAATCCCCTGCACAGAAGCCAGATCGGAATTTACGTTCGCATAGGTGTGTGGAGACCTTTAGCAATGATAACGTGATCCAACAAAACAATGATAACAATACCTTGTGCCAATTTAATTGTGAATTGTTTATTTTCCTAATAGATCCTGGCTGAAGCTTGTTTATCAATCTGAAAGGATAAAAACACAAATATTTGAGACTTGACCTTTAATCAAAGCACAAGCAGTCTACACTTTTACAGATAGAATAATGTGAAGGAGGCCGGCAAGTTTAAACTGGTTTCAGCAGCTTTTAGTTTCCAGCTGGGAAGCATTGCCCACATGACTCGGCTGTGTGTTTATGTTTACCAACTCACTCGCACAGTATGACGCCATCCTTGAGTCCTTTCTGAAAGCTGTCTCCGATTGGCATACCAGTCACCTCCTCAATCCAAAAACGAAGCTCCTCTTCCTTCTGTAGATCATATTTCTGTGCAATCTGCGAAAAAAAAACCAAAAAAACAATTGACGAGTCAGCTGATAATCATGAGTCAAACCAGCTCTTCAAGATCATAATTACAGTATGTGTCTTGAAAAAAATTCTCTATAGATACTAATTTAGATTTCGGTTTTGACTTCAAAACACCAAACTGGAGAACAGGCCACTTCCTTTGAAAACAAGCATCGGAGCTAACGGGAAACCATCAAAGGCAGGTTAATTAAGTGTAAAACGCTTCTCTCGCTTTCTTCTTTCTGAGATGTTTTGCCAATAAAGCATGTGATTTAACGCACTCATGCAATTCTTCCAGCAACAGAGCACAGATCCCACAAAGAATCCCAGCATGATTCTACTCGGACAGTTTCTCTCTCTCAGGACTGTAAATAGCACAGCTGGCATGTACACGAAGAAAATCACCATAGAAATAACATACATGAGTAAGAAACATCAGATGTTGATCTGACCAAAAAGTGGTGAATACTTGGTTCAAATTTTGGTTGACAAGTCCCAATGTAATTGCATTAAGTATTATTTCTTAAGCATAATTGTAGGGAGTAAATGCATCCAGATGTTCAAATCTTAACACATGCTCCCAGAAACCAAATAGCACAACTTTCACTTAGCTATAAATAACCATAGCATCCAGTCTGACTTCGTGACACACATCGTAGAAACAGCTTGCAGGATATGGCCTTAATCAGTTTTCAGCCAGATGCTCAGGGTCAGGCTGTATAAAGACAAAGCTAAATGGGACTATGAAGACAGATCACAAGAATCTGAAACAAAGAGGCACAGGAAGAAAAGGGTGGAGAAGACTTTTCACAGCAGTAGGCGGCAGACAGAGGCTCCTAGAGATGTCTCATCCCAGACAAAGCATGATAAGAGCTTTCCTCATGACCTCCAAGAAAGTGCTGGCAATCTCACTGTATTTACAGCACAAACACTGCTCGGAGTTGCTCATGGTTTTAAAGACTCTTGAGGTGAACCAGGCAGATTTCTAAAAGGTTCACATTAAGGTCATTCTTCCACTATTTTCATCACATCCATCTGTTTTAACATTCTGATTCAGAGAACTCTTGTAAAAGAAGTCTTTCAAATGAACCTCCGCTTCATTTACCACAACCCATGTTACATATCGCATTTTCTCCAATGTCAGATATTGGGTCATACAGAAATGTAATGAAACTGTGGCATTTTGTACCAGGAAGAAGTACACTGGTTATCTGTGTTTTCAAAATGCGTTCCATTCCAATAAAGTGTTTTGTTAGTGAAGGCAAATGCGGAATACATAGTCACTCACTGACATTCACTGCCTTTTTTTCTAATAAGGGTGTGTATTTTATCATATCTTTCTATTCTGGGCATCTTTGGCGACTGGTTTACAACCATCTTTTGTGTTCAACATGAAAAAAACTAAGATTAAAAACCAATCAAAGGGGTGTTCCTTTGGTAAACTATCCATTAGATTTCATATTTGCATCAAACAAAATACATTTATAAATATTATACTGGCTAATACTTTTGAGTAAGAACAGAATTATAGATCTAGTTTGGCCTAATTTGAGGGCAATATAGAGTCCCCAGAAAAAAAAGAGCACCTGTAAAAGTCCCATTCACAGAAGAGGAGAACATGAACTCCCCCAGAGAGAGCTCCCTCTGTCCTCTTTATTAGTTTTGAATATCAGTCCTAACATTTAAACCTCCCCTCATCTTAATTTTGATTGGCTAAAAGTTAGTTTTGTTTCCCGATATCTCCGCCCAGACCAGCACTTTGAAAAATACCTCACCACACAATTGAAGCTTAACTACTTTTTGTCTTTATACAGTCACTATTTTCACAAGATTTTGTCAAGTTACAATAAAATGTTGAATATGAAAGCTACTATTACTACATAGAAAATGGGCCTGGATTGTTATCTACAACATTGTAAATATAACATTGTTGTAAAATATACTCTGCTCTCATAACCAATATACTTCCTAGGTCTAAACATTGTTGAAATCACTTTACAGTACTGTACAAGCATTATGTTTTTACTGAGCATAATGATTACAGCTTCAACATTTTAAAATACTTATGCAATTGAATTGTTTTTAATTGAACAATTTACTGCAACAAACAACAACGTATCCTGAACGATTAGTGTTTATGGGGGTGGAGGAAACCCATACAAATAACGTCCTAGCTTCACTCAGAAAGTCTCCCAGCTGGAATACCCTCAAACTTCAAACAACTGCATCACACTGCTATTTATGTTCCCTGCATAACTTGTATACATGTTGCCTGAAATGGCAAACTTTTTATCCTAAATTCTTGAAAAGGAGTTACAACAAAAAAAAGGAAACGGAAAAACCCAACAGAACACAGTTCCTCCATACAATACATTTTACAGAAGAAACTTTCTCATCCACACCTTTCTGCCAAAGGTTTCTAAAAAGTATTTTGGGCTTTGTTTACCTCCATACAAAATCATTGAGCAAGTTTAAGATGGAGTAAACCTCCCTTATCAGGGGGAGGCTGGGAGTCAGTGAGAACAAGTGAAATATAGTGTGTGGGAGACTGGGAGTACTCTTGTACAATTTGAAGTCACTCAACAACACACCCCCATCCCGGCATTGTCTCCATCTTTAACCAATCCTTAAATAGTTACACTACACAATAAAAACTTCCAGATGAAGATAGAGACAAATGACCTTATTTAAGCCATTGCAGGTGTAATGAACATGAATTAGAAAATAAATTATGCAGAAGAACTAAAATATTAGGCAGCCATGTGTTTGTCCTCTTTTTCATTCCAGTTTACTGGGAAATCAGCCAGTGGTTTAAAAAAGGAGGAAACTTATGAAAAAGTGACCCTTGATTGAGACGTCAGAGACTTTTTAGTAGAAAGTTCTCGAAGTTTTGTGTTCTTATCCCATTGGAGAACCAACATCAGTCTTTCCACACCAGCTTATATTTCTGATAGCTCACTCATGAAAACAGAAAAAGCAGGCAAACATCAGATAGAAAAAAAAGCTGCAGTGTGAAAGGACTTTAAATCCGGGGCGATCAATTCTACAAACAGTCCTTTCAGAGTCAATAAATCAGTGACGATGGTGACCTTGAGTCTTCATCAAAAATCCACAAAAACGGTGAAATACAAAGTGCATCCATAAGAGAACTTTGTAAACTAGACATATAACTTCACATGTGAACAGCTGGTCATCCAGCATTAGTTCAAATTTAATCGTGTGCAGTGAAAATAACCAGCAAGAAACTTTTACTCCACAGAAGCTCAGAAATCCACTTGTTTTACAGGTCTGAATTTATATCTACCATTGGACTCGATGAACCTGTGTAAGCGTTTTTAAAAAGTCTGCAGTCTGAATGTGGATCTGAAATCACTGCTGGAATACCAGTTAGAATGTAACAAGAGAACAACTACCTGCTCTTATATGATGTTTCACCAGCCACTTTCTTATAATATAATATGATAAAATTGTTCTGATATGTGACTAGGTGACCTGTTAAAAGTCAGATTTCCTAAACTCAGCCACCAGATTTAACCAGCACATCACATTACCAGAGCTCCACTGGATATGGGTTAATGTCCTAATTCAGTTTAAAAACATTGACTTAGAGCTTGTCTAAAAAATACTTCATTCCAAAATCTATAAAATCCTTCAATACATTTTGACAATCTTTTAAATAAACTTTTTGTGTGTGTGTTTACAGTGTTATAAGATCCAGCTGAACAATGATTGTGAAACAATAGTCTCAGGAAAAGCCACTTTCCTGTTCTTCCTAAAATGGCAACATAGGGTTAACAACCATTGCTACACTTCACAGAGCTTTCACATTGCTGATCAGCACATTTTGGGAATGTAACTGCCCCAGCTGTCACGGTACTACAGTAAAAGCATTTTCCCGCAGAGGATTTGGATGGAATGTGGGGTTAAGGGAGACAGATCAAAGAACCTGGTCTGGATTTACCCAAAAATCACCATGACCTTCCCATTCTGACCCTTTCAGCATGTCAGGACCAAAGATAAAAGACTGACAGCAGCATTGGCACATTTCCAAAACTGCTAAATGGACATGAATGCTAATTCATGATGCAGAGATTGGTGCAGAAAGAGACGACCGTGAGACCTTATTACAGTCTGAAACATGTTCCCAGGCCTGAGAGGATCAAGGTGTCTGTTGAATCGCACCCAAACAGTTTAGGGGGAATTCCTGCATATTTAAACTTTGTGTTCACAGTTCTGACAGTGGAAAGGTTTTTGAGCCAATGTACAGCGCAAAGACTTCCTTTTTAATTTGCATAGGCACTTTAAAAAGAGTGCAGCGCTGGTTCAAACAATCTTTTGAGAGAAAATAAGATAAATCACTGTATGTTTTCAACAAAAAAAAATGAGTATTTCAAAAGTCAAAATTTTTAAGCAGTTTTCAGCACTTATTGAAACAACCTAAAGTTTGCGGGACAAAAAAAGCACAAAAATGATTATTAGCTTAAACTGTTGTCCAAGGTAACCTTTACCATGACATCTTTATGGTACAATTTACTCAATTACTTGATTGATTAATATCATTTTACTCAGAATAGTGTATCTTTTAATCAATGTCTAAACTAATTTTAGTATGTAAGAAACAACCTACCTACAGGAAAGACTCAGAGAGCGCCAATTGCTGACATTTGATTAGTTTGTTTATGTATAATGCCTATCCAAGATGTTTTTAAGAAATTAATTTTTTTTAAGTTGTAAGAAATGGTTAGAAATTTCGCAGAGGTGTCAGCTCGAGGTTACGTAAGCACGCAGACTTCACCGAGGGCAATTCATCTAGTTGACGTAGAAGTATGAATCAGGCTTAAGACTCAGAGCCCTCTCTTGGACTGCTCCGAGTATGCTAGACCCCGCCAAGTATGCTTGCGCATCCATGGCTAATTCCTTGAGGGCGCAAACAGTAGCAAAACAGTTACATTCTTATGATGATCAGAAATTAAGAAAAAAGGACACAATCAACAAACTACATCTAAAATCCCAACACAAATCTCTACATAAATAACAAGATTCTAGTCAATATTTCAGCAACCTTTCCATTGATTATGCTCTGGAAAACCCTCACATATTTTACGGGGTGTGAAATGCTCCAAGAGTTTTCATGCGTAAGCAGTACAGTATGGGGAAAATCAAACAACTGATACGATTAATATAACTTACCACGAGTGTTCACTATAGAAGAGGATGCATAATTTGACATCTCTTCCTGATTTAAATCTAACAAGCAGAAACAATATAATCATTGTTTTGTATTTGCCTAGAAGACGATGCTCTGACGACAACCACATTATAGGTAACCTTTTATGTCTACCCTTACATAACCAGAGAGGCACACTGATTTGATTGCAAATGCATTCTTTCCCATTATTTCATTTATAGGCTTTATTTTAAGAACTGATTTCATTAAACAAGGTGGTGGGAGTCATTGACTTTCACGGATAACATTTCTAAGTCTCACTGTGAGCCTTGAACTGCCAGCACAAAAAAAAGATTGCCAACAACTCCATTCTGAGCAACACTTGGTGCAGATGAAAGTTAAAGAACGGGACAAACAAGTCTCTGAAAGCACATGACACACTCTGTTAAAGGTTCGGGGCAAGCACGAAGAATGACATTACAGAGAGAACTTCCTGAACTAAGTTGTATCAACCGTGTTGCTTAAAATTGTACCATGTGTATATGATATTATACAAAGTGGAAAAATAAAACAATTTTAAAAACAAACATATTTTGAGGATCTATGACTAAAGACAGATGTGTATTGATGTAGATGTTTAACCACAAATACATTGATTTATAAGGGTTCACATTTCACTATTTATAAATCTTACAAATTAAGGTTTTAAAATCAAGAGCGTTTTATAGATTCCATATGGATTCAGTGATGACCATTGAAATAATAAAAAAACACGCACTTAGACAAAAACTGCCTGTCCAGCTTTTGACAGTTCCGGTTGATTGGCAAGAAGTTTGTTTTTATTCTGAAAGACCCAGATTCACAGATGGCTGCTATTATTTTTACATTTAACCACAACATCAAAAGAGTTTAATTTCTGCTAATACAAAAGTTTTTCAGATGCTATTGCAAAAAAAGTTCTGAATGTTAACTGTAAAGTAAGGCAATGTGTTTGTGATTCTCACGGCTGTTTTTACAAATGCAATGAACCACAAAATAAAGCTCAAAAATTTACTTTAAAAGGGATTATATGGTTATGAGAAAAGCAAAGTACACTGTAGTGCAGCCTCCCAATGTCCAGCAGAGCAAAATGGAAAATAACGCCAAGATTAAGAGGGGAAACTGTGTAATGGAAAAAGATCTTTGAACTACACTACATTCCATGAGAGAGCAGACAGGATAGGGTTGCAATTTAAGAGCAGAACCCAAAAAAAAGGCAAACTCTGTCATCGCTCGAGCACTCACCAAAGGCTTAAATATCTTTCTAAACCGGTAGGACTGAATTTCTTCAGGGGAACTCAAAGTACAGATTTTGGCAACACTATACAGTTTCACAAAAATGTGTGATGACCTGGCTGTCAGCTATGAAATGACGAGAAGTTCTAATGAATGTTTAATGTAGCAATATCCTCATAACCTCAACCATTCACCCAAGTGTTTGCTGCTACACATTAATGAGGAAAACCAAGACTCATGAATGAATCATTCTATGACAGTCCATGATATGCTAATTCAAACAGTTTTCGAAGCATTAAGAACAAAGTATGAAAGCAGTGCTTGTGGTGTGAGTAATCATCAGCTTAACTATACTCATATGGAGTCTTTTTAAGGACTAAACATTTCGCCGTTCAATTCAAATCAATGGTTTTACTCTAGTCTGTATCCAGCATTTTTACCATTGTTTTGGTAAAACAAAGAGATAGAGGTTTGGAACAACATGGGGGTGAATAAACAGAAGAAACATCTTTCCTGTGAGAAACATTCTAGATAGTCCAAAGCCTATAGTCAAACTCTCGTGAACCGTGATTACACACTAAACAGCTGTTCCTGCTCTTTTATCACATTTGAGGAATTCTTAAAATTCCAATGCAAAATCTTTACTTCCGAAAATAGTCAGATCAAAGGCAGAAAATCTCCTTTCTTAGGAACACCACTATAAGCCTTACTACTTGAGTTTTAAATAACTGAAGTCACAAATGAGTTTGAATACTGATGATGTCATGCTTAAATGCTGGTGGTGGTGGGTGGAGGAAAGGATGGTCTTTATATTGATTTTTTGACTTCATGGAGTTTGTTACTTTCTAAACACTGAACTAGCATTGAGAAGGAAATTACCAATTATCCAAAATGTACCCCTAAATTCCCTCTCTCCTTTATAATGGTGCTAATGAGTTTGCCCAGGCTACAGTAAAATGTATGAAATAAAAAATTATAGATTGCCATGAAAAAGTAAAAAAAAAAAAATTTTTTTTCTTTTCGCCAACGGCTAGCAATGAGTTATTTAAGTTCATCTTGATCCAAACCATTTGGTTTCAAAATAAAAAAGCAACACATTTTATAAAAGGTTTTGTATAATGAACAAAAATTTTAGGTTAGTTAAACTATCTTTTACACCAGATTAACATGTTACTTAGCTTTGTATCAAATATAGCATAACAACTATACTCCAAAAAACGTAAAAGAAAAACGTGTAAAAAGAAAAACGTAAAATATTTTTTTTCCTTATTTACAGTATTTAGCCACTTTATTGAAAGCATTAATGACCTACTTAAGTTAACATGCCCTCAAGAAAAAAAATCTAAACAAAGAGCAAACATTGAGTTTACCTTGTTTTTGACCTCCGCAGATAATCCGTAGGCTGGTCCCTTGTTGAACTGAGTCATGATTCACTTTTTAGGTTTTCTTCTGGAGTCACTAGACAAGCCGAAAGAGAAAGAGTGAATAAAAGTTCCTAAAGTCGTAGTAGAATCACAGAAGAGATGCCTCGTTGCTCCGCGTGCATGAATAATCCGCGCTCGCTGGGACTTTACACAAGAGACTGTTGCTGCAACAACTTCTGGCTTCTATCGTGGATGAGAGGAACCACGTGACTAACCACCAATTAGAAAACTCGGTTTTGCATATTAAACGTCCTATTGTTTCGCGCTCTCTTCTGGGCGCGCAGCTATAAATCACCTGGCACAACTACAGTAGAAGTTTCAGCTAACTGGAAATCTGAGAGTTCTCAACAATAATTTGTGGGTTTTTCAAAATGTTCAGAAGTTAAATAATAAAACAAAACAAAAAAAAATGGATAGAAAGTGTTTAAAAATAATTTCAAAAGCATTTCGCTAAAAAACATAGTTAGATTTTAATTTCTTTGATGAAAGAAAAATATATAAGAATTTCAGTTATAACGTATACTATTTAATATGTATTTCCATAATGCAATTAAAGCCATTGTTTATCAATAAAAGTGTAATACACTACACGATTAAACATCAAGATCTTTTAGCATAAATCACAACTAATTTAAAATTTAGCAAAATAGCTTTCATACTTTCAAAAAATCAATCGTCCTGTATTACTAAAAAGTAATCAACAAAGAGCTGGCGAAATACATTAAAACCCAACAACACAGTCTTCTTCTTCGTTCGGCTGTACCCAACAACACAGTGATTAATTGAAAAGCACAAACATGATGAAAAGGAAGGTAAAAAAATCCCGAAATGTTTTGCTATTAAAACTTAAGACCGTGCTTCTCACATTCAAGCAGATGACGTCTAGAATATCAGAATACTAACTGAGCTTCCTCTAAAAAAAAAAAAAAAACCATATAATGCAGAATTTGAAACAGATACTGATTATTAGACCTAAACGCCACGGATTGAGATGCACAAAAAAACAACAGTTCCTTTAAACAGGAAACATTTTACAGCCAATCTGGAAAAACAATCAGATTTTTCTTATTCAGAGGACTTGAGTAACAGTTGTTGTCCACTTTTCAGTAAACAAAGCTCTTGTTTTATTATTGTATATTTGAGTCTGGTTTGGCAAAGATTTCACGAAAATCTTTTAAATGATCAAAAAGAAAACGATACAATGGAGTTATTACACACTATATTTCATTTGAAGCTGCTCTTTACTGGGTATTTAAAAAGTCTTTTGTCATAATTAACATGCCTTTCTGGGATTTGTGTTTGTGTGCATAACCTCACATACCTGCAGGAGATGTCTGAAATGATCACCCTTTCAGCTATTGAGAATCATCACAACTGACTGGGTTACCTGAACGAACTTGCCCTGGAAGACGAGAGAAACCATTAGAGTGTGATTTGCCTCATGCTTCAGGAATGACGGCAATATTCCACCTCTGGAAGCAAGAAGACAGCTGAGAAGACTCCCATCTCTGCTCTGGTGTTCAATTTAGAGGGCATGTCAACATAGTCAACATACAGAATAGCAAATCTTGAAATAAATAACTTGATCAACACTTGAAAAACGATACCACAAGTGACCTAAAAACCATGCAGGAATTATTTAAACTACTAGATAAAACTGGGTAAATGAAAAAAATAATACTTCTGTTGACTTTTCAGAAGTGTAGCAGGACAAAATTAGACGCAATCTCATCAGAGCTCATAAAACCATTCACTCCTGAAATTATTTATTCAGCAGTTGAGAAATAACATACAGCATGAAACACACACTCATTCATTAGATGAAGGAAAGTAAAAAACCCTAACAAAGACACAGACCCTACTATAAGACCAAAAATGGCTTCTCCTCAGACCAGTCTTCCAATGTAAATAGCTTTTGAGTATTTCTCCTTCAATTGTGGCCACTGCACAAAGAAGTAGTCCGAGAAGTAGTAGAGGATTTTTCCAGACAGAGAGAGTGTTTCTACTCTACAGATGCTCTCCACGTAGACTATCAGGACTCTTTTCAGGCCCAGAATTCCCAGCAGTAGTCCAGCAGCACACAGCGGGACACACGTCCCTGGACCGTTACACAGCAACTGAAACACAGGCAAAAATTAAGATATTTTTTACCTAAACAAAAATATTTACAAACTCGAAACACTAAGTAAATAGGATTTGTTTAATAAAGATTTATATCTTAATTGGTTGGTTGTAGGGTAGCTCTGAAAATGCCAATCTACTTCATTTTTTTAACCTTCATTACTCACTCTTTCAGACTGAGCCACTAATGCCTCCCTGACACTCGAGTTACTGAAATCCCTGTAACCCACTGAACCCATTTACACCAGTTACTTGTACATGCACTACCAGACTTCCTGCATTTCCCTCTCTTTAACTTACTCAAGAAAATTAACCATATGAATAGGTACCCAGCTTTTTATGACAGTTGTTCTTAATTCACTGAAAAGAAAGCATCCACACATGCTCGGGTTTGGGGAAAAAAACAGCTTCAAAACAGGTTTCCATGGTAAGTTCAGTTTTATCTAATTTGTTTTTTCCCCTTCAATGTTTAGGCAAAGCAGTTCACACAAAAGGAATGAATGAATTTTGTTCGTGATGAACAAAAATTATCCCTCCATTTTTCTCCCAACAATTTTTCTCTCAAAAGTGTGCCACAAACTCGAGGCTCTACACAACCTTGTCTATAACAGGTCAAAAAGTACAGATAGTATTGTTATAGACCACTCATCAGAAGTTAAAGGCTCTTTCTGACTCTGGTGCTAACATTTCTTTTACAAAACTCTGATTCCAGATGCTACATGCATTATAAAACATTTTTCAAAATTGAAATAGCTATGCTGTTTTTTGATGCAGAACAGAAGTTAAAAAAAGCCTTTGAGAGCAAATACATTTAATATAAGTAATAAAACTAATAAAAATCACAAATTATTATTTCAGCGATTAACATTTTCACTTAACTAGTAAGAGTGGTACTCAACATGAAATGGTGTTGATTTTTAAATGAATTTTTCTTACGATTCAACAAAACCAGTACAAAGCCATCTCAATAAATGACAGCAACCTCAGAGTTTGAGAAATCTTTGAGAGTTTCTAGTTGAGGAAGGCATTCAGAAATTGATGGAGATGAGCCATGGGGTCTGGAGAACCCATTCTCACATTAATAACACTGGAAAATTCCAGCCACCGTCTGCAAAGAGTAGAAACTGATACCAGTGCAAAGAGCACACTTAAAAGCTACGCTAGAGCTCAAATTAAGCATCAGCTTTAGTGTCTAATACACTCAATATCCCATCTTGCACCTGCAAAAGTAAGAAAAGCAGGTGGTGAGATCCCTCTCAGGCTGTGTTTATTCTTTACACAGACCTGCAAGTTCACACGAGGGAATGAGTTCACAGTCACCCAACAGAGATGCTGAGTTCAGCTGTGTATGGAGATTTGTGAGTGGAGTGTTTGCTGTGGGTACAGGCCGAGCTGTCAGAGAGCCTCTCTGGGTCTGTCCTCAGATGGTTGCAAATTAAAAAGGTGAAAGCTCAACACCACAGTTATATTTGGCGAATCACCAGGAGTTAACGTGACTTATAAACTTCTTGTTTTTCAATGTTTAATTTCACGCACGTTTCTTTTGTATGATCTAGTTGTTTTTTTATACATTGTTTGGCTTGACCAGACAAAGTCAAACCATTGTCCACACATAGAACTTCTTTGTGTTACTGATCGTAAATGTTGTAGATTCAGAATCTTCCTGCATGGTTAATGTTAATTAATATAATATTACTCAAAAAAGGAGAAACAGATAAGTAAAAAAAGGGTCAACATTAGTGTTTTAAAAAAGATTACATAACCAAAACTCAACTAAAATAAACCATTGCCTGTAAAAACAAGGAAGAAGTGTCCATGTCTTGTATAAAGGTTAAAGGAGGCTTTGAATGGGTGCAACCAGCCATCAACACATCATCCACATCAACAAAAGATAGGTGTTCTGGTTGCTTTATTTCTTCACAAAATCATACCAGGCTTTTATAAATCATCACTTTCCTCATACTAATATACTTTACAATCCCTAAGGTAGGAGTATATGATAGTTCTATTCCAGCTAAAAAGCACTAAATAAAAACATCTTGATTTATTGATTAATTGTCATCAGTGGCTGACTGTTTAACCTTAACTTCTCTCAAACAATTGAGTGAAAAAATTATGGTGGTCAATACTACCGGTATAAATAAAACATATTGAACCACCAGGGGTTAAAAGCTTTCGTTTTTATTAATGTTTATTCCATGGATGTCAATGAAAATCTGCTCACTTCTGACACCACCTCCAGTGGATCAATCCACTTCCTTTCATGCATCAGTATCCACGAGAAAGTGCTTGAAATTAACCCTTCACAATATTAGGCTATATATAATAAAATTCTTATAATAAAGCCAATGTATAAGTTCTCTGCTTTGCCTCCAAGTCAACTCGGAAAACGTCTCTAATATTTGTAAACATTAACCATCTGCACAGACTGAGTCAAATCAAAGGCTTCCAGGATTTACTGCTCATGTGATGCCTCACTATGTCAGACTGTGAGTATGTCAGAATTACTGTAAACCACACAAACACCACAGGTGCAGAAACATCATTGCTGATGAGGTCATCGAGGTGAAGGCAATAATTACTAGCCATCACACACTGGAGTGCCAGGAGGGATTACACTGTTAGCACGTTTTATTTCCTCCCTTCTCAGGCTTCAGATGAGTCAATGCAGACTGTACCATGAGCATCATGCCTTAAAATAAAGATCATTGTTAAAGAATGTTTATACCACATATAAAAGTACGCTTCTCTGCTTCATTTACAAGTATGATCATGTTCAGCAACTGTAAAGGTTCAAAGCTCTTAAAACGTAGCACATCCTATAACAAGTTATCATGAGTTGAGTTGTATTTTATAGATCTGCATATCTGTCACAGGTTTAGCTAGTGATCCAAGTAAAAACTCTTTATCCATTTAACGGAAAATAAACTTACCATAATTCTAACCCTAACATAAATTACCCAAGAGTGGGAAATCTGAATAAACTAATACTTATTAGTAGAGTTTTGTATTCTGTTCTTACACCCTGAGTTTTGGTTTATGTTTTTCCCTATGACTTAGCAGACTTCAGGACACAAACATATCACTCCGGTACAAGGAGTGATATAAATCAATTCATAGTTTGATCGTGGCATCATAAGGAAGCCTGATCAGGAGTTAATGAGCCAGGGAAGGTGCAAAGACTTAACTCCTGATCAGTGACTAAGGCAGAAAAATAAAAAATAAAGACATGATAAATCAACCCATAACTTATATCAGTGTTTCTCAATTACTTTCTGTCATGCCCCGCCTTGGAAGAACATCGCACATTGCACTTTATTCTAGTAAAAAATTTTATTCAGTAAAAAAAAAAATAAATAAAAGCTTGTTCCCCGAGGTCAAATGCGCCACCCTGCGCAACTATTATAGAACCACAAACTTAAACTAAAAGTCCAAACATAAATGTGTTTATGTTCTAAAACATATTCAAAAACCATAGACACCTGAAAATATAATCAATTTCTCAACTGTGCTATTTATTAGGATATTCTGTTAAAAAAATACTACGTAATGTAAAAACTACATGTTTAAGTTGCTGAAAAGATTGTTGGATATTCAACTGTGTACATTATTTTGTTTACATTTATACATGTAAAGTTGCTTTTGGGGGTGCTATAAAGGAAGAGTTAAGTTCAAGTCATTCTTGGATTTCCCAAATAAAGATGTGCAATGATGTGCAATTTAGATGCTCGTGGAAATGAAAGCAACCACTCCAGCAGCTGGGGACAGTGAGAGAGAAGGTGCTGGTGAGGAATTTGTCCCTTAAATGTTATCACAGATCTCTCATTTCTCTGAATGCAAAGCATGGAGCGAGTGTGGGACTGAAAGAGGTTGTGTATGAGTGGGACAGACCCACGGTTGGTCATGAGTGCTTTATTTTCTTGCATTACAACAGTAAATGTAATTTTTACTACTCAATAAAGCAGCTTGAATTGTTCCTTAAAATCTAGACTTTCTTTTAGAATAATCTTTGATTAACCCAGTTGTTTATTTCCGTTTGGTGATTAAACGTAAACTTGATAGAGAAAAGAGCATATAGTCTAGTACAGGGGTCGGCAACCCATGGCTCTGGAGCCGCATGCGGCTCTTTAGCGCTGCCCTAGTGGCTCCCTGGAGCTTTTTCAAAAATGTTTGAAAAAGGAAAAAATAAAAGGAAAAAGGTAAATATATTTTTTGTTTAATATGGTTTCTATAGGAGGACAAACATTCTTAACGTTTTCCAATGCTGTAAAAGAGTGTAGAATAAATATTTAGTTTCAACATTTCTGTCAGCGAAGATTTGCATCATCACTCGCGACACATGTTTCTACCAGCCGGGATGCCAGGTAGGTGGCTGCTGTAAACACACCGGTGGCTGTGTGATGGGCCCTGGATCCCAAAGAGAAAAAGAGAAACATAACTGAGGAGAACAGAGGATGCAACGTTTCTTGGACCGAATCGTTTGCATTCATTGCCGATGCGGAAGGATCTCCTGAATGTTTGCTCTGTTTTGAGAAGTTGTCTAATAACAAGAGTAACATGGAAAGACATTTCCAGGGAAGACATGCACGTATTTAATAACAAAGTGGCTGTGATTTTATATACTTCTTTTCAAAAGGCTACTGTTTTATTCTTATAAATGTGTGCTGCATTTTTTTGTAATTTCATCAAAGCAATGAAACATAATTCATTAATATTGTAATCGTACAACAGAGTAGTCCCGTGGTGCGTCGTTCTCTACAGGATTCACTGCAGGGAAAATAAACATTTAATCACGAAGGCTCATTATGTATTCGTAGCCAACTTAGTCATTTTTATAGTAGGCTAATATAGATACATAAAGCATGTGTTGCCTTCATTATAAGGCTTATACAAGGCTTTTAATTTTTTGCGGCTCCAGACCTATTTGTTTTTTGTTTTTTTGGTACAATATGGCTCTTTCAACATTTTGGGTTGCCGACCCCTGGTCTAGTACAAAAAAAATTGTTTCACATTTTCTAGAGACTCAAAGAGAGTGCTGAAAACTATTTTAAGAATCAGATACCTCAGATGTATCTCTCAGTGTTGGGGAGAGGGTGTTATAGTTAGAAAAAACAAATAAAGGGGTCTGCACATTTTGTGGTAGACGTCCCTCACATTCCTGAGCGACTCCTCGCTGTTCCTCACAAATCCAACCCAAGCAACCCCTAAGCTTCATCTCAGCCTTATTTGGAAACAGTTGGGAAGCATAGAGAACATATTTATTCTATGTTATAATGTGTGGATGTGAAGTGATGGATAGCTTGTTAAATATAATATTTAAAGAAACACCCATTCTCCATTTCCTCTAGAAAAAATTTGTAGTGTTTTGGAATCAGCTCAGCTGTTCTCGGGTTCAGGCAAAGAAAGCTTAGCATAGATCATAGAGTTAGATTAGATCAGTGGCATTTCAATACTGGCTGCAAAATTATTAAAATTTTTCCTATTTTTAAGATCAACCGATAATGAAAAGTTTATATTTTATTCATTCAGTCACTGCTTTTTAATTGCCCTATCAGCTTCTCTGGCTATAGCTAGGATGAGGAGTAAAAAAAAATAATAATAATAATAATATTAATAATAACATAATAAAAATAAAATTTTTCCTTTTCTCTCTATTTTCTTCCTGCTATGGTTGATTGATCAGTTGATACAACTTCTATTATGAGTGAACTGAGATAGACTTTGACTGTGTAACAAATTGCATAATTTCTCTCCCCTACTGTTAGCCACTTTGGACAAAACCCTCTGCTAAATTCATAATTGTAAAGGTAAATGTAATGTAATAATTAAATAATGTTAATAATGATGTTTAAAACCAGCTGTTCCTAATTTTTTTTAAACATATTTGGGTTTACTAAATAATTATTAAAAATATGTTCTAGAGCAGAATAAAAATGTTCCCTGATAGTGGTTAAAAAAAGAACAGTCAAATGAAACATGTTTTATAGATAAATATTGTCTAAATGAGTGTCATTCAGCTGACCTAACCCTTTAGTTTAAAAAAATAATCACCAGTTAGCCTGGTATGTCCAATTCTGCATCTCGAATATTCAACTTGTTTTCATGTTATTTTCTTTTCAATGTTGGGATTAATTTCATATAGTTTGTTATTGCTGCACTAGTAGGTACTATTTTAAAGATAAGACAATACTGTTAGTAACTATGGCTATGCTCAAACTATGGCTACACTTACAAAGCAAAAAAAAACCTGTGACCCAAATCTGATGTCTGATATTTTCAGGACCGCCTGAACAGCTCAATTCAGATTATTTTCAAATCCGCCCCAGGTCGCTTTCATATGTGCTCCTGAATCCGATTTTGCAATGCGACCTCAGTCTGAACAGCCAGCTCGCATTTAACCAATTTTTAGGTCATCTTTTGCTGACGTCCCATTTCTGGGCGTAGACGGAAAGTTTTACATCAATCAAAGCTGAAAACGAAGCTAAAAACAGTCAGTGGAAAGAAAGTGAAGTAATAGAACTAACAAATATTGCTTATTTATCTTCTACTTGATCTTATTTGGCTGAAAAGATTTTTACTTTCATCAACTTAAATAAAGCCTCATAATCACCTCACATTCTCGTCCATGTTTACTTTCATTTTGATCGACGCTCATTTTGACAGTGAGCTGTATTGCACTCATTCGCAGGTTGGATACAAGTCACGTGAAAAAAAAATTAAGAAATCTGAATTAAGCCCCGCAGTCTGATCGTAGCATATGTTCAAAATATTTTATGAAAATATAGTAGCTTGGCTTCTGTAACATGGCTGCAGCAGTCACAGGAATGTCATGTCAAACCAGGAAAACCTCTTATAATTCTGCTACTGTTACAAAAATGCTACCGGTCTAATATATTTCAATTATCTTTAATTCAAATATCCTCAGATCAGAACTACTTAAATTACTTAATATCTAGGGAGGATTAGTGGAGCTCCCAAAATGATATTAACATCTGGACCAAATCTACTTTTACACAGCCAGATAGTCCATTGTTTTAAAAATTTAATAAATAAATAAAAAATTGTCACAAAATACATGGGAGGTAATTAGAGGAATGCATGGTCAATCTAAAAGACTAATCTTCACTTGAGCCCAGACTGATGTGCTAACAGCAGCCAGTCTTCACTACTGTCGCTGCCTTCAGCGCGTGGAATCAAGCTCTTGGCTTGCGCTGACACATCTGGAGCTCATGAGCAGCCATGACGCACTTCTTCCCTTTTATGGCTAAAAGCGTCCAGAATCCACCCCCTCTTCACCTCCGGATTTCAGACCTGACCCCCGTTTCCCCCAATTGCGCTCTGGTATGTGGAGGAGCAGGTCCTGGCCCCTCGCTGACATGCTCAAGTTTGGTTAAAACAAACAGCTGATGTTTGAGTCAAGCAGACAAACGCTCTCTCGTGGCCTAGACACAATAGGGGTGGCAGCCCCCGAAGATTGTCTGATGGACTAAAAAGGAAATCCTGTTGCCTCAGAGCAATAGTACATTATAGAACAGCTAGTATTGGTTTTAAAATCTGTTTATTTATAATAATTGGATCATGAAACAAAGCCAACACCCAAATCAGCTTTTTTTTTCTTAAGGAGTGAATACTCCAGGTTTTTCTTTTGTATGTTTTGTATATTATATAAATCCTCAATATGAAAATTTAAAACAACTTATTTTTTCACTTTCGTTTTAAAAATTGTATTTAACAAGTTTTTTTTATTGAAGCTTAAAACATTGTGAATTTCAAAAATATATACTATACACAAATAACATTCACTTAAAATAGACACTATCTACTTCAATGTTAAATTTTTGAATTTGTCAATCTGAAATTTACTTTACTTAAATGTTGTTTCCTTGAATTACATATAATGCTCAGCATCTGAATTAAACTTAAATTAATGAATATAAAATTTACACAAACCTAAAAAAAATACCATAAAATTGTTACCTTTCATAAAAAAGTAATTAAAGTTCAAGATTTAGCTTCATAGGCAATATATAATATTGATCAAAAAGGTAAGAAAAAGCATCTTTCTATTTTAAATGTCATGAAAATAAAAAGTAAATGGCAGATATTTGGTTATATTAAAATAGCTAGGACTGACTGATGATTGCAATGCGTTCACAAGATGTGAAGGCTGTTTTTAAGAAAATTACAGAATAAGAGTTTGGTCCCCCATGAGATACAAGCCTGCTTTTCTCTGACCCTTAAGCTCCACCGCTCAAGCACAAACTCTGCTTTAGTCATGCCCAGCCCCTTTTAGCCCATCGCCATGGTGAAGCAGAAACCCAATGCTGCTTTACTCCACCCACAAGGGACATGTAAGAGGAGTCAGGCTGGAGGGTTGCGGAACCAGTCAGGTCTCACCACATCCAGTGAAAAGACCCCTCAAAAGCTCCTCTCAAAAACACAGGAGGAGGAGCAGAGAGTGAAAGAGGCCCTGGATTACCGTTCACTTTTGAAAAAGGCTGAAGGCAGTCCAACCCTCTCTCTTTTAGCAAACCACCCCCTCCTTCGCATTTTTATCTGTCTCAGTGTTTTCCCAGCTCTCCGAAGACAAGCAGAGAAACAGCAGGATTAGTGTTTGCTTATACAGCAGATAGCCTTCCAGCAGTAACGCGATAGTCTTATCATCTACTGGAGGAAAAACTGCCTTTATCACCTGCTGAAACTTTCCTGGTGCTGCTGGGTGACAGGAACAGATGCTACATTTGTGTTAAAGAGCTCTTGAAAAGCAGCAACATCTAAACTCATCTTGAGCCGTTTTTGAGTCCTGTACATAGGTCATGTCCACACAAAGCCGGTTATAATATATTAATAAAAAAATATATAATGAAAAAATAATCATAATTATATATATATATATATATATATATATATATATATATATATATATATATATATATTTATATTGATTGTTTCATCAATAAGCTCATATAGCTCCTCCAAGCTCTGCCTGTAACCAAAATAAATGTGATCATGCAGTCTAAAAAAACAACAAATTTGTAGTGAAAAAAGTTTGCTGAAAATGAAAAGCAAGTATTTCAGTCTCTAGTCTCCTACTCCATAAAGTCCTTTCACAATTGTTCTCATCTTTGACACCCTCTAGCTTTTTCTCTGGATGTGCAACAGGAAGTGACTGAACTGTAATTTGTTGAGGCTGACCGCAGAAGTTCTCATTGACATCAATGTTAAAAATAGTGAACCTTACAGTTAAAAAAAAGTTTACACCCTTATCTTTGATGCATATTGCTTGAGTTGATCTTCATAACGACTCTAAGGAAATGTAGATTTTTATTTATTATAATATAACTTGAATTACTCATTCATTAAGTTACATTAAGCTTTAAAGTATGGTACAGTAAAGCAGGGCGGCTTGATTGAGTGTCCCACAAAGAGCGCATCATTTCTGATCCACCAAATCGTCCTTTTCTCCTTCCATTGCTTTGTCAAAGAGGAAGTGACTGATTTATCAATGTTATGTACAGTCAATGAAACTTTCACTGTTTATTACTATGAAACTTATTTGAAACTATCTGTGTTTAAAAATAAAAATACATTAAAAATAAAATCTGAACTTGAGACCAAGACTCCTCCTCATATCCATAATATAATACACAAAACATCTCCAACTCAAAGTAGACCAGGACACTCCATAAGCATGACCTTATAAATATGAAATGAAGATGCTATATTTGGAGGACTGTTCACGCTACACAGACGTTCAGTAGAAAAGCAGAAATGAATAGTGAATGAAGAGGGAGACATGTAAAGAAAATTCACCAGATCTGGCTGAAGCCTGAACACCAGAGGTAGGGATGCCTTCAGAGCATTGAGAGAACTCAGAAGAGAGGAACTCCAGGACTGACGCACCTCCCGACTGCGAGGAATGCGGTGAATAGAGAACTGAGGGCGTGAAAAACAACGATTTCATGAGAAATTTAAGTTTAATTTAAAAAGTATCGTAGCAGTACTGACATATTGGACGCAATCAAATTTACAGACTATAAAACACTAAACTATTTTATGGTGCACATTCAATCAAATAAATAATTATTTGCAAAATGTATCAATCACGTATAACCATGATTAAATATAAAATAGTTAAATGTCCATTTTAAATCTCAGTTAATGGCGTCTTTCTATCATTTTCTTGACATATTTTCATAAAAGATTGGATTTGCTGCCATCTGTTGGTACAGTAAAGATACATCAGGATTTTTTTCCCATTTGAGGTGGCTGAAATGACAGACTTTTTGACATTTTGAAGATTTTTTACATTCACCTGAGAGGAAGAACCATTTTTCTCGTGCTCTGCCTCAAATGTTCGAATCTTCTCTTCACTCATTTTGTCAGTGTCTGCGATCACATAATGTCGGGGCTTGTAAGAGTGAGATAAACTTCCCATCAGACGGATAATCTCAGTTGTGTGTCCTCCTAAACAAAAGACATTAACAATGATCTCAACAATTATTACAGAAATTACTATTAATTTCTACAAATTATAATTACAAAAATGTGTCAGAAAAAAGGTATCGTTATTAATCGTGAAACGTAAACTGTATCTGAACAAGTGAGTGTCAATCATACAGTACCATGATTTATTAAAGAAATTCTTGCCATATTTAACCCACACCTCTTGGCATCCATCTTTAAGCTATTTCACTCCATTTGTAGTTATTTTTTATGTAGATTCAGTTCCATTCATTTTTTATTATTTAAAACTAAGGTTGACAAAAATGTACATAAAGTAAATTCATAATTAAACATTTTTTATTATATCAAAATGTATTAAAAGACACGTGAACTCCTTCAATAAAAAAGAAACGTGATCTCCAGTTTGTATTAATAATAAAATCTTAATATGCTAAGGTTATAGTGAATCAATTTTAACAAACAAGTACCACGTGAATTTAACGTTATAGCTTCATCATAAACAAAATGTCATTTTTAAAAGTAGGAAGCGAGAATGAAATATATCTTTCTTAGTTATATATTTAAGTTTTAAAAGTCTCTTACCTGACCCAGCAACCACCAACACTGACACGAACCCCTTCTGCCCTGGTTTATATTCGTTTCCATTACTCAAAACCCCTTTTAATCTAATAACAAACACTATCAATATTAATAACGCTGTGAGAATGCCACAGCTCGCAACAAAACATAATTCCATTTACATTAGTTGAAAAGTGTCGCAATATTAACATTCATTTCAGTTATAAATTCCTATGCATTAATACTGTAACATTAGACAGATTTAGAAACTAAAACTTGATTAAACTGCTCTTGTTTTGAAAATCGACTCATCAGTACACGTACGGCTGCTACGGAAGCCGACGACGAACAGATCTGGTGTGAGTTTTATGTACAAGAATTCTGAAAGAGCGACGCCAAGCGTTTAAAAGCTGGTCAAATCAAACAGGAGAAATCGTGATTAGTAGAAATGTCTCGTTTGTTTACTTAATTAAAATATTTAACCTGGTTTTTACAGGTGTCTTAATCCAATAAAATGTATTTTCAGACAACTAGCTGAAGAAAAAATATTTTGACCATCTGATATTTACTAAAAAGCTTATCAAAATCCATTCATAAAGTACCACGTCTCAAAGTAGATTAGCTGTATTCCAATTAAACTTATTTGGTCCAGCCAATTAAGTCCTTCGGTCTTATTTGAAAGCTATAGCTATGTTATCATACTGAAAGTCAAATCAGTGTAAAGATTTAAAATTTCAACTTTGTTTAACAACCTATAGATTTATTTAAGATGGACCGTATTCATTTTCCTTCAATGTCACTCATCAAGAGATTTTAAACCTGTAAACTTAATCTTACAATCCACTTTAAATTAGTTGCACTGTAAAATCAAGTAGTATACTACATAAAAATGCAATTATAATACGTTTATTTAAGATTAAGATTAAGTAAGTTAAGTATTGATAAAATCTTTGAGTAAATATATGTGACTAACAATTAAGTAAATTACTCAAAATGGGTAATAAATCCCCTTGGGCATGCTTAATACAATGTCTGGGTCACCTCACATTTTGAGTTTTGTGGTTTTTCTGATTGTAAAGCAAATAAATAAAGAGTGCTTCATATTATACTTTATAGGTGTGTATATAGGCTTGAATAATTTTTTTTTCTATTCAAAAACTCCTTAAAAAGATTATTGCCGTTATTGGCACTAGTCAAATTTCCCCTTGCAGTCTAAATTGTAACATTGTGTCTGTGCTTTGTTTTATTTGTACTGTCTGAGTAATTCATTTTATAATAATCTCTATAAAGAGTTTCAGATTCATGTTGAGCGTCTTTTGTATTTTCAGTCAGCAGTACTTAAAACATATTTAGTTTTACTTTGGAAATCAATTGCAAGTAGATTTAGGTTGTCATTACTTAAAATGGAATGTTGAGTTCAGTTTACTTGATATAGTAAGCTTACTATAATGTAATGCAACATTATTTAGTGTTAAAGTACACTAACTTAAATTTACTCACTAAACTTATTTAATATTTATTTGCACATTTACTCGAACATAATTTATAAAATTTACTTGAGATAACTATTAACCTTACTTACTTTCCTAAGATTGCTTTGAAAAATACAGCGATCGGTCTCCTAAGGTTTTTTTTTTAATAAACTGAAATAATTCCCTTTAACTCTGTAACTCTATATATTTAGGAGTATCCCTATATTTAAAGGTATACACATTTCCAGCAATGTAGAGTTGTTGTTCCCTCCATTCTTTTTATCCACAAGGGGACAGACTTCAGTTCATTGGGGTTGAAATTCAAGCAGATCTTTGATAAAAAAAATAGTTACTCACGTGGTGTTAGGGTGAGCGTTCAAAGCTTTGATCTTGATTCAATGTCTGCTGCAAAGATTTCCAGGTCCAATCTTATCTAGAATCAAAAAGTCTCACATCAGTGACACAGGAATTAACTGGCAGCTTGAGTGGAGAGAGTCTGACCTTTGCACCAGATTTCAAACAATTACTGAAGACATCCTTCAGCTTCCTTCATCTGCTCACGCGGAAATGAAGACGTCACTGTCATTATTTTTCTCGCTACACTCAAGCAATTAACAACCTTCAGCTCTCTTTAAGAGGTTTTCATGCAAAGAGGAAACTCACTCTTGTCCCAGTTTTCCCAAACCCATTCCTCTCTTGGTTTGATCTTACAGTGTAACCAGTAGCAGAATATTCACAGTACTTGAATTCACACACATACACAAAAATAGTTGGGTGTTTTAGCTTGTTGAACAACAATGTCCCACTTGTTAAAACAGTTTAAGAAACAAAAACAAGTTACACTGATATATTGTTGGGGAGTTCCAGTGATTTCCATAATAAACAAGAAGCTTTTTTAACAGCAAAGTGCAGAGCTCTAGAGATAAAATTCATGCACTCTTGTGCCTGATAGTCGCTCTCGTCAGTCTTTTATTCAATAGTTATTGAAATATCTTATGCGGAACAATATAAAATCATAAATAAAGTAAACTCCCTCCTTCTCGGGATAGGTGCACTGATTTCAGAAGGTGTTTCAGGCATGTGTTACGGGGGGAGGATGGAGGAAGCGGTTATGGAGGTCTGGGCATCCTTGTTGAGACTGCCCCGACTTAGCTTTAGATAAACGGAAGATTGATTTTTCAATAGTTTCATACAGTAATCATACAGCCTATCTTTGCACTGTTGTTATTTAGTGTAGTCTTTATATCCTGAACAAAACTAGGGAATTTTGTGGAGCAAATCAAAAAGCGTTTGTATCAAGTAGACGAAGAACTGCCTAAATACTTACACAAATACTTTTGGTAATACTTTAGGGCATCACAGTGGCACGGTGGGTAGCACAGATGTCTCACAGCAAGAAGGTCACTGGTTCGAGCCCCGGCATTTCTGTGTGGCGTTTGCATGTTCTCCCCGTGATCGCGTGGGTTAACTCCGGGTGCACCGGTTTCCCCCACAATTCCAAAGACATGCAGTACAAATAAAATTCTCACATTTTTGTATGTGTGGGAAGAAAATAGGAAGTACTTTCTTGTCTTTTAAAGTTCTCACACAATAGTTTTGCATTGTCTTGCAAAAGCAAATATATTGCAAGACCCCTAAATTTTCAAGAACACTTGTTAGAGAAAGCCAAATGTGTGTGAGAAAATGCAAAACTATATGTGTGAATAAAACAATTTCTTTTTTTGTTTCTTTTTCCCCCTATCTACTCGGTCTCTTTAAGGGCTCTATACAAAACCGTCTACGTTATTAGTAACTGATTCATTAACAATATTAAGTTTCTCTACTACAATAAAAGATTAATCTAATCTAATGAATTTAGACTAATCATTAGTCTAAATCTAATGAAACATTCTTAGTGACACCATAGCAAAATAGTCAGAGGTTTTTTTTTGTTGGAAGAAATGTAACACTCAAATATGAATCATGCCGACTGTGGCGGCATGCTCAGCAGATCAAATAACACAATTAATTATTAACCCTGTGTTAGTATCGGCCAAGATTCCTTATGTAAGATTGCATTTAGTTCACAAAATGTTCTCTTTATGTGTGCATCTGGGAAAAGCTCTTCAGGGTGCATCCAGTCAATAAGGAGCAATAATAAACAGTGGCTCTCGAAAATACAAACATGCAGCAGTGATATGAAGAGGAACAGGACCCTTAGTGTTGAATAACCATCTTTTCAGACCGTTTTCTTCGTGGTGTTTAGTACAGGTTAACTGAACATTCATACCATGATGAGTCAAACATTACCTGGGTTTTCTTTTTTTCAAACATCCTGTTCATTTCATAAGTTTGGGGCTGATAGGGGCAGATGAAGCAACTTTTATGGAGACACACCTGTCTGTCTGTACGAGGAGCTATCAATGTCTCATTGTGATAAAGAAGAGAAATCATGCCCAAAATTGGTAAAAGACTTTTGTCTGCTTTAGTGCATTATTGGCTGATGGTTTGGAGTAGTGCAAGCTGTTAAAAAGCAGTAAGCAAGCTCCAAGATTAGAATTTAGCGATTTCCTTGATGTTTACTGTTTTTTATATGATGTAAAATGAAATCAAAACAGTTTTAAAGGTTGTTTGGAATTCATTTAAAAGGCTGTCATTTCTCTAGATTGCTATAAGTCTTGGATAACAAAATATTGAATGTTAAAATATATAACTATTTAAATCACTCGATCATTATTTTGTAATAGAAAAGGCAACATAAAATATAACTCTAGTTTCTTCAGCTATTAGCTAATCTAAAACATATTAAGACCTATTAACAGAGTAATTTAAAGGCATTTGCATGGAGATATTCTAGGAGAGATTAGGAATAGTTTTACTAATATAGTAACAATTATCTGATTGTAATTAGTAGGCTTTTTTTGTACCAGGATATCGTCATCCATGAAGCCATCCATCTTTATATTAAATAGTACTTATTTAAATGCTACAGTATGCCAAATTATGTTGTACAAGTGTGGTTTCCTCTTTGCTACTAAAACAAAATTATTGTGGATAAATGTTTGTCTTCAAATAGTGGAAAGAACAATTATAATAAAATTTTGTGTCACTGTAGTGGAAAATTGTTTGCATTTACATTTGAAGTTATGATTCTGTCACATTATAGTTTAGATATAAAAGGTACATACTTAATCACCCACTGTATACGGGTCCTTATAGGAACAAAAAAGGTACAAAATGTATCATGTTATGAAGGAACATACTTGTACTCTTAAATGGTATACAGTCCACGATGCGTACGCAAACGGTAACGGTGACAAGGCTTTGTATTTTTTAAGGTACTTAAAAGGTAAGGTAAGTCTGTACCTTTTTTGAGAGTGTAGGGAATAATTTATAAGGGATTCAAGGAAAAGAAGTATATACCTAGTGACAAGTAACAGCAAAATATTTTGAGTGAAACTGGAGCAGGACAATATGAAAAGTATAAAAATGGCCGTTAATTAAAAGAAATTGTTGCTGTTATTAAAATGTGACAAATCATACATCATTAACTATATATTTATAAATATATGTGTTACCTGCCAATTATTGAAGATTTGAATGATTTAAATTTTAATTACACAAATATTTTTATCTACATTCCTTACGTCACATTGAAAACTCAGCATTCAAATAATTTTTAATTGTATGTGACTTAATGTATTACATATTGAATATCATAAATATATCAAAATCATGTTCTGAAAGCAATTTTTATGCCTTGTGTGAAGTTAAGATTTTGAGATGTCTTTAATGATACCAAACATAAAAAATATAGTACATTCTCAAGATGAAACGAATGCATTGTTCAAGATGAACTTCAGGCACTCAAGGGTCAGCTTCCACCGACCTTGAGCCAAGTGTTCCGGAGGAAATGGGGGTGTTGAAGGTTCCAGATGGGTGAGCAGATCTCTTCGTCCTTTGAGCTCTTTCTTCAGATTAGAGCATTTCTGGGTTTGTTGCAGGATGTCTGTGCTTCTGAAGATTCTCAAGTCTTGATCTTAAGTGAGGACCAAAGCATTCTCACAACCTTGAACTTGACCTCCTCATCATTTTATCTAATTAAATGAAAAAGGAGTGAGAGGAAAATCACCTTGAGTGGCATACTTAGTGGCATTAATACACACAAGGAGTGATCTAAAGAGTTTTATTAATAGCTATTTAATCCTCTTCAGTGTTGCTCCTACACATTCACATACCAGCACAGATCCTCATGAGAAAGCAGTGAGTCAGTGGTCTCTCAGTTCAAAAGGCTGTAGCAAGCAGAAGGGTGATGTCATGCTCCATCAGCAGCTTTGATTGGTTGACTGATGGATTGACACATGCAGAAGAAGCTTCTGGAATTCAATGACCCTGTCAAGTCTAATATACATACTGCCAATATACATTCAAACAGATTGTTAAAGTGTCGCTTTATCTAAGAAACTTTTGACTAAGTCTAGTTCATTTCCCTTGAGAGGTGTTCTGGTCTAAATTTGGCAGGAAACTAGAGAGATCAAGACCGGTGTCTGAAGTACTGTGAGAAAAGCCCAACACTGGCCTGAAGTCATTTATGAATGAACTCAAGAGACTGAAAAACCACAGACATGGTGTGAAAACGAGTGGTTCCTGGTTTACAGCCACGCATACTTTATATGGTTACTCTAGCATCAGCGAAAGCCATCCAAATATTTCACAGTATAATAACAACATGCTACTTTTTGGAATTTAGGCGGCCCAAACAGAAATAAAACATTTTAACAAATTAAAAACGACTTGTTCTTTTTGACTACACAAATGCTTTAAACTTTTACTTGCTTTGACGTTCACTGAGTAAACAGCTGTCAAACAAATAGCTTTAGCTGTTAGTTATGTCTTAAGGTTTCGCATTCTTATAGGTGCTTTTAAATTTGAGGATGCTCTGCCTTGATTTGTAATTTGTGGACCTTGGATAATTATGCTGTCCCATTCAATCTGGTAAACATTTTATATATATATATATCGGTATAGCAAATTTTACCACCAAGTTATTTTAAGTCCTGCCAAAAAATTTTTTTTAAATGATGTGTACAAAGTCCAATAAAGACCAAACTAAATGTCTTAATTCCCTAAATAATTTTTTTGTCAAAAGGCAACGAGGGTTTCATTTAGGGTTTCAATACAAAGTTACTGTTGGAGAGCCATGTTCCTCATCATTTAAACCATGCGTAAACCATGCAGACATATGTCGATGTATATATTAGGAGATCAGAGGGTTATTGTGGAGCCAGTCTATTTAAAGTCTTGAAAATGAACCATAAAATCTATCTCACACTTTGTTGCCCGTCAAAAGGTCTACTACAGGATTCCAGCTAACTATAAACACTGTGTGTTGTGTATGCAGTGTAAAGTGTGTTACAGAAGTTCTGATAGAGATGAATTTGTCAGAAGGTCATGAAAGAATGACCAAGAATGTGAAAAAGTAGATGCATAAGCAATCGATAAGTGGTCCGCTAGCAATTTCAGGCATGATAGTTCTGTAGTAAACCTAGTGAGAAAAGGATTGGACTGATATGTTTTTTGTTATGCTGAGAACTCTAGAAGCTGAATGAATCTCTTCAATATGGGTTTAAGGATTAGGCCAGACAGATGATAAAAGTAACAGATTAAAAAAAATTCTTCTCAATTAATTGGACAAAGTCTTAGATAATTACAAAATAAAAGTCTGACTCTTAATCTTAGTATGCATAAACGTAGGTAAATAAAGTGCCATTATTGCTTCATCAGCACCAGTATTATTATTATTTTTTGCTTCGTAAAAACAAATAAGATTTTTATTTAAAAACAATTATTATTTATCTGGAGAGTCCCTTTCTCTCACATTTTAAAATAGGCACAAGTTATGGGAAGTTCTGGTCACATATGTGGAATTATGCTGTATATGTATAGATTTTCAGCTCTTGTTGTATGTCTGGGAGTTTGTTTAAGAATCTCCCTGTGGAGCACAGATGACAAGCTATTTTCCAACAGGAATTCACAACTACATTTGAGGGGTTCTTTTGTCCCCTTTGAGGCCCCTCTGAGCCCCTGCATAGTTCACTAACTCAGAGGATTTTCCACTTCACTTCTAATAATCTCTTCATTTAATAAGCAGGCCAGACATCGTCACTGCTTTGTGACACACTTGCACACAAAATGCTGGTTTATATAATTGCATACCGATGAGTTTTGAGGTTACAATTGTTCTCAGGTCTTTCTGTTCTAGATCCATTTTTAACCAAACTCTATATCAAGTGGGACCATCACAGCTGTTTGTTACTCATCACTCATCCCACGAGAGTTTCAGAGCTGAAACTTCATCTGAAGGTCATTATCAAACATTTTTTGATGAGAAAAAATTATATAAATGTATTTTTTTGTAGAAGTTGTAGAAACAGTAAACATTTTATTTTCTACATTTGGTAAAATTTCCCCCCACTTTAACAGTCACCCACAAACCCTGAGTTCTCCTGCATAATACCAAAGACCCATTAGATGTTAAAATACAAACATAATAACTTTAAACATAAGACAATTCTTTAACTTTAAGGTAAAAAAATTATAGAAAGAAATTCAGTTTCAAAAATGTTATTGAAGTACTCATGTATATCATATTAGAGAACAGCTGCTTACTTATTGTCAAACGAATATTTTAGAATGAAAGAATGATGCTCACAATCTAGCTTTACAAGCTAACGTGATTATGTTTTTTAAACAAAACAGCACTTTATCAAAGCTCACTTAAAAGCACTGAACCAGATCCTTTTACATACATTTGAATAAGATGGCCCTTATATAATTAAATGTATTATCACAGCAATGATATGGTTAGATTTTTTACACCCTGCAATATAAACAGTTTACAAGAAAATGTATTTATGTAATCTATACGACGACATTCCCTTTATTCTGTTTACTTTAATTGAACACAATTTCCTTAAAAAAATAATTCCCCTTTGGTTCTTTTCAGAGTTATGGAACAGTGAATAGCAATCCAAAAATAACAAGTATAGTGAGCCAAACGCTTGATAAGGAAGCTAGTAAACTTACGTTATTTCTGAAAGTCAGCATCTATTGGTTTTGGAAAAGCTGTCATTTTCTCTATCATTTACAAATGAATGGTGTTTTTAGATTTGATTCCATTTGGGAAATAGTTTCCCATGACGCCAACTTCTGTTATTTTTAACAAGTAGTTTAATAAGTAGTCCAGAACACCAAAAAAATCCCATTACAGGACTATGAGAATGTAAAGGGATGGAAAAACGATGGAAAGTGATGCCACTTTTTCTTTTCAATCACAGTATTATCCTCATTGGGATTAGTATGTAGTTAACTCTTTCTCCTTTTATGTTTATTTTGTCACTTTATCAATTTTAATCAAATTTGTAAATGAGCTTCTGGTTTGAGCTTTCAGAAAGGAGTGTTGTGTTGATAGCATCGGTTTAGTTTTAAAGAATTGATCACAGGTAGCTGTTAATTTAGTCATATTTTTATTATTACCATTTTATTGTCATAATTTATCATCAATCTATATATCAAATTAATTTTTAAGTATATTCTAAAAGCTCCTTCATCATGAAGGTACAACACCACTAAACACTGTTATAGGTATGTATAGGAAGGTACCAACATTCCATACTCTTCCAAGATAAGGATACAAGTGTAAAATTCCATAGCGGCCACATCCATTTTTGACCGAATGGAAAAACCACTTTAAACACTGAACCGAAAGTTGACGAACTATTGACATGGAATGCAGAGGAAGTCGTGCATAGCGTCTATTGAGTTCATCTTGACTTGTTTGAAGCTACTGATGTGTCTCTTGAAACAGGGTTGTAACAAAAACCAGTATGGGCTGCAGCCCTCCATGTTACTAGTTTGATAGCTTCTGTTGATTGGCAAGTTTGCTTGGGGTAAAAAAAGCATTACTTTTAATGACATACCACACTTGTGTCAAAGTTTGCAGGGACGGTGAGATCTTCTCCGCAGCTTCTCAAGGGTGAAACTACTGTAGAAAAGAACATCTGTGAAGCAGTAAGAAAATAAGAGACCCAGAGGACTACTAAATAAGACATTAGCATAAAAAGATTTCTCTTACCCCACAATTACAACCTTTTTAAAGTGAAACTTGACCTGTTATAGATCTTTAGGGATTTGTTACAGCTGTCTTGAAACAAAAAGCTCACATTAATCTTTTTAGTGTTTGCAACAGAAATGCTGCATTAACTTAAAATGAAGCAACTTGAGGCCAAAATAACCAAACTGTTCCCAAGAGTACCACTTTAAGTTGAACAGCTCTTTTGAAAGCCTTTTATGACTCATTATTTACCCGTATCTGTACCTGTAAAGCATGTGCAAATATTCAGGCTCACATTGCTCAATATTCAGTAGCTGCAAGTCAGATCTGGTCTTTGCATGGTGGTCTGACTCAGATTGTTCTTTTGACTCCTCCACAAGCCACAATCATACCTGCATGTTTTCGAAACTCTGCAGAACACAAATACGAACTGTAAATTCTCAGATAAATGTGTTCAGCATGCTACAGCGTGTTTGGGAACAGAGAGTGATTTAAAATGACATTCTGATTCATTCAGTCACTGTAAAAGAAGCATCATTTTCGGTGTGATTTTGACTGTGAAATTATTTCTGTCCAATTTCTTTTAAATTTTAAAACGTTTAAAAGGTTTCTCAATAACTCACTGCCAAAATTGGTAAGAGGGTTCAACAAAAAGAGAAGAATTCTTGAGGGGTGAACTCTGCATTTATTTTCTTTCAGCAGGATTCTTTAATGTAGGGAAAAGAACAATAAATAAATAAATACATTTCTGCACTCATCGACTCAAGTTGGGTCATGGAGATAAATCCTCAGCAGCTCTTCATGCACAGCTCACGGATGATCATGAGTTTATGTTGAACAACTTTTTAAGATTATGTCTCTTCAGGTGTTTCTTTGAATGCATTTAAAAATAAAAATGCAAAAAATTGTCTTTGCAAATGTTGTGTATTTGTGTTTATATTTAATGTAACTCTTCTTTTTCAATTTTTCCTGTACAATATAATTTAAAATTTTAAAGCAGAGGGGACTTCTGTCACTCCATTTAGAATTGAAAGAAAGGCTGGTGGGACACAGATAGTATTGTGCACAATCTAGTCTACTTATATGGATTTATTTATGAACACTATAAACTGCCTTGTGGTTTTGGTTCAGTCAGTTGCTTATAACGTTGTAATAAATGTAAATAAATAAATAAATTGAAGATAAAAACATCAGTGTGGTGTTCCTAAAACGCTTGCAAAAACAGTCAAAAATCAACAAATTCTGTGAGAAAAGAGCAAAGGCTGGATTTCTTCTAATGTAGAGAGAATTCCAGCCTGCCAGCCTTCCAGAAATGATAAAAGCATGAGAACATTCATGAACATGAGAGATATCTTTAATTTTCCTTTGGGACTCTCTCCGCATACTAGAAAGAGATTTTTTAGTTTTTTTTGTGAGATTTTTGAATATTGAAGGTCTATTGCAAGTATTTTGATGCTTTGTTCATGACTATCAATGAAGGTTTGCTTCGAGTGGCCAATATTTGTAAAATAATGCCATGTGTTTCTTAAAACAAAAACATTAATTTAGTATGAATTCCTAAGGTCAATGTCGACTTTGGGTACATACCAGTGAGTACTTGAATACACGTAATCTTGGAGTCCACTAATCTAAATAGGAACCTATGCATGTATTGACAGGTGTGTTCTGGCCACTTCTTGGTCAGTTTCAATCTCCATGAATTTCACCTCATTGGTTGACTTCATCTGATATAAGAAAGAATCCACATCAGCTTTCTTCTTATCAAAAATCTGTTCTCCGTCTGAAGATTAAAACACTGACCTCTGCTTGACTTGGAATCTTTAGTGCCAGTGAGTGATGACTCTTCATATGCCAGTCTATTCTGATAATTAACATAACTATGTGAAAAAATGCAGTTTGTTCTTCCTCACATGGAGTCCAGCCTCTGTTTGGGCTAACAGTTGACAGATGAGGCCCAGAGCTAAACAGGAAGTTGCTTCCAGACCTGTTTTAATGGCACTAGAGGCGGTGGAAGCATTGGCGTGTGAACCTTCCTTCAGCTGGAGAGGAATTTCAGTTTCTGGAAGTGCATTTTTTCATTGAGACCAAATGCTGGTAAAGCCTGTTCACACTTGTTTGTTTAGTCTGGAGCACAAAAATACATTGTGCATCTAGTGATGGTGTGCATAGTCAACCAATCCCAAAAGACTAAACAAGAATGATTTAGAAAAGGAAGAAAAAACATGGATGGAATCAGATAAGGCTATGAAATATTAACGTCACTGTTTGTAATTTGTCTCGCTTGATAATTTGTCTTGCTTGTTAATTTTATGGATTATATGGATACATTAGGGGCTCTAAAGAAGATTGATGCCATTAAATTTATATTGTAGTTATATAAAAGTGTTGCTAATATGGATTTCTAGACACTAAGACAGATTGCTTAACGAATATACGAGAGCCAATGGATATACAAAAGGCCATAATGAAGATAAGTAAAAAAAATCAGTCATGACTAATATATCAAAAACAGGAAGAGGTGTGTTCTTGAACTAGGTTTCAGGGAGATGTAATTATCAGAAATCATGGATGTATCTTGGAAAAATCCTCTATTTTCAATCACTTAAAACATCGTAAAAGACTCAAATTATGAAGATGGTTACACTATCAGTGGCTACTGTGTGAGTACCGTGATCGTTTTAGTCTCTATAGTTGTATTTGTTTTAATGTGTTATCAGGTACAGAAATGAGACTTATATGTAGTGCACCAAAATTCTTTTCGTAATTAAGAGCAGGCTGTCAAAACAGAGACGTTAAACTCACAGTGGTGCATGTTTGTCCTCACATTTTTTAGGACAAGAAAACAAGAAACAGATTTCATGAAGAGCACTAAACTGACCCCTTGAGACCACAAGGGTTTGTTTACCTGAAGTTAAAAATAAATGATGCTCAGTTGGTGAGACTTTTTTTAATCGAAATCCACCATTTATTTTGATCTGAATTAAATGTGATGAATATATAAAAATGTGTTTTTGCTTTAACAAGGTAATCATTTTATTTTTCACATTGTCATTTTAAATAAATTCCGCTACAAGCAAACACAAAGCAACACCGCTCCGGAAACAGATTGATTTAGTCTTTAAATATATTTATTTAACTAAAAACTGAAGAAACGAGTTTTTGACTTAGGCCTGAAAGTGACACTATAAATTCAATAGGAAGGGACACAGAAAACTACCTAAATTTATCAAAGAGGGTACCAACACTTTACCTGCCAACTCCCTAATGTAGGAATTCCTTTGCAACAGTACAACTCTGAAAAAGGCAAGAACCCTAAGAGTTACATAATCACAAACATAACCCACAACATTGATCAAGATTAAAACTCAAAGATAACGGTTACAACAGAAAGGACTAAATGAGTCATTGAATCCTCATCAAACACAACTTTAAATATCTAACATGAATTCATTTCTGCAAGCTCTAAAAATCAACAACAAAGACAGTTTGAGGAGAAACGGTTTTCACAGGTTTAAACTGTTTTCTCTGTAATTTCCTGGCTAAACAACAAATAGTATGTTCCTGTAGAAGACCATAGAATTTTTGCTGTTTCTATAACAGTTCTGAAATGTAAGGTTTTACTGTATTTTACTCTAACTGAAATTACTGGATAACTGTTGATTCAAAAGTTGATTTAAGATGTTTTTGATCACTTGGTGATGGAGTGAACTACTCTTGAAGTTCTGAGAAGAGTTTTAACATGCAAAGCCACAGGCTGGTGTTAGTAACCAGATGCTCATTAGCATAATGATTTGAATGGGGTAAAGGCCCCGCTGGCATTCAGAGCTCTGAAGAGATGCCAGCACCACATACCACTCGAAACAGGGACAGAACTGGAGTCATGCTTCCCAAAATACAAATCATGACACGTCATGCGTGATTTCACACAGGGGGCATCTGGTGGGTTTATGACCAATATTCACATAATAGATTATTAGATCATAAACTGGTGTTACATTTGTGACATTCCTTGTATATTCAAAGCACTTATTTGGTTATTAGTTGATATCAGAAATCTTTCAGATACTGTGATTTTTTTTGGTTCTTGATTATATTAATTACACGGTTAAAAGTCACTGAAATTTTCACAATATGAAAATTATTTGTGTTTAACAATGTAAGCCAAAATTGCTCTAATTATTTATTTGTTTGTTATAATAATAATAATAATAATAATAATAATAATAATAATAATAATAATAATAATAATAATAATAATAATAATAATAATAATAATAATAATAATTTGTTATTAATAATAATAACAGCAAAAATGTATTAATAATAATAATAATAGTAGTAGTAGAAGTGGTAGTAGTAGTACTATCATTGTTATTAATAATGAAAACAGCAAAAATGTAATAATAATAATAATAATAATAATAATAATAATAATAATAATAATAATAATAATAATAATAAACAACAGCAATAATTTCCTTAATCAAGGAACTTAATCAATGCTCTGTCATTAACTTCAGTTACTGTGGAAATCCAAATATGGTAATATGCATAGGAAAGACACACCCACTGACTGGAGAGGGCGGGGCTTATTATCCCAGTCTCTCAAATCCCTCGTTCCCGACGGGACTCTGATCTTCGGAGACAGTGAGGATAGAAGGACTTTATAAGCACTTGGGACTTTATAAACATCTTATTCCTGCCATTGGAGTTCTACACTGCTGCCTTCTTATTTTAACAGGATTGGTAACATCGAATTGGGATAAATTATGGACAAGAAGAGCTCTGGATTGCGCATGCTTGCTTGGGTCATGCTTTCATTTTTCATCAAAGCTTGCTCTGCAGGTGAGGCTTTCTCTTACCTGTGTGATCTCAAGTGCTGTCGATTTGATTGCACGTTAACTGTCTCATTCTTATTTCTTTTCTTTTTTTATTCAATTGCAGACAACTTTCCAAAAGCGCAGAATGTATCCTGGTCATCTGTCAACTTTAAATCAATGCTAACGTGGAGTCCAAAACCAACTAACTATTCGTACACGGTTGAGTTTTCAGAGTGAGTCATCAGTTGCTTCTAATTAATGAGATAATTAAAAGTTAACAAATGCATGTGTTTGCACATGTCTGGATGAAAACAAACCTAAGGCTCAGATTTGGCTTTAAATCTGAAGACTAAAGGCAGTATTATCTTTTAGTTTGGTATTGTTCATATACTAATACAATTTGTGTTAAATTAAGTATTATACTCACTTGCTTGAATAAGTATCAAATTTCGTTTAAATGCAAGAATGAAAATGAAAAGAATTTTTTTTGTACAGATAAACAAGAAATAATTGCTTTCAACTTGCAGAAGTAAATAACGTGAAACATGAAAAATGTTTAAACTGAACATTTGTCTTTTTTTTGTAAATTTTGATATAGCTTTTAGAATCTAAAACGTAAAACTAGCAGTGAGAAACAGCTTTCATCATTGATGGGCGACCAATAAAATCATAAATCTTAAACTTTAAACACGGATAAGTTGATGTTACTCCAAAAAAATTATGTATTTAGTTACATCAATTTTTTTGAGTAGTTAGGGTTTTCATTTTAAGTATGCAGACATATCATTTTATCATTTTTGTACTGAAAATAATGTTTGCCCTAACTGTAAATACAGTAAAAACAGACTAGCCCAACTTGTTGACTCTGATAGCAACTAAATTCAATTGTTAACTGTTTACAACTTAATATTTTAAGTCACCCCAACTCATAAATTGTTATAACAGGAATCTAAGCTAGTAAGTTATTTTTACAAGAACATGCTGACTACCCACAATGCATTGCAATCATGTGAAACTTGGAATCTTTTTATTTAGCTAAACATAAATGAGCTATGTTGCATAACTTAAAACAGAAACATTGCTCAGCTTATTTGATTTTGCATTTAATTAAACTCCACAAACTGATAAATATAAAAATATAACTACACAACTATGTTAATTAATATATGCCTATTGTAACACTTTAGGTTAACAGAAATCAAAACGCTAACCGATTAGTTAAAGAAATATAACTAATCACTAGTTAACAATATTCGGGTTTACAGTGTAGAGAATCTCAAAAGCTTTCTCACTTCTGTATCTACACATATCCCCAAACTGGTCATAAAACTAATACTAATGTCCTCATATTCATGTCCTGTACTTTTTTATTACTCCATTAAAAAGACCAGTTACATTCTAGTATCCTATGATTAGATTCTTGAGCAGAATTAACTTCCAAATGGCCTTTTTAATGTCCTCATATTCATGTCCTGTACTTTTTTATTACTCCATTAAAAAGACCAGTTACATTCTAGTATCCTATGATTGGATTATTGACCAGAATTAACTTCCAAATGGCCTTTTACTGAGGTGAAATCTGGTCGAGCTCTCAGTAGAGATGCAGATGTTTCCACACCAGCGGCTTGTTACAGCAGGCACCAACCTGTCATCGCCGGCCCATGGTATTCTCGGTTTCCTAAAAGTGTACTGAACATCTTTGTGATTGCTTCCTTGCAGACTTGGCCAGGACAGACAACGCAGCCCGCACTGCATCCGGACGATGGAAACTGATTGTGACCTGACGACAGTGTTGACAAATCTGAAGAGATATTACAGAGCTGACGTCCTGTCTGAGCCCCTGCGAGGCGTCTCCTCTGATTTGATTGAATTCCCTTATACGAGCTCGGAGAAATTCTCCCCTTACCACGACAGTCAGTGTCTCTCATAATCTCCTCTTTCGGGCACGGTGATGATTGTACAGTGCTAAAAGACCCTTCTCTTTCAGCTCTCATTGGCAAGCCGGAGTTTAAGATTGAAGTGAGCAGCGACAAAAGGAAGACCACGCTGCATGTAGCGGACGTCCCCACCGCTCTGTTTAACGATCAGAATAAGAGGCTGAATGTCCGGGACGTTTTTGGAGATGACCTGCAGTATAAGGTTATCTACAGAAAAGCCAAAAGCACGGGAAAGGTCAGTGTTGACTGTACAGTGTGTTATCAGTTGCTTTGTTTCTCTTTAAATAGACTTTTCTGAGACATTTAAGATAGGGGAATTCAGACTATTTCTTAACTAACATTTTAACCAATTTCTTATTGAATTATTAGATTATATTATGTTGTTTATAAATATTTTTGGTAAATAGCATAATTTATTTTTGAAGAGAAGGTCGGTGCTACATTTTATTATTTTAGATAGAACATTAGTTTACTTTCACTTAACAACCGTGTACCATGAATGTTCAAAAACCCTTTTTACAATTATGCAATTTAATTCACTATTATTATATACTCTATGTTAACTTTTTGGATGAATTTGAATTTGGTGCACAGCGTCACGGTGGCGCAGTGGGTAGCACGGTCATCTCACAGCAAGAAGGTCGCTGGTTTGAGCCTCGGCTGGGTCGGTTGGCATTTCTGTGTGGAGTTTGCATGTTCTCCCCGTGATCGCGTGGGTTTACTCCGAGTGCTCCGGTTTCCCCACAAGTCCAAAGATATGTGGTATAAGTGAATTGAGTAAGAACAATTGTCCATAGTGTTAAAGTGTGAATGTGTGTGTGTGAATGTTTCCCAGCGATGGGTTGCGGCTGGAAGGGCATCCGCCGCGTAAAAACATATGCCAGAGAGTTGTCGGTTCATTCCGCTGTGGTGACCTCGAAAGGGAAGAAAGCCGACATGAAAATGAATGAATGAATTTGGTGCAAGGTTGAAAGATTGCTATGAATTTTTGCACTTATTCAAAAGCTAAAAATTCAAACAGAAACCTACTTGCAGGATTTACTTATGAAAAAAAAATTATATCATAAACAATATTTTTAAATCAGTATTCATAGCTTTGAACATTGAAATGGCTTCAATTAGGAAGAAATTGGCTACCAAAACTTATTACACTTTAAATTTTTTCAAATTTTTTTAATTACTTTAAATTTTCTCAAGGTACAGTCGGGTGCATTTATAACGTCACAAACTCCTTAGTTAATAAAGTTAGGTAACAAAAATAGCTTCATCCAGATGTTTTGCCACTCTGTTCTATTTTTCAGCTTTTCTGCAAATATTGATTTTTCAGTGAGAAATTTAATATCTTTATTAATTAGGAGATATTGAGAGATGCATTTCTATCTGCCAGAAACAGAACTGCAATGTGCTTTCAGGATTTAAATAAATACAAATATGTGTCTATATCATAAACAATAATATTTTAATAAACAATCTGTATTCTTAGCTTTTAACAATTAGGGAAAAAGTGGCTACCAAATCTTATTAGACTATTAAAATGAATTTATTTTTGGTCAAAGGTAAAGTAGGATGCATTTTATACAGTCACAAAAAATTGTACACAAAAATACATTTAAGGAAGAAGAAGAAGAAAAAGAACAGGTTCTGTCCAGATCTATAAGAAATAACAAAAACTTACAGATATTATGCATGCATTTTTATGAGGGTGGTTTGAATATTTTTAAGACCTCATCCCAGCTATGGCACAAACACTGATCAAATCTATTCAAAATTGGACATAACATTACTAAATCATGATTTACTCAAGAAAAAGGGATGCCATTTTGATTTGATTATATGAATGCGTATATTTAAAAGAACTAGAAACATTTTCAAGATTGTGATGTTGTGATGCTTGTGTTAAAAAAATGCATGAAGTAACTTTAAGTAATTCGTTTTTAATTAATCAATTGGTTTTAGTAATGTTTTTTCCTGTCTTAACTTAATCAATCTTACGCTGCTAAATCTCTATATAAGTATTTCCACCAACTTATATGAACTGTTCAATACAAATACTTTTAAAAACTCTAAATTATATTAAAATGTGTGCTTCACATCAACAGATGTGTATATTGTTACTTAAAAAAAATTCCACAACCAGCTTTAATAAGAAACGGTTGTTATTATCTTGTGTAATTACAGAACATTTCTATTTTGAATTGAACTTCCCAAATAATGAAGCACGTGTATATATATATATACACCTGAGCTAAAAAAAATAATATACTCATCATACTTTATCGTTGTGTCTTTGCAGAAAGAGAAGATCAGTAAAAGCAGCATCATCGAGATGATGGATCTCGACAGAGGAGTCAGCTACTGCTTCATTGTCCATGTTTTCCTACCCTTCCGAGCTCAAAGCAAGCAACTGGGCCAGCTCAGCAGCATCCAGTGCTCTCCAGAAGAAAACACATCGATATTTGAAGGTAATGTGGTCACAAGTCGTACAATACCAGGCTCTGACTTGTACACATAAAGAGTTTTCAGCACAACAATGAAAGGAAAAGCAAGCTTTGAGAACTTCACTGATAGCGAGTGAATCATTTCCCAAAATAAACTGTCTGATGCAGACTAAAACTGCAGTGATGAACTTCTGGAGAGCAAAAGTAGGGTCATATCAGAGAGAAATACACTGTAGACTCTAGTGAGAAATGTTTCGTAAGAACTGCAAACAAGAACAATAAAAAAGTGATAAGAAATGTGGTTGTGGTCGTAGTTTAAAAAACAGCTCTTTTCACGCTGAGCATTAAATATTCTCCATCTCAAACATTCACATAATCAAAAATAAATGATGGAGTGTCTATAAAACACAAGTACACTTCCTCCAAAAATGTTTAGGGTGCATGAATTAACCCAGACCTCATTTCACTTGGAGACGTACGTTAATTTTGGTGTTTTTTTTTTTCAGAGTACAGCATGGGTGTTATCGCAGGAGGCGTTCTCATCATCATTTTGGCAGTAAGCACCCTCATTATAGTGATCGTGATGTGCTACAGACGGAGACGAAGAGCACAAAGCGCAGGAAAAGAGGGGTTACCTCTGAATGGAGTATGAAGAGAGCATTTGTTCTTTTGGTACGTTTGAAAGTGGGAGGAGGATGTCACGTTCTTCCTTGAAAATAATGTGTTTCTGTGAAACCTCGAAATGTAGATATGTTAGACATATAATTTAGCAGGAAACGATGCTTTATCATTGGGTGGTGGGTTCTTTAGTCTGGCACTGAAGTGTTCTGTACAAACACGCTCTTAAGCACTGCCGAGTATACATGCGATTGGAAATATTTGCTCTTTTATTATGGGCCGTTTATACATTTGGGAGAGGAAAAAATCTAAATATTTATTTTTTTTAAACACTTAAATTATTTTTTAGGTATGGATGTAAAGTTGATATTTCTGTATTTTCTATACTGCTAATAACTAAGTTTGAACTGATTTTGGTTGAGGGTTTCATTTCATTGTTAAACTGTTGACTTCAGCAGAAATGGTACTGATCACTTTTGTTTCTTTATTTTATTATTTTTTTTATAAAAATTTACAATAACCTGAAACCTGCCTACTTTATTTTTTTCAATATATGTTCAGTATATGTTCATGTTATATTCACAGATTACCTTCAACCAACATTTAACACACCTGATCACACTACTTTTAACCCTCTTTCTTTGAACGGAGCCAGATTAGTATGCATACTAGACCATGGTTTGCTAATAAAATGTTCAGGGCTGCTTCTTTCCAGAACAGACTTAAAGCATTAAACCGGTAAGGTTGGACATTTGAGGTCAACAGCTGGAAGTTACCAAATTCTATCAATTAGATTTAGATTTTTATTTGCTAATATTATTGTTTTTGACTGATCAATTAGAGACTGATCAAAAATCTAAATCAGTACATCAGGATAACCAAAATAAACAGACTTGCTTCAAAGCCATTTTAATTAAACATTAAAAACAGGAATTTAAAAGGTAAAAGTAATCAGTTCAAATCAGATATAACATAATTGGCAAAGCCAGGGCCATTGTTTGGCCTTGTAGGGACCCTAATCAAGAAGGGAATACTAGGGTCCCTACTGTGGGGTAAATTCAGTGAAAATCGCACCCTGAACCCCAAGACTTTTTTTCTTACTAATGCAAATCAATCTGTAAAAGCTATAAACTTCTAAACAATATTCATTCTTTCATTCATCTTCATGTCGGCTTTCTTTCCTTTCGGGGTCGCCACAGCGGAATGAACCGCCAACTCTCTGGCAACCCATCGCTGGGAAACATTCACACACACATTCACTCTTTTAACACTATGGGCAATCGTTCTTACTCAATTCACTTATATCGCATGTCTTTGGACTTGTGGGGATACCGGAGCACACGGAGAAAACCCACACGATTACGGGGAGAACATGCAAACTCCACACAGAAATGCCACCTGCCCCAGCCGAGCCTAGAACCAGCGACCTTCTTGCTGTGAGACGCCACCGTGACGCCCTAAACAATATTGTGTTCATAAAATCGATTGAATTATAAATTAATTGTTTTAGAATAGCACCAACAGCAGAGACTACACAAACTGCAACTGCACACAGAAACTAGTTTTGATATAGAATTTTTCAGCAGTAGCTAAAAAACAATGCTCATATTCACAATATTTTTATAGTATCTCAATGTACATTATTATATTTTAAGTAAATTATATGACATTTTCACCAATTAACTATTTCAACAATTTCAACTATTAATTAATTACTTAATGCCAAAAAACATTAACAAACATTCCAAAGCTTGATTGTCTAGACTTGTAAAACTTCAAATGTGGCATGTCTCTAAATAGAACTTTATTTAGAGACAACTTTGCTACAAATAAATTGTTACGATTTAAATAAACAGTTGAAAAAGGTAATTTTTAACGATGTCCCAAATTGCTACTAGTATCCTAGAGATATCAGGGGCTGTAAAATCTATTTGCTTGACAGATGATATTGTGTTGGAACATTTTAAAAAACTGTCTTACAGGTAACCGAGTGGCCTTAAACATATAGACATGCACAAGGTGTACAGTTTTGCCTGTAGTTGCTTGGATAAGTCCTAAAATTATGGATTGCCAATTTTTACTGATAAACATCGGTAAAATAACAGAGGCACTTCGACAATTACTTAGATAACATTGCACAATTCATTCATAATATAAGTTCATAAAAATCCAGTTCTTTAAAAAAAAGGATGTTTCTCATGAAGTGCTCACATCTTGGCGATCACCATTGGTGTTGCCATTTAAAGAGTCAGAAGTCAAACTTGGACTGTTCGTTTAGGGACGGATGCCTGATAAACGCACTTTCCATCTGGCTGAAGGTAACTGATCAGCATCTTCTCTATGTTCACCTGAAAGTACACAAATGATCCACTCGTCTGATTGATGGCACTGGAAAACAGTTGCCATGACGACGGGAAGCTGTCCTTGTGGGTAGTGGAAATATCCTCTTCCACTCCAGCCCCACTGACCACGTACAAGCTTCCGTCATCTTCTTTAATAAACTGAGGAAAGGAAAATTGTCTCAGAGCAAAACAAGACACAACCAAAGAGATAACAGTCTTCACGAATCTTTAAACTTTGATACGAAGTTTTAACTTTTAGTATAAGATGGGAACATTAGGGGGAAAAAATACTTTTCGCAAAAGCTCAGGTTGAGCACTTACATCAGATGAATACATCATTCTTGTGACTGACCTGAAGACTATGATCATGGCCGCTCAAATATAAGGAGACTCTATATTTCTTCAAGAGGGGTCTGAGTTTTGCTACAAGACACTTGGTGGGACCATGATGACCAACGGACCAGACAGGATAGTGACCAGCAACGATGATGAAATCTGCCCTGTGGATTCACAAGCACAATATACGTCACATCCAGGCTAGGAAACAAAAAAGCGTGCAGACTTAAGAGTTGAATGTTTTAAGCTAAACTGAATCACAAGGCAACCGGAGGTAATGAAGGCGCCAACAAACATTGCCATATTAAAATAAATAAAAAGACACATAGTAAATGAGGACAAACAATGGATTATAGAAACTGTGGTGTACAAACAATGATCTACAGAAGCAGACATGTACTTGAATACAGAAGCAATAAACAGAAGAGCTGACACCAGTTGAAAACAACAAGAGATCTATCAACAAGTATCTATCAGACAAACATATTGTTTTATAGTGTTCAATTAAATTTTCAACTTTTAAATTTAGATTTAAATTTAGGTTAGGTTAAGTCAAATCTGACGTAAGTCCTAAGTATTTAGTTGCTTAAAAGTTGGACAGAAGACTCCTTTGTGCCCTGTTCCCTAAAACTTTTGGATCTCAAAGTCTTAAAACATTTTAAATAAAAACATAATAGGTAATTGCAATCCATCAAATTTCTTTCAACTAATGAATATTACCCTTACGAAACATAAAATTTGTCATAAAGTAAAACAGTACAGAATAAAGTTTGTTTTTGGTCTTTTCTCCGCTAAAAGTTCTGATCATCCATCATCATCCTCTTCTGAATCCAGTTTAAATACACTTATTGTAAGATAATTTTAACACACATGATTAGTGCAATATCTGAATCAACCATAAAAGGTATAAAAATTCATATAAACAAGGATAAAGAATTGCAAATTTTTGACGTTATACACCAATATACACGATAATATTTTGGAAATCAACTGTATCTTAAAATAGCACAGGAAAACCATAAAGGTGTGATGCATGTTAAAGTGTAATAGACATGGCTTAGTTTAAGTGAGCACTGAGAATCATCACAAGTTGGACGAAATTATAAAATAGGAACATAAAAGGACTATATAGTAGAATCTAGAGCAGTGGTAGTAAACTCCCAGCCCTGGGCGGCTACTGTCATGTCCTTTCAGTTATAACATTGTATGCAAGACAAGCCAACAGGACTCAATTAGTGCAACAGGTGTTCAAAATGGCTGAATAAAAACTGTACCCTCCAGTAGCCCTCCATGACCAGAGTTGGAGACTCTTGATCTAGAGTGTTCTAGAGTCTATTTGGTCCTGGATATAGTTCAATTAACACAGAATCTCTAACCTTGTACAGAAACATCTATTAAGTTAAACTCTTTGTATTTCTTTACATTTATATAGGAGAAAAACAATGTAGTTTTAACTTTTGGAAACCAAGTACAAGGTTTCAGTGAAGAATTGGCTGTTTACATGATTACAGAGTCTCAGTTTGAGTGTCATTTGTATTCTATAAAAAGTGTACTGAATCTTCTTTCTTCTTCTTCTTTCGGCTGTTCCCAGTTTAGGGGTCGCCACAGCAAATCATCTGTTTCCACCTAACTCTGGCCTCAGTATCCTCTACTCTTGCACCAATTACCTTCATGTACTCCTTCAGCACACCCATATAACTTGTCTTTGGCCTTCCTCTTGCCCGGCAGCTCCATCTCCAACATCCTTCTACCAATATAACTACTATCCCTTCTCTGCACATGTCCAAACCATCTCAATCTGGCTTCTCTGACTTTGTCTCCAAAACAACCAACCTGAGCTGTTCCTCTGATGTGCTCGTTCCTAATCTTGTCCATCCTTGTCACTCCTAAACTGAACCTCAACATCCTCATCTCGGCTACTTCCATCTCTGCCTCGTGTCTCTTCCTCACTGCTACAGTCTCTAACCTATACATCATAGCTGGTCTCACTACTGTTCTGTACACCTTTCCTTTGATTCTTGCTGACACTCTTCTGTCACACAACACCCCTGACACTTTTCTCCACCCACTCCAACTTGCCTGCACTCGCCTCTTCACCTCTTTTCCACACTCCCCGTCGCACTGGACTGTTGACCCCAAATACCTAAACTCCTCCACCTTCTTGACCTCAGCCCCCTGTAACCTCACTGTTCTATTTCTCTCCCTCTCGTTCAAACACATGTATTCTGTCTTCCTACGACTGACTTTCATTCCTCTTCTTTCTAGAGCAGACCTCCAACTTTCCAGGTGTCCCTCCACCTGCTCTCTACTCTCACTACAGATTACAATGACCATAGCAAACATGAAGGGACTAAAAGCCGATCCTTGATGTAGCCCCACCTCCACCTCCACCTTGAACTCCTCCGTCTGACCTGCAGCACATCTCACTGTTGTCATTCTCCTCTCATACATATCCTGAACTACTCTGACGTACTTCTCTGCCACTCCTGACATCCTCATACAGGACCATAGCTCCTCTCTCTGCACCCTGTCATACGCTTTCTCTAAGTCCACAAAGACGCAGTGCAGCTCCTTCTGACCATCTTTGTACTTCTCCATTAGCTATCTCAGAGCAAAAATTGCATCAGTAGTGCTCTTCCTGGGCATGAAGCCATACTGCTGCTCGCAAATATCCACTTCCCTTCTTAGCCTAGCTTGCATTACTCTTTCCCAGAGTTTCATTGTGTGGCTCATCGACTTTATACCTCTGTAGTTGTTACAACTCTGCACATCACCCTTGTTCTTAAAGATTGGCATTATGACACTTCTCCTCCATTCCTCAGGCATCTTTTCACTCTCTAGAATCCTGTTGAATAACCTAGATAGGAACTCCACTGCTGTCTCTCCTAGACACTTCCACACCTCCACAGGGATGTCATCTGGACCAACAGCCTTTCCACTCTTCATTCTCTTCAGAGCCTTCCTCACCTCATCCTTTCTAATCTTTTCAACTTCCTGCTCTACAATGTTCACCTCTTCCCCCCTTCTTTCCCTCTCATTCTCCTCATTCATCAACTCCTCAAAATACTCCTTCCATCTTCTCTGCACACTCTCGTCACTCGTTAGAACCCTTCCATCTCTATCTTTAATCACCCTCATCTGTTGCACATCATTCCCATCTCTGTCTCTCTGTCTCGCTAATCTGTACAATTCCTTCTCACCTTCCCTCGTGTCTAGCCTGGCATACAACTCATCATATGCCTTCTGTTTGGCCTTTGCCACCTCCCTCTTCACCCTGCGCTGTGATTCCTTGTAGTCCTGTCTACTTTCTTCAGTCCTTTCGATTTCCCACTTCTTTTTAGCTAGCCTCTTCCTCTGGAGGATGTCCTGTACTTCCTCATTCCACCACCATGTTTCCTTATCTTCTTTCCTTCTTCCTGCTGACACACCTAGCACCTTCCTACCTGTCTCCCTGATCACTTCTGCTGTAGTTTCCCAGTCCTCTGGAAGCTCTTCCTGACCACCCAAAGCCTGTCTCAGCTTCTGTCTGAATTCCTCACAACCGTCTTCCTTTTTCAAATTCCACCACTTGGTCTTCTTTTCCATCTTTCCTCCCCTCTTCTTCCTGACCACCAGAAACATCCTACACATCACCAACCGATGCTGTCTGGCTACACTCTCTCCTACCACTACTTTGCAGTCAGTGATCTCTCTCAGATTGGCTCGTCTACTTAGGATGTAGTCCACCTGCGTACTCCTACCACCACTCTTGTAGGTAACTCTATGTTCCTCCCTCTTCTGGAAATAAGTGTTAACTACAGCCATTTCCATCCTCTTGGCAAAATCCACCACCATCTGTCCTTCTAGATTCCTTTCCTTAACACCAAACCTGCCCATCACTTCCTCATCACCTCTGTTGCCCTCGCCCACATGACCGTTGAAGTCTGCTCCCACCACTACTCTCTCCCCTCTGGGAATACTCTCCATCACCTCATCTAACTCACTTCAGAATCTCTCCTTTTCTTCCAGCTTACAGCCTACTTGTGGAGCATAACCACTCACTATATTCAACATCACCCCTTCAATCTCTAACTTCAAACTGATCACCCTGTCAGACACTCTTTTCACCTCTCACCAACATTCCTCACAAACTCCTCCTTCAGGATCACTCCTACCCCATTTCTCTTCCTATCCTCACCACAGTAAAACAGTTTGTATCCCCCTCCAATATTACGCGCTTTGCTACCCTTCCACCTGGTCTCCTGCACACACAGAATATCTACCTTCCTTCTCTCCATCATGTCCGCCAGCTCTCTACCTTTCCCGGTCATTGTACCAACGTTGAGAGTCCCTATTCTCAGACCTATACTCTTGCCTTTCCTCTTCTCTCTCTGCCTACGAATCCTTCTCCCTCCTCTCCTTCTTTGACCAATGTGTAAAAAGTGTACTGAATGAGTTAATGATATTAGACAGATTTTTTTTAATCACACTTTATTACTTATTTTCCAGCTTAGATGAGTTACTAATAACAAAATAAGGGTGGCTATGAGAGGAGTTACTGAGAAGGAATTTGACAATGGAGGAGTTTTAAGAGTGTGGCAGGTCAAGTTCTTTTTTTAAACCCTGCCCTAAAATTCCTGCTCAAGGACCAGGTGGAAGAATGTTTGTACAGTGAAGTCCTATTTGTTAACCAATTTGATATTAAGCAGCTGTGCCAGCATAATAATGAGGCGGTTAAAAAGTACCTGAGGTTTTACTTTTATTATGGGCCCTTCTCTTAAATAGCATTGGCACATGCAACTTTTCAGATATTTCAAAGCCAAATGTTTTGCATTAGATGAATAGAGAAAACTGCTTTTAAAACAACAACGTCACAAAAAAAAAATAATCTGACAAAAATGCATCTCGTTACTCACGTGGCTTCTTTAAGTTTCTCTTCAATCCACAGCAACTGTTTGTCAGCTGCTGGATAATCCTCCGGACCCAGAGGTTGGGTCTCGTCATAGGTGTTCCCACACAGAACCACGGTGTCTATCATCAGCACAGTGAGGGATGTGTTGCTTTGAGGAACACTAAAGTCCAACTTGTAGTAAAGATCTGGAAAGATCCTTAAATGTGAAAATCTGCCATCAGTGCACATCCACACTCATATTTACTCTGAAGAGATGACCTGTGCCCCCACACTAACCATCTGTCAGATCTGTCTGAGTAGGCAGTCTGGGCTGACACGTTTCCCAGGTGATCATGGTTTCCTGCCACCAGGTACCATGGAATGGGCATTAGAGAAGAGTGGGAAAACACCTTTTCATAGGTTTGCTGAAGAACAGAACAACATCCAGGGTGTCAAACTCAATCCATGAAGCACCGCAGTCCTGCACAGTTTAGTATCTGTTATAACTTTAGTAAAAGACATCATGGTATAATTCATTAAGGTTCATGAAGATCTATTACCTTCTAGAAAGAATATACGACCGCTACACTGTCAAAATGCATTGGTCCAGCTCTGAGAAAATTATTAGTAAAAAGACACAAAATCAACTTGTTTTGATCTTTTGTTCTGTCTCCCATTATTAAATGTATGTATCTATCAGTATTGGTCATGAGTGCTGTGGTGGGAAAGCAAAAAAAGGAGTGAAATAAAAGAATAAATAAATAAATAAAAGGAACGTGCCATAAAAACAATGAACAAAGGCAAGTGTTATGTCCAAAACCAAAAACTACTAAGCACAACCTTTAGCGAGGACTCAAATGGTAACAGTATATGCATTAAAAACTAAATGAAAATCATTAAAAGCACAATTTTCTGTAACTATTTCTAAAGAACTTAAGTTTGTACCTTTTTTTGGCTATGTTTGGCTCCACAGAGACTCTCCTGATTGGACACTTTACATTCAAACACTGTACCGTTTATTCCCTTTAACCCTTGTGTGGTGTTCATATTATTGTTACTAAGGTAGTGTTTGCTGATCTGGTGGAACCATTGATTTTTAATCCCAATCAAGGGATTATATGTTAAAATATTATAAAAACATATTTACTTTAGCCAGGAATCAAGTGATTTATTATTGGTTTTAACGTGATTTTTTCACATTTAGAAATTAAACCATGTGTGGTGTTCTCATTATTGTTACTTTGGCATGGTTGGCGGGTCTGCAAGACCCTTTGCATTTTGGGCCTTTTAATTCACACAGTCATAGAATTTTATACAAAAATGTAGAATTCTATGCTCATTATTTATGATTGTGTGAGAAGGCAGAATTAAGGTAAAGAATCTACCATTTTCACACTTTAACATGCCACGTAGACCTTGACACCGTTTGTGCCAGTGAATCTAAATAATAAGATAAAAAAATACCAATTAAGGGTTAACAATGAACTATTTTGCGTAAAAATTAACTATTTGAATTCAACTCCTTCACAAAGTGCCAGTGACTTGACATTTATTTCAGGATGTTTTTATTTTATCTTTACTGGACACCAAAAAAAAAATTCACAGTAAACGGTAACAAGGAACTAAAATAGGGTTCCTTTAAAGATTATTCAAGGCCATTCATTTTTTCTTTTACAATTTCTTTCTTTCTTATTTTCGTCTTGAAAAAAGATAGAGTTTTTTACTTTGTCCTGTGAGCTTAAACAAAGAAAAATGGCATTTGTTTTGACATTAGGTGGCTAATTAATAATATTTCCTCAATAAGCAAATATGAATAAAAACTCAAATGAAGCATGAGAAATGAGAATGAGGATTCAAAATTGTGTTGAATCTAAAGATTGTAATGTGAAATGCTGAGATTTCAAAAGAAGAAGGTATATGAGAAGAACATTATGAGGATGATGTTTAAGACCCCATTGTAACATTGTCAGAGTGAGAGCAGAGCTAAGAAAGCATATAGGGTGGATGTTGTGCAAGTAAGTAGAGCAATGCCATTGAGTGCTTTGTTTCCACCTTGATAGATTTTAATAGTTCTTCTTTTTAATTTTTTTTTTATATTTTAGATGAGGCAGGCTGTGGCATTCTGAACCAGAGGTAGGAATTGGATGAGGCACCATACATGAGTGCGTTGGTTAAATTGAAATGTGATGTTGACAATAACATAGACACCCGCACTTTACCGAAACTGCTCCGGATGTGTGTTCACAGTGTGTTTGTTCACTGCTGTGTGTGTACACTGGGATGGGTTACATGCAGAGCACAAATTCCGTGTATGAGTCACTCCCTAACTGGCTAACTGGTCACTTTCACTTTCCCGAAACTTTTCCCTGATTATTCCCAAATATCCTTCCTGTCTCTGTCCAGCACTGTCTCATATATAAAAGGCGTTTAAAAATCTCCTAAAATATCTTGAAGAAAAAAAAGTTGATGAGAGTAGGTGATTTAGACAACTTTGTGCTGATTGGCTGCAAGTCTGTTTTTAGTCCGATACACTGACCCCACCAAACCAGCGTTTCTGCAAAATCACTTGCTGGAGGTTTTAGTCCTAAATGCTAATTTTTATATATATTTTTCTTCCCTATAATAATAATTTGAATATTTTATGTAAAGATATGATGATCCCAGTGTTTACCAACAATTTAAAATTGCTCTTATGTCGCCTGTTTGTTATCTGTGTTACACTGTTTTAACCACTGCGCTTTAGTTTGTTTCTGTTTTGTTTTTGTTGATGTTCTTTTTTTCAGGAACTTTTCGTCGATGGATCATAAGTTTGTATATTCTTTATACTGGGGGAGGTGACTAGCACCTGCCTCAGTCAACGAGGCTCCAAGGGGCCTCACAGAGGGAACTCTTATTTATTCGACCTGGACTTTGTGAAGCAACTGCTAAAAAAGCACTATATTAAAACTTGATTGATTGATTAATTGATTATTTAATTGAATGTGAAACAAGAAACCATCGTTGTCATTATAATCTACCATCTCTCCAGGAAATAAAACATCCAGGAAGTTCTAAAAGAAAATAATCTCCACATATTCCTAGTAGACAAACAACTCCATTGACTATCAAATGAAAAATGTAAATGCTTTGCAAGTTCTCTACCTCAAAAATAAGAAGTTTTTTATTTTTCATGCTCAACTGAATGCACTCACTGAGTTCAAAGAGGTTTTAGCAGCAATTACATTAAAACACTTCCCCTTGAACAAGGGAAAACTTTAACATTTAAACTAACATTTAACTTTAATTTAAACATCACATAAAAACTGATCACCTGGAAGCGAGCGTCATCAACATTTTTGACTCCATTGAAATAGAAATTATCTCCAAGACTGAGAATGAAGTCCAGCCCTTCTATCTCAGCGATTCTGGCCAGTTCATTAGCGGTGCTGAGCTCATGAAGCCTGTAGTAGGGGTACCAGGGGCATCCACCCCAATCTCCAATCCCCACAAACCTCAGACAAGCTGCAGATTCAAGACATTCTGAATTCACTTCATCTTGCAAGTGCTAATTACACTTTTAAAATATGCAAAATAATTTCAGGGGAGATTTTAGCTAAGCACTATTTCTGAGATCAGATCTCAGTTTGCGGCCTGTCAGATCAGAAGCCTTGCATCACATAAACTCACATGAGTACTTACTGAACCGGTTTTGTTTGAAGTCTTCACATGGCTAGCTTTCCTAGCTTTTTAAGTCAACTTTAGGAAACATCATAAATACCTTGCTCTTCGGTCAGAGTGCAGGGTAGGCAGATGGTCTGAAGCCAGAAGATAAGAATGAAAGCTGCTTTCGCCATATCATGCTCCAGTTAGCTGCCCTGATCCTGAAAAATATCTGCTTTCAGACTGAACACAAAGCCACCCAATGAACGTTTAACTGTTGCTTCTCTGAACTAACAAAGCAAGTTGTGGTTTATGACGGCTTCCTGTGCTGCGCTGAACATGAAAGACTGAAGCACATGATGCAGAGGACAATGTTCAGAAGCTTAGACAGTGACATAAATTACAGTAAATAGTCAGCAAGTAGAGAAGAAGTGTTTTAAACTAGTAGTGTACACATTACACCAGTATTATTTTATATTTATAGGTAGTTCATTTTTGAGCCTCGATCACTGTACAAAGCAAAAAAAAATGGAATACAATAATAAAAAAAAAAACAATTCAATAATTAAAAAAAAAAGACACCTGAACAGACATAAGTTCAGGTACAAAGATAAATCTTAAGAACACCAGGACACTTAACCTGAAGGTGCAGTCCATAATAATATGATTTTATGCTAGTATGTTATACAATAGCATAGAATGTTTTAACCATTTCACACAAACAAATGCAACTCCATGATGACTATATATCTGTCATCACTGCCTTTAATGACATTATTATTATTTATGGAAACGAATAATTCAGTAGTTTTATAATGACCCACTGCAATTTTATGGTAATTTGTCAGCATTTCAAATAATTGCAGAATAAAGGGTTAAAAATAAAAAAAATCATTCCTTATTAATAGGTTTGTGTTTTGTACATTAATTTATGTGCTGATGAAAATACAATAAAATATTGCATTCATACTAATTGTTTGCTTAAAAAAAGACTTCTTTAAATTAACTTCACGACATTGACTTATGTGAATAATATTTATAAATGAAAAATATTTATTTAAATGAAAAATATTTGAAATTATATGTTTTTACAACTCTTTAAAGCACTTTTTTCCCGTAAACTTCAGTTTGAATAGTATTTGCACGAAAAATAAACCAATAAATCAAACCAGCAGTCGCAGGTTTGGAATCAAGCATCACACAAATCGTATGTCTCTCTGTGGGAAATACTACATAAATTACCCTCCACCATTCCTGAAAAAAACTCAGTGGAGTTCAGAAGTTCCTTTTTTATCTTTGTTGCAGCCAGAAACTCTGCTGACTACCACAGTCAAATATTAGATCTTTGTCCTGATGCAGAATGAATAGTATTCAAACTTTGACTGATAGTGTATTCTTAGACAGTAACTATGACAACTGCAGTTAATTATTAGTGAAGGATTAATTTGAGCTTCACGTATTGACCCAATAGTATAACATCCCCTCTAAAACCATATCATGGAAGATAAGAGCTTCACAGAGCTGCAGGAAAGAGTTTGAAAAATACAACAGATTTAGAAATCATTAACCTACACTGCAAGACTACTCAGTCTACGGCAGAATTGTCGAGTAAAAGCTCTATTAATTTATTCAGGATTAGATACTAAAATATCTGCCACGAGCTTTAGACATTAATAGCAGTTTGGATATTTAAAAATCAGAGTACTTTTATTCATACATAAACAAACTATTAGATTGCTTTCTATTCATTTAAATCCATTTTGATTTAAAAACCAACACCTTCACCCAAGCACATGTAAAACAGTGCAACCAGTGGAGGGTAAAAGCTCAAAGTCTCTCATCTAAATGACCTTCCACTAGCACCCAATATGTGCTAAAGGTTCCCTACTCTCCTGAGAGTTCCTGATGTAAAATAAAGCAGTAAAACCCCACTCTAACCCACTCAGGAATTCAAACCCTTCTTCCCAAATAAAACACAGCACTAGAGGACTTCATCATCTCAATATCTTCTTTTTAATTCATGAAAACATTCAGCAAAGTGGTTTCATTTGCAACAATTTTTCTTACAGTTTTCTTCCTTTCACATAAAAAACCCTAACAATGCTGCGTAAACAAGCGCATAGGCAACTTCTTTTAGACCATTGATTCAATAAAGTGCACCAAAAACAACTTGTAGACATTCAAACCACCCGACCGTGTTGTAATCAGCACTAAGGTCACTTAGTAGCTTAATGGACTCATAATTCAAGGATTAGTTGATAAGAAAAGGCATAAGAATTCAATATTGTGAAGTTCAGTGCATTGACTGATGGCTTTCTGATGGCTAACACAGAATCAGTTTATTCTTTAAGCAATTGTGTGCAGAAACAAGACAGCTTAAAGCTCTCTCACCTACTGTTTTTAATGAAAGAGTTGAAAGCGATTATCTACTAGGTTTCTAACATTTGAGGCTTTAACTTTACTTTAGACCACAAGTGAAGATATTTCTCAACTCAAACAGGAGAGACTGTGGCACCTCTCACCCATCACAAACAGTTCAAAAAAATCATGTGACTCAAGAGTTCGGCATTCATTTTGTGAAGTATCAAGGATGATTTTACAAGCTTTTCTGGACAAAAAATTTGCAGGAAACTTGAGTCACGAAGAGTGCTTTAACATGCTTGGCTCTGACGTGTCATGTGCAGCGACATTAAGATAAAACTTCTCTGATCTGAACTCAAGCGTATTGTGTATTCTAAGGATGAATAAAGTAAGTTGCATGGAAGGTGACGAAAAGTTAAAGAGATACTTGTTTTTATAGGGACACTATCCTTTCAGGGATGTTCTATAAATTAGAGTGCTTAAATTACAAAAATTATGTACAATCATTTAAGTAGTGTAATACATTTCTAAACACAGTTTTATCCAAACAAATGCTACAGATGATTAAAAAATTCCTATATCAGTTTGGCAAGAGACTCTGTGAGCGGTAAAGTGTTAGGGAGCCTAACCAGTGTGGCACCTTTACTCTCTAAGAGCCAAACTCCACTGTTTCAGCTGTGATGGGCTTGAAATCATAGTTTCCTCTGCCGTCCATGTGAAGGTAGTACTGCAAAGAGAGGAGAAATGTACTTTTATGCTTCTCTTAATAGCTTTACTATGTGATTTAGTGATAATATACATTGTATTAGGTTAAAGTAAAAAAAAAAAAAAAAAAAAGAAATGCAGTTCCAGTACTTAATGTGTAATGAATGTATTTCTATATTTTAACCCATCTGCTTTTATTTATTTAATATTATTTCTATATATTTTATTATTGATTATTTATTTATTAATATTAACTGTAAATGTAACTCATATATTTCTACATTTTAACACATATATATTAAATTCTACTTTTCCATTTATTAATTGATTTCTAGATTTTTATGTGCCTATAATAACTTGGCTGATTGGCTGGCTTAAATTTTGTTTGTTTTTTCTGCCTGTTGCATCAAAAGATTAATACAGGTAAATGAGGAATTTAAAGAGGAAAACTAGAAATGAATATAAACGTCTTAAAATGTCGAAAGAGACCAGTTATGTTTTTTCTTCATTATTTTAATTAAGCAATTTTTTATTTCTAAATACATAAATGCATAATTGTATTTATTAAAAAAATTATTCTTGTTTTATTTTATAATTTACAAGTATTTTTTTTCTGAAGAAATAAAGACAATAAAAAAAGCTCATGTATGGTTAATGTAACCCAGCGTTGGTCCAATTACTCCTGGAAAGAGTCTAATGAAAGCCGCAGCCACTCTAATAAATGTATATGTATTGATTAAAAATGTAAAAATTACATCAGTAGGTGTAATAGAAGTATATTTTTCTAATCTTTGATCTGATAAATAAAATATTTTGCAATATATGTAAAATGATGATTTATACTCATCATCATCAGATAAGACGCAGTTTTTTTCCCTCCCAAAACATAAAAACACTAACCTGTTATTTATTACAACACTCATTCTTCCTAATGTTAACCTGGGCCCCATACATTGAACAGGGATATTTATACTTCCTGATTTCAGAAGCGACTCTACGGCTCCTAAATTAACGGTATATTGTGTTATCAATCTACCCCATAACATGAGCCAATTTCAGCCATTTTAACCCACATGAAGCATCTTGTTTTTGTAGCTGCTTAGAAACACAATATACATACATTTGATTGATGTATTGGTTAGATTGTGTCATTTAGTTCCTTGTAGCTGTTTTAGTAATCATGTTTTTACGAGCATCTTGTAATCTCACCTCATGATGCTTCCACAGGGACTTTCTGTGAGAGACTGTGAACAAGGTGATGCCAACCTGCCGCGCAAAAGAAATAAACATGTCTAGTTAGAGAGACTCTGAGTCTGAGAATTGAGGGTAAACCTCTGAAAGACTGGAAAGTCTCATTATCATCATCATCATCAGAACCTTTCTGCAGTGACTGTAGATGTAATCTTCCACGTCTACGCTCACAGCGCTGGTGCATTCATCTAGGATGGCGAACTGGGGCTTGTGGTAGAAAAGCCTGGCCATCTTGTAAAAAAAAAAAAGTTCACATTTCTTACAATTTTAAAATCTCTTTAGGGAGTGTCACAAAGAACAGCAATTTTTTTACATATTTCAAATTAGTAATAATTTCAAATCTTACATATTGCTTGTACTTGAGGGAGTTATCTTGCTTGCTAAGACTTTTTAATAGCTTGTTTTCTTTTAAGAAAATAAGCATTTAAATTGTACACATTCATTTCTCTGTCCTATTAGAAATCTTCAATTTAGAATTTCAACCACATATGCATTTAAATAATCTAGTAACAGAATTATAAAGTCAATTTTTTTAATTAAGTTTTTCCAATGCACAGAGTAGTACCAATGCAAATAATTCCTCTCCACCATCAATTTACTTAATAAAAAATTGATATTTAGATGCATTTCTAACTTCTGAATAAGAAAAGACAATGGAGATAATACTTAGTATAGAGATACTTCAGTTACGGCAGTTAGTAGTGTGGAATAAACTCTGGTAAGGGAGTGGAAAGTTTTGAAAAGTAAAAAAAAAATATATATACCGTGAATGTCATTTAGTTCGAACAACATTAAATAGAAAAAAACATACTAAATGTCACCTAACACTCTTCACTTACCGCCATTCTCTGCTTCTCTCCTCCACTGAGCACATCCATCCAGTCCTGGACCATATCCCATGAGCCCTCTCTGTCCAAAATGTGTCCCAACTGAACATTATCCAGATACTCTTTAAGCACCTGCCACAAAAGACAACACAAAAAATGTGAAACCCCACAAACACATGATGCGGTTGTGAGTCCCTTTACAGTACCTGGTCAGAGATGCCTTTCTTCTTCTGATCCTCGAAGGTGTCTGGGTATATCACCTGATCCCTGAGAGAGCCCAGGGTCATGTAAGGCCTCTGAAAATAAACAAAGCAAATGCATTCAGCTTATGTGGAAGATACCTACATCTCAAGTCTTTCCCCGTTTCACTTTGTTTCACCTGAGGGACATAGAAGAGTTTCCCCCGCTCTGGTTTTGTTAAACTCCCTCCAAACAGCGGCCACAACTGGGGAAAGGACAAATACATTTAGCAAAAAAAGGGATTTGCACAATATTATAGATGAGAAAATACAGAAGTGCTCACCTCTCCAAGTACCCGGAAAAGTGAACTCTTTCCACATCCATTAGGACCACACACCAACACATTGGTGCCAGATTTCACCTTTTAAGAAAACATACAATTAGATGATAGTAAGCAACAGATTCTAACAACATAAACATTTCTGAGAATTTGATATTGTACAGCATTAGAGAGAGACCTTTACCCTATATACAATGTAAAGATATGTTCAATGTAAAATAATAAATGCTGATGTAAAGATTGTGTATTTTATTTTGCCTGCCACCAAATCCTGAAAGCCAGAATCATCATAATTAAAAAGTATAGTTTGCTCTATGCCTGCTCAACTGCTGCAGTAAGACTCAAAAACAAGGACATTCTAAAGAGGGTCTCAACATTCAAGCTTTGGAGAACTTTGAGTTAACTAAATTAGGACCCCTGTTAAGGTTATATACTATTTAATGCTAGATATTTGGTGCTAGAGGCTTAAGAGCTTCAATTTCAATATTGAAAAAGATTCAAAAACACCAAAGGTATAAAATCGAATGACATTATCTACACAATAGGATGTTCGGCTACTTGTCACTGTAATCAATTAGGACGCACCTCAAAACACAGATCTCTGATCAGAACATCTCCATTAGGTGTAGCCAGCGGTGTGTGCTCAAACCTTAAGAGAAGCAACATAAAAATGGTCATAAAATGCGCTTATCACAAGGAAAAAATCTGAATAAAGTTGTCCTCACTTTATGATATGGTCTACGTTGATGATTTTGCCACTTCCAGGGACAAGAGTGAGCTTTTCGGAAACATCTATACATCACAATAACAACAATAATTAAACACATAAACTTTATTTTTGTCAAAAAGCAGTTCACAGTCTCACCTTTGTCTGACAGAGAGACCATGGTGCGTTCATATTTCCCAGAGTTCAGCTCTTTCAGGACCTTCATGAGCTCAGTGATGCGAGCGGTGAATCTGAAGAAAAAGCCAAACTTGTTCACATTTTAAGGGATTTCCACATTTCTTTTCATCAACAGGAAGACCTACCCTGAAAGTCGCGTCATTTCTCTGCCTGCAAGGACAATTCTTCCCAACGCCTGTGACATTCGGAGCAGCATGCGTCCACTCTGATAGTAGTCCTGTAGGTGAAAGCATTAACAGGTGGAATGTTAATCCCATATGTTTTCAATATAACCTAATTAATATTGATTCTGCCAATACAAGATGATTCCATAGACAGGCTCAACGATCGCACATTTTTACCTCTAGGAGTTCAGCATGTGAGCTGCTCAGATGTCGAGGGTGAGCCAGGTCAAGAAAAGGACGACTGACGACTAGATAGCCGACGACCGTAGCAAAATCTGAATAGAGAGCAGTTTATTAATCCCTTAAAACTCATGCCTTTTTATTGTTTACAAAGAGGCGTTCTTACACTTAGCGATAATGCTGTCCACCATTCCCATAGAAAACCGGAAAAAGATGAAATTGTGGAGATGATCGACCTACAAATAAAAACAGTGGACTAATGACATAATCTACTTTTTATTCTCCTATTCTTCTAAAACCCAGTGAGTCATTCATTCACATGACTTGTTCAGATAGGCTGGTTCATCCACTAACACATATGTAACCTCCTTTTAGAATAGCTAAGTTTACTTTGTTCTACAGTGCAAATATAATCATATATTTATATCTTATAAGACAATCATGAAAACTGAAATTTGATGATTGTCAGCTAGCTTAGGCTACACCGGAGCTGTATCGTAAAAACAGAAGTTGAACAGAACAAGAGATGATTTTCTGGCCTATTAGGAACTGCATGAAACGTATTAGTATTAGGGGTTTGCGAGATATATATTATGCGACACATGAGAAATTCACTGACTGCTTGCTGCAGCAGCTCAGAACTTACTTACTTCTTAGAAAAGCTCAGTGTCTGACAGTCAGAGCTTCAAATGAGCATAAAATCTCTACCTCTCTTTCCCCCTCAATTACTTCTCTCCTCTTTTCCCTTTTTAATTAACACCATCCTGTCCTGATGTATGTTTATATGATTGATTAATGTAATTATTGTGATGAATGCGAAATAAATGAATTGCTTGGTTTTGATTGGGTCCATTTTATGCAAATCATTACTGTCATTAACATTGAGTGAGATGAGATTTTCTTGCATCCATTCTCTGACATTACACACATTTACCCAATCTCGATCGGAACATGATTAACAGTGATGCCAACTCCTTCATTATTAAGAAGCAGTTGCTGCACTAGATTTTCTTTCAGCTTAGAAACTAACAGGACTTAGCTTCGTAGATGTCAAGAGAAAATCTGTTGTGGAGTGACAATCCTGTTTTGAAAGCAACATTAGCCATCTTTTCATTTGACTATTTTTAATATTTATGGAAGTAAATTCATTAAATTAAAGAAAATTTAACAATACATTTTCCAAACAAAAAAAAGTTCTAAACCAGTTATATAACATAACATCTAATAACATTTAGCACATCTATTAACAGCAGAGAACAATTAATAACTTAGAGGAATTAAATATTAGCAATGTATAAAATACAGTTCTATAATTAAAGAATACTCTGAATGCAGGGTTTTGAAAAGTAGATGTGTTTGGAATATTCATAAATATTTTCTGAAATATTTCTAAATCACTGAAAATACAGAGATAGTATTTTTTGCCAAAAAAGCAATCCGATAATTGGTATAAAATATTTTTGCCTGTGTGTGTAAAACTCAAACGCACCAGTTTCTTAAAAGTTGAATGAATTGTCTGTTTCTCCCTCGTGTTTCCATTGTAGAAAGCAATCTCTTCACTGAGAAGGAAACAATAATTCGAAAGTGCATTAAAATTTTTATTTAATTTCATTGCCAATCCAATAATACAGGAGCATAACATGTCACCTGTTTGTGATGAGCCGAGAGTTGACGTATCTGTATTCCCCCTCGTACTTCTGCTCCGTCACTGTCATTTTACCAATTGGCCTGCGGAGTCGTGTCAGGAAGAGGCCGGAGATCAGCAGGTAGGTCATCATGGTTGCAGGACCCTGATTACATGACCAACGGACCATCAAGTTTTTATCTACCAAGAAACTTACACCATCTCCTCTTAACTCACCTGAGCGCCGATGGCTGATGTCAGTTTGAAAATGTACAAGCCGATATCCAACAGAGGCTGAAAGAGAGTAAAACTGTTTATTCACTGAACACAAAAATGGAGAATAAAATAGATGGTTTTGTCAAATGTTTACCTTGCTGAGGTTTGAGTACAGATCCACAACACTGTTACAGAACCTTTCCACATCCTGCGTCAGCAGTTGATCAGCATTAGCAATGCGATTATCCAGATTCCCCATTTTATAGTATGTATATCCTCTGTGGAGTAAAAGTTCGATTCATATTAATTCATTTTTAAATTCACCTTTTAAAGTTACCTATCTACAGGTATCTATCTGTGTCAGAAGTTTGATATTTTATTTCACTAAATTGTTAAACACAACTGGTTCTGTAGCAACTTCAAATGACCGCTTGGATTTAGAAATGTCTTGAATTAATAACTGTTAAAACTAAAACATTTTTTAGTTGACTTTTTCCTGCTCAACTAACTTGCTTCCCATTTCTCCCCATAACTACAAAGAACCCAACTAATATCTCTTTTAAATGCAGACCCTTAAAAAATACTATTTATTTGTATGAATGGTCAATGTCAAAACAAAAAAATAAAAGCCATATTCTACTTTTTTCCCTTTAACATTTAGAATAAAAACCATGCCATTCACAACTAAAAACTAAAACTACAAATAACATCCTTGGCTAATTTTAGTTGTCTGCTAGTTAAATGTTTGTTTCAAATAAAAGTAATAGTAAAATGGATGAATATTTTTATTCTATAAAAATAAACACTGGTCTTGGCAGTCGTTAGCCTTCACTTTAATACTTCCTTCTCAAATTAAACTGTCATATTTCATTTTCTCATTTTGCTAGTGAGAGGCAATTTAATTGTTAGCTGAAAAGAAGTCTGATTTGATTAAGTTGAAAATGAGTCTGAATGTATCTATTATGTAAAAAGTTCTGTAATAACTCTTCAGCGAGAGTTTACGGAGTTTAAATTCACAGGTAAATAAAAATGCACACTTTTCTGAGATTGGAGGCCTTGAGCTAAAGTAACCATACATTATTACTCAACTCACAATCACCTACCAAATATACTAAAGCATATAAAGTTTTTTAACTTGCTAAAATAGTTTACATTTAGCTTTAAGAAACAGTTTCATACTTCAGATATTCATCATAGAGATGTTTGGTGAGTCTCACGCGAAAGCACAGCTTCAGTTCATTCAAGCCCAACTTCAGGAAGTTGTTTACCAAAGCGATCTGAAAGATTAAGAAACAAAACTTTACAAATATTTACAATTATTAAATGTCGAACTCTTCCTAATATTACACAAATAAAACCCTGCCTCAAATATTCAAGCCAAATTACAAGATGAAAACAACTGACTGAAATAATAATAAGAAATTAAATATATTGGGAGACGTCTCATATTACAGGTCCATAAAGTAATTATTTACTTTAGCATTTTGAATACAAACAGAGACCACTCTTTTCACAAGGTATGTCCAAAGTTGTTCAATGAGGGTCTCTACTCTGCTTGTTTGAAGGAGTAGAATGCATACTAGTTGCAATTAAAACATCCAGGCTGTGACCTAGTTTACATACAGAGCAGGGAGGAACCTAGAACTGACTGTGACAGCCAATTACTGACACAATTAGGTTCTAAGTTCAAGCTCTCCACTTGACATCTAACAATGGAGAGATCAGACACACTGCTAACCATCGTGTCTAAAAGGGTAGAATTTTTTTCATTTAAAAAGATTAGCGAGTGTAGATTGTGTTTTGATGGCATTTTTAAGACTAGATTCCATGTGTCCATAAACAAAAAGAAAGAGCTCCAAAGTTAGGGGATGCTTTAAAGTGTTAGGACAAGGGTCAAATGTATGGAATGTGATTTCTGCAAACTAACATCGACCCGTTAAAATGACCTAAACAAACCACAGACCATTAGAGGCTCTTCCTTATTTTTATAGCTTCTGTTGATTTGCTTCCTCTGGTACTTTATAGTTTTTTAAAACAAATAATCATTCTTTAAACATTTTCAATATACGTGGTGAATATGAGTTCAGGTTCAGTAAGGTGATTAATCAGCAGAAAAAAATGACAGTCTACAAAAAATGTCTTTAGCACCAATATTGACTGTGTGTAGAAAATCAAAATCAACACGACAGCTAATGTTAGAGAGGAGACCTTCCTCAACTCTGAGGTAGCAACACATTGGTTGATGTTTGTAATTTGGTTGAGCTTTTTAAAGTGTTTAGCATTCGTTCAATACCAACTCATGTTGTGTTGCAGCTGAAAAAAGTATTTATGAGGGTTCTATTATCATACTAAAATTTAACTGCATGATGCTAAGACTGAGATCAACAGGAAACCTTATTAATGATAATGTTTTATGCCACGGTCTCTCTGAATACTTGATTCAGATTGGCTGGCAGGAGTTAAATCAATTTAAACTTCCACACAGGTATTTTAGGTTGGGTTTTTGACTTTTGTATCACGGTGTGACATTGGTAAACATTAAAAAGAAATTAAAAGTTGATTGCTAACATGGAGCAGAACATTTTAATAAATTAATGTTTCATGTGGTGCATTCAGACTATAACAGCATTGATTATCTCTTACTTGTAATCTTAGAGAGTGTGCTGTGAGTGAAGGCTCATGATAAAAGGCTGTTAAACTCACACTATACCCCTGAATGTAATAATCAGCAGTGAACATGGGTAAAAGAGAATGAATGAAAGGCAGTGTGACCCGGACTTTGGACACAAAAATATAATGGTTACACCATGACTCAGCAATCAGATAGATGCGGTGCAAGTACTGTACAAGTGAAACATACCTGAACATGAGGAAGACAAAGAGGAGGAAAAGTGCTGCACACTCGAGTTATGTCAATTTAAAATAAGATTTTCCATGTCATTCAAAAAAAAATTAAAAAATATTTACACAATTACTTGAGATCAGTCACGCAATTTAAATGGATTTATGAGATTGAGTTTATAAACCTTGTTCTGGGTGATTTAAGAGTGATTTCATTAGCTGTTAAGTACATTTCTTATGTGCCATACTCAATCTAGATCACGCATATAGATACATGAAAGGTATAAGTTCTGTTACGAATAGGTATCATCCAGAAATGGGAACTTATCCCACCTACAGACTAATAAGCCAAATCAAATCTTTAGTTTTTCTATTTTGTTATTGTGAACAAACAGTAACATTGTATAAATAGATATTTTCTGGATGCAGTTGTTGAGGTAAACATTTTTACTACGTGGTTAATTGACCCAGAATTCAACAAGAAATAAGATTGTGATATTGAGATCATTCGAAACTAATGAAATTGATAACGTCAACAACTTTTTGAATTCAAGCTTACATAAATGTTGGAATAAGTTCAATCTTTTTTTAAACAAACATATTCACAAGTAAGTAGAACTTTCAGAATTTAATATTTATATAAGAACAAACATTATTAAAAAGGCAAATTCCCCGTTTTTGTCCTTTGTTTCAGTTTTAAGTTCAAGGTGTTCTGAGAATTTTCTATTAAATGTCTAGCAACTAAGAAAAACACGGGTAGTGAAATCCATACTCTACCTAGACTTAGATATTCAATTAATTTCAACAATTGTGTTGTTCAACATGCATGTGACATTTTCATAGTTAAACAGAGATAGAAAGAGTGGTCATTTTAGCATAAATAAACAGTGGTCTAACACGAGTGTGCTCCTCTTCACTCATTTTATGATATAACCAAGTAGTCAGCCGTCCAAGTGAAAGCTATTGAGACCAGCAAACTCACCAAGCTCATTTTGTCATATTAGTTAACTTATAGATTAATAGACAATGTTAATTACAAGACTACTACACTGTAATGATTTTGAAAGCAAACGTCAACTCTATGGTATCCAGATGTAAAATGATTCACGGCTGTTTTCAGAGATGATTTATTGAATTAGAAAGCTCCTATTTTCAGAACTCCTCTGACAATAAACAAATATTGCTCTGCTGAATGAAAAGCAGACACTTACAATTGGCATGGCCACCATAAAGTTGATTAAGTACTTCTTGAAACCTGTAGTGGATCGACCAATGATTGCACTGCAAACCACAACATGCAAACACACACACAAACATTGTTAACACGGTTAAAACAGAAGTGAATATAAGACATTTTGATGGCCTGCTTTTCATACGCATGACAAAAATGAATGCAAATGATCTCTGAGAAGCAGACATTCACGGTTACTGCATCAGAACACAAATACGCTTTTAAAACATACGGACCAGAGGAGGTCTGAGAGTTGAGCCAGTGCATTAACACTCAAGCAAAGTAAGTCTGAATTAGTTTACACCGCACACAAGGATTACCCCAGGAATGACTGTCAGGTAGGAGAAAAAGTGCTTCTTGAAAAGATAGATATCTCTGCTAATGATTCCACTGCCAAAGATTCAAGAATATGATTAACTGCATTCAGACTTTAAATACTGTGATGCTGAACTATTCCACAGCATCCATCAGCATGAATTCAAGACTTAAATACCTTTCTATCATCGTGCCATTCTGAATCATCCAAACGTCACAGTACGTCCGAGTCACGAGCATCACTGCGATCAGGAATAGATACCATGTCTGTGACAAAAAAAACTAGTTTTAGAGCACATAGTGTTACAGTTTATGTTTTTTTTTTATAGCTCAATAATTAACTTTATCAATATTTAATGGTGCAGTAAGACCTTGTATGAAAGAATGATCCTGACATGTCGAGAGACAAATTCACAGTTTAAAAGCTGAAATAGTCCAGAAATAATGTTTATATTCATTTTGGTTTGACGTGTAATATTCTCCATTCAATCAAACTATTTTTTAAGTCTTTAATCATAGTTTAGAAAGCTTATCACTGGAAACCCTTTTAGCTGGATATATATACAATTTTAGTTTTTTTTACATAATTGCAGTAAAAATTTTGGCCACAAGCTTACATACTGCACCTTTAATGTCTATTATAATTAGTAAAATGTAAACTTCCAGATATGATGATCATATTATTCTCAATTATTTGGTTCATCCTGCATAAAAACAAGCCAAGATTTATTACATTCCTTTTTAGCAAGAGACTAAACCATTTATTGATACTTAATTACAAAATCTGATTTACATTTGTTTCCCTGTACATTTGACTAGCAGAATATTGGTGTGTCAGAATACGTTCGCAACAAAGTGTTGCAACACAATTTTTAGTTAGAATAATCACATTCAGGAAATTGAAAACAATTTGTAACAATAAAAAGAGGGGTGATTTGGTTATGAAAAATATACTTTGGATAGATTTTAAATTCCTTTCAAAGCACAATCATCAATATTGAAACTCTCAAATAGTGCTCAGTGTTTTTGAAGGAAAGCTAGTAAAGCCATCTCAAGGCTCCTCACCTCTCTACAGAACATTCTGGGCACCATAATCTTGATGATGCGCGTGATGCGCATGAAAAACAGCTTGTCCACAGCCGCTCGCTCTTTCTTCCCATCTTTCTGTGGTGAAAACAAATGGACAACACATTTAAGTAAAATATATACTTTTAAAACCTATCAGAAACTTTGTTCAGTTAAAGAATACAAGTCAAGGCCCGCAAACGTATTATTAATGCCCCCTGGGATGATATTTATTTAGAATTGACATCAGCCCCTAGGCACAGCCACACCAACACTACATTCCCCACAATGCAACAATAGAAAACAATTGAACTGATTTTTTTGTTATTACTGACAGAGCCAAGAGAAAAAAGTGCTTTATTTGTTTGTTTAACCATTAAATAATATCAATAGTAATATTAGGTTTCGGTTCAATAGGTTACATGCAATCATTTCAATTTGTTTTAATAAACATAGTTTGGCCCTCGGCTTGTTGCAAATACTTTTTTGGCCCTCGCTGACATCCCCCCTGGCTAAGTGGATTTTTTCCACCCTCAAACTTCCAAAAAAAACTGAAAAGGGAGAACGTAATGAAAAATGAAAAAGTTACATTTAGATTGCAGGTCTATATTGATATAAAGGTGCTTGCTCTGGGATTTCAAGACCCTTCAGACTGAATTTAAACTTTTGAAAAACAAAACAACAACTTCAATCTTTAATTTGACCAATGAACAGTTTTATTTATAAAAAAAAACACACAGTAATAATATTTTATTTAATATTCACATATCAAGCTATTCTTCTGCTGATTACTTGAGATGTTATAAATCTACAGTATAGAGTATTGGTAGAGACAAAGTCATTGCAGCAGTAATTTAGATAAGAATCATGACGAAACAAGATTTTTTTCTTACCTCACCATTAAGGTCATTCAAAGCACCCTTCTTCCTATAGAACGAGAAAGAAAAGTCATTATGTTAAAAGCTATCTCTTCGTCTACCAAAATTTGTCTTCATACTAAACATAAGTACACAAACACACAGAAAAATTATTCTTCAGTTGAGCCCAAAGAACGGCACACTTCACTTACCATTAAATGGATTGTAAAACTTCTTAAAAGTAAAATTACCAGTTTGTGTTATATGTAACTTAAAGAAAGTGCATAAATTACACTTCATGTAAACATGAAGCAAACAGTGAGCTCAGTATTAATATACAGAGAAATATCTCTATTCAGATAATGAACGCACAGAAAATGTGTTGAAAAATTGTGTAGCCAACCCCATCCCTTATGAAAGAGTCCATTGTTAAAGGTTTAGATTGCAACAACAAGATGATTACTGTACAGGTACAGTATTCATCTATAAAGGCTGGTAATAATGTGCCTTAAAAACTATCTGTATCTAACAGGGGTCGTAACACTGGTTTTGACACACAGCCAGAAAACAAGTCAGAACTCACTTTGCTTTAGATGACCAAGGGTCACTCTGACACTTAATTCCAGCCGTTAACGGAAGACGCGAAGCGAGCAGCTTGTTGGCGTGTGTGTTTGACATACCTGTTCAGCGCGGCGGCTCTTCGTCTTTGTTTTAGCAGGTACAAAACGAGCAGGACACCGCCAGCTACCGCCGAGTTCTTCGCTGTCAAGTACTTACTGACGGCCGCCATGTTTCCTACTGACGGCCCGGAGAGCAGCGGCGGCGCGCACAACCCGGAAAACGAGAGGGCGAAAAGAGAGATTTCGTCCTTCTACCGGCTACCGTAGGCTACTCATGACATCATCATCATCATCATCGTCATCATCATCGCACCATCGTCGACTTCTTCGTTAACCCTTTAGGAATAAGCAGCACTGTACAGCCCATTCAAGTCACTTATTCAAGCTCACGGAGAACAAACGTGATTTAAAAAACGTATAATACGGAACAAAATTACTTATCTTAAAAATAAAAATAAATAAACAAACAAACAAACACATAAATCTAAAACACATCAAATAAAGTGCAAACAATTACAATAAACAGCATAATTTACCCAGGTCTCAATGGCAGGGGAAAACACTGAATAACAATTGATTATAAAAGTATAAATGAATAACTGAATTAAATAGGAACGATCCCTTCCAATATATCTGTTCATTTTAATTCATTATTTTATCGTGTTTATAAGTGTTTTGATTTTAAAGTAATTTGTAAAATATATTATTTAAGGGTACCTTCTCGTTTTATTCTTATTTTTAATCAATAAATTTATTTATATCAATCGATCAAAATGTTTTATACAGCGATTTTATTAGTTGCTGCTTAAAAGTTAGTTTTTAGACACAAGAAATGTTTCTCCCTCTATATTTCACAAACAAATAAATGTTTCTTTTTTCTTTAAAATGAATCTAAGAGCAGAACAAAACTAACATGCCAACCCCCAGAGCGGTTTTAATTTTGTTACATTTGCGTCATTGTGTGAAGTGAACAACAAATAGCAATTTTAATTACTTGACCTGGCATCAAAACAAACGATAATCTTAAATAAAATAAACAAATGACTGGTAGGGAGTGAAAATCAATAAATACTTTTCTATGCGTTTAAACCATCCGGAATACAGGACCTTGTCGCTGAAACAATTATGTGCTTTTATGTTTGTGACCAATCAGCTGACCAACTCAACACAAAAAGTTAAACCAGAACGAACGTTAAAAAACTACCAGCACATATTCTGTTTTACTTCCGCTCTGGCCCAGCGGAAGTGACGCACGGCTCTCCCAGGTCTCCCTGCTGCGCATAGCTTTCGCAGCCGACGAGAGAGAAGCAGACAGACAACATAATCAGACAACAGCAAATTACTGGATTAATTCACCTTCTGAAAACACAATCCACTCTACGTACCAACGGTCAACCTCAGGTACTGATCCATCGCCAGATCTGCGCATGTGAGTGGCGTTTTGTGAGAGGAAAATCGCGGGATGGATGAACGAGCGGGACGAAGGGAATTTGGGATAAAGTGGGATGCGAGATGCTGCTGTCGGCCTTCATCCTGCGTGCACAATGTCACGTCTATTATCTCGGAGTTTCAAACTTAACGTCGTGATTGCGCGTCTTTTAATGTTAAAAACACGTTTATTTCGTCAGCGGCCGTAAAATATTAATTGAGTGACCGCTGGAGTCGGTTTACAGTTGAAATTGGGGCTAATTGAAGAGCACACTTGTGTCTTAAGAGCAGCCACCAAGCCAGATGCGATGCGATGCGATGCGGTGCGCTGGATTTTATGCGCCAGTTGCATGTTTCTAATATACTGATCGTTATTTACGCAATTAGAAAGCACCTGTCCGACAAAAACATGCGCCTTAAAACCGTTTTAACAACATATCAATTTAAATTTGGCGTGTTATATGAAAATGTATTTATAAAAAAATGTTTCAAGAGTACTTGTTAACAATTTTGCTTGATGTGTGTAATGCTAAACATTTATTTATTTGGAAAAAATATAATTTTTAAAATGTTAATTTTTACAAGTGTATAATATTGCTGGTTTTAAAATGTGCTTGTGTATTATTTAAGCTACATAGTTTTGTATCCAAAACAGCAACATCTAGTACACTGTATTTTAGCACATTACCTTTAACAAATATTTGCTGTACTCAATTTTTACAAACTTAACAAATTTAACACAAAAATTGTGGTTGTTAGCGGTACAAAAATAAACTGCATAACATCCTAAATCCCCTTACAGGTTGTGAAAATATGATATTGTTTGCTTTATATTATTTAAAAGGTTTAACCCGCTCAACATGTAAACAAGGATCACTTTTGTTTTGAAAATCCAATAGCTTGTGTTGAAATCCAGCTTATATGGATTTTTTATAACTGATTTACTGTATTGATGAACTGATTCACTTTTCAAACAACTTCTCAAATAACTAAAATAAAGTTGACTTGGTCATTGTCTACCTTTTCACAGGTACTGCAATTTCGCCAGCATGAATCCAGTTTACAGCCCTGCATCATCAGGGGTTCCTTATGCCAACCCTAAAGGAATAGGATACCCAGGTAACCAGAGAGCCTGCCTCTCATACATGTGTTCAGTAGGAAGTGTCTGGTGTTTCAGACCACGTGCAGTTGAGCTACAGGACATTGTCTGTGTTTTGTTAATCGCTGTTGTGATTTTTGTGCAGCGGGATTTCCTGTGGGTTATGCAGCAGCAGCTCCGGCGTACTCTCCCAGCATGTACCCTGGTGCTAACCCAGCCTTCCCTACAGGTAAATGAAAAAAAAACTCTACTCTGTTTTCAGCTTCCTGAAAGGCTGACATTGCTGTTATAAAGCAAAACAAGCTTATACTCGACAAGCAGTCTATCCTGTGATTTGGATTTTGGAGGTTTTTAAAGAAGTCAAATTGTTATGGAATGCTTGCTTACTGTAGTGTAATTTAAACTCTGAGTCTTAAGGGCTGGGTTCTATAGTATTTTTAGTCATGTTTTAGTTCTGCAAGATGTAGTATTTGTACTTTTTTTTTTTGATTGTGTGCTTTTCACCATATTGAACACATATGTTCTTCTGTGATTTTACTTACATTCAAATTCATAATTTACGTACTACATTGAAATATAGATTAATTACACGATAGATTATTCAACAAACATGATTTTCAATTTAAAGGTTATCATGATATGAGCTTTGAGTTGACCATCAGGCCTACTAAAATCTATGAACATTTTAGCCAAACCATGATGTTGTTTTGTTATTTCATCTTTTTTTCATCTTTCAAAGAGCCAGTATTATGACTTCTTGAAAATAATCGTTCATGCCATGGGTAACATAGCTGCAAGTCTGTGGAACATTCATTTTGAGCTTTATTTGTGGAAAAGGTATGTGTGTCAAGTTATCAAGCGCCGTCCTGGAGTTTTTTGAAAAGTGAATTTGGACTGTACAAAGCTTCTAAAACCGATAATTCAATGAAACCTGAAAAGGTGTTCCCCAAACATAGTTGCTAGTGTTGTGACTCCAACGCATCCTGCCAAGGAACTTTTTTTTTCTTTTCTGAGGAATTTGCATCTTTATATTCTGATAATAATTGAAGAGTATAAACTTTTGATAAAGAACGGATCATTTTCCAGTTTATTTGAGGCTGCATCTTACTTCCAGTCAAAACTGATAAGTGCGATGCTAACAGTTGATGCATTATTTCTGATGCGCTACACCCTGTATCCAATAATCGCTGTGAGTCAAAATATTTTTACTTTACAGGTTATGCTCCTGGGACCCCATTTAAGATGTCCTGCTCCCCAACAACAGCTGCGGTTCCCCCTTATTCCTCATCACCTAACCCCTACCCTGCTGTCTATCCCGTGAGGAGTCATTACCCTCAGCAGAACCCCTACGCACAGGTACCCCTCACTGAAAAGCACTGGTTTTAAAGGATGGTGAAGTCTCAAACCTATATTTGGACCAACTTTTGGATGTTTTATCAACAGCAGCAAGGCACTTACTACACACAGCCCCTTTATGCAGCACCTCCGCATGTTATACATCATACTACAGTGGTCCAGCCCAATGGCATGCCGGCAGCCATGTATGCCCCACCCATTGCCCAGCCCCGCCCTAATGGAGTCACCATGGGAATGGTGGGTGGAACCACCATGGCGATGTCAGCTGGTGAGTAACCATCAAAACCATGTGCAACAGTTTGCGCACAGCTTTTTTTTATATTATGAGAGGGATGTTTGTACAATTCTTAATAATGTATTTAAAATGACATTTTCCAGTCTAAATCCTGGTTCAATCATGTTTCTGTTATGTAGTTCTGTAACATCTATGATTAGCTGATGACACACGCTGACTTGCTTTTTTGGCTCCAACCTCTGGAAATGCAAATTCTAGTTGCAAAATGTTACATATATCTGCTATATATATATATATATATATATATATATATATATATATATATATATATATATATATATATATGTATTAATTAGAATTATATTATCATTGTATTTACTTATTTATATAAATATAAGCTATGGTATAAATGGACCAACTACAAGGTGAACGGTTTTAAAGGTAAATGAACATATATGCACTTAATGACTCGGATACTTTTTAATGTTTTGGACTTATAAAAGTAAAAAAAAATAAATGTTATCATGTTGTATCATGTATCAATGTTATTTTTTCTATATCTGAATGTTAAGAGTCAAGTAATGTGAAAATCTTAAACAAAGTCAAGGTTAAAATGCATAAGCGTGTGTGAACTGAAATGTATAAATTAGTTGGAAATAATAATTGATTGAGTTTTTTTACATTATAATAAGGGTTGGCGATCCACAGTTGTACAGGTTTTAGTTCTAGACCTGTTACAATGATCAGATTACTGCATAAATGTATTTTTGTATAGCCAACTGAATAATTTAAAAAGCTATTCTTATTGTTTTAAATCTTTAGCATAAACCGTAAATGGACTTAAAAGTGAAAGTCTTTTATGATTACTTTTTTTTTTACTTTTAAAATATTTATATAAGTCCTTAATCAATTGTTTCATGAAATAGGGCGAAGCTAAAAGTTCTTAAAAAAAACTAATTGGTTATCTCTAGTCTTTCTGCCACATCATCACATTAAGTATGATGAAAATATCTGCACTATAGAAAGCAGACGAGCCTACAAAGTCTATACACTAGCCTACAAACCCTCATTCAGAAGCTGAATCCTCACGTTTAGAAGCTGAGGGACAATACTGAAGTGAACTTGATCATCATCCTCATGATGGATTTTTTTTTCACTTCTCAGGTACGTTATTAACTACTCACTCTCCGACTGCAGTTGCCCCTCACCCCTCGATGCCAACGTACCGCACCCCGGCAACTCCAACCTATAGTTACGTTCCTCCACAGTGGTGAAGACTGCACTGTGAGTACTAACCCTCCAAGGTTGCCAGATGCTAGAATTTTGGCCAAAATCTCATCTGGTTTTATGGAATGTAAAAATATTTTTTAAATATTTCGTTTAGATGTAATGTAACATCTAGAAAAATCATGATTGGCACAGATGAATCTACATTTGATTCAAATTATGATGTGAAGGTTATTGTTTCTGAGCCAAAATACAGCATTACTTTTAGTACCTATAACAGATTGGTTTAATTACTTTAGTACAAAGTATAAACGTGTAAATTTAAGTATTTTGTTCTATATAAAAAAAATTCTTGAAATTTCAATTAATTCTGTATTTTGTACACTGTGAGGTGTAGTAAGTTTTGCAACTTAAAATAAGCTTTCCCAATTTGCTTTCATGTCATTCTATGGCTCTCAGAAAGAAAAGTTTTAGGGTTTAACATAAAGGTTATGCTTTGACTTTTTCATGGCTTCACTTTCATCAATTACCTCTATTTTGTCATCAAATCTTTCTTGTTCTTACAATGCTTTGGAAAGTGGGACTAATTAAGTAGTACACCATGAGATAAATAATGTTATTGTTTTCCCCTCATGAAAAAGTCTGAATTCTGTTGCACTTTACTGTTTATAATTTATTTTGTTCGTTAGCGACATGCTGGCGGTTGAATTATTTTTGCCCCTTTTTTGTCACCCTTCAGGTCAATCGATGGTGGATATGCATTCTCACTGTCAAGTATTTTACAATTGGAGCTGACACGACAAGTGTTTTCAGCAAGTCGCTCTTCCTTCCAAACATAATGTGAATCTGACTCCAGCTGACGGGTGAAAAGAAAGAGCTTTCCAGCTCCATTCACCACTTCCCATCCTTCACTCATTTTACGACATATCCCCGAGCCGAAGACCAGACCAGCTCTTCATGCTGAATTGTGTTGTGTGGACCGTCTTGCAGTTTTTAGCTAACTCTTAAATTGGTCAAACCGCAAGAGTTAGATTTAGTTTTATTGGAATGCATGTACATATTTAACAGGGGGGAAAAAACTAAAACCTGTCAACGTTAGTTCGTTTTACCAGCTACGAGAGATGCGAAACCATCAGAAGTTATCTCAAGCAAAAACCCTTAGGGATGGATGGTGAAACAACTATATTAAATGCAATGTTTATTGCGATTTAATACAAAATATTAATAACGTTAGCATTTAAGAAACTTTTTGGGGTGTTTTTACCTGGTATTATCTTGGATATTTGTAGCCACAGGCATGGCTTGTCATCTCGGGGTTGTTCTTGCTGAGAAGACAAGCCTTTAGTTTTTGTGCCTCAGCTTCATTGCCTGTTTTAGTTGAAGATGTTTTTCATTTAACATGCTCTCGCTGCAGTCTATTGTTGCACTAATTACCTGTGGGTGTACATTAAATGGTTGATTGGTTTGTATTGGTGCTGAGAGCATGCTACCATACTTGTGTATCTCCGGTTTGATTTTTTATTATTTTTTTTTTTTACTTTGAAAAGACTTATAGAAAGGTTCAAAACAGAGCTTCAGCATTTTTAATAAAATATTAATGTGGTTTAAAAAGAAACCTTAATTAGGTCTATTTAATAACACTACTGGTTACCTTCAAGGAGATGCATTTGAGTTATTTAGTTATTATTGCCCCATAAACATGGCTTGTTACCTCAAAACTACATTGTAACTGATTCAATGTATTTTTACTTCTTACATTGCCTGTGTCACTTCAGTTAAAAAATGTTTTGTAGCGTTTAATGTGTTTGTTTTGTATTTTCAAGAAAGACCAAAAAATAAATACCGTAATAAAGGATTTGGTTTGATGTTTTTCTTTCTTGTGTTCCTTTTCAGTTGCTCAAAACCGTAAAATATGAAATAACTGAATGCAATTGTCTTGTGAAAATATGTTCAGCTCAAGCAAGTGAAGTTTTAAAACACTGTAGCTGTTTGACACGGATTTTCACATTTATCATCATTTAGGGTGATGCAACACAAGTGATTCTGCAAATTTGCTAACATATTTTTGGTTCTAAAAATTATCTTGGTTTACTGAGAATTGTGAAAATGAAAGTAGGCTGACATACGTGTTTAACCTTGCTGCTAAAAAAGTTTTAATAAAATGTGTGTTAAAATATATAGCCGAAAACGTTGCTTACAGAGTGGTGTTGCATAAAGTATTGTTCAAGTATTTCTCATTACAGTGCTATTCTTACTGCGAGCACTAGATGTCGTTTTTTGGCCAATTTCATTTGGGTTACAGTACAATAACAATGATAAAATATAATATTAAATCAATTAATTAAAAGGGATATGACGTTTCATAAATTAAGTTACTGTAGCTGAAGACTTTGTTATTTCGTTTTTGCAGTAAACGAAGTCTCTAGCGACTGACGTAACTTTTCAAATCCCAAAGCGAGTCTGAACGACGGTTACAAATCGAAGTTCTCACTTGACGTGAGGCGTTAATTGAACGCCTTTTTCGAGTAAAAGAAGGTGAGAAATTTGTATAATGGTAACAACTGAGAGGTTTTATATCATTTTTAATTGACATTGACCGTGTTTATACGGCTAACAAGCAACTTTATTGTAAAATTATGCCGTTGAATAGTCTCGATTTTGTCGCTTGTCACGTAAACAGTTCGGTGTGTGTATTGTTTATTATTTATCCACGAAACAGTATGGACCTAGGTGCTGAAAAACGGCCTGCCTTTCAGATTGCCAGAAATAAACAGGTAAATGTAATAACGCTATACATTTAGAAACCACACGTTACCAGTGACCCATTTAAAATGTTCTAAACTTTTCATTTGGACAATAAAATAGGCACAAATTGTGGCGAACTGTGTTTTAGTGGTCACACATGTTGGTTGCAGGTGGTAAAAAAGCGTGTGGATGATCTCTTTTTCTGACCATGTTGATAGTGTTAGCCTAACACTTACATAAACGGCAAATTAAATTGTAAAAAAAAAACGTTAGGATTTTTTATAGGAAAATATAACCTTCAAATTTAGTTCCAGGAGTGCTGCATCGCTAAACAGGTTATTTGGTTCCAACCAGAACTGTAGCTTTCAATGCATTGAAAAAATTTATGATTAGCTGCATGACTATATATTGTTAGGAGCTAAAGCCCTCCGTGAACAGAGTTTGAGAACCATATGGTTTAATAATTATGATTAAAAAAAAACATTGGTTTTGGTTTCCCTCCTGACATGACCTGTTGTTGAGGAGTATGGTCTGGTTCTGCCTGACTCTTCTACACAAATGGAAGACTTTCAGCAAAAACCTGGGCTGAACTTTGGAGAAGATTCACCAAGAAATGCCATCTTTATTCCAAAATCGGGCAACTTTGGTGAGCAATTTTAAAGGTTTCTGCTTTCACGTTATACTTAAATCAGTGTTTAGATCACATTTATACAACCTGGTGTTCCTTTTAAAAAAGCATGTTAACATTTAATATTGAGCCCATTAAACAAATACATTATTCCTAATCCAAGTAGTTTTGAATGCACAGAAGATGTTTGAAAAAATTGTGCAAATTGTGTTGTTTTTATTTTTAAGTCCCTGTCTGCCCCAGTGGCGTGTTAAACTTTCTACCCTGTCAGCAAATGTACCTTTCCCGGTCCACATCTCCCATGATTCAGTATGCTGTCCACTCCAGAAATGGTCCTTACATTCTGCCTGATGATCATGGTAAGGATTTCAGTTTGAGTTTATATGTTCAAAAAAGTATATTTCTTATTACAAATGAATGGATTCTTAGTAAGGAGTTTCAAATTGTTTTTAAAAAAGTGTATCATTCTTGCTTTAGAGAACGGCACTTTACTGTCTTCACATGACTTGAAACAAAAAGCAAATTTTAAAATCCGCAATTAATTACAACGTCTTGGCAATCAGTGCAAAAGAAGCTAGTAAACAAATATTGCTACTACTTCAGCAGTATAAATAAATTGCTCCGTCTCTGAAAGGGGAGAGGAGCAGAGAAGGGAGGGAGGGCTGGCTCCACTAGCCTCTGCGTTTCTGACATCAGGAGTCTCATGATATCACAGTGATGTCAATGGTCCATGGTGACTGCACACTTAGGTTGTGGTTTGAGTTGCTTCATATGCTGACAGTAGAGAGACGGGCAGCTCACGTTACATGGCAGTGACTGGAGATGAGAGAGATTCAGGTACGTCTGCTGTGTTTGTTGTTGTTTTATAGTTTTCATGGGATGTTTGTTTTGAGTACATCAATTTATTTAGGTTGCCTTACATTTTGTTAGGTTAGTTGAAATCAGCTTATATTTCAAATACTCAAAGACAGTTTTGATCTAGTTTTGTCCGATCAGGTGCTTTTAAGCAGGAAATCTTCTCTGGAGCAACAGCCTCAAATGTTGACTTATATACTCAAGTGATTTTTTCTTCCTGCTGAGTTTTTCTAGAGCGCTCTGTCTTTCCTTTCAGCATTTCTATCAATTTCTCTCTCTGAAATATTTGAGTGCGCTGCCTCCTCACAGTGACGCTGACGTCATCTTGTTCCTGGGAATTGGACACCAGCAGGGAGATCCATGTGGTGAACAGCAAATAAGATGCACATTGACGTCAGTGTAGAGTCATGCTGTGATTACCGGCAGCTCCTTTCATAAGAGCAAGGCAAGCAGTTTGTTATTCTTTCAGGCTGTCTCCATGGAGATAAAAGCAGGCATAAAAATAATATCCCAAATTGTATTTCATTAGAGCCAATTAGGAAAGAACATGTAATCATCTTACTGACCAAATGGCACATACCACACAAGCTGCAGGATTGGTGTACTTTGTACCTGCGTGAAATCAATCTTGTTTATAACTGCTAGAAGGTTTATGATCATCCGTTGTTGTAACTTGTTAAGTTTTGACGTTAATATAAATCTCTGTTTCCGTTTAATATTTTATCTTGAAGTGACCATGAACTGCATTATTCTTCTATGTTTTAAAGATCTTGAGGAGTCATGCGATTGGAGCCTCCATCTTCAGGTGGCACACTAGCTAGCTGTTGCTATGGTTACTCAACTGGTCATGTTGAATGAAAGACAGCATATATTAATTTGCATTATTTAACTGCAATGGTCCTTATTAGGATGATTTGTTGAAGGAGAGACTTCCTTAAAAAAACCTTGTTCATGGAAACTAACATAACCAAGCAGAAATGTATACCTTAGCATTAAATGCTAGCTTGTTCAGTCCGAGCCACCGATGAGTGAAATTTGTCTCTAAGGACATCAATATTTACCTTCTCAATAATTTTCTATTCAAGAATACGTGCTCATTGATTTAGCTGTTTTTCCACACAATAATTAGGCAGAGAAAATGAACTGGACCGCAAGTAATTATTTGCAAAATGAGGATGGCAGCACAAGATGAGTTTGTCACAGGTTATTTAGGATCTTGGGATGTCACTTCATCCAGCTCATTGTTGTCCAAAAAAATATGTTTTTTTTGCAATAAAGAAAATAGCAGTAATGGTGTTGTGTAAAACAGCCTGCTTAGATAACTTGTTGACTGAATCGTAATCATCCAAGCCGTTCGCCCCTCTGATTGGCCAAAAGTTTTGAATATTCATAGAGTCCGTTTGTGTGTAAATAATTTGATACTGCTCCCACCTTAATTTTTACCTACAACTTTGAGTTAGAGCCGGAGTTAAGTTTCCACCTTAATCATGTTGTTTCAGGGGGTTCCTTTGTTTTATGGTGTTCAATAAATCCTTTACACCATCAACCTTTATATAATTATTCTTAGGTGAAGTCACTACTTTAATCTGCTTTATTCAGCTTTAAGTCCAAAGAAATTAGTTCAGTTTAGGTCAGAAGACTCCTTTGCAGTCTAGTCTTTAAACGATTTTGTATTTCAACGTTGTAAATAAAACCCCGGAAAGTCAGTACTTGCAATCAATTATATTTAGTTTAAATAATTGTTTTTACAAAACATATTATTCATCATAAAGTAAAACTGTACTCAAACAAAGTAGAATAAAGTTTGTTGTTGGTTCTCAAAGCTAAAGTCTTTTTTCCGCTCAAAGTTCTGGTCGACTATCATCAGCTGGTATATCTGGGAACAGAGACTAGCGTTGTTTCTTCTCTTGTCTGTCTTCATCTTTTATTCCCCTTCTGACTCAGTCTAAACTCAAGAGTTTATTGGCTTCTGCTCCAACTGCTGTGCAAGTTACAGGTGCATGCACCGGGAATGGCCAGTTCATGGCTTGCTCACTAGAGCCTCCTCTGTTCATCAGGCATGTTTGTTCAGTTTTCATACATTGTTGTAAAACAAGCATGTGACCATGCTTGTGATCATCACAAAAAAAAACAAGGTGTCTATATCACTTTTTGAACTGGCTCTGCATGTTCGTTGTTCCATTCAAGCATAAATAATTATGTTAAACATGTGTTGTTTTTGTTAGTTCACAATCCTTTTATGTCAATCTTCTGTTGGTTGTATATGAAGCATAATATGTCATTCATCTGTTATGAACTCTGATTTGGGTTACTCCAGTCCATTGTTTCGAAGGTTAGTAAATCCACCAGAGAGGGATGAGCGTTCTCATATAGAGCCCCGAAGCTCTGGAACAAACTCCCGGATGTTGTCCGGAGCTCAGCTACGCTCACAGAGCTCAAAACTAAATTAAACCATATCTGTTTAATCTAGCATTTGAATAACTGGATTCTGGGATTTGTCAAAACGGATTTGGTGTCTGAGCACTATAAACAATGAGATTCAATGTCCCTCTCTAACATATCCTCATCATTAATCTCTCATCCTGCAGCTGATGCTGATCACCTGTTGTCTGTTTACATTGTTTTTCGTTTGTTAGTTTCTGTTTTGTCTTTTGTTTCGTTTTGTTTGTTTTTTTCAGGTGCTGTCCGGCGAACTTTTTGTCGATGGATCTTAAGGTTGTATATTCCTTATGTTTCGGAGGTAACTAGCACCTGTCAGCGAGGCTCCCAGGGGCCTCACAGAGCGAATTCCTTTTTTCTCTACCTGATCCTCACTAGGACTTTGTGAAGCTGCTTTGAAAGCAACTGCTAAAAAAGCACTATATAAATTGATTGCAGAGCCTCTTTCAGTATGTACATGCATTCATGCCAGTTGAGTCATTGATCAGCATGTAAAGCATGTTTTTGGTCTGTGGAAGGAGCATAATTGACTTCAAAGGCACAATGTCAGTTCAGATTTGAGTAAAAAATGTATTTGTTTGCAGCCATCTCTGGAGAAATGTCAGGGTATCAGATTTCCAGTGCAGCGCCTGGTTTTGTGTCCAGCCTAGAGCCTGTGGTGGAGAAACCATCCCGCAGGAAGGAGATCCAGCTGATGAAAAACAGGTAATGTCCTGTTGTTCTTTAGTCTGAATAGGTTTGGTTGCTAATCAAAACATACAAAAGAGAAAATTGAGGCAAAACGAGTAGTAAGAATCAGCATGATAGTCTGAGATGTCCTTTTTCCCCACAACATAAACATAAGTGAATTAGATACTTTATTTAGCAAAAAATTTGGCTAAACAAGGCTTATGTAGCAAGTTACTAATTAGAACACTTTATTCACACTATGAAACTTGCCCTTATTGAGAGAAAGAGAATAATTATCCATTCATCTTCCTTGTCCCTTTCCGGGTTGCCACAGCGAAATGAACCGCCAACTCTTCTAGCATATGTTTTATGCAGCGGATGCTCTTCCAGCCGCAACCCAGCGCTGGGAAACATCCACGCACACACAATCTCTATGGACATTTGTTTTTACCCAATTAACTTATACAGCATGTCTTTGGACTTGTGAGGGAAAATGGAGAACCCGGAGTAAACCCACGCGATCACAGGAGAACATGCAAACTCCACACATCGAATAGCCAACTGACCCAGCCGAGGCTTGAACCAGCGACCTTCTTGCTATGAGACGACTATGCGTCCCACTGCAATGGCCCTAAAGAATAATTATATTTTCTGGTTTCAAAAGGAACTCTATAGTTACTAATTTAACAGTATATAGTCATACTTTTTCTACACTATGGAATGATGAAATAATAGTTTTTAATAAAACTCACTAATAATTAAATCCACAATAAGCGTTTGTAAATGTGATTGATTTTTTTCTACAGCAGTCTTGTTTTAGATTGAATTACAGCTTCTTTGCATTCATAATGAAGCTCAGGAGGTAAAGAAAGAAGCAAAGAAAATGGCGGTAGAGAGGTACTCAATCATAAAGCCAGGTCAAGCTTACAGTACAACTTTGACCTGTCTCATCTTGTCACGCTTAAATGATGTCTGTAGCTCTCACATACATGAAAAGTACAGACACAGAATGCTAGATCTACCGTGTTCACTGTCACAGAGCTTTTCTATTTCTGCTTGCAGAGAAGCTGCCCGAGAATGCCGCCGGAAGAAGAAAGAATATGTCAAATGTCTGGAGAACCGAGTTGCTGTTCTTGAAAATCAAAACAAAAGACTCATTGAAGAACTCAAGGCTCTCAAAGACATCTACTCTCACAAAACTGAATAATACGTTTTTGCTATTTTATTTCCATTTACAGTAAAAGCAGGCTTTTAACAAATTGGTAACTTGCACTCTTAATGTCTTGATTTTCAGCTTTATACTTATCTATTATCTAGTGTGAAATGATGGTGGTTTGTGCTTGGAGAACCAATTGTGCTTACTGAGTTTAGAGAAAAAAAAAGGATCTCTATGATTGAAAAATAGCCGCAGCCGCTGAAGGAAGGCTAGATAAGCTTGGGTCAGTTTGTTGTTGTGTAATACACTTGATATTTCTGTTTTACTGTTTTGATGTCTCTTTGACTAAAAAGAGGTTACTATGGTTACACTTGAATAGTTAGTTAAGTAATTTTATATGCATAAAAAGATGTTATTACATATTTACAGTGAGAGAGAAGTTGTCATGTTTAAGGACTGATCTGATTGCACAAATACACCAGCTCTAACACTTATATTTAAAGGTACTATTTTTTCTAAACAGATACTATATGTGTTAAATACAATTATATGTTTATTTATAGTTCCTTAAGTCATATTAATCTAAAAAATACAAATATTAACCAAAAGGTTAATCGTTGGAAGTAAACTTTCAAAGGTTAAAGCAGGAATAGAGATTACTTCCGCCAGATGGCTGTGAGAACACATGAGTTTTGTTATACTGTTGGAAATAAATGGAGTTCTTCTGAAGGCTTTTGGGGTGATTTCTTACTGTATTTATTCTAAATTCAGAGTTCTGTTACTAAAAAACAAATCACACACACAAAAATTCTGAAACCAGTAGTACAAAGTGTGTGGGAGGGGCATTAGCAGGTGGAATATATATATATATATATATATATATATATATATATATATATATATATATATATATATATATATATATATATATATATATATATATAGAGAGAGAGAGAGAGAGAGAGAGAGCGAGAGATAGATAGATATTACAAAACGAATATATATATTTCATAGACAGTTACTATGAATCTATTATTAACATACAAATATAATTACAGTTTATGACTCGTGGTTTGGGACATAAACATATTGCATAAAAAAATAATAACAAAAGGGGAGTTTTTTTTTTTTTTCAAAATGACCTAGGGTTATGGTTATAGAAAGATTTCTCTATTGCCACAGGAGAAATGTTTGTTTTTATTATAACCCTTTTTATGCTCACAAATGTGGGTAGTTTTTATAAAAAGGTTTGGCATAAATACCTTAATATTTTCTAAAACTTGTATTTTTAACTAGTTGAAGAACGCTTTGGAGAGCTAAACTGATTTAGCTTCTGATATTCATTAGATGAGACAAAAGCACAATACTTTCATTTTTGGATAAATATGTGAATTGTTGGTGAAAAATTATGCTTGGAAATAATTTCCAGGATTTAAGTTTGATGGTAGTTGTATAACTTTACAGGAAGTTTGAACAGTTTCAAATCACGTGACAGTGAAAACTGAAGTTCACCATTGATTGAAAATAACATATTTATATGGTTTCCCAGCGATGGGTTGCGGCAGGGAAGGGCATCCGCTGCGTAAAACATATGCCAGAGAGTTGGCGGTTCATTCCGCTGTGGCGACCCCGAAAGGGAATAAAGCCGACATGAAGATGAATGAATGAATATTTATATGGGATATTGCGAGGACGGTACCCGATCCTATTAATTTTAGACATGCTCTTTCAAAGTCCATGGATTTAATCCACCTTCCATAATATTTCTGATCAGTGTTTTTATTTTAATATATTCTGCCTTTCCTCTCCAAAAGCTATGAGAAACTCCTCCCTTGATCGTCGGCACAGTTACTCCTATTCGACCACGCATGCGCGGCAGAAAGCTAGTCGTATCCAGGGCCCCACCCCTCCTAAAGTACAGAGCAGTCGTGTTGCGGAAAAGATTTGGGTCTTTTGAAATTTGTTTATTAATAACGCTATTTAAAAGCCATAATTAGACGCAGACAAAGAGTTTAAGGAACCAGGCGGACGAAAACGAGAGTCTCTATTCAGATTTGAACCACTAGCTGCTGAGGGTAAGTGTGTTATTTTACTTTGAAGCAAAAGTGTGCTCTGCAGTTGACGCAAATATTCCGTAGCCATTACGAGGCTTGGTGTAGCCGTTGCGTAACGTCCGATGGGAAATGACGCATTCGTAAACAAACCTTGAATTTAGCGTCACGCCTTGTTTCTTTCATTTCGAATCTTACCAAAAAATGAAGCGAGTTTATCTCGACATTGGACATTTCAATTCACTTTCCCTTTCAAAACTAACGCTATCGTACTATTTTGTTCCATTTTATTCCTCAAAAGCTTTTAAAAATCTAATTTTTGTTTGTGTCTATAACCTACACTTACAGACACGGATTAAAAAAATAAATAGATTCAGAAGAACAAAACTCTTGTGTAAAAAAGAATAATGTTTTGTTACCATATGCTGTATACGCAAATTGCTTTGGAACACACCTAAAATAATGCAACTTCCTTTACAGAAATTCAAGAAAGATATTGATATAAATTTCAAAGAAACATTAATGCATTAATTACGTTTCGGTCATGTCCACAAACTAAAGAATTGTGGAGAGGTGTGTCTCAACTTGTCTCAGTCGGACTTTATTATACTTTTACTTATACTTTATTATACTTCTAAAATGTCTTGGAATAGCTGTCTGTAGAAAAGTCAGTCTGCTCTAAGTTTTTGTATTCAATGTAATTGTTGATCCAACCAAATTCTATATCCACAAATCTCGAGTCGTAATTAAAACCCCACGATTTATTCATTTGGTAATATATAAAGCAAAACATCGAGTCCATAACATATTGCACTAATAAAAAAGCTGTTAAACTCTTAGTTTGTTAAAGCTTAACAAGAGCTTTCAATTATTACCTGTTAATTTCATTTCATTTTTTATTTAGTTTGTTTTCAACTCCTGTCTTGGTTTTCTCCTGTTATGTTGATACTTCTATGTAAGAGAAGTTAACTGTATTTATGCTCCATAAAAAAAGAAAAAAGAAAAAAAATCTAACAGTTTTTTCATTATACAGATAAACTCTAAAATCATGTGTGAAAAAATACTCAAAACTGTTTTTAATATGGAATATATAATTATGCAACCATTCTTCAGAGTGGGATTACAGCTCAACATAAAACACCTGTTTTTATTCCTAAACCTATTAAATAGTAGTATCACAAATGGCACGTTCCGCATAATGTTTCCGTGTCCACAGATCGCTCCAATGGCAGCGCCCTGTGTATCTAAGGTGGAGCTAACGGTCACCTGTGAAAACCTGCTGGACATGGACGTGGGCTCCAAATCAGACCCGCTCTGTGTCCTGTTTATATACACAGCTCAAAACCAGTGGTTTGAGGTCAGTTGGTAAATTGTCTGATGTCTGTGAAAAGAGTAATTTCAATATTATTTAATAACTTCCCTTCCCCTTCTTGCAGATATGTCTCATAATATATCAAGGCTGTCGATAATTAACAGTTTCAATGTATATATCTTTTTGTGAATTGAACATTTGTAAGAAATAGTCGTCTTTCATCTCAGTTCTCATATTTGAGAAAAATAGAGTTTATTGTTTTGTTTTGTCACTTTAAGAACCTAAAAATGTTATTATTCACAGGTTGATCGCACTGAGAGAGTTAAAAACTGTCTAAATCCCAAATTTGCCAAGAAGTTTGTGATCGATTACTACTTTGAGGTGGTACAGAAGCTTCGGTTTGGCGTTTATGACATTGATAATAAAACCCTGGATTTAGGGGATGATGACTTTCTGGGCGATCTGGAGTGCACGTTGGGTCAGGTAAGAACACCCTGAAAAAAAAATAAAGTCTGTATTTTTGTATCCTTTCAGCAGCGTTGTCTTTTTGTCACTAGATCGTTTCCAGTAGCAAACTGACGAGACCTTTGTTTTTGATGAACAAAAAGCCTGCAGGAAAAGGAACAATAACAGTAAGTAATCATAATGTTAAAGTATTCATTCACCATAAATGCATTTTTCATATATGAATTTTGGTATTATCTGGACATGCAGGGAATAATTCTTAATAAATTAATACTTTTTTTGCTGTGCTGCTATATACAGATCGATTAGTATTCAAACAAGTGTTTTTTGGTCATTATAAGACTTTTTTTGCATCCACATATGCTTCATTTCATTTGTATTTAAAGGCAAAGATGAGTTCCTCAGGGTGCTCTACACTATTCCATTGAAACAGACTTTTACGACTATAGAATATTAACCACACACACATTTTTGAATACATATTTGATGCAATTTGCTTGTATTAAATAATTATTTATTTATTTGGCTCTACTTTCATATATTGCCTCAGGCATATTGCCTAGCTAAAGTTATACTATTTTATTTATTTATTTATTTTACTTTATATTGTTATTATTTTTTTTATATTTTCCAATGCAGGCCCCCCTTCCACATGGGACCCCTATGTTGTAGCCTGTTGCAGTGTCTATTAATTATGGTAAAAAATAAATGCCCCAAAGGAACCTGGGCTTGATGGTCATTTTAGAACTCCTTTTGGACATGTCTTACATTTGATCTTTAGTTTTTTTTGTTTTGTTTATGTTTAAACGTTTTTCTAAATGTTTATAATCAGTATTCAAACATAAAAGTACATCTGATGGTAATGAACTAAAGAAACATTTATTCATGTTTAGAATATTTTTCTATATTTGTTGTTATTTTAAGAAAACATTTATGGAATTTAACAAGCATTAACGACTTACCGCAAACAATTTTAGTGTTCTGTTATTCATTGTGATTTTATTTCTCATTTATTTCATATATTTTGAACGGCTGATTTAGTCTCTTTAAAGTCCATTGGTTTGATTTTTAAATAGTATAACATTTAAAACCATGCATGTTAATGTTCCATTGTGGAAAGTTGTATTGTGCATGGGAATGTCTTAACAGCAAAGGTTTTATCTTTAGATTACTGCGGAGGAAATCAAGGACAACAGAGTTGTGAATTTTGAAGTGGAGGCCAGAAAACTGGACAAAAAGGTAAAACATTAAAATGTGATTTTTTCTTTTTCTTAAAACCTTCAATTATACCAATCTTGTTTTACAGGATTTCTTTGGAAAATCAGACCCCTATCTGGAATTTTACAGACAGACGGAAACAGGCTGGCAGCTCGCTCACAGAACCGAGGTGTGCTACGGTTTAAAGCCTCCATTTTGTGTGTATTTTGTTTTGTTTTGGGGGTCTCTAACTGCAAGAACTCATCCATCCTTGCACAAACAAGTCATAAAACAAGTGAATGAAACAACATAAATGTCACTAACAAAATTACCTGTTTTGTACCTGTAATCCTCTGAAATTGTAAAAAAAGAGGCTTTACTGAATACGTTCAAGCTACAAAAAAAGTTAACCCTTTTAGTGTAGATGATCTTTTAATGAGCCACTACTGCAATGATGCAGTGATGTGTTTACAACATTTTCCTCACAGAATATCTATTGTTTGGTTTCATCGAAAAGAAACCCAATTTGTACAAGACATCCAAAATGGGCAAATTTAAATAATTTTCAATGCATGCTGTTCACTGCTAAATGCCTAGTTAGAGCCCAACAAACGTTACAGTTTAAAATGATTAAGTTATTTTGAGACAAAAAAAAAAACACTTTTCGGTGAGGAGAGACACAGAACCTTAAACAAGTCTCTCTGCAAGGTCCTCCCTTGTTCTGTTTTTTATGCTTGTTTTATTTGTTCCCAAAGCGGATAAGAAAACACTTGTGAAAGCATTGAGTGCATCGTCAGTATAAACTGAATGCTGTCATCATTTCTAGAAATACACTTTGGACTGTTTTCCTTCAGATGAGTAAATCAAATGATTAACTCAGAGACCCACATTTCTCAACTTCACAATGATTTCTTGCTTTCAGTGAACATTAGTATGAGAAAATACACAGAATATAAGATACACAAATGCATGGGATACATGAGATTATAACATTTTAATAACATGATTGAAAATAATTCTTCTAACACTCGTATATGCTGATGTCTTTTTTTCAGGTGGTGAAGAATAACTTGAATCCTTGCTGGAGGCCTTTTAAGATTCCTCTGCGCTCTCTCTGTGCAGGCGACATGGAGAAACCCATCAAGGTGTTGGATCCTGGGTTTGGTTTAAATTTGTGTAGATATTTAATAACGTTAAACATCTCAGTTGCACTACCAGCAATCATACAAGCTTAATTTTACAGCTTGTAATGCTTTGCTTTGGCTTGGTGGACAATGGTTTCAGATCAGTGCTTGTGACTTTGTGATTTTTCTTGCATAAGCTTCTTAAAGGGAAACAGCCAGTCATGATGGAAGCAGGTATTTTGAAGCTTATTAGAGTGCCTGCTTTTCATGTGTGTCGCTGCTGGCGTGTCCTTCATAGTTCGGTAGTTGGGAGCTATTCTGTCAATGTTTCCTGAATGAGGCTACATTCAATCATCTTTATGTGTTGTATACACTTTAATCACTGAATTCATTTTCAGGAAACATTCCCACTTGTGTCTGCTTTCATATTTCCTAAAACAACTCTCCTGAATGTGATATAATTGTTTAAGGTAGTCAAATAATCTGATATAACTGAAAGGTTATGGATCTTTTAATAGGAATAAACTGCAATTAACTTGACCTTTTTAGAATTTGGACATCTGTATTTATATCATTATTAGAAACACAGAAGTGTTGAATTAAAAACTAATAAAATATATGGACATATTTTGAAAATGCAATTTTATTTTTTAACACTATTAAAAAAAACTAAAGTTGACCAAAGTGGTGGACAATGTGAGCAGTTACAAAGCACTGATACAAGCATAAAAAACATGAAATATGATAAAATGGCACGTCAAAACTTACTTAATTTAGTACCTTACAATTTGGTTATTATCACACATTATTCAAATAGATTAATCCTTTAGTTATGTTAGCGAAATAAAAGCCCATGAACTTAAACTGGTGTAAATGCTGTATCTGTTCATTAACAACATTACTAAATCCAGGATTTTGACTCTTTTAACAGCCAAATTCATATATGATGTCACTGATTTGGGAGGAAAAAAACCTAAGTTATGTATTTAAAATGTAAATGTAAACTAGAGTTGTTTGACCATTATCATGGTCTTGGTCATTAGATTTGTAACTACGTCGACGTTCATCCATTTTAAGTTTTATGCAGTCCAAAATTGAAATTGGTTTCTCCCTCATTTACTGTTTGTGCCCTTTTTGCCCCATTAACTTCTATTATAAACAAAATTTTTTTTAACTGCAATGACATTACACCATATAATCACACATTTTCAGTTGTTGGTGTTTTCTCTGGTTGACCAGAAGTACAATTTGCCATTTTTACTGTTGGTCGTCAGTTGACCATCGCATTGTTTGAATGTTACATGGAGGCATATGGACTCTAACAGCTTATTTGATATTAAAAGTGTAAAAAAAATAGTTAAAACATAACAAAAGGGTAGTAAATTTGTCTATGGAGTAGTGTTGAGTTTTTGCAGACATTATAATTGCACAAAATAAAAAATATTCCAAATTAAGATGCAAACTTACAGTGGACAAAAAATGTACGTGCACATACCTAAAGTATCTACGATGCATCTGTTACATTTTTAGAAGAGCTAGTTCACGTCAAAAGCTTGATCAAAAAAGTCAGAATTGAGTTTTGAAAATATTGATTACTTTAGAAATCAAACATAAGATAAAATGTTTTGTGTTATTTTTTCTAATTTACCAGATGTATTTATGTATTTATTGTAAATAGTGATTTATATAATTTTTATCTTCTGTCACATAAGGATAGGACGTGTTTGGGAAGTGAAGGGCTTGCTGTACAAAATAACACAGTTTATCTAAAGTTGATCTAAAGTTCTCAGTTTGGTGGAATCACTTTATTTTTGCATGGTCTCTATCTTCATTACTATCTACACTTAATCAATTTGATGATTTCATATGGAGTTTCCTTCCATCTTTTTCCAGGTGGAGTGCTACGATTACGACAGCGATGGATCTCATGATCTGATCGGTATTTTTGAAACCAACATGAAGCGTTTTCAAGAGGCTTCTCGCTCCGCTCCGGTGAGATTCTCCTCAGCACACTTCTGTTTTTAGCTCCTGGTGTGTCTGTGAGTGAAGATGCTTGGTTGTGTCCCGCAGGCTGAGTTTGAGTGTATAAACAGCAAGAAGAAACAGAAGAAGAAGAGCTATAAGAACTCTGGAGTCGTGAGTGTGAAAGTTTGTCAGGTAAAACTTGAGCTCATCTCTAATGAAAGTAAAAGATATGTGCACTGTGAGTCTTCTTTAGGGAAAGAAATGTTAATTCTGTTGATTTAGGTTGAAAGCTTTTGAACTAAAAAACTAAAAAACTGTTAAAATGGATGAGATTTGAAAGTTGGGATCTCTTATATTTGCACACCATGTTATGTTCAATTAAAGCTTGCCTTTTGTGATTGTTGATTTTTCATTACACCACTTGTATTATTTTTACAAATGGATATTTACTAACACGTGTGGATATTTAATAGGATTTGCTTGTGTTTGCTGTCTCAGATTGTCAAGGAATACACCTTTCTAGACTACATCATGGGAGGCTGCCAGATCAATTTCACTGTGAGTTTCACCTACTTTTCTTTATCACGTTAATATTATTATTCTATATTTAACATCGGGAATAAAAAAAAATCCTAAATTATGATACGTACATGATATAATATCAAAAGGTTATCCAAGTTTTCAAAACTTTGTGAGAATTTTCCTTTCTTGAAAAAAAATGAAAAGACAAAAGAAATGTCAAGAGCATTACAAAAAATAGTTCTAACTATGTCACTTTGAGCTCAAAAATGAGTTGTGGACAGTTCCAGACAGTAATTGAGTTATACTTTTAATGTTGAATGACAAATTTGTTACTACCAGGTTTTTCTATTTTTCAGGTAGGCATTGACTTCACGGGGTCGAACGGTGACCCCAGGTCACCTGACTCTTTACATTACATCAGTCCTCAAGGTGTGAACGAGTATGTCTCAGCCATCTGGTCAGTCGGCCTTGTTGTCCAGGACTATGACAGGTACTGTAACCCCCCCCCAGGACTTTTAGTAACCATACTCTCTAACATGCTCATGCCTCACATGCTCTTCCAAATTTTTTAGCGACAAAATGTTTCCTGCATTTGGATTCGGTGCTCAGATTCCACCAACATGGCAGGTATATAAAATACAAAACAATTTGTTATTTAGAGACGAAAAAGGAATGATTTATTTACCCTTGAGACCTCCTGTTTTATTATGATATTCTGAGTCTGAGGTATTTAAAAAAACATTGCTATATATATATATATATATATATATATATATATATATATATATATATATATATATATATATATATATATATATAGCAATGTTTTTATCTCCAAAGATGCATTTCAATTTTACATTGTTTAGCAATTTTACTTTACCTTTGTGTGTATTCTATGTTCCAGTAATAGAATTAAAGGGAAAGCATAGTTCCACTCTGAGCCAGCAGGGGCTGCTACTCCCTTTTTAATCATCTACCAGCAAAATAAATTAATAAACACAATAAATATTTTAAGTTTTCTCAAATCCTCTTAAAATTTATCAAATAAAACTTCTATTCATCAACATCTAGTTTTGAATTATTCTTAGTAGGAGAGCATGGAGTATTTTCTCAAAGAAATCTTTTTTTTTTTCAGGTGTCTCATGAGTTCCCTCTCAACTTCAATCCCTCAAATCCATTCTGCGCAGGTTTGTGAAACGGAATCTGTCAGGAATTGCTTATGTCCATACTATTTTAATAATAATAATGCTATTAATAATAGTGCATTTTAATGGATGTTTTTTAAGGCTCTCAAGGACACCTTACAGCACAAGCAACGAGATGCAAGAACAACAGATTTAATATACAATAGTAACATGATCAGAAACAGCTTCATTTCCAAGTGTGTGTGTATGTGTTGTGTAAAATCTGGGTGCAATTAACATGGTGCAGAAAAGTTGCCGAGAGTAGTACCGACAATAGCCAAAAAAGGCCTAATTCTATTTTTAAAAACAGATTAAGGCAATTAAAATGAAACTCTAGAGACACAGACTGTTAAAAGCAACCCCTCAAAAGCAACCCTAAGCAAATAAATTTTCAGTCTTGGTTTAAAAATTGAGAGAAAATTCAATTGTATTCCAGGTTGAAAAGCGTTCACTTTTGACAGGAAGTGACATGATCAAACAGGAAGTTGTCTTTAATTCACCACAGGTGTGGAAGGTGTGATCGAGGCCTACAGAATATGCCTGCCTCAAGTCAAACTGTATGGCCCGACAAACTTTTCTCCGATTATTAATCATGTGGCTCGTTTTGCAAACCAGGCACTACAACAGAGAACAGCATCGGTGAGTGATCAGGCTGATCATGTGATGCACCAAACGAGGCGAGTAATAAAGAGTTCTCTCCTCCATTTCTTTCAGCAATACTACGTCCTGCTGATCATTACAGACGGAGTGATCACAGACATGGACCAGACGCGCGGCGCTATCGTGGCTGCCTCACGTCTGCCTATGTCTATCATCATTGTTGGTGTGGGAAAAGCTGATTTCACTGACATGGAGATCCTGGATGGAGACGATGGGCGACTGAAGTCCATTACAGGAGAACCAGCTGTTCGGGACATTGTGCAGTTCGTTCCCTTAAGAAAGTTCCAGAATGTGAGTCTGATTTTGCTTTAGTGTGATTGAGGTCTGTTAAATGATTTCATGGCATTGAGCTAGGAATAATTTCATCTATTCATTACTTTTCATTTATTATTACATAATAATGGGGGTCTGATTGAAAAAAAAAATATTGACCATATAATGATAAATTGCATCGCAATTACTATTTTTAGGGGGAAGAAGCTGAAAGCAGTGCTACTCTACTAATACATCTTCTAACTCAAACTAGTTAACTCCATAACCAGACACTTGATGAAAACACATAACTCCAGTTGTATTTAGATTAACAAAAAATATCTTTATAACTTTATAGGGGGTCACAATCAGGGAAACCAAAATGTATTAAATCTTTTGACATATACAAGCTGATAGAATGATAATACATCTTAGAAAATATCAGAATTCAAAATGTTTTTTTTTTATTTATTAATTAGAATCAGCTACAAAATGACTGTAGGTTAATAGTAGCTGTATGTGAAATAAAACCTGAATTTTACCCCTGACCCTTTTTCAAGATAAACACTAGCCCCGAAGTCCCTGAATTTTCCTTGGTTGTACATAAACACAGGAAGCTACAGATGGATAAATCTGAAGAAAATAAGTCTTGTGGATAATTACGAGAATGCTGCAGTTTGAGACTATTGACCTGTAGAAGTCGAAGGTTGGATTCCATCAATGCTTTTTCTATCAAATTCACACATGACACGTAGGCTGTTTGAGTATAATTTGAGTAATACAATATTGAGGAAAATTTTGAACCACAGTTCTTTTTTATATAAGAATGGCTCATCTGCTTGATCAAGACAGTAAGGCTTATTGGAATAACATGACTGCGTAAAACAGATTACATAAAACAACACTGAAAACTTCAAATTCCTGTTACAACGATGACAAAATGAAAGTGGTTTTCCAATATGTGTATAAAACACAGCTCACTGTGTAATGTTCAGTTTAATGTCCTGTGGTGCCAGCCACATGTTCTGTGGTGCCAGACTTAATCTCAGTCATGATCATATATGGTTCTGTTGATTCATGAATAGACTAAACTGTTGGCCAATCAGATGCAACCTCACAAGTGCTACTGAATCTCAAGCTGCACAGCTTTAATATGAAAAAGCTGCTTTATAAAGAAAAATATGCTTTATGTTGTAAAGTTGTGACATTTCTATGCTATAAATTTACCCTTATGAACACCAAAAAGAAAAAATAATCAATTTCATGACCCCTTTAAAAGAAAAACTAGCATTTTTTGAAAATACATACAAAATCAATTTGGGGCGAGCCATGCTTGAACAGCGAATCTAGCATGCGATGGCTTGTAGCGTCTCACCTCTACTTCTCTGTTCATTTCATTGCAGGCTGCCAGGGAAACGCTTGCCCAGTGTGTACTAGCAGAATTACCAGAACAAGTCACTTCCTACTTCAGATATATAAACCTGTCACCTCCACACGAGCCTAAACAATCATAGACATGTAGGGAACTCTCCTTTATCCGCCTTGTCTAGCATAAATTGTCTTGAAAAGATCTTATTTTTAGAATAAAATTGGTGGTTTTTTTAACAAGTGCATCTACACCATTCAACATAGTAGGCATGGATATGGTGTTTGCTTCTAATTTACAAAGTCCACTAGAAGGAGATAGCTCAAGCATGATAAGTAATATGTTTCGTGGATTCCATCAGAATTATTGATAGAAAATGTTGTGGTTTAATATCATTACGTTAAAATGACATGTTTCTGTAGAACAGAAATGCACTCTATCTTTATTGTGTAATATGCTTTTGAGACAGAACTTTTTAGAATGAATGAAATGTGCTTTATATTTGTACTATCATACTATGTATGACTACTGCAGTTTACATACTTGTCTACAGGATCTTTCTTCAATATCTGCCACGAGTTTATCGTAAAATTCAGCTATTTATTGGCTGATCTGCATCTTGACATCTTCAAACTGTCCAGTGTTAAATGTATTTTCTTTAAGTGCAAGGTTATTCAAAAAGAGTAACACAACTTTGAAAACAGAGAACTCTGCAAAGAAAAAACCCTGGTATAAGGAAGCTTTTCACATTAATTACCCAATGTTTCATCGTGTTTCTTCGATTTAATAAAGATTTTCAAAGTTGTGATGTTGTTTTTGAATCACTCTGCATTGTGATAGTTTTGAGTTTAAACTTTCTTTAAAAGTTTTTGACTCTTGATTTAACCTTCGATGGTTGCTGTGGTTCACCCCAAAATGTAAATTTTCCCTTCATTCACTTTCCTGTTAGCCTTCCACCTTTAAAAAATAAAAGTTAAAGTTAGCTCTGGTTTAACCCAAAACCAGTGTTTTATTTATTAAAATAATTAATTTGAAGATAGTTGCTAGAAATGTTAAATATCTTCCCTTGAGTACAAAACCACATGAAAATCAGAGATTTAATAAAGACAAGCTAATCTTTAACCAGCTTGGTGTGGCTGGAAGGTGTAATGCTTAAAATGTCTGTTTATAGCTTTGAATATGTCCCAAAATACACTTATAAAAGTTCAGGAAATTGCAGTCAAAACTGTGCAAACTTTCCCTACAGGAACACAACTGATAAGTGAGGAAAGGTTCCTCTCTTCATATCATTAACTGACATTGATATCTAGTGACAGTTGTAAAAAACACACAAACTCATATTCCTCTTACAGCTATTGATTACAGAATTGTCATTTTTGGGTCTATCACTGCACATTTGAAACAATAATATGGCATTTGTGCCTTCATCACCTCTTTCGACATCCCTGTCCTTGTAACAACCCTCAATTTTCTCTTTCTATAGTCTCCCAAGGAGGCGCTTGCTCAGTGTGTTCTGGCTGAGGTTCCTGGTCAAGTGGTCACCTTTTTTAACATGATGAAGCTTCCTCCTCCAAACTCCAGCACTCCAGTGGATGCTTCAAATGGGCTTAAACAGAGCTGAAATACTGCTTTAGTTTCTTCTAAACACTCTGTTGATGGCCACCTGCGTGACATTATCTGAACACATGACTTCAGGTTTTTCTACTTGAGGTACACCACTCCATGGCTTCAAATCACTATAATGTTGATGCAGCGTCAGCTAATATGCTTTATTTTTGCATTAATCATTTAAATGCAAACGGGGCATTTTTCTTCTGTTTGGTGGTTAGTAGAAAGTGAATATACATTTTAGATTTAGGGAATAGGATTAATATAAAAGATATGCGCATAAAGTTTGAATGAAATATAATGCCTCGTAAAATCCGTGTTCCCTTTTGTTCATTAGATTTTCAAGTTAAAAATGAAAACAAAAATCGAATTTGTTTTTCCATTAATTATTTTCAAAAGAAAAGGAAAAAGTTTCGTTTTTTCAGTTTTTGATTCTGTGATGAAATAAAAATAAATGCTAAAACATCACATTTTGATTTAGAATTTTCCTTTTGGGGACACTTCTGGACATTTGATGACTTCACTGACTGTGTTCTCACCGTAAGCATGAGCAGAGCGAGGGCGCTGTGTAAGAAAGGCATTTTTTTGGTGCTCGAGTTAATCAGTTTCAGCTTTCACATCAGGGTGGTCAGATCAACTGATCATTGGACGAAGCTGTTGAGTGCACCCTGCAAAATACTTTACAACCAATAGAAACATGAAGGCAATTTACCTTTTACTTCCTTTATTTTAGAAGACTATAAAACTGATGTCAATAAACTCGTTTTCGGTGAAAGCCAAAGTTCTGCTCCTGCTTCATACAATCAGTCCATGCTTTGCTTATGTTTTCAGTGTAAAACCGACATTAAATGTTTTTGTACATGAAAGTTTGTTTTTTTTTATCCGCAAAATTACGTAAATGTTTATGTGCCTAGCTGTTCTATCTATACAAAAATGTCTTTGTAAAGATCTTATGGAGTTACGATTTTACGGAGAACTGTTTGTAAGCTTTATGCCAAGCTCTGATCTCAGTCTTTATGTAAAGTTTTGATCGAAAGCCACAGTATCTGAATGGTTACTGTCTTTTGATTATATAATTTTTTTTTATAAATCTCATTATATTACCTTTAAATTAATGAATGGGGATCAGCACTTCAGATCAGTATTAAGCATTGTACCTAATTAGGAATGAGTGGATTTTAAAGAGAAGTGTAATTAGACTGTAATTAACACATTTTCTTTTAGCTGTTTGGTGTTAGTATTTTTTCTGTCATCCTGCCATGTAACTGCAATATTTTTCTGATGCACAGTATGTACCTGACTTATTTCACAAGTAAATAAAACTTAAAAAAAATATTTTAATGTACATAATTGCATTCATTAATACAATATGCCTGTTCCATTATTAACTAAATGGCACTGGACTTAAATGAAAAAAAAAAAGTTTCCCTCACACAAAAGATTAGGGCACTATTTAAATAATTCCTCTAAGTACTGTACTTAGTTTTATTTAGCAAATTTTGATGACTGTTAACAAAAAGAACTTGACATCAATGCATTTTTTATAATTTAAATAGCTGTATTAAGACAAGCAACATCACAATAACTTTTATTTGACTTATTTTATCCAGAATTGATCATAATCCATCACTTGGAGAGAATTACGCACATTAACTTTTATTTTTTCAGAGTGGGACAAGACGTGAGACAAAAGTTGCCTATTTCTTACAAATCTTAAAAAGGCAAACCCTGTAAGATATCAAGTGAATATACCATTCTCAGTGTCATTGTAAAACATAATCAAAAACAGTTCTGTTCACGATGGGTCATTTTAAATTATAAGGCACTGCTCACTCCTCTCCTCCTGTAAGATGTAGAGATACGGGACAGTTGTGGGGTACAAAAACACATATTTTAATTGTTATTCTTTACACCAAAGAATAGCTCACAAAAAAACACTTAAGGTGCATAAATGTTGGATTGTTCTTGACTTTGAGAAAGGAAAAGATGAAGTTAAATTGTAGCCGAGAGGCCATGATGTTTGTGATGTCAGCTGTTCTGAAGTTTTTAGACAGCAGTAAATATCTGTTGCTATTAAAAAAAACTACACAGGCACCTGAAAAGCCTGCCTTTAATTTTTTTTAGAACAAAAAATTAAGATAATGAATGAACTAATTTAAAATATCAAGAAAATATATCCTTTACATATTTTGAATTACTTTGATTTAATAATTAATAAACAAAGTTGAATTGAACAAGGAAACATTAAGGTAACTTGGAGATGGGATCTCAAGGTTTGTAATGTCAAAAAGAAAGCAACGTGAGACCTACTCATTAATAGATAACAATTATTTGTTATTCATGTAAAACACTGTTAACAGACACCTGGAAAAGCTTCAAATAAAAAAATCTGAGACAGAAAATTACAAGTGAGTTACTAAGTCAAAACCCTATGAAAGCATATTGTTATTGCTTTAACAAAATCCAATAAAAGCTCCAATGGTTTTGATTTATTAAAAAGGCAATTTAGCATCTGAGTTGGGTTTTTTTTAAGCACTTTAGATTTTGGTTGAAGCCATCAACGATCAGTTGAAAGTTGGATGAATGAACAGACATATAATTTGAATTGATGTGCTAATGGTTGGATAAATGGACTCTGGATGAATGGTTTGTTGTGAACGATGGAATGGAACAAGGTTCGGTTCCTAATTCTTCTTCTCTGCTGCTTGCGCCTGCTGAAAAGAGAACCAGCGGTACATCAGATCTCTTCATTATTATAAAACAACAATATCAAGTTTTTTTGCAGTTCTTTTGTTTGGGCCAAAACTACAGTAGCATAAACCACAGACACAAAACTTATTCACACTGGAGTCTGTGATCTATTCCTCAGCACACCAAGCATCTGGAACATCTAGAAATTGTTTTTTAATTTAAATCTCTGTTCCTGGGGTATGCTTCAAGCATTTTTGGACAGTACGTTATTTAATATAAAAATATGTCTGCCAAAAGATCATAAGTTACAGTGTAAACAGAAAATTGAAAAAAAAAACTGCTCAGGTACAGAAAAAACAACGCTTCCCCAGTGTGAAAGCACACACACAGTGTGTATCTTTTACAATCACTACTGTAGAACTTCACACTCACCTTGAGTTTGTCCAGCAACCCTCCTTTTCCGAATCCTCCAAAGGCACGCAGCATCTTGGGAGTTGGAGGTTTCTGTCCAAACAAAGCCAGTCCCTTCTTCTTCTCCCCTTCATCTTTGACTGGAGCCGTCTTTCCTTTGGCTTTCATCAGTTTCCTGAAGAGAGCCAAACATGTGTTACACTTTCCATCTGTCTTGAGGTTTTTGGAGGTCCGCCTAGCTCACCGTCCCTTCTTGGCCAGAACTTTCTGAGACTCGGGATAATGCACCAGAATGTCGTTGAGATCTTTTTTGTCCAGAACAAAGAGGTTGGCAAATCCATGCGCTGCCACGTTAGCTGTTCTTCTGTTTCCTCCATCTTTCGCCGACTGTAAAAGACTGAGAGAAACTTCTGTTCAAGAGACTCAGTGTTATTAATGCCACTCTTTTTTTTATCAACTATCACCCTCAAAGTGCAACAGCTTTGGAAAAAGTTCTCTGACTTGGCACTTTTTATGTGTATATACAAAATGAATTTGAAAACATTTTCATGCTTTAACAATAGCTACCCATCAGTCCAGTACCTGATCTCTCCAAACACACAGCCAGCCTTCAGCGTCACAAACACAATCTTATTATCTGGGCCCCCGATGACCTGCACCTCTCCTGCTTTAATCACATACATTTCCCTCCCGATGTCTCCCTGGATGAAGATTAGGAGGGCGTTCTCGTGATTTATCTCTGAATCAGAAAGTCTATCACATTTTTAGCACATTATCTCCTCACCTTTTTGCACACAAAATCTCCAGGCAAGTACACAATGGATTTCAGGCACAGTAACATGTCCACCAGCATCTGGTTATCACAACCCTAGAGAAAAAAATGACAAATTAAAACCAAAGGTTTAATAGAAAACGTGTGCCTACATTTTTTCTATGTTATTTATTTAGCTCATGATTTTAGTCACTCAATCACACTCTGAAGCCAAGTCAAATATTACATAAATCACAAATTGAAATTCGCAATCCAAAACGAATTAATTAATTTAATTATATTTCTAACCCATAGAATTATCCAATAGGAATTCCTATTTAACTCCTAATCCACATTAGGTTTTTGTAAAGCTGCTTTGAAGCAAAATGCAAATAAGCGCTATATAAAAAAAATTGGTTGAATGTTAGGGGAGGGTCTATTGACTTGAATGTAAGAGGATAACTGGTTTAGTTGGGGTAAAGCCCAATCTATAGCTGTGCGTCAAGCCTACAAACTGCCCTTTGCAGAGGCTCCACATGCACCCATTTGTCAACAAATCCTCTATAGTTCTGCGCTTCGTCGTTTTTGTACGCAGCGAGGACCCTCACTTAAAACTGGCTACCCCATTCTCCTCAAGGCAAGTTTTCTGCAGATGTATTCATGTAGAAGAGTTGCATGTGCGTCCTTTGTTCTAAAACAAGCAAAGCAAATCGAGTGGTGTGGGGATTTGATCTCACAAACTAACACTTTTTTTCATCTTTTCACTTTTAAATTAGTAGCTTTATAGTTTTTATGTTCTAGTTCTAGTGTATCATTTCCTGTCACAGTCTGTTTTTTATAATTTCTTTTTTTGGACTTAAGAATCATATTTGAAAGTAGATTTTTGTATCTTTTGACAAGGCAACAAAGAAATATTTCTGGTAAGAAAACAAACCTAACTGATATTTTCTCAGATGATGCATTCTTTCAAGGAGAAAAGTGTATTGGAGGAAAGTTTGCATTCTCACACTTTGCTGTATATGATCTTATCACATACTTGGTCTCACCTTGAAAAGATCAATCTTCTGGAAAGTAGCGAGGTTGACGTCCACAGCGATGGCTGTTCTCATCACAAGAGGCATCTTGTCTAATAACTCGAATTCATCTATGAAATCAATCTGTTTTAGACATTTTACCTTTCATTATTCCTAAACTCAAATGTATATGTACCCAGCATGCCTTGCGAATCCCAGGTGTAGTTGTACCATGTGCGCACCCTGGTTTGAACCAGTTTGGGAATAGTGTACGTGTTCATATAGGCCACGCATGCATCCATCGATGCCCGGAAATACGTCTGACCTGCTGTCGCTGCTCCAATCACATCTCGCATCTGCAGTTCAAACACATTTGTAACATTGAAGCACTGTTATGGGGGAGGGATCTGTTTTTTTTTTTTTTTTTTTTTGCAGTGTTAGATTGGACCATGACCTGCCCAATCAAGCTGGAGAAGACAAAGACGCCGGTGAAGAAGTTGACACCCTGGAAGATGATCTCAAAGAGTGAGTGTGGCTCAGGGAGACCGCCGATGGTGATGAGGGTTCTTGTGGCAAAGTAATAACACCGGAGATAACTGAATGAAGGTAAAGGACATGATTTATGAGCCAGATTTTATTAGGAATTTATACGTATCCCATATGCATTTTTGTAAATGGCAATAAAAAACACCTCTTAAACTAACATTAAAGTGGCTTACAAAGAGAACAAGTGATAGTCAACTTGTTTATTTAGAGTTATGTTCCAGTTCAGTTCTGTTCAATTAAGAACCAGAAATTTTGAATAACCAATCAATCTTACAAAATATGCTTCAGAATAAATTTTAAAAGCAAAAAATTGCAAAAATAGTACTCATATTTCTTTTTAAACATAATTTGCTTGTATTGGGAAACAAAAATGTAGCCATACGCATTTCCTTTTCCATCATAAGTCCATTTAGAACTTCCTAGGCCCTCAAACTCGGATGCTACATAATAAAGGCAGGAGTTGATGTGCAGACAGAAGAGCAGGTATCCAATAGTGCGACCAACTCTGAAATAAAAAAGACCAGAATCTGTCAAGCTACTTGCTCAATACATTATTTTTCACAAAGACAAACTTAAATGTTACTACAGCTTCCCCTCAGAAATGTATTGAAAGGATTCCTAAATTTCTCAAACTGTCTATCAAAAGTTAGTTTTTCAATGACATACTAGACCAGGAGTGGGCGCAGTTAACCCTGCACAGCTTAACTTTGTAGATTTTGGCTTTTGTGTGCGTGCGTGTTTATTAAAGCAGGGTTGGACAGACCTCAAGAAGATTTTGCTCATCTTTATTCTAGCCATTAATTCCCATGTTACAGGACCCTCAAATCACACAATTACTTCTATTAAAACATATTAGTTACTAAGATTTTCCATTATTACCTCCCGGTGCACTATAAAAATACAGGACAAATTGTGTGATGAGAAGGTGTCATTCTATTTCCCAAACATCTGCCTGCTATCAGTCAATGATTGTCATGTAACATGGGCAGAGTGTCTGTGACAGCATCCATTGGTTTCTGGGAAAGTTAAAAGAGGGCGAGTTTGTTTGTTAGGGGTGAAAATACGTTTTCTTTTTTCAGCTCCAAAGTTCGCCAGTTTTAACATCAGAGGCCTTTCTCACTTCTGGAGTCAGCCTCAAGTGGCCAGTCGGGAAACTGCAGTTCATTCACATAGAGACGGAAAGCAGGAGGCTGCCCCTATCAGTGGGTCAGTGGAAAAGGTAAAGATGCTGTTTTCCTAAAATAAATGGTTAACTAATATGTTTTCGTCTAAATAGTGTCTATATTGAGTCAGTAATCTTGCTTGCTTAAACATTCTTTTGAAAAGTTATGATAATGGCCACATTTACATTTATGGAAACTAAAAAGTTATGTATATTTTCTGCCGGTAGTTTCTCTGCTTTTAGGCTGATTTTATTTCTTTATTTTTTTACAGCTTGAGATTTAGATTACAGTTTTTATTATTTTTAGTGTGCAGTATATGACTTGTTAAATCAAGACATTTTGTTTGGTCTGGCCACCTCATGGTGCTCTGCTGCAGGTGAGGCTTTCATAAAAAGCCAATTCAATGCACCCACTGATGATTTTTATGGCATTTAAAACAACCCGTACAATATAAAAATGCCCAGGTATCACTACTGAACCCTACTGTCCTGTACTGAACTTTACACTGTATTTCAGATTTCAACTACATATTTATTTAATGAAGTACAAACACCCAAACTTAATGACTAATTTGCAGTCATACCTCCAGATATATGCCTTATCCATCACACTTTCCAGACGATCGCTGAACTCAAAAAATGATTGATACTAAAGGGAGGAATTTAAAATACACAATTACACAGCAAATCATCGAAGAGCTAAGATCGATTACTCTGAAATGTTTACATTTATAGAATAACATTTCTGACTAAAGCTTTGACAAATACTAACCCGTAAAAAACGGTTTATCCTGAAAACTGACGTAAATCCAAAGTAAAAACACAGCAGGTCAAATGGCACGATGCTCATCAGGTCCAACTATGAAAACAATCATTTAAATGTTTTAGTTATTAGCTCAGAGCATCCAATAAGAACTAGTAGAACGAAATGAAAGAAATAAATTAAATGTTTTGTCAGTTTGATGAACTAAAATGTGAAAAAAAAACTGAAAATATTCTAGTTAAAATTTTAAATAACTTGTTCCAATAATTATAATTTTATAGTTACAAAGTATAATATTTGATTGAATAAAAAAACCCAACTTCTTTAAATTAAAGTTAAAAAATACAAAAATAGTAAATGTGAATTCTTATTAAACATACCTGAAATCTGGCAGATTCTCTGTACCTCTGTTTTGTCAGTTCTCTTTCTTTCTGTGTGAATACATTTGAATTTCAGTAAAATGCATTTTCTACTAAACAACACTATGCAACTTCGTAACAAGCTTTGCTCACAGATTACCCCTACAGTCAGAAAATGGTAGTTTCTATAAACAAAGAAAATTGTTGATATAATATTTGAGGCCTAATTTGTCCTTCGTTATCAGACTTTAACAAATCTTGAGATTCAAAAACCGCATAGTATAGCTTTAAGTTAATGTAATTTTATGTGGAATATCTGAAAATTCTTACAATGATGTCCCCTGCTTTGACGAACTGAAGTCGTGGTTGAAAAATGACGATGTCTATGATGTTCACCACATCTGCCAGTATGTCAAACAGGATCCAGAAGGGAACAGTCATGGGTGTATGGTACGGGAAACACAACCGAGCCGTGGCCAGCCAAACATTATAGTTATAAGCAACTGTGACGATGCTCAGCCATTTTATATATCGCAGATCTAACAAGAGAACAAACATGCTTAGCAGATCTAAACTTTAAGTGTCTTTCTAATTGCATGGTGTTGTACCTGTGAAAGGGTCGATTGTTGTTCCCAAATATGTGTCCATCTTTTCCTCAATTGGTTTGAGTAGGGTGTCTATGCAAGTGCATTTGAGTTCAGGACAGATGCTTTCAGGCTCCTCCTTCTCTGCTTTCAAAGCTTCCTCTTTTTCCTTCTTTTCTTTCTCTTCTTTTTCCTTCTTGGCCGCTGCTTTCTTTGCATCTTCTTCTCTTTTCTTCTGCTCAGCCTCTTGTTGTCGTATTCTGGCTTCCTCTTGCTTTTTGATCCAAGTTTCTTTTCTATAAACTGGTGCTGGATATCAAAGAAAAAATAGTTTTGCAATCATTTGATTATGCAGACAGTTACTCTAGTTTAGTAGCTTATCTAGACCAATGGATTGGAGGAAACAGGCATGTCTGTGATTGTCTCTATCTTTTGTAAGGTAGTTTCTCATTGTTTCACCTACATTTTAAGAACAGGTTAGTACTCACTGACAGGTGGGCTGTGCTCTGGTGATGAGGCGTACGGATCTATAACTTTCTCCTTGTACAGTTCAGTCCTCTCCTTCAGTTTTTGCACAATGTCCCTCAGGTGATCATCAACGTATCTGTTGATGACAACATTTGGAGCGGAGGGTGTTCCATTTTCACTGAATGAAAAAAAAGACAAAAATTGACACAAAATATTTTTCATTTCTACAAAACTCGCAAAAATTAGACATTAGAGCAGGGGTGTCCAAAATTGGTCCTGGAGAGCCAGAGCCCTGCACATTTTAGTTGCAACCTTGCTGTAGTATGCATACTACTCTACTTCAGTCAATCAGAGGACCATAATTAGTGCGCAGGTGTGTTTCATGATGGTTGAACAAAAAATGTGCAGGGCTCCGACTCTCCAGGACTGACGTTGAACACCCCTGCATTAGAGGATGGTATGAAATCTTAAAAGTTTCCTGTCTGTATCTTTTTGGAACCCAGACAAATGTGCTCCAAGTCATAAGGAGCTTTAACAATCAAAACAAGGTGATTTTAATCCAGGGACATTTCTGTTCTTGTAAATTAGAATTAAAAACATTGGTTTAGAAAAACTGCAAACTGTCCCTTTAAATAATGTTAGCATAGCTTAATGCTAAAATGTATGATTGTGTTTGTTTTGGTTGTGTTTGAAAACACACTCAAAAAATGCCAATTCATTTTTTAAAATTGCTTTAAGAAAACAAAAATCTGCCTAACAGCATGCTAACAACATACCTTAAAAAGCTAACTTAAAGGTGCTAATTTATCATGCCGATGACTGATTAAATGACCTATTATGCATCTTTTTAAAGTTAGCCAGCTTATTAGAACATAAAAAACCCCAGAGTACTAAAAGTCCTTAAAGGCTAATTAGCTTGTGATATCAAGTTGAGCCATTAAGCTTTAATTAAAGCTATAAAATGTACAAATGAAAATTAACATGTAAGAAACACAAGTGAAAGACTTTTTAATGAATTCTCCAGTTGTAAAAAAGTATACAAATCATTCTAGTAGCATAACAGAGTGCTAACATTTCATAGCAAAGTGGTAAACCAAGTGACAACCTCCTCCTCTCCCAGCGGATGTCAGTGCAAAACACCAGGAAAGCTGCGAGATGTGGAAGCTTGGCCAACGTAATGTTTTGTTATGTACACCGCTGAATGTAAGCTCTTTTTCTCTCTTCTTTGCTGTAATATCATTAGCAGTCTTTCATATTAGAACACCACCTCACAGCAAAAAAAAGGAAATGTAGGCATTGACACAGTTAAAGGTTAATACCGTCCAAATTATACACTTTTGCCTAACGTTGAAGGCTATTCAATTTTTTTCCAAATCAACCAAATCATTTCATTTTTCATTAGCGTATTCTAGACTCAAGACTCTAGAGTATCTTCACAGCAGGTTTTCCAGTCTTATATACAGCTAGATATTGTGTATATATAGTTCTCAAACTGTATGCATTTGGGATTTATTTATTTGTTTTAAATTAAGAATGTTTCCTGATATACACCAACACCAGTGTGAGTTTGTAAGGCTCCTGAAGACTTGAGCCAGATAAATCTTAACCTCAGACAATACCAAATCTTGTCTGAGAAGTGATCTCGCTTCTGCGAAGGTGAAAACACTGAAATGTGGAGATTATTTGCTTTTAGACTAGCACAGTGTGAGTTTCTGCTTCTGTTATAATAGTTTAAATCAACATTCTGCATTACTCTCAAGCACATCAAATGACCTGTGGTATATAAAAAAAGAAAGCCTGTTTTCATGTGAGGATGTTCCCATGATCTTCTTAAGTCTCAAATACTGCAGATCCTCTAATCTCCTTTCAGCTGCTTTCAGAGTAACACACTGGGCAGCTCTGAAGACAAGAAGCAGAAAGGATCTGCTACGCAAAAGCTTAATAAAGATAAAATGTACAAACTTTATAGCTACAGAATTGAAAATGTTCTCTCTTTTCAAACACAAGCAGCAGTGGCTCTTTTTGAACACATTCTTTTAGGTTTCATTTATAGCGTTTTATTCTATGTGGATTGTAAATAAAAATAAATTGCTTGATTTGGACTGTAAACAGATTCCTCCAAAACATCTATTATACTCAAAACTACATAAATATATATATGTGTTTTTATTTAATTGACTTTTTTGGACAGCAGCTATATCAAGGACCTCACCCTATATCAAGGACCTTTCAAAACCAAATATGACACAACTCTAGATTTGACAGAAAACTTGGAGTCATACCCCTCTGCAGCTTCTGCTCCAGGATTGGCTGGATCTGCTGGTTTGGCCTCAGCTTCAGGCAGCTCTGGAGTTGGTGCTGGATCTTACAGACGACAGGTTAGATTTAAAATGTTGTCTTTGAAGCACAATTTAAAAGCCAAGGTTCAGAAATCTAATAACTAAAAGAAATTGCATGAGCTATTTGCAGATTCATTTGAGATATAATTATTCATTTACAACATTGCCCAATTTAGATGACCTCAAATCAAAATGCATTGTACTTAAATAAAGTCAAAATATGTAGTACTCACCAGCTGCTTTTTCTTCCTCTTTTTTCTCTTCTTTTCTTTCCTCATTTTTTATAGAATTGGACTGTTCCTCCTAAAAGTGAATCACTATTTCCATTTGGTGGCTTCACTGAGAGTTATTACAAATAACATGTGTCTTGACAATGTGCAAAATGTTGTTTTAGAAAAAAATTATTTGTATTGAAGGCTGCCAAATCAGAATCCTGATTTGGGAAACTGTATAAATGTGTAAATAAAATAAAATACACTTATACAGGAATGTTTATAAGGAGTATACTTTAAAAAAATATTAAATAAGCAATAATTTCTTTTACGTAAATTCAAGTAAGATTATACTACAGTGATGTTTCAGAGGTACCTGTGTCTGAGGGGCTGCTGGAGTCTCTGGTATAATTTTCGGAGCCACCGCGGATGGATTTCCCCTCTCAAAAATCCATTTAATTATACTGAACATTGCTGCATCAGGAACACAATCCCATTCAGATTCCCCTCTCTGATCTGATCCACCCTTTCCGATCCACCTGTGACTTATGTGTGAACTCTGATGAATTCTTAGAGCTCGATTAATTCCCTCCCAGGAACAACCCATTTCCTATAGAGTTTCACTGACCAATCACAAGCCTGTTCAGACTCAAAACAAGCATCTTAATCCTCCAAACACTGGTAATGTAGGTGGCAATGTAGGAGATTTCTTATTGTCTCTTTCATCTTTTACACTTTTAAAAAGATCTCTTTGTTCTGTTTTTTCCACCTACATTTGTCCCGTCATATGCTTACTCTTAATTTAAACCCACTGTTTTGTTTCACTCTTCTTCAGTCTTGTTATAACTGAAGTCTGTGTGTGTTTTGTGCCTGTTTATGTTAAAAGACTCTTTCTTTGAGCTAGTTTTTGAGTGAGATCAGATGGTTAGAGTTACTCCTGTTTTGTTTAAATGTTATATGAGCCCTGTTGTCTGCATTTACATAGAACATTATGTTAATAAAAATGATCCAGACTACATAGATCATTACAGGTATCACTGTAGACTGACTCAGCTGGCAGTTCCTGGCTAGCTGAGAACATTTGATTTGTATTTATTGTATTGATGTTCAGAAAAAGCAAAAAGTCAGGTATAATTTGAAATAAAATATATTTTATTTAGTTACCAATAAAAAAATGTCTACAAACTAGTTGTAAGCAAGGAAGCAAATACCAAGGACAAAACATTGATATTATTTGTATTAAAGTGATTCGATAGTTGGCTGATGCCTTGACAGTCATTTTCAAAGTATTTAAACATGATCGTTGACGTTCAAATGCTTGAATAAAGCATACAACAAGCAGAAATGATACATGTGTTTATATAAAAGACAGGAAACCATATACACTTATTTATTTTCTGCAGCTGCAGCCTAGAAAAAAAGGAAGGAATTTGTTGAGTTGCATGTGCATTAAATCCCCTACATTCATTATAGTGAATATACACTATTTAAAATCTGTACACTAAGTTTGGGGTCAGTAAGATTCCTTGCTTTCATTACAAACAAATTAAACCTCTGACCTGGGTTTTGCTAACAGCAAGTTCTACAAAATAGTTTGATTTTTATTTTGCAAACCTTATTTTTTCTACATTATGAGATGTGATATAATGTAAGTTTGAATTAAAGCTCTAGATTAAAACATGAAAACAGCTATCTGATGATGAATTAATTTCCTAAATTAAATCCTATTGTCCCCAACCATGTGTTCTTAATTAACAGAATAATGTTTACCTTAAGTTTTTCCAGGAAACCTTGTTTGGTGAATGCGGCTCCTCCAAAGGCACGCAGAAATTTGGGGGTGGGAGGTTTTGCACTGAACGCAGCCAGTCCCTTCTTCTTCTCCTCATCAGCTTTAGGAGCTGGAGCTGCAGCCTTGGCTTTCATCAACTTTCTGTGAAAAAAAAGAGTTTCCCTTGTGAAAATACCTACATAAGACAATAACAGGATTCTGCAGGTTTCATAAGGTCAAATTTAAGATCTTTTGAAGAACATTAAGAATCAAATGTAAGGCCTATATAATATCAAAAAACACATACATAACTTTTTGCTTAATAAACAGTAGGTACCATCAGTAACCTACCCATCCCTTTTATGTTTTTGAGCATTTACAAAGTTTTTATCAAAGTTGAGCATTTAAGAGCATTTTCTCGAACTCTGTCATCCCTAGCCATCCGTTCTATTTTTAATATTTAAGAGCATTTTTTTCCATTTCTGGCAAGCCCAACAATCACTTTTATGTTTTTTAGCCTTTACTGTATGCACATTTTCTGAATTTATGGCACCACTATACGTCACTTTTATGTTTTTGAGGATTTACGGACGTTTTCTCAAAATCTGGCGACTCTAACAATGACTTTTATGTTTCTGAGCATTTTTGCTCATTTCCTTACACTATGGCAACCCTAACCATCATTTTTACTTTTTTGTTGCATTTGAAGCATTTTTCATCAAGTTTTAATACCTAGATTAGTGAATTTATTACTTTTATTTAAATTTACAAATTGGGCTTTTAAATTGTAGACTTTTTATGACCCAGCGGAAACCCTGAATAAAGAATAGAACTATGACAGTAGGGTTTTATTTGAGTGCGTTAACATTCTGTCCTCGTGCTCCAAATCCCATTCAGTGCCACAAGAGTCACTGAGAAAATGGCACATCATCAATAACTCATCGTTATTTAATAAATCATTACATTTCCACAAGATCATTTTTATTTAATTTACCTCAACATGTAAACTTTGCACTTATTTGCAGCAAATTTCACTCTATTTTTGTCTCTGGAATTTTTTATGGCAGAAACTTGGGAGTAAATGTACTTCACAAGTTTATCTTTTGCATAGGAAATAGCTATATATAGTATGAAGTATAGTATGTGAACTAAGCTAGTTGTCCATAGGAGGGAATGGAGGCGGGGTAGCGAATTGAGCCCGGAGACATTTATTTTAAGAAGAGGAGATGTTGGGAGCCGTTTTAGTTATCAACGAGAGAATTTGAGGCTAGTATATAAACTGTGTTAATTATTTATTTGATTTAGATTTAGTCATTGAAGCAAGCTAATTATTTTATATATTCTCCCAAATCTCACTCAAGAAACTTTGCTGCCAATATACATGTTATCTGTCAAGCAATAACTCACCGTCCCTTCCTGGCCAACACTTTCTGCGACTCAGGATAGTGAACCAAGATATCGAAAAGATCTTTTTTTTCCAGTACGAAGAGGTTAGCAAACCCATGAGCTGCTACATTAGCAGTTCTTCTGTTTCCTCCATTGGCTGAGGACTGCAGCAAACTATAGAGGATCATAACCAAACACTGCATTAGTGATTCATAGAGTTAACAGTCAACTCTAATTTCAATAATTCACCTGATCTCCCCAAACACACAGCCAGCTTTCAACGTCACAAACACAATCTTATTATCCGGTCCACCGATGACCTGCACCTCTCCAGCTTTAATGATGTACATTTCCTTTCCAATATCACCCTGTGCACAACCAGATGAGAAGAGTTCATATTTAAATACATTGGCTCAATTTAGCATATTTTTTCTTGGCAGAGGCATTGTTAAACTACATTTAAGTTTTTTGTTTTAATTGCTAGATAGATTTCTGACAAAGATCTGTGTACTTACCTTTTTCACCACAAAGTCTCCAGGCAAGTAGACAATAGACTTCAGTCTCAATAACATGTCCACGAGCATCTGGTTGTCACAACCCTGTGAAAAATAAAACAATGAGGGTACCTGAAATTAAAAATACGACATATCCAGAAATTTGAAGTCACAAATAGTAATGTGTAAGTTTTTTTTTGTAGCTCTAAAATAAACAATCAAGTAAGTCATTTTTATCCAGCTTACCTTAAAGAGGTCGATTTTTTGGAAGGTGGCAAGGTTGATGTCCACGGCGATGGCTGTTCTCATCACCAGAGGCATCTGCTCCAGAAGCTCAGACTCGTCTGAACAGAATCAAAGTTTTGATGCAGCAGACAGACAGTTCTGTAGCTCATTGTGATACTTTAAACTTACCCAGCATGCCTTGTGAGGCCCAGGTATAGTTGTACCAGGTGCGTACTCTGGTTTGAACCAGTCTGGGAATGTGGTTGGTCACCATATAGTCAACACAGGCGTCCATTGAGGCGCGGAAGTATGTCTGACCAGCAGTTGCTGCACCAATGACATCTCGCATCTGCAATATTAAAGATTCATTTTGAGTCTTTTAAAAATGTACTTAATTAATACCGTGAACATAACTGCCATGCAAATATATATTTTTTTGCCCAGAGTGACTGGTTATTGATGTAACTAACAAACCAAATCTTGTAAATCAATGATCATATTGCTAATGGTGAAATATGCAACTAAATGGGCAACTAAATTAAATACTTTTTTACAGAATTACAATATTTTGTTACTATTTTCCCATCAAAATTAAATGCTGCTGAATAGTAATAATGAAAAAAAAAATGGAATAGAAGAAATGAAAACACTATTTAGTGAAAAAAGTACAAAACCTAGTATCAAAAATATTATACGTTTAAAACATAGACTTTTATTAAAGATTAAAAAAGATAAATAATAGGGTCATTCTTTTAGTTTTCTGTTAAAATGAACTAAATTATGAACAAACTGTTCCCTCATCAAAGGTGTTTAAATTAAAAACCCATTTAAGCAAAGCACTCAAGCATCATTTGTAGCTACTCTAATATTGGAAGAGGCTGAAGCTAAATATCTATGTGTAGGGAGTTTGAGAGTGAAAATAACACTATGATGTGATTCGCTGCCTGGAGCTAGGTGGGAGGGTGGAACTGGTGACATCTAAATCTTAACATCATGTACCTGTCCAATCAAACTTGAGAAGACAAAGACACCAACGAAAAAGTTAGTTAACTGAAAGGTGATTTCAAAGATTGTGTGAGGCTCGGGAAGACCACCGATGTTGATCAGGGTTCGTACTGCAAAATAGTAACTGCGCAAGTACCTGCAGATGACAAAAAAAAAAGCACAAATGGATTTGTTTTAATCCTTGGTCTATATTGAAACATCAAATAGTGCCAAATCTGCAGGAAACCAACCACCGAGGCCAAGCAAGAAAGCCAAGCAGAAAAAAATACCATGAAGCGCATCTGTGCATAAGCTTTTGAGGCGAAAGCTTTGAGACAAAAGTTCTACCTGGCCAAGAATGATGGACAAAAATATGGCACCAACAAAATAGTTGGTCATCTGAAAGATCTGACTGAACATAGTCTCTGGGAAAGGAAGCTCTGCGATCATCAGAAGGGATTTTTCCGCATAGAAGAAACAGCTCAGGTAGCTACAAAAATACGACAGAAAAGTACTCAAAAACCTCAAATTATTGCTACTTAAACAGTTATTCCTGCCAGTTGAAGAAATGTTCATTTTCAACAGAATATATATATTTTTTCTATTTTCACCAACATTTTATGCAATTGAAAATATTGGAGTGAAACTCTTACGCGCTGCCTTTTCCGCTGTACACCCATTTTGTGGTGCCAATCCCCTCATAGTCAGATGCCACATAATAAACACAAGCGTTGAGGTGGAGAATAAACATCAGGTATCCAATAGTGCGGATCACTCTTAAAACACAGAGATAGGAAATGTGGGCAAAGTTTTGTGGAATTCATTTATACATATAGAAAAAGATAAATGAATGTTACAAGTTGAGTTTGTCATTTTGAATTTCATTCAGTTTTTTAATACTTTTCCTTTTTAAGAAAAGACACTGACAATATTAAAGTAAATAAAAAATAATAGTAACAACTTTGGTTACCCACCTCCAGATGTATGCTCTGGTCAAAATCCCTTCAAGACGGTCACTGAACTCAAAGAATCCTTCAAACTTAATGAGACAGAAAGAAAACATGATCGGAGGTAATAAACACAATATATCCCACACTTCTACAATTATTTGATTTTTTGGACCACAATCTCATCATTAAAATCTTTAAGAGAAGGAGAAAAACTCTTCCAGAAAACCACCGTCAAGCAGCATCTTATACCAAGACATTATGCATCAATAACCTTCATCTCCTCATTTGTTTTATTTAAGGAACTGAAAACAATAATGCTGTTAATCTAAACCAGGCTTCTGAGAATTGATAGAGGTCTTTTACCACATAGCTAGCTGTAAAGTGATATGAGAATTAGCATAGGGTGCAGACCAGTTGTGCAACAGTTTTTGACATCAACAAGTCTCTTTCTGCCAAAGATAAATTATGCCCCAACCATGTCACAACTACCAAGACTAGTTTTCTACTGGAGATGAGCCTGGATAGCACCTGAAATGCAAAATGTCTGGTTGTTGTGATAAGGGTCATTAGAGACTGCTTACTGTGGGTCCTACTTCCCTACTGCAGTGATTGGGATGCTGTACTGTAAAGAAGCACAGTCTTTTGAATGAGATTCTAAATGTTGAGGGGTAGCTGGGTAATTAGATGAATAATATGTACTATTTAATTCACTATTGATTATGAAATATCTCAGCATGTCCCGAGAAAATTCCTATCTCAAAGGTTCTTAAAGATCTGCATTTAACAAAATGACTTTAAAGAAAAGTCTGCGTATGTGGTGTTAAACTATATATCACAGACATCACATGTTGTATAACACGGATAACAACAGTTTAAAAACCCCACCTTTTATTACCATATGAGGTTATAAGTTATGTGTATAGTTGGTTGGTCTGGAGCTGCTTAACAATGCTGCATACAAACCCAACAAGTAGACCAGGAACCCAGGTGTTACTCGAACTTGCTGGTGAATTTCACCTGTTTGTCCCTTAACTTCATGTCCTCCAAATAACCTAATAGATTGATGTCTCCATTCCACCAAAATATGGTATGTGTTTTGGGTCAGATGTTTGGTCAACTTGTTGCATCATTGTTGCACACTTGTGTGAATTTATTTTTCGTTCATGCCAATCGCTCGGCCAGATGTGTGCAATCGCGTCAGTGTACATAAATTTGGGAAACTTCCGACCGAAAATATGTTCATATGTGAGATGGCCTTAAGAGAACGATCCTCAGAATATGTAATTTGCTTTGAGTGTCAATAGGCGTAATACTGAAGGTGTAATGCTTTTACTGTACCTTCATCAGACGGTTGAGCCTAAAGATGGACTTGAATCCAAATGGGATATACAACAAATCCAAAGGCAGGACGGATAACACATCACTCTATAAATTCAGAAAATAACCAAATTACTTTTATAAGCCCTGAATGAATGGGTCACCTTGAAAATGAATTACCTGGAATCTTGCGGATTCTCTGTACTTCTTTTTTATCACAACTCTGTCATACTGAAAGAAAAGTCTTGATTAAAACAATCAATCATTAGAACACTAAACATTATCAAGCCTTTACAGATTCAAAGTGCTTTCTTACTATGATGTCTCCCCCCCTACAGAACTGCAGTCGTGGCTGAAAAGCAACCATGTCAATGACATAGATGAGGTCAGCAAGGATATCTAAGGTCATCCACATCGGGATGACATCTGGGTTGTGATACGGGAAGGCCATGCGGGCTGTGAGAAACCAAAGGTTGTAGTTGAAGGCAATGGTCACCACGCTTAACCAAGCAATGTACTTTCGGTCTAGAGGAGAGAGGACAGAAAAAGGGCACATGAAGATCACACGTTTCGCATAGTAGATCCGCTTTCGTTCATTCGGCTTTCTACGCTATGAAACTGGCCCCCACCCAAAATACTATAAAAAGGACAACTGTGCAATGATTGAGCTGGCTGCTATCACAAATTTGCAATTCTTCTTACTTTGCAATGTTTAATTTTTAAGGATATTTTAAAGCTATTATGCATATTTTAATGCAGTTATCCAACAATAAATATACTTGAACTTAATTTCTTGCAGATATGGCAACTAGATCAACTATGGACATCTGTGAGCCTCTAGAATGAGGAGGAGACCCAGCTTTATGGACAAAGGTGGCACTGATGATGTGGAAGGCCAATTACAGGGGAGGAATTCGGTGAACTCTTGAGTAAACAATAGTTTGGACTAAGATCTGAGCTTTAATAGCTTCTCGAGGGCTTTTGGAGAACCAAGGAAAATATATTATCCAAAGTAACTCCATTTTGTCCTAGTATGAAAAAAAGTTCCCCTTATGCCACACAAACACATGAGATATAGTTGTAATTGCCAAGATGTCCACTATTGAGCATAATAGGACTTGGTAGGTTAGCTCAAATGAGTCAAAGTCAATATAGCAAAAACTAATGTCTAATACAGAGTACATAAATTAATAGGCTGGGTCTCAAGAAGATACACAGTGGTCTAGATGTACTAAAAAGATGGAGCTTTTTGACAGCAGACACTGTACAGCAAATGGTCTATTGTACGTCTCCAAGCTAGAAGAGCTAAGATGTACAACGTTAACAAGAACTTGTGCTTTGAGTTGCAACTTCAAACTTCTACATCGGTTGAGTAGCTTTTAACTTCACTTTCTACTGAATCTTTCATTTGAAGTGTCTTTTTTACTTTGAGCTGGAGCAGGTCTTCTGACCAAGTATTAAGTGGTTGAAATATTTAAAGCTTGAGACAGATGGTAAGCCAACACTGAGCATAAACTGAAAAAAAGCACAAGGTTGAAGAAAAAAATATTAAAGTAAAAATAAATAATTAAATAAATAATAGTAATAACTGGAATGCAGTGTTAATTACATAGTTAAAAATGAAAATAGTGTGCTGCTTAATGCTTGAAAAAGTGCCACCTGCCCCAGCCGAGCCTAGAACCAGTGACCTTCTTGCTGTGAGACGACCGTGCTACCCACTGCGCCACCGTGACGCCTATAAATTAACTTAATTCATGATTTTATATCAGTTTTACGGACATTTCACTAGCTGTAACTTAACTTTTGGAATCTGTACAACCTGGTAACTAAAATCCTTGTGCTTAGCTAAAAGACATAGTAGTAGTTATATAAACTATGCACAAATAAAAGTCACAAACATTGCAAATATTGGTGCAAGTAATTTAAATACTCATAATGTTCATACTGTTCAGGCAATTACATTTTTTTATTTGTTTGTAGTTGACTTCCTAACTAAAATCTTGCATAGATATTAAAGAAACAAAACCATATTAATTGTGTTATCGCAGATACTTTAGTTGATGAAAGATGGCAATTTGTACAAATCTTACAAAAGGAAATCTCAAACCTGTAAAAGGATCGATGGATTTTCCAATCCTATTGTCCATTCTATCCTCAAAGGGCTTCAGAATGAAATCGGCGCAGGTGCAAACTACTTTGGGGCAGATGGACTTCTCCTCTTTCTTCTGGTCCTTGGCTTCTTCTTTCTTTTCGCCAGGCTTTCCTGCTTGCTCTTTTTTCTTCTCCTCTTCCTCTTTCTTCTTCTTTTCCTCTTCTTCTTTCTTTTTCTTCTCCGCTTCCTCTTTCTTTTTCTTTGCTTCCTCCTCTTTTCTTATCTTCTCTTCTTCTTTTCTTATCCTGTCCTCTTCTTCTTTTCGTTTTCTCTCTTCTATCAACTTTGCATAGTCGTCTTTTCTCAGGATAGGTGCTAGAGTGAGGATAAAATTCACATTTTGTGAATCAAACAGAAGTCGTGGATTTTAATGTGATGTTTCTAAATCAAAAACAGTTTATTTGCACTCACTGACAGGTGGGCTGCGCTCTGGGGAAGATGCATAAGGGTCAATGACCTTTTCTTTATACTGATCAGTCCTTTCTCTGTACTTCTTAATCATCTCGATGAAATGAGAATCAACAAACTCACTTATAACGATGGGCCGGGGCTCTGGACTGTAACAATTACAGAGAAAGCAGATTTCAGTTTAAATGTACACTGCATCATTGCAGAGCTTCAACTACTGTTAAATTAAAAAGTTAACAGAGTTTTTTTTTAATATAAAATGGTTTAAAATGAACAAAACGTCCTGGATTTGAAGCTTTGGTTAGTATGCACTCCCAGTGATTGTGTGGGTCTTCTCCAGCAGGTCAAAAGCATACAAGATGGGTGAACAGCTTAAAATAAATAATCTATGTTACTTATGCACCTAACTATATCATTTATCTATTATCAACCTGTGATATTCTTGTCTTCTTCAGGAAAAAAACAAAAAAACAAATCAATGTTTGTTCGCATTTCTCCAATCTTTGTTGACCTCTAGTGGCCATCAACGCTTATCACTGCACAAAACATTAGCGCTTGGTGGCTCTTCCAAGATACTGTACATGTAGATTTAAAATATAGGGAAGGTTAATCATGATCTTTAACTAGCGCCTTCTACAAACATGCAATTTGTTGTTCCTTCCAAACAAATTAGTTTTTTTTGTTGTCACTGTGTTTTTGTACAAAGCATAAGTGTGATACAATTCATCATTCTAGATATTCTAAAGCAATTTAAGAGATTAAATTTAAATGTATGCATTTAACAGACGCTTTTATACTAAGAAACTTATGCACGGGGGAGAGACAATATGCTATTTGTTACAAAGACAAAGTCTAATGCAGGTAGCTCACAATAGAGGTTGTCTTCTAATATCAAAACATCATCTGTGTCTTGTACAGCGTCACATCCATCAAAATCATCTTCAAAACAAAACAACTTGAATCACTTAACCATGATTTTTGTTTTGCTTATTTAAACTTGTAAGAGCATGAGAATCTCTTATTTACATGACCACTATTAAAATGTCAACTAAACTACACAATAATTAATGCCATACTGATACAAAACATGATTGAAAACTCATTTTACTGAATGATTAATATTACATTTCAGGGTTGAAATCAGAAACTGATTTCAGGGTTGTGTAACTGCTAGCAACATCTTTACTTTGCTAATCATGTATGGCTACACTGAGATCACCGATAGAAAAGGTGGAGCTAAGGGTATAGAGCTGAACTGCAAAGGGACGATGTAGATGCATGTTGTGACATCCCTCATAAGTCACCACCAGCTTGAAACTCTTGTTCATTGATTGTAATTAAAGCAGTTTTGAAGGCAATTCGGCAACTTAGGATTCTCGGTTCCTGGCCCCTCAAACACAAATCCTCATGAAGCAGTGAAATTTGTAATTTAAACAGGGTTCCTGAGATCTTACGCTTCAGGAGCTGGCTGGCCATCGACTGCCTCGGCAGGCTTCTCCTCCGGTTTTGGGGCTTGGCCCGGAGCCGGAGCCGGAGCCGGAGCCGGAGCCGGAGCCGGAGCCGGAGCCGGACCTGGTGCATCTGGTTTTGAGGCTGGTGCTGAAGAGTAGTATGAAAGTTTGATTTGATTATAGACTTCTGACAGGGGAAGAAGCCTTCTGATAAATATCTGAGAGTGCCTGAACGATGATTGACAACTTGATTTAGAGTACAATTACAATGATAATAGACTCACCAGGTCCTTTATCATCTTTCTTCTCTTCATTTTCTTTGCCTGCAGGTTTTTCTTCCTACAGATATTATAGATAAATATGATTTCACATTTAAGAAATCAAAACTGTCACATTTGCAATACATGCATGTCATTTCTTGTTTTTTTTTTCTTCTTCTTCTAATTTTAGGCCTAACTGTTTAACCCGATGAAGAAAAAAACTACAAACAGCAAACTGTATCATACATTTTTCTTTGTATATCCTGGTAAACAGATGACGAAAACCATGTTTTACTAAAAACATGTAACAAGAATTCCACCATGTTCTGAATATCTTTGAGTATTTCTTTGTGAATTAATACTGCTTTCAAATGTTAACATTTATCCTGAAATAAGTTTTTTTTGTAAACATGCTGATGGCTTTCTTGCACAATTTTACTTCTACTTAAAACCCTCAGACTGGAAGGTGCAACATGGAAAACACCTCGTTGGTGAAATCTCTATTGTTGTTGGTGAAGGCAGATATAGACAGCAGCAGACCACAGTGATGCAAATGAGGACTGATTAGTTAGTATAGATTAAGATAATAAAGTGATACAAATAAAAGAGTTAAGAAAATGAATAAGGACAAAAAACTCCTTGTTCTTACTTTGGCAGGGGGTGGAGCAGGAGCTGGAGCAGGAGCTGGAGCTGGAGCAGGAGTAGAAGCTGCAGAAGAAGCTGGAGTAGGAGCTGGAGCTGCTTCAGGAGTGGAGGGTGGTGTGGGACCAACAGTTGGACCCCCAATAACTTTCTTAAGCTTGCTGAACATGACTGAGTGTCAAGCAGCCTTTCTGTAATGCCTATCCTTCTAGTCTGAGAATGGCCCTTGTGCTGCTTATCATGTTGCCCAATGCAATTAACGCTTTTAGACCACTAATACCCATCTGCAAACAGACCTCAGGAGTGAGCCGAGGCCACTATTCATTAGACCCACTGTGATCATCCCCACAGTAAGTGAACACATAGCACAAGGTTTTCAAAGTTAATATGACCAAAATTGTGTAAAATTTGTTTTTACTAACAAATAAAATAGACATAAAATAAATGAATACAAAGATTCGTTATAGCCAAAATACAATGTGAACAATTAATATATTGACATTACTGTTTGGATTTTTATTAATAAACCTATTACGGTTAAAAGAAATTCAGTAAATTATCAGAGAGCTTTGAAGAGATTTGACTGCTGGACCTGTGCACTGTTTTGCTGGATTAGTTTGGCTCATTTGGAGCGATGGACCACTTACTTAATTAAACCTCATAAGCTTTTAGTTCAGCTGAGGGGATTTACTGTTGTGCCTTCTCAACGAACAGACAGGGCCAACAGCAAGAAGAAAGATGTCTGTGATCTTACAGGCCTTCCATCTTTGAATTCTGCACACTTCCCTTTTGGATGCCAACATTAAAAAAATGGACATTATTCACAGTCAATAAAAATCTTTTCGTTAATAGAGTTCCTAAAAGAGAGTTTTTTTTGCTGCATGTTAATATTTTGCACATGCCTATATATTTTGACATTAATATGTATTTTACACTGTTTTTATCATTTGAATTAGATATTTTGAAACGCTAATGTTGTAATCACATAATTTAAATTCTTGTGTGACAATTAAGTATAAACCACATGAGAAACCCAATAAATTAGCCAATAAATAACCACCACGTACAAAATAGTATTTCTAATGAGAAAATGTATTTGAGCATTATAGTAAATTTTATAATATGCTATATTAAATTTTATAATATTACACACGACGTGTTCGCTTTATAACATTACACATACGATTCAAAACAACAAAAAAGGCTTTTTAGGTAACGAGTTTGTTTTTTGTCCTATAGTAGGCCCAGACATAAGTTTGTTGCCATATTAGGCCCTCTACAAAAACATATATATATATATATATATATATATATATATATATATATATATATATATATATATATATATATATATAGTTTTTTTACATTTTTCTGAGTCAACTAAACCGTCCTGCTTTTTTCTGATTCGGGAAGAAATAAATGCGCTTGCTTAGTGCTTACGAAGTTTGAAGGTAAAATAAACTGTAAATATGCTTCCAAAAATGTACGCTTTTGAATAATAATTTTTTTTGTGCTTATACCTCATTGTACTAGTGCTTATACCTCAAAGTAAATTATATGAATAATCGTAAGACTTACCAGACAACACAAAACGTTGTGCACGTGAACGTAGTGAATCTGACGAGACACTTTGAAAAGAATTTAAAGTAACAAATATGTGGATAGGAATTAATTTTACGGTACAGATAATGTTTCGACAATTATTTTTGAGAGTTAAGTTTACTTTGAGAATTGATAGGGTTATTTAAAGACTGACCTCAATCGATGATTCAATTCTATTTTTTATATAACGTTTTGCTAAACAACATGCAATGTTGATTGTTAAACATAACTTATTTAATATCTCAAACATAGATGTACAAATTTAAAACATCTCAATGAAATGTTTTTATTTTCCATGTTAAAAATGTCTGAAAGTTTTATTTATCTTTGCAGAGTTTGCTCAACTCTTGCGAGGCTCTTGAAACAAGGGAGATTTCAGAGCCCCTAGACATCTCTATCCACATTCCACTAAAAAAAACTTAATGTGTTTGCTACACAATAAGAAAGTTTTATTTGATGTACAAGTGTAAGCCAATTAAATTATTTCTGAAGAGAGATCTCGAGCAATTGATCTTAAGCAAAATAGAGCTCATGTCTGCTTTCTGTGAGCGGTTTATGATCAGTTTCTGGTAATGCTTGAATCCTCTTAGCTGGAGAAGTAATTTATTCAGCGGCTATACTTGGTGCCATATAAAAGCTCTAACATGCCCTGTAGCACAATTAAAAGTTAAGTTAGCTTAAATTTAATGCAAAACAGTTCTTATTCAATTCAGTACAAACAATATATATTTTTAAATATAATAATTTAATTTTACAAATAGCATTGTAGCTACAAGGAAGAGAGTGTGTGGAACCCTAATGCAGGAAAGCAGGTGTTAAGCAAAGTGTTTTTAGTTAAATAAACAACAAAAAAACATTAAAAAACAAACAAACAAACAAACAAACCTAAAGTACCAATGAATGGGAAAATGCAAAGTTATAACAATTTAACCCATTCAAACCCTCCCTGCATTTGAATGTACACAACATTTAATCTGTTATTCATTGCCTTTTGAAAATTTCCCCTTAAATAATTTCTTTTCTTGACATTTGGTGTTTTTATAGTGTAAAACATAGGAAAGCTGTTGTAATAAATCAATTCACACATATAGTGAACCTAAAGTTACAAGCCTCAAGTTTTATGACACTTTAGTAGATTTTATGAAAATTACATCCATTTATATCTGATATTCACGGAAAGGGATAAAAATAACAATTAAAGAGTTTGACCTTATAATTAATCATTTTTGAGACCTATAAAATCCTTTAAAATGTAGGTTAGTAAAGCTACTTAACTGCCCAATAAACATAACATCTTACTTTAAGTTTGGAACTGACTCTGTACTGTACACAAGAAAAATAATCAAACTAAACAAGAAAATAATATGGGTCAAGATTTATTATCAAGAATGCCTTGATGTGTCAGGGTTACAAAATAAGACCAATGAGCACATAGATATACAGCTGAGTCCTCTGACAACACAAACACTATAGGACCGACACGATCACTGGTCATGTGAATAGAAAGCATAATTGGGGTACAAAGAAATCAAACAGCCACTCATCTAAAGGCAAAATCAAGTACAGAAAAGCTCGAAACTAGTCACTTGTTAATATAAACAAAAGACATAACACTTTAGTGAGGAACGTGACCGACCCCTAACAGCTAAAAGTTAAATGGTTGCCAAATAATCTTGCATGAACTAATGTGAATTATTGTGTACTATTACTATAGTAATACTCTGCAAGTTATTTACTAACAATTCACCGAATGTATTATTAATTTTTTTTAACCATACCACATTCTGCTCAAGTCTGCTATTGGGTGCAGCTACTTATAAACATTAACAAACATATTTAATTAAATATGTATAGAGGTATTTCCTTGTATAATTTTTATATCTCTATATATTACTTTCACACTGTAACTGACGACGGTGAATATATTCTGAACTGAAAGATGAATTGCTGTAGAGTGGTAATTCAAGAAGAGCCCTACCTAAATGTGGTGTACAACATCCCCAACTAATCACATCAGAAGAGCGCAAAATGCCCAGGCTGTACAATTACAACCATGGAACGTCAGGAAAAATTGTTTCAGTTTCACTGTCCAACTGTTGTATAGGACAAGAAAAGTGTTTACGCCGTTATCAATCCTTAATCGGATGTTCTTCAAAATTGCTTTATTTGTAAAGTTGCATTTGTAGTACAAATCAAAACAGGAAGCTTTTTCTAAAGATGTGGGCCGGACCCCTGTTGAGGTGTGACGCAGAAATTGAGGCACTGTCAATCATTTCCCTCTCACTGTAGTCCCACTCAGAGCTGTTCTGAGAATTGTTTACAGTCAAAGCAGAAATGAAGGCTCTTGTTGGAACTGACATATGAGTCATGGCTCTAATTGGCTGGAGTATAGATCTGTTCTCAGTTGGAATCGGCTGCACTGAAAAGCATTCTCAAAGAAGGGTTATTTAAAGATTGGTTAAAGAGAAAAGTGGGGAGTGATTATCTTGTAAATCAATTTGAGAGTGTGGCTAATAAAGAAAAGTCTGATTGAAAGCTTTGCATTATTTGGTAGAGGTTTTGACGTATGCTGTTAATCAAATGTTCAGACACAGCTGCTTATTCTCTTTGCTTATTGTTTCACATTTCTGACATTTTATTGGGTAGAGGCTTACGATTATATTTGTAATTTTTATTGTGCAAAAGTTATAACTATATGTATTTTATTACTGGTGTCTTTCACATTAAACAATGACACTTCACATGCACAGCAGAATAAGTATTGTACAGCAGAAGTAATATTAAATGCAAGATTTTAATGGATGAATTACCATTTTTATTAGAATAATAACACTGAACACACATAACTTAACATTATGGCCAGATTTATGAACATACATTTAAAGCTTATCTAGTAAAAGTATACACATTTTATTTCTTAATTTCTCCCTTTAAGTTTAATTTGATTGTGATATACTTTAAAAAGGAAGGAAAGAAGAAAACAGCACATTTTGTGTAGTAATACATTTTCATGGTTTACAGGTGTATATATATATATATAAACTGGGATGGCCTGCTAACTAATCCTGCTGCTTGAATATAATTTTTCACTGGAGAAAGTGATTCTTTCTCTTCTTTACCGGTTTTTGTCTTATAAGTGTATGTGCTGAGTTAGAAACCTTCATCATTTGATGCTATAAGCTGATGAATTTTCATATCTTGACTTTCATATCATAACTATACATATATAGTTAAAAGTCCAGGATAGCAGCTAATGGCTCGTCCTGTAGTGAGCAATGAGCAGGACTTGAAAGTGAAGGTGCTCTTCAGTTCAGAGATTGAATCATGTGTCTAAAAATGTTTCCTTTACTTCCTTCTCTGTTTCAGTAAAATAATGTACAATACAGAAATATCTGTTAAATGAAAACATCTTCTGTATGAATATGAAAATATCTGTCTTAAATGTATTGTAGTGGACATTTTAAAATACATTTACATTACTTTTATGCATTTAGCAGACGCTTTTGTCCAAAGCCTATTACAGTAGAGGAGAGACAACCATAGCAGGAAGAAAATCCATCCATTAACCATTGCAGGAAGAAAATAAAGACAGAGGAGGAAAAATTTTTTTTTTCAGCAGGTGTTCCCTGAAGAGAAGAGTTTTCAGTTGCTTTTTGAAAGCTGTTAGTGTTGCTGCTTTCCTGACTGGATCAGGGAGTTTGATCCACCATCCAGGGTCAGTGAGAGAGAAGGTTCTGCTAAGAGATTTTCTGAGCGAGGGCTTGTAGGAGTGTATGAGCTTGTAGAGGTAAACAGGGGCTGATTCGGAGATAGTTTTGTAAGCCAGCATCAATGATTTGAATTTAACACGAGCTGCAATGGGGAGCCAATGAAGAGTGACGTAACATAAGCTCGCTTCGGCTCCTTAAGGATAAGACGAGCTGCAGAGTTCTGGATCATCTGCAGAAGTTTGAGAACGTTTGCTGAAAGTCCTGCTAGGAGACCTTTGCAGTATTCCAGATGTGAGAGTACCAGAGCCTGGACCAGGTTGAGTGCTCAGTTAAGAAGAGCCTGATTTTTTGGATGTTGTACAGTGCAAACCTACACACTTGAGTTTGCTTGGTGAAGGACCAAAATTACTCTGACATTCCTGACTGAAGGAGAAGGGGTGATGGTTGAGGATTCCAGCTGAATGGTGAGGTTGTGATGCACAGTGGGATTGACCGGGATTACCAGAAGTTCTGTCTTGGCCATGGTGACTGTTCTTTATCCACTTCAAACATTAACTACTACTTCTTTTTGAAGAGTTTTCCATCAAAATGTTTATTTAAGTAAGGTTCTACGGACTATCCTAACATTTTAAAACTGTGTTTACTGATTAAAAGTCATTAATACATTATACAATTGCTAGACATAAATTCTTCTTTTGGAATTCTGTATTATCTTAAAGATGTTCTCTAGATTGTCTGTCTACCAACAGAGGGCAGTGTAGCATCTTATCAGGGGTTCACATAATCAAAGGCTGTTTTGGGGGATTGTTAGTGAGACAGTTATAAGTAGATTAAAAGATTTAAAACACAAGCAACGTTATTTTTCATTATTTGCAAGAAAGAATGTGAAATTAGCAAAAGAGAGAATTATCCTGATAGGTTGAACACTTGGCAGACTGAATAAAATGTTCATTATAGCAATAAAACTATCCTACTGCATCTATTCCAGCTACCAGTAGGTGGAGTAGGGGCATATAGAATCAAATGGATCCTTGTGATAAAAGCTGATAATGACTACTGGACAACACATCTGAAGATGTGAAGATCTCTTGGATATTGTCCTTTGCGATATACTTTTATGAAATTTGATGAGATTTCAGGAAATGGGTCTTATAAACTGGTGAACTGTTAGCTTTATTAGAATGAAAGACACCAAGTACAGGAAGGAGAATATGATCTTTCTTCAATTGAGTCCTTGTTTGTTGTGCAAAACTGAGCTACTTTTTTTTCTCTCTTTCTGTAAAAGTCATTTTATTTTGTCAATAAGCCCACTCTGTGTCTTTTCATGTGTAACAGGATGCTGATGGAAGACTCCTCTAAAGTTTCAGATATGTTTCATAATTCGTTATATTACCACACGTTCACACCAAGAATGGAAGTTGTGTTATTTGTGAGGGATTTACTCAGGAAGCCAATGGGAAGACACAGTCATGAATCCATACAGAAAAAGCAAGGCAGATATTGGAATTTCCATAGACTGAATAATGCTTTATTCTGGTGCGAAAAATGCGGTTTTGTATTCAACGCCTCCAGCAGTTCAAATACTTGAACTCTCACAGAAATTCGCAGCCATGCCAACCAATCAGGAGCTTCATACGCAGTAGTGACATGTAAGTTTGGGGGAAAGAAGTGCAAGCAACAATGGCAAACGAGCTGATCATGAAAGACTTGGCTTCTGAGGGAAGACATTCCACATATTCATCAATTCACTCATCTGCTTACATTATATCAAGTTCTGTAGCTCTCCATACAAAACAAAAATGGCTGTTCTACTTACTCCAAGCTACCTCAAAACTACCTCAATACTTGCTTTCAAAATATTTGCTTTTCAAATCAGTTGCTTTTAGGTTTATGTACAATATATTAACCTAACCAAAGACACTTTTTTTGAGTTGAGGAAGATGATCACTGTGCAAGAGTATAATAGATGGACTGAGTTAATGAAGGCAGATGGTAAAGTTATTCTTTTCAATGGTTTACAGACATGTTTTACAAACAGAGAGATTCATGTACGAGCAACTACAGGTGGAACATCCTGTGATGCTTGTTTTGTTCTTGGGGTGACATAACCTAGAGGGACCTTTCTTGGATGCTCTTGCAGGCGCCTCCCAAAGCTTTTTCATGTCTGCACTTTTTTCCTCTTCCCAGCTCCGTGTCTAGATATATTTGGGTCTTGTATGCCAATTGCCACCGGGGGAATGTGTTTGAAAGATGTGCGCTGGATAAGAGAAATAGGTCAGGGTTTGATTCAATTTTGGAGACTGAATTGTCTCATCCCTGTGCGATTCCCCCGGCCGTGTGACATTCAGTGAACTGTATTGTGAATGAATCTCAGTCGTGTGGTAATGAGATTAGAAAGGGTAAAAAATCACAAGCCCAAAGCTACAGACACTCAACACTTCCACTGGAATCATGACAAAATGATGAATGAGAACCTAAGGGAATGCTTTAAAGGGAAACAAAATCACAGATTGTGGTTAAAGACCACATGAAATCCAAAAATGTGCTTTGTGTTTGTGAAATGACGTCCTGGCTTCTTTTTGCATGTATTTCGGTCTTTGTTGTCTTAAAAGAAAAAGTGTTCCTTTAACAACACGATAACCTGCTTTGGTTTTAAGTTATGAGCTCTCATATTTCTACCTCCTCTTTCATGGAGAGAGTCCAGGTTTACCAGATGGTTAAAATCAAGGCCACACTTTAAGTTTCATATTTATTTTCCAATTAGTCCCAGCTGTTTAATCTGCTGCCTTTGAGGTCAACAATATGAGCAGATCTTTGTTTAATAATCTTCTCCTTTCTTTTCTATCTTTTATTTTCTTCTTTCCTCATCTCTTCTCTTTTGCTTCTTAGAAGGGCGTAAGTGGTGACCTGAAGTATGTTCAGGTTCTAATCTAGAATGCTTATAGTCTAGATGTCTTTACAAATGCTCTTGACGTAGAGCCAGTTATCCTCTTCCAGGTCCCATGGGGAGCTGAACCAACTGTACTGGCAATACACACACTCATCCACGCACATGCTTCCTGCTTTTGCACACTGTTCCCGTGAGAGCTTGTCTCTCTGCCAGCTCGGGAGGCAGGAAGTTCTGGCTCCACCCATATAGCTACACATCCAGGAGGCCGTTGTAACTATCAGTAAAGGGCGTTGTGTGGGTCTGTATGTGTGTTTAGAGAGGGCTCCTCTAGGCACCAGCAGAAGACATTCAGCTTGTTTAATGAAGGAAGCAAGCCAGCACAACCTGCTTTGTGTGCACTTTCGGACTGTATTTTTGTTACAGTTCATGTATTTATTTTCCCTTGAGCTCAAGGTCTCTGACCCCTCCTCAAAACATTCCCCCTTTCTCACAATCCTCCACTGGTGTTTCCATGGGGATGTGCACTGCTCAGAACAACACACTTAAACCCAAAAAGTTACCTGAAACTCTAATGGAGGAGATTTAAGACACATTTTTATTTTTAAGCCACTTTTTAACATCTCTCCTTATCAGAACACTCAATCAAGTGTGGTTATCCACCAGCTTTTTTTTTTTAAGTTGCATTTTTTGCCACCAAATATGAAATTTTCATAACAACATTAGATGATCATGATTATTGTTGCACATAATGCACAAAACATATGCAACCTTAATATTTGCACAAATATAAAAATTAAATATCAACGTTATAAATTGGTTATGGGTCTGTTTTCTTCTTTTTTTATGCATTCATAACTGCTTATTAAAGACATTTAGAACCCTGTAACCCCTGAAATTAGCCGGTTTAGATTTTTCATCTGGAAATTCAGATTCAGATTCAGATCAGGGACTTTTACAAACGTTATCACTAAAGGTTCTGAGTGATGTAGTCCTGGGATGATTGCGCAGGCAAATCTAAATGTAACACAGCTGCATATTGGAAACTAAATCATCTTAGCTGGAAAGATTGAATAGAGATGGGATGAAGGGAGAGTCCAGTTTTGGGCAGGTCAGTCAAGGCTTGCTGAACTGGATCAGATTCTCCTGTTAGGCTCAAAAGCCTAAAGCATAACACATTTTCGGCCATAATTAACTCATGTAATAACAAGGTTTGATTTAGTTTATGAAGTCAAATCATGCTTTTAAAATACTTTCATGCTATAAAACCTGACCATCTGAAGTTCAGCTAAGAAAACAGTAGACATTTAGAAATAAATCATACTTTCTTTTTTTTTAATAGTTAGCAAAACAAATACAGTGCTGTAAATGCTCTTATCACAATGTCTTTGCTTTTAATAGAGGCTTTTGTCGGAAATCTAGAGGATAGATTATTCCCAACAGGGTGCTGCAGACAAACCTTGCTTTTCTCCCAAAATGTTTGAGATGCTCTGAAAAGATAACTCTGAAAAATAGTGCATTTTTGTTTAAGAATATTGCTCTTAGCTGGTTGAAAGTTTTTCTTTTCTTCACTGAGTGTTTTTTTGGTGCAGAAAATGTTCTGTGTTCTGATGACATCAACACGAGTTGGCTGAGGAGCTTCCCTTAACAGCTCTGACAGGTTTCGTTTGTGCTTTTCTCTGGCTTTGGGAGTGCTTGGCCGAAGAACATCAGACCCAGCTGTGAATATGAAACCTCTGACAGCTGTTGCATGCGAGGGAAAAGGTTTCTTCTAACTCAGCGAGAGTAAATGATGACAGAATAGATTTTTTGGACTTCTTCACTTCAGCCCAGCTAATGGTTTTATACCTCCCTTAAATTATGTATTGTGTTATGTATTTATTATAAGAATAAATGTTTTAATCAGTTTGACCAGGAAGAATTCATGTTGCAGAATCTTGATGCTTGCCAAATTACTACGCCATATACTCCAAGTCAGTCTGTCTGTTCAATTCTTTATGGTTTTTCAAAACCAAATACTATTTTTCAGCTCAAAACAAGCCAGTTCAGCCATTCACTGGTTTAGCACTGCTCATAATTGATCAATACAAAGCTCACATTTTGCTTTTTGAGAGTCTCTTTTATAGTGTCGGGCAATGGCTGACTGGACCCACTCCACTTGTTCCTCAATGGGCTTATTCAACAACACATGTAGACGTTGCTCCATCTGGTGTTTACTTTATGAATGGGACATCATTTGTCAGTGTCTCACAAGTTTGTGATTCTTTTGGTTATTCATTCAAAGTCGTCAATAAACTAATGCGATACATAGCAATAGTTGCATAGCTTGGAGAGAAAATTACTCTTAATGGGTGGGGTAAATGATAATAATTAAGATATTAAGGCATTTGGTATTAATCAAGACAACAGTAAAGAATTGTTGTGATTATACAAAAACTGATAAGTTTTGATCAGTTATGGAGGGTTGCACATGCACGCACACACATTCCTGCTCAAATACCTGGAAGCGTGTGATTTTTATCTGAGATCTCCTTTACAGAAAATAACTGCAGACAATTTAAGGAAAGACAGTGGAGGTTATCAGCAATGAGATTTGCAGGTTCAGATTGAATTGATTACCTGGAGATTGTTTCCTCTTTATCTGCTAAAGACAAGTAGCCCTTTGAATTTGAATTACGTTTTCTGGCCACTCTCACCCCAAAACAGCTTTGTTGATTAACTTTGTGGTAGCCGTTATCGATGTCCCTCTTTTGCAGTGATTTATATCAGTGGCCACTTTCGGTTCAGTGGCAATTTTCCTGGTGCATTCTCTGGAGATAGTACACAGGAAAGTATCTGGTGGCTGATGAGATAAAAACCTTTACAGTTATTTGTGGAAAGACAAAGCCTGACACAACCGAGTTACTTGTGAAGGTGTTTGGCCACAGAATTGTCTCTGATGGCAGTGTAATTAAGCAACAAAACAGATAAAATAAAGTTTTACCTTCTTCAGTTGAGGTGAAATTAATCAACAGTATTCTCCAGTGGAAATCCTTTGATTACTGGAGACTTTAACCTTGCAGTTTGCAATTTTTGGGAGTCAATGTTGGCATTTAAAATCAACAAAACAAAAACATTTTAACTATCAAACAATCTATTTTAACAGTTCATGCTCAATGATATCAAATGGATGAGCTTGTCCTGTACATTATTTAATCTTATAGTAGACCATGTCATCTTCTATTTAAAACTTTGAAAGTAAAGCAGGAAATATAATAAATAAAGAGCTGTAAAATGTGGAAGAATCCATGTTGTTGCAAACTCATTTGACGGTCTAGACTGTACCATAGTTCAATTTGATCACTCTGTAGAAATAATGATTTTATCTCCATTCACAACTGATAATAATCTGATTGAATGTGATTGACCTCATGACCTGACATTAACATTTTCCTCATTCTTTTGCATAGGAAGTCAATATCAATTTAAACTGTTTCATTTAAAAGGCTTTTAACTTCTCTCTCCAGAAATGACCAACAGAAAAGAAAGCTTTCCCATTATCTTAACTGCTTGCTGCATTACTTTTTCTTCTGCACTTTGGCGGAGGGACTGGTATTACCCAGTTAGAGCACAGAGGATGTTTTGTGGACCCTGAAATTAAAACTGAAAGAGTTCTGGAAACTCATAGCTGTACATCTTAGCTGAATCCACTTTAGTGAGATCTGTGTAGTGTTTTGAACACAATATATTGATTGCAATCTGGAGTGTATCAAACATCAAAACTTGAGTAAAAATTGTTTGCTGGGGTCATTTAGTCAGCCATTTCACTTTCACTGTTTTCTTTTAGTTTGCTTGAAATGCTTTACAGGCTTTCAGAAAGTAGCTCTACAACCAAATGTGTTTCACAAAAATCGATTTCTGAATAGAAACCATAAAATTCTTTTGTTGACATACATAGCATGGAGGTGAGTTGCAGTTTCATAAATGCACAAAAACCCAAAACTCTGGAAAGGATAATAGAATTGGGGAAACTTATAGAACCCCACAGCTCAGCTCGTTTGTTATGTATTTATACACAACCAATTTTGCTTGTGCAACCAAGACCTAATTTATGCAAGTGAAGCTATTTGATATGTGTTTTTGGTATTGGGTAGGGCTCATAAATGCTCAAAAACATAAAAGTCATGTTTAGGGTTGCCAGAGTTTGAGAAAACATTTGTAAATCCTTTAAAAAGGTGATTTTTAGTAGTGCAATAGTTTGAGAAAAGGCTCATATGCACTCAAAATTGTAAAAAAGATGGTGCCAGATATTGGCACAAAAAATGTACATGTCATTGTAAGTGTTGCCAGAGATTGAGAAAATGTCATCCTCAAAAGAATAAAATTCACTAATGATGTTGATGATGGGATTGAGGAAATGCTCCTAATTACTCAACTTTGTAAAAGGCTTGGTTGGTTGCCAGAGTTCGAGAACCTTCGTAAATGCTCAAAAACACAAAAGTGATGGTTATGTTTCCAACAATATATTTAAAGCATAATGTTTATAATACAAAACCGTTTGTATTTATTTTACAGTTATGATATAAGTCTTACATTTTATCCTTAAAGATCTTAAGATGAGCATGAAAAGTCTTACATTTGACCTCATGAAACCTTCAGAAGCCCTGGGGTGAGCACCCATGCAATAAAGGAAAGACAACCAACCTAAATGATACTGAACAATAAATAATCTTTGAGTAAAACTACTTGTGAATTTCATGTTCAGTTGAAACACTGGGATGGAAATTGTGATAAATGCCAATCATACATTACAAATGGAAAATGTGAGCAAAACCAGAGACTTTGTTTAATAAAAGGCAGCTCTGTTTAGACTACCACTGATTTACTGAACACTCACCGAATGCTCACAGAGAACTGACTGACGAATTTGACCTTCACCCACTTCTTCTGGTTAGATGTTAACTGCATTTCCATACCTTGTACCCACGTGTTTAAAAAAATAAAGATGGATCTAAATAAGCAAATTGATCAGCATTGGAGTGTCTCATTGATGATGATGATGATGATGATGATGATCAAATAAGCTACTATAAAGCTCACTTAATTTATTTAATATTTGAATATTGTTTAAAAATAAATTATTTATAAATATAGTGAACATTTGTATCTGAATGTACCAATAGGGTATCCTTACTTCTAGAACAGCTGTGATCTACAGTAAATCTTCAGATTCAGGCCACACAAACTACTTATCCACATGGTTTTTGTCTGATCCAAAGTCTTGGAAAACGTTTAGCTTTGAAAAGATACTCTCATCCAAAAAGTCTTTATGATTCATGTATCAAGTGTAATCGGCCTCATGTAACATGATATTTCATAGCAAAGTGTACAGATCTCTGATTGGAAAAATCTTTCACTCTTGCCTTGACTGTTTTCAAGTGTTTTGATGTATTTCTAAAAGTTTGTTTTTTCTATTGACGTGTTCATTTGCCTTGTAATCTGAGATCAGCAACGGTCATATACTTTTAGGTTCTTTAAACAAAAACAAAGGAGAGGCAATTTGATAAAGAATGAAGGCGTGACTTCAGGCTGATGTTCAGAGTTTTGAAACGTGTGGTGTTTTGGAGATGGAGATGTCTGTATTGATTGGGTTTGAGTGGGGAAAATTGCAGAAGCTTATTGGATGTCACTGATGGGGATTGGGAGAGGGGATGGGGTTCGTTATGAACCCAAGCTTTAGCAGAAGATGATTAGAGACCATAAACACTGTTATTTGCTCTTGATGGTTATTTTCACCCAGCTAGATAATGTAATGGAGTTGGAGAGTTGCTGCAGAGAGTTTTTACTTTGAATGCATAGAATGGTTAACCTACAGATAGCACATTTCATTTCAATTTCATTCAAAGGGAAGGTGCTGCAGAATGCAAAAGACAGTAAAATACCAGGGTAATAAAGACTTGAAGGAATAGGAACCATATTTCTCCAGGTTTATCACCAACAGTTAACCAGACATTAGTGTGCTGTCCTGGCACAAACAAAAAAGTAACTGAAGAGAGGACACCAGAACTAAATGAAGTGGTCAAAAGTAGACTTTAAGTATTCCCGCACAGCATATAATGTTTTCCAACGTAGTCCTGCAAGCTTTCTCATTAACCTGTAAACCATACCTCAAAGTGCTGGCAATGGAGCTACGACTTTAGGATTATATGCCTCCACATGCAGTAATAAAACCTCCACGATGAATTGCAGAATAAAATTAAATGAGCTGAAAATTTGACTATGGTTGAAGCTCAGAAGAAATTTCCTAGACAGGAAATTAAATCAATCAAAGTGTACTTGTATAAAGTTGTTTTTGTGGACACAAACAAGAGGCCTACTGTGGCAAATTTGCTAACAAACCATTTTGAAATGTTTTTAAGTAAATCACAATCTGACTGTAATTGAAGCCTTTGCCATGCATGCATTCAATATCCGCTATTATATAGGATAGGATGAGTGTTGAATATTCGTAACACAAATTAAATGTGGTTTTCCTCTGTAGTGTGTTTGTGTAATCATAATCAGCGTGTATTATTTCTACACGGATTAAGATACCGCTATAAGATTCAGCTTGTGTCTCGCCCACCTGCATAATAGGGTCAAGTGGTTTGACCCGAAACAGCTGAACCGTAAATGCTGAGTGGAATGTTATATAATTGAACATGCTGTCTTCTGCCATATTTTTCTCTCTTTCTCTCTTTCTGCTACTACTTCTGCTCCTTGTAAAATGTTTTAATGCTACTGCAACAGCCAATTTTAATTATAAGCCTCAAACATGGAGGTAGCTCAATATTTTCCCATTTGACATAAATAGCCCAAACTGAGACTTTTATATCAAGTCTGTGCAATATTTGAAGTAACACCAATTTGGAAACTTCACAAGGTAATCATGAGAAACATCTGCCAACTAGAAATTTTAGAGAAATCAATAAAGAACCAAATAAGCTTTTAAGCTTTATTCTAGAAAAATACTCGATGAAAATATGTTGATGGACTTGAAAATTAATGTTTGAACTTTTATTAACCCTTGTGTGGTGTTCATATTATTGTTACTCAGGCGGTGTTTGCGGGTCTCAAGGACCCATTGTCTTTGCGGATTTTAATTCACCCAATCAAGACATTTTATGTTAAAAACTTAAACAATATTTCCTTTAGCCAAGAAACAAGTAATATAAACAGCAAATATACTTTATTTATTGTTCTTTAACCTGATTTCTTCAAGTTTAGAATTTGAACCATGTATGGTGTTCTCATTATTGTTACTTTGGCAGGGTTGGTGGGTCTGCTGGACCCATTGGATTTTGGGCCTTTTAATTCACACAATCACACAATTTTATTCTAAAATTTAAAATGTTATATTTATGTGTGATTTATGTTTGTGTGGGAAGACATGCCCCGGGTCCAGTAGACCCGAACACCTTGTGTGTAATATAAACGTGTAGGGGGCGTACGTGTGGGGTCATAAAAAATCTGTTCTGAAATAAGTTTTTCACAGGAAATGAGCCAAGCCCAGTGAATCTCATCTTCAAATAATAAATGCTTGTTTAATTTTTCTTTTGATGAAAACTGAAAATGGGTCCCAGAGACCCGAACACCATACAAGGGTTAAATATGATTTGAAATGGTTTAAATACTGTATAATCAATGATGTTGTCTTGGCAATATTCTAGCAAAACAAATAAACAAAGCATTTCTCATTTAACCTTACCAATAGTGAGACATTGATTCTTACTAAACAAACAAACACACAAAACATTTGTCATTTATCCTTCCAAATAGAGAGACATTGCTTTTGACCAAACAAACAAACACATTTGTCTTTTTACCATCCCAATAGGAAGCCATTGCTTCCTGTTTTAGGACACGCCGAATCAGGACCATGAAGTAAAATTATGTTTGATTCAGGATTGCCTGCTTTATCTTCACTGGAGCTCTTCATCAATCACCTGTTGGGCGGGATTCAGCTCTAAACATTCCCTGCTAATCAAGGTAAGTGGCTGCTCTCATTGATATCTTCTGTCAAAATGAATCATGGCCTTGTCTGACAGACTAAAGTTTTGTTTGCTTTCAGTGATGTTTTGCTACTTGGTAATGATGCCTTTTCTTTCTTCGTAAACATTGATGTATATTTCTCCAATAGCTGTGTGTTTATGGCTCAAATATTATGAGAGTAAAACACAAGCTGCTCCATTACCTGTGCAGCTGACTTTAATTACCCATGCAGACGTCTGCTTTTACTCATCATTTGGGTAGAGGGGAGCTTAGAAGGGGATTTAGGTTCATGTATTTAGATGAAAGGTCAGATTCGTTGCATATGAGCAAACTGTAAATTAAGGTTGTTTTTGTATAAAGAAACTGGGAACGTAAAAAGGATAATTAATTTTATTATGTTCACTATTCAACAGTTTAAGGCACAAATAGAATTATTAGGTTTGAAAGTTTCAGTTAATTTGTTACATTAACTACTTAAAAGTGCTCAGAAGTTGTAGCAGAAGAGTTAGTTGATTAAAACAAAGGTTTGTCTTTTGCAGCAAAAAAAACATGGAAAATTAACCTGCCTAATTTTGCACACATTTTTTAAATAATGTGTAGGTATATTTATGCAACAAAAGTTTGAACTCCAGGTACACTGCTTAAATGTGTGAAACTGACTGCATTCTTCATAATTGCACTTTATTTTTTGTAAATAAATAGTAAGTCTCGTATTTATTGGATTGGATTTAAGTTTCTTCAAACAGAAAGTTCCTTAATAGAAATGTATCTGCAAGACTCAATTAGAATTCTCTCTATCCAAAGTCTTTTAGGAAAACACTGACATTTACAGATTTGTAATATAGATTTACAGATTTTGTAATGTAGTGTTAAATAATTAAAATAGGTTGTCAGTGATGGAAAAAGTGTTTAGATTTTTTATCATTAAATGTGCGAAAACTTTTGTAAACCATAAAATCCCTCTCATAGTGAGTTAATTTGAAGGTTATTGGTTTTCAATGCACTTCATACTTCTATGAATACCGATTGTTAGAGATCAAATGTTTATTTATTCTAGCTGAAGTTGTACATCAAGTTTTTGTACATAAATACTGTTTAATTTTTTATCTTTTTTTTTATTGAAACACTGATGGAAGCAGCCCTCCATGCTCAAGTAAGTGCATGTGTTGAACCCAAACTCATGCACGCTGTTCAATCTTAGTTGCCATTGTGGAGCTGACAAGCAGCATATGGAGGGTTGCGGTTGCCCTGAGATACGCTACAGAGATCAGCTATCATGTCTGAAATCTTTATTTAGTTACTGGGATCTTTCCTCTGCCATGCCTGGATCCCATTATCCATATCCTCCCTCCAATTTGATGTCTGTACTCCTATCTCCCTTCTTAATGAAAGGCTTTAGCTTTAAGGAAGAAAGTGAATCTGTTTTCTTTCAAAGAACTTTTGAAAGGGATGTAATTCCATGCTGGGCCACATCTTATCTCATCTCCTGTTCTTGACGGCTTGTTTGGGTATCTGTATTTTCTCTTTTCCTCCAATGTGCAAACATTTTGACATAAAAGTAGCAGTTGACCAATAATTACTAGAAAAGATTTCCTAATTTTGAGATAGAACGTGCCTTATGTCAAAGTGCTGTAAAGTTCCAAACACATATCTGTCTACATTCTTATCCATGCTCAGTAATTATTCTTAAACACATTTGTGACACAATGTAATTTTAATCTTATGCCTTTGCTGAAGGTGGAAAAGTTTAAAAAGATCTTTTTAAATTGTTATGGTCCTTGTTGCATTAAGAATGAAGAGCAGGCACGAAGTCAAGACATAGAGCCGTACTTACATTTAACCTGTAACTAGATCGTTCATAAAACTATTTCAAGATAGTAATATTTGTATTCTGACAAGTGATAACTACATTTTAATGTTAATTATCATAAAGACAGGTAGAGATATCTACAATTCCAAGTGCAAATGTAATTAGCGTTCTCCAAATAATTTTTTCCATTTTTGTTACTGAAAGAGAATCGAATGGAATTCCATACTGTTATTCATTATGAAGACTCACTTCTAAACTTACACTAACAGTTAACACTAAACTTCTAAACAGTTTTCTAAACTTACTTCCTGAAGTGAATAAAAATTGCAGATTGATCCATCTCCATGCTTGCTCAACAGTCCTTTAGGGAATCGATAAATCAATATCTGTATTTTAGGGAATCAGAAATCCAGTCACTCAATAAAAAAAGACAATTAAAAAATTAAAGCACAGTGCCTTCAAAAACTAAATTCCAGCACTTCATTTTCTTCAATTGCTCTTTTACTGGCAACAATGAAGGGTCTTTTGTTGGGAAATACATCCTGAAATAGAGCAGCAGTGACGCTTCTTCAGGGAGATTGCTTCTACTCATGCATAAACAATCACAGATATTATATGAACGGTCAAAGAGGACTGGTGGGTAGGGTCTACGGTTTCATATTTCAATCATCATTGGTTGTGACTTTTATATTACAAACTGACATGACAACAGCTTGTAATTTAGATGAATTTTACAAAAACAACTTGATGAATTATAACAACTCCAACAGGAGTTTGTTTACACCATTAATGCACAGACTTCTAAATGCCTTCCAATGCCTTTTTTAATTAAAATCCATGGTGTCTGCTAATGGGTCAGAGCTGCTAAACATCGAGAAATTGTGAAGTCTACTGAGTATTCCAAAGCATTTGCATACTGAGTTCTTTGAGTTTGTATCAGTGTTTAAAGTACAGCTGATGGTTGGAAAATCGTAGCATCGCTGTTTTTTTATCAGAAAGACTAAGAAAGCGGGAAAGACGCATGGAAGGAATTGTTATTAGAGAGACAGACAGCTGTGTGGGAGAGCAGATTGATTGGCTCTTATCTGAGTGTGCAGCCGACAGCTGATGGATGAGCCAGAGCCAGGATCATATCAGATGGCAGAGGGCTGGCTATTCTCCAGCATACTTCATCAGGAAGCACTGGACTTGCTCCAGCAGGAATTATTGACATGGTCTGGCATAAAATACATTTTGGAGATTAAAGCTGTTCGTATTGTTTATTTGATTAGAGACTGAATTGAATTAAGAGCATCAGGATTGAAGACAATATAATGATAAATGATTGCATGAGGGGAAAACATGCTTTTGTGTGCTTTTTGTATGTTAATAAGTTTATAACTTGCATTCTTTTTCTGCTCTGATTGTAGTTTAACATAATAGAGATTACCTTTATCATAAGATATTGATTTTTTGTGAGTTTGTTTTTCAGAAATTGCCAAAAACTGATGTAATTAGAGAATTTTTTGAAGCTTGTCAGGGATTTTCTGTGTCTTTAGACATTTTTTTAAATTTTAAGTGAATTAAATATCTTTTAGATTTTAATATTAGAAATATTTGACATTTTTGTTTGGACATTTTATACTTTTTAAAAAGCATATTTCTTGACAGGGACTATGCTTTTATTTTCAAGCTTAAGGTTAGTTTCAATCTTAAAAGAGACACTGGAGAGTTTGTGCTGTGGAGTGCATCAGACATGTGATGACCAGTGTGAAGTCAACCCTTTTACACTTACATCCCAGACCGTTCAGCACCCTGCAGAACAACACAACATGTGAACAGGGCTAACAGGTGTGAGAATGACCACAAATCAAATGTTAACGTGATGAAACTGTCGAGTGCCAATGTTCTAGTTCAGGGAATATGCAGACGAGGAAATCCCTGCAATGCCTTTTCCCTCTGTGTGAACTCGTTTTTGAAACACACTTGACCTTTTGATGATGCATGACTGTTTGAAACAAGCAAATCCTCTGTCCTCATTTGACCTTCCTCCAACCTACGACAGCTTTGATACAGAGGTCACTGCACTTCCCTCCCAGTCTTCATAGCTTGTAGGTCAGCAAGAGTGCTCTATTTAAATGGGCAAAACTATGTTTTAACTTCCTGTAGTGTATGCCATCAAACTTTACAATGTTGTTTAATTAATCACCTAAGGTACAGTTGAAACTTGTTAAACACAACTTTTTCATTGTAAGATAATTTAAAGCCGAAATCTTTAGTGTCACCATTTGTAAGGGAAATCTTGGCAATTAGATGACCTAACATCTTTTTTTTAAGTCTTTTTGACGATGCATTGATTATGAAAAATTTCAATGAGGCTTATTAAGAACATAGCTATCTCAAGAGGTTATTGAAATCTGTTCACATCAGCATTACAAAGCATAAATTTGGCAAACATTGCATAGAAACTAAATATCTTTGGATATCAAAAGTTGAATTACGTCACATGTTGTATAACATGTATATATACAACCATTTTTATTACTCAAAATGGTACAAAACTCCGTCACTGCTGTTTCTCTCTTCAAGTCTGTTGAAGTTTGTTTCTCGTCTTGTTTCTTTGAAGACTATGTTTTGTTCCAAGAGATAGAGTTTTATAATCTGTCTCTTCAGAACTCTGTTCTGAAGCTTCATTTCTACCATTATTAAAAACAGCTTTTCAGCATCTTACCAATGAAGTAATTCTTCTACCAGAATGACATCTTTCTGAAGTGAGCTGAAGTGTTGGTTTTTTTCTCTATAAAAGTTTTGACGTATTTTCTTTGAAGCATCTCAATGACAACAGCTTTAAAAAATGTGAATTATCTCTTTGGTAAAGTGTAAACCTGAATTTAAAGTAGAAACTTTATGTACAAATCATGCCTGACTGTAAGGGACCAAATAAGGATGAACTCGGTGGAGTTGTCAGGTATCTACCATTTCCACAAATAGCTTTACATTCTACACACCTTATCACCAATCAACTTTATGTTATAAAAACACTTATGAGTTGTTCTCAAGTCTTTTTTTATTTTTAACATCTTCACCAAAGACAACTCAGTTGGTTCTTTAGTCTGTGGGGCTCTTATGTCGCAGTTTGCTCCTCAAGACATTTGAAAAAAAAAAAGGTAAATGCAGCAGGATTTTTCAAACTTAAGTTTATTATGTCCATCTTTGAACTGTGTAACCCTTGTTCTACATCTGTCGTATTTATTCACTCTGTTCTGGGCTGCAAAATCAACAGTATGGGTCCGCAGTGTTCCAGTCATCATTTTATCCATACTGTCCCCTCTCCAAATATCCAGTCCAGAAGGACTGTTTCTGATTATCTTAGCAGAGCCGAACTGTTTCTGTTTGGCCCACCCGGGAGGAGAGAAAGCCTGTATCTGCTAATGCTGTCAGTGCTTATACTATGGTACTGTTTAAAGACCAGATTGCACATTTGTTTTATTAAGCCAGATTGTTAGGTTTTGGTTTATTGTGAAATACCGATTTGATTGTGGAAATGGAAATAGCACTGCAAAAAATAAGTTTGTCATGAAGCATTGTTTTTTTCCTTTCATTCTAAATGGGAAACAAAAATGTATATTTTCATCACCTTACATTTTGACCTAGTTTGTGGTGAAGTTGTACGGTTTAGCTGACTGGTTTAGGAGATTCCGATCTTTAACAAGATTGATTTTGGGGTCTCTAACTTTACTTTTTATTTCTCTAATTCCTTCTAAACAGTCGATTTTTAGTTAGACAAAACATTTTTCTGGTATGAAGTCGAAATATAAATGGAAAGTGTTATCCTTGGACCAAAATAATAATTGTTCTTAGGATTTAACCCAGAATCTAGCCTTAAACTTGCAATTTGTGCAATTGATTGCAGGTATTTATTTTCATTAATCTGTGCTATTATTTTTCGAATGATTTGTTCTCAACTGTCAGCTTTGATTTTGATCAAAAGTAGTTGTTTAACAATATATTTTGTAGGAGAGACCTCATAAATGTCTTAATGGTGGAGTTACTTAGCAAAAATTCACAGAACTGGGTGCTGCTGATATGATTTATAGCATCCCGATCATCACCTGCTTCTGATTTAGTAACCAAGGAAAGATGATGGCAGGAATAAAACATTGAAATGAAATGTATTCTGCCTTTAAATGTCGTCATCCTTTTATTTTACCACATAAACTATTCATTTATGTGTACAGTTTCTGTGGCAGCCTTGTCTTTTTTATAAAGTAAATTGCATATTGGCATATTTTTTTCACTTACTGTATGAGAATGCCTGATGTTTGATTCCTTGGCAGTGCCATAGGCTATGTGCTATGGACTTAGAATGAGGTTTCACAAGTAGCACCTGATGTGAAGTAATCTGCATGAATCTCAATACAGTCCTAGCACAGTCTCTTTGGTCTATTGCAGAGAAAGAGTGTTTATTGAATGTTGTAAAGTATGTTACTGCTTCGCAGATAGCTTAACATAATTAATCACAAAGTAAAATTCTCATGTTTTCTTCAAAACAGTTACTTAAAAGATTTAGGCTTACTCCAGCTGGTAACGTAAAGTCCATTGTGTATGCAGGCAAGTCAGGGGCAGACAATTACATTAAAGCTCTGTTCAAGAGAACCACACCCTATTAGTAAACCCTTAAAGACACTAACTATGCATTGACGCAGCATGCTTCCAGTTTTTTTAATCTTCAGTTTTTATGAAGAAGAGCTTGTGTCCTCAATGTTAGATTTTTTTGGTGCTGTGTAAACGCACTTGCATACACTTGCTCATCTGTTATAAAGTGAAGCACCGAGCGAGAGGCTTTATATCCTCAAAGACCCTGTAGATACCAGAAAACAGCACTTTCACACAGTCCCTCACTTCATTATCTATAATAGGCTTTATCATTTAATGGAAGTGAAAACACGTAAAATGTGAACGGAGTGTTTAAGAGATTCTGTGAGAGGTACGGTCTTTTGGGAGCATTGAGCCATTCAAGTTGAGTAAAGCCATTTTAATCAGGTGACAAAAAAGAACCAATGACAGTGGTTTCATGCAATGGGTGCAATTCAATATAGAGTTGGATGCATTTTTGAAAAAGCAAATTAGTGATGCAATGCTTTTTGAGAGCTTATGTAAAAATGTCATGTTAATGCTGTAGTTTTTGCTAAAATTCAGCCACTGCATGCATGGGCATGTAGAGGTGATCGGTGATAGGAAAATTATTGGTGATCTCATTCATTCAGTAAGTTCAAGAGTTGTGAAGCTGTAACTGGACCCTCTGATTAACAGAAATGCAGGAATTTAGTGGTTGAAGCTGAGATTGTGAAAGCACAACATAAGAATATCTTCCCAGTGCTGATTTACAGCTGTCAAAACTAGCAATTAAAAAGCAAAGTAACACTAAACAGTTATTTGGTACCAGGCGTTGAGTTTTAAGTAGAGCTGTTAAGCAGACAAAATTTGACATACAGTTTCAATGGGAAACTGCTCATTTCAGATAGCAGGTGAGTGGTCAAACGATGAATTGCAGTTTGATTTATTTTTCCTGAAGGATTTCTGATGGTTGCAGGTATTTTCATGACTTGACTAACAGAGTTTTTTGTTTTATACTATTAAAATATTTGACATACTAATATATAATGTTAAATTATAAGACTATTTACCATATAATAATAAATGAACTGCCACATCTTAAAAAATCTCCAAACGTCTCTCATAAAAATGCTTTTGAACCTCTTTTGCACTCCCCTTGTTTTGGTGTGCACAAGGAATGGACAGAAGCACATTTGTAATGTAGTGTTTATTTTTTGTGGATATTCACTCTTCTTATTTTCAGTGAAAAAAAGGCTTTGCTTTGAGCAGTCTGAAAACATCCCCATGTCCACTTCAGTTCCTGTTGCTCCAACTTATGTACCTGTCTGTGCTAAACAAAAGTCTTTACTTCCTCTGGCTGACATCAATGCTTCTCTCTTTCGGAATGTGCTCTCTGATTATACAACAAAACATAAATTTCATGCTGTTTCACAGGACTAATTGTCTTGTTGCGTACAGAAATGCAGAACTTGGGATGTTAAAGCCCAGCGGGAAGAGCCGTGACTGTATCGTCTTCATCTAAGAAGACAAACGACGTGTGCCGGTGCCTGCTGTGATTTCCCAAGTGATCGAGACGGTTTCTTTTTAATGGCTTACGAAGACATCCGAAACGGGCAGATAATATAGTAAAGGCACTTTTTGCTCTGAACGAGGCCGAGTGTGAGAAATGAGATTAAAAACACGCAGACCTGGGTTCTGCCACAAGCCAGACAAATGGACTCGGCTTGTCTCACTCTCTACCTCTCAGAAACGGGATTTCACCTGTCGAGGCTGATATACAGTGTTTCCCCTGATGTTAAAGGCCCTGTGTAAATCAATTTGATCCTCAGCTGCACAAAGCAACCGTAGGTTTGTCACGATGAGAAATAATCCACCGCTTTTAGGGCATGCTACCAAAACATAGATTACTTCTGTTGTATAAAGTCGATGTCTTTTTTCCCCCCGCATTCTCTCCTGCTTGCGTCACTTCAGGTGTAGTTTGAGATCCCTGATGGTAATGCCTTGCTTTGATGATTTAAGTGACTGATGTCATTTTTCTGGTAAGGTAAAAAACAGACCTTCCAACCTCTTCCTGACTGTTAACAATGAGATTCGATGGCAAATCTTTTTTGTACATTTGCATTTTTTCATAGAAATAACCAATTTACTAGCTTTCAAGCAAGTACTTAAATTGTTATTTTCATTTGGCAGCACTGCTGTGTTGTGTTTAAAGCTATTTCTGTATAATGGCTTTTCTGTAACCACTCATAGTTTCTCAAACATTTTAAAAGCCCAAATTTTAGATCTTAAAAAGTCTTAATCTTAAAACATTTGTCACAGATTTTATTTTCCTGATGTACATGTAAAACTCATCCGATACGGGATGTGTTTTTTGTTGTTGCTTGGGATTGACCGTGATTGAGAAAATGGTTCTAAATTAAAAACTATAAAAAAAAAATGTTAGGGTAGCCACAGTCTGAGAAACGTTGCATAAATCCTAATAAACAAAAAAGTTATGGTTGGGATTACCAGAGTCTGAGAAAACTTTCATAAATCCTCAATAATGTAAAAGTGATGTTTAGCAGTGCCATGGTTTGAGAACATGCTCACATGCATTCAAAATCATAAAAGTGATGGTTAGTGTTGCTAGTTTGAGAAAAAGCTTGTGAACACTCATGAATGCTCAAAATCTTTTAACTGATTTTTACGGTTGCCAGAAATTGACATAATACTTTTGATTGTAAGGGTTGCCAGAGATTGAGAAAATGCTCCTAAATGTATTTTTTTTTAATGATGGGTATGGTTGCCAGATTTGGAGAAGTGTCTAATAAACACTCAAACATAAAAGTGATGGTTCTGGTTTCATAGAATGTAGTGAAATCATACTTTTTATTATGCAAAAACGTTTTGTGTGTGTTATTGATATAATACAGGTCTTAAATTTGATTAACAGTTTTAAAAAGTCTCAAACTTGGTCTTATGAAACCTGCTGAAACCCTGTCCAAATGACACAATTAAACATGTCAAGTTGATAGGAAATCGTTTGAAATATTAAAAGTAAATCGGTTATTTCTTTCTTTTTGTGCAATGAATTATTCAAATATGGACTCAAAAAGATGAAAGTTGGGTTTTGGAGGAAAAAGGATTTTATCTGAGATATGTGGTCTCAATATTTGAGTAGACCCTCTAACAATATTACATAGAGACAATTCATCTCCATCCACAACCAGACACATAAGCAACAAAAATGTGATTTGCTTTTCATGAATCAAATAGATATTGTCCTATATTCAAATTAATTGAAATTTTCACTGAGTTGCAGTGCAATTTTATTGTAGGGTCTTTGTAATGTTTGTTCTTTAATTAAAGTGAATGCTGTTTAAAAAGAATAGTTTAGCACGTCAGCACAATATTGGAATTGAGCTGCATTAACACGGCATTCTGGGAAACAAATATATTCTTCTTAAACAGTTCATCAAATGTGACTTTCAGATGTATGGTTGAGGGCTGTTTGCTGCTTTAGTTACACATGTGTGTTTTTCTTTGTGCTAGAGGAAGTCATGAAGGAGTTCTTGACATAGGAGAGGATGAAGAAATGGGAACTCGAGAAGGTTGTTCTCCTTTGCTTTTTTCTTTGTGACACTTTGACCCTTCATGTGATGTGTGTCCTCCTTCAGGGTGTGTTATGTCCACAAGGAAAGCTCGGCCAAGTGAATTATAGTGCCAAACCCTTCAGAAAAGCTCTCCAAATGTGAAAAACAGCAATGAAGCCGTGAGTTTGTGAGCAGGATAAGCTGTTCTCAATCCCACACCAGGTTCAACTTTGACTCTGTTCTCAGAGACTCCAGACTTGATTTGGTGCTAGTTTCCAGAGATTGTGACGAAATGCATGCCCTGATATTTTACAACATGGTATGCTGGACTTGATGGGGATCAACATTAAGGAGTCCATGTACACTATTGCCAAAAACATTCACTCACCCATCCAAAGAATCAGAATCGGGTGTTCCATTCACTTCCATGGCCAAAGGTGTATAAAAGAATGGGTCCCTCTCAGGATCTTAATGAGTTCCATCTGATGCCATCTGTTAAATAAATTCAGTCATTAAATTTGCTTGCTTCTGCTGTAAATATTCCACAGTCAACTGTTAGGGAATAACAGGAAGTGTCAGAAGGAGTAAAGTACAGCACACCACCACTGGTTGGGTTTCTTGGAGTGACAAATTACACTTCTTGATCTGGGAATTTGATGGACTTACCTGGGTTTGTCAGTTGCTAGGAAAATTGAACTTGTCTGAATGCATTTTGCTGAGTGTTCAGTATGGTGGAAGGGGGATTATGGAGTGTGGTTGTTTTCAAGAGTGTTTTTACTTAGTTCCAGTGAAAGGAACTCTGAATGCGTCAGCATACCAAGACATTTTGGACAATTTCATGCTCCCAAATTTGTGGGAACAGTTTAAAGTTGGCCCCTTCCACTTACAACATGAAAAAAGCAAGCTAGCTTGACATAAATGAGAGATTCTGGTATGGATGAACTTGACTGGTCTGCAAAGAATCCTGACCTCAACCTAATATGTTACCGTTGAGAGAAAATAGAGCAGAGAGAGAGAATGTTTTTGTCCAACATCAGTGTGTGACCTCAAACATGCTTCACTCTCAGTATGATGTCAGGATGGACTGACATCATACTGAACCCTATGCATCAGTAATGGGATGTATATTTCAAGTGCTAATATAACTGACTACAGTGGCACAGTCTGAACATTCACATTTCACTTTCATCATAAAGATTTAAGCATGCTCCGGACCAAACATGATGTCCAAAACATGTGAGAGCAGGCCATTAGGGAGGGTGGACAATCGCATTGCGACGCTGTTGAAGTGAGCTATGTCTACTGTGAGACTGTGAGTAGACTCCTAGTGTCTGTGATGTCACTTACATGTTACTTATGAAGGGGTTTGAAGCTGAAACTGGACTTCGTTAGCTTTCTATGGTGGTGAAAATGGGAGGAATTTGGTGGTTGGGGTTCAGATGATGAAATTCAGTTGAACTCTCAGCGGTGATCTACGACTGTCAAGTGATTAAAAAATTAGAGTTTGAACAACAATATTTGTGTATTAGACTTTAAGTGACTTTTATGCCTACACATAATCTGCTTAGGACTCTCTTGGTATCCCTTATTGCTTGTTCAGGAAGTTTTGTCTTACCTGTGTTTAATTACTTGCCACATAATTCTTTGTCTGGTTAAATGTGTTTTAGGATATAACCATTCTTTGCATCGACCCTTTGAAAATGCACATACTGTTCAAATGAAGTTATGTGAGATCCAGTCTCAGGAGTCATGTGATCTCATCTAGCCCAACCCAACCTTTCCCCTCTCCATGTGCACATTCACACCTGTTTCTCATCATTACACACAACACAGAGCATATAGTAGGCCAACAGAAACACACCCTTTATTGAACAAACACACACAATTGTTTCTAAATATTTTCTGATGTGAGCATCTGTTCCCATTGTACTATTGCATTCATTCAGGGCACTTAAGAGGGAAAATTAGGTCAGTGCAAACAGTCAATGTTTTAGTTGGCCATATTTTTTCTTTTTAATGAGCATCTGACAAACAAGCAATTACGAAGATTTTCTGTTCTGGTCATATTTTCACATTAGCTAACATTAACTATTAGTTAAAACTAAGACAAAATTATCAATCGATTCATGTTTTAAATGTAGATTTAAAAAATATCTTTTGAAAATCCAGAGTCACTATATTTTACATTTGTAAAAAAATACTTTCTGCATTTAAATGTTTTAAAGTGTTTATTGTTTTAAAGACTTAAACGACTTAAAATAAGCTTTAACAGGAGTTAATACAGTATAATTAAAGTATGTCAGTCTGTGTGAATCCAATGTAGATGATGGCTATCCACCAAAACTATTTTATAATTTAGAAAAACGGTTTAAAATCCTCATGAGGGTTTTACTCTAATGCTTGTATTTAACCTAACTGTAATAAAAGTTTTGACTCTCTTCTGAAAACAAACAATTTATTATAAATGATCAAAGGTGAGAGATACATCCTGATTGGATAACGTTCTAAAATACACCTTTAGCCACAACACTGATTGTTATTTTAGTGTGATTACTTGCCATAATATTCATTATTTTATCATTCCTGCATAGTAACTCTTACTTTGTAATAATAGTCTCTTACCTTTTTAAAATATAATAATAAATCACAGAGGCCTGAATTAACCCTGACATCCCAGTGAGCTTTAAGTTGCCTGAAAACAAAAGACTAGAGCAAATAAATCATGCAAGCACCTCAGGCGAAGTCCGTGTGTTTACCATCTGGGTATTATGTGCTTGTTTTTCTTGAACCTTTTTGGCAATGTAGTAGAAAGCAAACAATACTATCATAGAGAAATAATGTAAAAAACATGTGAGGCTTTATACTGTCTCTCTCACTGGACGGATTAATTTGTCTTCATGCAGAAACTTTAAATCGCCAAGTTCTGTCTTGTGTTTAGATATGTCAGATGAGAGCGGTTTAAAATGACTTATGGGATTGGTATAGAAAGGAGGGCACTGTGCTAGCACTGATGATGGAAAATAGAAACACTAAGTTGTTGGTCTTGAGCTAGAGTTTAGAATGTTTTGAATAAGAAAAGCAGAGGTAATTTTTTGCAACCTGTGGCTGGTTTTCCACTAGAGCAACCTGTATAAGGACCTCATGAAAAAGCCAAACCAACAGCCATTACTAAAATTCTTTAGACAAGAACCATTGTTGATTTTCTCTCATGTATAGTAACCCCCAGAAAGTGTGTTTTCTGCCGCAGTATGGTAGCCATCACTTCATCAAGGTGGATACTGGACACTGGTGGTGAATTTGAAGATGTCCCATCAAGTTGTGAATTACCTTAATGTCATGATTTTATATTTTAAACAAGAAAGAAGAGGAGACATGGTTTTAACATGATTTGCTTATATCTACATTTATTTTCACTGGCCATTTTATTAGGCACATTTTGATAGCACTGGGTTTCCCTGTCTTCAGAATGCCATCTTGGTTTGTCATGCCATTACAATGCTTGGTTTTCTATTCAACACATTTTCTGAACCACCTCTGGACCATTAACCCTAATGAGTTACTGACATAAGATTGACCAATAATGGTAATTTCGCGAGTGCGCACTTACATAAATTAACTTTCAAATTAGCAATCAAAAAAGAAATTGATTGTACTTGCCCTGCACTAATTGATTGTACATGCTACTACCAAAACTTTGTGTGTAAACATCACAATGTTTTTAAGCGTGAATGTGTGGATAAATCACTAATACATAATCTCACACCACAAAAAGGAATCCCAGAGAACCTGGAAATTATCTCAATATTTGACGAACTTGGGTGGAGTCCTTCAGGATGGACACATCTGGTTGTACTCTGGCAACTGCATGCCTTTAATCTATTTCATTCTGTGTTGATTCCTACAATATCTAATTGACTTCATCAGGAGTTGTACTTTCTCAAGGTCAACGAGACTTTTTAAAACTATTTGTGTTCGCACGTATAAGAAGGAAGTTGGCTGAATAATCAGAACCCCTGTCTTCAACACCACGCTAAATGTTCAGGTGGGGTTCCAGAGCTGTATCATTGATGTTTCCTTATTTTATCAGGGTTTCCACAGGTCTGGAAAAGTCTTAAGAAGTCTAAAATTTAAAAGCCCACATTTTAGGTCTTGAAAAGACTTAAATTCACTGTTTTAGTCTTAAACAATTGTCACGAGCCAATTTTTTCTGCTAATTTGATTTGGGGTTTTTTTGGCAGAGAAAATGCTCCTAAATGCTAAAATAAAGTGAAAAAAAGTGCATACATGCTCAACAACGCAAAAGTCATGATTAGAGTTGCTCGAGTTTTTGCAATTATGCATAAACATTTTATATGTGTTCATTATGTTCTTTATATAGGCCTAAATGGTCCTAAAAGGGCCTTAAAAATTATTACATTTGACCTAATGAAACCTGCAGAAACCTACAGTTATATGCCTAAAATAAATGTAAAAGTCTTTTTGGAAAGTATGTCCATCATTTTTATCAACTAGTGTTTTGAAAACAATATTTTTCTGGTTTCTAAGTCTCTTTCAACCAACGACGATCTCTCAAATATTATTTTTGTTTTTACTGGAAGCTGAGTTTTGGATCCCACTGTTGACACCCACTAGAGATAGATACTGAGAAACAAATCTCAAGGTTTTTATTTTCTCAACCGCAGCATTATGCAGATTTTCAGAACTATCTTTTTTGCGACGGTCCTTGGGGTCTTTTTTTGTCTGTGTGTACAACTACCTAGAGAGACGGCAAACAGACACAAGGATGTGATTACATCCACTTGAATGGTAAATTATTAGCATGATCCCCAGTTGGATTTGCCCAGTCAAGCCAAGAATGAATCAAAGCTGTGGGTGGCCATAAACATCCTCATCATTTCCAGACTTCCCTTTTGCCTTTTCAGTGAAGCATTGTGATCTTCCTGTCACAGCTGGAATCAAGGCTGTCAGTCAACATTCGGACTCTGGCTGTTGACGGTCAACTTTTATCATGCATGAAAGTGTTTGTAAAATCGGAACGGTAAAAAGTGGTGTTGATACGGTATAACAAATCTCTCAATCTCTGCGCTGTTATCATTTTTTGGAGAACCATTTCCTAAACTTTGGACGACCACAGTATCTCATAATATATGGCATAAATGTGCTAGCCGTTATTATCTTAAAAAGTCTTGGAAACAGTTTGGTACAGAAAAATACTCCATCTCCACTGACATTGTAAATATAGAACTGTCATAAAACTTATCTGAAAATGGTTAGTAATCCCATAATAAATCTTCTAAAACATGCTGTTCACAGAGTATCTGGATAACAACTTTGGGGTGCTTTTGTAAATCTTAAAAACAAATAGAAATAAAACAATATATTACGGTTGATACAATGATTACCTGTTAAGGGTTCCTCTGTTCTCGTTCAATGTGAAACGGAGTTGGACACCAGCAGAAGCCCATTACCCTACCTGGGACTGAGCAGTAAATCAAATAAATGGATAAGTGTTTATAAAAACAAAGGACAAATTTTTATTCAGTGTTCCTATATCTACTTATCTGACATTGAAAATGGTTACTTTTTAATGTTGTGCCTTTATGGTTTAAAAAGGAGTTTAATTGCAAAACAGGTAATTGAAAATGTTACAATTTTAACTGATCTGAAATTAAACCTTGCTGTTACAAAATACATTTTTAGCTTTGATCATGCATAACCATATAACCATAATATAATATTAATAATAATATAATTATAATCCTATTAATATAATCTAATTATAGATTACTATGTTTAAACAAATTTTGAATACTGATGGTTTACATTTAAAGGGCTTGGGAAGTTGTCTATATGGTGCGAAAACCTTGTCAATAGAAAAAATTATTGTTTGGATGAAATTACTTCTTTGCGCTTTTTTTAAACAGACAACATTTAGATATACACATTCGGAAGTGTGGTTAAAATCATAATCGTCCTTAGCATAGCTGATAAATGTCTTTTGAGTTCATAATTATAAGTAACAATCACAGCCATTATTTCCCTGCCAAAGATATAGATATGAACTAACCTGGTGACCTCCTGCAATTGTCTTCCTTTTCGCGTGCATGAAAGGAAGTATTAATAGATAAACAATTCAACTCTCTTAGCACTGCTTGCTTCTCTTTTACCTGACCGAATACTCTGTAACCAGAAAAACATCCATCATGCACCTCAAGCACCACAATTAAAAGTCCTTCTTTTGTAAATATGTATAAAGTTAATGAACCACAACTGGTGCAGTGAGTGGCTTCTCATCTCTTAAACAACCCTAACAAAACACATTGCGTGGTTGTGGAAAAGACGTTAATCTGTATAAGAAGGGCCAAATCATTGGCATGTATTAAGCAGAAAAAGCTTCTAAGGAGGAAACCATAGTCCAGACCTTAACCCCAGAGAGAATATTTGGGATGTGCTGTAGAAGGTTTATGCAGCGGTCAGACCCTGCCATCATCAATGAAAGATCTTGGGGAAAATATTAATGCAACTCTGGATGGAAATAAATCTTGGCATTGCAGAAGCTTGTTGAAATAATGCCACAGCCAATTCGTGGCATAATCATAGTTATGTAGCTCAGAGGTAGAGGGCATGCTTTGCGTTAATGAGGTCCTGGGATCTATCCCCAGCATCTCCACGGATGACATCGGTGGTTTCCCCTTCTGTAAGTCGCTTTGGACAAAATCGTCTGCCAATTGCATAAATGTAAATGTAAAAGCGGAACAAAAATTTAGAGTGTGAGAAATTTCTTTTGGTGGGGTCTTCTTTTTGTCAGGCAATGTATGTGGTTAGTATAAGTACAGGTACACCTCAGAAAAACGGTGTATGGGCAGTTCTTTGTCATTTTACAGAGCATTTAATAAAAATATTAACTGTATAATGTTCACTTGATTTGGAGTTTTTATTATAGAATTGTTTTCTGTAAGGCAAATTTTAACAAGGTAGGTACATTTGTAGAGAGACAGCAAATTTGGAAAGAGGGAAGCATGGAAGTTGAACATTGTGAGGCTCTGAAATTCTATTCCAAACCCACTATAGCTAAAGCAATTTTGATCATTTTAATGTTTTAAATCAAAGTTTTTCAAGACAACAACCCTGTAAATCCTGAAAATGCACTATTCAGTAACCTTAACATAGCATTTGACCATTTCATCTAGTTTTTGCAGTGTGCTTTATATTTATTTACTGGTGTGCATGCTCTAATGATTTAGTGTTTTTAGTCAATTTTAAGAGAGCTCTTGTTAGACATCAAACTGTCCAACCTGTATAACATCTTATGCTTTGTGTTGAGAATTGGCAAGGAGCTCAATAGGTTGTGACTTCATTTTTCTATTCAATTTAGTAAAGGTGAATGAATTCCAGTCATTGGAGTGATGAAGATTTCTCTTGATTTGCTCTTCTATTTGTGACTCAGGCCCATCTGTTCTCGTCTTGTCAGCTTCCGATACGCGTCATCATGTCAGAGAGGGTTATGGCTTCTTGTAATTTTAGATAAGGGAGTTTAAATTTCGCTGTTCCCCATGCTCCATAACTCATACACCTGGCAACATCTGTCTTCTTCAACTTAATTTCACTGAAAAGCGTCTTTGCTTAGTATAAAGAACCTAGAGCACTATAATAAATATATGTGCTGCTAATATGAAAAGTGAGGTGAAAAGGTGGAACTAAATCCATTAAAAATCAAGCAATTTATTAATTAGTTCTCACATAAGGACCTTCATCTGAATATTTTTGTGAAGATGGTGCCTGATTTCATTCTAGCTACAATACAAAACTCTTAGGATGTTTTTTCTTTTTTTATTAACGCTGTAAACCATGTCTCCTCAGATGATCTTTCATGAAGCAAAATGATGTCTGGCCTTCTTTGAGGCTTCATTATATTTTCCACTAAAGACTTGTCTCCAGCTCTGCTTTAGGTAAGACTGTCGGGAAAACCTAGATGAATAGCTCAGTCTGGCGATCTGCTTATGTATGATAAATAAAACGTATTTTTTTCTACATTTATCTATTGTGTACACATTCTGAAACAAAGAGTAAATTAGTGTACCGTCTTCCTAAATATTTCGGTTTCCACTGGCTATTATAGCCCAAATCATTATAATCACATTTTAAAGCTTAATTTTACCAAGGCTGATGAGACTCAATGAGAACCACATGTAACTGATCACAAGTTACTTTTACTTTTAATATACTAAACGTGGTCTATGTCTGGGAGGGCTGGAGATGCTCTGTGAAGATGGAGGGATACAAACTGCAGGAGCTGAAGAACACCTATTATGAAAATTATGAAAAAGATGTGAAAACAGTCATGTTAATTTTGTTTTTAGAAAATTGCAATAAATGTCCAAGTTGTGTTCAGCAGTTTATATGATCTCTTCCCTCCAGACCTGACCACCACTAATGCTTGATACCTCTAGGTCCATGGGTTTTAGCATGTATGTATGTAACATCTTTATACCACTTCCTCATAAAATTCACATTCAAAAGAAGAGCTTTGAATCAAAGTTTTCATATAGGCACACAACGTGCAGCTCAGGGTTTTGCTCAGAAGTCCGGGAAAACACATTTTTATATTTCTTTACTGTACCTGCATATTCAGAAAATTTTTGTTTTACATAGATAATTGTTACAAAAACCTAAATCCTGGTCAGATAATTCAACCATCTCTGATTGATTTTGCTTCATGGAGTAAGTATTACATGAATATCCTCAAGTTATTCACTGTGTCGGGGTACAATAGGTACAATAAGTTAGCAAGATCTTTGGGAAAGATGAAAATGAAAGGTGAAAAACACAAGTTATATGCCCTGTTTTTGTAGCATCTCATACACATGTTAAGGGCTTCTTCCTTTTCCATTCACTCATCACACTCCCATAACAGCCCAATGGAGTTTAGATGTAAGGGCTGACTACTATATTGCAATCACAACCTCTATGTAGCTGAAATATTATGGAGGCATATTGGGTCATTGTACGCATGTAGGAGGAAGGGGCAGGAAATTCCAAAGTGAATCTGAACTTTTGACCGGATTTGGTGTTCAAGCTGGACTAGGGAGCTGATAAAACAAGAAAAAGATTGAGTTACATTTAATCAAAGCAAATTTATTGATAACTGACTCAAAGTGAAAAATGTACAGAGAAAGGAAAAACAACTTCAGGAACTGAAGGAAAAATAACTAGTTTTATACTTATTGTTCCACAAAGGTCTTAAAATGTCTTATAAATTAAATACATTTTTTTTCACAGGTATTATTTGTCTGCTCTCCATGTAGAACTCATCTAATATGTGTTTTTTTTGTTTTGCTAGAGTTTGAGAAAAGAACATTCAACTTTGTGAAAGACATGGTTAGAGTTTAGTATAGTTTAAGAATTTAGTTTTAGACCTTTGTGAATGCGCTTAAACATAAAAGTGACATTTAGGGTTTCAAACAATGTATCTAAAGCATACTGTTTATTATGCATGAACAGTTTTGTGAGATGTTTGACTCATAATGGTCTTAAAAGGTTTTAAAACGTGTTTTTATGAATCCTGCAGAAACCCTGCATACGTCTTGAATGGCCTTAAACAAAAGAAAATAAAAAAGATCCAATAAGATATAATCCCAGCAAAAATTATTATCCAAATACTCAAATTAAACACTGTTCAAACTCACACATGTTTAGAAAGGTATAAACAATAACGTCAGCGCAAAAAATGATGAGGTCTAACAAACAACATGAGATCAAACACAGGTTTCCAAACAACATCAAAACTCATGAACACAAAGTACAATACCAGGAAACAAGCGCACATGAAAGCTGTTGGTTTGGAGTTGTGGCAGAGTTCTTGGATAAATTAAATGTATTGACAAGGATGTGAGGAAACAAACAGGGACACGGGGACAGATGGGAGTGACGAGTCTGCTGGAGCAGATCAGCCATGTGGCAGGAACAGAAAAAAAATGGAAAACAGGAACCAGAAGTGATGTCAAAAGATCAGAGCACAGGAACAGGAAGTGATGTTATTTGATGGGTAAAACACATCAGACCAACTAAGAAACATTTTTTGACAACTAAGCAGGATGTACCAAATATTTTTTCATGTGATAGAAGGTATAGTTGAGTTGAATTGTATCAATGGTCAAGTAATTCAAATAAATTTTTTTAATAATTGTAACCTTATTTGTTATTAATGATGTAATACAAAAGTCCAGCTCTCCATATGGAAACTTAGGAGAAAGATGATGAAGATGATCATCCACTGGTTCAAGATGTTGACAGTACAGCTGTGTGTTTCTTTCACAGGCCAGAACTCGACCCCGCGTCTCTTTCACATCCCTGAGCTCATCTTTGGCTCTTCTTTGAATAATGAGCACCACTCACTTCTAAAACAAGCAGGGACATCTGGGCAGATATAAAACAACATCAATCAATCTCCAAGGTAAATCACTGGACTTTATAACGTTCCGTATCAGTTTATTGGAGAGGCAGTAAAGCTTTGCCAGAACATTTAAACCTCCTATTATGCGGCCATCTGCACAGCACACACTGTACTCACCCACTTCACTCTATAACTTTACTCACAGTCCACTACATACTACTTGCATACCATTGGCCTATAAAAAAACAGCGCACATTCTCAAAAAAGTCATCTAGTATATTTTAAAATGCAAAACTTTTAACATGGAACATACATTTTACAACTTTGAATACGATTTTTTACTCTTTTTTGATTATTATTAATGATTATCTTTATTAAAGAACACTAACTATTGAGTTATCATGTTGCACAGTATGTCACAGTATCATTAATCAGAATAAAACAATTCAAGTAATTAATACATTTTGTAAGGTTAGTGAAAATCAAAGGAATGTATGCCATAGAACGGTACATTCATTTTTCAGTTGTCTAGTAGCTGTAGTCTGTCTTTGTGTAATGAAGAGTTAAAAAAAGTCTAACAGCAAATTTAGTTGCACTTAAAAGTATAATTTTTATACAGGTAAATAAAGAAAAGGAAAATAAATATTTTGTCTTACATAAATATAATTAATTAAAAATGCATAGCTTCACTAAATTTTTTCCAGTTGATTTCATTTTGTTGTTTTGTGGAAGAAACCAATAGCCAAAGCATTTAAAAAAGTAACTAAAACAATGAAATATGTAAAGAACCAACAGAAACCGTAACAAAACCAAATCCAAAAAGCACTCATAAAGGAGAAACTCCCTACTACAAAAAAACTCTCTCAAGCTAAAGTAACTACAAACAATTAGTCAGAGTGAATAATAACAAGCAAAGATGCACTTCAGTTTAACAAGATATTATAAACCAGCACAAGACCGCACACTTGGTCAATATGAATGAAATTTAGGATCTGAACAAGCGTGAGCTTCAACCCATTTGCTCAGCAACTAATGGCAAGAAGAAAAGAACAAAACAAACATGCAAAAAGCAGCACCATTTCATGTAAACAGCACACATTACAGTACATATTGATAAAAAAAAATAACACAGACACGGACACTTAAGTAGATTAAGAGAGGTTAAACGCAAATTCTCCCCTCCCCCCCCTGAAAAAATATTGATGCTCAATTATCTGTGTTCATTACCATAAGAGGTAAAGGCGAGACCTGGAGTGACAGAACCTTAACATATTTCCTTTCTCTAACCCCTACTGTTGACTGTGAGGTATTGCTTTGTTTGTATAGAACTATCGATTTAATGTCTTTCCTCTTGTCCATAGGTTTTTTTTCTTTGAAGAACAAAAAAAAGGCTGAAAGTGGAAAGTTGTATTTATTTTTTCAGCCTGACAACAGTTGAATTTGGGGTGAAGAAAGACCATCTCAGTCCAATGCAAGTTAAAGACTGTCACTTTGTAATGATACCTTCTGTAGGAGCCTTTTCTATTTTCGATGAATCAAACTTGGAATCTTATTTTTGGAGCACAAAATAAATAGTTTAGGTTCAACATGGCTGCATGTACTTAATAAGCTTAATCTTACGAACATACGCAACTTAGTGGTTGGCTGCTACACCTTTAGTCATGCAAGTTTTTAGGTTTTATTGTATTTTAGATGGACCAGTATTTAAATAAAACCAATTTGAATATTAGAGAATCAGTTTCTGCTAAGCTCTACATATTTTTTTACACATGACCAGTTGAAGAATTTACAGTTTCAGTGCCTTCTGGATTGGCTACAAAAGGGTCATATGTAACCTATAGAAATGAGAATCCTCTAGGAACTCTCCATGTGTTTCCTGTTCGCAATTCAGAGTTCCTTTCATTAACTTTACTGGAACATCTGACCTGTTTCCCAGCCTGAGTCCATGTTTCCAGCCTGAAATCGACAAAGTACCTTTGTTTCCCACCTCTCCTCGTCCAGCCCAACCTAACCTCTGAAGTCAGTGCCAGGGTCTTCATCCGCCCATTCTTTTGACTCAGCAAAATGGTTCAGAGGCCGCAGAACTCAAACAAATCATCTCCTCAGGAAAATACCTGCTGATGTGTTTCTTTCTGTCTGCTTCTGTAGAGCACACAAACACAGATGAGTTGTCTGCCTCTGCTTGGAGAAGGGTCTGATGCCATGAGGGATTTATCTTTCCTTCTGTAGCCGGAAAAAGGAAGCGGAGAGAAGTGGACGTGGGATTTCAAGGATATTGAGGAACAAACGCTTTTGCAGTTGGGTGGGGAAAACAGTAAGCAGCAAAATGGATCATGTGGAAGTTTTTTGTACATATTGAGTCGGGAGTGTATGAAGTGATTAACTTCTATTCATATTTATGAAAAAACTACAAAGAGGTTGAACACACCAAATGCTCTAATAATTTTTCTGTTTTTTCTTGACTGTTTGTTCTGTAGATTCTCACTGAAGACATAAGATGACAAAAAAACATGACTCTGCTGGAAAGAGAAATGAAACTGAAATTTGATTATGAAATCGGTCAAAGTGACCCAACTTTGCTGCAAATTCTTGGCCTCTCTCAATGAGCTTCATGACATAATCACCTGAAATCCCTAGAAGAGTTGTTAGAGATGGCAAGAAGATTTCCCTTATGTAAAGAGAAACCACATATAAATCTTGTAAGCAAGATTTATATTTTTTGTTTGGTCTGGTTCTTCTTGGAAACAAGTGTAATGACTAATTGCTTTTAATGTAATTTTCTATTACGGTGTAAAGGAGTCATGAGTTAGATTTTTCTAGTTTGTACTATTGTCAAATATATGTTAATATAGTTGTTTTTTAACCTAAAAACATTGCCATTTTTAATAAATCCACATTTTATCTTAGTCTTTTTGGACATTCTTGGGTTTGAAAATGTGGGTATTTTGAGATTTGGTAAATCTCCTCACTGTTCTCTCATTGGCTGACTTTTTTTGCATTCATGAAGCTTTCTCTCTTGAGTCCACTTAGCAGCCCAATTATATTTTAAGCCCCCTGCTCATCACTCTAAGCGAGTATGATTGTAAGCAAACTCCTATATTGAAACTCATTTGTATACATGTGTGCTTGGTGCAACAGCATTTAGTGAAGAATAAAAACATGAATAAAAATGTTTTACTCCAATCTCTGTCTACATCCTCATTGGACCTAGAACCATATACAATTTTTCCTAAAAGCTTGAAAATAGTCTGTTTAGACTGTTTTTCTTCTGCTGTTCTCCAGCTCCATGCAGCACAATAAGGATGAAGTTTGCATGCTTCAGAGGATTGTGCTAAAAGTCTTAGTTACTAAAAGTATTTTACGGCAGTTTGTTTTTATACTGTAGACCTATTTATTTAAGTCTGCTCTGTTACTGCAAGAACCTGCAGGAGCATATGGTGTGATGCACCTTTGAGACCAATTCACAGACTATCTGGGTTTGACAATTCTTCTTTTTGTGGATTTTCATTTTTTATTAAAAATGTTTGATGGGTTGAAAGTCCAGTGGTTTCATTTATTAACAACCTGCTTATCCGAGCCTCTATTCTTTGACCTCTTTGATCAATGTTTGCGTCATCTTCACTTTTCTACACTGGAGCACAAGCAAACTCACCACAGGTTCGAGAAGAATCAGTCTGTGATGCATAATAAAAGATAGGATCAGAAGCACAACTGCAACTGACTTGAGTTGTTTTATTACTGGCTTCAAAATAGAACATAATACTTGCTTTATTGTTTCATATGGTCATATGTTAATGAAACCAACAGCTTTCTGATTATTGAGACTGAGTATTTAAAAAGCTGAAAAGACACAAACTTAAGTTCAAAAGACCATCAACAAACCTTTCGTAGCACACTTTCCCTGCATTTTATTAAATGAGCTCCACCTTCCAGACAGTGTAAATGAATAAAGTCTGAACTTCAGAAAACAACCAAGGAGTCAACTGTCATAGTTTTTAACTGTATGATATGTAGGCTGTCAGCTCTATTGATATACATCTAATTACTAATGAGATGGTGAGTCGGATCTTATGTATCAGACATTCTGTATCCACACATCTCCAGAGCACGCCCACACAGTTTACTAACATTCATCAGAAACGACAGCACCTAAAGGTCGAAGAAAATGTTCTGACACATGACATCTCCTGCTAAACAGAAGATTATTTAATCAATTAACAATGTTGTCTGAGAATTATTGCATTTTACCTTTTCTAGCGTATCTATTGTGTACGAGTCACTTTCCTTATTTATCTTTCTGCTTCTCAGAACATGCAATCATTACATTTCTGATTAACAAAAGAAGCCAGAATCAACTGAGAGAATGAAGAAATCTTTGAAGACGACAGATAATCACAGAGTAGCTCCTCGATGCGCCTGGCAGAACCAGTAACTAGCCTCATGGTCTCGACTGATTTGCACAAGGTAACTATTTGCATGATCTGTTTCAATTGAAATTTCTCAAGCTGTTAAGAATGGGATGAGATGTTAGTTTCTAGAAAAAAAAAACAATCTAAATTAAATTTTGTTGAATGAGCTAATGATCCATATTCACATAAACGAGTGCATTTTTCCTACATTATTAGCCACTAAAGGAAACTTTTGATGGATGATTGAATGTATTCATTGAAGATGGATTTTTTTAAGGCTATGCCCACACTTTCAAAAGTAATTTTTAAACTGAACTTTTTATTTAAAAAATGTTTTCACACTAGCATGGTTTTTCCCAATATGAAGCTCCCAAATACCCTTCAAATCATTGTCAAGAGCTTGACAATCAAATAAAGGGTTAAATGATTCTAATCCCATTGTTGCGTTGAAAAAACAAGTTCTTAAAAAATTAAAGTTACCCGTTCTGGACAAGATGAACACTGAGTACATGTTGCTACTGAAATCGTCTGCTTTGCAAGAGATTTGGTTTTAGTCGCAGGGTGTTGTTTCATTGTGGACTAGCAAAGAAACAAAAAGCTGGGGAAAGTGTAAAAATCTCAAAGTATTAGAGACAAATAGCTAACAAAGAAATTATAATTAAACTACAAGATGTGTTTAATTAGTACAAATGTAAATGATAAAACCATGGTTTTGAAACCATTTATAAAGGAGCGTAATGTTGCCTTAAAAAAAGAAACCTAACCCTTTACACGAAACCTTTTATATCAATAAGTCAATTGGACTTTAATAAGTACATTGGATTCTAGGCAGTATAGATGCAATTCAGGGTTACATTGTCTTCCAGGAGTGGATTTGCTTGTTGAAAATTGCTTGTACAAAATACAAAATTTTTGTGAAAAAACAAAAGAGAGTGCCTGCTAGCTTTCTTCTTTAAATATTTTGGAGTGTGTTTGGTTAGTGTTGACTTTGTATCCTGATGTGCTTAAAATATTGAACCATATGAACAGTAGATCGATTGAGTAATGGTGGGAATGATACAGAGGGAGGATTGACTGGTTAGATTCCATGTGATGGATATGATAATTGGTTGTGTTCAAATTTGCAAATGATTAGTTGCACTTCTGGTCATGTAGGAAAATGTTTTCTCCTTAATTTTAAAGTCAAATATCATAATCAAAAATGGTCTTTCTGCTTGTCCCATTTATCCAGAAATCTTATGTTTGATCTTTCACCCTGTTGGCCATCAATCTTTTTTTATTTTAACCATTAGAAAAATATAAAAATAAAAGTTCAAAGGTGAATACTGTAACTCAGCATGTCGGCTGCTCCCATTTTTCTATGCTTTTAACATCTAATCAGCCCCCATTTCTTCCCTATCAGTGCTGTAATCAGAATAATCTGTCTCTTTTTGATCAACATATCACTGTCTCACATTCTGCCTATCTTTCTCCCAATGGGAAACAAATTAAAAACCAATAAACCCAGTCGTTTGAACGTCAGGTGGCAAGTTCCGACATATTAGCGTTATTTGCATAAGCACTACAGGAGGTTCCAGTCACCTGCTGGCCTGAGCTCATTAGATTACCAAGATAATGTTCTTTCCTCATTTACTATTACATCCTGCCATCAAAATGATGCCATTGAGCTCCAGATCCACCCTGCTGTCATCGAAAGTCAATGATGCAACGTTTGTTTGGGCTCAGCGGAGGCACGATTAGCTGATCGCAGAATCCTAAAGAAAACTCATTCCAGCTAATGAAATGTTTATCTTGGTCCTCTGAATAATTCACAGAAAAAGAGAGGTGATCTGGAAGCTCCTGGGATTATCGCTGTTGGGGTTATTATGCTAGGGTTAAGGATTTGAACAGAGCCTTGAGGATATTCTGAGGTATTTTCAAACATAATTTCAATTATATGCAGTATTGCACCATAGAAGGGTGATAGAAAGTAATTGGCAGTAAGAACTGGCAACCTCATAAGGGACCGGTTTGTGATTATGGATTTTTATTTGTAGGCAACTAAGCATTACAATTGTTTCTGGGAAAATGCTACAATCTGGTTCATTTATTCAGAGTTAAATATGTGATGTAATAAGAATCGTGCCTTCCAAAATCATCACATTACAGTTTTTGTGTTAACAAATAATTTAATAACCAGGGACTTGCACAGTCCCTCAGAACCACTCCATCCTTCTGCTCACTGTCCTCGTTTATGCCATGATATATCTTTTCCTCGCCTATTTATTTTATGTTCATCCCTTCCAAGAATTCAGAGTGAACATGACTCCAAAATGAGATCTGCTCATTATGAGTTACAGCGTTCGAGTGGCCCACAGGACTAAAGCTGCTCATTTAGTTTCATCCGTGTCATTTCTCTCTTTCTGTCCCTTTAATTGCCATCGCCTCCGAGGTTTTCTCTCTGTGTTCGCTTCCCCCGACTCTAATTGCTAGAATATTTGTGGCTATAGATTTAAACAGTCTGACTTTTACATTTCCCATGATTAAAACTTGCAGCACCACAATGCAGTTTTTTTGACTCACATAATCACATGTATATTACGATGCATATACAGGATGACAGAAGGCAATGCTTTGCATATAGCAATCCAAAAAAATATTTATTTTAATAATTAAGGGAAGGCATCCAACAGTCAAAATAATCCTGGAAATCTTTCATTTTACCATGGAAACAACAGCATCAAACATTATCATCTGTAGTGAAAGGAAGTTTGTTGTAAATGCCAGCATTTTCTTTATGTATATTATTCTTAAAAAAGGATAAAAAGGTATTTAATGACAATTTAAGTAAACTTGGAATTGTTCCCTGTCTGCATTAAAAAAAGCAGAGTAGTGCATTCAAAACTGTTTTTTGCCACATAATTATTATACCATTTTAAAGTCTATTTACTTTTTTGTAACTTGTAATAAATAAACTTAATCATAAAATAAATTAAAAATAAAGACATTGTTAATTATTTAACAGTACTTGACAGATTTTCTTCTTGTCTGTTTAAAACTATAAAACCACGTGTGTTAATGTCTTGGGGACCCCCACTGTTACTCCCTCCAAGTCATACCAGTACTTCTCTGAGCTCTGAAATGAAATGCTTAAGTGGGTCAGGGTAGGCATTTTTTGAATCCATGGCTTCTTCTCAGATCACTGCACCCCAGGAGTGCCAGGTCAGCTTCAATAAATCCCTTTTCGACAAGTACATTTTCCACTTTTCTTTGCACTCTTCTTAGTGCAGCAAAAAGTAACAACTCTGAAACTGCTTGAACAGTTAAGCAGCTCTTGAAAATAGTGTTGGATAACATCCATGAATTCTTTATTGGAATTACTTCAATTTGGTGTCCAGGTGATTTCACCAAACAATTAACAACAATCATTTCTCTGTACTTGAGAGAAGCGGTGTCTCAGCTGTTCAATAGTATTAAAGCAGTGTATGACTATTAATGCATCCCAGTTATTCCCACCAGAGTACTGAATACCCGTGCACTCGTTCACCTCCAGCACTATAAAGCAGTTCCTTTGCCACTTCCTTGTTTAGTCTCCCTCATAGGCTCTTGGAAGCAACCGATGACCATTGTTAGCTAGAAGAAAGAAAATAAACAAGTAGAGGCTGCTGCAACCAGTGTTGGATTTTGTACTCCTCCCAGTCAACCTGTGATGTCAGACACCAGACTGAGGTGGCTGTTGCATGAGGGTCGACTGACTTGTCTGACTTCTCCCTCGCTGACCTGGGTTTTAAGGCAGGGTCTATTGAGTTGAGCACTGGGTATTAAGGAAAGGTTGATTTAGGCTTAGTTGCTGACGACAACTAATTATAGCAACTAATTAAAAAAAAACTACTTCATGGCAGAGTCAGATGTTTACTATAATTTAATATTAGCAGTGGCTAGTTTCTACATCTGAAAAAGATGCCAGCGAGACGTTTAGACAGACAAATGAAATTGAGTGGAACAATTCCGAGTGGACGCAAGAAGTAGTTTGCTCAGTCTCTTTTCCGTTTCCATTGATAGTTTCCATATTTCTCTCATATGACTAGCTCCTGAATGGTCGTTCTTGGCATAGCAAGATCAGGTCTACCCATTGACTTAACATGTAAATCACTCAAAAACCACACAGCTTCTGGACTCTTTTTATTTAGCTACTACTTTACTTTTTGTGTCCTGTCTTTGTTTAATAAAGCTTTCCATTTTTTTTCTTGTCTCCTAAGTCTGATCAAATTACTGATTAATTAAGATTAAGATGCCACATGTATTTGCTTTAAAAGATTCATAATATAACACCTCATAAATGTGTAAAAAAAATCTAAAAACCTTTTTATATCTTTATGCTTTCTATATCCAAAACCGCAACACAGCAGTTTAGTGTGGGCTTGAGTTATGGTGACACAATATGAAGCTTGCTTATTTATTTGACATAAACATGTTTAAATATTATAAACAATGCTATTTCTGCACCTTGTATTTACAAAATTATTTTATGCCAAAAACAAACAAATTTGAGTCTTTGAAAATCTCTGTTTGTGGCTCTTGTTTTTGACTGCTTTTTTTGCAGCTGGGTTTGGTTTTTACTTATTAAAAAACATTTGGTGACAACACTTTTCTAAGCTCTTTCTCTGCTCTAAAAGTGAAATATTCAGAGATTTTATTCTCTCTTGGCAAACAAAAGAAAATGCTGACTCCTCTGAGTACTATTAATTGCTTTCCAATTGGTTCTGCCGATCTCCTCAAGATTAGATTGGAGCACTTTGTCAGACAGCCTCACGTTATTAATTATCGTTCTGCTGCAATTTCAGTCCAGGAAATTATATTTCTGAGATACAATGGCTGAAATGCAATTAGGCCCTGGGTGTATTGTGTATTAGAAATAAAATGTGCCAACTGTGATTTTTTTTCCAATCAGTGTTTTGAATGTCAATAACGTTTTCAATTCTTTCATTTAAAACAAGATTATTTTAACAACTTTTGTGATGTTGGATTTCTGCCGTCTTTACATTTATATTTCCTGCATTTTTGTTTTTCTTTAGGTTGGAAACCACAAGGTTTATTCAACCCAGCTACACTATCTTGTAAACACATGGTGCATTTTAGTTCATAGGTTTTAACATGTGCGCTATTTGGGAATGTGCTACTCGCAGATATTTTTGTTGAGTGTTCAAGTTAAACACAATATCTTCTAAACCGAAATACAATAACTTTTAAGTTTTTAGATGTTTGATCTTCCAAGTATTACTGTCTTACATTTTTGGGATCTAAAATCAAAAGATTTTCATAAGTTTGCTGAATAGTGCTCTAAATGTAAAGGCTCGCCATGTTGTCGTCATGTGCTTTTACATAAAAGCAAAAATACTATGAGTCAACTATAATAAAGAAATCGATTAGACAGTCTGTATCTGAAATGTAAAGTTTTAAAATTTACCAAGAAATGTGAGTTTACGGAACAGGTCAATAACAAGTATATTCTATAAATTGTTTTGAATAAATTATAAGTTGATTCAAATGAGGATCCCTCAGGACCAATGCATTAGTACAGACCGAATAAACAGTACAAGAAAACTGCATGGAATTGTCTTAGAAGGAGCTAGATTTTTACTTTTTGCTAAAAACACGTCATGGAATAAAAAGTCACCTACATTATAAACAGTGTCTGGTAGATGCATCTCTTGATTCCTAATGATTCTTCCAAGCCCTTCTTCTCTGTGTAATCAAAATGTTTCAGCAGGCTGTGTCTCTGTGGCAGGTTAAATGAAGCTGAAACGACGACCTCAGAAGTTCAAAGGAGACAGCAAAATAGATAAAAGAAAATGAGGACAATATCCTGTACCTAGAAACGCACTCTTCGATCTCTGGACAGCAGCTGGTGCAGGTAATACATGCAGCATAAAAAACTCTATTATACACAGTAGTTGAGTAAGAGGGGCTGATGAATGTCTCATGGTCAAGTGAACCACGCTGTGTATTGATTCGTTTCCAGAAAACATGCTTCCAGTCGACAGGCGTCCAGTTAAACGCTGATCGTTAGCGCAACAACAAAGGGTTAGAAGCACTTAGGAGGGGCAATATTGCACAAAGCTCAGAGTGGATCAATGCATGCCTTGGTTAATCTGGTTTACAAATCTGATATCATTTGAATTTTAGCACATTTTTTTTAGTACCATGTGTTGTGGTAGTACGGTAGTAGAATGTGTTTTGAAGCAGTCAACTGTATGCGGTAGAACGCACATTTTAATTTCAGAAGCAAAACTAGTTTTTGTACTGAACACAGATCGAGTCAGCTAAGTCGCACCAAACTCATCATCTGGTAGAAGGAAAAAATAAGAGTTAGTTTTTGTCTGCAAATTCCCACAAACTGATTCACATAAGTTGACTATTCTTTAGATACCTACATAATTGAATCTTGAATGGAACTGATTCACTGATTCATTTAGCAATATATTGTGATTCTTTGACCTGCTTATGTGATTGTTTCGTGTTATTCAAGTTGTTGAAACCATCATTTAATAAGAACTGTTTTGTTTGTTTATGTTTTTCTGTATGTGTTTTTTTAAGGTTGGAGAGTAATCCTTTTACTCAGTTTTGCCACTAGGGTGTAATTCATTTATATAGTTCTCAATCGAGCGGCACGATGGCGCAGTGTGTAGCACGGTCATCTCACAGCAAGAAGGTTGCGGGTTCGAGCCTTGGCTGGGTCGGTTGGCATTTCTGTGTGGAGTTTGCATGTTCTCTTTGTGATCGCGTGGGTTTCCCCACAATTCCAAAGACATGCGGTATAAGTGAATTGAGAAAAAACAATTCTCCATAGAGTATGAGGGTGAATGAGTGTGTGTGAATGTTTCCCAGCGATGGGTAGCGGCTGGAAGGGCATTCGCCGCGTAAAACATATGCCAGAGAGTTGGCGGTTCTTTCCGCTGTGACGACCCCGAAAGGGAAGAAAGCCGACATGAAGATGGAAGGATGGATAGTTCTCAATACTTTTTAACTTATTCTTTAACTTACTTATTTATTTAAACAGATGATTCATTAACGTATAGTCTATGTATGTATGTCTGAAACACAGAGCTAATCTTATTTAAAAAAAATAAAATGAGACAAGAAGTTATGCTCCTGTCGATTACTTTTTTTAAACAAATGTTCTCATTGAATAATTAAAAAAATATTATTATTTTTTTTATTTGCTGAAATGTGTTGGCCTTTAAGGGAACTGCAACCAGATGAATGAAGGGGAAAAAGTGAAAGGTAAGGATTTGTTTGAAAGTATAAATAAACAAATATATGAATAAATAAAAAAATATAAACAAATGAACAAAAACATATTTAAATAAATAAATAAATACATATATAAAGAAATGCATTAATGCATATTAATACATTAATGTAGTATTAATGCATTTTTAAAATACATTAATAATGAATATGACAATAAACAAACACATAAATTAACAAATGAATAAACTGAATTAATGTATTTGTACATTTAACAACATCTTTATTTATTCTTTTTTTTGTCAATGTTTATTAGTTTATTTTCTAGTTTCAATGTCACATTTGCTTATTTTCACATTTTAAGCCATCTCTCATCATACTTGGCAGAGACATGCCACCCATTCTTCAGCTCAGAAAGTACCCCTTTACTTAAAGAAAAACTTAAAGAGAAAGCACCCCTGTACTTCCTTGTTCAGATCTCTGGTATTTGATGTGGTTATATATTTAAGAAAATTCAATTGAACTAGGATTAGTCCAGTAGCTGACATGTTTAAATGCCCAGCCCCATTCATCATGTAATCAATGAACACTGTTTTTGTAGTCAAATCCTATATATTGTGCTGCAAACATGATTTGAAAATTCTTTTTAGTAGAATATAAATATTGTGAGCACAGTCTTGTGTTTGTAGCTGAAGATTATAGGTCATGGCAGCTGTCGGCAGTGTGTGGGTATTTGCTGCTTCTGCACTAGCAACTCTTGTGATGCTTTAGAGCAGTCAGCAAAGCGTGCAGAGCAGGGTGAACCCCACAAGGAAGTCAATACTCAGAGAAATGGAGCTAATTTCTTCCTGCCGTTGGAATGAGTTTAGCACAGTCTTTCTAATTAGTATAATGAGCTCTCACTGCAGTTGTGCCCTCTGGCTGAGTGGCACCATGCACATCTAGAATGGAGCATCATTTATGAATATATTCCTTTAAAATCATCTATAAAGTTATTGAGATAATACGGAGAGCTTTAATTAAAAGGGCTTTGTAATCATGATGGGACATCAATAGCTTGCTGTTTACATTAGGAATTGGTGTGCCCATAAAATGCTCGGTTGCCCTTTAGGGAATTAAATTGAAACGAGTTTTCACTCCCTAAGTCCGGAAAATATAACAGAGGATGAAAGATCTGTAATGAATGATTTGTAATGAATGTACTGCACAAAACATGAGAGAACATGGAAGTGTGTCAGATGTAGATGAACACAAAACTGCTCTGAGTGGAACATGGTAGGTTCAAATGTGTTTATTGATCAATGAAATGGATCATCAACAGATACTTCACATATAAGGTACAGACAGAATGAAAAAGTATAAATGGAATTTCAGTCTCGTTCATTTGAAATTGTTCAGTATTTGACAAGACACAGGGAATGAGGATGATTGAGATCAGCGAAGATGTTAATGAGGATGTTGGTCTGGAGGGAATATATGTTGCAAGTCAAAGTGAAAACCACATCACAGAACATGTAAACAGGAATCAGGGTCTAGCACCATCTTGTAGCCAAATGGGCGACACAATCTTTGACGACTGACTCAGCTTTAGCTTAAGGCCTTCACAAACAGAACCACAAAACGAGTCCACCGTACAGGAATGTGCTAATGCAACTTAAAATCAAGTGTACTGGAATCAGTTAGGTTTAACATGATGAAAGCACCAAAAGAATAAATGTGCATACAAACCAGTGTAGATCTAGTTAGCACCACAAAACTGAGAACTTTCAGAGGCCAAACGCATTGATATGAATTACTCAACAATTGTTAGAAGAGGCTTAATGCTGTGTTCACACTATGAAAAAAAAGGTTGACTTGATTGAGATCACATGTAATATGTTCTGAAGTTCAGGGGAACACATTATGTTCTAGGATTCTGTTCAAGTAGAAAGTTTGTAAATATTGATCTACATTATGTTTTGGTGGGCACTGTAACACCGAATTGAACAGATTAGAGCATGACCTATTTAAAATCTTGTTTTTTAAGACTTCAGTGTGGATTTGAAGTAGATTAGAGTAAAATAAACTATTACCCATTGTTGATTTATATTTAGAGCTTGGTATTTTACCATGACAAGTAGCGTTTTAACTCCACACTGCCATGTGATGACCGTCAGATCAAGAAGACTTGTGGGACAGCGTTCTCATGAGGTGACTAACAACGTAAAAACGTTACAAAAAATCTGATTTTAGAGTACTGTTGTTTGAAGATATTCATAACCAAATATTGATATTTTATTTGGAAGGCATCATGGCCTTTCAAAATGTTGATCTGTTTTAGTCATTGAGAAGAGCGAAGTAAATTACAGTTTAAGTGCTTGTGTTGTTTGCGTTGTAATTTTTGACAGCTGATCAAGCCACAGTTTTCAGAACTCCATATGTCATACTCCATGTCATATGGTTTTGAACTTGAGGGTTAACACCTTTTAGTGATTTTTAGTAACCATTTTTTTGCTGTGTTGTTATCAGAAGATGTCTAGTTTTTCTGAAATAGAGGAGTTGACTTAAACTTTATACAACATGTAGTTTTGCGCATTCCTTAAGAGATTCAATGTAATCTCTTATTGTTTGCAGGGTCCACAGCTGAGTTCAGTTTGTATTCGAACCATGTTCCAATGAGTGTTGATGCTCAAATCCCATTCTTACCCAGTAATCTATTTGTGCAGTTGTTCTTGGTAATGTTTAATGTCTAAATATATCTAAACATTTAAGTGTAAGGTGTAAATGTTTCACAAAGTGTTCGTCAGTGAGAAATTTCAGAATTGTATAAAGCTTGTGATTGCCAGAATTGCTATAAATCACTGGAAACCAGCCTTTCACCACCGAGTAGTTCAAATTTAAATTTAAACCTGCCCTAACCCTATCTATGGAACGCAAATGTCTAAAAGGAACGCAAAAGGACAAACCTTCCCTGTCCCAATTCTCTTACTTCGGCGTTTTACTCTCCTATTAACTCCACCCCATCGCTCTGCCACTGATGTTCTGGAACTCGTAAGTATTTAGTTGGATTTTGTTGGTGTGAACAAATTCAGCTTCTGAAACAAGTTCACAAAATAATGATCAATCACAACGCTATTTAACAAGGATGGACTATTTTCAAGTTGTTTTCAGGTGCAGTCTAATTTAGCATCTAGGCAAATAAGACAGGGCCACAAATGAAATAGTTCTATTTTATAATGGCCTCAATGAGTTTGACTTAGGCTTACCAAAAGTGTGAACAAAGCCAATCAGAATCTGTGTTTAATTCTGCAAGCTTTTTTTCTGCACTCATGAAATATAACCACATGAGACAACAATTCTTTAATACTCATTGTTCAAAGATGATTGTCCTGAAGTGTTTTGTTTGTCTTGTATTCTGGGAAAAGTGCAGATGTGATCAAGTGCCAAATCCATTCCATCCAAACAGTGCGAACGTATTACCCATGATTAGTTCAAAAACAGTCTGTTTCCCAAAGTACAGAAATGTGAAGAAAGACCTGAAAGTTATTTTTAATCATATACTGATTAATTTATTTTATCTGTCAGGACATTGTGTCCCAAACTGAATCATGAAGTACATGAATTTGAAGAAAGTCCTATTCAATTTTGTTCTTACAACAGATAAAAAAGAAAGAATATAACTCAAGCATCAACGAACACACATTCAGAAACTGCTTGCTATAAACACACTTGTAGTTTCCTTTAAGTTGGTGAACACTTTCTTTCACTTCTAAAAGAAAGATCCCGAAAGTACCACTTTAACCTTGAGGTTGAGACCATCCGATTTGTTCAAATGTACCTAAAAAAGAGAACTAAATCAAACATAAAAACTTCAATGCAAGCAAATTATATTGTTTTATTGTCTGTTCTTGACTTGAGTCAGATTGCAAAACCCAAGAACCCACAAAGAGTTCTCACTCCTTTGAAAAGGAAACAAAATCCTTCTCTGATAAATCCTCTGTTTTCTTCAGTTGATAAAAAGACACACAGGACTGAATGAGAAGGCTTGCATACACTTTGAATCAATCGCGGTCCTGAGTTGCTCTGGTGGTTCGGGTTTAAACATCAAGGTTCCTGGATCCCATCCAGACCTAAATATCAAGGCAGTCCGAAGGAGAAGACATGCTCTGTCTCGAACAGCAACCTTTCGGAGAAAGGGAAGAAACAAATTCTCAGATCTCTGTTTGTGTAAACACCATCAAACAGGCGAGCTTTAAGCACAAGAACAGTTCTGCGCAGTAGGACTAGAAAAGAATCATTCGTTGTTGCAGTGGCTTGGTCTTCCCTCGGTTTAAACTGATATGCTTCACGTTAGGCAGAGGTGAAAGAGTCTCTCTGGTGAAAATGAGGTTTTCAAAGTTCTCTGACCGCAAAGAAATATTGCACTGCCTTTTTTTATGGACAAACCAAGCGGTGCTTGCAAACGAAAACAACACAATTCATAGTTAAGGCTGTTAAAAAAAATATTGCAAAACTTTTGGCCCCTGTTTTTGAGACAGACTGCCACAACAGTCTGCACTTTCCCCGCTGCAAAAATGTTTTCGATAAAGAAGAGCAAAAAAGAAGATGAAATCGTAATAAGAAAAGGTCCTCTTTGGACAGTCTTTATTTGGTTTGGGAGTATTTAAAGGGATGCACTTCAGTTTAAAAAATAAATTAACTGGAGCTGAGCAAAAATACCAGATGTTTCTTTTGTTGTATGATTTCGGCGTGCACTTTTAAAACCAAAAGTAATAGCAATCAGAGATTTCCACCTCATCGTGGAATCCTTCAAACCTCCTGGAAGTCTGATTAGGGATACGGAGGGGTTTTGAAGGCAGGACTGCGCACCTTGTCTCCAGAAGTGGGAAATTAAAGCGAACACCCTTGCTTCCAAGAACCAATTTCCAAGACCAAAGTCTCCACCAAGTCAGGTGGCCATGTGATTCAAACCCACTCTTGCATGGAGCGCTTGCAATACAGTATGTGTCTCGGCGTCCCTTTCCTCTTGAACTGAACAACGGTGTAGATCAGCACTAGCAGGCACAGAGCCAGCACACACGGGATGACTATTGCGATGGCCTTTACTGTGCCTTCCTCATTGTCCAATTTGATGACTACGTCCTGGTCCTCTGTGGGTAGTAAATCTGGGTCGATGGGTGTCAGGTCGCACCCCATAAAGTCTTTGAGAATGGAACGAGGGTAGCCTGGCTCCACACGCAGCCTGTGGTTGTTGAACTTCCAGTATTCCTTACCCTTGTAGAAGTATGTGAAACCTGCAACGGAGAACACAATCAGTTACTTTTGTATTTTATTTGATATTCAGTTAGTTTGTTAATCCTTTTACAAGGAACAGGTCACTAGTTTTTACAGGGGCTAATTCACTAATCATTTACTGAGAATTGGGAAAACAATTCTCCTTGTTTCAGCTTGGCATTGGTCATCATTTCATTCGTTTGGTTATTTTATAATGGCATTGATGAATTTTAATTCTACATTTGTCTGCTTTGCAGTTTTTCGAGCTGGAGATTTCCAACAGTGCATGTACTGTAAATAAATCTCAATTAACACTGTGGGCCTTTTTTCACATCAGTTTTATCTGTCAGCTCATTTAAAGTAGAGCTAGCCACATTCAGAAGCATCTCATTAGAATATAATCACTGTTTATTCTTTATCACTGAACTGATAGCAATCTAGTCCACTGGACTGAAGTTTTGACACCGTAGAATAAGAAGGAGATTTCCAGATGACCCTCTCTATCTCTTTTAAAATTTGAGGCTTGTAGATTCACCTGTTCTAATGTAAGCCTATTCACAGCAAACGGTTTTATTGTTAAGCAGTGTGACAGATGAATACAGTAAATGTAAAGACGGAGCATTAAAAGCTCCTGTTTCTGTGAGAGTGCTCAAAATCTTGGTCTCAGGTTTGATCTATAATGGCAGATGTATGTATTCTATACAGTGCATATGTTAACAGAGAGCTTTCACAACATATACAAGATTCTTGAACACTGGTGCTGGACAAAATAAAGTTGAAATTGTGTGTTATAAACTCACAAGTTATACATTGAGAACCATGAAAGATGAAGTTGCAAGTATGTGAAATAAAGCTCTATGACCCCAGGGATGAAAGTTTGCCCACTGACTTTTTTTCTGATACCAAAAAATTGCTTTCACACACGCAACAATAAACTGTTACCACAGCCAAATGTCTCTGAAAATGGAATACAGATGCCAGTCTGAAAGGCCTCTCAGTTTCTAACCACGCTTCAACACAAAGACCTGTAGCTTCAAACAAGTATAAGTAGCATGAGCAGGAGCGTTCAGCTGCTATTGGAGCTAAACAGTGCAGAGCAGTGGCTCTCAACAAATTGAGTTTAAAGTCTATGTTTTAGGGAACTTTTAGCCTGGAAACGTCTCGTCTGTTGTGTTTCCGAGAATGGTCAGTCCCCCTCCCAAGTCCCCTACAGTTTTATGTTCATACGGTAACCTCTGATCTGTTTTAGAGATGCTTATGTATATACATTAGCGGAGTCACGTGATAGATGTCTCGCATTGTCGGTGTGCAATATGGAGTGGACTGTTTTGCGAGTGTTTTTAAATTAAATAAACAATAAATCGTTACCAGAGCTAAGTTTTTTGGAAAACGAAGACAGACTCTAGTCTGAAAGGGCTCTAAAAGTTTGGGACTGTGAGAGAAACTGCAGTACTGGAGAAAAAGAATAGAAGAGCTTTCCAACTTCACTCAAAAAGGGCTCAGAGCAAGCATAGCTAGCCACTGGATCACCTTAATTATTTCTCCTTCAATTAGTGTAACAACAAAAAAATGGGATTTATGGATTTGGTTGATCTTTTATGTGGTGTGCAACACTGGTCTGATTTTCAAGAATATTCAGTTTGAGTTTTAAATCTGAAAGTGCTCTGTGTGTTTAGTTATAGTCTTTAAAAAAGAAAGAGTCGACTTTGCAACACCATTGAAACAAATATTTTTCATGAACATTGTGAAGTAAAAAAACGAAATTCTCCATTGACAAAAAGCTTTCTCTCTGCTTGCACGCACACACCTGAAAAATCTCAAACCTCCGTAGATCGCAAAAACAATTGCACAGATGTGTCATTCTTTTGATTGAGTGTTTATTAATTAGAAGACTTAATGCAACAAATTTTCTCTCTGCCTACACCAGCGAAGGTCTTCTGGGTTACATGCAGGGGACTGAGTTTAAAGAAAGCTCACAATCACTTTCAGAGTGAGCTTAGCCAAACATTTGCCTGAAATATCAATCCACCCTTCATGCTCAGATGAATGGCCTAAGTCCACAGGCAAAGCTGGCACGGAGACCAGGCACAGATGGCATGTGTGTGGCTTCAGCTATACGGACTGAACTCATGCAAGACGTTCCCACCCTGAGAGCCCCTTGCCAGAGACTATCACGCTCACCCTCAGATACAAAAACTGTGCTCTTTATCTCAAGGAAAACAGGCCAGTTTGCAAATTTGCATGAAAAAGATTTTTTTTGACTGTTTTCATACTTTAACACTGAAAGTAATAGTTGTTTTTGGACACTGAATTGATTGATTGGTTGTAGTGTGCCGTTGCTTCGTTTTTCAGCCAAGCTTTTTATTCCCCCAAAACAATTTGGTTTAAAGCCTTTTGATAACAGATTTCAAGATACTAGCTTGTTTAGAGAACTTGGTAAACACTCGAATCCCTTCAGATCCTGCATCTATTACAATGGATATTACATTTCAACACTTGTTTTGTAATTGACATTAAATCAATTAAAGGTCTGTTTTTAATGACATTTGGTGTTTGACTTTCAGCAAAATCTAATAAAAGCACTTACTGTTATAACATGATGATATTCTCATAGACCACATAATATAAATATAACCCAGCAGTGCTGGGAGTTGTTGAGAAATTTTTAAGCATGTTTGTCTCTTTTTAAGATAAGCTTGAACAGTAAACATTTAAATAAAAACATTCTGATCACTTAAAAATAGAGTATTCAATTCAGCAATCAGTATATTCTAGCTAAATGATGCAAACTAAAGATTTAGCTGGGGACGATGAGGACTATAAATACTGCATATACTGTACACTGTAAAATAATGATAAAATTTACAACGGCCTATATATCATGTTATTTTATAGTAATAGATATGTTGCAGAATAACACTAAACCAGTTTTACCTATATTTTACAATAATAATAATTTTTCAATTAAAACCGTTTTTTAAACAGAAAAGCCTTGCACAGGAAAGATAGAAGTTTACAGAAAACAATAAATAAATGGAGCTTTAATGCATTTTAAAAGGTCATAAAGTAAATGTCTAATTTCTTTTGAAAACATTTAGCTTTTATACAAAATTATGTCATGCTAAGTAACACTTAAGCTTCCAAATCTCTCTCTCTCTTCTAGCTAATAAGACCCAGTAAAAATATTTTATATTTACATTTTGTATTTTTAAAAATTCAATACATTTATTGACCATTAAGGGGCTGTATAGCCCCTGGATATTCAACAATAATTTTTTATGGATCTCTCATTGATGACTGCAACCAAACTTTTTAATAAAATTTTGGTTACAACGTGAAGTTTGTGTTAAACAATGAAGTCAACTGGAAAACCATCAATGAATAAAAATGTATTCACAAAGCACTTTCTTGCAGTTGCTTCAAAGCAGATTCTCAAATGAGAAGGCTAATGTGGAACCATTAACTTCCCCTTGTTTTGTCTTTTATACTTTTTTTTCTTTTCTAAATCTGTTCTGAGAATTCTTGGCAGTTGGCTAGTAAAACAAAAGACTCATACCGTTAGCTTTGTCCACAAACGCTCCTTGAGGAGAATCTGGAACACCTTTCCAAACCGCGATGGATTTGGGGTAACCAGGATCCATCGTTTTCATATCCTCATTATATCTCCAATACCTGTGCACAGATGAATGAAGTCAAGTAACAAGCACAAACACTTGCTAGCACACACCTGCAGCTGATCTCATACCTGTCTCCTTTGAAGAAGTAGGTCTTGGCCACGTCTTCCCACCAGACGGCGGTCTCGATGCTCTGGGCAGGCATGCCGTTCCCGAACAGGCTGATGTCCTGCGGGTATCCAGGCTGGAGCAGTGTGTCCTTGAAAACCCAGAACTGCTTCCCTGAAACAAGAACAAGAACAAGCGAGGAGGTCACACAGAGCGGAGGTAAATCAAAGCTTAGACAAACTTCTATGTGCTAATGAACATTGTTATTACTAAATACATATTTAAATTTAGATACACAGCAATGGAGTTACATCTATAAATTAAATAGATGCAGATTACAAGACTTCAACCCTATTCCTTTCACACTTCCCCTTGTGGCTCTTAATTGAAATACACATGTCCAAAAGATCGCTTATATAGTGATTTGTAAACTTCTATAGAAGACACACAACGTCATGAAGACCATGTGAATCATTCACAGAATCAAAGCAGAAGGGTGCCAAATAAATCAAGTATTTTTTTTGACTATATGTATATATATATATATATATATATATATATATATATATATATATATATATATATATATATATTTTTTTTTTTTTTTTTTTTTTGTTATATATTTTTGTTAATATTTTTTTAACAGAAGATTATATTGTTTTATCTAGTATTATTGATGGGGATTTATTTAAATTGCTGTAAAAATATTACTTTTTAAATAAAAAGCATTCTAGAAGAAAAAATTTAGCATTCGAACAGCAATTATAATAATAAGCCACTTGTGTTTTAATATAAAATTTCATTCTATAAATTCACACATTACACTGAAGACTTGTTATAAAGTGTATCTATATCTTTATTTAAAGTGTTGCATCTCCAATGTGTTATTTATAAAATGTTAAAGTTACCAATATTTAATTCCCCATCATTCCGTTTAAGCTGTTGAACACTTTACTGCGTGTTGGCTCTACTGTATGGCCAATTGGAAGAATGTCACTTTAAATTATAATCTTATTTTTATTATGCTCAAACTTGCCTTATATGTTATTCTGAAACGTTTGGATGTATCAGAATTTGTTTTGCTATGGCAACACTTTAAAGTACATAACTTATCTGTTATGTTTTAAGGGCCTTTTTTTCTTCTATAAAATACTTTTTAATATTTTGATTATATTTTCTTTGAATTTAAACATAATTAAAGCAGATGCTTAAATGGTTTAAAAAGTGAATGTGTGTCTTTATGTTGCATCTCAATTGTATCGTAAAATATTATGTTTAACAATTTTTATTCCCCCAATATTTTAAGCTTTTTTGTTGACCGTATTTTATTAAAAAAAATGTATTCAGCTATACAGTTTGTATTTGTATTTTATACTGTGTTCATAAATACTTGCAATACTTGTTTCTTGAGAAATGGAAGCTATTCCTCTCTAATCTGAGAGCTTGTGAAGTTTGACTTACTTATGTAATTATTTTTAGCACATTATGGTCTGTTTCTCCAAAACCAAACACCAAACATTACACTTCACAGTTCATTTACTTCTTGTTAGATTTTAATTGCCGAGACTCTGACCCTGCCATGTTCTAGTTATAGATGCTTCGCAAAATTTAACGTTTTTTTAAGATTTGTAAACTGTTATCCATGGTGAGTCACAAAGCAAACATCACTTGTTTGCAGTGTCTTAGGATCAAAAAGTAACTAGCAACCAAACTGGCATCTGATAGAGAAACAATCAGTCCGTGAAAAGCCGGAAGCTAGTGGACTGCTGCGTTTAGTTTCTGTTTTGAAGTGGTTAAAGATTAAGACTTAAAAAGGCTGCGCTTTGTGGGCAAAAAGGAAACTTGCTCAGACCACAATAAGTCTTGAGTTGCATTTAGTTTTCCCTTTGACATTTTTAGTTTGCTGTAGTAGCACCTAGAACATGTCTTTTTTATGTTTGAGTATTTTTAGTTTTTGAGCAATTTTAAATCACTTAATACATTAAGACGAGATTAAAATATCATTGTAAAGGTTTTAATATCAAGAAAAAGGATGTATCTTTCACTATCTCTATTGTTCTTTTAATTGCTTCTCTCACAGAAGTGTGTCAGTAATGGAGGAGGGATGACGCACCGCCTCTATCTTGGGAACACTCAGGACAGACCTCAATGGTTCAAGAGTGTCCTGGTTTGTTTGGAGTGCAGGGGATCTGCGGGGCATAGGTCAGTGGAAGAGGAAATGCCTGTCCCGTCACCAGATCCTCTCTCTCCGGACCCTCTGGGGGGTCAACGGGTTCAGAGCTGGGACTGAATGAACTTTCCCTAAAATTGCCGGGGGCGCACAGGAGGGGAGAGGGGGGAGGGGAAGGAAAGGGGAAAAAACCAAAGGGAGATGAGAGGCCCAACACGGGAGACGGAAAAAAAAGGCGGAAACACAGACGAGAGAATAGAGATAGAATATAGATAATATATAGATATATATATATATATATATATATATAATATATATATATATATATATATATATATATATATATATATATATTATATTTATTTATTATTTTTTTTTTTATGAAAAAACACAGTTTATTTCACATTTGGTTGAATTTTTTTCCTCAAGGTAAGAGATCCACCTGTGGGGGTAACTCTGGGATGTTTATCAAATGGTGTCTAGAAGGACCTCTTAAAGTCAGTTCCCAGATCACTGATCTGAGATCAGTGTCTGTGCTTTTGAGCCTGACTATCTGCTTGTTTAACCAGCTGCCAGAGCAAGAAAATGCGATTATTTGCTTGTTTCCACATGGACCACACACACGGCAAGCGTGTGGCAACATCATACATTTCTTGAAAAAATTATAAAGACAAAATTATTTGCTTTGTTCATATTCAATATTGGCAAATAAAGTATATTTTACAATCACATTTATTGTAGTTTAGAATTTGGGATGTACCGAATTCAGTTTAAATTCAGTCGATTATTGCAAAAAAGTCACATTCGGCCTTCGATGGCAGCAAGTTTAAAGAAGGCCGAATAGCAACATTTGACACGCCTTCCTCAACATGTCAGCCTTGTGGAGGTATTTTTAAGTAATATAGAGTGGCAAAAGAACTGTAACTGCAAATTGCATCGAATGTGGAATTAAATGATCAAGAAGAGTTATGTCTGCTAAAACCTTCAGCAACACTGCGTTAATAAGTCATTTAAAGACAAAAACCCTGAACAGCACAGTGGATACAAGACTTTTCAGATGTCATGTTTCCTTTTATTTGTTTTTGTCTAAAGTACTGTTAAGTGCTAAGACAAATTTGTCCTGGCTCTGTTCTGTACCTGGATAAATGTTTTATGTTTTATTCATCTACTGTTCAAATAAATGTTTGATATGATATAAAAATTATATATTGTTTGAAAAACATGTCTAAAAAGTATTACTTATGTATTAATATAAGTATTACTTAAGTATTTATGCAATATAAAAAAACTAGAAAAAACTCAACATCCATATTTGATAACTTTTAGGAAACAATTTGTTTTCGGCCAATGGTTTAACAATTACTAGTCTTCGGCCACAAATTTTAATTTCGGTGCACCTACTTAAAAAAGCTGCAGGAACTATTGAACAGAAGCAGAAAAGATACTTTTTTGTTATATAAAATTTAACTTAAACTATGTGTACATGTGTTTATATTAACATATAGATTATCATAATAAAGAATAGCCAGCTTTTATACTTTATCCTATAAAATTCCTCTCAAAGCAACATTTCTTACTTTTGATAAATCCAAAACAACACTGCTATTTGCATTCTCCCAGTAAACACAGCTAAAGCTCTATGGATGAGAGTCTGCGTTCTATTCTGACGTGTGAGCGGAGAAGAGAGGTGTGCAGGGTAATAAATGATTCAGATGAAGACAGTAAGAGCTAGCTGAAGAGACACTTCAAACTCTAAACACAGGAGAGTCTAGGCCTGCTCGTCCAGGAACAACAGCGCTTTTTAACAAATAGCAGTCTTACCTTTAAAGAAGACGAACTTTCCTTTGCTGTTCTCATAGACGGCATCGATCTTGGGTGGCAGCCCCCTCCAGAAGACATTGATGAGCATGGGGTAACCGGGCATCACCGTGTTGTCTCTCACTCGCCAAAACCAGTGGTCCTGATTTACACCGAAAAACAGAAGTGCTCAAGAGTCAGAATGATTTATGGTAAATCTAAATAAATGCCCTGCTGTTGTGCTTTGTGTTTTTTAGACGCATTTTCCCACTGGTTTACCTTGAAGACGAACATCTCCCTCCTGAGGATGGCCAGTGTGTTGAAGCCACCGTCACAGATGTCTGGTTTGCCGTTGGGATTTGATGGTTTATTTTCATTGGGCAATCCTGGGTGTCGTGTCTGCCTGTCATTTTTTCTGGGGTCTGCTGGGGGGTGTGAGCGGGCTGGAGGCATAGTTGGGAAAGGTCTGGTGGGATGAGGGAGCTTATCTGGAGGTCCTGAAGAGATGTATAATAGCAAAAGCAATTGTTACGTTTTTTTGGGGGATTCTGGTGTAAACATGATTGACAAGTCCTCATTTTCCAATTTTTTAAGTAGTAGTACACTTTCTCTGTTGAAAGCTTGTTGCAAAATTTCATATTTTATCGGGTAGTCTATATCATCGGTTTCTTTTGGTGCTACAAATATTTGTCGAGAAGTGAGTATTGTGTCATTTACCATAGATCTTCTGGATCCCCTGCAGGTCATCATGTGGCAGCCTGAAGTTCTCTGTGTCCATGTACTGGTAGAAGGGTGCCATGATGGCGGTGGGGTCGTTGGAATGCTCCAGTCCTAATGCATGACCAAGCTCATGTACTGCAACCAGGAAAAGGTCATTGCCTGGACATACACAATGCAGAAAACTCCCTTAAAGGACTTTACAGATTTGTTAGAGAAAGAGTTTGAAAAAGAGATAGAGATGTTTGAAATCTGCAAAACAATAGTACCAATAACGCTAAGTCTTAATGTTGATAGCTACTGCTAATAGCTAATTACAGTTATAGTTTAGGTTCTGGGTCCTTTTAAGGAAATTTTTTTACTTTTTTTTTATACATTTTTTATAATAAATTCTAACCCACCCCGCTGTAACACTCTGATACAGCAGGACGTTTCTCAGTGACATGTATATGTGAACAATGTGTGGTAGTAAAACAAGCTTAGACACCATGTTTCAGGATGCCTTTACAAAGATTTGACCAGACTGACTCAACAATATGACTTGAAGGACCACAAATCAAAGCATGTAAAGACAGAATCAATCTTTGGCTTTTAAAGATTAAGCATCATGCCAACAGGGATTGTCTATGATTGGTGAATGTGTTTTCTATATCTGGGAAACAAGTCTTCAAGCATTCTGTCACTCATAACTCATGAGTAATGTTGTAAATCTTTTAATAGATTTCATTCACAGATGTTTCAAGTGGACTAAATGAAGGGGATTATATATATATATATATATATATATATATATATATATATATATATATATATATATATATATATATATATATTTAAGTTTATATTTATGTGCAAATGTTAAAAAGTGTTCATGTAAAAAGTTTATATATGTGTATAGGGGTATATTCAAACTTGGTTCAAGACGTTAGATTTTGAGAATATTTATGGAGATTTTATTTCATCTTTAATCTCTATTTCCTTCTGTCTGGGCTAAATACTATTTTAAAATGACTTGTTTATAAATAAATGTAATTAGAAATAAGTTAATTAAATTACAAATTGTATTTATTTATTTATGTTTTTACACTTTATTTATAAAAAATGAAACAATAAATAAATTATATATATCACATAGCTTACAGTCATAGAATGTTTACTAATTTCTTTAAAAATGTATTTATTTATTTTATCATATATTAATTAATTATTTTTTATATAATTATTTCATTTATTTATATAGTCATTCTATGTATCTATTCATGCTTTTATTTCTATTGTAAATATACTTTTAGTTATACATTTTTTATCCCCCCAAATACTAATTTTGGGTTTAGAATGAAATGTAACATATTACGATCTTTGTCTATTACATGTCTGTATCATAATTATTCACGCGTTTTCTTATAAAAAATGCATGTGCTTGACCACATGCGACACTTTCACAGAGACTCAATTCTTTTCATCCCACACTCCCTCTCTATGTCCTCTTCACCGATGTCCACGCCCATTTCAGGTGCAATTATAAAGTAAGAGTCTTGGGTTGGCTTTAACTTAAACAGGGGTTTCATGGCCCTTTTAGAGAACCAAAAAGAGCAAATAAGTCCCAAACAAACACAATCTATGAAAATCTCTATCCACAAAAATATCGCTGTCCTACATTATGTGAACATGATTTCAGTCTCTTCAATCAATATTTATGAGGATCCAATTATACTACTCTAACATAACACACATATTGGAACATGAGAATTCCGCTTGACACGAGCTGAGCTTTAAAGAACAAAAAACCCAGAAAATGTATAGTAAAGTCTGAATCTGTCAGAGCTTATGATAATTTATTTAAATCATACAAAGATGCTGTTTTGTGTAAATGTTTGAGTGCATAATAGTTCTCATCTCTGTTTTCACTCCAGAATAACTCATGCAGACAAACCGCAGCTACTGCTGGGATTCATTACACTGTGATCTCTGTCTACACACACCCTCACATCAAACATGCTCGCTGAGGATCTTCTCCCGTGCCAAAATGGAAAACCTCTCCCTGCTCATCCTGGGATGCTCCTGGAGCACGACTCTACACCACAGGCCAGACGCAGCCCAGAAACTAAAAGTAAGGCAGACTTTACCACAGTTTGAAGGCGACATCCTTGGCCATTTTTCGTCTGTCTCACCATATTCTCTCTTTTATCTTCTGACCCGATGAACATGGCAGATTTTGTACCAGTCAGTTTGTTTTATTTACTCTGCTCTAGCACAAGAGACTGAGATCAAATAATATGTTTTGGTCTTTTTCTGTCAAAGAAAACCTTTACCCTGGAGAATGCAGAAGCGTATAAAGAAAACACACAAGACCAGTCAGAGATCTGCTTGTCAGTATTCTATCTTTTGTGTTGTGTTTACTGTCTTCCTTTCATAGAAGAAAATATTGGTTTGCTTGGATATCAAGAGTTGTTGTTACTGAAACGAATTGCCTGAAATGATTGTGAATAGTGGAAGCTAGTATTCATGCAATAACAGCTTATAAATGTGTTATTGCTTGTACTTAAGTATTTAAGTAGTTAAACACAGCTTTAGAAGGGTTTAATGGCAGATATTGTGGAAGAAAGTGTCATTAACCACATGCTAACAAGCTAAAAATTGCAACCTTTAGTGCTAACATAATAGCAATGGCTCAAGCCCTGAAAAAAAATATCTAAATGTTGTTAATTGTATAACTTACACAGGCAAGCATAGTGGGCAAAATTATAAAAGCAATGAATGTTAAAAACACAATTACAAATCGAAAATGAAATAACAATTCAGAAACCTCTTCTGCAAAAAAATAACAATTCAGAAAACTCAATGACAAATGAAAATACAAATGAACAATTTAGAAAACACAACAACATTTCAGGCAAAAAGGAAAGGGATTCTATCATTTGAGAACCGACAACTTGGTGCTCATTGGAGGAGACTTCTGTCAATCAAACTACTGAGGATATGACAGGAAGTGTTTGGAGCAAAAGACTATTTGATTCAATATTTTTTTCAAAGATAAAACAAGAACCCTAGCATTAGATTTTGTTAAATGGTTTGCAGTTTTGGCCCGTATAGAATGTATCGACCTTTTTGTGGAGCACAGTACAACACTACGAAGTTCTGAAGTTCATGAAGAAAAATCATTAATTCTATTTCAAAACCTACTGAAAAGGTTCAAGGCCTGCTTGTATGAGCGCTCGTCATAATTGACAGAAGTCTGGTCCAATCAGCACCACTTTCCATTTTGCCTGAAATTCTGTTGTTGTTTTCTGAATTATTCAAACATTTGTTTTCTTATTTGCTGGAGTTTTTTTTGTTTTTGAGTTGTAATTGTATGTTGAACTTATTTTGCTTTCATAATTGTGAATTGTGCAAAGTGCTTTTTCAAAACATTATATGCATTATTATATTATTCATAATAACAGAATTATTGTTGTTAAATACTCATTCTTTAATATTCCTCATAATAAAGGTGAAAATTGGCAAAAGGCAACATACAGTATGTGTTTCCCCCAGTGCGGATTTGAGGGCCACTCAGAGACTGAGCAGAACAGCTGTGTTTGAACTCGCACATCTCTTATGTAAGTCCCAAGACCCTGATTAATTAGCAGGCAGTTGAAAGCCAAGTTCACACATCAAAACGAGAGGAGGAAAAGAGAAGTGATGAGAAGCAAACATGAGAAACCGAAAAAGAGCCTGCTGAGTTTGTAAAGAGGACTGACCTCAATCAGGGAATTACCCTTTGTGTGTCCCAAACCACTAATGTAGATGACATCTGAAAACCCAGTACAGAACAGTATGTCTTTATATTTTCAACTGATGATGTCAATCAGTTACCATAGTACGCCTTGTACTAAGGTAAAGTCTGCTTTTTTGCTATTAGTCTCAATAGACACTCATGATGCCAACGTACAGATTTGAAGTGAAATAGTGTCTAACACGTTTTAAAACTCTAAATGTGTTTTGTTTTTTAAGTATGATTTCTTAAAACATGTTTTGAAAGGGGTGAATGCAAGACTCAAAACCAGGTTGGATCTTGATATTTTTTGTGCCGTATGAATATCTTACAGTCGATGTCCAGTGAAAATGTGTCTCACTGCCGTTTAAACACAGTTTCCTTTCAATTCCTTGCGTTGTGTTGCAATTCTAGGTAATCTGGGCTACCTTAGTGTGGCCACCATAAGGCGCAAAGGGACTGATTTTTCCACAGCACGGCAGATTTAGGATAAACAAATATATAGTAATGTTAAATTACAAAGATGCTGCAACAATAAATACAGGTTTGTGCATGTTAAATCCCCAAATAAATTTAACACATTACATAGCACTGTACAACACCTAGCGTACACGTATAACATCCAAAACTCTGTAGAAGAACAAAATAAATTTACCACTGTAAAAATGTACAGGACATCAACCTGCATGGCTATGCTTACATTGTAAGTTACAATAAATACCAAGGTTATATTGTAGAAGAGGATTGTCCACAAACAGTCATGGAGAGACATTTTAGTTGCAGCCCTCACCTAGTTTTCATACTAATCTGGTGTCAGACTAGCAAAGAGGACTTTAAATAGTGTGATCAGGTGTGTTTTTGTTGATTGAAGCAGATCTATGCAGGACCAGCTTTGAACACTTAAAGAAAACAGGTTGGTTGTGACAAATAAATTATTTAAGCTAGTATTTATTCACACAATAACAGCTTATATTATATTTTACTTATATTACACGTTAAGGTAATTTAATACAATGTAAATATTAATGCATGGGCTGATTTTGTTAAAGTAAGTGTAAAGATTTGTAGAAAGTTCCTGTGAGTCAGCTACCACATGCTAATGTGCTAAAAACATCAACCTATAGTGCTAACATATAGCAATGCTCTCACAAGATTTAGGAACAATTACAAATCTTATAGTTGTGTATGCTTATTCAGGCAGAGTGTTTCATCAAAACAAGTTTGTAGAATACATCTGTCGAGAAAATTTGGCTTATCATAGAATTTATAATATGTAAATAAGGGTCAATAATGATTGATAATAATGCAAAATAAACATGCAATAAATGTATATATAACAAATATATATTAAAACATTTAAATGTAAATGTCTCTTGGAGACAGTGGTTTATATGATTTTTCTAAAACGATTTAGCAATTTAAAGGAGCACAGGTACAATAAATTGTCGAACCATTTAACAAAAAACTTTATTTAAGGATCATCTTAATAGATTTTTTATGAGTATTTCAAGAGTGTTGTTCTAGAGGGGGAATTATTTATTATTATTTATGTCATGCTTTTGTGGTTACACTGTTTGACTGGGATTCTTTAATTAGTTATAAATGTTAGAAATATCACCTAAAATATAAATATATATATAGATTTGTTACAAAAATATTCTAACATTTTTCTTCTTTTCTTTGATACTTTTTTACATTTCATACTAATTCTTTTTTGTCACAGTGTACGGGTACTTTGAGATTCACATTCCTTACTTGTACTTGTTTTTCCATCTACCTTTATCTGCAGCTACAGTGTTACAACTTCCAAGTCCATTCAACAAATAATTTTCCAACCACCTGTTCCACCAACATTGGGTGTTTTGTATATTTTTTTTACTCTTTCCGAAGGTTTTCTTTTTTGTTTTAATTGATAAACATAGTTGAAATGGTTTACTACAAAATATCCAATCAACTAACACAGAAAAATAACTAAAATATTTGAGTGCAGATCTTGTTATTGCTGGAACTGGAAAGCACAGAGTTGCTATTGCTTGATTTAACATTAAAGATATTGCCCTGTTCAGGAGGGAATTTACAAAAATAACCTCATACTGTTTTCTCTCTAATCTAACATTTTTGCTATTACCAGCTTTACTTGAAATGAAATAAGGGATGCCTTTTCAAGCTAAAGATGATCACAGATATACACAGGGCTCCTGAGGCCCGGGCCCTGATTACAGATGATGCTTCTATCCGCTTAATTCTAAACTCGTGATGGGAAGTGTCAAAATGGCTCATCCCACACTGCAGAATGACTGACAGGGGTTTCATCCTCGCTCTCTCTCGTGACATGATTTAAATAACAGCGAACAGCTTGATGAACTTTCAGGGATTCATTGGCAATCAACGGAAATGGCATCGCTCAGTTTTAGAATGTGGAGATCTTTCCAGAAAGGCATATGAAGTGTGAACAGGTGGATGTTTGCAAGGCACCAGGGGCTGTTTAACTGAAAAGTAAAACACCAGCCAGGATACACAGAGATTATGTTTTATATAAAGATTTTATCTATGTTGAGAGACAAACATCCCACTCTACTAGACAGAAAGCCACATACTCTCTTTTTTATAACAATCTGGCAACCAGAACACTAAATCCATTTCTGGGGTGGTGAAAGGCACTTGGAGGGCCTCACTTGCTGCTTTGAATCTTTTCAATTGGATTTAAAAGCAAATCATAAATGCCCAAGGCCTAAACTGGTCTCTCTGCATGAAAGGCTTTTCCTCTGAACTATGTTTGATTTCCTTCAGAGTGCACAAAGAGCTTCTGGGCTTGTATTTACAGGAGCATCATGGTCTCACCGAGATCATAAACTGTGAAGCATCACTATAATATTCCAGAGAGAATGCCTGAACGTATTTTGGATATCTGCAGACTTATAGAGTGAAACTGTCTGCTTCTGGAAGTGAAAATAGCATTAATTTTCACCTACGGGGAACGTACAAAACTTTAAAGGTAGACCTGCCGGTGTTAATCGATGATACTTCCTTGCATAAAGCAGTTTGTCGGGATTATTTCACCTTTTTTTTTATAACAATTTTTAATTTTTAATAATTAAAAAAGTTGTTGATGATTTAACTGCCTTGTATAAGATACAGAATCACAAAATGCATTCATCTGTATTGTATTGAATAACACTATACTCATATTTATTTCATATAGCAGAGTCTAAACAAAAATATCAACAATATATTGGTATTCAATTAAAAAATACTTTGCTAATCACATGTTTTTAAGGGACACACTAGATGACTAGTTATCACAAGTTGATGTGAAGGCCAGTGGTGAAAACAGTAGATTTTAAACATTAAACTTTAATTACACAAATTTAACATTAACACTAACTTTCAGGTACATGACAGAATTAGATAAAAAGGCTAAAACACATTCCAAATATATTTATATATATATCAATATAACAAAATCTGCTGCAGAAGAATATTTTGTCCTAAAGTTTAACATTGCTGCTAATGAATGAAATGACATGATTTTTCTCCAAAATAGACATGAAACTGAAATCAAATAACAACATGAATTTGGGGTTTCAAAATATAAAAACAATTCTATCTTCACAATTTCACTCGTTCCGAGTTTGATGGATTTCTCTGAAAAGGTTATACACAGCAGGTAAAACCGGGTCACTTTCATCTGAGGCAACATCAGTAACCTGTTCAGCATTTGTTCTCTCAACCAAAAAGTGTTAAGTGTTTTTCCATAAATGTCTTTAACATGCTAAAGTTATAATTGTCTCTGATGATGTTAAACATGATCTTTTTACTTTGTCTTAAACAGCTCTGTTAAAAAAAAGAACGTTTGGAGTCTGGCCCTTTAATTGATCCTGAGCATTTTATGATCCTGCCCCTTCCTTCCCTTTCTGAGAGTCTCTTCTCCTATCCTCAGAAAGTTGTTGGGAGTAAACGATAATTGTTAGGTTTATTTTTACACCAAGTAAATGGACACGCAAACACACACATGCACGCACGCACCAACACACGCACACACACACACACACACACACACAGACCATTACTTAGCAGAAAAATGCATAATAATGCATTAAGATGTCACCAACTTTTTTGTCTGAAAATGGATTGTTTTAGAGGATCGTAAAAAGGTTTGTGGTGATCAACAATTAAACACTTGGATGGATTTTGATCTCAGTAGACTGGCTGTCACATAAATAACATTTCAATGTCTACATTTTATTTATTTAATAACATGCTCTCTGACCTTACATAATTTCCTCCAGAATAGTCCAGAATAATTAGCTAAAAGGAATACATAAAAGAACAAAATGTAATAGTTTTTTTAAATGGAGGCTTTATTTAGATCTGTTCTGAGAAACTGATCATGAAGAATCTACATTGTGTGTGAATTGCAGCTGCGTGCAAAATTACACACACCTCAATAACAAAACTGAGAAGCCAGCAAATAGAAAATACATAGCAAACAAAAAGTTAACTCAAACACATTTCCAGTGCCACAGTTGGGTGCAATCTGGCAAAGAATACAATGTTTAATGCAAGCATTTGTATTGCAGGTGCACAATTAACAAAGAAAAGAAAAAAACTGAACGTCAATTACAGTGTTTCTACTCTGTGAGCAGAGCCGATTGTGGTTCCCCATATCATTAAGGGAGTTTGATTCAAGCCTTTTGAGACCCTTTTTGGAACAACTAAGCTGTCGTGCCATCAGAACTTGCAAACAGTTTTCAGATGATTTCTTTCTGCTGTGCACCATGCTAACACAAGCCATTACACCAAGCTAACTAATTATATTTTAAGCAAGCACAACGTACGGCTGGCAAAATGTATAGAAATGTGAGCTGCATACTCCCACAACCACTGCTAACATCCCAAAGCTAATCATTGCTGTAGGCATCATGCCACTCATAAAGCGAAAACAAAGCAATCTCTTCTAATCTCTAACTAATTATGGATTTGAAACAGAATTCGACTTCAAATCAGAGGTTTTTTTTTGTTATTGGTAGCTGTCCGAGAAGGCCATAGCTGACTAATGAGTGAGGATATATTTGGAGATTCAGAGAGCGAGAGACAGATGGTGAGAGTGCTGAGTGTTGGGATTCCTGGCATTCTTTGCTTATTCCTGGAAAGATTGGCTTCAGGTTCAAACTTGGTTTTATAGAAAGTAACAGAACAAGCATTGTGGAGGGAACCGCTGCTGATCCATCACTCTCTATTCGTTTGGTTCGATTAAAAACCAAATTTTCCTACCACTTCTACAGACTCTTCAGAGCATCTTGCTCCACTGCAACTTTCCCCCTTTCAAACTGTTTGAATACAGGCTGACCTTGAACACAAACATCTCAAAAATAAATAACTGAAAATGTTTTTGATTTTAAATGCAAATTTTGTTTAATGCCAAGCGACTGAATAAATGGTGCCAAAATTTTCAATACATGAATAAAATTAGGCCTGTTGCTAATGTAGTTAAACAAAAAACATGACTTTGAATGGGCTCAAGCATGAAACAGTCTTGGCTAGCACATATTCCAATAGATAAAGCAGCCTCATTAAGAAAAAAATAATGTGTAACTGGGTATTGCTTATATTAGAGGTGGGAAACTAATGCATTAAAAACGCAGTCATATTTTAACCGAATCATTATTTCCTACTTACTCCTAACCTGTTGTTACACAAATCTCTGACTGCTTCACATCTCAAAAAAGGTAGAAACATGGTCAAATGGAGATCTTTTACATACAGACATTCTCTGAATGGTCATAGCAATCCACTTACAGTAGTTGTTCAGGCTGGAATTAAAATCCTTTTTCTTCTTCTGCACCTCAAAATAGTGTATGTGGCATGCATCATCAATAAACTTGCATTAAGGGAATTTTACATTTATCCATCTGTTTCACCTTGTACTAAAACAAGCCTCTGTAAGCATTGTCAATGCATATTGCTATGGCACGTGTAAACACAAGAATCATATTTGAGTCACAATTGAAGGGATGTGTAAACAAAATGTGAAAAGATAGGCATTAAATTATATTCTAAACCAGGGTTTAATGACAAAAGAAAACAACTTTTTAAAATACTTAACTTTTCACTTTATGATTTCTTACAGGAGAACGACGTGCATGTACGTATTGTCCTTGACTTCAATAAGATACAATTGTCATATACTCTTGTAACCTAACATCTAGGTTTTTTACTTAGAGATAAAAATGTCACAATATGAATTAATTTAACTTATTTAGCTGATTTTTGTACACACATAGGGATGTTTTCAGTAAAAATTTATAATATATTCTAATATCTTTATGTGGAAGTGAATATGAGTAATTATATTTACTACTCGCCAGACCATATAATTAAATAATAACAAATATACAAATTTTGTCGGCACTACATAACTTATACATCAATTTAGTATATAGAGAATAGTGTACTAAAAGTAGTGCATCAATGTCCATCTTCAAGATGCTCTACTTTCAGCAGTGAGGAGAGATAAACTAAAGGTCCGCGTTTAAGCTGACATTTTCCAACAATTTTGTGAGGCAAATTTTCAATGGAAAGTAATAGAGAAAAAGTGAGAGAGAAGCAGCCTGTGCTGGCGGAAGGTGCCACCGTTAGCCACATGGAATGCTAATGCTCCAGCCGGTGGGAGAGGGACTATTTTGAGAGTAGCCTGGTGTTTGTCAGCATGCGCTCTTTTTACACATACACACACTGTATCTGACACAGGCTCTGCTCTCATCAAGTACTGCTCATTATTAATGCTGTTTACTGTACTTCAGTATTTTAGATATAGGGATTGTAATCACAGATTCATCCCATAACATCGGTCACAAGGTTCCAAGTAAATTCTATCAGCATTTTTGATAATTGTGATGAGCACATTGAAATGATTTCATCATTGGGATGTAAGTCATGCACACGTTCATTCCTAATAGTGTTCTCATAGAAAAAGAAGAGCTGAAAAGATTTTTCTGTCTGATGACTTGAATAGCTGTCTTCCCATAATCATTTTAAATCATTTTAAGAACAAACAAAACTCCAATCATGTGTTGCAGTATAATGACTGTATTTGCATGGATTGATTGATCTTTATTAACACTATTGCGATCTAATGACTCTTTTATGAATAACTGACTCATGGATGAGTATTTTTCTTTGTTTGTTGCATTGCATAGTTCTTTTGGAACACATTTGTTTCCGATAGTCACATCCTCTACCTGTGACATTTAAACGTGATCTGTATCCTCTGCACATGTAGCTAAAAAAAATCAGCAGTTAAGCTCAATTCATCAGATCAAATCTCCTGAAAGATATAAATTCAAGGAATTTCTGACTGTTTGTTGTTTTTCTAAACTGAAAGGCCCAGTCGCAGTACGGTTTGGGTGAGGGAGAGAACCAGGGTTGTGGAATTTTAATTTCCTGCATGAGCACAGCCGCACAAATGCTCCATATTTCTACTGTAGCTGATGTTATCGTCTCAACTTAAAAGATCCTGAAACTTCAGAATCCACCGGAATCTGTGCGCTTATGTGTACTACTCCTCGGGGACATTTAGCAGAAAAACAAAACGTTTGGTGCTTATCTATTCAAGATGTGCAGGTATGCTGTGTGTATGTAAGGGAGTGAGGGTGCGTGCAGGATATGCTGGGAGTATTACACACACTCTCTGGTTACAGGTTATTGTTTGCTGGAGGGCAGATTTGAAGTGAACACTGTCATGATACCTAGTGTTTCCATGAAGAAATTGTATTAACTTATTTTTTTTAATATTGCATTGCACAATGAATACATACTTCAACATTACTTACATTACTTTCAAATAGAATGACAACTATTCACATTTTCTCTCTGAAATACTGCATGTGCCCAGATTTTTTTAAGTTTATATTTGGACTAAAACTGATACAAAATAATAACAATTTCTCTTTTTGAAGTACACAAAGAAGGGAGCATGACAGTGACCACCCTGAATATAGTATGTGCTAAACTTAAACAAAATATGTAAAACATAAGCAAGACAACGTGGATTTTCTCCTCACTATTACGCATACTTTTTTTTTTAATTACACGATTAAATAGCTTTTTTTTCATGTCCCATCAAGTACGCTGCATCCATTCTGCCACACGTTTAGCCCATACAGAGAATCCAAATAATTGGCATCAAAATTCTAAAATTCAATCTTAGTTTTTAACCCGAGTATTCACTAAATTTGTGCACTTTTTTAACACTTTTTTTGTGTAAATTTAAGACCTTAAATGTTTTCTGAAGTTTCTCATTGTTTCTTCAGTGTTAACAATACAGATAATTAACCTGACAATTAATTAAATTTTCTCTGTGCATCTCACCTGAAAAGTAATTTATCCCACAAATGTATTTTTTTTCCATGTTAAAAATAGGGGCCCCTGTGCGTTGTCAGTCAAAATGACTAAATTTATCACTGTATCTTATATAATATTTCAAGGTGAACAGTGGAGTGTTTAAAAAAAGTAAGCTATAAGGGGCATAACTTGCAATAAAATGCATTTGGAGGAACCGATTAGGTAACCACAAAACTATTAAACAGTGTTGGGAATGACAGAACTTGGTAACGATGGTAAATGCACTTGTTTAGTAAAATTTTTATAATAAAACCTTGAACAACTAAGCTTTTCAACCCAACAATATGACAAGTCAATGGAAAGTGAAACGCAAGAAAAAAGAACTAAAAGTTGCTTTAAAGCCCAAAAATGAAAAATTCCTTCATCTTCTTGTCGGATTTGTCCCTTTTGGGGTTGCCACAGCAGAATGAACCGCAAACTCATCTAGCCTATGTTTTACGCAGAGAATGCTCTTCCAGCCACAACCCACCGGGAAACATCCACACACACTCATACTTTATGGACAATTGTTTTTACCCAATTGACTTATACCGCATGTTTTTGGACTTATGGGGGAAACTGGAGCACCCAGAGTAAACCCACGTGATCACAGGAGAACATGCAACTGATCCAGCTGAGGCTCGAACTAGTGACCTTCTTGCTGTGATACGACTGTGCTAACCACTGAGCCACCATGACACCCATTCCTTTAAAGCCAATACAGCCATTTTTCTTAACTTTTATAGCAATAAAGTATCAGCCAATCGTCTGAGCTAGACGAATCACCATAAGCATGCTTTGAAACACACCGAATCCACAATCAATTGCTCTTCACAGATCAAGCTCTAAGTCGAGCCGTATTTGAAAAAGAAAATGCTCTTCCTGCTGTGTTTCAGTCCTTTAGAAATTCTCTCTTTTTCTCAGCTTCACAATTGCTCCAGCACTAAACAACCCTGCCAAGGTTCCCTTCCACACTCAAGCAGAGTGATGAAATCAAAGGTAAGTATTACAAGCTATCCACCAAGCAAGGGTAAAAGTAGTTTTGTTTGTTATTCGACAAAACATTAAGTAAAAAAACTATATTTTTTTCTTTCAGAATCCCCTTTCACATTCTAGCTGAACTTCTTCCAGCAGAATCCACAGAAAGGCTGAGACAGGTACAAGCAGAGAGTGGAAGCGTCGCCCACAAGAGCTTGTAATCCCTGGCTGCAGCGAAACAAGACAAACACGACAACTGCAGATGGCAACCGGCTGCCAGCTCCCCGGCAACAGCAAGAGGATTGATTGGTCAGAGGCGGAGAAGTGCCATCTCTGGTTGACTGTGTGATCTGTGAGTATATGCAACAAGGCCTTAGGTTAAGATAGATGGCAGGAATGACTTGAATGAGGGAGAAGAACCTCAGGGTTTTCTTTAAAATAGAGAAGATTGATTACAGGATCGATGCTGGGAAAGAGCTAGATTTGAGAGCGGAGGCTGGGAGTAAGAGAATAGCTAAACTACTGTTATTTCTAATGTAGATGTTTATGACTATAGATTTTAGGTTTGATATTTTATAATACAGTGCACGCAGAATCTCAAAGGAGATTTAAGACTCTACTGGCCTCCCAAGGTCCATCATTGAAACATTTATCAAACCCAGGGTATTGCTAGACATCCACCTCTACTGGGGCATGACCAGACTTTTTAGAGAATTGCTGATGTTTAAAAACACATTGTTGCTCTTTTTTTATAAATATTTTTATAAACTTCACATTTTCTCTTTAACATGCTATTTATTTTGCTGCTTTATGTTTGAGGGTATGGGTGTCACGGTGGTGCAGTGGGTAGCATGGTCGTCTCACAGCAAGAAGGTCACTGGTTCAAGCCTCGGCTGGGTCGGTTGGCATTTCTGTGTGGAGTTTGCATGTTGTCCCTGTTATCGCGTTGGTTTATCCCGAGTGCTACAGTTTCGACCACAAAGTCCAAAAACATGCGTTATAAGTCAATTGGGTGAACAAAAAAATTGTCCATATTGTTTGAATGTGAATGTTTCCCAGCAATGGGATGCGACTGGAAGGACATCCGCCGCGTAAAACATATGCTGGAATAGTTGGTGGTTCATTCCCCTGTGGCGACCCCGAAAGGGAAAAGCCGACAAGATGATGGATGGATGGATGTTTGAGGTTTGTGTTTCAAACCAGAGATTGACATGTATTTATATAGCAATCCAACTCATCATAATAATAATATTTTTATTCTCCAGTCCATCAGGACATATATTTTTCAGTCACTTAAGTGGATGTTAACAAAGAATAGCATAGAGTTGTGCTGTAAGGATCCTCAAAGTGCTTGCATTTGTACATTTCTAAATCAATGACGAATAATAAGGAGGACAACACTAGAAAAAATATTTCTATTTTCAAACATTTAACTTGGCCATCACATGGACATGTGACAGCAAAGATTCAGGCCACCAGCTACGTGCGAGAGAAGCTTCATGTCTTTAATAATCTGAAACGTGCTACTATCGTGTGCTAACAATTCTTCATAATAACATATATATGGGAACAGTTGTGACATAAGGTTTGCTATGAAGGGTAAAAGAGACTCTGAGTTGGCTTAGTCAGCCATCGCCATCCTGGAGTCATTACCAGGTAATCGGTTCTGGTGCATTACCAGCACCAGAACTTATATTTGTTTTTTTGTTTGTAAATGTGGGTTTTTTTCCATGAGTATCAAGGTAATACAGATAAAATCACTTCATAATACCCATCAACAGGGAAAGGAGGTTATTGCTCAGGGAAATGCCAATTAATCAAATCTGAAATTCTGTTGTTTGTGACTATCTGGCATCATTGAGCACTAGTAATTCACTGTTAATGGCATACAGGATGAAAAAAGTAATCTAAGCCAGACATTTCTCTTACAATTAACTCTTTATGTTTATCTGTCATATAATTGTTGCTAAGTGTTAAGTTATAAGAAATAAAGATTTATCAAACTGTACTTCTATAAGTTGGTCATTTTGTGTTTCAAAATACTTTGATCTTGAAGCTAACTAAATATTAAACTGATTAGAAAAGTCAAATCTTTGGGGGATAAGAGTCTGGTGCTTATGCTTGCTCACAACTTTAGAAAAGGACCACACATGCTCACTCCGGTCCACAATTTAGAGTCCACAGTTTCTGGACTGTGGGAGGACCTTACAGAGACACAGCAGTGCCAATCACTAACCCAGCACGCTGCCCTGAGGTGCATTTACCAAACTCGCTCTAGAACCACAATAGAACAATCCACAGTTCTGACACAGACTCAAAACATTTCTTTGTCTGACTTTCATTATTTGAACTAAACATTATTATGGAGCAAATTGGAAATGTTTAATTTTGTGGTTAATATTAGCATCTCATCATTTTTCACTTTAGTAGTAGTAGAGAAAGAGAGAGAGAGAGAGAGAGAGAGAGCGAGAGCTGAGTTACATTCCATGATAAAACAGGGTTCATAATTGGAGTCAGATTTACATACCGTCATGGTTGGGGTTCCCCAGAGTCCAGGGCTCATCTGAATCGAAGTGTGTGTCTCCACCAATCCCTGGCCCAGGGAAGTAAGCATGTGCAAGGAAACCCCCCTCTCCATCAAAGGGAGAGCTGTCGCCATGGAAACCTGAGGCAAAAATGATAGTAATATCCACATCTTTCTTGTTCCGCTCGAGTTCGCTGTAGGGCACGGCCTCAAAGCGCAGAGGCGTGACGCTCTGCCACACATCGAACGCCCGCCGAATGGCATTATGGGTCGCGTCTGCTCCAACCTTCGGCGTGACATTTTTTATCCTAGAAAGAGTGGGTGACAGAAAATAAGAAGAATGTAATGGTAAAAAATAGAGTAGAGAGACCATTCTGAGACTTGAGAGAACATTCAAGAACATTTTCAATAATCAATTATAAGGTCTTGTTAGTAAGACTAAATTTACGTAATTCAATATATTTAGGTAATTCAATATCTTAATTGAGCTTGATAATTTTACACAAAATGTGTTGTCTCCTTAAATGACATCAGAGTTCATGGCTGCTCAGTGTAGTCAGAGGTTAATGCAAAAAAGATCCGGGTTTGTATCCATATTCTGGCGCAATATTGTAGAGATTTTAATTAAGATACCAAGCAATGTTCCCTTTAAGCTGTGAGCAATTGCGCACCAGTCCCATGACACTTGGTCCTTCCAAGTCTGGATCGGAATTTTTGTCATGGGCTCGAACTTGTAGTATTTGAACTCTGACTGGGATTTGATATCATTATAGCTTGACAAGGCAAGTTCCTGCTTCAAATAAGACATCAATGAGTGGTTTTGTTCAGGAAAGGGTTAATCTTAAACTCCTGATTGTGTGCGCTCAAAACGCGAATTTCTACTGACCTACAGTCAATGCCCTGACGCGCTCATAGACACGACGGGCAGCAAACTACCGCATAGTAAAATTACGTTTTATTCAGAGATGTGTGAAATTGGTCCAATGACAACCTATGTGAGACTACAGGCACTTTAAAAACAGACAAGTTCACATAACACATGTGTTCTCTCATGATAGTTTATTTCAAACCTGTCAAGTAACCAGTTTTGGCTTGTATTTTACCCCTCTGTCCATCAATGTCTTTTATTAGTATTTTGCCATGAATGTCCCGTATTATATAATTACAGGAGTCTCGGGCTGACATGATCACATTCAAGATTTCTCTCCCTCAAATGCTGGATTACGACAATTCCCAGCAAGAAACAGCACTAAATTTGATCTCAAAATCATCCCCAAAGATCCTGAAACACCTCAACATCGGGAGAATTCTTAAAAGTTCATATTTTGCCGTGTAATTTGGAAAAAAAATGCCGTTTGCCATCAAACACAAGCTTTTCCTGCTCATACATCCACAAACCTCCGAGAGATCTGCTGAAATAATCCAGATCAACCAAAAAACTTAATAAGCTTAATAAGCACAGGATTGTTTATCTAAGTTATAACGCTTCACATTGTTTCTTTGTTGTTCTATAGATGCGTTTGCTTTAAAGACAACTCATTTTATCTGTAGTTTACTCATTAAACTACAAAACTGTCACAAAATCAGTAGAGCTATCTTTCCCTCTGGTGCTCTCTGAAAGATTTTCACAAGAAAAGAGTAAAATTGCATCTAAATAGGTTAACATAAAAGACTAAATATAGTTTAATTAAACTGGAAATAAAATGCAACACCTTATGGGTTATAAATATTAATAGTTAATTATATCATAATATTTCATGTTTGAAAAATGTAAGTGCATTATTTTTTTTGCTGACCGTGTATGGTTAACCTTTGTTGTTGGTATTTTAAGTGAAATGATCTTGAAATGATTATTATTTATTATATTGATGTTGATGTGTAGGTAATATAAATTCGGTAGTGGGAACCAGAAGATGTCCCTTTTTTTTTATCCAAAACTTGACAACTTGACAGGTATAGTTCACTTCAGTCGCCTGTATCTCTACTGTAATTATATGTATTTGTAAAATGAACCATGTAAATTGGAAAAGTGAATGTTGTCGAGATGTTGCTCACAAGGGGTCGCTCAGAGTTTGTGCTTTTTCTCACGTGCTTGAAAAATTTGAGGGAACATTGCTAGCAAGTATCTTTCCTTAAATCAACAGTCAAATTTTATTATTGGACTGTTTAGTACGCATTACTGTTTACTACAAATTAGTTCTTCTTAGCTCATTGAGTTAAAGTATCCAAAACAATTACTCAAGTAAGTCTGCTTGTGAAAATATTTACTCCAGAGTAAAAGTAACTACCAAATAATTTACTTGAGTAAAAGTATAATGTATTTCATGAAAATTTACCAAAGTAGTTAATAGTTACTTTTGTCCTGAAAGTTACAAAGCAAAAATTCTAATCGTCAAACCATTAGAAAGCATCTAGGTATCTCTTCTCAAAATTAACTTTGTTCCGCTTTTATGGAATTATGTTTAAGTAAACAACACATAACCTGACACTTACAAAAAAAACACAGACTTTTCTTTATCTGTTCAGGTTATATAATTGCTGTTAATTGTTACGTTATTTAAAATAAAGATTTATAAAACTGTAGTTTTATAAAAAGTATAACAAGTTTTGTATTTTACATTTTTGTATTGTATTTAGTTAAATAATTTTTTGAGTTTACGTCTAGCAGCACAGACAAAACAAAGTTCATGAGCAAGCGATCGTATGAAAATGGATTGATCTAGTTTTATCTTCTGTTGTTAAAAAGGGCTCTATCAAAAATAATATTTATTTCCATGATATTAGTAACGGTGGAATATAAGTACAGATATTTAACACAAAAAATTACTCAAAAAGTATTAGCTACCCTAAAAATATACTCAAATAAACCCGTTACTACCCATCTCTGTCTAAACCCTGCCCTTTTCAGTGTTTGCGGCTGTGAAGTAATGTACATTACTAGTATTTATTTTGTTTTCCGCTATAAAAACTATCCTACAGTAGAAGGAGTTTCAAAGGTGCAAAGGTTTTGTCAACTGTTGTGAATAGGTAAGAAGGATTTTACACTTTTAAATTAAATTATTCCCCAGATCTCATCTAGAAAGTTTTGCATCCAAATTTCCAAACAAATATAAACTCAACACACACGTCACTTTGTTCTTTCACATCCTTTCCAGGTGATATAAAGAGTGAGTCAGATGTGTGAATGACAGGTTGTGCCCCAGAGCACATAAGAACACGGAAGGCTTTGAGCCCGATTGACTCAGCGCAGACGAACACACACTCATGCCTTTGATACACACATACAGTGATGCTATTTGTAGTTGTTATTGTATGAGAATCAGGATAAGGCTCTGGGTGTGTGGGGGCGTGTGAGAGAGCTGACATGGTATGATCCAGGGTTGGAGGAAGGTGAAGGGTGGTACAGTCTGGATCAAGACCGAGAGCAGTGAGCGCTGAAGGGAACATCTGCCTTCCCATCTGCTCTGCCTGGCTACACGCACTCATACATTTCTGTCTAAAGCCACCAAGCTGCATTCCATTACATAATAGTAATCTCTCTCTCTCCAAGTCTCTCCTAATGTCTCTCACTCTTCACTTCAGTTCTAAGAACACAGGCCTGTGAGATTTTGTTTCCATTCAGTTTCTTTATTGCTTGTTTAGTTTTTTAACCAATAAAATCCAACAGCCTGGTTTAAGTTGAGCTTGCAAATGTGAAGCTGGAGTTTTATGTTAAAGCATGAATTATTCAGTGCTAGCGTTAGTTGCTGGATCTGATAAACTGTTCAAATCATCTCGGCTAACAGGTCAATTTGGGTCATTTTCTGAGAGAACTCTCTCAGAGGTATAAACAAATACTCTGATGAATACTTTTAGATAATGTTCTAGACATGTTTGAAGAAATGTTCAAGTAGAAAATATTATTTGAGTTGAATTTGGATTATTAGAAAATATATTGGGATGACACAGAGAACATTTAAGTAGATATAAACACAACTACGATCATGGCATGTCATCAAACTGGAGGTCGGCCATATTGGAGATACTCCACAGAGAAAATTCCATTTGATCAGAACAGGACCCACCACTTTTCAGCGAGAAAATGGTGAATTACTTTTGTGCTTTTGGCTGTGTTAACTGGTTGGACTGTGACAAACATTTGAAATATTACAGACTGCCGAAAGTTATATTCAATCAAGGGGAATGCCAAAAACTGAGCAAAAAGGAGGTGCTTATGGTAAGCCAGGATTGGCACTACAAGAATATTGAAAACATTTGTTTCTCAATTTTTGTAATGTTTTTTGTTCCTTTTCTGGGAGCTAAAAATGAGTAGAGGAAATTAACTATGTGAATGGACTTCCTTTCCCGCTCACTAACCAATCAGATTAATTTCAAATGCTGCCCATCTCCATTGGGAGCAAACACTGTTCGAGAGTAAAACAAAAAGTGTAATAGCGGCACGTCCAGTAAACATTATAGATTACCAACCTCGAGTGCGTTGTCCATAGAAATCTTTCTTTGGATTGGTAGATTGTTTGTATTTCAACCACCTTAAACTTTTAATTCCCAAGTTTATGTGCAAGCGGCACTTCGCAGCTAACTGTTTCGTAAACAAGCCACCTTGGTTAATGGAAGTTTTGTAAAACAGACACTGTATGGAAGCAGTGCGTGTCAATATGATTATTATCAGAGTATTTCCAAGCAATGTGTTTGTAAAATATGCCATAAATACTCTGATCGTTACTTTGGAGGCTTCTAGCAGAAACGTCTTTCATATTATTTTATGACTACTTCAACATGTAGACTTATGAATAATTTCATACAATGATAGGTCTATGGGCAATAATAGCTTAGGACATTGAAAAGAAAGAACGTCTTTGCTATTTGGTCAGTGGAATCTAATTCTTGGTCAGATCCTGGATTTTACATGTAAGGTTTTTTTTATATATACAGTATTTACTTTATCATGACCATACAGCTTTTAAAGAAACCCTCTGCACAGACAAGAGGGCTCAGAAGGGGTGTGGCGGAAGGATAGCTGTGAATGACGAGGTTTACGTTGAACGTTGTTTATGATTAACATCGCATTTCCAAAGTTGGTTCTCTGCTAGTCTAGAGGCATCTATCATTCATCTCAAATGCATTGAAAAAAGCATACTAGGGGGCCTTTCAGTACAGTTTTTTGCATGATGATAGATTGGCCCAAATGTAGATCAATTTTAGGACAAACGTTTTCAACTAGCAAAGACAACTTTTTAGGGCTTTTCCTTCCATGATCAGAATACAGCAAGAGATTATTTTGGGCCAAATGCAATGTAGTTATATTTGAATATAGGTCATACACGCATATCCCAGGGATTAGTAAATAAATGGTACATTCACAATAAAGAGCCTCTTACTTACAAAATACTTCTCAAAGCAATGTTGTATTCTCATGAACAATGTAAACTAGTTTTAAACAAAAAATGTTTTAAACAGCATGACAGGGTTGAACATTAATGCAATATTTTTCTATATTTCAATAATTGATCATTTAAAATTTATTTCTATAACACTAAGGAAGGAAGTCATTATACAGAAATGTGGGAAAAAAAATATAATCTAGATACACATTTAAAATGTTTTGCTTACTTGTGTACAATGTTTTCTTCTCTTTAACAATAAATACTGAATTAAAAATGAAACATATTCTTCACATTTTTTCCTAAGACATTTCTAAAATAGGAAGAAAAAAAATTACCCAAATATAGAATGTGTGATGTTGCTACTCACGTGTATGTAATATGTCTGTGTTGCCATTTCTGGCCTGTGAGTGCGTAACGTCTTTTTCGAACACTAAATTTGGAGGCAACACTGAATTGATCTGGCACCCCACACCGTGGCTTCTTCATCCAGCTGAGAGACAGACAGAATATGATTTATTAGTATACCATTATGAATCACTCGTGGCATTCAGCACAGCATGTCAGAGTTTCTAGAAGACGACCTGTTCTAGATCAGTGTTTTCACTCAAAAACAAGTGTGAAAACATTGTCACCCTTTATTTAGTCAAAAATATTATTCAGACATCTTCTCACATTGATTACAGTGCCAACATTTACACCACTGTAATCAAAAAGCCACATTTTAATTAGACAGAAAAGGAGACACAAATGACAGGAGATAAAGTATCCTCACCTTAAGGTGACATCACTATGTCCAAGCAAAGAGGAAACAAAAAGAGAGCACACATTATGAAACCATAATCCTAGCATGACTCCAAAATATTTTACATTAAATAAATAAAATAATATTTTGGAACCACAAATATATCTTTTCATTATCAAGTCCCGCCGACAGATTTAAGCCAAATAATAAATCAATATGTTATTAAAAGAATGGTAACAAGAACAGGAACATCAATCACAAAACAAACTGCATGACATTTACCTAGTGATAGAACAAAACCAGACATTATTAGGATTTAGAAGAGACCAAGTCCTGCAAACAAGATACAGGATAGGACATACTATGACTAATACATGCTTTTCTTCTCAAAAGAGAGACAGAGCCTATGTGTGGATGTTGTTAAAGCAGAATATCTGTTAAACACATCCTGATTAAGTGCCCTATTTATGCATCCAAGAGGAAGAGATACTTAACAGGATGAGATCATAAAGAAATACACAATAACCCAGAAAAACATATAAACTTGAACTGGACTAACTGAATTTTTCAAGCTAACTTTTTATAACACAAATTTTTGTAGTTGTTTTGTAGCTGTGGCCATGTAAATTCCCATGTTGTTGTCTAGGTTTTCTAGAAAAGAAAGAAAGAAAAAAAATAAATTCGCTAAAACAGTTTTCAATTCTGGCCAAAATTTACCAATACAATGTGGCCCATTCAAATTTACAATTGAATGATTTAATAACTAAATAAAGTACACTCAGAGACAAACAATCATCCACCTAAAACCTAATGAAATAATGTAATCATCTCCAAACTGTGCACACAACAACATTGAACATACATGTTGCTCATTAAATCCAAAAATACATAACTCAACCTTTTAAAAAATAGAGAAATTGTGAGAAATAAAATGGAGCCAACTAGCTTTCTAACTAGCTTGGATGTTTGATTTGTAGATGCTGCCAACCTTTTGAAAGCTTCAATGCTTTATTAGATAGCATTAGCCCACACTCAACACACTGAGCTCTGGGCTCTGTCTCGGTTCACATAGCCAAATGTTTTCAAGGTTTGTATCCAGCCTTTGTGTAGAGGTTGGCACTACAGTACTTTCATCTTTATCGTTGTATTTTAAAATCATCTCCAACTTAAGTAAAACGTTTTAAAATGACTTCTGCTGTTGCTTATTGGACTGTGTTAACAAGTGGTCCCTTGGCCCATAGGTGCAGAACAGAATGGGCCTTGGCTTTATGGTTAGTTAATAATGACGAGGCTAAACAGTCAAGTGTGTTGCACTTTCCAATAGCTAAGTTGAACAGACAGAATATCCTTATAATATGGCAAAGGATTTGTTATTTGAAACCAATGATTAGAAATCACATAAAAACGACATTGGGTGTGTTTGACAAATTTACTACCAAATACAAAATGAATGTAAAAAAAAACCTAGATGTTCATATTATATTATCATGAATTAGGTTTTTTACACACATATCTGCGTATACGGTCCGAATTTTTATCAATGAATACATCTCAATAAAAAACGAATACCCCTGGGCCTTTTTGAACTTGGCATGCACATTTTGGCAGATTTAACACTGTGAAGATAAGTGTTAAATTAAGGGTTGCTTCTGCTTTTAACACAGTCAGTGATGTCAATGAACACATTAAACTTCTGACCCAGAATCAGTTACTGTGTTAGTGGGATGATGTGTAAGAGCTACTCACTCAATGGTTTTCTGATCCAGTTCACTGGTGATGTTAAGGCCGTAGAGACGCTGCATGGCAGCAATAGCAGACTGTAGAGTCTGTTCTGACCGCAGGACTGACATTCTGGGGTCTGAGGGAGGGAGGTAGCCATATTTCTGCAGCCAGTCCTAACACAGAAAGAAGCTTTGCGTTAAACAGTGAACCAGAAAGAGAAAATGCAAACTTCATGTTTTGAACCGATGATTTAAATGAAAGTTTGCAACGCACTTTGAGGTCAAATCCAATCCACGGTATTTCTATGACAAATTTTACAAACAGAAAAGTGCTGCACAAAATAGTATTTAAAAGAGATTTGAATACACACTTCACAGCTGTTTATTAATTTTATAATAAAAATTTACTGCAAGGTTGGTGTCTTTAGCTTTAAGATATTGTCCTACAGGCCTCATATCTGTATGCATATATATGCAAACATTATAACCTCAGTCTCAAAAAATATTCAGGATAGCCTTGTTTGTTTCTGGTGCTGCAAGGTATTCTGAACGTTGCATTCTGACTGGTCAATGAATATAATCCTATTTTTTTTAATAACCACTGGTAAAACATAATCATGCCATTTACAGATCTTAAAAATGCTGTAATTGTTTAAGTTTTAATTCATGTTGGTATAAAGTGTAATGTTTGGTGTTTGGTTTTGGAGAAACAGACCATAATGTGCTAAAAATAATTACATAAGTAAGTCAAACTTCACAAGCTCTCAGATTAGAGAGGAATAGCTTCCATTTCTCAAGAAACAAGTATTGCAAGTATTTATGAACACAGTATAAAATACAAATACAAACTGTATAGCTGAATACATTTTTTTTTAATAAAATACGGTCAACAAAAAAGCTTAAAATATTGGGGGAATAAAAATTGTTAAACATAATATTTTACGATACAATTGAGATGCAACATAAAGACACACATTCACTTTTTAAACCATTTAAGCATCTGCTTTAATTATGTTTAAATTCAAAGAAAATATAATCAAAATATTAAAAAGTATTTTATAGAAGAAAAAAAGGCCCTTAAAACATAACAGATAAGTTATGTACTTTAAAGTGTTGCCATAGCAAAACAAATTCTGATACATCCAAACGTTTCAGAATAACATATAAGGCAAGTTTGAGCATAATAAAAATAAGATTATAATTTAAAGTGACATTCTTCCAATTGGCCATACAGTAGAGCCAACACGCAGTAAAGTGTTCAACAGCTTAAACGGAATGATGGGGAATTAAATATTGGTAACTTTAACATTTTATAAATAACACATTGGAGATGCAACACTTTAAATAAAGATATAGATACACTTTATAACAAGTCTTCAGTGTAATGTGTGAATTTATAGAATGAAATTTTATATTAAAACACAAGTGGCTTATTATTATAATTGCTGTTCGAATGCTAAATTTTTTCTTCTAGAATGCTTTTTATTTAAAAAGTAATATTTTTACAGCAATTTAAATAAATCCCCATCAATAATACTAGATAAAACAATATAATCTTCTGTTAAAAAAATATTAACAAAAATATATAACAAAAAAAAACAAAAAAAAACAAAATATATATATATATATATATATATATATATATATATATATATATATATATATATATATATATATATATATATATATATATATATATATATATATATATATATATACACTTGGCTCCATTAGGTTTTTGGATGCATGTTACTTGCATTGACCTTCATGATAACTCAGGGAATTGAATTATTTTATTAACTTAAATTAACATTTACAGTTTTACAGGGCTACTCAAGTGAGTGCCACTCACAAGTCTCCAGTAATTATGCTTTCTCAAGGAGGAATTTACACATCTACCTAAACTGAGCCTCATTAGCATTCTGTTATATACAGTCAATGGTTTTACTGATGGATTTTAACAAAAAGTTAATAGTGAATAGTTATTTTTATGTGATAACCCCACAAACAACAATACATTATAACTGTAAATTATTACAAATACAAGCATTAACATACAGATAGTTGTGTAAGATCTATGATGATGCACATCAAGACGTCATTTTAGCAAAAGGAAAACTTTGCAACCAATAGCTGATGACTAAATTTCCATTTGATTTAGCAACACACCTGAAATAACCTCCCTTCTATCTCTGCTAACTTTCTTTGATCTCTGAACACCTAGCTAATAAATAATCAAAGTGAGAAGTTGAGTAAATCTAACATTCCTTGCAAGTCAACACAAAATCCAGAAAACTAGCTCATGCTGCAGTTTTGTTGAAGCATTGCAGCTGCCACTGATGCAGCCATTAGCAGATTAAAAAGAAGCTCGAGTTTGTTTTGAAGAGGTTTTCTCATTAATGCCAGAGAAGCAGTAGGAAGTACTTACACCGATCCTCTGCTGACCCATCTGCTGCCTGCAGCCAACAGCCAAATACATCACAATGCTACAAACACTCTTGATGGCTCTGTGACTATTCTTGTGCATGTGTGTCTGTGTGTACTCTTCTAGTTCTTCTAGATACATTATAAGAACAGCCTTGTCCTCGTATGCCATCTTCTGAAGTAGCTCTAAGTGCCTTGTATTAAAGAGAAATATATTGTATAAAGTATAAACACAAAGAAAGAGATGTGTTTCAAATTATAACCAAAAGAGGAAGAAGAAAATGATGTTTGTAGATTCAAGTCGATTGATTTGAATTGTATTAATTGGTTTTTGGTTATTAAAAGAAGATGTTATTGTTTGAATACTAGTTGTGGTATATCTCTAGTTAAAGTAAGAAGTCTTCCATTGGTTTGTTGCATGTAATGCAACTTTTATCTACTATCTCAAATGTATTATATGTAATTAATTATAGCCGGTGTTGACATCTGAAGTTCTCAAATCAATTGGCCAGTAGATCCTATTTTTATCATCATCATTGCGTTTGGTTATATTTTGTTCTTTTTTCTGACTAGTGTCTAAAAAAAACACAAACACATTGACAAGGGGTGCTATGTAGTCTTGTCATTTTTGCTTCTAAAATTTCAACTTATTCAATGACAAAATGTCTACTTTAGAGTATGAATTAACATCAAAAGTTCAAATTGCTATATGGAGCCATTCATAAATTCTTAATTGTTGCCTCTTGTGTTTGAAAACTATTCATTGTGTCCACCTTTGATGTTTTTGGTGTAATGAGTAGTTCCTCCGGTTTTATCTTGCTTTGTTTTCTTCTTGCCTGCTGTCATTTCAGGCACAGAATTTACCTTTTTTTGTTTTCTGAGTCATGAGGAATGGTGCTGTTGTGCATGCAGACAAAACCTTATTGTCCGACTTCAAAACAAAAAAGACCTGTTAACTTTACTTAAAATAAACTTAAGACTCTTGCAACCATGTTTTAGCCCGAGTATACTGAGGCAAAATGTTACATTTTTCACAATATGTATCTCAAAGTTGGCAAGTTTTGTCACTTAGCTAGCATGTGTTTAAATAATTTACATATTTAAAATCATTTTGGTAGCACATGTTTTTTTTAACATAACCCTGTTTGCACGTTTAGGTATTTCATTACTTAATATATAGCCATACTAAACAACTATCTCTTATCATATCATATTATATTATCTTTTTATTTCTCCTAACAGCTAGAATAGCTGTGTCTGAAGAATACATTTTATGGCTAGCATAAAAAAATAGGTTGATACACATTCAGAGCTGCCAACTAGGGCAACTAAACTGAGAATTTCCTCACACACATCTCTGCCAACTGGTGACCTTCACCTCGGGCTGATGCCACATCTGCCCAGGAAAGAGTGACGCTAGACTAATACATCCTGCTGCATCGACATCAGCTTCTTGCATGGTTGCACTAAACTTTCTAAGATAATCTATTATCTGCAGTTTCTCTGGAAAAACCTGTTTAACTAATCCTGGCATTTGTCCCTGGAATTCTGACATAATGATTTTTTTTAAATCTACATAATTTTTTGTAGATGAAATGAGATCCAAGGGAACCTATGGTGACTCAGGTTTACAAAAGCTTAAGTTATGAGATGTTCATAAGAAGCTGGTGAAGAAATGCTGTAGATCTTTTCATGTTTTTATCAGCTGCTTTATGCGGAGGTGGTGGTGTTCCTTTTAAAAACTTCACACAGGTTTTACTGATCAGTCTCTACACCAAAAACTTCACAATTTTGTTTGCTCAGGGTGCAGAGGGACACTTTTCGGATAAAAGTGGATGATTGAAGCTGTACTTCCAAATCCAAAATTTGTTTATTAGTTTGTTTGACAGAACTTGATCTGTGCAAAGAATTATTTATTTATTTATTTGAGTTAACTTTTGACGTTTGAGTGCTTTGTTTAATTGAAGAAAGCCTTTTTTTTTGCTCTCAGTACTGATTCAATTGAGATCCAGTTAGATTTGCCCTAAGATGAACTCAACCATCATCTATTCTGAAAATGAGATTGATGAAGTGCTTCTTGGATTTCAGGAGTCCATTTTTCAGTCTCTTTGTCAAACCATATGTAATTACAAAGGGTAAAAATAATGAATGTGAAGAGAAGAATCAGGCTCCCGGCTCTTTCAGTTAGCCCCACGTTTCTTTGATATATTAAGAACTCTTTCTTCAGCTGAGCTCTACCTGGCAGGTCAATGTTTTCCATGTCAATCAATGCACTACAGTAGAGACATATTTAACATGGAAAAGACACATTTTAAGTGTGAAATTATGAAAAATAAACTACATATGACATGACTGAGTTGTGTCTTTAATACAGTTGGTAAGAACTGATGTGTTCTGACAGTTCTTTTTAGGGGTGAAGAGCATTTTGGGGGTTTTTATTTGAAATATGGTTGAGTCAATCAATTATATAAAAAAATTACACACCTCAACACAGAAACATGTGATTTCACTCGGATAATAGTCTCCTGACTAAACTTAAATCTTTGGGCCTATATATTCATTTATTTATTGTTATAAAATGCTGCATGTTTAGCAGGTTGCTCTTGAATTTCGTAAAATTGTTGTTGTGTTTTGGCAAGTTGCAGATTTATAAATTGCAACAAAAAGCTAGCATGTATTCAACAAGATGCTAAGGTGCTGTATACATGTACTGATATAACACGTTGAATAACCGTTTATCATGTTTTGAGCATGACATTTGCATGCATTAGCAAAATTCCATAATTATTGTTTTACTGTTTCTGAACAATACAAGCAATAACTATCTTTAAGCAATTGTTCATATTTATTTATCTATACTTCTACTTATTTCAAGATATAGTTTTCATAAATTGTCATTCTCTCATTGAATAAATAATATTCATCGTCAATTTGGGTGTACTTTATGTTGTATCTATTTTAATGTGAGCTTTGTCACAGTTATTATTGAACTCAGAAAGATGATCAAGCAATCACCACTCTTGTTTTGATTCTAGGCAGAGCATCCTCGACTCTGTATTTTACATCACCAAACCAAGCTAGTGATCTTTCAGAAATGATGTGCTTCATGGATCACTTGCTAATAAGCCAAATGAGGCTTAATTAGCCTCATAGAATCATCAAAGCTGGATCCTAAAGGCCGTCCGATTGCTTCATTAGCAATGAGCCACCCCACAGCGAGGATGTGACCATGGCAACAGGTTCAGACGACGTATAGAGCACATACAAATACATTTAGGTAAAAACAAATAGTGATTATCCGTTCTACAAATAAAAGAAAAGCGTGGTTAGTTATTCCATCTTTTTGAAAGGTAGTATGCGCCGTTTAGCGTTGCATTTTTAGAATGGGAAAGATTTTTGGTCCAATATTTACTTCATCAAAAATTCCGTAAGCTCACACATCACACTCAGTCCACCTCCACTGAACTGAGTAATTTTAGCACGGAGTTAATTTATGCATTTCAGATGCAGTTTTTATTCTTTCTTCTTTTTTCCTATGACTATAAATTTTCACTTCGATTTCAATTTACTGCATCTAAAAAGATACACCTTTCAAATCTGAATTGACTATAAGAAAAGTTCAACTTAAATTTGTGTACAAAGAGTGTGAACTGAGTAAGGTTATCTGCTTTTTCAGAATCCCAGGGATGAATTACCAGTTGCTTCAATTCTGCAATACATCCTGGGATTGAAAAAGGTTATGGGATTCACAATCTCATTGAAAAGGTAAGTATCTACTGGAGTCCAAATGCTATATATTCTGACAAACAAGGTTGGCTCACATAGTGCTTTTCATAGGATGGAACTATATAGTATTTTTATTTGTATCTTTTTTTAGAAAGAGATAACTTTTTCTTGTATGAGTCAGTTACACTGTATAAAACTTACAGGCATTTACTGTTATTTTTACTTTAGGGTCATATACTTGAAAAATACCTTACACGTCACTTTTTTAAAATATTTCATGTCAATTTACAGTCAATATCTGTAATTTTGCATTATTGGAGTTTACTGATTTTTCACAGGGCTTTTCTTTTTTAATACAGTTTTAACTGTGAAATTGCATAACTGAATAAACATTTATAGAACACTAAATAGAAATCTACATGACCTAGATGTACAACTAATTTGCATTAGAATCTGGCCAAGAATTTTTTTTTTTACATTTTTCAGTTTTAAAAAAGAGTTTTACCCTTTGAAAAAGTGTTTAATCATTATGCAAAATAAAAATAAATAATTGAAAAAAATATATATATATATTTTAATAAATGGTAGTGCATTTACACTGTAGTGTAAAAAAAAAAACACAGATTCATGATTAAGCTTCTTTTTTTAAAGGATCATTTGGATACAAAGGTTTGAGTCGAGCTGTGACACCAGACACACAGGCTCTCTTGCGTCACTCATGCTTAAGTGGGTGTAAGAGTGTGTGGGTCAGGGCTATCGCTCTCTGGTCTCAGTTTTCACACGCAATAAATTATTCATCCAGACACATACCAAACCATGATATCGCACACGGGATCTCCATGGCTACTCCCACCGTCTCATGCCCTCCATCATCCATGGCTGACTGTTTTGGCCAAATGTCAGGGAATGTCACAGTTGGATAACAGATCTAGCATGCTTTTAACCCTGAAACCTAGTTCCAAACACAACATTTTTATTCATTCGCAGTTCATTCCATCCAAAGAATGCTTTTTATCTTCTACTTGCCCATGCGTTGCCCTGTACAGTACAAGGTCTAAAAAATCCATTGTTATGAATCACGTCTTATTTTTAGATCTTAACTGAATGAAATTTATGCACACAAAATCAAGTTCATATGTTTCCCCAGAATGTACCCCAACTAGCTATGCATACCACTAGAAAAACAAAGTTGTAGACTGATTTCCAAAGAAAAAAGTTCACCAGATGTCATCTTATTTTAAAATGTTTTCTGTGTCTATAATTTAGCATATTTTATTTAATGTTCTAATAGTTAAAAAACAAGAATGTTATGTTTACAACAGTTATATTTGTATGATTTTTTTTTAAACAACAACCCTGCTTAGAATATTTTAAAAGCACTTAAATACTTTGTAGCAGCATGCTGTGGTGGTTCCCAGGTCAGGTCCTGACTGACACTTTTCTGTCTGGAGTTGGCGCACGTGTTCTCTCGGGACTCTGTTTCCTCCCGTCAGGTAGTCTGGTGACCTTAAATTTCCCACATTAGTGAGTCTGCGCGACCCTGTAGTTGACTGGTGACCTGTGAATGAGCTAAACCGAAGCATACTTTCCCAGAAGAATCCAATGAACTGTGTACACTTACATGTTTCTGTGCATTTATACGCTTGAAGTGGGGGATGTTTGTTTTTGGCGTATTGGTATAATAGTGAAGACTAATTTGAAAAGAGACATGAAAAGGGATGATGAGTCCTCAGAGTGAACACACAATCTTTCCTTTTTTTTTATTTCGTTAACAATAACTGGTATATGTACTGTAAAATTCATTAGGTTTTTATGAATGGGATTCATTTAGGGCTAAAAATTAACACAGCTATATTAATAAAAAAAGAAATGCACAATATTTCTCAGCCCAAGTCATTAACATTCCACCTTCGTCAAGTAGAATCAATCTCCATTTTTAATTCCTGCCTTGGTCATTTAATTGTTGTATATCATTTATCACTTTTGTTATATCACTTTTGTTATAAGAAAGATTCAAAAATGTTATTGTTTTGTATGATATGTGTATTATACGAAAAAAAAAAATATTTTTTTTTTTTTTTGCTCTAAAAGGTTATATATTTAGGTTGTATAATTATATGAATAAATAATTGGTATTCACTTACCAAATAATACAGAAAAAATTATGATCAAAACAAACAGTATTTTGATAACATTTGTAAAAATACACAGTCATTTAAACTGAAAATAAATAACAGAAAAATGAACAAGAAAAATTTAAATAAAATGATCAACAAGATAAACTTTAACTAGAGCTGCAATAATGGTGTCAGATCATTTCCTTTAATTATGTTTCTATAATGTATAATAATATCAATGTTATCATTATCAATATAAAATACCTCAATTAACGGAAATTAACAGTTTTTACTCATACATAAGAATACAACGTCGTATGCATTGTTTGTTTACAACCTAACAATGTATTTCATTCAAGTAATTGGTCTATTTATGCATTACCTTTCTTTGAATGTGCAAAGCTATGTAGTTACCCTGCAGGAGCTGCACCATATAAAACAAAACATGATCTTTTAGCAGCGACCTTTTAAGCCATGTTTTGCAAAAAGGTGTTCCATGATCTCCAACGATGCCCTGGTCATTCATCGTATCCAAAATAATCACAAACTGGAGAACATGCAAACTCCACACAGAAAAAGCGACCTTTATGCTGTGAGATGATCATGCTATCCACTATGCCACCATGGCGTTTGGGTTGAGAAGTGTTTGCAATTAATTAGCTGTGAAGAAGTAAGGCATGGTTAATATTGAAATCGGTTAATATTGTTAATATTGTTGGCTCTTGTCCAAAGCGCAGCTGTCACTTCTTTCATTGGTACAGCTGTGTAAAAGCAAGTCTGCGTACCATCATCTCTCGTGCGATCTAAAAGAACAAACCCCAAACCTCTCTAGAGTAGCGATAGTGTCATCTCCGTCTGCTCAACACCAGCATTCAGCCATGCCATTAATGATTGAAGAGCAACAGCCTCTTTCAACACACTAGCATTATTCTGAAGCAAACAGCAAGAGACAGCATGAATGTGACAGAAGAGAGAGGAAAGGGCAAACATGGATGTTGCGTAAAGATTAAAATATGCCTTTGGTTTGTAGTGTTTGGGATGCATTGGCACTTTCGTGTTCTTTCAGTACTCTGAAAGATCAGCATATGGGAATGCAGTCTCCTCGGTGGTGAAAATCTGCTCACCATATAGAGCCAAACTGACATCAGAGACCATATGTGAACACAACATGATACACAACGCTCGGAGCACCACGAGCTCTTTTTGTATTGCACACAATCCTGTAAGATAGGAATGCATTGTGCCTGCAACATTGATAGCCTGAGATCATTTATGGATCACTTTTTGGTTAATTTTTTGTATTGTTTTTTTTTTATATATAGAGGCATTTCAACTGTAACGACTGTAAAACAAAACTAAAAAACTACATTTAAAAAGGGCCTAAAGATTCACATATTGCTTTCAAGCACTACGTCATAATTTTTTCTCTAAAAAAAGTCTTAAATTTAGAAAATGTTATAAAATAAAGATACAGGTTCATGAAGTTTTCCAGAATTAGCAGAGTGAATGATGGGTTACAGAGGGTGGAGTTATTCAAAACTACATTTATGATCCAGAATCAGACCCTGAATTTCATTGGCAAAACAAAGGACACCTGCAAAGATTAGAGCGGTATCTTTATGGTACTTTAAAGAACTGTACTGTTTTGGGTTTTTTTTTTGCTACACTGCTGTAATTAGAGCTGCTCGATTACAGGAAAAATAATCATCAAGATTATTTAGTTAATGATTGAACAACTGATTATTTGAAACAATTATTATTTGGAAATTGTGTTTTTTTTTTCATCCCGCAATGTAAAATAAAGTTTAAAAATAAATTCAATAAAGACAGACTACGACTTTCAGTCCGATTTCTCTTTACTTTTCAGCATGAGATTATTGAACAGCAATATGGTGGATTAAAGAACCAGGCTCTCAAACTGTACCTCCCTTGTTGCTTTATAGGTGGGGTATATATGCAGCAAGTTATTTCTGAATCAAGCTAGGTCAGCTCACGTTACGTTCAATGTTCCACATCAGATAAAAGTTTCACTTTCATTTTCATAATTTTATCGTTCATTTAATTTTTAATTTAATTTAAGTACATTTCAACATGTGGATTGAAAGACAGACCTTATTGAGTATTGGCAAAATATTTATTGTGCTTTTCAAAATGTATTTTTGCTTCAGCTGAAGTCTTTGGGTTCTTAGAAGATGCTAATAACATTAGCTGCTGACGCTAGCCACTGTCACTGCAACACAGCGTTACATTCACTGTTTTTGAGAAGCGAAAGTATGTATTATCCGGTGAGGAAACCAGGATTCTTATGAACATTCTGAAGGAAACATCCAGCATGAGCTGTTATGAAATGTTCTAGATTAGAGAAAGCGTCATTTCGCATCAGGTTTATTTATTTACTTTATCTCCACTAATTATTATACATTCATGTGTTCGCTAACCTATAACTGAAGAACAGCAATTGTAGACACATCTATCTACTTTTAAAAAAGATATGTCCTAGAATCTGCGCCGTCACACATTAAGGCCTGAAATGATCAAAATTCAATTAACTGTACAGCCCTAGCTGTAACATTAAGTTATCTAGTAACATTTTATCATGGTAGGCAAGTTGAGTATGAGCTGGGGGATGTGGTTCAATCTTCTTTTTGTGAATGCAGCTCGGCTGAAAACTTCCTTTAGAAATGCCCATAAAGAGTTCCGCTGCTTGTAGCGTAATAGAGAGCCAGGTTTTAAAAAACTGCCCAAAACTTGTTCCAAATAGAAGTAGGAGTTTTAACACAAAATTACTTGTTTAATACACCATAAGACCAAACAATTTATTTGAACTTGGGCTGTGCTTGATCATGAGAATACCATACTTTTGACACAGTAAATAACTAACTCTAATGCATGAATTATCTACTGTAATGCTTTATTCTGATAATGACTAACGTTTTACACTTACAGGCACTGTATGTGATTTACAAGGTTGCTCGTTGGACAGGATGCTATCAAAAGGACAAAAAACTTGGACCTAATTAGTAAAAGTTAAGAAAATCAGGAAAGGGGGCTATTAGTCTAGAGGTGGCTTAGTTTGGATGATCTTAAATGTCAACACAGGCTCATCGAAATTGCACAATGCACCTTTAACACAAAAAAGAGAAAAAAACACTTAAAAATAGCTTTTGTTTCCCACATTTAAAATATAATGTGTGTCTTCTGGTTTCTGAGGTGAAAGGAAAGCATACAACAAGTACATGAATATTTTGAGGTGTCGAAAAAACATTCAACATTGTCGACATAACACAGCAAAAGTAAGACGGAGGCTGAACTCTATTTGACTTGTATTTCCTCAAGACGCACTCGCATCATGTTCCTCTAATTGACAGACATCATCCCTGCATGTCTCTTTGCAGAGAATACCTCTTTGTTGGAAAGGTGTGACAGAGCTTTATCTGTTCATGCTGGTGTTTTTGTAAACATGCTGCATGCATCTTTAACACGGCAGCTCAAAACCTCTACGGCAAATAAAATAACTTCTAATCTAAATGGTTTCTTTTAAAATCACGTTTTGTCCAGTTAATAAATCACACTTTTTAATTAAAATATAAATCAGTCATGTCCCTGAGAGATAACTCCTCGAATGGTTCCGGGGAGGCCATTCTTCAACAAAAAGCCTCAAATAAAGCGCTCCAGAGAGGGCTAGAACTGCCAAGAAAAGATTACATGTCCATTGTCGGCTAGTAATAATTTGGCTTATAAAAGACTCAATAGTTCGTCAATGGTTCCCTTTATAACACACCTCACTGCCTTTGCTGCACACTAGTTAAATCCCTCCTTTGTCTGTCTGTCACGTGTTATTAATAATGTCTTTCTCTCCTCTAAACTCACATTTGGAGAGACCGCGAAAAAAGAAAATGACCTTGTCTACGGTGTTAGGTGTATATTGTGAGCATGAAAAGAAACTGAAGCTTAACAATAAAAGCTGTTAACATGTCTGGTAAACACTGTTAATTATTTGATATACCCCTGCAGGCAAGCAACAGGGCTGAGAATTCAGCTTCATAAGGTCAAAAACTCTACTGAGCATCATCAAATTTTCAGATTTAGAGTTAGGTCAAGTTATTCCTCGGTGGCTAAATTTTTTTTAGTGTTTTGTGTTAGAAGCTAGGTAGGTGTAACATCTGACAAAGCGTATAACGTTTAACTGCCACAATAAATTTTAATGATTTTACACAAGTGTCTGTTTATGACATCAGACATGTGGAAAAGGCATCTGTCCTTCTCCTCGTAGCTCTTTCAAACCTGTGGATTGGCTGTTTGATTGAGTTAAAGGGACAGTTAGGCTATACTACATAAAAACTCTTTGCAGAACATAAAAGAAAACCTGTCTTTTTTAATGCAATTGACAATTGGTTTTATAATGAGAGTAGTTAGATGTTCAGAGATGTTCAAAGCAGTTTTTCAGACTCAGAACTTCAAAATAAAACCCTTATTAGTAAATGACTCAAACGTCAAATAAGGAAAATACATAAAAATTTGTCAAAAAGTACATACAATGTAAACACAAAATACTAAAGGACAGTTACACATAGAGATAAAGAATTCCATGAAGATCCTTTTAAAGATAAAGTATAGTGGTATATATTAAGTTTCTTAAAAACATGATGCCAACAGTTCAATGATAAAGACACATGTTTTTACGAAATTCTTTGGATTTTTATTTTTTTAAGTTTTTTGTTAATGTATACAACTAAGATACACCAATGAACCAGCTACATGATCTTCCTGAACACTTTTAAATAACTGATATTGACTGACTAAAAATTCTGCTATAAATTTATACGATTAAAGAGATTATTTAATTTTGTTTTTGTGTTTTTTAATTACATAATATTTTGGTTGAACTAAATAATGAACTATGGTTCAAATAAACTCTGACATGTAATTATCTGTATGTAAAATCATTCATCACCAGATTTTGAAATATTTCTGTATGCATTCAGAAGAACTCCTTTATCAGTTAACCTCACTTTATTTTATTAAAAGAATCAATAAAAGTTGAGTTCAAAACTGAGTTGACTCCTCTGATTGGCTGATAGATTTGAATACTAAGTGGCTCAGCACAAAGGGTCACAGATGAAACCATAACCATCATGGTGCAGTAGTATAGACTAACATGCTACTTGCACGTTTAGTTTTAGTGCAGCCAATGCCAGCTGGCTAGCAAGTACATCACAAACAACTTGATTAACAAAGTCGACAGCTATTGATGTAGTAGTCTCCTGATAATCCTTCGGGATACCTTTGATAGCAAATTTCTGTGTGTTATTTAGGTTTGTGTAGTCATGGGAATAAAATGTAACTACTACTGCGCTTCTGGAACTTGGTCCAAGAAAAGTTTTTATTTGTGTTGTTAGTTTTTTTTATCAAACATTTTTAGAGTTCTGAAACATTTTTTGAGGTTGTAGTTACATTACATTGTATATCTTCAAAGATCAAAAGCATTTACATAATGAAAAAGGGCATTGTTATATATTTAAGAAGATTTAATTCTGAAAATGACATTTTCGCATTAAGTCTTATCATAGTCTATTGCTTAAAATTAGACATTACAATTTGTTGTAATTGTTCTTTTATCGAAACGCTCTTACACACTCTTGCTTAAATAACTTTAGGGAGTTACTAAAATCGATTAAGAATATTATTCTAATATTGCCATAAAAATAGCATTAAAACATAAATTTAAGAATTTTAAAACATTAATAGTAATAGCTCTATAGATATAGCTCTAAATTCCAAGCTGTCTCAAGGTGGGTTGGGCTTTCTCTACCACAGACTAGTATCCATAAAAGCATAAAACATCAGAGACAACCGTCACGCTCATGAGCAATGTTCTGCCACTCCATCAGCATCTACTCCTCAAGACTCCATGTGCTGAGAACAACGTTCACACTGTTCCAAACAACACAAACTGACGTCTCCTTTGAGCCTTATTTCTGACCAACAGTAAACTTCACACTGGACTTTTATAATATTGGCACGCTTCAAAGGCCAAACATAGCTTCAAGTGTTACTGCATTTCCAATTAAACCCAAAAGCTGAACTGTAACAGCATGTTTGGTGTTACAATATTGAGGCGGTAATGACAGGTTAACTTCTTCGGTTACTGGCTGGAATTCAAGTCATGTCGAGTTGATTTATTCCACCCTTTCGTGAATCAGATTGTGCCGGTAGAGCTGACCTCGATGCGGGTTTGTGTGTCCAGAAGAACAGGAAAGGAGAACATTCAAGATTTTGGTGCAGAAATAAATAACATTGTGGACTGAAATCTTGGGCTACACAGAGATGAAAATGAACAGGCTTTTTAGGGTATACACTAAATCGTATTTTAGACCAACAAATGAACATTGTACACTGATGGTCTAAAGTTGGGAATCACATGAAAATGTACATACTGTAATTACCCCCAAACACCTCTAACATATTTTACCAGACGTTTAGCAGGGGGATTGACTCAAAAAGAAAAGCTAGTTGATGTGAACCCCATTGAGCCGTTTTGAGAATGGCTGGAAGAAGAGTTGAAGGAAACCCAACTCGTGGGATATGTTGCAAGAACACGTACTTGCGTTACTTCTGCTTTCATAGAAGAAACAGCGTTTTGTGATTCTGTCTCAGAAGGGTAGGAAATCCCTCAACAGAACTCACTCTCTCACTGTTCCTGGCTGGTGGAATACTCTCCGTAACCCAATCAGAAGGCAGCAACTGCTTTCAAAAGGAACTAAACCACTTAAAATAATAACAAATCTTCTTTCTGATTATTCTAATCTGGCTATCGCTTCTTTGTTCAGGTGAACAGCTGAGACAGACTCTACTGCAAACTACTTGAGTTAAATTTTGTAACAAATTGTAGGTTGTCTCTCTCTCTCTCTCTCTATTGCGAATCACTTTAGAGAAAGCATCTCCTAAAATGTAAAAAAAAAAAAAAAAAAAAAAAAAAAAACAAACAAACATGGAAGTGATATTTCATCAGATTATATTAGGAAACAGAATTCCAAAATTCCATTGCTTCAAAGAGCTTTGTGTGTTTTTAACAGACACATTTTATGTTAAAGTAAACATTTTTTGTCAAACTCATTTCTTGCTTGACAATTCTATTATGTAGCTGATTTATTCATCGGACCAGTTTAACAGACCTCCTTTAAAAAAATATTTATGCTATACCAAATTTGCCAACCCTCACTTTAAATTGACTACAATAGTACATGTTTAACATAGAAATGCTAACAAATAACCGCGTTGGGTCTGACTTCATTTTTACATGCTTGTATTAAATGGTCTATTAAATAAAATGTTTAAATAATATTTTTATATGGCTTTATTAATGATAGTGTAATGTTATTTAATAAATAAAATAAACTTTAAAAGTGTTGAAAAATGCTTTTCCCCATGACGTACGATACTACAAAAAGAATTATGGTGTGAAAATATAATTAAAGTGATGAAAGAAAACAATGTTTGTTTCTATGCATGTGTGGTAGGCAAATCTCACAGGGTAGTAAAATCTGATAGAACAAGAGCACTACTGGAATTACTCACTAGAAAAAAAGACTTATTACAAGAATATTACATATTTATTATACTAAACACAAAACTATAAACTTCATAAACACTACATTTGCGTCAAAGTAAATTAAGTGACAGGGAATACATGAACCTATAAATAGTTATATTGTGTTTCCTTATGTATAACATTTGAGTGATTCCAAACTCTTCACTAATAGTGTGTTAGATAGATAGATAGATAGATAGATAGATAGATAGATAGATAGATAGATAGATAGATAGATAGATAGATAGATAGATAGATAGATAGATAGATAGATAGATAGATAGATAGACAGACAGACAGACAGACAGACAGATAGATAGATAGATAGATAGATAGATAGATAGATAGATAGATAGATAGATAGATAGACAGATAGATAGATAGATAGCAGACCATATTAGGTTTTTAGAAGAAGAAAACATTTGATGTGAATATTTGTGTTTTTCATAGCTCAATTAAGGATTACATTTTTTTTCTTGGTGAAAATGAACACGTCCCCTGCTTCAATGAAGCTGCTGACATTTTCGGTCTCGAGGAATCAAGTAAACACTCACAACAAGTCTCAGATGACTAAAGCCAGCTCTCCGTGGTGCAGTCCCTGGTGTTGTTTACATCTGATAAACTTTAAAGTGATCTGCTCCGGTGACATTAGAGACTCGATATTCAGTGCATTAACCGAACTAGTTGCTCTCGTGCTAAATGGATTAAGGTTTGCCTTGTTTTTGAAGGGCACGAGCATCATCATCATCATCATCATCATCTCTTCCCAGGCTCTTCTTACCTCCACACTGAATCGCTGCTCCTCTGCGTCCCCAGCAGATACAATCCACAGCAAGAACTGCGCGCACAGGCAAGTCAACCCTCTTCTGTCGAGCAGGGTGATCAAAACCATATTGACCCCTCTATGTTCGTTTCGGGGCTTTTATTAATTGTCAATATAAAAGCAAAGAACAAAAGAGGGAATGGATCCCCCGGTTTCAGTGGGTTTGAAACATGAGAGGCGGACATACAGTCGTCACGTCGAGAGAAATAACGGTCGTAATATCATTTCACTCCGGGAGACACCGTGATCGCGTCGCTCGCGCCTGTCTTCTTTGTCTCCCGGAGGCGCAGATTGGAAGATGATGCTCGGAGAAGTCACATTTAGTTCTGCTGCTGCTCTTCTGTTGAGCGCGATGGACTGCGAGTTTTCAACCATACCTCTCCCTTCTGCGCCTGCGCGCTCGGCTCCGCGCTCTCAGCGGAGGACCCGAGGAGAGCGACGTCACGGGATCCAGTAACAGAAACCCAACACCATCTCAGTAAACACAAAAGATATCATCTGTTACTAGACAAATGATGACGGTTTATAAGAATATATATTTTAGTCAATTTCATCGTTTTTTTGGGCACGTATGTAAATTCTCCAGTTCTTTTCCTCTACACATTGTCTTCACTAAAGAGTTTACTTTTCTTGTGAAGACTCTTAAATGTGTAACAAAATGTAAAAGCTACTTCCATTGTTAGACACTTGAATTCTGTTTATGGTGCCATATGGATATTGATGAGTATTTACATTTTTTCAGATTTTTTTATTTTTTATTTGTGTCTTTCGCTCTTCTGAAATTCCATTCTCAACTAACTACAGCTCATTTTGCTATTATGTCATATATTGCCTTTATATTTTGTTTTGTATAGTTTGAAACCACCCATTTAATTATAATACACAGCAACAGTCATGCACTCCAATTATGTCAGCTCTTTCTGAATAGCAGCACTTTTGTGAGATCATTCAACCAATGTAATTAGTACATTGTAATTACAGCTAGTAATTATGCTGTCAATTATTAGGAAAAGGAGTTAACAGCTAGTCTTGCCTAAAAAATACATTCAAAAACAGTTATAACATTATAAATTTTAAACATACTGTGATATACATGGTCATACCTCTCAGCTCTACCATATATTTGTTGAATATATTTCATTATATTTATTATATTCCCTAATGTAAGTCACTTTGGACAAAAGCGTCTGCCAAATGCATAAATGTAAATGTTATATAGCAGAAAAATTATACTATTATGTTTTTCTCTCTAAATTTGGATCTCTTTTTTTCTTCTCTAATAGTTACCAGAAATAAGCAGATTGCTTATTATTATTATTATTAATATTAATATTATTAGTATTATTGTAAGTGTTGTTGTTGTTATGCCTATTGACCTGTTTCAATCAAATACAATTTTTGTGTATGTGATTATCTTTTCTTTCTTGAAAATGTGATAATTTTCACAATGATAATATGAAGTGTAAATATTAGATCATAATATGAAGAATTACATATCCTTCTGTGTAATATAATAGACATGTAGTTTTCTCGTTTTAGGAATGAAAAAAATATTGTAAAACATGCAAAAAACTGTGCTTGTTCAGTTAATTATATGAAGAATTACCTATCCTTCTGTGTAATATAATAGACATGTAGTTTTCTCGTTTTAGGAATGAAAAAAAATATTGTAAAACATGCAAAAAACTGTGCTTGTTCAGTTAATTACATTCTAATGTATCCTGTTTACATATTTACTTATTTCCATTTGTATCCGCTAGAGGGCGTCTCTTTTCCTTTCACCCAGCACAAAAAAAGTGTCAATGTCTATAATTTATTCGGTGGAGGTAGGCATCTTAAAGTTAAAAAATATTATGATCATGATTCCAGTATGAAAGAGGAGACAAAATCTGATGTCACAAACAGCTGGAGAACATTTACTTACAGGTACTCAGTAAAATTCAACTATTTAAAGTTATTTGGCTCATTTGTTTTGAAGATAAATCAGTTATATAAAATAGTTATTTTTAGTTGACTCACTTTTTTTGAAGAGTTTAATTAATTAATGAACTTAATTAATATGTTCTAATTGAGTTCAAATTCTCAGTTCCTTTTGTTAACTGATTTGAAAAAGTATGTTTTTCAATTGTTGTGTCAGTCTGTGTCTGACTGATGTGTTGAGTAAATTAAATTAATCTTTGGAAAATGTACTTGACTCAACATACAATTCTTGAGTGCAGGCTATTTAAGATTGTGTTGATTGACATCATCCTCAAAGCACTCAAATGCAGGATGTTGTCATTTATTGTCCAATGAGTGCTTTATTATAAATCTCACCTTTCCCACAACTTCCTTCCAGCTGTGATCCGCAAATGTAAATACACCCAAAATTTCTATCAGCATTTGTTATGAGCTCATCAACTTGCCTGTAGCTTGCAAAGAACAGCCTGAACTATAAAAATGGCGGCTCCTTCCTTACAGACAAATGTATGGTGTAACTTCTCAATTTCTATTGTGTTTGGCTGTCATATTATCTTTATTGGTGTATATCATGGATGTATTTTAAAGATAATGATTTCATCAACTTGTGCTTTTTTGTCAGATTCAGTTGCTGTGTGTTCCTCTTTCATTGTAGCTTCTAGCTCTTTCATTCAGAAATAAGTTCATGATACCTTACTTCCTCTCAGGCTTCTGTCACCCCATTTAACTTCTCACTTACACTTCTAACGCTTTACGAATACATCTGCTCATCCAATCTGAAAGCTTCTCTTTCCTTCTGCTTCCTTCAATCTCAGCCAAAACGCTCAAAGCAGCTTCAGCCCTTGCTTTTGTGGGTTAAGCATTTGAGTATTCCTCCTGGCAAGATATCATGCATCCTCTTGCACCCCCTACATTCTTCTTTTCTCTCGCCCACATTCAAGCTTTTCTTCTCTTTTAATTTCCATTAAAGATTGAGTGAGGGATCTCTTGCAGTGGTGGTCTCGTACTCGTAGTGGATTCTGATGATTTGTAAAACCAGAGATTTATTTTTGTCCTTCGGTGCTGACAAGCAGATTTAAGTTTTGAGCCTTGTGTAGAGAGTGTTGGAGCTCAGAATGACTGACGGTTATAACATGTTGTCAGACCTTCTGGGTCAGTTTGAGGTTTATGAGAAGTCAGGGCTTTGTTTTGACGATTACCTAGCACAGACTCTGAAAATTAATCTGGAAATAAGCTTTAGGTTTTGTCACTGTTCAGCTGTGACGAGACAAGTCAAGAAGAGCGATGGAGCAAACAAAAATGATTCCGTGTGAACAATAGCATGGCGTATGTTGCATGTATACAGTAAGAGTTAAGATCCAAACAGAATCACATATGATATTTTGCCTAGTCATCAGCGTGCCATTGTGGAGTTGGGTTTGGGAATGTTTATCAGGCTTGTGTTCGTACATATGTCAATCCAATAGCCTGGTTTGTTGTCATGACTTCATATATCAAAAGACGGATGGTTAGATTTCTGGAAAGTGAAACAGATTCTCTCTGAAACTTGGGTTTTGTCTGAGGGGGTTGGATTGGCTCTTGCTGTTGTAAGTGAGGGTAATGAGACACATCTTTCCCCTCGAGGTCTGCCAGGCTGCTGCTGGAGGTGTCAGGGCGGGACTGAAAGAAACATTCAGTTCAAGTGCTGCTATATATTAAATGAATAAATATATTCAAAAAATTAGCATTGATCTCATGTAATTATAAAACTTTAAAGGGGTCATTAACTGCATTTTTTTAAATATGTAAAACAAATTGTTTGTGAATGTCAAACATGTGTTTGTAGAACATAAAGATCGCAAAAATGTATTTGGAGCAAACTACATTTTTATGAAGCCATTTTTATACCTACTCAGATTTGGATTTGTGGGATTATTTGGATTGAGAAACTCCGGCCATTATCTGATCCCTTTTCTGTCAGAGCCCTCAGAAAGTAAACGTAGCTTGAACCTATATAGATCTATCTCAATGATTTCTTAAACCCACTTTCCTCAAAGTTAGATTGCGTTTGTTTGCCAGCCTAGATGTGTTTAATGATTTATACTTGTGCTTACAGGCATACAGGGCTTACTTGAGCTTGTCATTCTTAAGCAACTCAAACATTTTATAGCGGTTGTGCTAGAAAGGGTTGCAGCAAGATGAAGGAATCTGGTTTATGAGTTTCAAGCTGTGCTGCAATTTTAAGGTTAAGGATCCAAGAGTGGTCACTCTCAGTTCAAGACTCTTTTTAGCAGCACAGAGGTGTAGGAGGAGGACCTAACAGGCTCTAGATAGTCGCACCAGATTCAAGCTAAGCCATTGCATCTGAAAATAACTTTAACTCTGTTAAAACTGTTTGCAGCTGATTTATGGAGTGCACAGTAACATTACCCAGGCTTGTATCTCAGATTTTGATGTTTAATGGTTGGCAGTCCAGCAATGGAGGTTAGTGCGAAAAATCAACATTTTTAGTTTTGAAATATTCAGACTTGTTTTTTTGTGTGTGTGTGTGTGTGTGTTATGTGTGGCCTATATTTGAAAAATAAATCACTGTTTTTGCCTCATGATTATGTGTATAGTACTCTAGTAGTGACAAATATGGATAAAGATATATCGTCTCTCCACATAACACTGAGGGTAATATTGGGAGAATCTGGAACACTTGGTTTGGAACAAAAATTTTATTGCATAATTACCTTATTGGTTTTTTTAATTATGCAGAAAACTAAAAAAACAACCGTGCTGTTAAAATGATTTGGTAATTTCCACTGAATTCTTGTATGATTAGAGATTAAATATGGGCTTCATACTCAATAGCCTGGCAATGTTTGCAGGCTCAGTCTGCTAATAAGTGCAGCAAGCTCATTACATTACTGCTACAAATTCATTGAGCTGAAATACTTCTCTTGTAAATCACAAGTCACCGTTAATGGCAGATTATATGATTATATGTCATGGTATTCATGAAATCTGATGGGAACGCAGAGCAAATCAAGAATAGAACAGATGTGATAAATAGTCAGACACGTGCTTTTGGCATCAATATTTGCTGATTGCATAATTCAGTCAAACATTTATATTTGTATTCAAAAGTACTAGGTAATTAGCTGATAATTGCATTCCTTTGTTAATCATTTGTGAAGGTGAAACAAATATTTGGATGTGATCATGAACTCAAATTTAAGTTGATCATATTTTCACTCAAAGCGGAAGTCTTACAGAATAGGAACAGCTTACAGAACGAAAGTTGAATTTTGTTATTTGCATTGTTTCTTTTTATTTAGAAGTAGTTCTTGTTTTGATTGGTACGGACTGGAATCGGCACAGTCTTCATTATAAGTCATATTTTGGGGGCATGAGGTTTGGGCTGTACAGTAATTTGATCAGATGAGAAAGGAAGACTGATTTTCGTGATGTAGTGGAGTATGAGTCATCGTTAAACAATAGGCTGATTGCACTAGATGAGTTGAGATACATGAACTTTACAAGGAAACTTCAAAGATTGAAATGGCTCGCTATTTTAGTTGAAGCGTCCTTTGCAAAAGTTCAAAAAGTACCTACTAATATAATTAAGCGTTGAATGAATCATGTGAGGAAACTACATCAGTATCATACGACCCATCTTATCTCAACATTCAAAGTGCAGATATTTAGAGTGAGAATTTCTTTTGAAGTGTAATAGATCATTACACGTTTTTTGATGTTCTTTTTTATCTCGTGGCGATGTTCGTTTCCTAGAGTGCAGGTTTAATGACTCTATAAAGCCAAAGGTGGTCATGTTCCCAGTTTCAAGCTATGATGATTTTGCGTGCCATGTGACCCGGTTCCCATGTGCACACATGAAGAGGACATTTGGGGAGGTTTGTGCGCTCTCTTATATAAACACAGACAGTTTGTAGGATTACGTGTGATTCTAGTGGCAAACCTGTCTCTGCTAGAGATCCTTTTGAATTATTTAATGCCAGATTGGTTTGGTGATGGTTATAGCATCAGTGAGATAACCTGACAAATCCTTGTACACAGCGTCGCATCAGGTTTATAAATAAAGAGATTCAGCACATAAATGGGTAGAGGACAAAATTCTGCACGTGGAGAAAGAAAGCATGTGTATGTGCTTTCAAAAGTTATGACTGGAAAACATTTTTTATACATTTACAGCACATAGTTATGTCGAATATATACATTGAAAACATTCTTGAAATGTAAACTGTTTGGCTTACTTAGTTCAGATATTTGGATGGAAACAGATGTAAATAAATTCATGAAAGGGTAACATGACTAAAAAAGTTCTGTTAAGCAAAACCCGAGCATTTTTATAAATCCTACTGATTTAAATAAATTGCAACAGTTTATGTTGATAAATCAAGTTCATATCTGGCATAAAAGCATGAAAACTATAGACTTTATTTAAACACAAGACTGTTTCCATTAAAAATAACATATGACCAGTCCATTAATGTGTGCAGTCTGGCTAATGGTGACCCTGAGGACTCTGGGACGTATCCAGATGGATAGGAGTATTAAGCTATTGTTGCTCTCGTGATTGAATCTCAAATTAGATTTGGGAAACCATGATGATAAATTTTGCCCTTTAATACCGTCAGCTGCCATGTGACTGGAAAGATGAGAGAGCTGATTGGAGATCTCTATTGCTATGACGACCTGCTTAATCTGGTTTTGAGTGGTGAGCCAGAGGTAATAACTGGATTGTTCAGACTGAGGGAGAAATATGATATAAATGCTATCGCTCAGGCCTCCTCTTCTGTTACCAGAGGAAAACCCATTGTGAGTCATGTAATCACATGTTTGTCATGTGGACTGTGTTGTATAGACCTTACGCTTGGGGTTAAGTGCTGTAAATCAACGAAGACTGGAAGAGCATCTCTATTAATCGTAACCCACTTTGATGCTAGAAAAGATTTTAACTCTTTCGGGGTGTTTATGTCCATCTTAGTTAGTAAATGACATTTTACAGTTTTTCTTTCTCAGACATTCTTAGTGTTTGATGGGAAAGCTTTTATTGTTGCGTAGTTGATCAGAAGCATTTCACTCATTATTAGAGTACCAACACCAATTGAAACTCTAAAGTTGCACATTTCTATGCTAAAAACTATAAACTTTAATAACCAAATTTGAGGCACTTTACTGTTTTGATAAATGTGTGACTGGTGCAATGATCAGAGTTAAAAAGCTTACCACTTTTGATCTCAATAACTTCTATGGTTTTTATTATTCTACTTTCTGAAGTTTGAACCAAACATCTTATGATTATCTTAAGTGTACAATTTGGAGTTTGGAATCAACAAATTTTGCTGTGGTTTTGTATAAAGTTCATTGTTTGCGATGTTTGGTACAGTATATCTCTTAGAAGAATCACTGCTCCATAATGCAAAAAAATTGTCACTAAATAATTGATGTACATTAAAAAAACATTAACTCTTTAAAAAAGAAGAGTATTCCATTCCTCAAAATGTCTCCAGCTTTAGTCAGATATTACAATGTAAACAGTAACTATAGACAAAGGTCTCAAAAGTGGAATATTGTCAGTTAAAGTATGGTATTTTTTAAAACAGAGATCTGATTGGCTGTCTGAACAAATTAAAGGTTTAACCAATCAGCAGGAACTATCAAAAAAAAAACTAAAAAAATTCCTAGGTGCTTGTTTGAGACAGGTAGTAAATCAAGTAACAGTTTAGCCTAATCAGTAAACATCAAGTTGTCAAGCAACAACTTTTTTCTTGTTCTTTCTTAATATAAAAGTGTACTTGGTGATAAACAAGATCTGTCAAAAAGATCCCAATGCATGATTCTCCTTCATTCCGTCATCTTGTTTGATCATTTAGTTATTTATGATTGTTTCCTGTTCTTGTTTGTTTACTTTAGTTAAAAATATTCCTCATGACACTGATGGTTTAAGTACATTTCATGTTGTTGTTTTGAAAGAGTGTGAAATCTATCAGATTACTCAGAAATGAATCAGAAAAGGCTCACGTCTCCTCCTACTGCAGTATGTATTCTCAAAACTCCTCTGCTGCGTGAGCATATCTCTCAGTTAAAGCCAGATGGAGAGTCCGCTCCCTCACCATTCCTGTTTCTTGAGAAAGCTTATTCTGTTTCTGACCACACTGGTGCTTACCTTACATCACATTAGTTTGCTTTATTTTCAGGTTTAGGGGTCGGACTGACTTGTAGAAAAGGAGTCTGAGAAGAATAAACTCCTGATCCAGTCAGGAAAGCAGCAACACTAACAGCTTTCAAAAAGCAACTGAAAACTCTTCTCTTCAGGGAACACCTACTATAAAATAAATAAATAAAAAAACTACTTTCTTTTTTTCCTCCTCTGTCTTTATCTTCTTCCTCTACTTCCTCACTGCTTTGGTTTATTGATCAGTTGATACAATTTTTATTATGAGAAGCTGAGATAGACTTTGACCGTGTAACCGATTGCATATTGTCTCTCCCCTAATGTAAGTCGCTTTGGACAAAAGCGTCTGCCAAATGCATAAATGTAAATGTAAAGAATAGAGGGGTGGTTTAGTCTTTGTTTATATTTTGATGGATAATTTTGATTGACTATTGCTTTGGGGGTCCTCTACAGACCCATTTGAAGCTTCCCACTTTGTGAAGTTTGGTTTTATCATAAGAGAACACATGCATTGATTTAGCAAGTAAATATTTTAGTTTTACAGTCTCACACATTTTTAGTTTCCGCAAAGTTTAGTAGGCTATGCTACTACAGTTGTCATGTTTGATAGGAGAGATAGACAAGTCAAGGATTAGAAGGGATTGGCTTTAATCAAAGTAACTCAGGTAGGAAGAACAGAGGAATGGCACTGGCGTCAAACAAGGGGAACAGTTCTGCATTGCAAACTTAACAATCTGAAGAGGAGATATTCAAGCTGTATTTTGAGGGGCTGGAGACGGGCAGGAGAAGGCTGGCTGGTGAAGGAGGAAGGAGTCTCATGGACGGTGAAGAGATTGTCATCGGGTGTGTAACATTGAGGACCGATCGGTGAACTGAGTGAGGAGTGAGTCTTTGCTGCAGTGGTGACCGAGGTGCATCTGGGGATCGCTGTTGAAGACGCAGGTGTTCAGTATTCTGGTGATTGTGGTCTTGTGACTGCGCGCTGTGAGATTGAGCCAAGATTGTGACAATAGTAGCATGAACTAGCCATTCCTTTCATGTTTACCTTCTAATTCTTGCCTAAAATCAGTGTTTATTCCTGTTTTTTATGGATAAGCACGTATTTGACCTGGTATGTTAGCATTTGCCATAATGCCTTTATATTTTTTTCCAAATCTAGTTAGCAACATGCCAGAGCTGACAACGACTTAACATGTTGAGTTTATTTGTTGTCCTTTTTAATCACTTTTTTTGCAGATATAAAGCTCAACACATAATGCTATTATTAATATTATTTAATTGTAACAAAAAACATACACTGTTGCTAACAGGATTGACTAAAGCAACAGGGAAACAAAAGGTACAGATTAGGTGTAGTGAGACAATAAATTCCAACAGTTCATGGTCTAGTATTCAGTTTGGCAATCTTGATCAATGTCTGACGATATGTTGCTGGAAACATTCATTCTACTTGCTATAAAAGCACTAAATATACTGTAAGAGACGGACTCCAAATCAATTATTCATGAGGATCCATATTAGTAGGCATTCTATATGGATGTAGGCAGCAAAGGCTAGCTGATTAGGTCTTGGAACGAGGCCAGGTTCACATCTTCTCTGGCAATGTGAGAGGCTAAAGGAGAAGAAGGTGGAGTCAAACAAGCAGCTGTACTGCGCTCCGGTCTCTTATTGAAGCTAATGGAAACTGCATGCATTTTGCTTTCTATCAATACTACAGTTTTTTAGGAAACAAACTTGGGTTAGCTCTATATAAGATTAGCTTGGTTATTGCTTTGTAAACATTAATAGATGATGTTAGAAGTAATCAAGTTTGGCAGAGTTTTAATGGCACAGTGCAAAACCCAAATGCTACTTTAAATAATGCAGATTTTGTCAATGCTGAAGCTGCAACTAATTATGAAAGCAACCTTTTTAGAGCCATCTGAATATCATTTCTTCACGACATTTTTAAAACAAATGTAAATTTTGCAAGACTCAATCTCCCTTGGTGATCTCCTACAGTATTTGTCTTAAAAGTAATAAACCCACACGAGTTCAGAGAGATGGTTTATGAAATCATGAGGGATAATAGCCCTGAAGCCCTGGAGTGTTCTTTCAGTGGTGGAAAAGACTTTGATGTGAAACTTTTTCAGAAATCAACCATTTTCGAGACAGATGAAGCAGAATTCATTTGCCAGCACAGCTTGTTTGGATTCCAGAATACTACTCACCCTTTTGTTCTAAAATAAGAAAATAAACTGGGGATTCTGCATGTTTTTTGAACTCGTTTTTAAAATAATTTACTTCATTTAACATTTAATTTGAAAAATTAGAAAATAAACTAGGGATTCTGCATGTTTTTGTTTAATTAGAGCCTTCTAACAAATGAACTATAGACATTTTTGTTTCAAATATAAGGCCATAAAATTGGGAATTATGTATTTTGTATTTTTGTTTGTTGTTTGTGTATATATATATATATATATATATATATATATATATATATATATATATATATATATATATATATATGTATGAATATATTTTCTTAGTTTTTTTTTATTCATGTACTGAAGACATTTTTTGTTATAAATCATTAGATTTACCCATACATTTTTTTATTATTGTAATAGGTCACCCTTTACAAAAACATAGCTGATGATTATCATGAATAAACAACATCTACTGTTTAACACAACTCTCAAATGACGTTTCCTCCATCAAGCTCTTGGTACAAAATAAAACAGTACCTCTACCCTAAATCATAATGTTCTACACAGATAAACTACTTATCAGGCCCATGCTGATGCGGTCAATATATCTCTGTAAGAAACATGTTTAGAAAATCTTCTGTACTCACTGTTTCAATTTTATTAGTATGAATAAGCTGGGTGTAATTCCCATATAAGCTCGAGTGCACAGGTTTGCTTCCCATTAGCACGTGTTGCACTGAAAGCTGCATGCTTGCTAATGAAGCGCAACCATTCAACATGTTGTGTTGGTTCTTTCTGGATCATTTCTTTGTGTGTGCAATTAGTCCATTAATGGTCCACAGATGAGTAATTAGTGCTGATTTACATGCTGACTGTGCTAACAGGAGGAAGTTAAGTGCATGCTTGGATGTTTGTGTAACTACTAATTGGTTATTTGTCTGAGTTTGTTTTTTGCAAAGCCCCTTCAAAGTGGTTTAATTCCAGCTAGTATGTTTACTTTCTTGCTTTATTGAAAATGAAAAACGAAATATCCAAATGAAAAATCTAGACAAAAAAATATCAAGATGGCTACAGTAAATGCTAGGTGCATTATGTTAATCAAAGTCATTTTGGACCAATCACTGAAGCAATAACTTTTGTTAAGTATCCAACTGAGAATGTATGAAGCTGTTTTTATGTAGTTAAAGTACATTTTCATACTGTAAATTGTAATCAATTCAGAAGTAAACTGCTTGCTCATGCATTAGTCATGTATGGCTCCAATCCTCTTTGTGGTTGCTAATAAAGAGGCGTTTAAACTCTCAAAAAAAAAAATATTTAACTAAGTAAACAGTGAGAAACTTAATTGTCAGGATGCTTAATAAGTAGTCTTGGCTGCTTCTCAAGGGAGGAATTTATCAGAAAGACCAGTTGTACTGAATTAAAGTCTTCTAGACAACATCAAATGTAGAGTTTGCATTTTCTTGTGATGCTAAATGGAAACTCGATTGCTACATACCCTTGGAGAGGATTAAAAGAGCCTATTCTGGCTGCTCCAAACTCGATTATTGACTGTAGTGATCAGTCATCAGCTTTCAGCAGAGCATGGAGGGTGCTTGACACTTGCGCTTAGTCTCAAAGGCTTCGATCCAGAGTGCTAAGGATCAAATATGAGTTCCCAAACACTACAATCCTAAAATGGATTGAGTTTCGATTAAGCATGGAAACTGTGTGTTCAATCAATTGTGAAGGAAACGATTACAGATATGTTTTATATGTTGCTTCAAGCTGATAATTCACAGCTACTCAGTAACCACATCACGCAACTCTGTGCAGCAACTTCTAAACACCATTTGCAGCATTTTTCATATGAACTTAGGAACTAATGCAGGAAGTACTTCATCTAGTGGAAGAACATTGTCTATATAATTTCCCAGTGATGAATGTTTGCATGAATACTGGTTTCAAGGCTTACTGCGGTTAGGACAAGTCACTGCTTCAAAATGACAAAAATGGTATATTATGCTATACTTAATGTGTTAATGCGTTTTCTGGGAAAATGAATCTCCCAGTATCTTTGAAAGCGGAGTCTTAGATCTATAACCTTTTTGTCATTATAGGGCCTAAACAAAAAATTCACAGGGGCCCCTATATTTTTATTTTATTTCATTGTTTGTGTTAAATGATCTGATAAATATATATTTATGTACAAAGCTTCTTTTCAGAACACAAATAATTAAAGATTAAAATGTATTTGTTACTATTTTTTCCTTTAAGGGAACATTTTGGGTCTGGGAACTTTCAGAGAAATGTTTTGTTAATTTTTATGGTAAAAGATTAAATAAGCAAAATTGTAAACGTAGAAATGGTGTATACTGGATCGGAGTAAATTTCATGCTTGCTATTTTGGAAAAAACATATATTTAAAAAGTAAATATATAGAGCCTTGAGGCATAAGAGATTATGATACGTTTGATGAAAAGTAATTGCTATTTTATGTATGAGCTGAACATTTGGGGGCACTAAATAAAAAAAAAGATAAATACCAATGACTTTGATCATTTAATTAATTGAATACAATTCTATATTTCACAGGATGGGTTGCAAACGACAGTAGGGGGGCCCTAAAAAGTCTGGGACCCTAAAATAGTCGTCTACCTGCTCCCCTTCTCCTTTGGCTTTGTGTGAACATACTAGATATTATTGAGCAAATGTTTATTTTCCGTATGCTAATGTTATTTCAGAATGTACACAAACAGATAAATCATTATTAAAATACTAACTCAACATTTATGTCTACCATTAGGTTTGTTTGCTCAAAAGCAGTTATCTATCCTGTTACGTCTTTTCAGCTTTGTTTGTGGCAGTATTACATTGAAATAACAAAACCCGATGAAAACTAGCGTATTATGTAGAGATCTCATTAGCACTGTAAAGTCTTCACAATAAATTAGTCAGTTAAAAGGTTTTGGTTAATCTTTGATGTTTAATCAAGCGACCCAAAAATAGCTTTTCCCAAGAAAATGCCATTTAAAATATGAATGGCTTGAACAAATAATACAAATAAATTGCATTTTCTTATCAAATACCACATTACAAGCGTGCAATATTTTTACTGAGGATTTTCATAATTCAGATTATCATACTGACCAATACTGAGTTGTGAATAAGTAAATGTTAGAAATGTTGTAGACTGCATTGTTGAAGGTTTTTCAAGTATGTTTTGGTGTCTACTCATTTGTTTCTTTTCAATTCATTATAGCCTCCCCTATCTAGTAGATTCCTTATGCTATGTTCAGTGGTAGATATCATTATGGATTGTGAAAAACGCTGCTTCTAATCACATTTAATGCAAGGCAAAAGTCTGTCAGAAATCATTTGTTCTAGTTGGTGCTTGCAGATGTTTCTGAGTGCTGGCATCTGCTCAGTCCTGAGACTTGAAATCGGATCGATGCTTCTCGTTCTGTGAATCTTTCATCGCTGACTGAACTTGCTTCCTCAGCTGCCAAAAACTCTCTCCAGATACTGATTTACTGCTCTTCTGACTGGAATTAAGAGCTTTTAATTGTTTTTATTTCTTAAATGTATTGGGAAATATTAAGGTGAGTTCAGCAAAGTGCTTTTATAGTGATTTTTCATTATGTGGATAGTTATGTTATGCCGTAGAATAATAACTTTTTAGCTTAGATACGTTTACAGTCTATTTTTTACATTTTTGTGAAGTTTTAATGTCTAAATCTCACTACCTTTTATCTTCCAGAGTATCTCCTTCCTTGTCAGGATGTTTTTTTTCACCATATTCGAACTTTTGGCTGTTTTAAGTTGACGTTTCACTGTTGTCCTTGTTAGTTTTTAGGGTGTTCTTTGTTGTATTTGATTATGATATTAATTACGAAGTTGACTTTTGTCACTGTTGACAACAGTTTCTTGCAAAAGAAAAAAAAATGTGGGCATAAACTATACAAACAAACTATACAATTTTTTATTTATTTATTTAAAAAAAGATTCATGTGCTACAACACTAGTAAAACTGTGTTGAAATTTTTGGATATCATAAATATCTTCTTTTGTGGTCCAACAAAATTAAATAAGACAGTAAAATTATTATAAGATAATCAAACATTTGGGATTACTCTTATAGAGGCACATAGAAGTAAAATACAATACTTTACATTTGTAGTATATAGAAAGGTCCCTAATAGTCATAATAGGCATGCCTTGGGACCTTTGGAACATTTTAGGGGCCCTCTACCTCAAGTTACCACCAATGTTTTGAAAAAGTAGAATTGGTTTAGAATTCTTTAGAAGCCGGCAAGTTCCAGGATACTGCATTTTTACTTATAAAATGTAAGCATTAATCTGAAACCATAAAAAATTGTCCCTCTAAGCTCCATAATGTTTGCCTTAAAGTGTAAGCAACTTTAAAAGCCTTTAGCCTGAAAATATCTGTGAAAAATTTTTATATGAAAAATATGTATTCCGGTGCTAAATAACTACTGTAAATCTGCCACTGCATAAATGTCCCCTTGAGTATTTGAGACTTTTATATATTGTTCATTTTTGGCAGTTGCTAAAAATGACCTTGACAAAGGTCTTGTGTTGATTAAGAGCTAAATAGGAATTCCCTTTGAATAATTCTATGGGGTAGAATAGAATTCATACTTCATACGTTCATTCATTTAAAGTGACCTAAAATGAAGAAAAATTATTCTTTTTTTTCTCGACTGGAAAGGATGTTAGATTTCGCCAAAAAATCATTGGAAAAAGCTGTCTTGATTTTGCATGTTGAAATCCATAAGCCTTAATTTCCACAATTTCACGCAGAGCAAAACCCACAGAAAGACTTTAAACGATCACTTTTGTTGACAATAGCTGATTTATATGTTATTATCTTGACAGGCTTTAAAATGATGTGCACATCAAAGTCACCAGACTGCATCGCTTTAAGATCTGATGTTCTATAACACCGCCATAAGGATCAATTGCAATGCAGTGAAACCTACTAATATGGCTTTAGAACAACAGGAACCAACCACGCAACCCTGAAAGGGCGCTCCCTGTACAATGCTGTTTGAGGAGAAGAAAGGGAAACCCGTGGAGACAAAGATGAATTTCATGTGATTTTACAGCTGTATTTTTTAGCTGAGTGTGTGTTTATGGAGAACATGGAGTGTTTTGTCATGTGTGTTTCATTATAGTCTGCGTGCACATCTGTATGAACTGAATGTATGTGTCTGGAGTGTTAAAAAAAAGTCTGGACAGAAGGGTGAGGCCTACATTCCAGGATGCCCGACGGTCACATGCAGATGGAAACATCTAAGGATGTATGCTTTTTTTTTCTACTGGCATGCAACATTAACCGTGAACAGGATACCTCCACCCCCCACGCCCCCCAATCTATTATGAAAAGGTCATAAGCATTTTAACTGGTTTTAGATGGACCAAAATTCATTTGAGAAGGAACTGGTTGTATCTTATAAGTTTCTTTTGCCAGAACACTCAGCAACAGCTGCCTGCTTTCCGGTTTACAAGTTGTCCTCTGTTAGAAAAAAACAAAGGCTGATTGCTGAATAATATGGAATATTGTTGTTCACAATGTGTTTTTGTTCGAGGCGCTTAAATCTTGTTTATATGTACATAAACTCACATTACCCAAGTGTTCAAAACAAAACAAAATGTTCTCCCGGTTCTTTTTATTAAAGGAGTCATGAACTGCATTTAGTCTTTAAGTATTTATGTTCACTTTACGGTCAGTGATTTACAAAAAAAAAAACACGTTTTAAAAGATAATCTGCTTACATTTTTGCACTGCACAAAGATTACGATGTTGTACATAGCCAGCTCGGATTTTAGTAATGTAGGTGAATGAGATTCTGGAAAAAGTGCATAATTGATATAAAGAGTTCAAGCAATCTACTGATGAAACCAGACAAATGGATCGGTCACTCTGGCTTTTTAGTCTTGTGGAAGTTAAGTAGGTATGACTGCCACCAAACTAACATTTTGGCACTGTGCCGAGATCCCTAAGCTCGACGTTTAGAAACATTGATTGAAGCTTGATTCAAGAGCTTAATTTTTTTTGATCACTTGATCGCGTTTTCCAACATGCGATCGATGCGCCTCTGCATTTCACCAGCTTTTTAGTCTCACAGCTGCTGAAACCACTTTGGATTGGGCAGAAATGCAGGATCGGATTGCACATCTGTTTCAAACCAACTTAAGCATTCTGTAAAAGCTTTTTCACTTGCAAAGTTAAAGCAGAGTTATATTTTTTATCGGAGTGATTTAAGTTGTTATATTTAGGGAATAAATTATATTGACATGTTACTGATATATACACTTTTTAAATTGAATATGTAAACATCTGGTAAGGAGTCCTTTTAAATTTTTTGTCTATTTTTTTTAAGCTGGAGACATTATCTATATTAAACTTTATAGGTAGGAAGAGACTTTCAAATACAATTTTTTTAACTGATCACAAACAGCAAACAAGCTAAACACTTTTCCTCAAGTTTATTTGGGAAAAATAAAAATGGTTGACAAAAAAAAAAGAACAGCAGACAGCGGTAAAACAAATCTGTAATTTTTGTTGTATCAGAGAAGGCTCTGAACCTCAAAGGCTCTGAAGACGCAGACCAATACGGCACATTTACTTTGATGCTTCACGAAACCTCGTTTTGCCCATTGCTACAGTAAAGAACTTATAAAACTTACTTTAAAACCACCTTTCTGTAACCTCCCAAATTCACCTCTCCGACCTTGTAATGAGATATCGAATCACATATTTACAGCAGTTTGCCAGGACTTTATTATACCTGTTCACAAGCACCTCTTAAGTGTTTATATTCTTTTTGCAGGGGAGGTGACTAGCACCTGCCTCAGTCAGTGAGGCTCCCAGGGGCCTCACAGAGGGAACTTCTATTTACTCTACCTGATCCACGCTAGGACTTTGTGAAGCTCCTGTGAAAACAATATATGTGGCGCCATGTAGGATTTAAATCAAACTTTGCTTATCAATACATACATAAAACTGAGGCATATACACCTACAAATTACTCACATGTTCACTGTAGTGTTCAAAAGCACATGTATAGATGTATACACGCGTACACTATTATAAAAAATGCATATCAATACATGTTGTTTTAGTATATGAATGCATATACACTCGTGGGATAGCTTGCTGCATGCAGACACACCTACACATAATCACATAAACATATTAACTTAATGGATGCATATACACCTATAAACACTCATGCATACATATATATATATATATATATATATATATATATATATATATATATATATATATATATATATATATATATATATATATATATATATATATATACATATGTATATATATACATACATATGTATATATATATACATACCTATGTATATATATATATATATATATAAGCGAGTATGTGTAGGTGTGTCCGCATGCAGCAAGTTTATATGTAAACGCAAGCTATCGCATGAGTTCATATGCATTCATATAGTAAAATAACATGTATTTCATAGATGTGCTTTGGAACACGCCAGTATAGACGTATATGTGAGTAATTTATAGATGTTTATGCATGCGTTTCATGTATGTATTGATAAGCGAAGTGTGATTTAAATCCTACACGGCGCCTCCTAGCTGAAGACTCTAACGAGTTCCTGCAATCAAGCTCTGAAGCCCCTGAAGTTAATTACCCCATCACTGAACGCTCGTCACCAGAGCTCTGAATCCTGTATGAAGAGAGAACATTTACATTGTTTGGTCTGTGTTTGTTTCAATAACAGTCTTCATGCTCCTTACCTGGTCTCTGGGGCTTCGTCTCCTCGTTCCTTTGTCTGGACTGTTGCCTTTGATTCTTTGACTGTGGTCGTCCCTGTTGGTTCCTGTAATGTGCTGTCACTGTTGGCAACTCTCTGGAAACCTACGACCCTGTGTATATGTAAGAAATGTTTGAGTTCAGTTTTATATTGCATAGAGTACTATGAAAATATTTGGCTCTGAGGCCTTGTGTGTTTTTTGCTTTTGGCTGAGATGAATATTATCGGGAAAACCTGAGAACCGCCATGATTTTTGTAACCCAGAATCAACAATCCTGACAAAGATTACTCTGGAATTTTCCTAATATCTACATGAAAGCGGCAATGTTGACCTAAAAGCTGTTTTTTAAATAAGCAGACAAAAATGTTGGAAAACGAAATGATTTCAGGTTAACAGGCCTCCAGCTCAGCCAGCCAAGAGGCTTCCTCTAATTACATCTGTGGGAAAAGTCTATTGTGAAAGCAGACATTCCATCTGAAGAGGTCTCTGACAGGTGGTTCAGTTTAGAGCTTCAGACGAGACACTAGCATAGGGTCCGTTACCAAGACAAAAGGGTCCTGCTTTGAGGAAGGTCATTTTCTTTTCTTTTTTTTCTTATAGTTTTGTAAAAAAAAAAAAAATAAAAAAAAAAAAAATAAAAAAAAAAAAAATATATATATATATATATATATATATATATATATATATATATATTATATATAATATTATTGTATATATTATTAATATAATATAAATATATATATATATATATATATTATTGCTCAGATGAGTAGTTGAGGACAAAAAGCGTTAACTTATGGCAAAAATGTAAAAATGAGACCAAAATGTAAAACTTTGAATCTCAAAGATAACATTACTTTTTGATAGGACACTACTAGACAGTGGACAATGTTCAATCATCTTTTTTTTTCATGGCTACGGTTGAAAGATTAATGTGGCTCATTGGATTGTGACAGGAGCTCAAAATCGTTTTCTTGAAATTTTGAGATGGCAAATGTTGTCACAATATTGAAATTATTATTATTGTTATTATTTTTAATATGTTTATTTTTCTCAAACTAATTGCATTTTGCTTCTATGATTGATTGTTTAATTAGCTTGTTTTTTATGAACTTCTGAACTTGTCATGCACTCTCAGTAATTGTGATATTTAAAAAAAAAATTTAACTGATCGCATTTTTCCAAGTACTTGACATTTTTCCAAGTACATGACTACTTGTAATATTAGTTTCCCTTTCATTTCTGAAAGTATTGTAACATTTTTATTTCAATTATACCTGAATTTTATCAAGTATACTCAAACCCAGAAGAAGAAAGCCATATAGCTTTATCAATTTGTCCATATTTTTTATCTATTCTGTGAATAATTAGAGAAGACCCATAGGCCAGTATGGTTTCCCTCTTAAGTCTTCAGGAAAACATAGATGCTCTTTTTGGTTGATGATGCCAAATCTGGTGAGGAAACATGCGGTGTAAATCTGCAGAGGAAATGGAGCAAAAAGCAGATGAATACTGTTTAGTAGAACAATACCAGTGACATCAGGAGTATAATGAGCAACAGAAGGGCTGTGTGTTGTTTATCAAGGAGGAAGGTGAAATCTGAAACCCAGTCTGGCCATTCGTCAGAGCGAGTGAATGTCGGAGATCCTTTTGCCTCAAACCAAGACCTTTCAGTCACACTCCTGGTTTGATCATATATAAATACTCATGCCAGGTGGTTAATGTATCTATGTATTTTTTTATTATCCTTTGTATGTAGTTGTTGAATTTGCATCCAGTATTAAAATTAATAACCTCTTGAGGATTGAAAAAAAATCCTCTGTTCTTTTCTGTTAGTTTTCTTTGTATAGTAGTTGTAATAAACATGTGTAATAGATTTCCATGGCTTGTGTATCATCTTCAGTTTGCTTATTCAATCAGCTATACCTATTGTATTTTGAGACTATTTTCAAATCAAACTAGCTCAACATTTACAGCTGATAACTGGATTTGAGAAAAGCTGTGATGGAGGGAGATTCGTTCAGCTTCTGGGCCCGTCAGGAGGTAGTTTTTCAGACAGGAAGTCAATCAGCTTAGCCTCATGTCTGGTTTATTTACACAAAGGGCAAAACGGAGGGATGGAGTTTAAATGTGAAGGAAAAGGAAGAACATGCTTTTGGTTGGTACAGATTTGGCTTGGTTAATATGTGCAGTTTACTTTATTTAAACATGCAAATGATGAACAGACAATTACATTTAAAGATAAATAAATAATTAGCCCAATTATTCAATACAATATTTTAATACAAGTAATCTCTGATGGTAAAGAGAACATCTAATGCCAATTATACACAAATTGATGTAATTTTTTTGGGTGTTTATGCAAACTAAAGTTTACATTTCTAGCCTCAAGGCACTCTTTTCCTTGACCAATCTGAATCTCTTGAATGTAACCACTGATTAACAGGATGACTTTCAGGCACATTCCATGCAAAAATACACTTAATTTGAATGAGAGATATTTAACAATATGTTTTTTTTTACGTATTGTTATGCTTCGATTCATGATCGAGCCTCACCTGTAACACCTGTAAAACAATTTTGAGCAAAACAGAGCAAAGACACTTAGTCATCAAGTATGTGGCTAAATAAGTTAGAAACTAGTACGTATCTTAAGTCTGTGTGTTGCCGACCGAGAAATGCTCGGTAAATGTAATAGGTTTCCATGGCTTGTGACCTTTATAATGTTAAAGTGCTGATAAGATGCCGTATATATACCAATTTGTGACTCTAACTAAGGGTACAGACTTGTTTACCCCTGTATCAAATGCTGTTCCTTTTCTAAATGCTCATTAAAGAAATTTTTTTTAATTTTTTTTCAATTAACCACTCTTTTTCACCAACAACAGTTTTGTTAATCCCAGCAGTAAGCATTTTATTTGTTTCTTTAATGACTGACATTTGAGAGACACATGTGACAGAATTTGCTATATGCTTTAGGGTTTTAGTATGCTCGACAGCAACACCTGTCTGCAACCTCTCCGCTTGTTCCTCACTCTGCTACTTCATGGGTTTCTGGTGCTTGTTGGGTAGCCCAACATTAAAGCTGACATCAGATGCTCATTATTAGATAATGATATTGTTTTGCTGTTTATGGAAAGTCTGCAACATAGTCTGCTTTGAACCAGTTCAAACCAGTCAGAGAGAGAGGTAATTAGGTTGAAGGGCAGGGTTACTAGTTAATAATTATTAGTGTTTGGTGCAATGGAGTAGCAATTCTTGCTAAGGCTAGTTTGATTTCTCTTTGGAAAGAGGTTGAGTATGATTTCTCACCTTTTCTGAGCACCAGCGTGGCCTTGAGCAAACCGAACAGATGGTCGACATGAAGTGAGTAATCGTCTTCAACTCTTGGCTCTCTCTCAGCGTGAGTTTTTCATCTTTAACTCTCAGCTTTGTATATCATATTGTTTTGAAGTGTTTTAGTTCACCAAACAAACCGATGCAAAGATTGCAAATTAGGGCTGAGGAGTATTTTGGCAATTAATTGATTTTAATTACGCTTTGATTATGAAATATTTCAACATGTGACTCAAGGATATTTCTGTCTCAAAAAAAAAATATGTGTACATCACCATCACTGTACAGGAGAGTCTTGTATACGTGATATTACATTTAATATCTTTGGACATTGATTGATGAATTTATGCCCATTGCATGTTACATAACACTGATAACAGCTGTTTAAATATCCTACCTTTTTATTACCAAGTGTGAGCAGAGCAGAATGCTTCGGAGCTGCTTCACAATGATGTTCCTCTTAAAAAGCTCTTCAAAATAAACCAGAGACTCTGTTGATTGAATTGGTCATCTCATCTTTTAATTACAAGCTACAGTTGAATCCACCTCTTGAAGAAAAATCACCCACATTTGAATGACGTCACGAACTGGATAGTGTTCAGTGTTCAAAATCCAACCAAGACAGCAGAGAAGGGAAAGCTGAGAAAATGCCACTGATGAGAAATTGAAATGAATCAAAATAAAATACAAATTAAGAAAAAGGTTTTTAAGAACGTAAATCCTGCATCATTCTTAACCAAGCTTGATTTAAGGAATTCACAAATTTTGCAATAGATTTAATTCAATTAATTATCCAGACTTTATTATGTCTCAAAATAAAAGTGCTTTTAATAATATGGTGGAAACAAGCATTACAGCATTTATTTGAACATTGCACAAGTGTTTACTGCAACTTCTAATAAGTCTTTTGAATTTTTCCAAAATATAGTAAACAAATAAAGTTGACCCCTCCTCTAAGGTTAAAGTGAAAGTGACCAGTTGGCCAGGTGTGGAGTGTCCCATACCCTGAATTTGTGCTCTGAATCTAACCCATCCCAGTGTACACACACAGCAGTGAACACACACTAACTGTTGTTTGGGTTATTCTATCCATACTTGTACAATGACTGGCAGTAGATTTGCTGACACAAGACTGAAAAATGTCCAAATGGCAGACAAACACATCCCAACTTCCCTCTCTTGAAAATGGTTAGTACAGTACACTACATCCTAAACAGATTTACTGATGCATCTACATATCACTCCACTAACTCCAATCACAAAAGCGGTGTGCTGAAACTTTTGAAAGACAAGCAGGGAAAGCGGCCGGGACTGAATTTAATCAGAGTAACTGACACTGAAAGGCTTCTTTCTCTCGCTCACAGTCTGAACATTGATTGTAGGTTAAAGGCAATTTAAGTAATGGAGAAAAAAAATAGATGCTGCCAGAAATGGCCTTGGCTCAGCTGGGTTTTAGCGCAAAGAGCTCTGATTTAGAGACCTCGCACATCTTACAGAAATAAACCCTTAGCGCTGAATATCTGGATGATTATAGTATCTGAGTCCAGAGAAACCAGTGCACTATCCAAAAACCTATTAGAGCTAACTTCTTGTTGCTTGTGCAGGGGAAAAGGAAACATCTCGGTGATCGAAGATGTTGAGTTAAATATGTTATAGTGTGCGTAGTTTACTGTTACAAAAAAGCATTTACAAGACTAACAGAATTCATGACGAGTGAGTTTAGATGCGATTGCTTATTTCACCCCTCCATACACACAGGCTTGTTTAGAATATTGTGAGAACAATATAATAATAATGATAATAATAATAATACAAAGTTCTTCACGAAGAAAGCACGACATCATGTCCTCAAATAATCCCATGTAAATTGAACTTTATTGATTTGAACCAAAACTCTCGGTAATGTCCCCTTTCAACGTAAGTTAACAATTGAGAATGGAAATATATGTGTATAAATGGCAGATACATATAAATTTAATCTTTATCTGTTTATTAAAACATAAAATTTAGTCTATTTCTGGTGATAAATAGCAGTTAGGATTCCTATAGTAAGGTGTAATTGGTATAATTAGAATTATTTTAATTTAATCTGTAAAATGGTCGTTTAAAAATATTAACCTTTTTCTGGAGTTGGGGCTGAATCACGTAGAGTTGGTACACATCCAAGTTTCAGTCTCAACTTCATTACAAATCCTGTTTGGTACTGACCCTCGTTCAGACCCTGTAGCAAAATGGCTTGAACAAACATGCGTTTTGGTAGATGTGCCAGTGCATTTCCTCCCAAAAGTTAGCCACTATGTTCTTAAAGGTCTTTTTGATGGTAATAAATGTGTACAGATGTTTACTTCTTTACATCCCAAATCATTTCAGACCATTGAAGCCAGGGCTAATAATGAGCAAAATAGTGGTCTATTTTATGTGTTTATAAATGGAGAGGGAGAGTTCAGAGGGTATAAAGCATTTGCTGTGTTTAAAATAAAACCTTTGGATGTTTTTAATTGTTTTAGTGGGGATTTGCACACCACATCAATGATCCACATTTCTGTTCAGACTGCTGGAAAGTTTTGATTTGATTTTAAAAGTCATCTGTTTAGTTTTAACCCATACTGGTTCCCTTGAATCTAAGCCTTGTGGACTTCTCTGGAATCCATGCACTTTGGTCAACTTGAAACTAGGAAAATTTGCAAACAACTTTAAACTCAATGCTTTCGCACTGCAAGTCCTCTGCCATGTAAGCTTCTGAAATAATTGCGACCAAAATGAAGTTATCCTGTATTAACTGTTCTATCATGCTGATGAATGACTAATGCTAGCAATTAATCTAGAGATTCTGTCAATTTTGTCTGGCCAGTAATTGTTTGGCATAATCTTTCAATTTTTAACATATTATGTTGCAAAAATGTTTTTGCAGACTGAACCGGTAATCATTTGTACTTTTTGATTTACTGTAGATGCAATGCATTGTAAGTGACTATGGATGCAAAGCATTACCGGTTAAATATATACTGCTCTTTATGTTTTAAAGAGCATTTGTGTGTGTTTTTAAGAAATAATTTAATGATTTCAGCAGGAAAGCGAGCATTAAGGGTTTTTCTTAATTACTAAAGGTTTTTTGTGGGCGTACTGTGCCATTCTCTCCATGCTTGTGTGTGGATCGAATGTTGAGTGCAGTTTCGTTATAGTAAATGGTTTCTTGTTCATGATGCATGACCTTGTAGAGAGTCTCGTGACCCTGGAGGAGTCTTCTCCAGCATCATTTCATTCGTAATTACACATAATAGATTCTGGTTTGGTGTGTTATGTAATGGCCAATAATGAACATAAAAAGCATAGAAAGAATGCTGCATGATGGCTGCTGTGAAAGAATGACCCAGTTATGTACAGTATTTTATAAATCCGTGTCTTTTGAAGTATTGTCCCTTTATGTCAACGCAAGACTCCACTGACCCATTTCATTTTAAATTTAGCTGAAAACTATTTCTGGCATCTTACATAAGCATTAATCTTGAGGGTGAAAAGGGTTCACTGTAACTGTGAGACTGAAATCAGCTTTAAAAAGAATTCTGCATCATCTACTGCTGCTTAATCAAATAGCACGAAGGACCAGACGGCGACACTGAAAGTAAAGCTTTCATGAGAGGATATGCGCAAATCCACCTTTAATTCATCCTTCGCTGCTAAAAGGCCAAAGACATGATGTTCCTCAAAGTCTAAGCCACAACAAAATAGCCTTTAACACACGCAAAGGACAAAAGCAATAAATTACCCAGAATGCTTGGTGGCAAGGATGCAGTGCTCAGTGTGTTGCTTGGTTGCTCACACAGCTAGAAAATACCTAACCTCCTCCATCTCTCTCTCTCTCTCTCTCGCTCTCTCTCTTTGTCTCTTCATTTATTTTTCTCTCTCTTTCTTTGATCTTTCCCTCCTCCTTTTTCTCTAAAGCTCTCCTCTTCTCCCTCCTTCTCTTTCTTTTTTTATCTCTATCACACGCCATATCTATCTTTCTATGTCATTGTTTCTCTTTTTCCTCTCTTCTGTCTCTGTCTGTCTCTCTCAGCTCATCATCTTTCTCTGTCACTTTGTTTTTCTCCCTCTCATTATCACTGTCTGCTTGTTTCAATCTCTTATTTCTCTCTTTTTCTCTTTCTTTCTCTCCTTCTCTTTCTCTACATCTCTCATCTCTAACTTCTTTCTCTCACTTTCACGATCTGTCTTTCTCTGTCTTTGTTTCTATCTTCCTCTCTTTGTCTTTGTCACCTATCCTTTCTCTCTGCTAATAATATCTTGTCCTTCTCTCTCTCACCTTATCTCTCTTTCCGTCTTTGTCTCACTCTCATATTTCTCTCTCCTCTTCGCTTTCTCTGTCTCTCTCTCTCTCTCTCTCTCTCTCTCTCTCTCTCTCTCTCTCTCCTATTTCTTCATAATTTTTCTTTTCCCTTCCTATTTTTTTCTTCCCAATGTCTCTTTTTTCTTTGTCTCCTCTTTCTCCTCTCTTTTTCTTTGCTTATCATCTTTCTCTGTCTAACTGTCTTTCCCCCTCACACCGTATCTTTCTTTTTTATGTTTCTCTCTTTTTCTGTCTCTTTCTCTCTGTCTTTCTGTCCTTTGTCTCTCTTTTTCTGTTTGTTTTATCTCACTATCTCTGTCTCCTTGTTTCACTCCTTAGTTTTCTGTCTCTTCTTCTCTTTCTGTTTCTCTCTTCTCTTTCTCTAAATCTTTCCTCTCTTCTTTCTGTAAGTCTCACTTCTTCTGTTTCTATCTTTCTCTTGTGTCAAATATCTTAAATGGACAGTTCAGCACAAAAAAAAGAGTTATAGATCTGTGTTTTTCCTGTGTGAATTGTAGCATATCCCACTGTCCACCAGAATGCCGGACTCTCTTTAACTCTATCAAGTCTGTACCTGTGCATTTGTGTCTTTATATAAAATATGTGCCTTACATCTCTCTCCCTCTCTTTATCACCTGCACTTTGCAAATGAACTTGGGTGGACTGTTGTGCTTGGGGCCTGAATCTGATTCATGAGCTCTGCAGCAACTCTTGCATTAAGAAACCCAGACTCACGATTGCTGACACTCATCTCACTCGCCGCTGGGCACAAGAGCCAACAGCAGTGTGTGCCATGCTGAGCTGCTTACTTTAAGTAGGGGAGTGTATATATAAGAATCGAAGGTGCCTTTGCATTCTGCTTACTTTGAAGTAAATTCTTTAGAGAAGATAAGTGTTTTTTTTAGTGATACTATTAGTGAAAGTGCATACCATGAAAGGTTTTTACTCATTTCTTACATATGTTTCACCATTTTTCACCACTAGTGGTTGAATGTTTAAATAATTTTTAATGTCTTAATTTTGTGTATATTTTATTTGTTTATTTTTTTAGCTTGTTATTTTAACCCAACCGTAACCTAAATACCAAGCATTTTTGTTGAAAGTATTTTGATGATGCATGCCAGCAATAGAGCGAACCTACTACACTGCCTCAAACTCCCAGTATGTAGAACAGGTATTTACTGGCTTAATGTTCTGAAAGGGTGAATTAATGCTTTTAATCTTGATAGTTTTTCCTTTGCAAAATCACATGAATTGTACTTGATTTTAACAGGGTTTTTTTTTCAATTAACCTGTTAAAATCAAGTACAATTAATGCTTTTAATCTTGATTGTTTTTCCTTTGCAAAATCACATGAATTGTACTTGATTTTAACAGGTTTTGACATTGTTTTTGTGAGATGTTTTTAAGGGTCTAAGATTTTCCAGCACTTTTTCAACAAATTTTTTTTTCTGTTAAATAGGAAATGGTGAAGTTTTAACCTGTGATCTTGTTGGTGTTGTCATAGAATACTCTTTGTTTTTCACACATTGATTATCTCTTTAGCTTTCACTTCCCACACTTTTAGACTTTAAAAATAATAAAAAAATAAACTCAACTTCTATTTATGATCTGAAACTCAGGAGCAGACCTGACATCACTTCTGATAATCAGATGTTCTGATTTATCATTTGATGAGATCACTTACTGGACCTGCTGTGAAACAGGGGAGGACGTGAAATTTCATCACACCTGTGATTCTCTGCTTTTAAATAAGCATGACCTTTACTGCATCAATATGACCAAAAATCAGATCGCCTATTGTTGCTAAGGAGATGACAGACTGCTGACCTGCCTTCCTGTGCCTAAATGAAGCTCTGGAAATGTTCCAGCAAGAATAAATCATACAAATCAATGAGATAAATGCACATCTCTAACCACACACTTCTGAATATGATTCTCAACCTTCATTTTAAGGGGGAAGTGTAGGCGTTTATTTATGGGTTGTATTGCTCTTCATAGTCATTTATTTTTTATTCATGTAGTATGCAAAAATAAATAAAGCATTCTTCCCAGAGCAAGCTTTTTAAAGCTTTTAAGTTCTGTCTAGACAGATTTTACCCACTATTCAAACTAGCTTTTTACTGATTTAAATATGTGTTATGTCTGTAAACATTATTAAAAATAAAATGGTTTTATACATTTCTACAGTAATGTTTCAGATCATTAAACACTTTGTAATATATGTCAAAGAGAAAACAATTAAGGGTACCTTGCAGTTTTTTTAAAGAGTTTATTTTACAAGAAATATAATATATATGTTGGCCTTTGGAAATAAGTTTTTGCTCCATACATAACTTGATTGCAAACTAGCTTTGCGATAACTTGCAATAAGTCTGTGAAGGAATTTTGGTCACTGATTGCAGAATTGTTGTGAAACAGCCACATTGGAGGATTTTTTAACAGTGTGCCACAACTTCTTAATCAAATAAAATTCAGGACTTTTACAAGATCACCCCTTCAATAAATTGTTATCCATTTAGGTAGCCAGTTAAACATGGTCTTGTTTGAAACGTTGCTTTTTTGTACCAATGTCCTTAAGCATAATCCACATTAGACCATTTTATGGGCAAACATTCTTCTTAAGGATTTTTATGTTGACAGAAGAACTAATAGACCAGTTTATCACTAAAACTCTTCTCTTACCCCAGAGCATCACACTATCACCACCATGTTTTACCTTTGGTGTTGAAGCAAATTTTCAATGCAACTTTTACAAATCGTGTAAGTTTTCCACCAGAACATATGTGATTGTAGGGTTACAATAACATATGTTCAAAACTGAACACATTCTACTTTTTAGGTTAGCCTTGTAAGGAAAATAGATTCAAAATTCATTCAAGGGCATAAAATTGTAAAATCTTTTCAAAAACCTCATTAACACCCCAGATAAGAATGTTTAGCACATAAATCATGTGTTCAAATCTGCCATTTTCAAGCTCATCAGTCGGGTTTCAGAGCTCATCACAGAACAGAGACAGCTCTACTGAAGATAGTCAATGACATCCGGTTAAACACCAATTCAGGAAAAGTGACTGTCCTGGTTCTACTTGATCTGAGTGCTGCCTTCAACACAGTTGATCACAAAATCCTTCTCGATAGACTAGAAAACTATGTTGGTCTTTCAGAAACTGTGATAAAATGGTTCAGATCATATTTAGAAGGAAGTGCCTTCTATGTAAACATAGGTGATTACATGTTGAAGTGGACTGCAGTGTCGTGTGGAGTCCCTCAAGGTTCAATCCTTGCTCCTTTACTATTTAACTTGTACATGCTTCCACTGGGCCAAATTATGAGAAGGAACCAGATATCATACCATAGTTATGCTGATGATGCACAAATTTATCTAGCTATCTCCCCAAATGACTACAACCCCATAAACTCTCTCTGCCAATGTCTTGATGAGAATAAAAACAACTTTCTTCCATTAAACAAGGACAATACTGAAGTCATTGAATTCGGAAGCAAAAGTGAGGTTGTTGATGTTAACGCGTATCTCACTCCCAAGGGCCTAATAACTACAAATCAGGTCAGGAATCTTGGGGTGATTCTTGACTCTGGTCTTATTCTAAATAGCCACGTCAAAGCAATGACCAAATCAGCTTATTATCATCTTAGAAACATTGCAAGAATCAGATGTGTTGTTTCCAGACAAGTTTTAGAGAAGCTGATTCATGCTTTCATCTCCAGCAGGCTGGACTACTGTAACGGCCTTTTCACCGATCTTCCCAAAAAAAAAAAAAAAACATTAAATGGCTACAGCTTGTTCAGAATGCAGCGGCTCGAATTCTAACCAAAACTAGAAAGTCAGAACACATTTCTCCAGTTCTTAAGTCTCTACACTGTCTGCCGGTCTCCTTCAGAAAAGATATAAAGTTCTGCTGCTCTTAAACAAGTCCAAACATAACTTAGCACCTAAATACCTAACATACATTATCAGTGAATACACACTAAACAGAGAGCTGAGATCCCTCAGATCAAATAAATTATCTAACTCGGGTAAATTCCAAACAGGGTAAATACTCCTTTAGTTACCACGCGGCCCACAGATGGAACCAGCTTTCAGAGGAGATCAAGGGTTCCAAACACTTTAGTCAAGTTTAAATCCAGGCTAAAGACTCACCTGTTTAGTTGCGCTTTTGTCGACTGAGCACCAACGTCCGAACAACTATTTTACCTCTGCACTTCACATCTTAATCAGTTTTAATCAATGTTTTTAAATTTTCAGTTTTTTATTCACTGATTTTACATGTCTTTTTTATGCTTGATTTTATTAAACATACTTTCTTTTTATTCTTTGTTTCAAATGTTAAGCACTTTGAATTACCCTGTGTACGAAATGTGCTATACAAATAAGCTTGTACTTACTTTTACTTAAAAAAGCCTTACTTTTAAAGCATTGAAGTGTAACATAATGTTACAATAAATGACATTTTATTTTTCATAATTTCATTACACACTTTTTTTTTATTAAACATGCCACAACAGCAGTTTAGCCATAAGTCAAATTTCCTGCAAGCAACCTTAATTGCAGGCATAAATCTCCCAGCATGCACTTGATTATCATCTCAGCGGCTCCTTTATCAAAGCTCCTGATGACAGACACAAACAGCTCGATTTGTTTCTCAATGTCACAGAGAATGCAATCCCTCTTAACTGTCAGTCAAACCCCAAATAAACCATGATAAATGTTTATGTTTGACATCGTAATGGAAATAGAGATGAGGTCAAACAGTTCGGCCAATGATTGACAGCTTCCTCTCTCACCTCAGCTTCTTCATCACAGCTTTCCACTGTTGTGTTTGAGCCTTGTTAACTGACTCATCTCACTGACACAGCACCTCTGATCAGCCTCCCAGAATACTGTGGGTATGACTCATGCAGCTAAAGGTCTTTTACCCAGAATCCCCTGCTGATTGCCTGGAACCCAAGTCATCTCTAAATGACGCAAATCAACAAACATAAACATTGAGAACACTATAAGACATGCTTCACTCAATCCAAGCATCAGAATTTACAATGTTCAAGTTAAATTCACCAGACAGCCATAAAACAGTAGAACAGCATGTCCGGAGCCAGGAAAGGGTGTTGATATTAAAACCAAGTATCGTTCATTTTGTTTGTGTTTGTGATCATTGTGTTATTTAAAAAGGAACGATGAAGCCGAATCGGCAAAACTGGCCTAATGAAAGTTTATTTAAGTGTTTTAGATTTTCTTGAAGCACCTTTTCTAATTGTATTATATTATAAGTTTGTGTACTTCCTGATAATGACATCAAGCTTCAGTCGTCAACAAAACAGACATGGTAACAAGAAAGAATGTATGTTAGTGGAAGAGTACATTACAACCGAAGAAGAACATTTAAAATAAAAAAGGCAAAAAATGTGTGGTATTCTATATATTGATTTGACGATTGATTTAACATAATAAATTCAATGTTAAATGATCACTTTTACTTATCATGCATGATCTTTAATGTTTTATTAATTTTGAGAGTATTCCCAAATGTTATTTTGGTGATTTATTGACAAGTAGGGGAATGGGAAGTGAGGTCACCAGAGATCAGTAGAGAAAGAGAAAAAGAATTCCCAATGAAGAGTTGGACAATGGAGAGTGTACCGAAAACTTTGTATAAATATTAACATCAAGTTAGGACTGGGCTGGATAAATAATAAAAAAAAAGATGGATTGTCATCTTTACGAGCACACCCCTCTAAACAATTTCATCTATGTGTTTTCAGTTTTTTTGGAAACAGTTGTTTTCAAACAAGTTTAAATATATATGATAGAAAGATTATGTTTTTTATTTGAACTCTTGTTTTTAACAACATTTAAAATCAATCAATAACTTTTAATATAGCAATGAAAACAGTATACGTCCAGAGCATTTAAACAAGCTGCAAGATGTTGGTTTGCATGGCAACCAAATTATATTTATATATATTATTTGCAGAGATTATGGTTTTAGTTCGGTAGGAGCCATTTTTGAGTAGTGTAATATTTGTGTTGTCCACAGTGTGGCGCAATGTCTGCCAATCCATGTCATTGGAGCACCTGTGCAACCTCAGAAATGTTTGTATGGAGTTTGAGAAGCTTGTTTTGACCATGTTAAGGTACAAGGAACAAAGGGAACGATAATTTTTTTCAAGGTATGTTGAGCTGGATGTTTATAAGACTGTCTATGTTGAATTATAATAAAAGTTGGAAGAAATAAACAAACACTGAGTTGCATATTCAAGGAGTTGAATGCGTACACATTCCTAAATGTGCTCACTGCCATCTATATTGTAATGACTTAAAGGTTAGCTTTTACAGGCAATACTTTTTAACTTGCAAACAGTAGGTGTAAGGGCATGGTTTTTAGCTAATTTGGTGGAGATCACATACATTTTATCTCTCTCTCTCTCTCACTCACACACACACACACACACGCACGCTCTCACTGAATTTGTGAAACACTCATCTGAGCAAATGGACAATTCTTAGTGGATGACAAAAATCTAGGATTTAGTCCACCTAGAATTTGAGAGAAAATTAAATTAATGTTATTTAGTCAAATTAAATTGTTTTATTATTTTCTGACTATCTGAAGTTACTGTTGGCTGGCTTGTAATGGAGGGAAGAGGAGGAGAAAGAGAGAGAACGCCCAGAGCTATGACGTAGCTGTAGGTCCACTCCTATGGCATACTGTATAAAAGTCAGCGTGGTGGGGGGCACTTTCTCTCTTTTGCTTTTGAAACAGTGTGTGCATTAAACAGATGTTTATTTCATTGTTTGATCATCTTAGAATAAACTGACACTGTTGCAGTGTCCTTTAACTTTGACTCTAGAGTCATTATTATTGAAGAGAGAAACTTCTTTTTATTAGAGCATGAACAAATATTACCATCTCTTTGCGAAAACGTCATCATAAAATTGCCTCAAGCAATCTTGCTGTTGAACATTCAAGACAAGCTGGTGAATGTTAACCTCTTATTTCCTGGAGCATCTCCCACAATATGGATTGGCTTGAGGAATCCTTCCTCTGTACCCTACCCTCAAAGCTGTTTTGTCAAAATCATGGAGAGCTTCTGATACAGAGATTTTTCCATTTTATTGTATTCATTGCCATTATTAACAACCTGTTTGGTCTATTTGAATGTACTGTATTATTCTGATATAGGATCAAATGTATAATAGATTTTAAAGTGATTGCAAACATTTGACATGTAGTGGACAAACAATAGATGGCAAAACCTCAACAGCCAGATTTGATACCCACATCTTCTGAATTAAAAACATTCCCTGGAATAAATTACTAACAGCAATGTCTTAGTAAGTAAAACTGTTAACCTAAACCCCCTAGCCACCATTCAAAACAATTATCTGATGCATCGTGACTAGTTTCCTTAACATCTTGTTCCTGTGATTTCAGCTAGATGCAAATACTTCAGAATGACATGAGCGGAAGTCGGCATTATGTAACGCTGCCTGGTAAGAATGGCAAGCACATTGACCTTTAAATTCTTCACACAGATGAAAACGAACGTGGGCTGGACCATGAAGATAGAGGCTTTTCTAAATGTGACTGTTTTTCGTGAGGGGGGATCTTCACCCACACCTTCACTCGGGAAAACAGAAACTCCATCTCCATGCCTGGCAGGTGGTAGGTGCCAGTACTGCACAGAAGATGCCAGAGTTTGTATGGTAGTGTTCTGAACTAACAACCTGTAAAACACACACTGGAGAGACGGCCAATGGCAGCTTTACACATTCAACCAGCACTTAAAAAGCAAACAGCACACAACTCTTAAAATAGCTGGAACAAACAAACTCTTTGTACTTGCATGTGTTTTGGCAAAGCAGTGTTTTTTGTTACATTGAATCTGCTATGAACTGTGGCTATGTTCACAGAAATGGTTGCAAGAGAATGATTAGGGCAATTTGCATATTTTAATTAAACAGCACACATGCAAGTTCACACCAACTGGGCATTTTGTCATCAATCGGTACATGTATATGTAAAGATCAATTAGGACAATATAGTATATACTCTCACCGGCCACTTTATTAGGTACACCTATCCAACTGCTCCCTAATGCAAATGTCTAACTAGCCAAACCCATCGCAGCTAAACTTTGGATTTGGGAATTTGAATATAGTAAAGATGACCGGCTGCAGTTCAAGCTAAGCAACAGAACTGGAAAGAAAGCTGATTTAAGTGACTTTGAACAAGGCATGGTTGTCCGTGCCAGGCAGCCTGGCCTAAGTATGTCAGAAACTGGTGATCTACTGGGGTTTTCATGCACAAACATCTCTACTCTTTATAGAGAAGGGTCTGAAAAAAAGACAAAATGTCTAGTGAGCTGTAGATCTGTGAGTGCTAATACCAGAGGTCAGAGGGCAATGAGCAAACTGCTTTTAGATGATGGAACAGTAGCAGTATCTTCAATAACCACTTGTTACTACCGAGGTATGCAGAAGAGCATCTCTGAACACACAAACATGTGGAATCTTGAGGCAGATGGGCTACAGCAGCACCCCGGGTGCCACTTCTATCATCTTAGAACTGGACACTGAGGCTACAATTTTCAGCCAACAAATCTGCAGCAACTGCATGATGTTATCTTCTCAACTTGTACCATTCTCTTTGAGGAATGTTTCCAGTACCTTGTTGAATCTATGCCAAGGGGGACTAAGGCAGTGATGAAAGCAAAAAAGGAGTCCCATCCAGTACTAGCAAGGTGTACCTAATAAAGTGGCCAGTGATCGTATGTACAAGTGTATATGACTTAATTATATAGATCCACAATTCAATAATCTTCAGTTAAATAGTCTTTGTAAAGAGCAAATTTCACAGAACAACCATTAAATTAAAATTTAACTAGTTTCCTAAATGGTTTAGCTCTTTTGAACAAATCATATGATTCCATATCTGACTCTGTGTCGTGTCCATACAAATAAACAAATCTTTTGTAATAAACAAGTATGGGGAAGATTTTGCGGAGTTTGCAAAACATCAGTCTATGTTGATCTTTACACTAACTCTAAGTTTAGACCTGCTGCAGGAATGAGAACCTGTAGGGAAGTAGAATCATTCAAGTGTTATGAAACACCAGAAAATATATATTTTTTTGCATTTCTACTGTACATCAAATTTACATTGCTGAAAACTCTATTTTGGACCATTACTTTTAACAGACTTTAAAAATTGTATTTCTGTTTTCCCTTGCAGTTTTTACTTTATTCAGCAGATTTTGCTAAAGAAATGTTGATCTGTAACGCACACAGCCATTTTAAATCTTGACATACTCGTGTGACAATTATAGCACAATGCCAAATTCATTAAACTTTTCAAAATAAAAAGTGATCGCAGAGGCTTGTGGTTCCACATTCACATAAAAATCAAGTGGACTGAGTTGGATGGGGGTAGGGCTTAGGCAAAACTCTGCTGAAGAATTGTATTGTATTTCTGACAGGATACACACAAGATTGGTTTATTTTAGGGAAAGGTAATATGGTGTCTCTGTGGTGGCCACTAAGTTTATTATAATGATTATAATGTGAGCTATTTTTATTGACTTAGTGGAATACATTGAGCGTTGACGAAAATAAGCGACAGTGATTTTGCCCTGAATTATACATTTTTCTCATACTATGCTCTTTCTCTGCCCTCTAGGGGCAATCATTACCCTTTAAGAGAAACTGTAAAATAAAGTGAAGTGAAGATTTTTGAGAGTGACCTGGTGAAGGACAATTCAAGCTTCGCAAAGATCTATTGTGTTATTGCTGTATATTTGGACATTTTCAAGGATTTTAAAGAGTCACTTCCTGCAAAATGTCTAAAAAATCACAGTCAAACTAAACCAAACCAAATCAAACAAACAGATCCAATAATCCAGATTTTATAAAGAATGTCAAGAGCTTGCTTTTTTCCAAAGCTAAATATATTGTGGTAGCGAGCAGGACACACAAGACACAGCTTCACGTCTGCAATCTGAGTATGAGTCCTAGGATTATTGTTCTTTCTTGGTCCAACCCACCTCTCTGTCTATCCCAGTTCTCTTCCTGTCTGCTTGTTCTGTACTTTAAGTATTAAAGGCAAAAAAAATGCTTCAACTAATAATCTACAAAGAAAATTACTTGGCTCTTCCAGGGGCTTTGTTTTTTCCTTCCCAAAACATGAAAATAAGGGAATTGGTTACCCTACATTGCCACAATTTAAGCTTACATGGCATGTTAATGTCTACAACTTGTTCTTCCTCATCTTAACCTGGCTATGTAATATTAAACAAGGGCTATGTTTCCTGTTTTATCTAATATGAATTGTAATATTTTTTGTTTCCACATTAGGCCCCTTGTTTGAAACAACTGCAAAAAAGCTACATAACGACATTTTCAAAAATAAGTGAAATTCTACTCTTGTCTTGAAAATTACGGCCATACTAGACAAAAGTTGCATCACTGTCTGATTATTAAACCGGACTGATTTTTTCACCCTTTCATTTAGCAATGGAGGAGAGAATCTGAACACATGAGATGCTCTGATGATAGAGTTGTGTGGGAGAGAAGGATTTGCTCTCTAATGAAGAAAGAGGGAGTGAAATCTCCTCACTTAGGAAGTGTGAGATCTTCAAATAAAAGGAAAACGGAAGTGATGAATCTCAAGATATTACATTTACAGACTAAAGCGTTGTACTTTAAGCTCTGGCTCATCATTTGATGAAGTTGAGCTTTTCAAAACTCGGCGAGGGAGGAGAAGAACCCTTCTTCCACAACCATCCGACCTTCACCACTCCATCCATCATCTGTCTTTCCACTTTAACGCTTATTTTCATTTTAAATCTGTGGGTGTAAATTTACCCTCATAGATACATCTACTTCAGAAACGTAATTGCTCACTCAGGATGACTTTTGGCCTTCTTTTGTGGAAATCTCACCATATTGGTTCACCCTGGAGATTTGAGGACGCTCTGATCTCACAGCGTTCAGCTTCTCTTGTTCTCAGTGAAAGTGTGTCGTATAGAGAACTGTGAATGATTCACATTGAAAACACAGATGGTGCTTTTCTGCTTCCAGGAGCCTCCCAGTCCAAGTCTCCTTATATGACAGTAATATTTTCCACCAGTGCCAGCAGAAGAACTAAACAACACATTTCTCATGCCAGTTTTGCCTGTTTTCGGGACAGTGTGCTCAGTGCGCATGCCAGAAAGGAACTGCTATTTCAGAACTGCTCTTAATATATAAGAAATATCAGTGAACTACATCCAGACAGAGCTGCTTTGGTACAGGCTAATGATTTGGGGACGCTCTTCTAATCCCGTTTCTTTTTTTTACACTTGCTTATTTTCCAGACCATCGGGTTGCGGATGTGTTAGTGATGTCGGTGTTGAGGTTTTCTACTGGTTCTGGTTCCAGCCGTTTTGCATGTTTTGTGAATTCATTCACCCTGAACTGTGTTAACGCTTTAACTACCAACCAAACGAAATGGCTTGAGTCCTTGTATTTTATTTATCTTTGTTTAGTTACAGGTTAAAAATCAAAGGAAAAAAACATTTATGTCAAATGAAAAGCTGATATACTTTAAGTGATACCGCAATTCAAGATTCAAAGTAAGATTGTTTTTGTAATAATCTTTTAAAATATATTAGTATAAAAAATTTGATTTTGTGCATGATGTGAATGGTACTATACCCATATAAAAAATCTAAATCAAGTCTTTGGTAGTCAATGATATTTAAAAAATAATTAGATGTGGAAAAAAATTAATAATAGTAGTGATATTAGAAGCTAAGAAACACACAAAAATTATTGGTGTGGCCGTTAAAGGGTTAAAAAAAAGCTCACTTTCTTGACTAAAGGTTTTTTACATTTATAAATCTATTTTCTTAAGTAGATTGTCGGACACAACGTCGAATGCTTGTTTTAAAAACATGCACTTGGCTTACTTTGGTCTCTACTAAATCAAACCCATCATGCATTGCTTCCTGGGCTCTGATTGGAGAGTCGATGTCTGATTGAAGCAGAGCTTGAGAAGAGCAGCAGGACTTGTGAGCTTTTGAGAGTGCTTCGGGTCTCCTGCTGGTCTCTGCTCTTCTGCTGGAGCGGCATATCGATCGGAACTCAGCTAATACTTTATATATGGCTCAAATTAGAGACTGTCCTTTTTTTCACAAACTGCTATCTTTGGCGGATGTTACCAGCTTAAAAAAAGAATGGATCCGTTCATTTTCTTAGGCTTCTTATCTAAAGAGCAAATAGTAAATCAAATTGATATTTTGATTTGTTTTTCAGACAACTTTGAATGCAGTGTCAAACTGCATTTTCCAGAGAAAATGCACTCTGAGAGAATATACGGAGATTCTAGTCAATGAAAGACTATGAGAAATAGCATCTACAGTCAAAAACAATCATTTGAATTACTTAAAAACAGTGTCAAGTGGTTGCACTCAATTATGCAATGTGAGTGAATGAGCAGTAAAGAATATTTTTCCCTCTTTTTAAAACGTAGTTTCTTTTGATGGCTACTGGATAAGTTGATGTAAATAAAAAAAAGTTCAACATGTTTTTTCAGAAATGGCATAGTGTTTAAAATCAAATTAACTGTTACTTACAGTATACTTAACAATCTACAATTTACTATTAAAATAACCTATACTGACTATTACATTTTACATTACATTACTTGAAATTATAGTAAATCTTACAATCTCACAATAAATTTGATACACTTACAGTTCAGAAATTGCTGTCAGTTTTAGTTTAGTTTCTGTATTCCTCAGTCCAGGAGCCTGTACAATCGTCATCCTGGTTACTTACGCCACACGGCTAACCTGCTCCGGGGCAGGCTATGTTCTGGAATAGAGATTGCACGCTTACATCCAATCAGAGGTTATAAAAGATACTTTTAAGTGACGTAACATGAAATGGCACAACATTGGTAATGGTAATCTTTTCTTCCCAATCCTGTGCATATTTTTGCACAAATTGTTAGAAGAGCACTTCATAGTGAAATACTTTTTAGGAACAGACAAAATTCATTAGCATTTCCTGACATGTATTTTTATGAACGGTACAAGTTCCCCAATGAAGGAATAGCTTACATTTTTTGAGAGCTTCTTTGACCGGACATAGAAAACGTGCCACATAGAAGTCAAGCCCTTACTGTACCGCAAATGGTGTGTTATACGGCTAACCTGCTCCAGACCTTCATTTTTATCTGCTGGCCATAATTGTTTTATTGTAATGCTACATCTTTCGAAGAAGAAAAGTGAAAAACAACACACCTTTTAAATGTAAACATACATTTCACTAGTGCACACTTGCCTAAATTAGCTTTGTTAGCGGAAGTAGAATTTGGCATGCATACCAGGTGAGCCTAAAATATGCTACTGTTGTACCCATATCTCATGATACCTAATTTTACATTAATACACAATGTGCCTCTTTAACTTAGGCATTCACACAATCAGCAATTTTCTACTAACAATCATTTGGCTTTGGCAGCAGCCCCAGTATTACTACGGCATATGTTTCAACTCATTGTATTTTCAAACTATAATTTCTTGCTCCACCGCAGAGAAAAAAAACGATCTCGCTCTATCCATGTTTATCGTGATTGGTTATTTGGTTACTAAAAGCCTACGTCTTTTATGTGCCACCCGCCTGTGAAATAATCTGAACTTCAGGATCAAAGCCTGACAAAAAAAGTTGATAAGCTCTTTATGGTACTGATTCAGCCTGGGTAAAATGGTTAAGTTTTGTCAAATCGAAACCTGTATGGAAATAATGAGTTTGTTCAATCACAGGCCCTTGTCCTGGTTTAGTTTATACTCCTTTGTTTAGATCTCATTCTGTTCCACGCCCACTTTTTCCAATTCCACCTGTTGATATTCACTGTATCTTTCTAGCCAATCACAGTGTATCACACATTGTTTTTAAATACATTTAGGTTTTCACTCCTTGTGTGTCAACTGTTTTACTTCCCTTCCCTTCCGGTGTATTTCTTGGTTATCTTGCTGTTTCGTTCCCTCAGTGTTGTATGTATAATAAGTGTTTAAAAGACTTTCTGTGGTTGCTAAGTTTCTTGACTATTACAATGTTTTATAGGTGTCTACTTTTGCTGTATAAGAAAACTCTCTTTTAAATGAAATTCTACCTTTATTGGACAGTTTAATACAGTGCATGTTCAAAGAGATTACACTTCCAAACACTAGTAAATTGCCACAAATATCCTTAAAATTATGATCATTTAATGAATTACTATACAGCTCTTTGTCAAAAGTTGTTTATTTGTAATTTACCAGCAGTTACCAACTAACAGATGCAATATATATATATATGCTAGCAGCCAAAATACATGCAATGCTTTTGGCAGAACCTTGTTGCATTCCTGCATATCACATGACAAACATTTTAAAAAGAAAGGGGAGATTAAGCATTTATTGGTTGGTTCTCATTGACGTTTGGCACTTCCCAATTCACCTGCTTGCAACCCCCTCTGTCTGATTTCAGTAGATTTACAATTAACCCCTTCAGACCTGAATTATGTTTTAGGGCTTATAAAACACAAGACATAATCTGTTTGCTACAATATTTTTTTTTGTCCATTCCAGAGATAATGCCATATATGAATGCATGCATTTTTTCAGAAACAATACAAAGGTGTTGTCAAACTTGAGGTGTATAACTTTATGTTCACTAAGATGTGCAAAAACATTTCATAATAAAGTTTCATTTAAAGAAAAACATTGCTATTGATGGATTTTTCTTCCTCTTCCTCTTCATCCTTCAAATACAAAATTCTGAGCTTTTCTAATGCATAAAAACGTCTGTCATGACAAATGTAATTTGAGCTGAATTGTGGGGCCAATTGAAATGGACTCAGAGTTTGAAAGGGTTAAGAAGGTATATTGAAAAAAGATATCTAAAGGTATATCTAAAAAAGAAAATTAATAAACCCACAAAACCTATTTTAAATGAATTCACTAGATAAATCATTTGAACTATACAGAACAAAACTGAAATAATGGTTTGGCCTTCTGTGTGGCCAAGCCCTGGCAAGATTCCATGAGCCTGACTGTAAATTGACCGGGGAAATAATAAATGGATAGAAAGAGGAAACTGGAAAGGACACTGTCTGACTTTGTGTGGGAACAGAAAGAAGGACTGATGAGTTAAACTGTCTGAAGTTCAGCGGAGATCCAGACCATTGAGTCTGTAACAGGATTCTCTCCATCTGCCTCAGCCGAGAAGCCAAGAGCAGCTCAGGCAGATGAAGAGATGAAAGCTTATTATTTTTGATAGATGGTTCCAGCTTAAAGCCTCAGGATAACATGAGCGGTCTGAACAGGTCACCGGAGGGTCCTGTAAGGTACTAGTGGCCGTTGTAGATCATTTATGAAGCTGAGAGAACTCAAGAGTGCACTTTGTGTAGTGAGAGAGCAGCGTTTTATTTATGTTGTTTTATTTTTGTCTGGTCTAGTTCCCACCGTGCACTTTCTGACAAATACCATGCGCCTATGTCGGATGGAGGATTTTAACCTGAGACTATTAATGAGGGCCATTCAGAGTTTACTGTAAGAGCAGACCACATTTCAACGCTTGAGAGTAATTTTAAACGTTCTTTTCAAGATGTTTAGCTGGAAACCAAAGAGGGGGATTTTTCTTAATACATTCTAATGAAATACTCTCTTATAGAACTGCAGATTATAAATTTACTAAATGTGTGTGAAATGTTTAAGTAAAAAAACCCTGTGGTATAAATAGTTTTTAAAAAGACAATGTGTTATGATATTTTTTATGAACTGTAAATACTGTATATTCATACAGAAAAAATATTGGAAAAGAAACTTAGTTATTTAAAAAAACAATTGACTTTTGCCTTGTATTAGTAAAGCAGTTATATAGTGTTATAGAATACAGCACAATGAAACAGACTTTCACTCATCAAAAATTAACACTAATACTACTGTATTTTTAATAAATTTGGTCCAGTGAAATAATTGATTGCAAGGTGTTAATGTTTTACCGCTCAGTACCTTTATGTATAGAACAGATATTAAAGGTACTGTATGCAAGTTAATTCTAACAGTTCTATCCGTAATCCTGGAAAATATATATGTTTAAGTATTTTACCTGTTCTGGAGAAAAAACTCTAATTTGTTCAGTTACACTGGTCCGTAGGCCTTTCAAAAGCACATTTCGAAAGCCCAGCCTGCTTTAAAATCTGTGTCTGGGAGAGATCTTGTTCGTGCAGCAGACCACCTTGTGTCTTTTTGCTGTGCTCAATCTTGCCAAATAGCTGTTTTTCTCAACCTCGTCTTGGTAGCAAAGTTTGGCTGTTACTCATCCAGTTTAAACTAAATATAAAGCTGATTCTGTTCATATACCTATATACTATATAACTCTAAGAAACCCCAGACTTTTAGAAATTGTATTATTAGACTATACTTAGATTCTAGATTTTGTATATGCTGCACCTTTATCTTTCTCAGTGCAGTTTTGTATTATTAACTGAATTCATTGTATTGGCATTGAATGTAATTAAATAATATAAATGCTTTTATTCTTGTCAATACTTTGAATTAAATCTTCTTTGTTTTTGTTTTTTATTTAAGTCTGTCATCCCACTTTGCTTGATTGAAAATATCGCATTGTCCTGTAGCTTGTACTTTATTTTATAGTCATTTAATCTTCTCTTCTTGTAACATTTCAATGGTCTTCAAAACAATGATTGATTATGTTTGTGACTGAAAAAGTTAGAGCAAGGTTTCAGTGCTTTTGCAAAGATTTAGTAAAACACATTGTTCTTTGGCTGAGCTGCTGTTGTTCAGGAACCCGGAGCATCTGAGGCTGCTGGGTCGCCAGGCAGGATAGCCTGCTCCACTCAGAGTGCTGCATTCTGATTGGACAGAGGTTGTTGATGAAACACACACAGGCACATGACACACAGTCACACACACTGATACACAGATTATCTCTGTCTACGGCTCATGTTGGGCAGTGAGCACTTTTGAAAAAAGATTGATCCCTTCATCATCATCATCATCCTCCTCATCATCATTATTATCAATACCATCATTGCAGCTGCATGTGAAGAACAAACATATCTAAAACATCTATTATCTAAATAAGTCTATTTAGTAAACAAAGTAAAGTGAAACAGTCAACTGAATTATTTAAAATGTTTAAAGTTGTATTGTGTCATACAAAAGTAATTTCATTATTCTGTTCTGTCCTTGATAAACACAAGTGTAGCTCGTCTATTATAAATTATGAGATTAATTCCCTAGAACTTATCTTGGCTATTTTTTTTTTTTTTTTTACAAAATCAGATTTTCATTTTTGAGTCTCAATTGTGTTCGATTTTTAATCATAACACGAACAGCTTTACATCAACTTTCATTTCTGCTGGAATCTTTGATCACATTTGAATCATTTAAATGTTATTTATCAGCTTTTCAAAACGTTATCTCTTTAGTTAAGTGTAACTACTTCACCTCAGCCAATGATTAAATGATAAAAAAAAATATTTCTCTTATTTTGTTATTGCAGATGGACACTAATTAATGGAAAATCAAAGTCTGTACAGGAAGACAAGAAATAGGAGGAAGAGCAAATGTAGAGCATTCTGTTTGTTTTCTGTAAGAGGGCACGATAATCTTAATCAGATCCTAACGAGGGACGCTGGCAGTCAGGTCCTAGCCACTCATTCCCAGAAGGCTGTGCGTCACAGCTGTCCTTCCCACGCTGCGTGGCACTGGACCAGATCCAGAACTGGACGCCAGCAAAAGTCTCCTTCAGCCCCAGAGTTCACATAGATCTTAGGAAGCACCGTGAGTGTGTTCTCGTTTACGGTTCTCTTCCCTCTTATCTGTTTGTTTCATTTTTGAATGCATTTTAATGATTTATTTTATGTATTAATGCTATTTTTTGCTACAAAATCTTTTAATCATCTTATCAAAATGCAAAAGTGTATTTAAAAAAAGATTATTGTGTTCTCCATTCAGATGCCGATATAAAACACATCCAAACGACAGGAGAAACACAATTATGTTTCGAACTGTGGCTGAATATGTCGTGCCATTATGTTCACTAGGAATTTTGGGTTGCTGGAGCTAATTACTCTTTCTAATTTCCTAGATCAGCACACTGTGTAGGGTCATTTCTCTGTTAAACTCGGTAGGTAAGTGAAGTAGTTGGATAAAGTTTTAACATTTAATCAGCTTTTCTTTTTTTTTTTGTATACAGAGGCAACTTCAGTTCTCTATTTCTCACTTTTCTTTTACTCACTGTACATAGCTCATAGTATTATATTGTTGGGTTTTGTGATTTTTTTTTTAAAGATCCATTGTAAAAACACCTTGGGCATGTTCGTTGTCTTTGTTTCTCTGTGTTCCAAGTTCCCCTTATTTTATTTACTTGGTTCTGTTCCTCTTGATTTTATGATACTTCCTTATCCAACACCTTACCACCAGGGGTTGTAACACAGCCAATTAAAGAATAACGGTTTCCAAAAGGACTAATTTCAGTACATATCTACAACACAACCATGCATATGGTTTATTTTATACATGGCGTCACCAAAGTGAACTTACATGCAAACATACACACAATATGACTCTTTGCTAAAAATTTGGGTTTTAAACATTGTCGTTGCACATTTAATGCATTTTCAAATTCACAGTTTTTTTCTTACCCATTCAGGGATTAAAACTATGATAATAAAACTAGTGGCCTGTTGTGTGTGTTACCAAGGCAACTAACTCATGTAAAAAAATATTTTTTAATGTTATAGTAAAAGCTAGTGTGTTAAATTGACACCAATCTGTCTGGTCCTACTCTAGATAGAGTTAAATTAAGAGTGAACCTCTCAACTTGGACCATACAATCTATTAAGGTAAACTCTTATTTTTTTGCATTGTAAAGGGGAAAATACAGTTGTGAGGGTGTCTTTATATTGGAAAAACATATGTGCATTTACTTCAAAGATCAAGTTTTCAGTGAAGAATTGATACTTTGGATGATAATCTCATTTTAACTCAGTTTGAGTGTTATTTGTACTTCTTGTAGAGTTTATTGGTCCTTCTCTGGATATAGCTAATTTTACACTCATCATTTTACTGTGTATCTGGAAAACTATTACATTTTGTCCATGTAAGTGTGATGTTTCTGCTTTTCACGAGTCTGATGACTAGGTACCTGGAGAGCACACGTACACCTTAAAAGGTCACCTTTATTACAGGTCTAGCTTCTTTTCTCCAACTGCCAATTAACCAAAAGCTGGTTAATTTAAAATTGTTTTCTTTTGTTTTGTCTCCAACTCTTCTGTTCTGCTATTGTCTGGTAGAATAGACAAAGAAGGCCCTAGCGCGAGATAGGGAGAGAGAGAGAGAAAGGGGAGAGAGACGGAGAGATCGGAGAGACGATCTCTGATCTATATCGATATCTATCATTCATTACTCTCTCAGCTCGTATATATATAGATAATCTATTTCTCTTTATGCGCTCTCTCTACTATACTATAGATCTCTCTCTCTCTCTCTCTCTCTCTCTCTCTCTCTCTTATGCCTCAGGCTTTTGGGCATGCTCTGATTGCTTTTATTGGCAGAGTTTCAAGACTCAGGTGCTGAGTTTCTGCATGGTGGCTTTTATAATGAAGATGGTTCTGCATGTAAATGATAGTGGAAAATGTGCATTTCTTTTAATTGTGAGGAAAGTAAAGTGCCTTTGGGGTGCTTTGTTCCCTCTGAAAATGACCAGCACATCATGGCAGGATTTTACTCATGCCAATGGAAGACATTTTCATTACTTATCATTGGAAATTGCACAAAAAGTGAGCTGAAGAATGCATTTATCTCCTCTACTGAGAGAATATATGAGTGGGAATTAAATACCCACAACTGGATCATGTGTGTTCTAAAATCTCATACAAAAAAAATTACAGAAGAGAAGAAAAGAAGGAAAGACTCCTGGACATTAAAGTGACAAACTTCACCATTTCCATTTTTCACTTTAGAGTAGAAAATTAGCATTTAATACTATTATTAATACTATTATAAATAGAAATCAGTTTCCCATTTTTATGCCAGGGAATAAGTAAAATATGTAAAAAAAAATCTTAATATCCTCTGAGGATGCCACTGCAAATTACTAAACAATTTAAAAGCAGTTTATTAAAAAAAAATGTGAAAAGCCCAAACCTGCCTCTTGTTTCCTAAATTCTCGTGTTTTATTCTTCTGATATGAACACAGTGGTTTTAATAAGTGTGTTACTCTGAGTAGCTGAACCAAACCAAAATAGATTCTTGTTTGTTGATCATCGGTAAGAATTTTGATTATTTAGATCAAGGCACATTTATCAGACTGATGTTGCATTAAGATATATGAAAATTCTCTATTATAAGCTATTTTGTAGACACACATTTCATTTGAGGGCTGGTCTATACAAAATGTTCTGCTAGCATAATGCTAAAAACATGCTAAATCAGTTCTTTCTGATAGTGGTTTGGCGTTGTTCTTTGCCACGAAAGAATTTGATTAACTTATTCGAGTGTGTTAAATCAAGATTGAAAGTAACTGGTACTGAGTTTTAAAGCTGGTCAAAATCAGTTGAACAAATGTACATAAAGGAGACGGTACGCTAGTAAACAATGGTGATGGTGAGATATTGATTATTCTGAAGGTCCCATTTATAGCCTAGTACAGCTGTTTTAAATGTAACACCGCCATCTGCTGGACAATATGTTAGAGATGACTAAAGTTAAAATGGACTCACACGATAAGATTTTTATGGCAGGTTATCGTTTCAATTTTACATGCGTAACATACACCTTTGGTGGTCAAAAATTAATCATAAACCATAGAGGGTTAAAAAAACATTTACATTTATTGGTATTGTGAGGCACAGTATTTTATACTCATACCAAGCATTTTCCATCAAGACAAGCAACACAAAACTGAATTACAGCTCACAGCAGTGCGGAGAACAACCAACACACATTGGTGGAATCACATGATGGTGACCCTCTCTGGTGAAATGTGGGCAGCCATTCTCTCATGATTTGTTTCCCTTGGTCTGCAGTCAATTCCACATCGAATGCACTTCAGTTTGCGGCTCACACAGGGAAGCAGAAGAATAATTTTCCCAATGATAACCGTTATGGGAAGAATCACTGCCACGACAAAATTTGGAGGCAAGTAGAAGCGATAGGACTCCTCCTGAAAAGCTCTCTGCCAGCCGAAGAGTAGAGTGTGAAGGGTGGAAATCAGCAGTGCGATGTACCCTAGAGTTGACTGATAGGACAGAGTCTTAGATAAACAAACCTAAAAATATATATTTTATTTAACTGAAGTAAATAGTAATGTGATAAGTAAGAGTGATCTGTAGGTCTGCAGTTGATAAAAAATATAAACAAAATATAAACAAAAACTCAAAATGCTATTGCAAATAAAAAAAACTACAAATAAAAAAAAAGCTACTACAAAACATATACACAAAGGAGGTGTTTTGTGTTTATCACATGCTTGTGATTGAGTGAATGAGTTACCAAGGCAACTAACTCACATAAAAAAATTTTTTTAATTTGTTATAGTAAAAGCTAGTGTTTTAAATTGACACCAATCAGAGTCTTTCTGATCCTACTCTAGATAGAGGTAAATTAAATTTTTAAAAATTGCATCGTATTGGAAAAACATTTGTGCATTTACATCAAAGATCAAGTTTTCAGTGAAGAATTGTAACTTTAGATGACAATTTCATTTTAACTCGGTTTGAGTGTTATTTGTACTTCTTTCAGAGTGTATTTGGTCCTACTCTGGATATAGTTAGTTTTACACTAATGATTTTACTGTGTATCTGAAAAACGATAAAATTTTGTTCATGTAAGTGTGATGTTTCGGCTTTTCATGAGTTTGATGCCCTGGACAGTACACATGCTCGCTCAAGATCAATTACAGAACTCATTAGAATAGCTTAACACAATGTTGACTTGTTCATTTTAAGGTTTCTTATTCATAATAATTATTTTGAGCAATGTAATAACTTATTTAGTTTGATTACATTTATTGTGACAGTAAAACTATTTGAATGAGTTCAACACTGTGATGTTTGTGTTAACGGATGACAGAGATGGTACCTGAATGAAGCTGAACTCTCTCCAGTTGAGAGCCTGGTTCACAGAGGGGATTGAGGTGAGAGCTAACAATGAAAGCAGCCCAAGTGCCATGACGCCAAAGGAGACGTACATCTCCACCCTCCACACTTCCCCCTCATTCCATGAGTTCTCCACGTTGGCATGAACCTGCAGAAACAGTATGATTTTTTGTTTGTTTTTGGTTAGCACTTCTCATTTCAAACCAAAGAGAGACAGTGGCGTCTCCAGGCCAGAGTACCTTGGGCTTTCCCACAGGTGTTCCTAACACTAACCTTAAAACTAATCCCAACTTCAGGACATCCCCCTGATTCCACCACCTTAACCTGAAAGTATCTCGATTAAATACCTTCTATGCACCTCAAATGCTTCAGTGCACCTCAAACTACAACCATACACAAATGATCAAGGGGGGTTTCTAATAAACCAAGTCAAATGTATTACGTGTATTCCAGGAAGGCTCCAAATGTAACTGAACACAACTGACTCACCTTTGCACCTCTGGACTTGTTTGAAACTACTAGTGTGTCTCTCGAAACAGGGTTAGAAAAAAGACCTGCAGCCTTCTGGGAATTGAGTTTGAGACCCCTATAACAATACAGGGGCCTGTCTCCCTGTTTGATCATTTAATTAATATAGTTCACCTAATATTGCTTTCCCGTCTGCGCTTTATTGTCTAACATCTATCGCCCTTTTAGACATTGTGACCTCTATTTATACCTCTCTTTTCTCCCATTTTGCGGAAGTTTGCCTTTACCCTGTGTCTCGTGTCCAGTTTTTTTTTTTTGCGTGCAATCTTATGCTCCTCTGGTAACCTCCTTGAAGAATTGAGATTCAGATCCCTGCTTTAGGCAAAGAGTGGGGTATCCCCTGAACAGGTTAACACTAATTCCCAAGTAAACATTTATTCCCCTCTTATTCTTTGGACGATTTCTTTGGAAAGAATAATTGTCTTCACATCATCTGAGGCATGTTTTGGACTAAGGGAGGAAAATGAAAAACCTGGAGGGAACCTGAATACATAGAGAGCCTGCAGTCTCCAAACAGGACTTAAAGGCAGCAGGGCTAGCCACTTCACCAACATGAAGGCATTAGTAATATTTGTTATTGGATACTTACTTATTCAACACAAGTACCAATACAATAAATAAACTACATATGACCACTTAAAATAACGATATCTATCTTGGAGTCACCCAGTCAAGTACTGGGTAGGGGACACCAGATTGCAGGGACAGACCCTAAACTACTCCTTCAGAACATAATTTAGTTTGTGGGGTCTGTAAAATGCTGGCTTTATTTTTGGTGCAGCAACCGGGTATGGGTGGTTAGACAAGACAGAGGGGCCTGATTGTGGCACACTTTGCCTTATAAACAGTGAAGAGGAGATCTTTATATTTTATTCAGTACTTAGGGTGTGAATATGGATGTATGTACCTGTTGGTAGGCCATGTTGAGCATCAGGTACCTCTCTGATCGCCTCATGGGTAGACAGAGGCTGTACAGCACATGCACGCAGCCGTAGAAGAAACTCAGCAGGCCCAGCTGTTTTCGGCTCTCCAGCCACCCATCCAGCCAGGGAGGGAACCGCCGATACCTCGTCCCGTAAAAGAGTTGATACCCTGCTGCAAGCTGTCCTGCTAAATACACTAGTGCTAGCAGAACCATGGCCACACACGGGAGCGTGCGGTTGACGATTTCCAGAGGAATCTTGTAGAAAAAGCTCTGTCTGGTCTTTATGTAAGGATAGATTATATCCCGTATAAAGGTGTAAGCGAAAAAGAAAATGGACAAGGCTACAGCAGTCAGAACAGGGCCTTTCCAGGCAGTGAAGAGATGCAGGGGCATGTTCTCAATCTCTCTGGCTGAGGAGAGGGTGCCCATGTCCACTGGAATAAAGTTCAGCTGACGGGCCATTTCAATGAGTTGCTGACGAGCCGCTGCTGAATTGCTGCAGATATAAACCTAGAGATAGAAAGAGAATGTAATCGAAGTTGCAGATTTTTTCATAATGTTGACAATCGGAACAAAGGCAACATTCATTTTCTCCATCTCACCTGTCGACTGGAGTCCCGTGGTCCTGATTGCATGGCCCAGGATGAGATCACATTAAATCCTTTCACCACAATGCATTCTGGAAAGAGGGATGCCAGGTATTCAGCGTTTGATTCGGGATACTGATTTAGCCTTCTGTTATTGCTGACATCCACCAGTGTTTTTCCCACCAGGAGGTGTTTGATGTCCCAGAGGGAGGAGTAGTGCTCTCTGCGGATTGCCAGAAACAAGATGTTGGCCTTCCCTACCGCATCCTCGTGATGGGTCACATCCACCACATGCGGGAAAGATTCTGTGGCTCTCTTAGGCGACCGGCTACCCACCACCACATGGAAGCCACTACGCAGCAGACGAAGGCACAGGCTCCTGGAGAAGTCCCCAGAGCCAATGATGCCCACTGTAGGGTTGCCAGATGCTTCTCTGGAGCTACTCTTTAAGCCGTTAGAGAAGAAGGAGAATTTGGTGGCAGGCAGGCTGTGACTGAGCAAAGAAATCGAATCCATTCTCAGGCGCTGGACACCTTAAGGGTCTTGAGGTACAAATGGGAAAAATGTATATCAGATTATACATTGCTGCTTTTTAGTGGAAATGTAGAATATACTTTGTTATAAATGTTTCTAACTCTGAACAAAATAAACCAGTAAACAGGAATCGTTAATGCTGTATCATATAAACTCGACTATTCAGAAAGTTCCAGCATGTTTTAAAGTTGTTCACTCATAAAAAACAAGATCCAAGTCACATTCAGATTGGTTCATGCATGTTTTGTGTAATGTTTTCTTCATCTGGGAGCTCAGAGCAACTTGATCACCATAGTTACACCAATTTGCCAAAGTATCGCCCACTATCTAATCCGATGAACAGCTAATGCTAATGAAGAACGTACGCACTAACTAACCTGGAAGTATAACTGTAGCAGTACCGCGTTGAAGACCAATGAAAATACATTTTGTTTTCGGGTGTCCCTGTTTTTTGACTAACAAAAAGATGATTTTTTTATCGGTGGATACCTTTGTTCCAACAAGAAATACCGTTGCAGGGCCGTGGCGGAAGTATGGCAGTGAGAAGAACAGGAGGTAAACAATACAAACAATGATTCAAAAACATTGCTTACAATAAAAGCTCCATTGTGAAGCTTTTTATGGATGCAGTGATAGATAAAATATTTATTATAAATTATTTAAAATTGGCAAGATATGACACCTTTAACGATTTTGGGGGCAAAAGCATAAAAACAACTGCAATAAAAACAAGATTAAACATTGACCCAAAAAAAGGCAGTTTAAGAAATATTGTAAATTATAAAATCAATAATAATAATAATGAAAAGTTTAAAATTAAACACATTTTGCCTCTTTCTTTCTTTTTTTTTTTTTTTTTTTTTGCTTGCCAAGACTTGTGGAGCTGAAAAGTAAACTGAAAGGGAAATAGTTGCTGTAGCAGCTTATTCATGTGAGCAAAATATATAATCATAAATAATCTGCTTTATGAAGGTCTTAAAGCTTTAAAGATACACGGAAATGTGGGCTACTGAAAACAATAAAAAATATTGTCACATCCACATGTTGCATCCATGCTACAACATGTCTTCTAAAATCGGTTCAGTTGTTGCATTATCCAAATGAAGAGTAAAACAGAAAATCTATATCATCTCTATATTATGATGTTGGCGTTCATACAAGAATATCCATCTTTCCTTTGCTGATCCAGAAGAAGTGTTTTCAGACAAGGATGCTCCCCCTATTCTACTGTACATTCAGTATGTCATGCGTATTGCATAACAGCTCTCAGAAATAGCACGATGTCTGTTAAAGCGATGAGATCTCAAGGTTATACCGGCAGCTTACCTGTGATGGAATCTGCATCGAGTAAAGCGCAGAGAAGATGCGGATGTCGTTCGTCGAGAGGTTGTTTTTCCGCTCCCTGAACGCTTTATTTGCGCTGGCACACGTGAAAACCCCAGGAAACCGGTTATTTATATATTTATTTTATTCGTTTTTAACTGGGCGTCGTATTGGTGTTGTATCTCTGTTATTTTGCTGTAGGGGGCGCGGAGAGGCTCAAAAACCCGGATTCTGCTCGGACACACCAGTATTTCTCCTACTTTGGTTGAAAAGCGGTGAAATACACTGTTAGATTATTAGATGCCATTATATTATATTAGATTATTATATTAGATGCCTTTTTTGCCTATTAATCCGACATAAGAGAATGGTTCTGTGGTGAAGTTGAACCATAATGGATGTTTTTCATTGTAAGGGACCGTCACAAAAAAAATTCCATTGTTAAAACATATTTACTCTTATAAAAGGTTTACACATAAAATCACGTGTAGAAATGTAACAAGGCTATACTGAAAGCGGTGTATGACACATTTCAAAGCTCAATATCTTTTTAGCAAAATAACTATAAATTAAAGTACAGCTTTTTGGGTACTGTAAATCTATCTGGAACTGACCTTTTATTATTTATACGCACTTTAAAATAATATGCATCTGAACATTTTCAATTTTGAATAGCCAAATTTTAAAGCTCAATATAGGCTTTCCCTTAAATTATTTCAAATAAATAACATTTTTGTGTTTATATTTAACCCTATTTGGGTAGATCCTTTGTTAAAACGAAATACTTTTTTACTCTTGTTTTTTTTGCGCTTGTTTCCTTAATAATCGAGGGGAAGTTAAGGAGACTCTATTCAAAATGGGTTACATTTTCTCATAAATACTACATTAAATATTTGTTGAATATGTAAAGGGGATTGAAAAAAAGCTATGAGGTCAATTAGTTTAACATTTTAATTTTACATGTGTATTTTTCCAAAAAAAGCCCTTTCCTTGAATAATTTTTCATAAGGTAGAAAGGTAACATCTCTCAGCAGAACTTTCTCTATCACTGTCCCTGCCTGGTAGAAAAACTCCCCGATCCAGCCAAGAAATCAGCAACACTAAAACCCTTCAAAAAGCAACTAAAAACTCTCATCTTCAAGCAACACTTACAATCTTAAATTATACTTTTATAATTATATTTTATGAGCTGATCAATTATCTTTGGCTTTGTTACAAATGGCCTATTGTCTCCATTACTGTAAGTCGCTTTGGACAAAAGTGTAAATATATAAAGCCATGCAAAAATGATCATGTAACACCTCATCTAAAACCTTATTTATCAAAATCAAGATTCTGTCTCTTGACAATATCAATAACAATTATTAAACGCATTCAATAAGTCTCATCTGACATTTTCAGGACATTTCCTGATTACTGCACATCGCAAACCCAAATGACTCCTCTAGTTTTCCGACAGGTCTTTTTCCAAATCCCCAACTTTGGCCCCAACTTTTTTCTATTAAAAGAAAAAAAGTTTTTAATATTTTATTTTGAATCCACATCATTAAAGACTTCTTGAGCTCAGTGTTCACTCACATCTAAGCTCTGTTCAGTTGATTCTATAATTGAATTTATCAATTTTCCTTGGAGCCTGACTCATGACGGTCCTATGATTCAGTTCCTGTCCTGTGAAGATTCTCTTTCATGAACACTGGTAAAATGGGAATACTCATGCATTTCTCTAACTTGCTTTTCATTAGTTTTGTGGTTCTGGAAACATCTGAACTGGGCTCTGCTGGACCTCTTCATGCACAGTGCAAAGTCGAGTGGTAGAGTATCAACATTTTTGTCTTTGTCTGTAAACAATCTAAGAGTTTCTTTTTTATAATTGTGCTTATCTAGTGCCTTGCTTTATAATTTTTCATGTAACTTAATACTGAATAAAAGTGTAAATGTTTTTTTTATCTCTCCTGTCCTACTTCAAAGCAGCCTCATGAGAAGGGAGGTGCTTTGTATGAGTTGGTCAGTTTTGCTCTTTCCAGGAAAATGAAGATATGAAATAGTGACTTTTCCTCTGGGTAGAAACTATTAATATATTTTATTAATTATTAATTGATTTCAGATTCATCACAATAATTACATAAATCAACCATATAAAAATACATCAGGACAGGATGGTGTTAATAGAAAATGGGAAAGAGGAGAAAAGTAATTGAGGGGGAAAGAGAAGCAGAGAAGTTTTTGAGAGGAAAGAGTAAAAAAAAAAGAGTAAAAAAAAATAATAATAAGATTAGATACCTACCTTGGCACATCCAAGCAGTTTTTAATGGTTTTAATTATTGGTATTTGTTGTAGTAAAGTTTTGAAATGCAAAGGAAAAAAATTGTGTACACAACATTTTAATTTGTATAAAATATTTCAAATGTATGTACTGTATTTGTTTTAAAAAAATTACTTTTCGGCATGTTTTATTAAAACAGTTAACTTCAGTTTCACTTTTTTGTTTGCAATAACCCACGGAAACATATTATACACATTTTTTATTTTTTATAAGCCTTTAGTAATAATTAAAAAAAGGTTACTAACAATATGTTAGGGTAAAAGTGTTGACCTGTTTATGTTATACATTTTAAACAATGTGATCAATTCATGTGATTATTTTTTATTCGTGTGATTATTTTTTATCCCGTTTAGTTAGATTTTGCTGTAAAATATTTGTGACCATTGTTCTGTGTTTTTTTCTTTTGTTTTATCTAAATGTTCTTGTAGATATACCTTTAAAATTCCTTCCAAGGCGGTTACTTCCCCTTTCCACTAGATGCCAGCATTCGTTCACATTTTAAATTTAATTCAAAGACCTTTAATTCAAAGTTGCATTTGCGCTTGTGTTTTATCATCCCAAGGTATTTCAGTCTCCCTTGCAGAAGTGTGTATGAAGGTCTGGTTACACAGATCAAAAAGTGGAAGACCGTCTCCAACTGTGTTTCAGGAGGAGAAAAATGTCTCTACAAGGTTTGTCTTGTCGCATTACATTTTTAACTCTTTGTATGAATCACTGAATAAAATATTATCGCTGCACTTTTCCTTCTTGCTGTAGTTGCAGTCTGCCTCTGTACACTTCATAGCAGCCAAACACACCACGCCAGTGAGGAAATATGTGGATGACATCACTTTCAGACTCACCCCGTATGGCTTTTTCACACATTGCCATGTATCTGTGAGTATTTACACAACCCACTTCATATTGAAGAATTCCTCATATTCATAAAAAAAGAAGAGAAAAAACTTTATAATTTAATTAATTGGACAGGCCATGTCAGTATCAGAGAGCTGGTACACAATCACAGATCATGGCACCAACTACTGTAACCTCTACAACTTAATGGAAGGTATTGGTTTTGTTTGGAATGATTCAATAAATTTTAGGAGAAAAATCCTATTCTGAGTTTGACTCTCTGTGTGCAGGAAGTGGACTTACAGAAGCTCCAGGTTATAAAGAGATCACCAGTGACTTTCTGTGCACCCAGCGCTCATCTGCGAACTGTACCATCTACTAATTTTTTGTCTTTCATATTTTAGCTTACGTGTTCAATGCTTTCTCTGTAATAGTTCTGCAGAACACGTGGACAGATACATTGCAGATTGTAGAACCTTTTATGATTTATTCAAAATGTAAGTTTTTGAACGAAATAAACTAGCCTGTACATGACTACAGTATACTACTGTAAATTAAGATTTACTCTCTTGAAAACATCCCTTTTATAAAGCCTTTTTGGGGTAAAACCAAACAAAAAAAGTAATATTGTCTTTATACAATAAATCTAATATTTTGATGTTGGTGTGAATATAGCTGCGGTGGTGAATATGCTCACAATCACACAAGGGGCTCTAGCAAAGTGTTTTACTAATTTTTTATTGTAAACTCATTGACAATTTTTTTAAATTACCAAGTAGTTAAAAATGTTTATAAAGTGGCTAAAATTATCACAAATCCACAACATATATACTGGCATACTTAGGTTGAAGTTAATCTGCCTGTAGGGAAGAAAAACTGCCTGTAAACAAAATCATGGGATCTATTTAGTCTGACCACATTATGTTAATCGTTCAACTTGAATTCAAAATAGTATAAGTAAAATTTGTATATTAATTTGTAGACTGATGAAATGTAAACAGGTTTAACTGGTACTCACCGGTTTTACAGCATTGATGGTCAAATACGTCCTTTTGAACACGATGGAGCTATGAAAACCTGTCCAATCAAATCTTGCACTGTCAGTAAGCGTGAGCGAAAATGCTTTGTTTCAGCTGTTAATGGTTCTTTCTTGTCTGATATGTTTGGGTCTGTTCTGTATTGGGAATTTTTTTTTTACTGTTCGAGAAAAGTAGCTGATTATCACTATCTTGGAGTCATTTTAATTTTTAATTTATTTATTTTTTACGAAGAGTAAAACATATGTTGTATGCTGCAGAAAAAACACCAGAGATGACTTTGTCTTCAAAATTTTGCAGGCTTTGGCAAGCATTCTGCTCTCAAAATTATAGGTTTCTCATATACAGCAGTCCAACCTACAAAACAAATAAATAAGTTAAAGCATTACTATATTGGAGGTACTTGTTCAGTGTTTATTAATAGTGCCTTAAAAATGTACATTTTAAACCATGATTGTTTTACTATTTTTTTGTTAAAAATTTATATAAAAATTGAAACAATGAGCACTGACGCTCAACCACCCAAAATTAATGAAGCTAACTAATTTGACCTTATAGTAAAAATGGATTTTATAATCGTTATTATAAGTTATTTTTGTTCTAGTTTGGCTTATCATTTAAGAGCTTAAGTGAAACATAAATACATTTTTACACATACAGACACACTGAAAGTTCAGATAGCTATTCTTTTGTGGAAACAGCACATAAAAGTGAATAAGAAAGAATGTTACGAGTTCCCTCATGGGATTACAGCATTTACATAAAAAATTAGGTTAAGCTCTACCTGAGACCCATGGGGCGATGATGAGAGATCATGGAAGAGATTGGACAGTCTCTTGAGCGAGAGACTGATAAGGTCTCTCTCAGGTGAAAAGTTTAAGTAGCCGAAAGAAGAAAGGTACTCCATTACAGCCCAGAATATTGCAGAGATTTTTCACATTTACTGTAGACGCAGAGACACTGTATTAAATAATGTCACCACAGCCGCCCTTCATAAAGTGCCAGAATCTGTGCCAGGAGGCGAAGGTCTGTAAGCAAGAAATACAAAGTTAAGTTTCTTCCCTCAAATTATCAAATCCTTGAAACAAGTTTATTGGGTTAATGTTATATTCACTCGATGTCTGTTTCTCTTTCATAGAGTCACTTCCACACTGGGATCATCTAGAATGACTCTCGGGGCTGAATTTAACCAGTCCAGCCCTCAACATTACGAGGAATATCATTGATGAAAGGGCCACAATCCTTTCAAAACCAATTAAAGAGGCCTTAGCCCGCAGCACTGGTGAGCGAAGGGCTGACAGGAACCCACAGAGGAACTCAGAGAGGTAATCAGTGCCTTGCTTTGAACAGTATTGAAAAGCACAACAATATCGCACAATAAATCACACAGGGCACTGAAGGTTTTCAAGGGCGAATGGGTCGGCTTCTTAAATACACCTAGCGACATGCTCACCTTTCTGTCCGCTGTAAGAGTGTTTTCTTATTTACAGTGTCTCAGTAGTAGATGTTGCTAAATGTGAATGTTCATCTGTAACAGCTACAATCATTTTCTCTAAATAGTGTCCTGATATGGTTTTGTGAAATTCAGATTTACCGATGATCAGCTGAGTAAGTAAGGTTAAGACTGAAAGTTCTACAGGTGATTGCACTGTAAAAAAAAGTTCTTGCAAATCTTAAAAAGTAAATTGTAAATAAAATGCATACTACCCCTTTAAGTCCCTCAACAGTAGATTGTTTTCTGCAGAGATGTCTCAAACTAGATTGGGGAAACTCCAACATCCCAATAAATGTGTAGAATTTATGTTTAATTCAAGAAGACATTTATTATGGTTCTCATGTGCCTTTGCGAACTTTTTAGCTAGCAATAGTGCAAATCTACCTAAATTAAATTCTTATGAAACACTGTAAACAATGTTTTTTTTGTTTTCCAAAGTGACTGCATGTTTGCAATGTAGTTATTAATATTTTTATTATAATTTATTATAATTTATTATTATTATTATTATTATTTTGTCAATTAAATATAAATTACTATTTTTAAAGCACAATTTCTACAATATGTTCTTTTTCTTACTGTTCATCTTTTAACAACTGGTGTTGTTGTAAGCATTTTGACTCCCTGGAAATAAAAAAAAAATTCTATTTTGAAGCCTAAAACCCAAAGAGTGTGAACACTGTTTTAATATTTGTATAAAATGTGTTTTTCATTATCTCACAATTGATTTCAGGGAGATGGATTTAATTGAAGTCATCCAGTACCTCCTCAAATATGTTGCCAATCAGCTGAAGCTTTCAAAATAGGAATGATATAAAATTGATATAAAAAGAGGCATGTTTAGTGATTACTTATGAGAATGTTGCCAAATGTTGCTCACTGCAATCAGTGTGCATTAGTGTGTCTTGTATGTTTTTTCAACATTATTATACTTTAAAAAAATGTGTTTCATTGAGCCATTGCCATTATGCGCAAGTATTTTATGAATTTATCTTGTTTTTGAAGTCATCTTTTGTGAAAGTGACCAGATGGCTAGATATGGAGTGACCCATACACGTAATTTGTGCTCTGTATGTAACTTATACCTGCATACACACGCATTAGTGAACAAACACACCGGGAACACACACCCGGAGCAGTGGGCAGCCATGCCTGCGGCGCCCGAGGAGCAGTCGGGAAACTGGTGCCTTGCTCGAGCGCTCCACAGCTGTGATTGTTGAAGATGGAGAGCAAGTGTTTCATCACCCACATCATCTTCAACTCGGTGGATCTGGGGATCGAACCGGCGACCTTCTGATCACAAGTCGATCTCCTTATCCAGTAGAGCACAACTGCCATGTTGTGATGAAAAAGAAAAAATGTTTATAAAAAAAAACTGTACGATGGCTTTTATTAATTTAAGTCTAAATTTTATTTTATTTATAGAAATAAAAAAAGCTAACAATACTTCATTAATTTGAGACATATACATGCTTTTTAAAAACTTTTTTACCTTTTTAGCTTACCACTGTTTCTGTTCAAATATGAGACCAAGGTGCTACCCAGAGGTGATGCAAAATAGAAAAACCTGACTGTTACCGCAGGTTGAAGGATTTTTACAGTGGTGCTGTAAAATTCATAGTAACCCTTGCAGCACCCCTGTAAAATATAAGATTAATCTTTACAAAATACAAGATTATTTTATTAGTTCTAATTGTAGAATACTTCATTTAACGATTTTAGAATATGTCTCATTAAATTATGTTATAATGTGAACGGAAGCATACTATGTATTTATGAAAAGAGCCATGATGATGAAAAAAAAATGTAATATATAATTTAGAATCTGGAATATTTAAGCCCCTGAAGACATGTGGAAGTAAATCGTCAAAAGACGAAAACTATTTTGTGATTCATTAAATTCACATTATTCTGATAAAATGAAATAGGAAACGGGATGAAAAGTGTTTTCAGAGTTTAGAAAAGTTCTATATAAATGTCACTAATTATCATCATTATTATTAAATCTCCCACATAAAAAAACTGCCATGCCTATTTAATTTAGACTTCAGTTTGTTTTAATGCAATGCGCTTGCCTCGATGTCTCAACGTAAAAAAATCTGTAAAAAAATTTGTAAAAGAAAACGTATGTTACAACTCTGTATATACAGCATGAACTGAACCTTGTGGCACTCCGAGGATTGCACCAAAGGCTGAAGTGATGGGAGATTTTCAGCTAAATAAATCAGACTTATTTTACAGGTAGGCCTTCTTTAGCATCATGAAACCATTGCTTGCGCCTGAGGCACGCTTCCTTTATTTATATTGTTGTGGATATTTGACTCATGTGACTTTAACCCTAATTCTTAACCACTCCACTTTTGCCCTCCAATGTGGCCCTTTGCTTCCCACAGTTAATAATTCCTTCACCTTAGCAGCTCTCCTGCTCAAACAGACCCAGGGATGTCATAATACTTTCAGCGCAGATTAAATTTTACTCGAATCATGGAGAGGCATGCATATCCCGAGGGCACACAAGCAGAGAGCGCCACCTGACAGCATTTGGCATGTCACCAGAGCCTCTCTGACATCTCTTCCCCATCACTAGGCCTGTCATCACAGATCTTGTCCCATTCTCACAGGAGCAAATCAGAGGGAGACACCAAACATGTTTTCTCACAGGGACAGTGAGAATGGTATAAGGTTCAGTCATAAAAAGTAGATGTGCTATTTGTGATGCTGTTAATATGCACTGAAGATTAGACGAGTCTCTTTTGATGGTATCCATTGGTTTCTTGGATCTACGAAGCAGTTTTCATTATACTAAATGGACATCATCACTTTTACATTGGTAGCTAAAGAAAGCTGGTGAACGATATTAATTGTTGTGTAATATACCAAATAATTAAAAAAACATATTGAAAGTACTGTCCGAGTTTAAGTTACATTGCTTTTGTGTTAATTCCATGTGGTTATGTGAATTTTTCCATTAGTTAACATATCAAAACATTTGTTCGGGTTAAGAAATTGTTGTTTAATTTTCAGTCAAAATGAAAGAGCATACCTAAATTTTTACTTATTATATGAATTATTTAATCATTTAATATTAACCTCCATTCAAAACTATTTTTATCAATGTTAACATTTTACAGTGTAACTCGTATACCATTGTGTTTTATTTATTTATTTATATTTCCTACATTGCTGCATGCTTTTGTGAATTTACCCAAACTTTTTCAGATCCTATCCTGTATTACTCGTTTTCCTGATGATCAAGAGGATTTGTATTTTCTAGTGTTTTCTTAGTTTTTTTTCTGTGACGTTTAGCGCTGTGGTACTTAAAAGTGTTCTCTCCTGGTATTTGTCTTTTTCAAAAGTTCTGGGAAAGGGAATCAATATTTATTCTTTTGTTTCTCTGGATATCTTTTTATTAGTATCTTTGGGTTGTCCTTGATCATTTTGCTACCTTGTTTTGTCTGCACTCCTTATTTGGACTTCCTCTCCTCTCACTTCCCGTTCTCCGTAAATTATCTCCACCTGTTACACTCCATGTTATCTTGATAGAATTCTCATAGTATTTAAGTCTCTTCTTCCCAATTTTTCATTGTCCGGTCTAAGTTCTATATTAATTTGTATCTACTAAAGAATTGTCTGTGCCTAGCTGTGTCAGCTTTTTTAAAGCTTTGTTACTTCTCACCACAAAAATAATAATATGAATTTTAAAACTATTAATTCAGAAGCAATATACATGTGTCCTGAACTTTGAGTTATTATTTATACTATATTATTTACTGTTAAATAACAACATAAATGTTGAGATAACACCTTATTAAAATAAATCATATTCACAAAAGAGAAGCAGAAGAGGAGAAATGTATTTTTGTACAGGTGATGGATAATGAAAAGGATTTTTTTTACACATTGCAGGATGGAGAATATTATAAAGGATCACAGGAGACTCTGGAAGGTGGAGGCAAAAATTACAGGAGACGCTGGGACATAGTGGACTGGAGCACTGAAGACTGCAACTAACAGGCAACAAGGAGAAGCACAGGTTAGATAAGAGAAGAGTATTTGATAACTAGGAAAGGTATACAGATGAATTTTGTTTTTTACTGCTATATATACATGTGCTAGATGTACATGCTATATGACTGTGCGAGAGAATTGCAGTGAAGCGGTGAGAGTAAGGAAAAATAATTATGGCGTTCGGAAATATAGTTTTTACCTCCTGTGACCAAAACTAATATTTAATTATGAACATTTTTTAAAGCTTACATTTTTCATAGATGGATTTTTTCAGTTAATTTATGTTCAGTAAATACAAGTTAAGGATCAAAGTATTTGTCATCTTTGACTTTACACATGATTCAAATTGCAAAGGTCACTTAGCCCAAACTCTAGCTTACTTGAGTAGTTTTGCTCGACACAAATGTCACAATGAACTGTGATTCAAGTTTTGATTTGAGACGAGAGCCACAGTTGGGAACACATGGGCCATGACTTGCCCACGTCTCAGCCAAGATAACAAGCAATAAAATTCTGGCCCATTTTTTGTGCCACTTTAAAATCGTCTATCAGTACTGAACATCGTACACCAGTGCCTAAAGAGCGCCCGCCAGTTTTATTTTATTTATTTATCTTTTTACATTTTTAATATTCTGACTGAGAAGCCCCAGTGAATGCTTGACAGTCTATTTAAAGCATGCAGCCACAATTATACAATCTGTATTCACCTGTGATAATATATATATATATATATATATATATATATATATATATATATATATATATATATATATAAATATAAATATATATACTATTTTAGGTTCTCATTGCACTGCTGCAGTCTTAACTCGCATGATTTCATTTGGCCAATGCATTAATGGTAGAGGAAGTTATAATTACGTTCAAATATTAATTTGTGCCATCGGACAGAACCATGAATCATTAGCGCTCACAAGCTCCTGTCCCTTTTCTTTTCCCTAGTCTCTGACCAGATGAATTAAAATGACAAATAATTGTAATTCCCTTGTGAAGGGTGTTTAAAAAACAGTGTTTGGTTGAATTGGTTGAGGGAAGAGGGCGAGTGATGAGACTCATTTGTTATGCGATGTCTTGAACACGATTGGTGACAAGGACAGACTGAGCTCAAGGACGGTATTGGGACTATCGGAGCAGCAGCCATGATCAGCATGGAGATGAGATGGTTCTTATTGTTTTTGAGTGTTTAGAGGTTCTGAGGTTGTTTTTTGGACTTAATTGAAGAAATGATAATGAGATTAATCAGACTTTTATTCAGAAATTCCATATGTTAAGTGCTCCTATATATATATATATATATATATATATATATATATATATATATATATATATATATATATATATATATATATATATATATATATAACAATATATATATATATATAAATATTAATTAACATAATAATAATATTAATTAAATATATATTAATAATTTATTGTTACCAATATATTATCTGTCCATATTTAATCCTCTGACTAAGGGAAGGAGGTTTTGCCCACAATGGTACAATACATAACATTTATTTATATACAAAAATACCATAACACTGATTTATTTTTATTCGTTGCCAGATTTAAATGTGATGATGTTATATTGTTCTAGCAGTTGTTTGCTTATACTAGCTCAGAAATCAAGAGAGAATTTATTCACAGTTCCTTGTTGCCATAACTTAAACAACATACATTTATTTTTATATTTTTGAGTTTGACACATGTATTTTTCAAATCTTATAGTTTTAGCAGTAGCTTTTCAAATTTCCATAAAACATGAAAACACAACGAAATGGGTCATGTTTTAAGTTATCATGCTTTTCTATTTTATTTTATTAGGCCAACAAGGAATTACATTTCTACTGGTTGTTATGATAACTATTATAACTATTATTAAGATTTTCTACTATCCGTTTTCTCTAATCGCTTTATCCGTTTTAGACATCTTCAGCTCAAATTTGGCAAAAGGTGAGGTAGCTCACATTGACTTTTCATTTTTAGGTCTGTGGAAGGAATGCATAGAACATAAAAACTCAGGGAGGCCCTATAGGCTGGCCTCGAACCAGTGAGCTTCCGAGTCAAAGGCAGCAGCAGCAGCACCCATCTCATTAATACAATTATAAATACATATAAGTGATAAAATATTTGATTTGCGTTCAATCAAGAACTAGTGAATAGATGAGAAATGGGTAAACAAATCTAAAGTGATTTAAAGAGAAAAGATGTTGCCTTTTAAGTCACAATTGTAACAAAACTTGTCCTCATTGTGCTCTAAACTGTAAGCATTGAAGGCAGCTATTATCTAAAAGCTTTTCCCCTCTGTTAAGTGTTATTTGTACCCTTTAATAAAAGCAACAGGTGTTTGACAATCATGGCCTGAAGAGAATTGTCACTGTTTAAAGAGAGTAACTATACAACATTCCTGCGTTCGGGTTCAGTTCAACCACATACTTAACCACTGAATCTGTTCTGGAGCTTCCGGCCTAATTACTTTACTGTTTGCTCTTCCTGAAGATAAATCTATAACCCAGCGTCCCAGACAAAGAACTGAAGCCAATTACTGATAAATGTGATTCTGGATCACACCGTAAACAAGTACAAAGTGAGACGGTGAACAAGATCATCAATGCAGCGTTTCATTTCATAAAATAAAAATATGACCACGTTTTGTCATTCCTGGATATATATAATTTCAGGTTGTTTTCAAATGTGCTTAAGCGGTGAGTTAAAGAACTATAAACATTGCTAACACATTGCTAATACAGTGGTTTTATCCTTGAATAACTATTTACAGGTCAAAAATGAGGATTTTGGGGGACCTTCCAATTCTGAAGTGGAATTTTATTCATTCTCTAGCATCAGTTCTCTTGCAAAAAATAGTAGTTGGAAATTGTATATTTTTTATGATTTTTGTTTTGGTGTAAACATTTAACACATAATGTAATTGTAATTTAAAGCATAAAATTGTAAGTAAAACAATATGAATCTATAAAAAACATTCCATTTAACACTTAGGATAAGTGGCTTTGATTTATTGTGATTTACTCACATTTTGCTTGTGTTTTATGCAAGAATGAATGCTTCTTTTCATTCCAGTTCTAGTTAGGGTCACTGGTTAGCTCGCTTGTCCTTTTAGGGGCACATTCACTTAAGCTACAACATGTCACCATGCTGCCTCTAAACAAGTCCTATTCTTACTTATAGATATGGGATGGAATTTGTGACAAATGTTTTATATAATTTTTTTTTAATTGAACGAAAATAAATTGATAGAAAGGGACATTCTTTATTTAAATAAAAAAGATAAAAAATAATTTACGAAAGTTACATTACCACGTTAAATTAGTTTCTTTCAAACCCCCTGAAATATTTTGTGCCAGAAACTGAAAAACTCAAAATTGCAAGTGGAAAACAATATAAATGAAAATTTTTTTAAAGAGGTTTTGAAAGAAAATTGTTAAAAACTGGAACACATTTTATGTAGTTTTGTTTTTTTAGATGATCTTTTTGTATTAAATAAATACAGATTTTCACTTTTCTTTTGTTCAGTTTTTACTATTTTAATATAAACATTTCTCATTCCATAAATGGCCACATTCTACAAATACTTTGCACACACAGTAATGCCAAACGTGCTTGTGCTGGTTTAAAAAGTGTTAAATCCTCTAAAAATGTAACCTGTATATGAAGCTGTTCATGATGACCCATGCTGTGACGAGCTGTATTTTTCCTTTCTTAGCGTCTTTCATTTTTGATCCTCGTCTCACTTCAAATTCACCCCCTGATCAATAATGAAGAGAAACGGAGAGAGTCAAAATCCACCGCAGAGCTTCATAAACACCCTCGACCACAACAGACCCTCTGCTTTCAATTGTAGTGATGTATTATGTAATAAGAAATTGATGCCAAAGATCACTTTGAGAACAACAAAGCCACAGCGTTGCCCTTCAAATAACCTCATAACCCGCTCAATTCCTTTCCTATTCGTTCTTTCTCCATCGGTCATTCTATCTGTTAATCTAAGGTGAGTTATGAAGTCACTTCTTGCACACCTCAGGCCCTAAAGCAAATGCTAGCATGGACGCTGCCTCAGAGTTTTAAATACAGGTCAGGAGGAAAAGTGGGCAGAAATGAAATAAAGGATAAAAATGAGCACCATGGAACTGTCATTTCTCAGGCCTAGACTTTTAAACCTGGGAGGATTGGGCTGGTTAGATTTATGGGACCTCCATTAAGAGTGAGCAAGGCAACGGTAGAGATGGAGAGAGAGAGATGAGTGCTTGACGTTTATTGGTGTGAAGGGAGATGGGCCGAGCTGTCGGGCGTTTGGGCGGCTCCTCTTCCCAGTTTGAAGGTTATGTGAAGTCCCACTCATTAAGAGACAGAGCCACTGACAGGAAACTGATCCTCTGTGGGCAGCTCCTCTATGCCTTCAGCGAGGAAAACCATAGTCTCTCATTGGTGGCAGGGATAAAAGATGGGCAGTGAATGTGTGCATGCATGGGTGTGTGTGCGTGAGTGGGTGTGTGTGCATGGGTATGTGTGTGAGAGAGGTTTATTAAGACAGAAAAAGAGAGTTCTCAATCCTGCCATTAGTGCTCAGTCTGTCAGCTGAATGGCTGTAAGCGCTGATCAGACAAGACAGCTCAAGGAATCTTTAAAATCTGAAATCTTTAAGAGCTTTCTTGGCCAAAGCATTCACAAAGGTCTCTGGGTGCCCCGATCAGTCAATAGTGGTTGCTAAAATCAAATGTTCACTAACACTCAAGTTTCTGCAAGTGTATCTTTTGGGTTATGTACAGTGCAAATCAAACCACAAATATGGAAGCTAAATAACAAGTTAAAGTGCCACAACACACCAAAACTCTTTTTTGAGATGCTAACATGTATACAACAGTCTCTGTCTGAAGGCTGTATTCTTAACTGTTACATTACTTTCAACTTTATTGCTTTATTGTACTTTTTTGCTTTTCGAACCGTTTTTGATCTTCCTGTTGTAAAAGGAAGTGCAGGCTGTGATGACGTCTCAGCCTTCTAAACAAGATAAAAGTGGAGAAGGAGAGGAACTATTTTTATTTATGATTATTTTATTGTCCATTTGATTACAAGATATGGTTTGGAGGAGAAGGAGAGAAAAGAGAAGTTTTTGTTTGGAATTATTTAAAATTATTTAGATGTCAATATGACTTTAGGAAATGGTTTGGGTGAAATGAAACACCATCAAATAACATTAAAGAGTTAAGCAGACAAAACGTGTAAGATTGTGTAACATATTTTGGACATTAAAACATAAAATGGGGCAATAACAATTACAAATCGAAAAACAATTGAACAAATTCATTGAAATATTTCAGCCAAACAGGAAAGAGATGGCATAATGGCAGCCGAAATCCTAGCGCTTGTGACTTTCTCTATCTTTGAGTATATAGTAGAACACCTTTATAAAATTAAAGGATCCTTCTTATTGTAATTAAACTTCAGTAGCATGAATGCAATATTTCAAAGATTGATGCACTGGGGTGAAAGAAATATTGTGAGAGACATGGACACATGATAGAAAAATAACACAGAATAGCTCTCAGTGCATCCAACTGGACAAAGATTGAGGAAACCATGACCTTTAGGAGCAGGAAAACAAAGTTTGTCTTTAGAGTTTATTTTAAGGTCAGATGAGATGAGAGATGTGAAATCTGAGTCTGGAGTTTTGGAGTCAGTCAGGATAGAGAGATCACGTCCAACACCTGCCAGCACGTTTTATTTCTGACTTATTTATTCTGAGGTCATGTCAAACAATTACATTTATTCAGCTAAACTGACTGAACACGTTTTTGTGAGTTTTTGGCGGTTTTATATGACATGTTTTTGTTAATGTCTTTTCTTCTAGTCACATCAGGGAACACAATTTTAAATACAGTAAAAAAAAATATGCATATCATAGTATTTCAGCTTCAATATAATGTGATTAATGAACAGTTCATTGAGCGTCTGCAGGAGCCCAAATATTGGTCATGCCATCTTTCCCAATTAAGTTTTTTTGTAGGACCCATCCTCTAAATCTACTTAATATATCTAAATCTACTTAATATACTTCAAAATAAACCATCTGTGGTTTGCTACTTAATTGCTATTATTGTTACTTGCTCTAAATATGACACACAGAGTCAAAACTGAGTCGCTTGGTTGCATGACTGACTCTAAATTGAAACAAAAATGTCAGAATTCTAAACTCAAACTAAACTCTACAGAGTCGAAGAGAATTCGACTGCAGAATATTAAAATAAAGCAAATTTCTAAAGATTAACTTATGGTTATATGAATACTTTGAATATTTTTCTGTCTGCGATGCATTATTAAAGTCATTGTCTTTGCTGTCTGACAGTGCTGTTGTTCCTCAGCAGAGCGGGTGGTTTCATCCCTGTGCCGAAGCCTCTGAGAGTCCACGCAGGAGGAACAATGGGTCATTGATTTGAGTTAGGTCGACTCTACATGCTGCTATTCCGATGCGCTGTAACCCAGGCGATTTGTCACCAAAAAGGTCATAAATCACAAAGTGCCAGGAGAGATTGGACAGTTTGGCTCCTCCACCTGAGGATCTGTTCCCACACACCAGGACAAGCTTAGATCAATGCTGGAGACAAAAAAATCGCTATCAAAGAATCATAAAACCTTGGAAAAATGTCTCGGTGTGTGTTTCATTTAATGTTATCGCTCAACTTGGGTTGTTTAAGTTATACTAAACATAAATACTTGTGTAATATTTAATATGTTACTATAGATTAGCTTGCTTTTTTCTGGTGTATTGTGAGACGTTTTTGTTTGAAAAACAGTTACAAAAATTTAAAGCAGACAATTTTTGTGATCAAAACCAAAATAATTCATTCATTCAGTAAATGCCAATCAACAAAACAATTTAAACAAGTAAATGAGAGTTTTGTTATGTCCTTTCCAGAAATATTCTGTATTTATTGTTTATTTTTGGGCTTAAATTAGACTTGCAGTCATTGTTCAGACATTTGTTAAAAAATAATTGAGCTCTTTGCCAAATAATTTAATATAATCATTATAATTTAAGCAGTTTCTGTAACCTGCTTAAAATATGTAAACAAATTTAATTGAGTAGAAGAGAAAGGGGGGGGGGGGGCAAGTAAAGGAGAAATTCAAAAAAGACTAGGAAATGAGAAATTAAAAGAGAGTAGACAAGTAAAGAGGAGATTAAAAAGAGAAAAGAAAAAAAGAAAAAAATAAGGAGAAAAGACAAAGAAAGAAGAAATGAAAAGTGAAGAGACAAAAAATGTAAAAATACAATTTTTACAAAATAAATGTTTACAATTATTTAAAATTATTTAGATGTCAGATTGACCTCATTAGATTGTTTAGAGTTAATGGAACAAAATGTAAAAATCAGAGCATCAAATAAAATAAAAAAAATTATAAGCAGATAAAACTTACAGGATTGACAAAACAAAATAGGGCAATAACAACTGCATTGATCTGTTAATTTCGCTGTCTGATTCTCATTGTTCTCAGAGAGATCAGAAGACACCCCAGCTCACATCCGCCAGATTTCCTCTAGATCTGAGTATAATGTATGCCTTGATATTCATCACGACTCCCAAAAAGCACTCAGACCCAAAGCTCCAAACTCTTAACACAGAGAACCAAAGAGCACCAGAGAGTCTATCTCTCAATCTCTCTCAGCTAAAGGCCACAGACTCATCGTAGACCCTGCTATCGCTCGCATGTATCGGTTACTCTTTAGAAACCGGGGTCTATTGAGTTCACACTGGCATATCAGTTGGAGGTGACTGTGTTAGGCAGCCGAGGCTAACCTTACAGTACAAAGAGCCTTCAGGTTATCACATCTCAGCCCTCTTGCATTTGACCATGTAAGAAAGAGCAGTGCTTTGGTCTGAGATGAAAAGACCCGAGCCGGGACCTTAGGCGCTGATGAATGGAGCTGCAAGCCTTAAGAGTGAATTCGTTTGTGTGTGGCTTTATGAAAGAAAGACAACAGGTACCTGAGAGGATAGCAACCGACAGCATCGTAAATCAAACCAAGACACGCTCTGCTCCCAATCCACGACGTGTCTACACATCTACACTTCTTTCTCCTGGCATTCAGGGTGGATTTTTGAGCGATTAGCATTGTCTAGCCTCAAAATCCATTATGAGAAATTCATTTTGTTGAAATTCATAAAGGATACTTCTTTAAATGCATCCGCAAAGAATTATTGGTAGCATTATTCCTCTTCCTGCTGATGTAGAGTTGTCGAGTCTTCATTCCATCTCAGCATTAACCTGAAGGGACAGGTCCATCCTATTAGCATGCATGGACAAGGGATAGAAACACTCCATCCATCTCCACGTGGAGATTTAGTACTTCATAAACCATTTCCAGCTCTCCGCAGGTGCCTTTTTTGGTCAGATGCTTCCAAGACAATAGACATAGAATTGCATCTCACTAACATTCGTGCCAAGGTTTATAGAGACTGTAAAATGGACACAAATAAGATGTGGTGCGTCCGTCAAAACACGCTTTCTGGGGTTTGATGGCATTGTGGAAACCCTTACCAGTTGATAAAAGCAACCTTTGATGAGATATGTGCCATTTAGATACCGGTTGTTTGATTTTAGTGCATGTTAGAGTCACAGTTTAAGTGCTCCAGTAGTAATAGTTTGAGATTCCCTAAATGATTTCTAATTTCTGTCTTCAGTATTGAATTAAACAAAATACAGGTATCATTTTCCCACCAAAAAACAATACAAGAAAAAATACTTTAAGAAAGGTACATTTTTGGAAAAACATTTGTTGCTTGTTAAATATTACCCTGCCCATCAAGATCAGGACAGTTTTATGTCTTAGCCGGGGACTTTCAAAACAGGTTTTCTGAAGGTAAACAGAAGCCGCCTCTACGTTGATGTCAGATGTTTAGAGTCATGAAAAACCCCAGTTTCAGATCAGCTCAACCCAGTATTTTTGTGAAATAAAAAAGCATCTGATATGGGTGACAGCAGTGCAGAGTGTGAGAGGCAAAGCAAAGACAAAGTTGGGTGTTGTCGAACTCATCTTTTTATTGGATCAGAGAGCTCTATAGCGAATAATTATGATATATTGGCTCCTGATGAACAATAGGTTACAAATTATTTTCAAATGAAGCCAAAAATAACAATGAATAATTTGAACTAAACCAGTTTTTTTTAACATCACACTATTAAAAATATAGAATAAATAACTGGGGATTAAACAATGTGTACTTCAATGATTTCATGACATTTTGAAGTGACACAAAAGTAGGAAAATAATAATTGAATAAAGGAAAAGACATCTGCGTGTACAACATCATCAATTGCAATGTAAGATCTTGAACATTAAACCCAGAAATGGTTCTGCAGGAGATTACAGTGCAAATATGTTTTAGAATGACAAATGTATTGAAAAGCACTAAAATAAATAAAATTGACTAAAACAAATCAAACTAAATAGGTACATTTCCGATCTAAAACACTAAGGCTAAAATACACACACATCAGTAAAACACATAAAGGACCACATGACTCCTTTCAGTTCCTTCTTGGGTTGAAAGCCAAAGATTAAAAATGGGTTTAAGAAAATATCCTGCCCTCCTTAGATTCCATCAGAACCCCTTCTGAGTGTTTGGTTTAAATACACTTTAGCTTTTTATAAGATGAAACGGGCAACTCATTGCAAAGATATTAAACTAAGAAGATGGTTCTGCTGGGGATTACAGAGGACACCTAAGAAGATAGAATTGGAGGAGATGTGATGTAAGAAACGTAATCTTATCCTTCTATTTGTCCAGAAAATATGATAACTTTGACTGAATGAGCACTAAATCCTGCACTACAAATGTTTTCACAACTGTCAACCCAGCTAACAGAGAACGTTCACATTATATTCGCTAACGTTAGTTAAAGGTTATCTAAATATTAGCTTGTGACGTTTCCAAAATAATGTTCTAGTAACATTCTAATAACGTTAAACTAAAATGTTCCTCTGAACATTGCTAGAACGTATTTTGTGAGTTATGAATGTTCTCATAATGTTGAAAGAAAACCTTTTGGGAACAATGTTCTCAGAACATTACTAGAATATATATTTTTTTATATTAGATACACAGAAGTGGAGAGAACATTCTTAAAACATTTTGAATTACCTTGATAGAACACTCCCATAACATAAAAAAATGGACAGATGAATGTTAGAGGTAACGTTCCCAAAACGTTCTTGTAACATAAATTTGTTAGCTGGCAAAATTGTTCAAAGCCAGAGACTGATCAGTTTAATCTGTTTTATGTCAAATTTTACAAACCAAATGTTCCCAAAGCGTTGCACACAACTGTATTTAAAAGAGCGGGAAATATACATTGGTTTGAATGTTTTGGAATAGTTTTTGGTCACTAATTCTGTAAGATGAAATGGGCAAATCATTACAAACATATTCCAAGTTTTTAAAAAAGTTGAGTTTTATTATGACTTCTAATAGAAGCCCAAATTTAGAGATTAGTATAGACTCAAGATCCACAAACTCTACAATTTCTGGAATGCAAACCTAAAATTGCAAGATGGTGAATGTAGATTGTGGATAGTAAGATAATTACAATAAATGTTAAGGATAGCCATAGTTACAGGACAAGTATAAAAGTTACAGATGGTATAACATTGACTAAAACAAAAGGCCAAACGAAAAGGACAAACCTGATCAGATTAGAAGAATATAAATGCATAAAAAAAGAACCCTGAGAACATTATATAGTGATTACTGTCTCTGATCTTGAGCTAGTTAGAGGAGGAACAATTGACTTTGGAGTGGCGTGTTGTTGTTGGAGAGGATTCCCCGCGTTCACATCCATCTTCTCTGTCTGTGACTCACCCTTTTAATTAACAACTTTAGAATCTGCTTTGTCTTCTGAAACAGGATGAAGTCTAATTGTGCTCCAAATTAAAGAGCCTAATGAAAACACAGCATCAGCTCATTCATCACACTCATTCACATATGTAGAAGCTCTCTGGGAACCAGTGCATACTCCAAAAACTGTTCATTCCTGATCACCTGAGCTACGTCCCGTTTATTTTACTGGGAAATAAAAAGTTAGATTGTAGAGCAGATTTTTATGCCATGACCGAATGAGCTCCTTCACACAATTTAGAAAACTATAATTCATTTCTATTAAGCAAAGCATTCAAATTAGTGAAAACCTTTTTATTTTAATTTTAACTATTTTAGAATTTGATCACTGAAAGTTATTTAGTGATTGTATGCAGACACTATTCACAGAAGGACCATTTTAAATAGTATTTACAATTACAATTTATAGCTATTAAAACTAAAGTCTGTAAACGAAGCTATTCTTTATAAAAAATTAGATATTTTTTGTGTTTAAAATGACAACAACCATAAAAAATGCCAACTGAATTGGTACAAAAGAAAAAGCAGTATCTCATTAAAGAAAATATACAAACAAATGACTCAAATAAATAAAAATAGTTACATTAATAAAAAATATATAAACAAATGACTCAAATAAATCAAAATAGTAACGTTAATAAAATATATAAACAAATGACTCAAATAGATAAAAACAATTAAGTTAATAGATATTATATAAACAAATGAGTCAAATAAACAAAAATAGTTACGTTAATATAAAATATATAAACAAATGACTCAAATAAACAATACTAATTACGTTAATAGAAAATATATAAACAACTGACTCAAATAAACAAAAATAATTAATTTATTAGAAACTATATAAACAAAAGACTCACACAAACCAAAAATAACTACATTAATAGATAATTGAATGAAATTGCCAAAAAACCAGCTAAACATTGATTCATTCATCTTCATGTCGGCTTTCTTCCCTTTCGGGGTCGCCGCAGCGGAATGAACTGCCAACTCTTCTAGCATATGTTTTACGCAGCGGATGCCCTTCCAGCCGCAACCCATCGCTGGGAAAACCAGCTAAACAATAAACATAACAACTGTTAAATAAATAGACAAACACTTTCATGGCTGCTGTCTAATCCTGGTTAAAGTTAGAGAGGTCTGATGGTCTCAAAATAAGAGAGAAAATGCTCTGGATGTTGGGAGTTCAATTTGCAAGGAAACATTCGCACACCATTCACAAACATACTCACGTGTGCTCATTATTCCCCAGTCAGAAACCAAAATTGTAAGCAACTGTACTTTCCACATATTGAAAAAATAATTTTGTTAATTTAATTATATAGAGTGTCTGATATGTCTAATGATATCCCCTACTTATTTTGGCAAGTTTCCTTTCATGAACGATAGACTTGAGTAACAAATTTGTGATACCTCTAAATCAGAACAGCAGTGCGTATCATGGAGGTTTGTGAACACAGCGATACTGTACAGAGGGAGAGGGGGTTGAGATGGAGTGGATGGAGACTGATGGATAGAGGGTGGAGGAGGACAGGGCAGCAGCAGATTTGATCTCTGACAGTGGGGAAGGATGATTCCTGCTGGAGCCTCCTGGAGAGGACAGGCCCCGCTCTAATGGCAGCCAGCAATGCGATTAAGCTTTATTGTGAGTCTGAAGCCTGCGCTGTAATTGAGTTTGTGGAGAGCAGAGGGCCACCGCCAGCCTGGGAAAGTTCACTCTCGCCAGTGAGCAGGCGCAAATATTGGGTTGATTCACCTGGCACTGGAACAGAGCTCCAAAACCTGCAGCTCTCACTAATGTTTTATTCTAAAATATAATCAGTGTTTTGAATCGAATCTGTTTAATGCTGCATCTGTTATAGAATTATTTAACTTAAGTCTGTTAAACATATATTTATTACTTGGCTGAAAGAGTTGTATTATTGTTTAACGTAAGTCTTTACAATTGTTAAATTGATACCTGAAAGAATATAATTTAAATCTAAAACTGTAATGCTCAGCTTGACTAAGCCTAAAAAACAATGATATTCAATTTTAACTTTAAATCATATGGTCTTTTTATAATTAATATAATTGTATGTATGTAGTGTTATAAAAAAGAATACCTTAAGAAAACAAATACCCAATAAATTAAATGTTACATAAAAAAATTCTGACAACCACAAAATTACAAACATGGCTGTAAAATATATCTGATTCAGTAGTACTGTGATAATCAGTACAAACATAACGAACTATATACATTTTTTACATTTATTTCGAGACAATGTAATATGGTTAAATTTAACTATAGAGATAATTATCGTACTTTTTTCCCGAAACGTTGATTATATTTGCTCCGTTCCTCGAGGTGGCAGCACTTCCCTAAAAGCATGCCCGCTCATGATGAGCAGCCAGAAAAAGTAATTGATTAGTTTCAGGCGTGTAGTATGCAGAAACCAAACAACATTAATATCAACAATTAAGCACTGAATGTACGAATTGCACTGGTAAGATCTAGTTATTTTTTGGATTTAGTCAGGAATTGGAAAATAAATAAAATAAAATTTTTGTTTATTTTGTGAAATTATTAGAAGTCTTTGTTTGTTTGTTAAGTTGGGCTCGTTAAACTCGTATTACTTAAGAAGCATATTAAAATAAAAATGTATATGTTAAAGTATAGTTTAATTCTAAGTTGGAGCATATATTTATAACGTTACTGTAGCTCATTATCTTCCCAGATTTTATCTTCCACAGTTCCTTGATAGATTTTCTGAAAATATTCTTAGTTTTATTTTAAAAGGCAAGAAGTACATTGAACAGTTTATATAATACTGTCTTCATAATGGCAATCTGTGTAATTGAAAGCAAATACTTTTTAAACAAATGTGCACATACGTGGTACAAAGCTCCTGGTTCACAGATCAATTAAATCAGGATTAAGTCCATATTGTATTGAAAATTCCACCATAAATGTCAAACTCTTGGAATCGAGTCGCATGTAGATTCTCTTTAGTTCATGATGAGCTCAAATCAGCAGTTCTTCTCATCGCTCTTTCATTTGATCCCCTTCGCTGACAGACACTTCTTCACCATTTTCAAATAATTGGGATCTGGATAGCCCAGGCTGGAAAAAAAAATGGAAGTTGAAATCACTTAATACATCTAGTTTTTATGTTAATTTTTAGTCATTTCTATAGCGAAGCCATTATTCTTAGATAAAATGCATGCTCCAGCATCACAATATAATTAATAAAAACTAAAATGGAATATAAAACCAACTCTAACTATGTAAAAAGAGTTAAGAAGGTTTTGTCTTTAACTAAATCAAGAAATAGGATTTACTGGATGATACTTTTTATTCAAGTAATTTAGCAATGTGAAGTTTTACCAGTTTTTCATTTTCACCAATTATGTAGAACCTTCAGTGAGTTTAAAAATAATTTTAAGCTTAATGAAGAAGGAAGAATTGTATTCATGCATTGCCATTGTGCAAAGGTGTTCAAATTTAGTCATGCAGTATCATATTCCTGTAGGTTTTTAGTTACTTCACATACTATTAGTCCCAAACAAGCCACATGATATAATTTGACATTTGAGTTTCATTAAGGTTGAATCTTTCCTCATTCCTGCTCTAGAGCGTAAACTGAGCACAGGTACAGTATTTAAGTTGTAATATTTGTACCCATCTGCTCCAGGGCTGTCTCTGGTCTTTAGTGGAATATCCGCCGGCCTCACACAGTATTCCCCACTGCTGCCGTCAGCTGCTATGGTGAATAGGAGTCGATGCTGGAAGGCCCGGTCCAGCAGCTGCATAACCCTGGTTCCTGAGGTGTTCTGAGGGAGAAATGCCACCGTCTCTGACCCCTGAAACTTGTGACCCGGGTGAGGATGAATATCCTGCAGGAACACAGAGTGATGGTATGAAACTAATCATTTTTAATGTTCCGTTTATTTTTAGGTTATGAATTTGCATGAGTGAGGGTTGCAAAACCAAGGTAAGACTAGGGCTGGATGCTAAAAGTTCTCCCAATGAATACTTCAAATGAAAGAAAAGCATGATTTTGTAAATCGTTAATAAATAGTGTTTTAGATTAAAATGGTATTGATATTGTTCCATACCCTGTAACAAATCTAACTTTCAAATTATGCTGAGATTCTGAACACATTACAAACCATATTTTCTGAACGTGCGTCCATCTTTACTGAGATCAAGAGCTGATACAGTAGCCATATTATGAGGCCAGCATGCAAAGAAAGAGTTTATTAGAGCGCATGACAGTGACAAAAAGCTTTTCTTCCATTAGCAAGGAAATCTCTGGTCTTTGTAAAACAATCATCACAAAATATAAAAGCTGTTTTTGTTTCTGGCACAAATTTCTTAGCTTCTTTAAAAGTGGTGGGATGTAAACCAAAACAAGCCAAACATAAAAACAATTATCATGCAATAGTTTCCTCTGTGTCAATGTGAAACCTAATTAAATACATTTTAAGATTCTGAAATGCCATGCGAAGCAGTGGCCATGATTTCAATCATTATTAACAATGAGATCTATTAAAAAGATTTGTTAATGTTCACAACTCATGTTGCATGTGGGTATTGAATAAACAAATAAATGCTCTTAGAAATAAAATTGCAACTTCATCATTGTATACATTGTATTGTATTTTAATGTTAGGTGAGAAAATACTAAATAATTTACACACAATTAAAATACACAGAATAAATTATTGACAGTGTTCTTTATGTGCAGCTCCTCTAAAATTCTCTTTGGGTTTAAATAAACACTAAAAGCATACATCTTTTAACTGGAATATTTTACTTAATCGTGGACTGTTGTCTCTGATATAATTTTATATAGTTCTATTGTTCATATTTTGTTTGAGTTTTATGCTGTTATCTAATACATGAAATAAATAAGATCAGCAAAAAAAAAAGTTTGCTTTTTTACTTTTTTGTTTATTTGTGAAGCACTTTGGTCAGATTTCCCCTGTTAAAGTGCTATACAAATATACTTACTTTACTACACTAAATCCTAAAATAAAAATACACTCAAATGTATGTGAAATGTCAGGGGGGCTGTCCAGTGGGAAGTGATATCATCAATCCGTACCCTCCATTGTGCTGTTAAAAGACAAGTTTCTGTTTAATTGTCCCACCACTGATTGCATATGCATAGATTGCATCCTTCATGGTTGCCCTGTGGAAGTGAAACCAGCTCGATGGGATTCCACTACAAGTACCTAGAGACTGACAACTAAGATTCTTGAGTCCTCACTGAATGACGGGTGCGTCCAGTCCCAGTGAAACTGAAACAGTGCTAAAAAAACTGTAACATTCACTCAAACACAGTCTCTCAGCTCACCGACTGAATCCCATCTTCAAAATGAAAGACGATCCTGATTGTGTCACAGTTGAGATGTCCTGGCAAACTGCGCCTCTCGATGCTCCAGTCCAGTGTTCCTCCCTCCGGCTGTGTTCCTGGCTTTATCGCTGTGCTCTTGTTTGATCCTGGACTTTCTGCTTGAACTGGCAACAATAGTTAAGAAGGCAGGAATTCTTACTCAAGTATTTACACTTAAATCAAGCTAGAGTGCCACTCTACATTGAAATCGAAACCGCTTTGGAAGAAAGTGACTCCTTTACAAATGATTTGAGACTCTCCTTGCACACTTGCCTGGAGTTCTCTACAGTGTATGAGTTGTTTTATGATGTGTTTGTCCCACATTGCAACAACAGAAATGTTTTTTTGGGGTTTCAGGTGTGAATGTGGCCATGTGATTTACATGTTTTTTGCCACCTACTGTTAAAGCTCATCCTCTCATTATCATGCGTTCTCCCATACATGAAATAGAATGCAGTGTTGGCATGATGTTCTGTAGAGGACAGCTTAGACTTATGACCTGAACTCAGAACCTTCCTCTCTATGAGATTGTAGAGCTCAGAGTTAGAGGTGAAAGGTTGAGGAGGAATGCTGAAAAGATATCATTCAAGGAAGAAAGAGGGCTTGTGACTTAGATACCTGCAAGATTCTTAATTGTTCATCTGGAGTTGTTCCTCACAAAATTTATTAGATAAATGTGAATTAATGCACTCTACTTTATATAATGTGATTGTGGAATAAAAAAAAGAAAAAGCATGAAGGGACATACTTTTAGTAGTAGTTTTAATCAAATTAAAGACTGAAATATAATTCAAAATCAGGCCGATTTGAAGTTAATCAAAAGAGCCCCCCCTCCTCCAGGATTATCTCCTTAACATGAATGTTAGAGTTTGGGTTCATGATGTTTGAAAATAACAATCAACGTCTTATTCAACGTGTACAATATAATTAGGCAAGAAACATTTATTTTATAGTGTGTGATTGCTGAAATGTGACATATTTGACATATTTGTGTTTAATTCACAATTTAATCATTATTAGATTAACATAATAAGAGATCAATTCAGCAGAAATATACAAATTGACTAATGTAAGTACATGCATTGACAGATCAGCACTAATCAACACCCATCATGTTTGCAGTTTACCATCAATCTTAAGTTCAAGATGTAATTGAATCATGACAGTAGTTACCCATGTTTGAGTATTTTACATACAGATCCATTGTAAACTAATGCATTTATATTTTTCCAGCATGCCAGAGAAAGCAAGAGACAGAGCTCAGGAACTCACCTGCCTCGGCCAGCGATGGAGGACCTTTCCCATCCAGGTACCTTGTGCAGTGCATCTTATCTTTGCTCTGTGAAGCTCCCATGATCAGCTCCCTTTCAAACGACTGAACAAGATACTAAAGAGATTTGAGCTAGTTTATTTAGCGTCTCATTTCATTGAGTGCGCTTACCTGAGCTTCTCGCTGTTCATTTGCTCTCTAATCTCTAAGCTATGAGAAGCATTCAGTGTCAAAGCAGAAACTTAAGGGCATGAATAAGGAAGAGAAGTGAAGACAGGTGTTGTTCAACCTGTTCTGGATGACACGGATGATTGGGGAAAGGAGGGGACTAATTTAGCTCTTTCTTTGCTCAATTTGTTTCAACTCTCTCAAGGTTCCTGCTGGTTCAGACACTTTAACTGAAGTAAAGCAACTTTAAATATGAAGCTATCAGAGGTGGGTCACTGGGGTTTTGTTTAATAAAGTCAATTAATAGAAAAAGCTTCTAGGAAAGATCTGGTTGCATCAGAGTTAAAGAATACCATCTTTGTGGTTAAAATCCTCATTTGCTTTGATGATGTTTTAACCGTATATATGTCTAAACCTGAAGCACATTTGATGAAGGATGCATCTTAGAAAGCGTAGTGTTTTAGTTTTTTCAATGTATACACTTATTTAGTTAATTTTTTTGCGAGTAGAAAGTAATTCATACGTTTATTCATACAGTATTCAAACTTAAATCTAAGATATCAGAGATAACCTCTGTTAGTTAAAAAGTGTCGTTCAATAATTTTTTTCATTTAATAAAAAAAATTGTTTATTACAAAAAACATATTGTATGGTATGCTTTTTTTATATATATATATAAATGCTTTTATTTTGTTTTTGAGCTGGGTGATGCTGAGCTTCAGGTATCGTTTTCAGCTCTGGAATTGCACTCAATTTTGATCATTAAGCATTTCACTGTTTAATATTTGTGATTCGTAGTTTGAGGTTTCAATAGCCTCATTCAATATTTGACTAGAAGTGTGTAGAGATTTGTCACTGATATGGTTTTCATACCCTAGAAATAATTATTTAATAAAGGAAGGATATAGGACCACGTAGGGCTCATGAAGAGATGAGGATCCACCACTGAAGCTCAGCGAGATGAGAGAAAGGATATATAAATCCTCCGCTCGGAACATCATAAATCCAGATTCGTGAACTGAGAGAATCAAACTTCAATGCTGCTCCTGTTCTATTGCTCCATTTTTTTTTGTTGGCTGTGGCTTTGCTTTTGTAGTTTTTTTTCCCATTTTTTCTTTTTTATAAACATGTACAGACATTTAGAACTTTTTTAAGTCTGCTTAAAAACATCTTTTGAAGTCCATCACTCATAATTCCATCACACATGTTCATCTCAGATGTGGAATACAGCAGTGGAATTTTCTGAGGTGAATTATAGAGTCGTGATGAGTTGATTAGAAGTGCACAGAGCTAATCAATCTTATAATTCATGCAGAGAGAGACCTCTGATTAATCAGACTGATTATCATAAGCATTTTAAACTAACTAGACACTTGTATTACATGAAATACATCTTTAAAAAGATTCTATTTCAAACTGTTTCCCTCTCGACTCATTTAAATACTCTACAAAGGTTTTTTTGACGTTTTACAAGCTTTGTCTAAACTCGACATTTCAAAAAGAAATGAAGAAGAAAGTATGTACATGGAGCAAATTAAGTTTTAAACATCTAATACTTTGCATGGATTTCTTTTTATTGATGCAAAGTAATACAAACTTTTCAAAACAAAACTTGTGAAACAACCAATTCCAACAGATTTATATCAGTTTTGAATCACTTTAACACTGAACACTTTACATTTTTACTGTAGTAGTCATAGTATAAAAATAAACAGTTTCACGTGGACTTGACATTTGTAAAGTACTCTTTTTTAGTTTACTTTGTTTTAGTTTGAATGCAAACAGGTCAATCTTGGGGATTACACATCTTTTGAATATTTGAGTATAGCTTTAAAAAGCACCAAACGGGTTCTTCTCACCACCTTATACAGGCCTCCAAAATACACTACAGGGTTTAGCGATGATTTCACTGAACTGCTCTCTGCCATCTCTTTAGAGTTTGACTCTTTTATCATCACTGGGGATTTTAATATTCAAATGGACAAGCCCGATAATAATGCTGCCAAAGAACTCAACAATATTTTAAACACCTTTGACGTGACTCAACACGTTCAGGGTGTCACACATTGTCACGGTCACACACTGGACTTAGTAATTAGTAAGGGCTTAAATATTTTATCCACCGTTGTGCAAGATGTTGCTCTGTCTGATCACTTCTGTGTTTTTGTTGATGCGGCAATCTCCCATGTCAAAATTGCAAAATCAATTTCAGTTAGAAAAAGACACATAAATGATGACACCAGCGAGATGTTTATGCATGCCATATCTCAAACACCAAGCATCACAGCTGGCACAGCCGACTTCCTTCTTGATGCATTTACTTTAAAAATCAAGTCCGTTATAGATGACATCGCACCTATAACTGTCAAGAAGAAACCTGGGAGACAAAAAACACCCTGGAGAAATTCAACAAAAGTTCAAAGTATGAAAAGACTTTGCAGGAAGGCTGAAAGAAGGTGGAGAAAATCCAAACTTGTCATCCACTACGACCTTTATAAAGAGAGTCTTAGTGCTTTTAATTCAAAATTAATCACAGCTAGGCAAGAGTATTTCTCAAACTTAATTAATAACAACCTCAACAATACACGAACTCTCTTTGCAACAGTAGAGAGGTTAACCAACCCACCAAACCAGACTCCAAATGAGCTTCTGTCTGAAGATAAATGCAATGAGTTTGCTTCATTTTTCATCAATAAAATCATTAACATCAGAAAAGGCATTAGTGCCTCCCCCTGCAGGGCTGGGGATAGACCTCCTCAGCCTCCACTCTCAATGTGCACCTTTAATCTAATCGATAGCAAAACTTTAATAGAGACGGTTGAGAGCCTTAGAACATCAACGTGCAGTCTTGACACTCTACCAACAGTCTTTTTTAAAATGGTTCTTAAGAGTCTAGAAAAGGACCTCTTAGAAATTATAAACACCTCCTTGTGCTCCGGCTTTTTCCCCAAATCCCTTAAAACCGCAGTTGTAAAGCCACTACTGAAAAAGACAAACTTAGATAATACTGTACTGAGCAACTACAGGCCCATCTCAAATCTCCCTTTTATTAGTAAAATTATGGAAAAGATTGTGGCAAAACAACTGATTGAATTCCTGACCCAAAATGAACACATGGATTGTTATCAGTCTGGTTTCAGAGCTCATCACAGCACAGAGACAGCTCTACTGAAGATAGTCAATGACATCCGGTTAAACACCGATTCAGGAAAATTGACTGTCCTGGTTCTACTTGATCTGAGCGCTGCCTTCGACACAGTTGATCACAAAATCCTTCTTGATAGACTAGAAAACTATGTTGGTCTTTCAGGAACTGTGATAAAATGGTTCAGATCATACTTAGAAGGAAGAGGCTTCTTTGTAAACATAGGTGATTACATGTCGAAGTGGACTGCAGTGTCGTGTGGAGTCCCTCAAGGTTCAATCCTTGCTCCTTTACTATTTAACCTGTACATGCTTCCACTGGGCCAAATTATGAGAAGGAACCAGATATCATACCATAGTTATGCTGATGATACACAAATTTATCTAGCTATCTCCCCAAATGACTACAACCCCATAAACTCTCTCTGCCAATGTCTTGATGAGATTAAAAACTGGATGGAAAACAACTTTCTTCAATTAAACAAGGACAAAACTGAAGTCATTGCATTCGGAAGCAAAAGCGAGGTTGTTAAGGTTAACACGTATCTCAATGCAAAGGGCCTAACAACTACAAATCAGGTCAGGAATCTTGGAGTGATTCTGGACTCTGATCTTAGTCTAAATAGCCACGTAATAGCAATGACAAAATCCGCTTATTACCATCTTAGAAACATCACAAGAATCAGATGCTTTGTTTCCAGACGAGATTTAGAGAAACTGATTCATGCTTTCATCTCCAGAAGGCTGGACTACTGTAACGGCCTCTTAACCGGTCTTCCCAAAAAGACCATTAAACAGCTCCAGCTTGTTCAGAATGCAGCGGCTCGAATTCTAACCAAAACTAGAAAGTCAGAACACATTTCTCCAGTTCTTAAGTCTCTACACTGGCTGCCGGTCTCCTTCAGAATAGATTTTAAAGTTCTGCTGCTCGTATATAAGTCTAAACATAACTTAGCACCAAAATACTTAACAGACATGATCAGTGAATACACACCAAACAGAGAGCTGAGATCCCACAGATCTAATAAATTAGATTTACCCCGGGTAAATTCCAAACAGGGAAAATACTCCTTTAGTTACCATGCGGCCCACAGATGGAACCAACTTCCAGAGGAGATGAAGGGTGCCAACACTTTAGTCACGTTTAAATCCAGGCTAAAGACTCTCCTGTTTAGTTGCGCTTTTGTCGACTGAGCACCTACGTCCGAACAACTATTTTACCTCTGCACTTCAAATCTTAATCTTTGTTTTAATCAATGTTTTAAATTTCAGTGTTTTAAATCAGTTTGATTTTATATGACTTTTTTTATGCTTGATTTTAATGTATGCACTTTCTTTTTACTCTTTATTTCCAATGTAAAGCACTTTGAATTACCCTGTGTACGAAATGTGCTATACAAATAAACTTGCCATGCCTTGCCTTGCCTTGCCTTAGGACTTGGTTTTATTTCAAAATGTTCTCTCTCTCTCCCCTTCATGTATTCCGTGGTTTTATATTATTTATACATGTTTAAAATAATTGAAACATGTAAAACTTGTTGTTCTGAAGAAGAAAAACAACTTCTGTAGTGAGGAAGCTAAAACTGAGCCTACAAATAAACTCTCTTTAAGGATAAATGGCATTTGTTAGCTAAAACAACTTGTTCTACAACCTATTATTGTAAAATGTGTCTGTTTTTAGCAACTTTGAGATTTAACGTAAATACACCATTAATTCTCGACAAATTCCATTGTTGACATTGATAAAAATGATGATTATGGCAGCCTTGCAAAAAAAATCACCTAATTAAAGCGTGTTGACTCCTTTTTTTGTAAAGGGTGAAATTCATTCAATATTTTTATTAATTGGTTATTGTTTTATATGGATTAATATTTTTTAATTGATTTCACAATCAATCAGTGGTTTTGGTGATTGTTGACTAGATTTAAAAAAAAATGTCAATTTTAACATGGACAAAATTGCCTCAAAAAAAATGTCAGTGCAACCTGTCGCTTAACAATTGTACATCGAATCAAGTACATTTTTGGAAGGTATATTTTATGGTATTTTTCTGTTATAGAAGTTAATTTTTTTTAAGAAAAATGTTGTGTTTCTTACCACTTATGAAGCTATTGTTTAAGTCTTATGACTGCTTCTAGACGAAGCTTAGCTAATTATTAAATAACTAAATAAAATTGTGTATTGGTTGATTAAAGCTTAATCTCATTACTGTGGCGAGTGCATTAACATGTATGAATTCACTTGCTTTTTACCCTTTTAAAGTTATTATTATTTCAAAGTAGGTTCAGTTGTAGTTGATTTTCACAGAAACACTGACTTCTTCCTTCCTCCCAAAACCTCCATCCCTCCATCTCCTCAGTAGAGTGCAGCGCACATTTGCTTCCTCTGGGCAGCGTGCTGGTGTCAGAGAGATTGTTACTTGGTGCGGTGTGTATTTATGTGGAGAGAAACTCAGAGCCGTACCGAGCTCCTCTGGAGCGTGCCGAACATCCCTCAGATTCACCATCAGCTCCTTTCTCTTAAATCCCTGAGAGTGCTGCGTTTCCATGGTGATCCAAAGTTATAGGAGCCATCTTTATTCATCACTGTGGCCCAGAGGGCCGGAGAGGGTGCACTGACGATAGAGTCGGATAAAGAGACACAAAGATCATCTCCTGATGGTTTCTGTCTGTCTGTGAATGCATTCAATCTTAAACACTTAATATTCTTTCGTCAAGTGATGCAACAAACACACAAGTCAATCTAATAGGCATGTACCTATTTAATCCCTGGAGCAAATCACTTGTGAAATATATACAAGCTTTTCAATTCTCAGCACAAACAATGAGTACTCTGTGTTCGACCAAATATATGCCCTACCATAACTACAAAGTTTGTTAGGTTTAATTTTTACTGATTGTTCTGTTTTTTTATGTTTTGTTTTGTAAAATGTCATTTACCATCACTTTTTATAATAAAATAACAAGAATAAAGAACAAGCTTTCAGGTCTGCTACCGACAGACTACTGATGGGTTCTGAGCCTTTGCAGTTGGGCCACATATACTCTAAAAAATAACTAGGGAAATTTTGACTGGGAGTAAAAAAAAATTCTACCAAAGACATATTTTATTAGCTTTGAGTCATTGTCCGAATTAATATTTTCAAATTGAGTACACTCAATTCAGCTTATTAACCATTGGATTATAAAAGTAGCCATTTTACTCCGAACACTTGCCGGCTATCATTATATTTTATGCTTTGTTTATAATATGAAGCACTTTGGTCAGTGTTGGTTGTTCTTAAATGTGCTATATGTGCTAAGTTGGTAAACTTGCTTAAGTGGGTCTGGCGCATTGCATTCGTGTGTTGAATAGCTTCAGAGCAGAATATAATTGAAAGTACAGTTAAAACTTGAAAATATCAGTTAATAGCTCATGGTATAGCAGGCCTTTGGTTCAAAATTTGATTCCTGATTATGAAGGCGCGTCCCTTTCATGAAGAAAGCAACTTAAGTTAGTGAATTTAAAATATTTTGTTAAACTAAACGATCTTTTTAGCCAATTAAAAACTATTCATCAGGTAAATTTTGGAAAGGCAAAATGAGTCAATGTAAAACGTTTATGGAATTTCTCACTAAACAATTGTACTTTGAGCCAACTAATTTTGGTAGGCTGTGCAATGGGCAGCTTAAAGATATGCATATGGATCAACATTAGATGCTTTTAGGTGCATATTTACTAACATTTAGGAAATATTAATTGGAAACCCAGATAAGTTGAGCTTACTCAAAAAGTTAAGTAATTTTAGTTACATAATAGTTTTGAGGAATGGCCGTTTTAATTTGAATTACTTAAAACAATATTTTTTTCTCAACTGTAATAACAGACTAGCCTGACTTGTTTATTTTGATGTCAATTAACTTAAATTGTGTGATAGTACACTACTTCAGTTATGTCTCACTCCAAATTATTATTTTGGATGAAATGAAGCGACATCCAAAATTTACCGTTACAATCATGAACCATGCTCAACTGGTCGTGATGGGGGTGTTGCCAAAATATATAGAAATACCCTAAACACAACCAAAAAGACAGAACATAAATTTAAATCCTTTGAAGTACTTGTGCTCCATATTACACCGACAGTATCAAAACAAAGATGTGCATTCTCCATAACATTAGCTGTTGTCTACTACTAGCTTTCTTCAAGAATTTGCTGATTTTATCGCACATCTTTTGGTCGAAGCAAATAAAATACTGATTTTTGGAGACTTTAACATCCATATCGATGACAAAAAAAGACTCTTTGGGTATTGCCTTTACACACCTAAATTCTTGTGGATTTAAGCAAAATCTAATCGGAGCAACTCACCGTCTAAACCACACTCTAGATTTGGTTCTATCTCATGGCATTGACCTCAGTGACATTGTTATATCGCCTCAAAGTGAGGACATCTCAGACCACTATCTTCTATCTTGTGCTATGCATGCTGTAAGCATTAGTAATAGCATTCAACGCTACCAACTAGGGAGAAATATAAACTAAAATACTAAAGAAACATTTATAAGAAACCTACCAAATATTACTCACCTTTCTAGTGTCCCTGCAGATGAAAATGAACTTGAAACAATCACCTACAGTATGAATAATATTCTCGCTAGCACCATAGACACTGTAGCCCCGCTTAAATTAAAACAAGTCAGAGATAGACAGGCCACTCTGAGGTCTGATGATAATACAAAGATGCTAAAAAGACAAACCAGAAACTGTGAGTGTAAATGGAAAAAAAACTAGATTGGAAGTATTCAAAATTGCCTGGAAAGCCAGCATATCTAAATATAGACTAGCATTAAAAACTGCAAGAGCTAACTACTATCACATTATTAGAAACAAATCAAAATAACCCACACCTTTTATTTGAAACAATGGCTAATTCACTAAACAGTCAAACAAATCAGCAATGATTTTATGAATTATTTATCAAATAAAATCTAAAAAAAAACTAAAATCATATAAAAAATCTATTAGATACAAAATCATTAAAACTCATATTCTGTGCCTTTGCCTCACTCACTGCAAAATTTTTCAAATATTGACCTGAAAGAACTGATGAAAATAATCACAGCATCTAAATCAATGACATGCTCTCTTGATCCTGTACCAACAAAATTACTGAAAGAATTGCTACAAATAGCTCAAGAATCATTTCTAAATATTATAAACTCATCTCTATCGCTAGGTTATTTTCCTAAACAGCTAAAAAAAGCAGCAATTAAACCACTAATCAGGAACACACCTGGATCCTATCAATCAATAAATTAATCAATCAGTTTTTATGTAGCGCTTCTTTAGCAATTGCTTTCAAAGCAGCTTCACAAAGTCCTCGTGAGGATCAGGTAGAGTAAACAGGAGTTCCCTCTGTGAGGGGACTCTCGCTGACTGAGGCAGGCGCTAATCACTTCCCCAGCATAAAGAATATACAAACTTAATATCCATCGACAAACAGTTCGCTGGACAGGCCTTGAAAAAAAAAACAAAAACAAACAAAGACAAAACAGGAACTAACAAATGGAGAAACAATGGTTAGAAAACTGTAACACAGACAACAAACAAGTGATCAGCATCAGCTGCAGGATGAGTGATAAATGATGAGGATCGGTTAGAGAGGAACATTGAACATTGAATTTTTTCAAACAGTTTGTATGTATATAGTGCTCAGACACCAGATCTGTTTAGACAAATACCAAGAGATAATTATTCGAATGCCAGATTAAACAAATGTGTTTTTAATTTAGTTTTGAAATATGTGAGTGTAGCTGAGCTGCGGACAACATCCGGGAGTTTATTCCAGAGCTTCGGGGCTCTATATGAGAACGCTCTTCCACCTCTTGTGGATTTACTAACCTTAGGTATAATCAATAGTCCTGCTTCTTGTGATCGGAGAGAGCAAGCTGGAATATATTGTGAGAGGAGACTGCTCTGGTAGGCCTGAGCCAAGCCATTCAGCGCCTTAAAGGCAAGGAGCAGTATCTTGTAGTCAATGCGATATTGTACAGGAAGCCAATGAAGAGAGCACAAAACCGGTGTAATGTGGTCATATTTCTTTGTTCTTGTGAGAACTCTAACTGCTGCGTTCTGGACTAACTGTAATTTTTGTAGCATGGCGACCGAACAGCCGGCTAACAGAGCATTACAATAATTCATTCTGGAGGTCATGAAAGCATGCACTAATTTTTATGCATCTACAATAGACAGCATGCTCCGCACTTTAGCAATATTCCTGAGGTGAAAGAAGGCAGTCTTAGTAACATGAGATATGGTTCCTAAACTTCAGTTCACTATCTATAATAACACCAAGATTTTCAACTGTAGTTGAAAAATTAACAGTGTATCCTCCCAGTTCCATATGTGAAACTGAGAGATTCTGTAATTGCTTTTTAGATTTCTGTTTTATCGGGATTTAGCATAAGGAAATTTTCATTCATTCAATCATTGATACCAGCGACACATTCTGAGATCTTATTTAACTTTAAAGGGTTGTTAGGTTTTGCTGAGATATAGAGCTGGGTGTCGTCTGCATAGCAATGGAAACTAACCCCATGTCTTCTAATAATTTTGCCAAGGGGCAGCATGTACATTGAGAATAGGATGAGTCCCAAAACGGATCCTTGAGGAACTCCATACTCTACTGCTATTGTGTCCGATGAGTCTCCATTTACATGAACAAACTGACTCCGGTCAGAGAGGTAAGAGGTAAACCATCTTAGAGCCTGGCCCTGGATGCCTGCATCGTTTTCTAGTCTCTCAAAGAGAATCGTGTGATCTATCGTATCGAAGGCTGCACTGAGATCTAGCAGAACTAAAAGAGAGATATTCCCTTGATCCCAATCAAGTAATAGATAGTTTGAAATTTTAACCAGCGCAGTCTCTGTGCTGTGATGCGCTCTGAATCCAGATTGAAGATCTTCATAACAGTTGCTCTTTTGTAAGAAGGAGCTGAGCTTTGCTATAACAACTTTCTCTAATATTTTTGACAATAACGGAAGGTTAGAGATTGGCCTATAGTTGGATAACTCAGTAGGATCCAGGTGCGTTTTCTTGATTAGTGGTTTAATTACTGCATGTTTTAGCTGTTTGGGAACGTAACCTAGCGATAGAGATGAGTTTATAATGTTTAGAAATGGTTCTTTCTATTTGTAGCAATTCTTTCAGTAATTTCCGTACAGTATCTAGAGAGCATGTTGTTGATTTAGATGCTGTGATTATTTTTTGCAGTTCTTTCAGGTCAATATTTGAAAAATTTTGCTGCAAGTGAGTCAAAGACATAGAATTTGAGTTAAGCTGCTTAGATTGAATATGAGTTTTAGTAATTTTGTATCTAATAGAGGTAATTCTAATAGAGGTCTAATAGAGGTCCTAGTGAGTTATCCAACCATAGGCCAATCTCTAACCTTCCGTTCTTGTCAAAAATATTAGAGAAAGTTGTAATAGCACAGCTCAGCTCCTTAAAATTTCAAATGATCTGTTACATTTAAAAGATGTTCAACATCTAGGGTAACGTTGCAACATTTAAAGATGTGGAAGTTGAAGTGAAATAAGGAAATAATAAATGAAGAAAACACAACCAAACTTGCACTGTGAATCACATTTATTTCGGGGACAACATCATCACCATAATGCAAATAAATCCATATACATAAACCCAACAACAAGGTATCTATTTACAATATGTACAAAAACAACAACCACAAAACACCCAGAACAGAGGCAAAACAAGAGATGCCAAAGTCTCCTTACTGCGCAATCTAACTAAATGAAATAAACACCTAGCTAATTAAAGTTATGGTAATATAACGCAAAAGGCTTCCAGATTGAAGCAAAGTTCTACATAAATAATCTAACTGTGTTCTAATACCACACGTGCCACTCTTCTAAACTGATGTACTAGACAGAGGTAACCACCTAAAACACAAACCCCAATGTACATTTAAGAACCATATCTCTTATGTTACTAAGACTGCCTTCTTTCACCTCGGAAACTTTGCTTAAGTGTGGAACATGCTGTCTATCGTAGATGCCGAAAAATTAGTGCATGCTTTAATGACTTGCAAAATGGATTATTGTAATGTTCTGTTAGCCGGCTGTTCAACCGCCACGCTACAGAAATTACAGTTAGTACAGAACGCAGTGGCTAGAGTTCTCACAAGAACAAAGAAATATGACCACATTACACTGGTTATGTGCTCTCTCTATTGGCTTCCTGTACAATATCGCATTGACTACAAGATACTGCTCCTTGCCTTTAAGACGCTGAATGGCTTGGCTATGGCCTACCTGAGCAGTCTCCTATCACGATATATTCCAGCTCGCTCTCTTCGATCACAAGAAGCAGGACTATTGATTATTCCGCAGATTAGTAAATCCACCAGAGGGGGAAGAGCGTTCTCATATAGAGCCTCGAAGCTCTGGAACAAACTCCCGGATGTTGTCCGGAGCTCAGCTACGTTCACAGAGTTCAAAATTAAATTTAAAACATATCTTTTTAATCTAGCATTCGATTAATTGGCGTTTGGTATTTGTCTAAACGGATATGGTGTCTGAGCACTAGATACATACATACAAACTGTTGAAAAAACAATGTGCCCATCTAACCTATCCTGATGCTGATCACCTGTTTGTTGGTTGTGTTACAGTTTTCTAACCGTTGTTTTTTTCATTTGTTAGTTTCTGATTTGTCTTTGTTTGTTTAGTTTTTTCAGGTGCTGTCCGGCGAACTGTTCGTTGATGGGTATTAAGCTTGTATATTCTTTATGTCTGGGAGGTGACTAGCACCTGCCTCAGTCAGCGAGGCTCTCAGTGGCCTCACAGAGGGAACTCCTATTTACTCTACCGGATCCTCACTAGGACTTTGTGAAGGTGCTTTGAAAGCAGCTGTTAAAGAAGAGCTAAATAAAAACTTGATTGTCTTGTCACCCAAGACATTGTTAAAGCAGCAAATCTAAACTATAATAGTAATCAAAGTTTAGTTTTCACAACTCCAAATGGTGCGCTTTCTAGCATAAGTGATCTGGCGCTAACTATTAAACCATTACCAAAGCATCTAATTCAATACCCTTTTTACTAGAGATCCATTTTCCCCACTTAAAAATGGTGAGTAGCATCACCAAAAACAAAAAGCACCATAATGAATTAGCAGATTACTCATATTTTTTACATAGTCGCAAAATTTTATACTTAATTTCACAAACTCATAAATATCCAAAAAGTTTTAACGGCTCAAAATATTACAATAACAATAAATAATGCATCAATGTTAAGGTAATAAATACCTAATTGATGAATCCGTTTCAACATTTATGTTTACAGTATTTTCTGTATTTCTAAAGTAAAGCACAGATAAGCTGTTCTTGAGGGCTGATTTAAATAAATTATATTTACTTACACAAACTTTATATTACTATACACAAATGCATGATCAACATTACTGTTTATAGCTCCACAAAACTAAAAGAGCTATGAGTTCAAGTTGAAGTATTAAAACATACTCAACCTTCATAAAATTCTACTCTTTTCTAGACTTGGAATTTAAAGTTAGTAAAACAATGCATGCTCACTGGTTCTGTTTGTAAGCTGTCTGTAAGAGCTGTTCATTTATAAAATTGCAATGTTTGACTCATCGTGTGGACAAGAGTTACAAATTTCACCTGGTTTCCTTATTGTTTTTAAGATCAGGGAGTGAATAAAGAGTTGGTTTTCCCTTTAAATGACTATAGCAGACAGTCTACTGTTAAGTTTAATTCTAGAATAGACTCTAAACAGTCTAAAGTATAAGACAATCCGTATTTCCCTCAGTCCCTCAGTGTCCTATTTCATTTCTCTTTATGAGCAGGTCAAAGGAAGCATCTGAGGGGAAATACACTCGTGCTCTATCTACAACCATTAAACCACTTTACTAAGCGTCTGAGGCCAGTTCTATAAACCATTACAGCCACAATTCATGTATTTTTTATCAACCTTTAAATATAGAGAGGTGGGAGCGTTTAATATCAGCTGGACAAATAGAGGTCTGATGCAATCAATAAAGCTCCTTTACAGGAAGCTTCAGATCCCCTATTATCCAACTCGAGTGTTCTCTAAGACCAAAGAAGAGCAAGCAAAGATACATGTCCATAGGGAGCGCAAAGTCAATACAGTTCCCTGTTCAGAGGCCTGAGGGGTCAAGTAATGATCCTTCCTCAGTGCCAAATATTGTTCCTGTCTGGATTCGAGAGCAATAGAGTTAGAGACCTACAGTCTTATAGAGTCCTGTGGTTTGTAGAGTTTCTTGCTGATGGCTACTTCAAGTACAAAAGTTTTGGTGTTATCGTCTTTGTTTATTTTATTCATGTTGTCTAAAGAAAGTAGAAAGAAAACATCGCATAAATGCCTAACGTGTTTTTATTTGGTTGTTCAAACTTGCTCAGGGGAGAGATTTGTTTGATATTTTTCCTAATCAATTCCTTTTTTTAACACATCTTCGCTGAATATGGCATTTTTACTCCTGACTCGTGACAATCCAATTCATTACATGCCTTGTTTTTCACTCCCAAGGATTGTCTGCAATGGGGTCCTAAACTGCATTGGTTATTTTTGTTTAACCTTTTCTGTAAAATTATGTTTTGACAGATTTTTCACGAAGAATAATTCACCTCTGATCGAATGTTTTTAGAATTTATAGTTACATCAAAATAAGTTCGAGTCTTCCCACTTATACTGACTGAAAGCAATTTGGAGCTCTATTAAAATCCAATTGCTAAAATTTGGGGACACTAAGGCATTACTTTACATTTACATCACATGTATACATTTGGCAGATGCTTTTGTCCAACGTGAGTTACAAAAGGGGAAAGACAATATGCAATTTGTTCGACAGTCAAGTCTATCTCAGCTTGCTTATAATAGAAGTTCAACTGATAGATGCAGGAGGAAAAACATTTTATTGCTGCTTTCCTAACTGGATCAGAGAGTTTGTTCCACCAGCCAGAGTCGGTGAGAGAGAAGGTTCTGCGAGGACGTACAACTTGCCCATGTTGTATAGAAATATTCTCTTGTTGACGACATGTTTGTTAATTGTACTGACGTACTATGTCCATGTTATAACCGGAGAGCTGTAAATTGAACTAAAAGGTTGGATTTCAGCTGTACTTCACTCCTGCAATAACTGTGAAGACAGAACCAGATGTCTGTCACCGCTCTTTACTTTTGAACATACATGGTTCTTGAGCTGGTTAACACAAGCTGTTAAAAAAAAAACTTATAGATGGGTCTGTCAAAATATTCTACTTTTTTTGTTTCTCAGCTCACTGCCTTCCATCCATCCATCTTCATGTCGGCTTTATTCCCTTTCGGGGTCGCCACAGCGGAATGAACCGCCAACTCACTGGCATATGTTTTACGCAGCGGATGCGCTCACTGCCTTTTTAACCATAATTTAATGCAATGATTAACATCTCTGAAATCTCTCATATAGATATTTTTTTATATAATTATATTAACAACCAAACAAACTTTTCACAAAATGAGCAAACAGATCAGAACTGCTTGACTTTAGCTACTTCAGAAATTTAGTTCAGAATGTGTATATTGTTAGGAGAATCAGTCCTCACACTGAGATCTGGCAACCTTGGTTTGCTGCTAAATAATTAGCTATCAGATGTCCAGCTCCCTCTTGATTGAAATTAAGTCAAAGTGCTAAATAAATGGACAGTGCGTCCTGTTAACTGAACACTGAGAGTCTGAAAGGACAACTTGACTGCTGCTCTGCGAAGATAATTCAACATTCTCCAGCATGTCTAGAGCTAATTAAATACAAAAACCTTCCATCCAGAAATGTCACAATTGATTTATCTTCTTCTGTGGCCAGCAATTTTATCTCAGTCTGTCCACGGATAAGGTTAGAACGAAAGGAAAACCGAGGAATGGCGATGTTGTTTGCCCAAAACACATGTTCTCTGCTTGTTCAGTTTCTGTATACTAATTCCCTTCACTGTAAGTTGTAACACAACACACTGAACTAGCATTTTAGTTTTTTAACCACTGACCCTTTTCTATTCTTGCTTTAGAATTTGCTTATAAGTGGTATTTATGAGTAAATGTAGTAGTGAGTAGGAATTATAAAGATAATTTTGAAACTTTGGGAAAAGATGTGGCAAAACCTGTTCAATAAAAAGCATACATCATCCTGAAAATGATAACTTCTTTACATGTTAAGTCAGCGCTTTAACACTCATGGAGTAGAGGGTCGAGTAGAGGGTCAATTAGAAAAGATTAATGAGGATTTGTTTTAGAATTGTGAAATGTTTTAACATTATTTTATTTATTTATACATCTAAGCATGTATTATTTGCAGTCCAAATCCACCATCCAAATATCAATTATGTTTCTTTATGTACGTTCAATTCATACTGTACCCTGACCTTGTCCAAAAATACAGGCTTAAAAGACAAATTAATTTTTGGGTAAGGAAACTAAATCCCAAAATTGAAAATTTACATTTTTAATGCCTTAAATTTGGACTTACAACACCATTAAAACTTAATTTACATAGATTTGCAAAGCTTAAAAGCGTTTAAAACATCAAAAAATGTCTCCATCTGCTGTTGAGGTTAAATACTGTCTATGACGCGGCAGTGTCAAATGATACCCTGCACATGTGCAAAACCTAGATGTGAATGCGGGGTGTTGTGAGCTCAAGCTTTCTCGCAGTGAAGACCAGGCGACGATGATGTGGATTTAAGTATTTTCTTAAATTATTTTACAATTTATATTGACTATTCAATTGGAACCCAAACCCCGACAGCAGTGGGAGACATTTCTTGGATTTTTATCAATGCCCCTTTAAGTCATTAAAAAAGCCAGGTAACATTAGTTTATCCCTTTAATAACATTCAAAATATTAGTGTTTGTAAATTCCACAGGCTTGTTTGAATTCTATATCTTGTATGGTAATGAAAAGGCACAGTTTTGTGAGTACAGTTTATTCAAATAAACTGTATGAAGTTGTAAGCAAGAAAAACTCTTATTTAATACCATGATGACAATTCCCCACAGATCTTTGTTTGTAGAGTTTGTTTAATAAAAAAGATTGTTTAAGATTAAGACAGTTGAACAGAGTTTGTCTTAAAACTTTTGTAAATGGACAGTCTAAGATGAAGAGGTATTTTAGGGCAATCAAATTGTTGTGACTCTAGGAGGGGTTTTGCTTGGATAAACTGAATCTGTAGATTTTAAAGACTGCCAATGCTCTGACGAGCTTCTCACAGTGACACTGAGAATAAGCGACGAGAGTCTTTTCCTCTGTCACTTCCTTTCTGTCAGGAAAGGCTGAACTTAAGCATCATGTCATTGTAAATGTGTCAGCTCTGCGTTGCCATGGCGACTATAGGAACATGAGCCCATTAGAGTTGCGCCCCCCCTGATTGGCTTGTCGAGTCTGTCCAGAGTTCACTTTATTCCCTAGACTGTCTTGTGCACTGGTTTTCTATACTCTATAGCTCAGACTTGTTTCCTGTTTGACCCTCATCCACCATGATGGACGTGTGCTATGAGCACTTGTGATGGCAAGAGTGTGATTTGACATGTCTGAAAGAGACGAGTCATGGAATGAGAGCCACTAAGACTCAATGTCTATGTGATCTGTGTTTAAGTCTAGACAACCTCACACAACAATCTGTCGCTTTTTAAGAAAGCCTGTGTGCTTTCACCACTGGGATGGCTGAAGTGTTGAACGGAAGCAGCAGGTTGTGTTTGGCAAATGTCATGGCAAAGAAAAATAACTCCCTTTTAAACCCATTTTATGTTAACTACATTTTCTTCACATTTCAATAAAAACAGATTTAAGTATATTATTGGAGAATTGAACGAGTGAGTTTTAAAAGAGCCTTATTCTCTCAAAAGGACAATTATAAGAGAGAAAGCCTTTGTGATTGCTGAAGTGTCCTATTCAAGTGTTCACAAATCTCACTAATGGCAATTATAAGGACAGGGACTGAAAATACTGTCTTGGGCAGGGGAAACATACAACAACTAGGAAATATGGCGCAAAGTAAGATTTCTGTATGGTTTGAGGTTAAAACAGTGTTGACTTTTTTTTTTTGTTTATTGATGAATGCACTGTAGTGAAAAAATAAAGCTAATGCACTGAGCTAGAGTGTTTGACCTGGCCTGCAATGTACAAGTTGTAGTTTTTAATTAAAAAACAAATGTTTTATGAATCTAGATAAATTGTTTATTAAAAACAGAATGTACAGTACCTAAGGTGTCCCTTTTGATTTTTGTCACCAATCACTGACCGTTGAAGTTGCGTCTGTAAATTAAATGCCGTTTTTTTACCTGTATGTAATACCATTCACTTGCATTCTGTGAATGGAATCTGTTGCTTGTTCACACAAGGTTCACTGTGGTTCACACAGGTTCACACACACCAAAGGTAAAATATGCATTTCATTTTACCAGATTTGGTCACGGTTCCCAATTGAATTCATAACAAATCTCTCCTGTACATGAAAAGGTTATGAAGCTGCTGAATATCTGGCCATTGTTTGGTCCCTTTAAGAGAAATTGCGTTGACAGAAATGACAACCAATAAACAGAGTACTATCAACACTTCAAACTGCCTGTAATCGAAAAAAAAATGTAAGTTTGAGTGACCAGGGAAGCTCGAGGCTTATCTTGAATGTGTTTATCACTTTACTCCACAGTACTCCACAGAGAATAAATTCTTTCTCCAGTAATCAGACGCAGGCAAACTATAACATTTGATACACAAAACCCTTTCAGTTTTAAAACTCACACGATATGAGAGATTTAAAGTACTCATTTACAAAACCATAAGTTGTAAATATATTAAACCACAGCATTAGGCTACTTTCTTTGTGGCATGATGTATCTGCACAGCATCTATATCGCCAGTCATTGACGGAGGATGTGTTTGCTTTCACCACTTATGTCCTGCGTAGATTTTCAAAGTGTCAGTCACATTCTGTACCTTTCAAATGTGTTTTTGCCATTTAGCCTTATAGTGGACTTCCATTAAAGTGAGCTATTTCACCAAATCTAGCAGAAATAAAAGAAGGGCCGAGAATCAGATTGCGAGAGAACCATGTAAACCCATGACAAATGTACTTTTTTTTCATCAGTCCTCTTAACAGAGCAGAGCAGACTTCTTTACACTCTTTACACAAATAGAGATATTAGGCAGATTGGAACAGACAAGGCCCTTTAAGCGACATGGCACAATTTGCTGGGAGTTAATAGTCTCCTCTCTGGGAGATTTGATCAGCATGGAGCTCCATGCATCAGATCCGAGTCCAAATAGTTCCTCAGCACTGTCACAACTGATCACATCAGCATCCAGAGGCACAGTGTGTGTGTCTGTGTGCGTGCGTGTGTGTGTGTCTCGCTGCCATCGTGATACCTGCCACCATGCACAATCAGTTGTTTACAAAGCAACCAATGGTTTCATGTGCTCCAGTTGCATGCATTGGTTGTGACAGTGTTGTCACTGATACAATGAGGTGCTCTGGGTAGTTTTCAGTCTATGTGTGTTCATTACTGTCCTTTAGGGTTTAATTCTGTCTGCTTTTAATATTTATGTTTTTGTATTAATTATAGTTGGCATCAACATGAGGTAAAACATTGGGGATTAAGTGGAAGAAATATATACCTGTGAAAGAGTCCATTAATTTGTTAAACTTTTAACCTTCTTTTTTTTGATGACCAAATTTATACTTCTGCATGTTTCAGTTCCCTGTCTGTCTGACGGATGTAGACGGGTGCAGGGAAAGGTATAATTGGACATATTGTATTTTTTTTTTTTTTTTTTTTTTTACTTTGGATCCATCAAAGTCTTGGAGGATTTGTCAGAGTTGCTTTCCGTGCTGAGTTTTAATTATCCTCCTTTGAGCTTTGTGAGGGACAACACCGCCTCAAGAGCGCAAACTGTTTTCTTAACAGAGCTTTAAGATCCAGGGTCCATCCTGCACAGAAAGGGTCATCGCCATCGCCCGTTTGATATTCATACACAGTCCAGCTCACATACTTGCCAGTCTAGAGATAAAGCCTTAAGATCGAGCAAAGGGTTTAATTCATGCACTTCTTGCCTTCATTCGCTCAATTGGAGTTGTAGGGGTTTAGTCCAGGTTTAGGAAGTTTGAGACCTTGCTTGTTTTGCAATCTGCTTTGAATAAAATTTCTGAATAAATGTAAATCTAAATAGATAGATGTAAATCTTTGTGGTGCTGGATAGGGGTATAAGAAATGATATCTCCTGGATCTCTTGTTTATATCTCAGATGAAGTAGGAATGTGTTGTTTATTAGAAAACAAAATGTCATGTTTAGGTGCTGCCATGGAATTGAGATGAAAAAGAAATGAAATGAGAAAAAGTTGAATTGCCAAAATATCTGAAATGGATATCTCAAATGCAGTTTCTGAATCCTGTTAGGATCTACTTGTGCAGTTCAAGTGTTGGGTATAAAGTAGTATAATGCCCTTAAGATAGCATTTTTGTATTAAATGCATAACTCTATTTCATGCACATAGGGTGCATCCTGATTTATTTCATAACAATACTGAAGTCTTAATAAATTAGATGGGCTTTATGCAAAATTTTCACACATAAAACACAACTATGGTGAAGCAATGGCGGAAACTCAACAATTTTTTTAAGTTAGGAGACAACCAACAACTGAACCAATCTTAAGTTTTTAATTAAGTAAACGTACTCACAGCTTAGTGAATTCAGCTAGTATGGGAAGGGCGGAGCTGGTGGTATCACACAATGGGCCAGCGTGAAGGTGTGGCATGATCTAACAACGGAACACTTCATCTTTTCAGAGCTGGACTTTTTAATGACTTCAATAAAATAATATATTATTTAAAAGCATTAGGTTAATTAACTTATCAACTTCGTACATTTATACCTTTATATACTTGATAAAAAGCAATTCCCAGTAAATTACCACTTTAAGTATTTTTAACAAGTCTAATTTGTCAAATAAATCCCTTTTTTAGTGATGACCAGATTACACACCTTGCTATCAATAGGATAATGCATGTTAGTGATGGGGAAGTTCCCCTTTAGTTATTGTTTACTTGAAACAAAAAACTCTGTGTGGTTTCATTATGAGGTTGATCGTCTTGTAGGAGACGGAAGGAAGAATCTGAAGATGGATTCAGGGCTCAGCGAAGCTCGCCTCAAACACTGGCTTGAATCTTGTTTGTGAGCCTCAATAAGTAGCACAAGATGCCAGTATTATGAATGTCCTGTAGCTATAACGGCTCTCAAAAATGAACAATACTGATTGATTTAGCCTCCCCTCCTCCAGTCCACAGTCTTGCAATCGTCCAATTCCTTTTACTAGCACTGCTAGATAAATGATTCACTGTGTATTCCCTGGGCAGTTTTATCAATTTGTATTGAATTTTGTCCTGGAGACCCTCTTTCTTTCTTTCCCTCTTTCTCTCTCTCTCCCTACCAGTAATGACACCCATGGGTCTCTCGCAACTCTGTGTTTGTGGAGACTGTGTCATCTTTCAATGAAGACTTCTTATTCGATACTAAATAATCCAGTGTGTGCATTAAACATATGTTTAAGTTGACGATGGTGTGAACCAAAGTTAACCAATCCTAATGTCCAAAAACATTTGATGTACATTTTTTAAATCTCAGCTAGCAACACAATTTTATCAACTTTATGGTTTGGTAACAACATAGTTGCAGCAACTATGTTCCAACAGTTCACCTAAAGTAAGGTTTAGCTATTGTGAGTCTAACATTCAAGTAGTCATACTATATATGCTTGTATATAATGTTATGCTATGATCGGTCGGAATACTAAATTCTTATTGGTTTGCTAGTGAAAATCCTCAAAATAAATCTTCAAATGTAGTTCCATTGTTTGTTTTTGTATTGATGTTTTGTATTGAAAACACGATAGTAAACTAATGTAATACAAAACTCTCTTGAGAAGCAAAACCGTAAACATTTCTTGATTTGCTCAACTTGAGTACTTTTTGTTTTTACTAGTATTTAAAAGGTACAGATATCTTAATCATAAGCAGTAGTCAGGCAAGAAAAAGAATGGATAGAAGTATGTTGAGACAGAAGCTTAAAGAAAAAAATATGTGTGCTGGGAAGTAGGATGAGGGTTTTCTGGGGCAAACCCAATCGTGTGAGCAGGACAAAGAGGAGCAGACATTTCAACTCCAAAAGAGTGAAGAGAAACTCCAACTTGCTCCGACTTGTTTCCTAAAAACCTAAAATTCTGAAATCATATACGCACTCTAATTTTGTACATTGGAAGCCCACTTAATATATTATTTTAGTTATGTAATACTCTGTGTGATGTTTTTTTTGTATATACATGATGAGCTACTCACCAATTGACTTCAAATAAATCAAATGCATAGCTGGCATTGTTCAAATCAAGGTCGACACTCCTACAGTCTCTGTAAATTGTTCTTACATTTTTAGAAAGCAGGTTTTGGTTTTAGAATGAGCACTAATACTGCCATTTCTAGTTGGAAATGTACTAGTTATTCATTAATAAGCTCAAGGAACATGTCTAATGTGTTAAGATTAAGGATTTAACCTTGATTTGATCTCAATTGCTGTTGGTTGGTAAAATGTACAGTTAATTGTCACTCCATATTTAGTTCATGCTTATAAACTACACATGAACACAAATTACAATGCATGTAGTGTGTAATGTTGACAATAAATACTTTGAATTTCATTTATTTTTAGCTAATTGGTCATTTTTAAAGAAAAAATAAGTTTAATTGGGATATGGGACTCAAAAGGCCAATCAATACAGAGCTTGTAATGTTCCATCAAAAATGTAATCAATCACAATGTTGTTTACAGAGCACTATAGCAACAACCTTGACAATTGCCCAAAGTGCTTTACAAAGAAATGAGTATAAAAATTTAGGCACTTTATTTTAAAGATCAGAAATTAGCTAGTACTGCATTTGTTATCTAGTCAATGATGTCAACACTAGCACACATAGAGAATGTTTTATTAGTGGTTTTGAATGTCTTTTTTTAAATATTGTGTGAGCATGGCAGCATGCCTCCATCTAATCAGGTTGAAGGTTTTTCAGTTTTAGCATAAACTTTGTATTAATTTCACTTCAATAAAGCAATAAAACTATCACTATAAGGGTATAGTAATTATCATGCATTCTATTTCAATGAAAAAAATAGGTACAGTATAAAAAAAAATTCAACCACTTTAGCTTCAGTCTCTATTGAACTGGGTAAAATTTGTACCCTGGGTGAAAAATGTAGCAAAAATGTAATATAATCCTGTTTTTTTTATTTTATTTTATGTAATCATCTGATTAACATAAGTTCAGGAGGAGCTTGGCAGAAAATGGACTAATCATCACCTAATCATATGGTCCCACCTACCCTTATCATCTCCACTATATAAGACACGACCAAAGAGCAAACATCTATATCGCGCAAGCTATCCCTCCTTCCACTTTTTCTTCTCTCACCATACATGTTTTACCTCTTCTCACTTGGAGTAAGATGGTCTATACCTCGTTTAAACTGTGGTAATAGTTGATCTAAGGTGTATTCTCTGGGCCCAGGTTGCTCAACGGTCCCGAACTAACACTCGGACAGCTCACTTAGTGCGCTTCTCCATTTCTCGCTAACCACACTTACTGTTTTTTATACTATTTTTCAGCATCAGTATAAACTCTGGTTTAGTGAGTTTTTGGCGCTTTAACACTCAAACTCAAACTGAAATCCTGAGCATATAGCTGGGATATGAGCTTAGCGTTCAATACAAGGTGGTGAATCTACGTCTTTAAAATCCAGTCAGAGAGCAAAAGCTATTTGAAGAGAGCCAAGACACTGCTGAAAAAACAGTTAAAGTACAAGTTTTTCATGTGTTTCTTGAAGCTGATGATCTAATGGCAGTGGCTCTCGGTAAGCAACTCATAAGACTGAGGATGACCTTTCATAGTGCCACAAATGTATTTCCTGTTTGCATAATTAGCTCATAAACGGTGCTCTGTGAGTCGCTACAGACGTGCCTCATATATTCAAATCAAGGGCTCATATTTACACTGTCCACCTGTAGAGGATTTGTGGAGATGCTCTAGTGCTAGAAATGAAACCCCCTTACAGATGAAGTGAGGAAAAACCTTGTGGGATTCTCATAAATCATTGCTTTTAAGTTTTACTGATTTACTGCATGTGATTACATAAATTATGGATGGATAGATAGATAAATAGATAGATAGATAGATAGATAGATAGATAGATAGATAGATAGATAGATAGATAGATAGATAGATAGATAGATAGATAGATAGATAGATAGATAGATAGATAGATAGATAGATAGATAGATAGATAGATAGCTATTTAACAATGTGATAATTAAACGAAAAGACAGTCACTATTCATAAAATAAACTGTTTTATTCAACAACATGTAATATATAAAATGACACTTTTGTCACTCTATAGTCTTGGCCACACCCCTATTTCCAGAGAGCCAATGATTGTTTCTCATTATCAGACTTAGCAGTAACAAAGCAGTCCATTATTTTTTTTGAGAGATTGTTAGAAGGCTGACAGATTCATTGCAATCCTTTCAGACATGTTGAATAAGATGAGTGAGATATGTGGTGAAGTCCAGTCCTGAGGTGAGTCAGTGTGCTGTAGATGGAGGGTGACAGATGGTTCCGCCGGCTGAACAGGTGTTTAGTGGACAGAGCTTTGCTGACAAAAGACCTCCGTTCACAAGTGCTAAAATGGTTTCGTTTAGTTGCATAAAGAGTGAGAGGAAAGCTTGGTAAATGTTGGTCAGTGAAGACCACTTGAGATGGGAGCACATATCTCTTTAGTTTTTTCATTCATTCAATGTCAAGATATTCTTGAAAGGTGTGCTGAAAAAAAGGTTCTTTCTGTTTATAGAACAACCAAAAAAAGGATTTTTTTAAATTGTGGTTTTAGGATAATGAAAGTGAAAGATTACAAGTTGTTCTATAGAGGAACTTTTTCGAGAGTTTCGTCCTCTTTGACCTCCTGACCTCCTTTCTGACCGACTTAATAAAACATATGCATTTTCAAATAGATTCTACTGCTTAAAGACAAACATCTACTTGAGAAACATCCCAATTGTCTCACTTTATTACTGAGATGCATCTGCTGTCTGTTGGACATTATTAAAAGCCTGAATTGATCTGGAGTGATTCATTTTGATTCATTCACAGCTGCAGAGGCCAGTTCTCCATCTGGAGAGTGTGAGCAAGTCCTTGATCTGACCTTCAGTGTGCAGAATACCTACAGTTTTATCTGAGAACTACTGGGCGAAGATCTGGCAACCTCAAATGCAGGAACAAAGATCATCCAGTCAGGTTTAAAAAGTCCTTTTAGTGGCAATCTCAAAATTAGGTAACTTGGGAAAATGAAGGTGGATTTTAAACTATTTGTAGTCAGTCAACAAACAAAATGTTTTTTTTGATGTGGTATTGCTCATCTACTTTCGTATTATCCTTTTAAAACTACTTCATCGCATAATCAATAATCACTTTCACTTGTAAAGAGCTGTCTGTTTTTGAAAAAAAAATAAGAGGAGAAAATTATGATTGACGTACTAGAGCACCTTCGAATACCCCCGACTGTCCATAAGATCCTGGTCTAGAGCAATCAAATATCATGAATCAAAAATAAAATAAAAGATAATGTTCTCCAATACATTGAAGATTCAGTAGATGAAACAAAAGCTCTTAAAATTGCTTTTCTAACTATTTGAAGCTTAATTTCAGGTTTCAAATAATTAATAAAAAAGATCCTTGTGTAAAGGATTGCTTAAAAGCATGAAAAAGTAAGGTTTTTAGGTTAATATGCTTTTTTTGTAAATGATTCATACTCAAGCCACAGGCTCCTCAATCAATTCTCAGCAGATTTGCAGAGACTTGCTCTACTTTTTTCTTTCTTCAATTGCTCACATTAAAGAGGTAAAAGGGGTTGAGTTGAAGATACACAGCGAAGCTGAAGGACAAAGTAGCAACTGTGGGTGAACCAGACAGAAGTGCAATTTGTATGGATATTGAAAAATTTGAAAACAATGCACATTTTTGATCAAAATTCCATTTAATGGAAAACATCTTTGAGAATTACAGCAGCAGAACCGTAAAATAAAATTATCCACGGATAATATTTCATCACACGCATTCCCTGTCGTCCCAAGATGAGTGTGACACCGATATCCACCACTCGTCTGATGCTCTCTCTTGATTAAAGAAAAGAACAAGGACATTATCATTTTTACATGGAAATAAGATGCAATATTAATATTATTATAACACATTCTGGAAATCTCTGAGTATAGATACAGATTTACATATTAACACCCATACTCTGCATAGTGCTCTAAATATCACAAGAAACACATTCCATCTTGGTCTAGTACGTCTGTGTGCAATAAAAGATGCCGGCTAACTGAGGGGTGTGCCATATTCTCTATATTTTTGTTTTGACTGTTATTTATCTGTTTAAATGGTATATTCCTGTATCTAAATAATTTACATAAAACATCAATTTAGTGGAAGCAAGGGAATGTCTCAGTAAATGCCATTCTGAACCATTAATAGAAACTCTTATGGAAAACAAGATGCACAATTTGGACACTTAAATAAATTGTAGTACAGGGAAACAATGTACTTTGTTTTTGCCATTGTATTTGGAAGTAAGGGCATAATTTTCAAAGAGTTGTTTAATCTAAAACAAACAATTGTCGTTTTGTAGAATATTTAATTTCGTCATGTGGCATCTTTGTGGAACGTTGACTCCATGCCCTCTTTTGGCATTGTGCGATTAAACACAATAAAACTATTTTAGCATTCTCTACAATGAGATTTTCATTATTATACGTACAATGGGCCTCATGATGGTGAGACTGCTCTGCGTGACTCGTATGCGCCCTCTGCATCCACCTCACAGAAGGAGCTCTCTCTATGGGAGTTCATGTTCTCCTCTTGAGTGATTTTTTTTGTTTGTTTTTACTCTGGGCACTCTGTTTTTTTCCCCTCCCACAACATTAAAAACTTGCAAATAAGTTGATAGGTTACTCTATACTGCCCACAAATAAGGCTTGCATAACAAGCTAATGATTACAAATCATTCTTCTTAATCGCATAATAGCCCTCGTAAACAAAACTAAACAGAAGAAAAAACAAGAATTTATTATTTCAAAGGTGTCTTGTCAAATTAACAAAATTCTTGCAATTTCACCTTGCCTCATTAAACAATATGATATGAGCTGTGATGTTATTTTGAGCTACTTTAAGCCTTGTACTTGTGAAGATTCTTTAAAGCCTTTGAAAACAAAAAGCACAAAGTAAATATGATTGATTTATTTAGATTTTTGACTGAAGCGTCCGAAGTTACAGAACACCTCCTGGTGAGTGTTTGTTGAGAACATTTTGTGCTTGAGCACCATGACAAAAAACATTTAATTCAAAAGAAAAATATACCTTTCTGCAGTCCTTCCTCATTCCACATCCTCATTGTTGTAAATCACAACATTAAGATAAACAAAACACCATGTGTCTTGAGGCAATTCTATTTTATAAGAATTATTTTGACCATTCAGAAGCATAGGTTTGATTATTTAAAACGGCTTTGAACAGGATTCCTAAAAATCGATAGCAAAAAATAAATGTGTATAGATCTTAATGGCGAAAACTACATTCAATAACTTAAAGATAATTTAATTACTCTTTACTATGTTCTTTGTTATTCTGCAGAGTGACACAGCAAATGTGTATGCAAATGAATCACTTGTTCATTCATTAACTAAAAACAGAACTTTTCTTTTGGAAAGCTAAATTTAGATTGTTCATTCAGCATCGAGATCCATACTGGTCAGTTTATAATTTTATTTTAATAATGAATAAATATTGCACACCCCTATGGCTTATCACACACAACCACATACACGCAAATAAATTAAAACATTAGGCGCCTGACACTGCAGATTACACACACTTCAGAAAGCATCAATATTTCTTGAACCGTATTCACCGTGAGTGATTTCCTTTTGTCCACAGTTCAAAGCTCTGTATTAGCTCTCCCCAACAGGACTGGACTCGTTTCATCAGTGTTTAAGCAGGTTGAGGAACACTTTTTGGTCAAACACTCAATATCAAACAGACAATGACTATTTTGGGCTAATGCTTCAGATATCACCGAAGAACAAATATGTCAGGTTATTGCACATTAAATTTGATTATGTCCAGAAATACACTTTAAAACAAATTTCAGGCTTCTTTGATCACCACAGACATATTTAGACTCTTCGCCTGCTTCCTCCCCATGATGAAGTGCTTCTGTCTCTGGCCTGGATTTTTTTGTAATGATTTTTATGTGGTTTTTGGATTCCATGGCAAAGAGTACTTCCTTCCAACCCACATCTACAGACTCGTGAAGAAGAAGGCTTTTTGGGAAGTTCCGTCTGATTGCCCGGGGAAAATATGCGAAGATAAAAAGTAAAGAGGAGGATGAAGACGAGCGTGTGAGCTGTCGGGAGGGGTGAGGTTCCTAATCGGCGTATATAATAAAGCCAGAGAAGGTGCTGTACTTGTTGTTGTTGCCACCGTGTGCTTTGCCTCCGTCGAGTTTGATATAAACCTCATCTCCAGGCTCCAGGTGAAGGATGGCACTGTTGCTAGCGTAGTCATAGTTCTGATCTGCATCCTGTGCAATAGCACTGGCTCGGACCTGCAGCAGCAGAGCAAACATTTAGAGCCGATTCCAGTGGTTGAGAAAAACATTCCATTGCAATCCCTCTCTACCTTATATCTGTCCTGGAAAATATCAGATAAGGGAACTTTTCTGTCTGTTAAATTGTAACTTACAGATTTTATTGTTGTTGTAAGAATGGAGAAGGTAATTACATTTTTAGCTTCATGACTTCGATCTTAATTTTATTCTAACTAAACCATTTTGCACCAAATCTTTCAAACATATTTGTGTTTGCAAATGTCTAATCTATTTCTAAACTTGATATTAGTCTCAGGCTATTTATCTTGAACTAAAACAACATGAAAAAAACGCTGCTGGTGCGACATTGGGCAAAAAGCAGGGGCACACCCTGGAGATGTTTCCAGTTGGTGTTTCATGACGTTACCTCTCACACTAACTTCTGCGAGCAATTTTGTGTTCCCAATATAGGTGACATGCACGGTTAAGCACATGCTTGGACTCAAACCAGAAACCTCCTGGAAGCAATGTTGAGTACACAACAATTATTGTTATTTGTTATGAAATATATGTGAATACAGTAAGATTATTGATGCTGGAAAACTAATTTAAAGCACATATTAAAAAAAGAATGATAAAAATCCTGTTTCAAGACCTGATATGTGAATACATCACAATAAATCTGAAAAACAAATCTGTGTTGTAATTCTTTTATTTTAATCTTAATTTCCCTAATGCTGAATTCTAGTGCTACTGAAAGATAACTGTGCACAGTACAACACTCGTTTAAAGAACTCGTCCAGAAAACTCTGCTTTAATATCAAGAATTCAGATCAGTTACAAGATAAATGCTTTTGACTAATTAAGTTCCTTAAAGCAATAAAGTGCAGCATAAGTAAACCCCAATCATGTTTAACTAGAGCACAATTCCCCAAAAGTAAATCCAAAGAAAGTCAGAACAACTGAAAAGGCTTCAATTATATCTATATGAAATTCTGGAAGTTAGTGGAACTAACGATTATTGGCTAACAATGATCAATAGCTGCTAAAGGTAAATTCCAAACTTACAGTAAGTTAGCTGACACTTCAGCCTGTAAAGCTGAAAAATCCAAGACGTATACATGTTTTGATGTTTGTTTTTTATGTATAAATGTATTAACTAATATATAATTGAAATAACATGAAAATTTGCTAATTACTTATCTTAATAATATTTACATTTTTATTATCTGTAGGGTTAGTTAACACTTTCTTACATAGTTTTATCAACAGTTGTGCTTATGTTTAATTATATTTACATTTTGACTATGTTTGCTGTTATCAAGACTTAAATCTGTTATAATATAATTGTTCTGTGATGGTATACACATATATAATATTATACATAAGTCCAAATTTGACATAGAAGCTAATATTTTAATTTTAGAATAACTTTGCTTGTGGTTGACTTAAATTAAAATCTAAAATCTGAATCTTGCTTGTTGTGCTAATGCTTCGTTAAGGAACTAATCTCACTTCTATGATTTTCATAGCTTCTACGCTAAAATAACAAAACAAATGTATTGCATGCTGACAAACTTGCTAATTTTAGAAGATAACTGTATACACTATTTAAAGGGTATTTAACAAGGCTATTTAAAGTCAACCCTGTTTTCAGCAGTGTGCGTCTTTGGAGTCACCTGCTGGTTCTTGCACAGGTCTGCCCACATACTGGTTCCGTCTCCTCCGCGCATCAGCACGTGGTAGGTGAAGAAGTAAATCCCGGGTATAGAGCAAGTGAATTTTCCCGAGCTGGGGTCGTAATGGTTCCCCAGATTCGTGACCACATCGTCAAACTTGAGCAGCTCGTATCCCTCGTGCTGCTTTTTCAACCCGGCGTAAAAGGCGATTTTGGGCACGGTGCTGTAGGTGGCCGCGCTGATGGCCCCGGTGGCGAGGTTAGGTCCGGGCTGTCCGGGTAATCCTGGTCTTCCAGGGTCCCCTCTCTCTCCGGGAGGCCCAGGGGGACCGGGTTCACCAGGCGGGCCCCTCGGTCCCACTTTTCCGGGGCGTCCCGGTTCACCTTTCGGTCCTTGTATAAAAGTTGGTAAAGACTGCATGAGGTTGCTGTCCCGCGCCGGATCCGCAGATACGGTGCTAGTTGGTGATTTTGTTCCATACGGATCACAAACCATCCGGCAGGCGCCCAACATCTCGTAGTGAGCGGCGGATGTCCCGGCGGAGCTCACCAGAACTGGGATGAGAATAACCAGCAGCAGCACCATGATCACGCCGAGCACACCCGCCGCGACCAGCCGCTTCCTGCTGACCAGCCGCGTGAGCACCGGCCGCTCCTCCTGTCTGCTTTTGGGCGGAATTTTGAAGGTTTGCGACAACCACTCTAAAGAAGAAGAAAAAAGTCTGACTGATTTTGTTGAGGAACTTTTTGGCTCGGTCCCCAACACCCCTCTCTCCTTTTCTCTTCTCACTGAACTCGTTTTATGCTGATGCCGCTCACGCGCCGCGCTGCTTCAGCATCAGTACCACTTTCTCTCCACATCTGGACGCGCGGAGGAAAAACTCCTGTGACGCACGGGGAAAGATCCACGAAGCCACGGTGAAATCCTGTCCTCGCTTTCAAACTGTTTTGTCTGAGCACGAAAGAGAAGAAGAACTGAGTAGAGGTGGATATCATGAAGATCTTGTGAAGTGAAGAGCGCGGAGTCTGTTTGTGCGTGAGGTCGCTGTGGGGGAGAAAGGAAGTGAAGATCCAGAGCTGCCTGAAAACACACTCCAAACCACTCTCATCATCACACACCTACAGTAAACGACAGATCAGACCACTGAAGTTAAACTGGCATGTTCGCGTTAACTCTTGGCTGTGCCACCTGGGAATTTGACTTGGATTTAAATTGCATTATTAGACAGCACCTAGAAACATCTTGACAAAAGAAAATATCACGTTTCAATTTGTTTTTTTTCCTCTCACCTAAAAATCGATGTATACCAATACACTAAATATTTAATAATACCCATGTTTTATCTTCACATTTTTTTTTACAAATTGTATTTTATCTCTGAGTTGTACACTCAATTGTTTGAGGTAACATTTACAATTTATTCATTCTTTTTCTACAAAGTTCTTAGAGTTTTGTATTTGTACATTAAGTTTAACGAAGTACAATTTAAACAATGACTTGTAAATGTAATGTTTTTCAAAAAAAAAAATCTGTAAATAATATTTTTTATATTTAGCTTTTATGCATGAAATAAGTTTGTAACATGCTTGGTTTATCAGTTATTGGTTATCAATTATCCCATGTTTCCCCTTTTTTGTTCAGGGATACAGAAAAAAACTTTGAGATGCTAAGAGTTGACAGAGCCTGCGTTCTGTTGGACAGGTAAGCATATACAAGTTTATTTAGCAACAGTTATGAGTACATTCACTTGGTAGTAGAGATACAAATTTTCAGTGTTGTATAATTACAGCTAAAAATGTCCTATCTGTTCATCATTAAACAGCATGTAATTTAATTTATTTAATGTTTAACATTATTCACTAACACAGGTGCAAACAATTTCATACAATACATTTTCTGATTGTGATTTAATTTTTCAAAATTAGTATTTCAAGACTTTAGACATATTGCGAAAAACGTTGCTGTACTCTAGTATTCTAGTTTTCAATATTTTAGCATATAGACATGTTAAAACTCAAATAAATAAGTTAAGTGGTTCAAATCATCATTTCTTCATCAGAGGCCGAATATGATTATGATTTGACTTTCATGTAATATTCATAATGGCATTGTTTTAATAGTTTGATCAGAATAGAGTGGTATCATATACATTATCTACAAGTGTAGATTTAGCCCTTTATATTCAATCCAAACTTTTGCTTTTCTCCTCATTTGAGTGATGCTCTAGGTCTGTGAGAAATGAAAGTATTGACTGTTTATTCACATATCCCTGAGAATGAGCTTTGAAGGTAATGGCGCAACCCTTAAACGACATGAAATCCAATACTATAGAGCTGCCTGTGATGCCCTGCCACTACGCGAGGTGGGAACAAATCATTCATTTACCTCCGATCTAGAAATCGACTCCTTTTCAGTTGGTGAAAGAAGTAAAGCTTTCACCAATTCAACAGGTTAGATGGATTTTAACCTCATTTATTGGTTATCTGCACAGGCTGGCACCAAATCTATTGTGAGTTTTGACTTGGTAAGACCCAATTATCCCTAGACAAAACAGTCTGTGACTATTTGTACTCCCTCATTGGTCATCTCATGAAAGTTCAGGGTGAGCGGAATATCAGACGCCATTTTATTGGTCAGCAAGGGTCAGGCTCTCTAGAGGAGCTTCCCTCAGCCCATAAATCAAAAAAACAAAAACAAAAAAAATCAATGACCTCGGTTAGCGAAGGTGGTATCGCCCTTCAGAGTATGAGCTGCATAGAGAGTACTCCACAAAGAAATCGCTTTAAACAGGCGGATAAAACAAACCAAACAAACCTAAAAAGTAATCAAGCTACAAGTCTGTAACTCAAGCGCAAGCGAAAAAGATATTCAAGGATTCTTCTGAAAGGTCAGTGAGCAATTGTTGGCTGCTGTGCGTATACATGATCAATTGCCTTTCGCACTCATTTTTAAACTTCAGCATCCCACTCCCTATCGATGCCGGCAGAAAGATGTGACAAGCTCAAATTGGGATCCTAAGAACTAAGCAGGAGACCGAGCATCTCAAGCTGCAATAACTGCCCGAAGGTGTGAGGAAAACTTGACAAATATATCAGATCAGAAATGCTAACTTTGGGGGAGTGGGTGAAGCATCAACGGATAGAGTTTCAGTCAATGGGTTTTGTCATGGACAGATGTTCCTGCTGAGTCCAAGATTGAGGTGAATGTGTGTAGGACAGATGTGCCTGCTGAGGGTGTGAACATGCAGGACGGTGAGACGCACACAAGGTGTCTGGACAGCGTAATATTATGAGCGGAAGAGAGACAGGAAATCCCAAGCGGGCATCATGGAAAAGTGTAAGCTCACAGCCCATCATCATCATGTGAAAGGTCAGTCATTTCAGCCTGATCTGCCATCAGAAAGTTAGACCGGGTCATGACAGGGCCTCCGAAGGGAAGATAATTTTAGAAGCGATGATCCTCCATAACAGTTTCAGATCACACCCAGCAAATAACACTTTATGTTTTGGAACTTTCTGGCATCAAACTTTATCTGATTGACAAATTTGTACAATCTTTATATTGGATTTTAAATATTCTGCAATTTGCATGCTTTCCAGATATTTTCTCTGGTTGCTTCACATAGTTGTTAAACAAACTGGATGGATGATTTGGTGAGTATGAGTTTCCTATTTCAATGAGATTTGAATTTTGAATGGTGATGAATATGGTATTGCTAAGGATTGGGGTCCCGTTCAGGGTCTTTCACAGCCGTGTTTTCCCACTGTGAGCTGAGATAAAGATCCATTAGGAAAAGGAAATTCAATTAGGTTATAAACATATATTTTTTGTGCTAGAACTTTTGTACTATAGGTATTTTGAGTATTTATAATTGGAAATACTTTTTGATGGTAATTAGCAAACTGACAAAAAGAAAGATTTCAAAAATGTATGATCTAATTTTAAAAAGATATTAATTGTACTTTCTGAAGTTAATAAAACGAACAGTTGCAAATAATTTGAAATAATATCTTGATAGAATATAAAGACATATTTGTTTGAAACCAAATACTAAGAAGTCATCCCGAACATTGGAAGTGCTTGAAATCAGGTCAAAACACACCAATTGACCTTTAAAAAAGTGTTATCTTTTCATAGTTTGCCCCAACTTGGGAGAATCTTTTGAGAAACTCCTCAACTGGATAGTAAAATTACTTTTATTATTTTGGTGTCCCAAATTCATAGCACATGATAAAATTTATTTAAACATAACAGTTTAAAACACAATGTCAATTAAGCAACCGGTGTCATATAAATTACAGAAAGCAAAATGTTTATATCTCACGTTATAGAGCAGATATCAGGATGAAAATTAATTTTCTCATGTTGTCTTGACATCATCTTTCAACTGAGCAAAGTTCAAGCAGTTTGGCGTTTTAGACAAAAACATCAAAAATACAAAATTGAAAATAGCACCAGTGAAAGAAAGTGAGCAGACCAGAAGAATTGAGTAGTCTTCATTCTATCATCATCATAGAATTACAGATCTAGACTTTTTGATGAGTGTCCTATTTGAGTACTGCCCTAGCCTTGATTGAGCGAAAGTAAAATCCCAGGTTTACACACCAGATATCAAGATCGAATTCATTTTCCTCTTCTCGTCTAGACATCCTCTTTTAATTAGGCAAGTTTCAAGCAATTTGCAATTTTGGTCAAAAATATTAATATGTCTGGTTGAAATTGCAAAAATGTAAAAACTCATGAAAATAGCTCCAATGAAAGTGTGTGTAGACTAGAAGAATTGTTACATCTCACATAGAAGCACAAATCTGGACTTTTAATGAGTGTCCATTTTAATTCAGACAAGCGTTGTTGGTGCTTACAGCCTAAAGATGAAATGACGAGACACAACAATACTATGTTTTGCATTAATAAAGTTCTTTGAAAAAAAGGACTTAAAAATAAAAAAAAAGATTTATTTAACATTTCCTCACCTTTTAAATAGTTTATTAAGAGTCTACAGTCTTTACAGTTCAACAGAAGAAAGGATTTTAAACAAAAGCTGGGGAAGTGTTTTCGTGTTTGGGCCAACTATCCCTTCAACTTGAACAAACTCCAAACAATGGAAGAATAGTGAGAACGTTCAGGACCTGTGCTTCGAGTCGAAATCTTGTTACCTTTGAAACAGCCACCAGAGAGTTTCATTTTACTGGTGTTTCTTCTGAAACCTCCTTCAGCTGCTATTCACAATTGTCATTAAGAGAGCAGGAAGCAGTCAGCAGCATCCCCTGAGACCGGACAGACCCCTGTACCATCTCAAAACCCTCATCAGGACCTCCCATAATTCACTGCTCGCCTCGTCTGGATGCTTGAATAGGACAAACCTGTTACTGTCTCACACACAGATAGACAACCAAACAGAAATCCCTAATTTGAGCCTGACTGAGCATGAGGTAAAGGTGGCTTTGATTTGAAGAACACTTGTTAAATGGGTAGGTTGTGGAAGAAATAAAAACTTGTCTTCAAAAGCATCCAAACCTTAATAAATCTCTCTCTCTCTCTTTAACAGAAGTCCTGTTAAAAAGAGGAACAAACCTTGGAGAGGCGTTGAAGGTGAGCAATTCTTTTCTTATTTTTGGTTGGACTATCCCATGAAAATAGTTTTTGGTGGGATGCTTTAAATATTAATACTAAAACAGTTTTAAAAAGCAAATAAATATAAATGAAAGAAGGCACATGCAAGGAGATCGATCCATTTGGGTCCTGGTCGTCACTTGTTCTTGGCCGCTAGAGGTTTGCGGCTGATCTTCTTGGATTTGTCTGCGTTCTTTTTAGGTGCCTCTGGGTTGGCCTGCATGTGTCGTCCGTAAAGACTGGAAAAAAAAAAAACACAAACAGACATTGTGAAATCCCACCTGGGCCTCTTGGAGGATCTACGGAAGGCTTGAATACAGAGTAGTGGTGAGTAGGAGTTATATTTTTAGTGTTAAGCAGCTGAAAAGAGGATTAATTGAGTCAAGCACACTGACGGGTCGCCCGCTGGGACACTGGACTCTCTGTGCTGTCCAACAGCCCTCGGCTACAGCTGTGTATGGCACAGAGAGACAATTATCCACAAGCACCCTACGCATAGAGTGCAGAGAGAGAAACATGTATGGAGAGCAGTTTCCAGTCCAGTGGTCCTTCTCTATTCCAGCAGCACTCAAAGGCTGGGTTCGGTAAGAGAGAGGGCGATTAAGAAAAATGGTCGATAACAGTGAGGTATGTAACAATAGTTTGTTAATGGCTTTATAAATGCCCTAAAATTTTTGTCACAAAGGTTTTGGGAGGAGGGCATCATATAATTAGCCAAAAATCATCACGGGACTAGTACTAACATTTGGATGGAATTTTTACTAAATTATTGCACATGGAGAAATAAATAATTTAGATATACGACTGAATGTGTCGGTTCCTACTAAGATTATTTTTTCACATTAGTCCACCCTCATGTACATACATTTAAATATGTTAATGAGAGCGCTGAAATATTCTAATTGGCACTTGATAAAATTCTGAAGAAAAAAAATCCCAAACAATTTTAGAGAGAAATGTTTTGAGTTGTTACTTGTCCAACCACTCTTGATATCAGCGAACAGCGTGGAAAGGGGGTGATCCTGGGGCCGGCGGAAGAAGAAAGAATATGTCAAATGTCTGGAGAAATGAGTTGCTGTTCTTGAAAATCAAAATAAAAGACTCATTGAAGAACTCAAGGCTCTCAAAGACATCTACTCTCTCAAAACAGAATAATACGTTTTTGCTATTTTAATTCCATTCACAGTAAAATCAACAAATTTTAACAAATTGGTAACTTGCAACCAGTACACTTACTGAACTCTCTTACAGTACACTCACAGAAGCACTGCAGGTTAATAACTACCACTAAAAGACAACCCCATAATGAATGCTGTAAAAATGCTTCCTTGAGCGCTAAAAAAATATTTTTTCTTTTAAATGTAACCCAAAAGATCATCTAACACTGGTATTAACAGCATGGTGATGGATGGTCCTTTTATGTGCAGCTTGAGTGAAATTCTTCAGGTTAACCCTTTCTAATACTTTGTAAAGGAGTTACAGAATTCTGGAAAACAAGGAGCATGCTTCTGATCGGTCAAAATTGAGCTTTGCACATTCAAGTCATAGTGTGAGTCTGAGAACAGGTCTTTTTTTTAAGTGGAGAAGTTTGTGCTGAAGCTTTTTCACCAAATATTTAAGGCTCGATGAGCAGTGAAATACATAAGAAAATGAATGGTTACATTCCATATGTTTTATGACATGCATGTTGAGTTTTTATAGTTTATCAGCAGTGAATTTAAATAAAACAAGTCAACGTTATGTACCCTAAGAGTTAGAGAGAGACGAAGACACAGGAGTGTGAAATTATTTTGTAACTAACAAACATAAAGACTTTCGTGGTAGGCCTACTATAAACATTTCAAAATTTCTCAAAACAATCGATCTATAAACTCCTGCTTTATCTTGATGTTGGATGGACTCAAGAACAACATCACAAAGAAAATCTAAGAACATTGTAGTGCAATCCATCATAAAATAGATTCATTTTGACACTGTCAGTGTTTAAATATGACATTCATATTTACAGTGACTGACTCAATAGCATTTTTCCACTCACCTGCAAACCCTCTACAAACAAAGTCACTCCTATACTTCTACCAGTAGCGGTAGCGATAGATTAGGATTGTTCATTCCTCATGTTCAGGGACTCGATTTTGCGGTGTCATAGATTGATTCAAACAAACATGTTATTCTGTGAAAATTCATGTGCCAGCATTGGTTGGCCCATTGAGGATTAGCCGACTTTAAATCGGAAATACCTTCTAATAATGAATACTGCTTTTTTTATTTTAACAATATATATTTTTTTTGTTTTGAAAATGCTAAACATGTGTCATTACTGTAACATTGTACTTTTAACTAGGATCACTTTTAAAGACAATTTTTTTTAAACAAAATACCACATTTACTCCTCTAATACTCCTCTAGTATTGCCTCATGTCTCATCTACAGCAATTCATCAGTCTCTTGTCCTCCAGAAACTGTTCCCCCCTGTTTTTGAATGTCTGGTCTGTGAGGCCTTGACTGAGCATTCCTCCTCGGGGACCCAAAGGTTCCAGTTCTTCTTCCAACTTTAGAGTTGTGCAGCGAGGCGCACAAGCAAGAGTCACTACTCAAGCCCCCATGGACCATTAGAGAGCTGCCATGACTGCTTTTATTTTTCACATCCAATGAGAACCTACAGTTTAATGCTGCAGTATCTTAAAATTAACACTAATTCTGAAGTGTCTGCATGTCGTCATCTAATTTATTCAGTGTCTGGTGGTAATCAAGATACAGACTTGCAGGGAAAATATATCAGGATCAAAAATAAATCAAAATTACTTCAAAGGAAAACGTTAAATCTCTAAACTGACATCGCTTCAAAAAACAAAACCAAAAAAAAAACATGTTATTCAGAGACATACAACAATAGGTGCCAGTGTAGGTTGTAAGAAACAACCCCCTCCAGTTTCTACGCTAACAGGTAGGACTGTAGAAGTGACAAAGTCTGAATATTTCAATATCTGCTTGTGATGTAAAAGATTTTAGGAATCTTTTCTTTCAAGAATGAGCTGGTTTCTTTCTTATAGAAAGTATGCAAGTGAGTAATTGAATACTGTTAAATAATTTTTTTTTACATTTTACAGGGAGAAAAATATACTTTTTCTGACATTTCTAGCATTGTTACCTCATCTAAAACATGCCTAATATCATATTCAAATTAATTAGTGCATTTTTGTGTAATCCTATTTCTATTTTCTGGGAGCTCAAAACCAATTGATGATCATCGCGCTGTCAAAAGGTATAACACCTCACCCCTGAACGATCAGATGAACCGTTAATGAAGCTTATCTTGTATTTGTAGGCAGTACGTCACATCAGACTGTTTTTAAACAAAGCAGATTTCAATAGAGGACTTATAACAAGGCTTGATCAAAAAACATGGTTTTCTGACTGTCTGGAGTGCTGATGAGGAGCTAGACTCTGGTTTAAAAGTTTACGAAAGCATTGCTCAATGTTGATATTTCGCCGAATTCAGACTAACATGTGATGTTCTCTCAACAATGGTATGCCAGAAGCGTGGCAGAGGGTAGAACGGGGCTAAACAGCGCATTTTGTGGAGCCAAAAAATACTAGGCGATTCAAAGAAATTGTTTGATAAATGCTGGGTTTTGAAGATTATTGGAGGTGGTATGTTAGTACAGATGGGCCATATACTTATTGTAAGTGCTTTAAAAGGGGCATAATGTGGCAGCTTTAAATTGTGTCTTTTAAAATGGAAACAGAAAAATGAAATGGTCAATAAAATATTTTATTTCCAGTATAATGCCAATCACTTGCTTGGATGCCGATGACCTTTTAAACACTTTTGGTTTTATAACCATGATTTTTTTTACCCACCAGGTAGCATTGAGCTCATTGTTTCCACTCTAAAAGCTTGTGTTTGTATGCTTAGTCTTGCAGCTGTGTCCAGGGCTGACTGAAGGAATCAGGTCTGACAGATTCACGTCGATGTTTGCGCCTGTGTCAGATCTAAATTGGGCTGTTTTACGGGAGGCTGATATGCAGAGGGCGTGAGCTGAATCTCAAAGGACTTTTCTCTGTCAGTGTCCTGCAGCGTTGCCGCTGGCTGGAAGCAAACGGTTAGAAAACTCTCTGAACATCTCACCCTCACCTGACCAACTAATATAGATAGTTATATATAGATATAGATTATATTATCCAAAATGAAAGGGTTAACTCGATTATCTGTTTTCAACATTCACAAAATAACAACCAAACCATTCAGAAAAATGTACATTTTAATTGATTTGAAAAAAGGGAAATGAGTGTTTAAATCCTTATGCTTTCCTCACACTGAAAAACAGAAACAGTCTTGCTCTGAGGTGACCGCAAAACCTCCAGTTTTGATCTGCTACCAAACATCTGTCAGATCGCGCAACAAAACAGCCGGTGCATGGAGGAGGGGCTTCAGTCTTCGTTCTCCTCTCCTTCAAATACATTTTTCTCAGTATAGTATACTTTTTTTTTTAGCACTTTTTATCTACTAACACTACAGTACAAAGATTGTTTAGTGGCTAAAAATAACAGAGTGTTATTAAATTCCTACTGCCCATAGACAACTTAAAATTCAGGTGTCACTGGATGAAGTGGATGAAGTACGGGGATTGTTGTATTGTATAATTAATTCATAACAAATTAACTATTTGAAGCCTCCCGCATGGTCTTTGTTTTACCGATAACAAAAACATAAATAAAAGTTACACAGAAATGACCTTTTAGTCAATCATTTTGTCCGCATGAACTGGCAGAGTGATCTGTTTCATTATAATGGCGTTGAGGATTTTGGTTGGTAAAAAAAAGGGTTACATTCACCTATCTGGCAATACTTTAAAAACTCACAGCTGACCTGAAGCGAGTTGTCTTAGAGTAGCATTATTGATAATTGCCTTTGATCTGCTCTGAGTATGATGCCCAAAGCAGCCTTCCCTGACTCAAGATACAGACGGGATCACATAAAACCACCTGAGCTAAGTGCCACAACAACTCACGTTAAACTAGTTGCTGAAATGGCATCAGCACCAACACGTGCGAGTCCATCACCCGCCCCTACGTGAGTGAGAATCCGGTTCTGGTGCCACGCCTAAGGATATTCCTCTCATGTCCAACATCGCTCGTAAAAATTTGTGCTCCATTGAACGTGTGTAACATAACAGAGGATAATGCTGTTACTCCACTTCATGCTTATTAAAGGCAGAAAGTGTAAAAATGTTAGTATTTTTGTCCTGAAACCTTTTAATCATATTTTTTGTTCCAATTAAATTTTTTATTAATAATTTTTTTTATCTATTATTTAAAATAATATTTTTGAATGCCTCGTACATGTACAGTTATTGCTAAGAACTTCATTATCTTGTTATTATTTCCTCATAATAAGAAAATAAGTAAAGATGCGGAAATTGAAAGCATGCACTTTATTTGGCTGTCTAAAGTGGGTGTGTGGGGGGCGATTGGAGGATCGCGATCCCGGCTCAGCGATAACATCGTTTAATCGATCCAAACCTACTGGGTGGGTGTATAAAAACTTCATGGGACTAAATAGCTCCTATCGTTTGCTGAGGTTACATTGCAAAAAAACTATGTATTAGATTGAGGATCACATGAAAGAGATGTAAACTGGATTTTAAAAAATCTAAATTGAATCTTTAAAATGGCAATACATAGGAGCAAAACAAAATCATATTTATGTTACTTTGGGTTTACTAAAATGATAACAACCAGTGAATTGAGGGCTAGCAATGTATTATGTAAATAATAAACTTCACAGATCTCATTCAAATTAACTACTAGAATATTAGTATACAAAACCTCAATCAACAAGCATTTTTGGCAGTGATGGATGAGGTCATAGAAAGGATTTGTTGCAGTGGATGTGACCAGTTCCTCTACCTTATTGCTCTTAAAAACATTTTTTTGTGCTCTCCAGAAATATGATTGAAATGCTTCTAGAGAAGGAAAAATAAAAATATGACTTAATCCAACAGGCATTTTTAAAGCCAAAAGCTTGCGTTCTATTTTGTAGTTGAACAACATTATTTCAAACTTATAGCCAGCTAACACACCTGAAGCCATGTTCCTGCAGCAGCACTGCAGTGCCAACAGAGTAAACACACAGATTTATCTGCTATTTATCTGCTTTCCTCATCATTTACAGCCAATTAAAAGAGGACCAGGACAGCAAAATCTACAAAAGCGTCTTCCCGATGCAGCCAGAGATGCTCTTTTTCCCTGCAAGTGCTCCAGTTCCACATGGGATAATTAATCTCAGTTACAGTCAGGAGTGACTAACATCGTCAGGGCGGCCGCTGCTGAGTGTGAGTCTGTGCGAGTTTTAGAGGCGCTGTGTTTTGAGAGTGTTTTTTAAAGGATGTTTAAATGTGTCATGGGTTAGAGGTGAGGGGGAATGAATTCATGACTCCTGCTTCATTGATCGCTCGTTGCTGGTGGAGAAAGTTTGTAAATGATGTTTCAGCTGCTATTGCATTAGGGCCGATTAGAGATTAGCGGTAAATGATCTGGTTCAAAAACTATTAAATGGCGTAAATCTATTGAAATGATAAAGGCTTTCGGCTGTACAATAATAGCAGTGCAATGTTTGCTACCTTTACATGCATAATATTTGCTATAAATTATATATACTACATTTTTATAATATAATATATATAATATATTATAATATAAAATACATTTTTGAACCAATAAAAAAAGCATTTATTGTGCAATTTTTTGGGCATTTCCATCCATTTAAACATTGAAATTTCTGTAGTACAGATCATTTATTAATTTCTCAGATGTTTCTGTATTGTACAACGGTAAAAAAAAAGGTTGATATGTGGGCTACACGCAGCCCTATTTTAGCTTGTCTATTAATCGTCTATTTTTAACCCCCTTTTAGACAAAAAATACTTATTTTTGTTTTTGGAATGGCAGCACATTTGATTGACTATATCTCTTTGTTTGCAATATCAAGTTACAGTTAAGTGTGATTTTATGTAGCTCTAAATTAGACTTGCAGCCATAGCCAGCATTTCACCAACAAGTTAATAGTCAGTAAATGCATTTTAAATTACCATTTTAAAGTCTCTCCTTAAACTCACACTATGTTTAAAGAACAAATGTTAAGCGGTTGTGATAAATATACAGTACTTTGATGAAGTTGTGAAAGGTTCCTCTTCAAAGCTGTGTGTTCACGAGACAGATTTCAGTAATAAATAAAATTGGTTTAAGGTTCTTTATAGTTAATCTTAGCACCCCTAAAGCTTGGATCCTAGAATCGTTAGAATTGTTTTCGAGGTCAATTTCAGTAAACAGTAAATGAAACAGTTTTATTTTAGCAATTCTATAATGCCGTTTTTTGTTGCTATAATTATGTATATAAACATATATAGCCGTAGATTAAAACAATAAAATATAAGTAAATGTTACATGTTTTATTTTTTATGAAAAAAAAAGAAAATGCTGTATAATGCTCACCAGCCCTGATGTGCATAGAGTATATTGTATGATAATATAATGATATCAAAGCGTTTTCTCTAACGCTTGTCTCCTCTACTTTGCAGATCTCTTAAAGCTAATTTTTCCATGTAATTAGCGACCTCTTCATGCAAGCGCAGAGAACAGTGGTTATAATAGCAGCAGTTTTAAAAATAAAGTTTGAGTTTTTTACCTTCATGTATATGTTTGAAATGTCTTATTTTTAATAATTATTAAACATTTTATAAACATTTCCTTTTTTGTGTTACGTTAGCTAATTATTATAACCTTGTCAGCTTAAAATTGTAATGTTACTTTAATTGTTTTGTAGCCAAAACACAGATTTTATGTCCTTTAAATGTGTTCATGCAGCGTTTTGTTAGAGGTCTAAATTATGTCTAGGTTATTTTTGGTGAACAGTTAAACGTCTTTTAACCTTTCACTGACAGCCCAAAATTAGTCATAATTTAACCTAGTCCAAAAATCTACGTTTATTAAACGTTCATATGTAGTCGTTTAATAGCCTTTTAAATGGAGGCTAGGCGAATTTTAGTCTACAGTTAAATTTCTTCTAAACTTACACTGACAGCCTAAATTTAGCTGTGATTTAGCCTAGACGTTTAGTAATTGTCTTTTGAACTATAAAATGCTAGCTGGAATCTGGCCTTCACTATACCAAAAAAAGTACTGCTTGGAAGTTTAATGTTGTAATCTCTTAAAATTTGCATGGATAATTATATAACATTTTCTTTTGCCAACATTAACATATTAAACTTATATTGATATTTGCTCTGTAGATGGAGCATTTAATGTTACTTCGACCTGGCGATACTGTTTCCATAGTAAGCTCTCGCTGTATTATGAAAGCTAACGAAGTCTAACTTTACAACAAACTCTTTAATGAAGCGTTAAGGTATTAACATCAATGAAAACAGGTGAATGCCAATTTGAAGTTCCTGGTTTACTTTTAGTGTGAAAATATAAAAGAAAAGGAGACTGTAACTCATTTACACTCCACGATCTGAATTTTCTGAATGAAGCCAGTGCCCTTCAACCATACGACGTAACTAATATAGTTGAAACTTAGAGTCCAAGTTTATCAAATCCGCGAACGGTTCCTGAACTGTGATCTAGCGCTCGCATTGATTGCACGGTAAAGAACGGCTGTTTGTTTTATACATAGAGTGAATAAACCAACCTGGGTCAACACCTCCCAGCCAATCAGAATCCAGTATTCAGAAAGACCCTGGGCTAAAGAGAATTAATAGTGATTTTGAGGCCTGGAATAGTTTTTCGAGTAACTTATTTCACAATTACCACATATCAATATGACATGAGCAACTTTACTAACTCCTTTACCTAGAATTTTTACAGATTTGTTTTAACAGTGCAATACTTTTTCCACCTCTGCGCTCAAGTGCTTAAAACATACACTGTAGAATGGAAATTTAACAGACTTGGTATTTACATAAAAAGTTGTATTTTTATTACTTCTTTAATGAGCAAAACTTGAAATTGGTAAAATTTGTTAATATTAAATTAACATTTAAATGTAGCTGAACTAATAAATTGAGAAAACACCTTTAAACCTCTTTATCACCTTTTTTTATATTTTAAAACATTTAAATCAAATCAACTGTAGATTTTCCAAACCAATTTCAGTAATATTGTAAGAACCAGGGCTATTTTATTGGAACGTTGACTTCATGACCTAAAATTGAATTAACGTGTGTATAGAAGATAAAATCAATGATAAAAGATTTAAGAAATTAAAGACCCACTTCACCCACTTGATATACCTGAAGTCTAAAATAATGGTAGTGGTAAGTGCTAAATGACTCGCTAGTCTTTGACTAATTTATTAAGATAACACATTTAGACAAAAATAAACACACACTCCACAAACACAGCCGCTCAGTTCTCTCATCATCAGTTATCGCAGTTGAGTGCAAACCAACTGATTGCTTTTTAAATATTTTAGTCATGTCACACAATGAATTTGGTAGGAAAATGACAAAGCAAATCTACAGATCATCTCAGGTTCCATAATTACTTTTAAACACAAGCAAAAACCTTCCACTCGTCTCCGTATAAAACCCTATCTGTGCTGACAGGCTCAACGGAAATCCATGCACCAGTTAAATGAGAGTAAACGACAATAATGAAGACGGATGGCGAACGGGTGGCAGAGCTGCTCATAACTGATCTCTCCCCTGACGGCCACACTATAAACACAACCAAGCCAGCTCTTTCCTGCACTGGGAACCAGACAACCGATCATGGCTGCCACCACCACCTCTGTTCAAGTGCTTCACACGATGCATCCATAGCAGTAATCTTTTACAAATCATTGCTTGTTTGACTGAGGGTTTCCCTGCTATCTGTAGGCCAGGGTGAATGGAAACAAAGTTTTTGCATCGTTAACATTGTCTTTTATTGACCAACTCTAGCTAGTTTCTGTCTGCAAGTGCAAACTAATGAGGAGTGATGGCGTCGCTCTCAACCTTTAAAACTTTTAGAACCAAGAGATAAAGAACACAAACATTTGAACGCCAATAAACATTCTCGGTATACAGGAAGGTTTCTAGCTTTGAAGTCTTTAAAATATCACAAAGAAAAGGCAATGGTTTATAACAAATGACTTGATCCCTTACAAAAAAAAATCGTAGTTTGAAGTTTTCCTCCAAAAAACGAACACCTGTTTTAGGACGTATACATTTCCCCTAGTGTAAATGCATATTGGTCTATTGTTCTAATAGATGGGCAGCAAAACAGGGTTAGACATCATACTTCAGTTGAGAATTAATGGAAGATTGCAGACTCAATCTAGTTTTAGCTTCAAGTCTTTTCTTGATTTTGTTGTGTGTGTTTGCTTGCTCCTTTGTTTATTTTGTTATTGGGAATGGGTGAATGTTGTGACTGGGGAATGTTCACTCTTTATTAGAGTTTGTTGATCGAGAGTGGACACTTGTTCCAAAGAGCAGCTAGACTAAGAAAAATTACAGGAAATCTGGTGTCAGATCTTCGTTTTGAGGAAGCAGCAATGCATAAATATAATTAGAGAAAAGATGGAGAGAATGTCTGTCTGAAGAAAGATGCAAGCTGGATTCAACTCTCAGAATCTCACAGAAGTTGAAATAATCAGCCACCTCAACCATTATATACAGGGTTTCTGGAGGTTTCAAATAATGTCAAATATAGTCTGAGGTTACTCAATGTTTGAATGACACACCGATGCTCTTACGCCCTAGCTGTTGTTTTTTTGCATAATAAATAGTATGCTTCAAATACATTGTTAGAAACCGGCATCAAACAATCCATTTCATTTAATAGATTGTAGACTCATCAAAAATCCTGTATATAAGAATTCTAGTTAACTCACCCAAGCGCAACATTATTCTAACTGCAATTTATTGTAATTAAAACCTGAACATATTACAATTAACAAAAGCTTTAACGTTAGCAAAGGTTAGCACAAAAACAAACATGTGCAACTAACTGTAAAAAGCTATACAACTATATTAATTTAACGAAAGCAATTATGTTTCCATGAGTTACACACATTTTATCCGTATTTTGAAACTCATGATTTAACTTAGAAACTAACTTAAAAATCAGTCTGCTGATTGAACAGGTGGTTATAACCTGATTATCTTTTGTCTACTGTCATCTTCTTTTTCAATTGCTGAATGCTAAAAGTAAAGTTTTGAGTTATTTACTAAAATACATGGTTGTAATAATAACATTGATAATAAAATTAAATTTATAAAGCGCTATTCCAGAGCTCAAAGTCGCTTTACAATGTTTGGTGCATTATTTATTCATTCAACATTCACACTCTAAGATGATAAGCTACCTTGGTAGCCCTCAGCTGCCCTGGGGGAGTCTGACAGGAAGTGGCTACCAATCCACACCTACGGCCTCCTGATCACCACCAAACACACCCCACCAGTCACACACATCCATACAGGGCAATGTCGGTGAAGTGGCTCACCCAGGGCTACAATGACAGAATGGAACTAGACAACCTTCCGTTACAGGACAACCAACTACACCACTTGGCCATCTTTCCACCCCATGAAGAATAAATAATATGTCTGTGTATTGCGGTAGGCAATAATGGCGTCAGATTCGTGGCAAAATATTTGCGTTAAAATATGATATATTAAGATTAATAAATTATATAATAAAATTCGCACAAACAGAAACCTCAACCTGAGAGAGTACTCACCCACTCTGGGAATAAGAGGTCTTAATGCGCTCTCGTGATTGACTTTATCTTATCTCGCTCGCTCGGTTCATTCCTGCGCTCTAGTGGGCTTGATTTTTGTCCAAGATGGGGCAGGACCCTCCTTTCCCGGAAGACAGCTGTGATTGGACACCTATCTGTCAGTCAATTCTGTTACTTTAGCGCTTGTTACTTAAAACTGTAAGCTTGTTTTCACTTTTGCTGTTGTGTTTTTTTTTTTTTTTCTTAATTGTGAATTGCTTTGCACCTCTCGGTCACCGCAGATTTCTGCTTGTGGGAAACTTCCTAACGTCTCATTTACACAACTGAATTTTGGCACAATATTCACTTTATAGAAAACTTTCTCATTCAAGTCTGGAGCATTGTTATTGAAACATAAACATAAGTCCTAGTGACCACCAGCACTGGTCCCACTGTAAAACTAAAAATTAGCAGGACCGTTTCAGTCTTTTCCCCCCTGTTTCAAAGCGAGTATTTCCATAAAAGTAAAAACTGAAATTTGCATAATGTGGAATTTTTTACTTTTACACTTAACTTTTAAATTTAATAAACACTATTTAGGCCAATTATTCATTGACTAACTGAAAAAGATAACAATGGCTGCCAGGTCTTCAGGATACAATGCTACCTGTTTATTCAACTATCCCAAAATACATTTTGAATTTCAAAATATAACCAAAACCCTATAAATAATGAAAATGAAATTGTTTTCTAAATGTAAAGTGTTTAACTGTATTTTTAATAGCTTTTATACAGCTTAAATTATTATTAAAAATTACTATGGATGGTCAAATTAATTTTGAGACGTCAACTAAAAACTCATTTACACAAGTTTAACTTTTTGTTAGAAAACTCCAAGCAGTTTAACTAACCCTGCAAACAAGTCCTGCCCCACAAACTTGTGGTCCCTTCCAAGCCCTGTTACTCTCAGCTTGTACACATTTTTAATTTGTAACAGACCTTACCAATAACTCCCTCCCTCCCACCAATATCATTCACTGAAGCCATTACAGAACAACATTAGCAATCTAGTTATATGTAAACTCACAGACCCTCTAGCTTTAAAAAAAAACTGCTTTCCATTAAGGTTCCAGCTAAGCTGTGCAGAACTGTGGCAGTCAACGAATGAAGCTTGACACGTGATCTAGACATAATACAACAACTTCTGAGCTCAGTGCTCACATGTAAATGTGCTGTTCATCTCTATGAAAAATATAAATGCATCATAATCTGTGACCTTTCCGTCCCACTGACTCATAGCGCGAGTACGTGAGAGGATGAATTTGCCAATCCAAGAGTGTATTTCAGGCACCGTATGCTGGGAAGTTAATTGTGGTTGGTTTTTCAGTCAGCCCTGGACAGCTGTGAAGAGATCTGCAGCGCTTGTACCGCGGTCAACAAGCGTTTAGAGTTAAAGATGAATAAAAGATGGCGGCAAGGCAGCTTTACGATATGTTAATGCATTATGAGCACGAAGAGTCTCCCCAATGCTGTCAGTCAGTTATAAGATCCCTCTGTCAGGTTAACAAGCCGCTCCATGAAATATGCATGACAGGTTACCCTCTCCTCCTCCTCCACCAACACCACCTAACCAAAACTACTGACAGAAGAGAAGGAAACGAGGAGGGGAAAAGACTCACTGTCAACCACTTTAATTCCAGACTTTGGCTTGATTTCAAAGTCAATTATTAGAGCATTCGACAAAAATGTCAAAACTCAAAAAAAATGACATGACTTGCGCATTTAACGGCCATCAAATGCAAAACTACCACATTATCTACTAAAAAGGGTTGGGTCTATATCATGTGGACATTTGATGTTATGCCAATATCTAAAAACAACTCAATATTCAGTAGAGTGAGACAGAATTCTCATGTCAAAAATATTTCTTTTGTGATCATTCTTCTCCCATTCTTATTGAGTTCATCTCTTACAATGAATCAGAATGAATTCCATATCCCATGCATGAAGGCGCTATGTAAGGGACACATGGGGAATGTTCTCAAAAGGGAGTCAAGTCCACAGACTATGATGGCCCAACAGTCCATCTCACACCAACATTAATATTAATGCAAACATTTAATTGAAAAATCAAACAAATCCCAGCACAAAGAAAGCAAGCAACAACACAACAGCCTGTTTGCTTTACATGCACATGAGGGTTAGGAAAAAAGCAACTGTCTGTCCTTAGAAATCTACAAAATGTAATACATGTGTACATATTTTGATAAAAAAACATACTTTAATAGATGGAGGTCATTGCCCAAACCAATGGCCTTAGCTGAAGATATTTCAACATACGTCTTGAGCAATCCTGCAAGTGTTCGGGTAACTCAACAAGAATTCGTGTCTAACAGCTGTTCAGAAAACAATCTTTTACACCCTCTACAAGAAAGGTAAGCCCACCAAGGTTAATGCTGATTTGTCATAATGCTGTTTCTAAAGATTTACGGAGAGTACTGCATTACCAAAAAAAATATTATAAGGAAAAAGTTTCAGCAGCAAAGTGATACCCATTCAAGAATTTCTGTGAGATTCACAGAGTAGGCTGTAGAGTCTGGATATATCCTAGACCTAAAGACGTAATTCACATTCTTTATGTCAATTAACCACTAAACTTGCTGCAAAATTCTACCAAGTCCTCTTCTCAGACAAAACGGAAATGTGGGAGCCAAAAGTTGTAGCACTGGTTATTGTTGACCACCTAACACCGTTTTATAGATCGAGAGGTGTAAAGAGCTAAAGTGGTGGAATATCTATCATAATCGATCATAAATCTACATCTTATCCAAAGGTCATTAAGCAGTGACCAATCTGTTTCTTACTATTGTGGTAACATCACATTTCTGAGATTTAGGCTGCCTGTGTTAGGTTCATTTAGTTATAACGCCACATTTTCATTTGTTCATTACATCATAGTTATTGGTTGAAATGTAAGACTTGGAATGTTGAGTTAAGTTTAGGGTTGTTAACAGTTTCCTTTGTGTGAGACAACACAAGGATATCTGCAATTATAAAAGGAAAAAGTGACACACAATTCACAAGACAGTAAGCCACAGCACCATAGACTTGGATAAGAATGTAATGCGTACGTGTCGGCTGCAGTGCATTGTGGTAACATTGCACAAATGAAAGGGCATGGGGTCAAGACTTCCTCTTCAGCATGTTTTAAAGGGTGGGCAGCTGAAAGATCCCAAATTCTGTAAAATGTATTATTCACAAATGTTTGAGTAAAGATCAATTGGCTTAGGAATTAAGCCAAAAAAGGAATTAAAACAGCCAAATCGGACCACAAGAGGAGATTGGAGTCCCATCTGTCCAGCAACAACACACGACAGATGTGGCAGGGCATACATGACATCACAAACTATAGAGGCTGTGATGTGACAATGGGAGACCTGAGTGTGACGCTAGCAGAGGAGCTAAACAGCTTCTTTGCCCGCTTTGGAACAGAACAACTGCAGCACTCATCTGCTCCGGCCCTGCCACCACTTCAACCCTCATCGCCACCCCCACCCGATTGCCGCACCATGCCACTCACCGTAACGGAGCAAGATGTCAGACAGGTGCTCCTAGCAGTGAACACCAGGAAGGCCGCTGCCCGGACGGAATTCCTGGAAAGGTGCTAAGGGCATGTGCACCCCAGCTTGCCCTCATCTTCACAAGCATCTTTAACCTCTCCCTGGCCCAGGCAGTCATCCCCTCCTGCCTCAAATCAGCAACAATCATCCCAGTGCCGAAGAACTCCTCCATCACCAGCCTCAATGATTATCGCCCTGTGGCCCTCACTCCGGTAATCATGAAATGCTTTGAAAGACTGGTTCTCCGGCACATCAAGGACTACCTCCCACCAGACTTTGACCCCCACCAGTTTGCATATCGCGAGAACAGATCCACTGAAGATGCCATCGCCTTAGCTTTACATGCTGTGCTGAACCACCTGGAGCAGCAGCAGAGCTATGTACGAATGCTCTTTGTGGACTACAGCTCCGCATTCAACACAATCATTCCAGACACACTTATCAATAAACTGGACACTCTTGGCTTCCCCTCTCTCACATGCGCCTGGATTAAAGACTTCTTGACAAACAGGCCCCAGACTGTGAGACTTGGCCCCCACCTATCCTCCACTCGCACACTGAGCACAGGCTCCCCACAGGGCTGTGTGCTGAGCCCTCTCCTGTACTGTCTCTACACCCATGACTGCAGGCCGCACCACAACAGCAACCTCATTGTGAAGTTTGCTGATGACACCACTGTGGTCGGACTCATCTAAAAGGGTGATGAAACAGCCTACAGAGCGGAAATCCTGAAGCTGACTACCTGGTGTTCAGAGAATAACCTAGTTCTGAACACCAAGAAGACCAAGGAGATCATCGTCGACTTCAGGAGGCGCAGCACCAACCTAGCACCCCTTTACATCAACGGTGAGTGTGTGGAGAGGGTCCACACTTTCCGTTTTCTCGGCGTCGTCATCTCGGATGACATCTCATGGACGGAGAACATCACAGTGGTCATCAAGAAGGCCCAGCACAGACTACACTTCCTGCGAGTCCTCAGGAAGCACAATCTGTACTCCAGCCTGTTGCTGACCTTCTACCGTGCGTCCATCGAGAGCCTCCTGACATACTGCATCACAGTATGGTACGGCAGCTGCACCCTGGCAGACAGGAAGAGACTCCAGAGGGTGGTCAGAGCAGCACAGAAGATCATCGGCTGCCCTCTCCCCTCCCTACTGGACATTTACACCTCCCGTTGCCTCAGCAGAGCCGAGAACATCATCAGGGACAGCTCTCACCCGGCTTCTGGACTGTTTGAACTGTTGCCCTCAATAAGGCGCTATAGGTGCATCAGAATGAGGACAAACAGACTCAAGAACAGTTTTTTCCCAGAAGCCATCACTACCCTAAACTCTAACAGGCGCACACAGGGAATGGCTTAATCTACACTTAACCGGACCCAAGCATCACCCTGTGTGACATCAACATGTGCAATATACTCACTTTATTTCACTTTACATGGACAATAACCTTATAGGTGAAAAAACTATGATTGCTGTGCAATTGCAATTTTAACACTATACATTGTCTAGCTCTTAAACAGAACTGCCACCCCACCTACCTCCCCCCTCTCTTCTTTGCACTATTACTAAAGATATTTCTATTGTACTTGACACTTTATAGTATTTTTCCTTACTAAATGTTGCACTGACTAGTGAGATGCTCTTAATCTCATTGTACATGTTTATAATGCAAATTGTATATGTGTATAGTGACAATAAAGGCATTCTATTCTATTCTAGACATCCTGTCCTGTCGTTTCTATTATAGCACCCAGATGTAATGAATAGTAGATAACCAAAGACTGGCATGATTATAAAAACTAAAATTTTCCCAGGATTAAATGCTTAGAGGTTTGATCGGTCACCCACCAATGACATATTTCATATTTCAAAAAGTTAAAAAAACAAACAAACTAAAAACTAATTTGAGAGCTAAATACATTTTCAAAAAGAAAACGAGATGGTGCAGCGTCACAGCAATGCTAATATTCAAACTCTCCCACACTTTAATGCTCACGATTCCCACTCTTTAGCTCTCAGTTTTTGTTTTAGTGTTCTTGATTTTATTTCAGCAGCTACATGACACCATAAAAATAAGCATGTATCAAGAAACTGGTAACTAAAATCTATTCTTCAATAAGTTACAGACATCTTAAAACCATTAGGGAATGGCTGGCTAAATGATTCACCCCTGCCAATTAAAACTAAGCACCCCCAGTAACTGGCTTTCTTCCACTGATTTAGTTTGGTGGTATTTGGAGATGCTGGGTCAGTGACTGTAAATGAGAAAATGTCCATCAGAAGTGAAAACAGGATGAGGGGAGCAGAGAGAGGGTGCGAGTCTTGTGATTTCTTAGCTGAAGGACATTTAGGCAGGTGAGAATGAAACTGTTGAGCCGTGGACACACACATACTGACAGTTACACACCGTTAACACTTGTCTAATAAGAGAAAACCTGCTTGATTCTCTCAAATGCCTTCACACAAAGACACACAAGCTTATTTGCTGTGACAGAAGAAAACAAAACAAGGTGGACAAGACTGACTACATCGAGCTCTATCGCTGTCTCAGACCCTGAAATTCTGTTCAAACGATGACTTAATTTGCTCTAACTTTCAAGGAAACTGCCTTGGGACCTTTCTTCCAAGTGTTTTTATTCCTTGGCCTTTAAACTACAATGTAAAGGAGCTGTGCATGTTTAACTTTTTGTGCGGTTTAAAATGTCTTTAGTAAAATTAATTAAAAAGCAAAGCAATCCCCATAAAAATAAACATAATACAACTAGTTCATATAATTAAAACAAGCAAAAATATATTTGTTTATATTTTACCAAAATCATAGAATGTATTTCATGTATGTATCTCTTTTTGTATTCTCATTTTAGTTAACATACAACTTGAAAGATGTCTTAAATATAGGGTGGAGACAAGAGTATCGCAGGATTTAGCTGTTATATTTTATCTTCTAACAACATTCTGTAATTTGTTTAATGTTGTGATTTAAGACAAAAAAATGTCAGAACAAAACAAAAATCCCTAAATGTAAACCCAGTAAACAATACCCAAGGTAAGCATTAGTGAGACAACGCTATTACAAGTCAAATAGAGTTGACTCAGTTTGTTCAATCCCTTAGTGCAAGTTTAACAAAATAATATAATTATTTAACTGTTTTACAAAATTTAGCAAAAAAAAAAAAAGAGAATGAAGTGGTTTTCCTAACAAACGGTCATAAACTGATTAAACTTGTTGGTACTTTTCATGAGAGCACTTGCAATATTAAAACTTTTACTTCAAAACATTTACTTCCTTTTACTAAAAATCGAATTTAAATCGAGAATGATCAAAGCTGTGTTGGCGTCACTCCTAAAAGAGAGGGCATAAAACAAATCTATTGACGTCAGTAGACCCGGTCTTAAGAGCTTATAACTATTCGTTTAAAAAAACCCAAAAGATCTTGAATTATGAAACGTACAGTGTTCGAAGATGTCAAAATATGAGGCATTGTTTGATTTCTCAGCTTATGACCCCTTTTTAAAAAGTGTGAAAAAGGGCAATAATTGTGAAAGATGCAGGTAATATTCGCATTCCACTTAAAATGATAGAACAGCTGCTTTTGGTTTACTTCCCATCACAGATTTACTACTAAACTTTATAGCCTGAATTCCACATTAAACTAAATTACTAAACACCCAAAACAAGAAAATTTGCTTATACATACACCTAGAATTTATCATATCTTTGTATGATATATTTGACTCCTCATCTTTGACTCCTTACGTTCCTTTCAGTCTTAAACCACTAAATCTGCTTTCTTTTACTGACATTGTATTGCCAAACTCCACCAATACTAAAGAGTACTAAAGATCATCATTCCGCTTATCTGCCAGCTTCCTTTACAGAGTACAATACATTCAAAACTCTGCAGCTACAGTACTCACTTATACCACTGTGATGTTCCTCTAACTTTGTCTAAAAGTGACCTTGGACTCTGGACAATTTAGAAGCATAAACAAGAAACTACATTTAAAAGCTTTAAATTTTAGTAACCAAACACATTTAAGGAGCTACTAAAATTATTCTCGCTAGCCAAACCAGAGAAACAACTCTACATATCAAAATGATTCAAAAGACACCAAGACAAAGATGAATGCTGCTCAGAATTGCTTAGAGTCCGATATCAAACATCCAATGCATCTGGCAGTCTTGATGACTGCTTGACACAAAATGGATGGCAGCTCCAGAGTCCATTGATTCACTCAAAAATCCCCATTTATCAAAACCAATCTGCAATGTCAGCTCTCAGCGACAAAACCTTCAAACCTCACGGACAGATGCAAAACAGCATGAAGGAAGTGAACTATTGTTTTTTGCTAAAACAAGGGACGATACGCAGAGCCGACATTTCGAAAGTGTTCCAGCAGCGGTATCTGATTGTTACGCATGGCACCGATGTATACACACAGACTCGGAGACGGTCACGGTGCCGGCACACACTGAGAAGCGCCGTGCTGCTGACTCTGCCTGTAGGGGAAGATCAGTTCCGGTAAGTGGGTTACAACGCTCCTCTACAGACAGAGGCACAGCAAGCAGCTAAATGATCAAACAGAGGGGGATTTGCCTCTGCTGTTCGGGGGGATTGAGAAATGGAACTTGCCCATGAAACATAGACTACAATTAGTCTGGAAATATCCCTTCCTGGGTCAAACGGATTACAGTACGCCAACTCTCAGCCATATTGCTTTATGTACATAAAAACAATATAGATCACATCAAAATGCAATGAAAGTTGATTGGTGAATTGTTTGCAAGCTTCAATGAGAACTGAAACAATGCCATTTTCTGGACAAAAGACATTATTTGTAATGTTTAACTTTGTTTCATTTTAACCCTTTACAGGCATGGTAATCATATATGTTAGCTTCATTTAAGTAATCATTTAATTTTTCACTTATTACAGTAAAAATTAAATCGTCTTTTAATAACCCAAGGAACATTTTCAAGATTTTTTTTTCCAAAAAATGCCATCTAAAGCAGTGATTTCTTTTTTTCCCTTGGGGTCATCCAACACATATCTATAACTACCACTTCACCTGGCATAAAATCGCAGGTCAAAATTTTATTAATCTGTACTTTACATCTGAGTGAAATTTCATGTTTCGCATTGTCAAGTGATTCCACTCAAGTGAAAGGTTTTTTTTTGTAGTGCAAACACCTGATGTTACTGCTTTATTCAGGGACATGAACATTATTATCCCTTCCTCACAGTTCATCCCCAAAACACATGAGACCTGCTGCCCGTTTACAAACCAAACAGAGCTCTCAAATCTTCATCTTCATGTCGGCTTTATTCCCTTTCGGGGTCGCCACAGCGGAATGAACCGCCAACTCTCTGGCATATGTTTTACGCAGCGGATGCCCTTCCCTGCCGCAACCCATCGCTGGGAAACATTCACACACACATTCACACTTTAACACTATGGGCAATCGTTCTTATTCAATTCACTTATTCCGCATGTCTTTGGACTTGTGGGGAAACCGGAGCACCCGGAGAAAACCCACGCGATCATGGGGCGAACATGCAAACTCCAGCCGATTTTGGTTCTGGTTCTAGGCCCCAGCCGAGCCTAGAACCAGCGACCTTCTTGCTGTGAGACAACCGTGCTACCCACTGCACCACCGTGACGCAGCTCTCAGATCCTTGGGTTCAAATCAGTTACAACTACCACAGGTTCACTCCAAACGGGGAGTGTGCTTTCAGTTACTATGCTGCCCGTAGCTGAAACCAGCTACCAGAAGAGATTAGAGGAGCTACTAACATTTATATCTATATCAGTGTGTTGACTGACTGAGCACTGTGGTACACTTTAAACTTCAGTTTTTCTTTTATTCTATGAATTTCAATGTCTTTTCCCTTGTTTTCTTAATCTCAGATTTGTTTTATCTCATCGGTTTTCATTATTTTGTAAAGCACCTTAAACTGCCAATGTGTAAAAAAAAGTGCTATACAAAAAAATGGATGTGCCTTCATAATTTATACTTAAATTATGCTTTAAGTTCAAGAAATGCGAGCAGAGTTCTACCTAATGTGCGCTAGGTTAAACCAAGCTAAAATTGCTAATAATGGTTCACAGAATTTTAGCATCCTGCCAGTCATTACAATAAAAAAAGTAAAATGCTTTATGAAGGTTTGTCTTAAAGACACGGTCTTCAATCAACTGAGCTTTTGCTTTTTTTAATCCCAGACTATTTCCAAGACTCCAATTTTAGCCTTTTTACAGTGAAAAGGATAATCTTTCTGTGATTTTGTGAGAAAATTTACTTCTTACTGCAAGCCTCTCTCACTCATAACAGGGTGAAATGTATATTTGGATCTTATATTATTTACAGTATTTTGAAATGTCCATAACATTTAATCTCTCACATCTTCTGTATAAAGAAATGCCCCCTCCTCATTCCCCATGCATCTATATGCAATAGACTAGAGACTACAAGAAACTACTATTACTGCTACTGGTTTCAACAACAAAAAATACATGGTTCTCTTAATGTTGCAAAAAAAAGTGTCTTTGGTTAAAACTTTGGAATCACAGTTACTCTGTTTAAAACTAATCCAAAAAATAAGATTTTGCTCACCGAATAGTAGTCTGTAAGAAGAAAAAAGAATGATAATGAAAGACCGAGAGAAACGAGACTTTTAGGGTAACGCCTGCAGCCATCATTTTAATTAGCTTGATTGTACATTAAACCATCAGATCCTGAAATAATAAGAGAACCGCACCTTTCCTTTCTTTCATCATCATCATCCTAGGGGTTGTTCCAGAAAAAATATGTGCCACAATAAAACTGGCCTGCATGGAAGGACTAAATTTATGCCTCGGATTTTGCAAGACACTTCAGGACATTTCTTTTAGTTTTACGCGACTGGCACAATTAACACCACTCAATAGAATATCTGATTCATCCATCAGGCAAATAACTTATTCATGGGTTTTTGGTCAAGGAAATACTTATTTATAATAATTTCTCAATCAATCATAATAGGGATTAATCATAGAAGAGCTAGGAAGTTATCACATGCATTGCATACTCCTGTACATTTAAGGGAAGCAAGGAGGAAGAAAAAGATTCACTCACTACTTGTACGTCTCTGAGCGGATGTACTCAAAGACATGAGAGACGCCCAGTTGGAACTGGTCTGCGATGGGAGTCACCCAGGAGTTATTCTCAGCTTTAAATACCTGCTTCGGGCCCGTCAGGTCCAGGTTACCTAGAGAGGGAGATAAAGACATGTTTTAGAAAATAAGATGGTTTTGAAAAATTATGTCTATAAAACAGTAAAGATATAAGGGAATTCTATTAAAAAGTGAGAAAAAAACAGAGGGTAAACAGCTAGTAAAGCTGTCAAATGAAAAAGACACAGTTTGACAGATGTTAAAGGAGAAGCCAATGAGCTCTCGTGTTCAGACTGCGTCATAAGAGGCATAAAAGATTAAGACACTTAGTTTGCACTGAGACGAGGAAAGATGCAGCGCTCGTCTCCGGGGCTAGAGATGCCAGCTAATGATGGACGACCAGAACTTTGAGTACTAGTTCCCAAGTAATTTCCTACAGTCAGAGGTATGACTGTGGGAGGGGCTACTTCCTAGTGTAGGATATGATTAGTTTTCAGAAAGTTGATTAAGATTTTATTTAATCTTTCTTCAGAAGTTATTTCCTTTAGATTTCATCTCCTTTAGGTACTTGCATCTACAATTAACAGACATTTAAGGAAAATGTTAACAACTAAAGAAAAATATGTTTTTGAGTTTAGAGGACCTTCAAAAAAAGAAAAGACTAGACAAGACTAAAAACACCATCAGATAGACATATTAATAGGAGAAACTACAGATAAAACTAAATATGATCACTGGACGAGAGTGCCTTGGTTGCTTTTTATAAATTTTTTTGCATTTTAACAGCATTTTTTTAAATAACAATATTAACTTTTCTGACATTGACCTTTGTTTTAAAAATAAAGTTGTTTTATTTTGCTAATATTTATAAGAAAAGATTGGAGATGTGACCATGAAAAACAAAGCGCAAAAACACAAATCACCAAGCCTTAAGAGATGAGCATTAGATGAAAATAAAAACCAGGAGGCAGAATTAACCAAGTAAAGACAAGAAAAAAAATAAGTTTCAACAGTATTGACCCAATAGAACCGAAAAATTATATATAAACCCAGAAAAGCACTGATAGTGTGCAGATGGGAAAGTCCAGGTCAAAGTGCTAATACGGCTTGTCTCCGCTCACAGCGGGGCTAATTAAATTGTTTCTGATTAGCAAATGTTGAACGCCCTGTCAGAGAGGGGCTGAAATTAAACCTGTTACCCAGCACACAATGACACACCTCACAAACTCAACCAGACATGACCATTACTGGAAATCAGCCCTGCGCCTAAAAGACTTGGAGGAATGACCTTTCATGTACAACGACTTCAGATCGAGGAGATCCAGCCTCCACCATCTTCTCTTTCTAGAGATCCAGCTTTCCACATGAGCTGCTCTGAATGTGTAAGACCTTCCATCTATCCTCTTATTCACAACCATGTTCTCTCCTCCTGCTAGTGCGCTTGGTTGCTCCTTGTTAGCTCTGCTCTCCTCTCCTCTCCCTCATTCGCTCTCTTTCGCACAAACACACAGTGGTTTTAACGAGGCGGATCTGTGGATGGGATTATAGGGACATGACAGAGGGGTTCTAATAAGCTACACGGGAAACGGGAAGACTCTTCCCCTCTGAGAGCAGAGGACAAAGAGCTGCTGACCAGAACGCTCACACAAACACACACCTAGGACTCTGACAAACAACTGACGACTGTAAAAGAACAGAGAAAACTCAAGACTGCAACTTGCTTTGTCTATTGTTTTTTTTTCCCTTTTAATATATAAAAGAAATCTCAAGGAAACTGCTAGTGAATCTTAGTCTAATGTTTGAACACTGGGGCAATACAATCTTGGAGAAAAGTGTGGATTAAATATACAGGAAGAAAACGCTCATTTAATTTCTCTCCCTTGGCCATAACCCTTAATGATTAGCTCTTCCCCTATCCTTTCAGAAAGAGTACTAAAGGGAAGCACTGAAAATTGTATGAAAGTCTCATTAGTGAACCTATTGTGTAAAATAACAGCTAACATTGGCATGCTGTACCTCTGAAACTAGCAATTTTATTTTTTACTATTTCTGACCTATATATATATGTACATCACATGAAAACAAACATACAACGACTGAAATTTTATAAACATTTGTAATTGAAACATTATGTACTATGTATTATTATCTGTGGCTTTTTTTCATGGCATAATAAGCCATCTTGAATAAAAAATCCTGTTCCTGCATTGCACGTTGCAAGTTGGGAATTCCTTCTCATGCCCTAGGTCAATATTTGCTGGTCCAACCACACTTGGCCTGAAATGGTCCCTTAACTATAGCCTTACCCCTTAGTTCAAAAAAAAAATTGGGACAGCAATTCCCCTCAAATGAACATCCAAAATGGAGAGTTAGCGGTAAGGGAAAGAAACGGAACTCTGCTAGTGATATTTGACCTGTTTTGAACCCAGCACCCAGGACCGTTATGAAACAAACTATTTAGATGCTGTGACCAAGAAAAACAAAAATAAGTACAAAAACTAAAAAAATTGTCAAGCACTGAGCGAAGAGCATTGGATGAAAAAGAAAGCAAGTTTCAACAGTATTGACCCAATAAAAAAAAATTATACATAAACCCAGAAAAGCACCGATAGCAGTGTGAAGATGGGAAAGTCCAGGTCAAAGATTATGTTGCATATATGTTTGAAATTAAAAGTGTTACATTGCTCTCTGGGGTTGCCGACTTTACCAGGGGAGGTTGGATATCTGGGTAGTTCCTGACCATATATGGGACCATAAATGTGGGGCAGATCCCACATTTCATTTGGGACATAGAAGGTTAGTCACGACACCTGGGATGTTTGGTCGCTGCTAGATGCTTGAGGTTTAGGTCACCTGTCCTGTAACACTCAATTACTTATGTGTATATATATATGTGTATGTATGTATATATATATATATATATATATATATATATATATATATATATATATATATATATATGTATATATGTATAGGTGTATGTATATGTGTGTATGTGTATATGTATATATGTCTGTATGTATGTATGTATGTATATATATATATAGATGTGTATATATATATATATATATATATATATATATATATATATATATATATATATATATATATATATATATATATATATATACACATACATATATGATTACTAATTCTATTTATTATTATTATTATTTTTCTGCATGTTTATCTGCATGTATGTATGTATATTTATATTTGTATGCATATGTGTAGAGAGATGCGATCTACTTGGATGTACTAAGGTAGGTATCTAATATTACTTATTTTACTTATTCTCATTTTCAACTCAATCTTGATTGCTTCCCCCACAATTACCTCTCACCTTCTCTTTCCCCCTCCAAAACTTCTCTACCTCTGTTTCCCCCTCAATTACTTCTCTCCTCTTTCCCCCTTTTTTTATTAACACCGTCCTGTCCTGATGTATGTTTATATGATTGATTAATGTAATTATTGTGATGAATGCGAATAAAATAAATTAAAAGCTCCTATCCAGAGGAATACTCAATATATAATATCTTCAATTCTCTGGAAAGAGCAAAACTGACCAACTCATACGAAGCACCTCCCTTCTCATGGGGCTGCTTTGAAGTAGGACAGGACAGGTTATATATAATAAAAAAAAAAAAGTGTTACATTGAATTGGAAAGAACATAAGCTAATTTGATTCTGTCAGTGATACGTACTGTTACATATTAACATTGGATCGTACTTATAGTATTCAATGTTTTGAATACCCTTTTTGGAGTGTATCTTTATGGAGATAACAGCCATTTTTTAAATAACAATATTAACTATTCTGACATTGATAAATTTTTCCTATAAATATTAGCTAAATAAAACAACTTTATTTTTAAATAAAACTATTTTAACTAAATATTTATTTAGAATATTATTATTGAATATTATTACAATGAATATCAATATTCAATCAATATCAATGTAATATCAAAAAGTAATATTTGCATATTTTAAAGTAAATTAAATCATTTACAATTACACAAGACACTTATGAAATGAGTTGAAAGAGCATGCCTGGTCTAAAAAAACACAAATCTCACCAAGTTCAGGAGGCAGAACAGTGAGTCTGTTTCCCTGGATGTGAAGCTCCTTCAGCTGAGCCAGGTCCCCGATCTCTTTGGGGAGCGAGATCAGGTCATTGTCCCTCAAACTGAGCTGAGACGACAAAGAGAATGCGTGGTTAAATCAAAGGGAAAAAATCTAACAATTCTTGTTTACTGTCCTAAAATTTACATTGCTCATGACATCAATATATTTAAACGAATTAAAAAACATTATCTTGGTTTTTAGCTTCCCAGTTATACTCAATTACAACAAGTACTTACATTCAGTTAATGCTGTTTTCAAAGAATCTAAAGGTGTTTTGTAAAAGGTGTTTTATTTGTAATAGAGTATAATTATATAAAGAGAGTATATTATGGTGATGTAACAGTGCTTGTAACTGATTATAGTTTCAGCAACGTAACAGTACTTCCAATTGGGTACCATTTCAGCAATGTAGTAGTACTTGTAATTGGGTATAGTTTCATCGATGTAACAGTACTTGTAATTGGGTATAGTTTCAACACTGTACCAGTTTTTGCAATTAAGTATAATTTCAGCGATAAAACAGTACTTGTACGTAAATACAATTTCAGCAATAAAACAGTACTTGTAATTTGGTATAGTTTGACCAATGTAAAAGTACTTGTAGACAAGTATAATGTCAGCGATGTCACAGTACTTGTAATTGGTTATAATTTTATCGATCTAACGGTACTTGTAATTGGGCATAATTTCAGCAATGTAATGGTACTTGTAATTGGGTATAGTTTCAGCAATGTAACCATACTTGTAATTGAGTAGAATTTTAGCAACATAACAATGCTTGTAATCGAGCTACATTTTGGCAATGTAACAGTACTTGTAATTGGATATCACTTCAGCAATATAGCAATGCTTGTATTTGAGTATAATTTCAGCAATGTAACAGTGCTACTAAGTGAGGACAAGTTTTCAGTGTAATGTTACCAATCCCATGATGCAACCCTAATCAGCATTCAAACTGGCTCAGAAGATGAATGACTTCTGAAATGAAAGCTAAACTGGTTTTAAAATCTACATTTACACATCATAAAAGGCTAAAGCTTGCAATAACTTTAATCTCAAGACTCTCTTATCATATTCATCCTTCAACGAGTAATTAGAAGTTTAAAGCAGCTGTGATCCTGCATTGAATTGGACCCAGGTGAACACAGGGGTGAAGATCAAACTCTAAATCACCTCTCCACATGTCCGATAAACAACACACTCTCAAGAATAAATCCAACACACACGCCAAAGAGCAGCAGCACAAAGCAATTGATTCCAGAGGGAATTTAGATAAATTACTCACTATCTGAAGCTTGGCCAGCTTGCCGATGTCTGGGGGCAAAATCTCAAAATCGTTGTCACTGAGATAGAGCGCACGCAGGGTGGCTGAAATGAGAGAGGGAGGAGAGTGTGTTTGTGGGGAGAATTGCCAACACTGATCAATACAAACAGTCATCCCTGATTGATATGCCATGGATACATGTACAAATATATCACTGACGAACAGCAACAAAACACAATCATAACCTGAACTTTACTGCTCAATCAGAGCAATGAGTTTTTTCATGATTATCTAAGCAAATGCAAAATAATATAACTTTACTATCAACATTGAGTTTTCCTTTTATCTACGTCAATGCAAACTCTAGCTTTTAAAAACTTGATTTAAAAGATAATAAAAGTGATTTTGAATCACAGAAATACCTTCTTGAGATTGGTGCTCAAGCCAGTTTGGTAATTGATTTTCAAACAGGAAGTCGGTTTGTTTATTATATATCACTGGGAATTGTATCCATTTTGGTTTCATATTTGAACTATTTCAAGAATGTAGAGAACATCCATACCTAACAGCATTTAAGGAAAAGATCTGTTTGAATAGTAATTCGTTTCAAAGACTCTGAGTCAACTAGTTTTTAAAAGCTGTATTTATAACTAGCCACACATAGCACTTTCAGATGTTGTGCTGACTGAATGTTCCATCTAACTTAGAGCTGTGTTGCACATCTCATGAAAGATCAGCAGGTCTTTAAAACATTATTTTATTGTGTTTTGTTTGAATACAACCTTACAAAATAAGATTCTTTAACTTTGTCATTTTAAATGAAATTACACAATCATGATACAGAATCTGGAACTTTGGAGAATAAGAAAATTAGTTTGAAGTTAGAGTCTGTGTCATTTGTTCTCAAAACAAAATTACCGGATTGTAAAATGCTTTGCGCAATTTGTCCTCTTAATCCAAGAAGCCTCAGTAGTTATCTTGAATTTTTTCATTTGCACCGAACGCATTATATGGAATTTATTTTTGTATGACTTTTTTTTGCCTAAAAACACAGGCATTTTTTCTGAAGCATCCATTAAAGATTCCCTTTTCACTCTGACTGGTGTGTTTGTGGCTGGATTAAATTTTTTACTGTACTTGCTGAAGTTGAGGGGTAATCCATCAAAACTGGATGAGCTCAAGCAACATCAGAAAATACATAAATGCTAAAAAGGTTTACATCGTGGCTTTTTATACATCACATTTAACCATCTTACACCAATCGGTTGCTCTTATTGGTTACTGATAATAATATGTATTTTAACCGATAATAAATATGCATTGACATCAGAGTCCTTGATTAATGTTTAGATGGTGCATTCGTTAGGTGTCTATCATTAAAATAACAGGCTATTAGACAATATTATAGCTCATCATGTGCTCTGATGGGACCATCTGATTGGACTGAAGCAGACTTTGAGGAAGAGGATGATGCTGAATTATACGATATTTGGCATATTGTTTATAGGAAGTTTATTGCTCCTCACAGTTCATTCATACCAAAAACAGAACTGTTCCGAAAGAATTTAAACCTTTGATTTGGAATAAAATTGGCTCAAGAAAGTTTGTAATTCTACTACAAATTATTATATAAAAAAAATATTCAGTCCAAATGTGGATTCTTATTTATGTCTTAATGTCATTCATTGAGGGTTATGTTTTTTTAAACAAAAACAAGTAAAAGATCAAATAAAAATTACCACTACAATCACATTTTAACACAAAAAAACATTTCAATGTATTTTTTTTTATTAAAAAAACATTTTTTTCCGTCATCCAATTCTGTAATTCTGTAAAAAGCAATTTTTATGAAAATAAAAACATTACAAAATAAATAAAACCCACTGCTTCTTTTAACAATGTGAAAAAACTAGACAACATTTAAAACGTATAATTTATGAATTGTTGCTACTGTACTTGTGACATCCTGTACAAGTGTGACAGACTTACTGAGGTAAAAGAAATTCCCTGGCAGCGAGGACTCGTTCAAGTTATTGTATGTGAGATCCAGAACCTCCAGGGCAGGAAGTGATCCAAACCCACGAGGAAGAGAGCTCAACCTGTTCATCCTGAACAATTAAAGAAGAAAATAAAACAACATAGAATCAACAGCGTTCTAATAACAAACACTCATCGCTAGCTCAAGCTTATGACACAATCAACTTCTGACAGCTTGGAAAATATTGAAAATCTATAGCAAACAGAGCCCCAGGGTTTACACAGATACATTCCTCTTATTATGATTGATATTTCAGATGCTTCAGAGATTCAGAACACAACTCAAAACAGATCTGCTTTCAGGTAAAGCATCAAAGGTAAATATGGTCAGAATCCTGAAATAAGTTATAATCAACACTTCACTTTACAACATTCACTCTTTTACTTTTGTGAAGTTTGATAGTATTTATCACTTATTGAGGAAATATTGAAATTAAGGGGAAAATGTGTTTTGGTTGCATTCGATTAGACAGGAGCTCAGGAGTGAACCAACTTTGGTTTGAAAGTAGTTTTATGTAGTAAATATAATCAAATGACAACACATTTAGGGCCGGTTATCTGTATACTTTAAAGACCTAAATGTAAGAGTTTAAAAGTATTTTAACAGCATAAAGATGGAAACATGAAATCAGTCGCTTCCTTCCTGATGAAGCTTCACTACAGTCGAGAGTGGACAAAAAACTTAAAGAGATTTTTTAGCCGATCGGAATGACGAGAATGAAACCTCACTCAAGTGAGGAGCTGTCACTCAAGTAGCTCAGGCTATTATCATGGCAGAATTTTTATATTAAATTAAAAAAGGAATAATTTGAAAAATAACCTCCTCAAATCTTTCATGAATGTCAAAATTAGCATTGTAGCTAGGCATGTGATGTGATTTTTATGTAAAAAAAATAATATTTTTTAACAAGGGTGTCAATTGGAATTTGCTCACTTCTGGGAGCAGCCTCAAGTGGTCAGCTGGAGAATTACATGGAGAGAAGATCAGGGGTTCCTGCTTGATCTGACAACATGGTCTTAAAGCCATTAAAAAAATCTTAAATCAAATAACTAAATAATAAGCTCACTGTTGCGCATGAAAAAGCACCAGACTATAGTATATAAATCAAATATTTGTATTATATTTTTACTTGTTTCACCATCAACAAGGTTTATTAATTACAAAAAAGCAAAAAGGTAAATAATTCAATTTTGGAAGTGAACCTTTACATGGAAAACAGTGACTAGAAAAGTGAAAATGCCAAACTGCGTGAACAAAACATGACAGAGAGAGGTAAAAAGTGGAGAAGAGCGATGTAAACCTCTTACAAATTCGCTTGGCTCCTGAGAATCCCTTGAATTTTAAGTAAAAGGGTTAAGAAAAACAAACAAATTGATTCCACCGAATGTTTGTGAAGCAATTACTCGAGGAAAGAACTGTTTTGACAAATGAGATCAGGAACACAGGCAGCCCCACACACACTTACGTTTGGATCAGGGGTTGCAGCCTGGAATACAACGAGCCGGCTTATGTTTTTGAGATTATGTGTAGAAATGGTGCGTCTGACAGCAAATCAATAAAAATGTGCGGAGTCATACGCGGGGCAGATTGTGCTGGGCTTTAATCCTGGGTGACATTGTGAGGCTCCGGCTCAAAAGCAGAGTAGGAGAAACCTGTGGATTCATGTGGGACTCAGGTGGGCTTTGAGGACCAGGCTATGACCATGTGAAAGAGAGTCAAAGAAATAGAATGAAGAATAGAGACAAGCAGAAGCACTCGAATTGCCAAGGCTTCAGAACCATTCAGACGGGGATGAACGATTCTTTTTCTTTCTCTGAATCACTTCACATGGAGAATATTGGCATTTGAACCAAAAAAACATACTAGAAATGGTGTGCAAACATCAGTTCATCCAAATTGGAACATTCTGTGAGTCAAAAGATAAGAGCGAAGAATTGAAATTAAGCAATATGAGAGCAGAAGAACAAGAATCCAAGGAATAAAGGAGAAACTGTATGAGGTGAAATAAAAAATTCTAGAGAGGAGAAACCAGGAAAGATGAGAAGAGGAAAAGAAAAAGAGAAACAGAGAAAACAAGGGGATACAAGAGAAGAAGAAAGTCAGTAATGAGACAGAAAAACGGTAGCGACAGATGGGCCAATAAGGCTTTCAGAAGGAAGGGAAAGAGTTGTAACTTTCAAATAAATGAGAGGATAAAAAGAAAGAGGAAAGGAGCCAAAAGAGGAAGGAGATGACAGAAGATAGAACTACCTGAGACAAGAGGAATCAAAAAGGAAAAGATAGATTAAAAACTGATGAATAGTGGTGCAAGAAATACAATTCTAATTGGTAAGATGAAAAGAGTATAAAGAGAAAAAAGAAAATGGATGATAACGAATTTGCATGGTTCGGATAATTTCAAGTTCCGATTATTTCAACTTTTCTTGAGTTAACGTTGTGTTTTATGGTTATTTTATTAGTAATATGCAAACGATTTTAACCACAATGGAAGATGAGGTAAACTGTTCATGCTTTTGGTCATCTGCCACTATATATATATAAATATATACATTGTGCACATTTTGTACTTGGAGGCACAGCTGAAAGAAGGAGAGAGAAAATAAATAAATCTACAGTCTCCGTGTAGCAAGAATCATCACATGATTCAAATGATTTGGAAAACTAGAGAATTTACTTTAAATCTGTATCCCGGTGTTGTGATGTGAATTGATTACGCAACATCTTTAATATCAGTTGTTGGCTGCTGACACATGCGAGTAGCCTTCAAAAACCTAAAGTTGCTTTTGCAAAAAATGATTTTGATTGGTGAAATATGACATACAGTGGTACCTCGAGATACGACTGCATCATGTTAGGAAAATTCAAGATAAGAAAGGCCATACAAAAATTATTTTGCTTCATGATACGAAAAAAAGTTCAATATACGAAAAACATAAGAATACATATTCAACATTTTAAATTTGGGCGGAAGCCCAAACGTTCTGCTAGACACTAACTCATGGAAAGACCAATAGGAGAGCACTGATGTAGAAACCTGAACTGAAATGCTACACAAAGAGCTGACACCAAGATTTACTATGGTTTTACATTTACATTTATGTTATATATACTTTGGCAGACGTCCAAAGCGACTTACATTATGAGAGAGACAATATGCAATCTGTTACACCATCAAAGTCTACATTCATTCATTCATCTTCATGTCGGCTTTCTTCCCTTTCGGGGTCGCCACAGCGGAATGAACCGCCAACTCTCTGGCATATGTTTTACGCGGCGGATGCCCTTCCAGCCACAACCCATTGCTGGGAAACATTCACACACACATTCACTCTTTAACACTATGGGCAATCGTTCTTACTCAATTCACTTATACCACATGTCTTTGGACTTGTGGGGAAACCGAGGCACCCAGAGAAAACCTACACGATCACGGGGAGAACATGCAAACTCCACACAGAAATGCCACCTGCCCCAGCCGAGCCTAGAACCAGCGACCTTCTTGCTGTGAGACATGGTATAAATTTAATTCATCACACACATACACATATACGCATGCTCACTTGCTGATCTAAGAACCATTATGAGATTCTCAAAAGTAAAAGACCCACTTAAGGATATGAACATAGCATTTGAACATATTTGGTGTGTAGATTGTTTCGGCTAGGTTGAAAAGACAAAATGAGGTAAAAATTTATGGTAAAGTGTTTTGTGAGGAAAAAAATATTTGAAAAGTAAAGTAAACATGAAAAAAAGACTTCAAACTAACCCAAGGTTGAGATGTTTGAGCTTCTGAAGGCTGCTGATCTGAGTCGGAAGCTCTTCAATCTGGTTATTGAACATGTTCAACACTTCCAGGTTCTTCAGGTCGGCAATATTTGGAGGCACAGCTGAAAGAAGGAGAAAAAAATAAATAAATCTACAGCCTCCGTGTAGCAAGAATCATCACATCTCATCCATCAAAGCCTTTCAATCGACTGCTTCCTAATCACCAATAGAATAGTCAAGGTAAAGCGTTCCCAAATGAGCCCGGGGAACTAATGAACAGACAGCCAAGGTTTTCGGGTGACCTGCCGAAGTTTAACGGCTAATTATCACAGTCGCCTGATAGATGTCCTGTTTTTGATGGCTCAATTAAGGGTCACTCCCCAAGCGAAAGATTTGACATTTTAATGATGGAGGGCGTAGCTGCACACATACACCGATCCTGGTGCGGACAGAGATCGATGAGTTGAACAGGCGCTCTCTCCGATTACCGGCTGATCAATGGCCCCTCATTAGGGAGGCAAGGGGCGGGGGAGCTTTACACAAACAGCATGACATGAATAGCTCCAGAGATCAGGGAGAAGATGCTCACAGACACACATGCTAGCAACGATCGAAGCAAATGACTCAGCAACACACAGAATATTTTACACGTATCCAAAAAAGTTCCAAGTTCTCCTCGACGTACCTACAGTAACCATAGAGACAGGCAGCTGTTTATATGAGGAACATTTACTGATGTTTCACTATTATTCCAAGGATATTTAGTTATATTAGTAAGCATAATATTATTCCTGCAATATTAGTCTTAATAAACAAATCATACTTGAATCAAAAACTAATGCTGCAAAATAGTAATAAAATTGTTGAAAATATTAAAAGAATCATAAGACAGGTGCATTATCCTAGAATTATTGATTTTTATTATTGATTTACAAATGACACAAACTTTCTATTACATTTAATTAATTAATTAAAAAATGCATTAATTATATTTATGATGTATTATAAAACTAGCATGCTTGTATTCTCCATGACAAAGTAAAAAATGGCATCAATGTCTAAAGTAAACTTTATCTAAGACTCATTTCAATTATATATACAAATTAAAAAATTCATATAAATTAGCAGCTCATTATTTTACATTAAACTTAATTAAACAATAGTCTGCTGAGAACTCAAACTTCTGTAATTAATTACTAAATGTAATGTCCCATTTAATGAATGTTAAAAAAACAGATATCCAATACTTTTAATGAAGTTCAGTTTCCTCTTTTATTTATTAGTTTTATTTATTCAGAAGCCACTGCTGATCTATTGGTCTAAATTTTGTTAGCGTTTCTGCGAGAGCTTCTGCCTAGCTTCCTTCAAAGACCAAACGCGGCATAAGATAATGTTTGGACCGCCCACCTATTTAGCATATGGACAAATAAACTTGGAAATAAATCAAATAAAGTTATAAATGTGTATATTGTTTTGATTTATATTTTCTCATCCATTTTAAAATTTTATTTAATTGTTTATAAATTTACTTATATATGTAATTTTTCCTCTCCATAAATTGAATTGTTGATTAACATATCTAGCATTGTAACCGAATATAAATTCCTTATAACAGATATATTCAAACAATATATTACCAATAAATAAAATTAAAAAAGTCATTATCTAATAAATATTATCAACTATCTTAACACGGGCATCGATATTGTTGAAGAATCAGTACAGTTCCATCAACAGAAGATTTTATTTCATTATTAACAACACAACGCACCCAACAATCAAACTTTAGCGATGGCTCATCCTAAACAGAAACAATCAACTTCTAGCCACAATTTAGAAGTTTTTTTTTTTTTTTAGAAAAAAGATGCCTGGTTCCCACCATCATAACTCACAGGTAGAGTAGGCTTCACTCAAACTCCTCAGCATTTATTCTGCGACCCTTTCACCTCTCAGAGACAGTCGGAGCTTTCCATTTGTCTCTCGGTGTCTCAAAGGCAGCTTGAACATACCCAGAGACTGAGCAGGACACTGAACCCTAGCCCCGTGTCAGGGTCTCCATCCTCATCACCACATGACAAGATTGATCTCATCCCCGGCGTTCATTTCTCCATGAGTTTTCCTTTCAGTAGAAGATAAAATAAGATGTTTTTAAACTATGTTGCAGCTAAATGATCACATCCATTAAATGTTCTGGATCTTTTAAAGTAAAAGATAATAAAATAAATATTTAACAAATACAGCAAATAATAGATTAAATCAGCCAATGAAGTTGAAAAGAAATATTGATTGATCAATTGATTATTTTAAACATAGCCTCTACAGCTCATGATCCTTTACAAGCTGTTCACATTTTGTGATTTATTCCACTAAATTTGTGCTAAGCCATGGGTCTTTTTCTTACATTTTTAACAAATCAAGTGTGTTCTTAAAATGTGTAAACCAGGATTTTTTATCTTTTGTACAAATTAACCATGTTTCAAAAATGTCCAAACCAGGGTTTTTTTTTTTATCTTTTGTACAAATTAACCATGTTTTAAAAGTTTGAAAACCAGTGTTTTTAATCTTTCGAACAAATTAACCATGTTTAATAATTGTTCAAACTAGTTTTTTCCTTAACTTTTGAACTAATTAAACAAATGTGCAAACCAGTTATTTTTGTTATATTTTGAACCCAATTAAAACACATGTTTTAAAAATCAGCAGACCCGTTTTTATCTACTTTGAAGTCAGAAAGTGGTGTTTAAGACACTCTTAAGAAATTTGTATCCAAAGCAGACAGGCAAATGTCCTTTTACCATTACCAATTCCAAAAAATGCAAGTGTTTACATGGGAGGCTTGGAAACATGTTGGCTATAGGACACAGGCTCTATGGAGGGTATAGAGTAAGCCTTCTGTACATATAGAGCAGGACGTTTTGGCCCGCTCTCTTCTGTCTCATTACCTGAGCTGCTGCTTCTGCTTCTCCTCGGCCGAACAGCAGCTCTGCTTTACTCATGAGCCACTAATGAAAGGCTCCCAAATGTCACCGTAATTCCTGACTAGCCTGAAAAGTTCAGAAGATGGCAGATTCCCTGTCTCTGCTCTTTGCGCAGGCAGGATGAGGGAGTGCAGAGGAGCGGATGGCTGTGCAGAACGCTCTCACAAAGACATCGTTCCCTTCATCTACGCAGCAGTGAGCCATCCCAAATGCATTTAAGGGTGCAATATGTAAGATGCTTTTGGATAAATATCTTTCTTTCAATGTGAGATAGATCTTGAATTTGTAATCACAGATTATGACAAAAAAAATCCGAATGATTTGGAAAACTAGAGAATTTACTTTAAATCTGTATCCCGGTGTTGTGATGTAAATTGATTACGCAACATCTTTAATATCAGTTGTTGGCTGCTGACACATGCGGAGTAGCCTTCAAAAACTTAAAGTTGCTTTTGCAAAAAATGATTTTGATTGGTGAAATATGACATACAGTGGTACCTCGAGATACGACTGCTTCATGTTAGGAAAATTCAAGATACGAAAGGCCATACAAAAATTATTTTGCTTCATGATACGAAAAAAAGTACAAGATACGAAAAACATAAGAATACATATTCAACGTTTTAAATTCGGGCGGAAGACCAAACGTTCTGCTTTCCTATTGGTCAGTTCCAGCTTCGCTACCACACATCGCCTCACTCAAAACGTAAGGGTTATTATTTTTCATTTATTTTATTCTGTTTTCATTTAGTAATTATTATTCATTAAATGTATTATGTGTACTTTTAATAATTGAATAACCTAGTTTTCAGGGTTTTTTTTGTTATTTTACATTTTTTTGTGCTGTTTCTGTGTGGCTTGGAACAGATTAGGCAATTTACATATAAAACTCAGACGAATGAAATTTTCAGCATACAAATTCAACCCAGAACCTATTAATTTTGTATCTTGAGGTATTACTCTAGTTTACATTTAATATCTGTGATTTTTTTTATTATTTATATAGAATGTCAGAAGAAAATGTTAATGTTTTACTGTTGACACGCTTGATTAAAGGCCACATGGTTACTAATACATCATATTTACTCCACTCAAACAAAATGTTTTAAACTGCATTGACGTTTTAAAATATAATGTCCGTAAAATGTTTCAATACCAATCAATGATTAGGTTTTCATCTACTATTTGTTTAGCCGTTTTAGTTTCACTAAGACCAAATGTGAATTACAAGTTAAATTAGAATTCATATTGATAATTTTATGGGGCAGAAATAGAACTACCATTTAATGCAACCTTAGGGACTGTAAAAATGTTTAGTATTAGAAAATTGTTGATTTAATCTGATCAGTTATCTCAAAGTTATTATAATAGCCAGATTTAAACAGATTTTGTGGTAAAATAAAGCAACTTTCTTTTAATAATGTCTTACCCAAAGTAAGAAACCCTCACATTCAGAGAAAAGATGCGTCAGTGAAGAACCTCTGTGAGATCACAAGAGCATCTCTGACTGAGACTGGTGCTAATCACCTCTCCCGCATAAAGCCTATTTGAACTTAAAATCCATCATATATTTATAGTCAATGCTAACTGAGTCCTCTTTTTGAAGATTTAGTAACTATAAAATATAATGTGTTCATAAATGGATATTCTGCTCTCAACACAAACTTGTTTCTGCACTAACTATTTAACAGACCCTTTTCATCGCATCTTCACCACTTGTCCCTTTTAACGATTGAACACACACAAAATTACAAACAAAAGAAGTTATTTTGCTTGTGCTGGCAGACTTTTGAACACAGCACGGTGTCCTCATGAAGTTCATTTTCATTTAAACCAGATCCAGACAAGCAGCACGACCCATGGTACATACTCCAATCTAACAAATCGCATTATAACGCTTTGATCGCTGCTCCATGCGGTTCCTGACAGAAATGAGCACTATCAGAGATCTTCATGGAGATTAAAGGAAAAACATCCCTGCACAAACAAACAAATCTCCTAGCAAACACTTCCTGTACAGATCAGATGAGAGTGAGCATGCCTCAGAGCGGTTAGAGCATCTACAGATTTAAAAAGGAGGAGAAAATAAGATCCAAAGCACTCTGGCAAACACTTTATCAAGTGACTGCTTGAACAAGGACGAGACAGCCATCTAGTGGTAAGTCAAAGACTAAACACAGCTGTTTAAACCATTCCATATAAATACTGGATTGGAAAAAAAATTAAATAATAAACCCAAGATTTGAGAGATGAATACAGTCACACAGTCAAGCCTCAATGTTTGACGAGTTAAAAGTATATATTGTTCAACAGTATGAGAAGAAACAAAAAAAAGTGAGAATTCAATAAGCAAAAAAAATATTTCTGAGGGGGAAAAAATGTGACTTACCGCTGAGCTTGTTGTGGCTCAGAACCAGTTGAGTTATGTTGGCCAAAGTGACTTGGAAACACAAACATAAACTATAATTAAAAACACATTACTTGCATGATGTATTGAAAAAAAAATTATAAAGTAAAAAAAAAACACAAATCTAAATATTAACAAAATATTGAAAAAATGCATTAAGTAAAAAACACAAAAATCTACTATTAACAAAATGGCCCCTCCAACTTTACAATATGTTTTTGTTATTGCAAAACTAAAAATAGCTGTTATTTTATCTATATAAAACCAGAAGTTTTTTCCAGGTGACATATTTTACCCTTTGATTAAATTTGTGAACAATCCACAGTCTGACTGTCAAATGTATCTTTACTTATTTAAAAAATGTTTATCAAAAATTGTTATACTTTTGTACTGTTGTACATATTTTATTGAAAATAAAATGATATACAACAAAAAACATGTACAGATTTTGTTGCATAAACACGATATATAATATTACTTTTATAAAATGTACACGTTATTGAAAATTCATTTTATTTAATTATATAAAATAGCAATTTCTGCATGTAAACATTTTTAGTAAAATCATAAAAAACGCACACATTTTTGTTTAGTATTTAAACATATTTTATTAAATAAAATCATAATTTTTTAATTGAGTTTCAACTTTTTAGACAACCTACTTAAAAAAAACATTAAATGTTTAAAATATGTTTTGTGTATTTAATTTATTTTTTTTATAAAATAATTTTAAAAATGTACACATTCTTTTTGCGAATAATCCTTTTTTAAACCATGTACACATTTTTTGTTGTGTATTTATCTACTTATTTATTAATAAATCATATAAAAGCGTAGTTTCCATTATGCATTTTAATTGTTTTATTAACATTTTTATAAACTACACAGTTTGTTGTGTATTTAAACATTTTAATTTTAAAGACTTTACTTTATGTTTTAGGCATTAAAATCTACAAACACTTCTTCACATGCAGTCAATATGTTATAGAGCAATTTTGGGGGAAAAAGTTAATAATGGCATGAGTTCTAGTCTACTTTTTGGTAATTTGTTGACACCAATGATATTAATTCCAACATAAATTGTACTATAAATAACCTTTATAATCTCTTTAAAACATCACCTTTCGTTTAGTTTAGTTTGTGTGAAGCACTGAAAACAAAAAAGTAACATGACTGCCACAAATGTACAGTGTAAACAACTCCCATTCCACACATCCAGCCTAAACCTTAAACTTGTTAGTGACTTAATTCACTTTTTAACTCTCATGATTGAAGACAGCAGACTCACATAGCCCTGGAATATCCAGCAGATTAGATATTCCTCGATCACACATGTCTACCTCTGGGAGACTCTTATCCCGACTTTCCTCAACAATCTTCTTCAGGGACTTCGACATTTTCTGCAAGAAAAAAATCACAGATTAAAACAGCCGTTTTAACACGAAGCTTCTTCTAGAACTTTGCCGTGAGACAATAGCTCAAACATATCCATCTTCACAGAAATCTCTCTCAGTATTTACCTTACTTCACGAAAAGCACGGGACTAAAAATGAAACCAGAATTCCAAGCACTGCGGGTGAATAATAGTATATTTTTAAGCAAACTCAGTCGCTCACGCCCAACCGGAAGTTGATAGTTACTCCGTTAAAAGTCTCGCATTCCTGCCATAAAAGGGTATTTCCGGGATCCAGAGAAAGGAAAAGAATGCGTGACAAAAATGTGTTCCATTGTCCAATCGGCTATGAGTAAGGTGTTATTCAGATGAACAAAGTAACTTATTTGACCAATCAGAAGTCGCTTCGCTGAATCAGTCAGTCCTCATCGGCCAATCAACAAAAATTACGAGAACGTTTGCGATTCAGTGATTTCGAGTTTCATTTAATCGATGACTGAATATAGCGATTAAATAAATAAAAAAATCCTTTTTACTCTTGTTCCATAATTTAGTTCTTATTACAAAAAACATCTGAAATATACAGACCTGGCATTTATCTTTGAAAGGGCTAATTGTTACGTGTGCGCGTGCGTGTGTGTATGTATGTATGTATGTATGTATGTATGTATGTATGTATGTATGTATGTATGTATGTATGTATGTATGTATGTGTGTATGTATGTGTGTATGTATGTATGTATGTGTGTATGTATGTGTGTATGTATGTGTGTATGTATGTGTGTATGTATGTATATATGACATTTCCGTTTGCTGGTTATTTAAATTAGTTTTGGTGTTTTCTCATTGCAATAACCCAATTTAAAAAGATGATAAGCTTCTAATACATTCTTACTTATTAAGTAAATTGGAAACATAAGATTAAAGCTAATGTAATTTAAAACTTCAACATCTCATTTATCATTTCTTTTATTTTGACCTATACAATATAAAGTGACTTTTGTTAGTCTGCGGAAGTAAACAGTCTTTAATTAAACAAAAAAGAATGATTGGGAATGCTTAAATCAATTGAAAGATAGTGCTTACATTAGAACAGAGTTTGCATTAATTTCATATGTGAACATACAGTAATATCAGTAATGCACCAGTTATCATTGCAGTAGTAATAATTTCTTGCAGATCAAATCCCATACCTTGCACGGAAGACACATGATTCAAGCATCTGCACAAGGTGCGAGATTGCTGTAAGTCTTCTACTTCTTCTTCTTTGGCATGAACCAGTTATTTCTGCTTCATTCAGCCTGATTTTCACACAAGTGGTGCATCAAAAACATCCATGCATCCAGACTCTTCTTCTGAATCTCTCAGTGGTTGTGTCTGTTTCTCCAGGGCTGGTCATTTCTATGGGGGCCAGAAAAACAGTGACTCTATTTTTAGGCTTGATTATATTTGGTGAGAGGCAACAGATGCTTGAACACGGCCAAACTTTGCTTTGCAGAGCAGGAGTTTTGGATGCCAAAGCTGAAAGTGTATTTGTGTTATAAAATTACATCTCAAAAGCTGAGGAGAGTTCACACATAGAAGAGGCTTTCAGTTATGAGTGTTTAATTAGGAGGTGGAAAGGACTTGAGTGTGTATTGTGTGTTTGCGGACCTGTATTTATAGTAAGAGAGAGAGATAGAGAGAGAGAGAGAGAGAGAGAGAGAGAGAGAGAGAGAGAGAGAGAGAGAGAGAGAGAGAGAGAGAGAGTGTGTTTGATTTATGAGCTGTTCCTCAAGTTATGCGCCTGCACAAAGAACTCACTTCACCTCCCATATGGCATGCAGACCACCAGCGGATTTTCGTATGTGAGCTCAATTTCTTTCTGGAATGAATGAAGATGTTATCATTTGTTCACTGTTTTTCATTTCACTTGATGCTGACGTATACAAATTAAAACTAAATACAAAATACGATTTTTTTTATGAACCATGAAAACTATTTATTAAATGGTACTTAAATTGTTGTGCCAGGAATTTCAAGTAAAATAATAATATATCACCTAAACATATATTCAAATTTGGGACTACTGTAACATATTTCACCTGGCAACGCACACTCCAGTCATTCTGACCAGGATAACTACATCATCCGGTTTTAAAGTTAATTCAAAAAAAGTTGTTTGCTATTGTCATGTTCATTCAGTCAATTGCAAGAATTTCGGAGAAATATTATTTTTAAAAATCTAACAATTTTTCATAATTAAGATAAGTGAGGCTTTATTAAATTTCATTGTTTTCAGCTTTTGATTTTCTCTAATCTCCTTGTGCAAAAGTCATGCAAAGACCAAACAAGTCTCTGATTAAATGTGAATATTGCATTTAATGCAGGTTTGTTCTGATTGTTTCATTAACTTTATCTGTATCCAAACCATCTGTTTCGGTCATCTCTCCCTCGACCTCATTATGCTCTACGTTTAATCAATAAGCCAGTGGCTTTTATCACTAAAAGTCAGCCGTATGGATAAACATCAAAGCTGGAGATAAAAAAATAACCCATATTAGTTCATAAACACATACTTTATAAATGCGCTAAAACAACTAAGTAAAACACCTCGTTCTCAGACAATAAAATGGTTCCTTTTTTGACAAAAAAAAGAAGAATTAATCTACCTTTACTCAGAGTAGAAAATTATAATAAAATATTATGCTCTTTTCTGTCAGTAGATCATTGGTTACTGTAGAAGCCATTTTTGTTTGAATTTAATATATTTAATTTCTGTTTAGAATTCCAGTATATTTTGCTTTAAGGTTAAGATTGTGTAGAAAGCAGATATTGGCGCCCTCTGGCGGCGCAAGGGCAAGGTGTGTCTCTCTGGGTGCACAGGGGCAGCTCATTAAATCTAAACTCTCAGAAAGATGAGCTTCTTACTGGCTTTTATAACTGGGACCCTTACTCTTTTATTTCAAACCATCATGTTTCAATATATTATGTACTAGTTTTTAATGTATTTTAGTTTAATAAACAGGAGACAACAAAGCCAACAGATAGTATGAGTCAAGATGTATCTTCTCGGGTGTAAATGAGGAAAATGGTTTGCCACGACATTTAAATTCATTACTGAAGATAATGTATCTTAAGCTGTCATTTACACAAGTTAATCTTGATAAAATTGACACTATGTCGAAAAACTCTATATATGAATAATACATTATGTGACACTGATGTTATAATTATTATTTTTGTCCTAATATTGTTGTATGTAATCATCAGAGACTGTGAGGAAAGGGACTTCAGAGTGAGATTTATACACTCAGCGGTTGTATCCCATACCATGACGAGTTGAAGTTAAAAACAAAAAAACATTGTGTTTTGGCATGTTTTGGGATATCCAAGCTACATTTTTAAGTAGCCAATCAAATTGTTCACAGTTAAAATGTCTCATTTGTTAAGATTCAAATATCAGCTTGTAGAACAATGAGCACTTTTTGTGTTTGCCTAAAACAAAGTACACAAGATCTATATGAAACAACATCTTTATTACACCATAAAAAGTATTAAAACACATAGATAACTTCATTCTTTAAACAATTCTCTACAAATGACAGCTTGTGGCTACTTTACATCCATTTGAGTTTGATTCGCCACTATATGCCGGCTCACAGGAGTGGGTTCACTTGTGTACTGTGCGTGTGTGTGTGTGTGTGTGTGTGTGTGTGTGCGTGTGTGTGTGTGTGTGTGTGTGTGTGTGTGTGTGTGTGTGTGTGTGGCTTTTCTCTTTCTTCTCAGCTTCTCCAGGTGAGTCTGAACCCTGAGGGAAGAGCAGCAGACTTCGCTGAGAACTTCACAAAGACCCGGTTTGAGGAAGCTCTAAATGTTGCGATATTTGTCTCCTGAAAAGATTCACAAATCATTTTCATTAGATCCTTTTTTCTTTACGTTTAAGGTGTACAAAACTAACCTGTGTTGTATTCATAATAACAATAATTATAATTTTTGTATTTCGAATAACAAAAGATTAAATATTACTTCAGTGCTTCGCTGTATTTTTATTTAACTGTATAATGCATAGTAATTATACAAAAAAGTAGAAAAAATCCTGTCCAAAATATTACAACAAATATGCAAAAATCAAATGTAGGTTAAAAAATTCACTCTTAAATTTTGTCTTTTGGTGCAAAACAAGGTAAAATTTAAAACAAGATAAAAAAATGTTTGTCTTTTGCGCAGTGAGTAACCAAATTACTAAATAACTGTTTCTTTATTTCTTAATATTTAAAACAGTAAAAAAGAGAGAGAAATTGTACACAAGAAAAGCTTTTAGTTTCGATTAAACTGCCTTCGTATAATGAGTCAGAAAAATCAAATCATTTGTTAAAGTGAACCAATTCGTCGACTCGTTTCAAAAGAAACAACTTCGCTGTGACCTGTTTGCTTAAAAAAATCGTATTCTATTTAGATCTTATATGCACATTTGATTACGATTCAGCAATAAGAATGTAAACTATAAACAAATATTTATAATAAAAAACTTTTCGGCTTCCCTGGAGAGAAATGCAGACCTCAAACAAATGACAGTTGTAAAAAATTACGAATTAAATGAATCAAATAATAAACCCAGTGGAAAATATCGAACAACAAACCAAACATCCCATGAGGGGAAAAACAAGAAGCCAAGATACAATAACTAAATGTGATTACTGTCAGGAAAAACTCTACTCGCAGGTTCACGAGCAAAGCAAGAAATGAACAATGTACTCACAAGGAACGGAGAAAATATATAGGTGAATTCTTCAAACATAATGAGGAGAAAAACACTTAAATGCAAACTCAAATGGGGTAGGGACAGAAAACAAAGTTGGCCACAGCCAGTCATGTGAACTGCACCACATGACCGGAGAAGTAAAACAAAAACTAGAAAACAGAATAAAAAAAGAGGAATTAAGTTAAATGACACATGGTAAAACTAAAAACAACGGTAGGATTTTCCCCCTCAAGACTGAAATATACAGGACTGACAGACCCCTCGAAATAGAAAGGAAGTTCCAGACTTTAAAGTAAAATACAGTTACTTGAGCAGAGAATGAAAGCGAATTCCTTAAAATTATTGTGTTTTGAATTTGAATGATTGAGTTTAACACATACCAGTCCACAATACGGCCCCACAGAAGGTGAGCTGGTGTCTGGTCCGTCGTAGATTTTCAGGAAGTTGTTCTCACAGTCTCCAGGGTCATCAATGCTGATCTGGTTGAACGTAATGATAACCAATCTGCCACTCGGAGCCCTGATGCTCCACTCACAGGAAGTGCCGTTAGGGTAAGTGCCAGGGTAGTTTGGACTGGTGAAGGAGCCGTGGTCTCCATATAACACTCCACCACATCCTGCACGCACAATCTGAGACTTAGAGAAATATTGAAGCTTGAGCGTGTGATGTAATTACCTTAAATATACAGTACAGTACTACTAAATAAAAAGTAAACTGTGCCACATTCTGAAAACTGTTTCTACATTAAATAATTAAATTATGAACATTTATTCCTGCTCTGAACAGTTCTCTATGGATACATATAGCTATTCTTTTTTCTATTATTCTATTTCTGTGTTTGCTTTTATAAGAAACAAACAGTTTTGTTCCGAACTGTCATGAAACATTTTAATTGGCCACAAAATTAGCCTCAAAATCCTACTTCAGCCTACATTGGACTCCTAATCATTGATTTTTCAGAATCAGAAAGCCTTTATTGTCATTATAAAATTATGTACAATTATATTTTCACTGTCCCAGTATCATTGTCCAGTATTGCAAAACTTAAATAAATAAATAGGTAAGAGCACCCAGAGGCAGAATGCAAGATTCCAGTTAAAAACAACAACAATTATTTCGTTATTTTGCACAGTATTACTAAAGTATAATGTTGCACATTAAAGGTAGAGGTATCGATGGTGAGTGAATCAATGAATGAGAGAACAAGATAGTTAGTGTTTTTGGAAAGAAGCTGTTCTTGAGTCGGGCCATTTTCATCTAAAAGCACTTGTAGCGCCTCCCAGGGGTAGCAGGTCAAACACGGTGAGATTAGGGTGAGACCTGTATATGATTATGACTGTACTTACTATTCACACTTTAATATATTCTCACTTTTTACCCCCTGTACATTTATAGTACATAAAATAAGAGTTATGATGATATACGCTACCATCTCTGTACTTCCATTTAACAATTTGTTAATGACCATTATTTTCTTGTGATAAAAACCTTGAGCATGTTAGGAGTGCAGCAGAGACCGGGGCAAGGTGCTAAAGTATGAAAAAGAGGGACATCAAATATGTTTTCTATTACTTTCCTTTGCTGTTCGTGTAGTCGTTATAGCTAAACTTATAAGTTGTAATTTAATTAGGACAATTAAATCACAATATAAACAAAACAATGTATCCAAATCGTAAAAGTATCAAAATATGCTTTAAATAACTGCAATAAGAAAAACAACGTAATTAATTTTTATTATGTCTATTTATTTTTTTTTTTAGATAAACGTGAGCAAGCTGCTTGGTAGTTTAGCTGCTTACAGTGCTTACTGTTGCCCAGAAAGTCTTATCTTTATATCTATTCAGCAGTTCTTTTGAGCAGAAACATTGATATTTATGTGGCTCCACTGTGTCTGCATGAACTACATTACCCAGCAAACTCCGCATCAGGCGACGAAAAAGCTCTTTTCTTATAACCATTTCATGTTAATTTGGTGTTAAACATTATAAATGGTGTTAACATTATTATAAAAAATTGATCCACAAGGGTGCACAAGGGTGCCACAAGCGATCCACAAGGGTGCACCCCTTGCACACCACCTCTACACATGCCTGGAGTTTAGTATCATTAAAACATTTAATATAATTTTAAAAATCATGAATATATGAGGTTGTGTTGGCCATATCTGTCTTTTCATCAAATCCCCAAATACCCCGCATGTAGCTTGTTTTACAGTAATGATGTGAGTGTGGTACTCCACTTTCTCACCCTGAGGAGAGGAAGTCCAGGTGATCTCAAAGCCATTTCGAACGGCGTTAAAGTCACTCTTGAAGAACAGGAAAAGCTCATTGCTCCCTGGGAAGACAGGATTAGGTAGAGTACTGCCGCAGTGCTTCACTAACAGAGGCGACGAGGCACTGCTGCCGTTTCTGACCTGCACCAGAAGAAGCATATGAACTTTTTTAGATGATTGCCAGGCTAGCATTGTTACATCTCCAGCAAGTGCAGGATGAAAGCTTTCTTTACAGGGAAAATGATCTGTAGCTACTTAACGTTACAATAAAATACCCTCTAATGAGAATTACTTGTTTAGTGACTAAAATATTATATTTGAACCATTTTGATAATTTTTTCAAAAAGTTCTAATTAATTTGGTGCTTGTTTTATTTCTTGATAGACCAAAATACAGATTTACTATGAGCTACACTATAATAAATATTTTAATCCCAAATAACAAAACAATTACTTTTCAATATCTACAAGAAATCCCTTTATAATCAAACAACACAAACTGTATAATCAAACTTCACTTTTAAACGTTTAGGGAGAAATCCAAAATCAAATTTGTCAATATTTAAATGAAAAAGAAACCATTGCTTCTTTTAAACATTGTTTTTCTCATTTAATCATTCAAATGTTTTACTGACAAATCTCCCAAAATCAAATATAAGAACCTTTATTTATTGGTGTGTTCTAATCACTATCCTTGAACTTGAATCAATCCCATTTCACAATAAAGCAAACAACTGTCCTCCACCCCAGTGTTCATTTTGTATGTTAAAAAATTATTACCTTTTTTAAAGTCTTTTTTTTGTCTGCAGGATTCAGCTCACCTCAAGATAGTCAAAGTTGCATGATGTGTGATCCTCCAAATCAAAACTGTCAAAGAACAGAGATATTGCATTGTTTTGAGGAGCTTTCAGGACGATGCTGCATTCAAGATTAAGAGGGTACACGTTGGGCCATCCGGGGCTCTTGAGGAACCCGTATTCTTGCTCGTACACTCTGCTGCAGCCTGCACACAATCACACACACACACACGCATGCACGCACACACACACACACACACACACACACACACACACGCGCACGCACGCAGACACACGCGCACACACACACACACACACGATAGTTCAAACAACTTCAAGCAGAGGAACTCAAGCCTCAGGAATCAGAGAGACAGGCTCACCTGCCACCTGATAAGTCAAATTGAACCCGTTGCTGGTCATGAAGGCTTCTGATTTGAAGGTGACTATCATGGTACGACCGTAGCTGTAGAAATCTGGCACGTGTGAGTCTATGCCACAGAACTTATGAGCCTGTCCATAATCCCCCTGAGAAACAAACAAGTGTAAGACACCAAAATAGAGTCAATGGAGCTGAATTTGAGGAATGTTACTGTGGTGCTAAAGCACAAATCAGAGCTCCTACAGTCTATAACCCTTGATATTTACTTTTTCATAAATTAGCAAACAGGAGTAAAATATAAAACCAATTAAATGTATTTCATGTAATCAAAAAAATCTGCAAAACTATACAAATCAAGCTGTTAATGTAGAATGTAAAGTATTAAAATTATAGTTATTTTTAACCATGACGTTAATAATAAAGCTTCTCTTTAAATGTAATCTACCATCTTTGAAAAATTAGATCTTTTGAAACTGAAGAAAATCTCACTAAAAACAGAACAAACCCCCCCATCAAATATCATACCATATATATTTGATTTTTTTTTAAAGTTGAGTTTTAAGTAAATAATTGCCTCTAATGACACTAGTTTGGAGATCATCTGTTAAAGTTAGGAGAACACTATAACCCATCTTTTGCTCCTCTGTCAGCTGCCTATGCATGTGTTTAAAATAATAACAAGAGTACACTTTAAGAACCAGTAAAAGCTGTTGTTACAGACAAGGTCTCACCAGAGGGAAATCCTTAAACTCCAGAAAGTTGCTGGCGCAGCTCTGGCTGGCATCCAGGTGAAATGTCTGGACAGAGACTTTCAGCACCTCCTCAGACGGTGCATCCAGCACCCATCGGCAGGATGTGAGTGGAGGGTAAGCGTTGGGAAAATACGGAGACGTGATGGTCTGAGGTGATGTTGAGCCATTGAAAGATCCTGCACACAGACCTGAAGAGAGAAGCAGCACAACATCCTGACGACTTCTGCAAGATGTGGTAGCAGTGAGGCACGGTCAAACTTACTGTCCACTGAGGTGTAGGTGACATTGAAGCCGGAGCGGGAAACTGTCCCGTCCGAGATGAAGTGAACAGTCAGAAAGTTCCCAGATGACACGAAGGGTGCAGGGATCAAATCTCCACAGAACGTGCCAACCAGTGGATAATCAGCGCTGTCACCATCATAGATCTAAAGTACAACGAATAGATTATGCATCTATGAATCTCTTTCTTCAACACCCCATCACTTTTTCAGGGTCTCGTTGAGCTCAAGTACTGTTTTTCCACTAACTTTTTAAAACTCAACTGCAATAAGACTGAAAACCTCATCATCAGTCTCACCTCCATCACACCTCACTCTGTCTCCATCCCCATCACTGAAGAGTCTAGGTGCCCTTCTGGATCAAACTCGCTCATTTAAATCCCATATCAACTCTACTTTTTTCACATCTGAAGTATAAACCATCTCCGACCTTCTCTGTCCCAATCAACCACAGCTATCTTTGAACGCGCGCCATAATCTTTGGTTTTTAACTAAACAGCTCAGAATCAGGGCTCACCTAGTGTCCAGATCTTCTAGATTTATAAATATATATTTAAGAATGTGTAATATTTCAAAATGGATATAAAACATTCCAAGGTAGAGGGAGCGAAACAGTTACATGTGTTACTGTGGGAGTTTTCTGTAGAATATTATAGAAACTAGAATTTAAAGCATAAAAAGTGTAAGCAAAAGTCTATAAGTATCGGCCAAGCATGTGCACCTTGGACAAAGAGTTTGTTGCGAGATTAGGAGCTAGCCCATTCGAGGATTTAAAAATGTATAAAACCTTAAACTGCCTTCTACAGGTTAGGGAGTTAATGCAGTTTGGTAAAACTGGGGAAATGTGCCAAATATCTTTGTGCAAATCAAAATTATGTCCTCTGGATTCTGGACCAACTAAAGTATCGAAATTACTTCCATTTTGCTTTTATTGCTGCAGTTTTTTAATAAAGTATATTTTTTGTTCTTTTTTGGCTAAATCTGTCATCCACTTGCCTAATTAATGTGTTTTGAATATCTATAGTTGAAGTTGACACTTACATTGAGGTAGTCAAATCTGCAGCGTGTTGCAGAAGGACCCTCAAGGTCAAAAGATGTGAAAGAGAGGTTAACGGCTTTATTGGGCGCCACAACAATGTTCCACATACAATCCATCCGCGGCTCATACTGTCCATTCATGTCGATATCAGGGGAGCCGAACGTTCCTGAGGGTGAAGAGAGGAAGCCACCACAGCCCTGCTGAGGCCCTGATGGAGAGAGAAAACTTATGAAGGATGTGCTAACAAACCCACCTGCAGGAGGCAGCAGAGCCCACAATACTAATCAAATTAAGGCATACCTGTTCAAAAAGGTTGCTGACAAAAATATTTTTCATGGTATTCATTATAATTATGGCCTCACAAGGTTCATTTTCAAAAAAAAAAAAGAGGTTTGTACATAATATAGCTAATAAAGTGATCGCATTATTAAATACCAAAACCCAATTCATTTCTAAGATTTAAGAGAAACATTACCTAGAGTCTCACTGTAGGTTGCTTTCCATCCCCCTGCAGCAACGGTTGCATCTGTAACAAACTCTAGGAAGAGCTGATTGGATGTTGACCTGAGGGTTGGTGGTATTTCATGTCCACAGAACTTCCCCATCGGTGGAGACAGGGTGCTTTCTCCATCATACACTGCCACGTAATCATAGCGACAGACGGAGGATGCTTCTAGACTGAAAGAGTTGAACCTGAAAGACAAAAACAAAGGCATCTAGTTTATGATCGGTAAGTTCTAGGATAAACGTAGGATTTCTCAAGGGGGATATATTATTGGTGAAGCACTTCCTGTCAATACTAGAGAGCATTTTAGTTGGTTTTAACAGAAAGGGAAGAGCAATCGGAGGTGGATAGCATTGATTTCTGAGCATCAATGTCTCAGTGTACTGTTAAGATTTGTTTTACTGCTGCTTTGATTTAGGAAACCAAAGGAATTATTGATTTGTTAAGAGAGGTCTTTTTTTCTTTAAAATTAAATTTAAACAGTAAATTAATGTAAAAACAATGTTTTTCTTCTTTATTTTGTCCACTTCACCTTCAAGAAACAAGAAGTACTTAAAGCAGGCAATTTTAAAAAAATATCAATGCTTCCTTGCACATCTAAACTATTGATGAAGCTGGGAAAGTATTGATATCTTAAAGGTCTATAGGCTATTACAAAACCATACTGATTATCATTTTAATTATCTTTTAATAACTTTTAATTAATATAAGTAACTAAACTCACTTGAGATCAATGACCCGGTTGTTACGCACATAGATGTGGTATGTGCAGTTGGTGTTATGATGGTAGTCTGAGATGGAGTGGGATGGACTGCTGATAGTCCCAGCAGTACCATTAAATGTGCCGCCACAAGCTGATGAAAACACACAACACGCAGGCAAGTAAGTATCATGTAAACAGAAAATGCACACAAACATGTGGGAAAGAAATTCCCTCCTTAAAATAAGTAATTAATATATGGATTTTGATGGATATGGATTATGAAGTTTGAGCTTGATTCCTAAAATACCATGCGCAACATCAGCTGTATTTTATTGAATGTGCAGTATGCCATTTTTCAGAGCCAGTGTTGGCATTTTAAATCTCCAAAACAAAGACACCCGAATATCAGTCGCACTTTGTTTTGATAGCTTTTTGATTATTAGCAACATGCTTCTTTATGTTCTGAGAGGACCAGTCCAGAACATGTATTTAGAAAAAGTATATACTGCACATTTACTTTTTATTTTCCTGGATAATTGCAGTTTGATCTACAGATATAGACAGCAAAATCCTGAGAGTAAAATTCACTTTATTCAGAGTGTAGGTAGTTCTTCTCTGAACAGGCAAAAAATACTCAAATTGAGTTAAAATTTCTAAACATCCAAATTTTCATTGGAAAGTTTGGAATAAATATTTGTAGTTTCCTATAGAAAACATTTATTGTGGTTTCGTTCTCAATGTAACAAATATGTTTACCTAATAATTGTTTAAATTATCAAGAGTTTAAATAGTTAAATAGTTTAAATTTCTCTCTCTCTAAATAACTCTATAAAGAAGGACAAAATAGAAAAAAATTCACTTTATTAGTAATTTATTGTGTATAGACCCTTTTAATGTTTGTACACAATGATGTTGCAACTTTATTCGCCCGAAGGTAAACCTCCACAAAAAGAAGTGACTGAACTGCTCCTAGAGTCTACATTTGCTTTATCCCAGAAATTTAATCTTCTCCCACTGCACAAAAGCATACTCTAAACATATCAACATGTTGTGTGTTTATCCAAAACGGTCATATTTGATTTACATTCTATCTCAGAATTTATTAAATTACATCACAAGCCTTAAAGCTGGCTTGACACAAGTTTGCATCGGTTGCCTTAAATAATTATGCTCTAGCTAAGTCAAATTCTGCTTACTAGTAAACCTGAGAATTGTTGGCTCAACAACACATTTACAAGCATTTTAACTCCGCACCAATCACTGTCAATGAGTCGCCTGGTGAGCGTAACACTGGATTCAGGGCTGGAATTCCCTTGCATATCTCACAAATCCCTTCATATTGTTTGAAATGTGCAGTGTCCTCTCATTCCACTCATTCCAACATTTTTGGGCTCAGTTAATCTGCTCTCATTATCTATCATAATAACAGCACAGGCTTGCTCTAATACACAGGCATGCCTCACGCAAAAAAAAAGTAAAAACTTCTAAAAAAAGCATTATTTGATCACCACTCGATGCAGAAACCTCAAGTCAAATGCAGAGACATTGAGAGGGGAGGGGTCATGGGGCCGTCCAAGAGGGTGGAATGGTTGGAGATTGGAGGAGTTTTACTACATGTTAAAACAACCTCAAAGTTATAAATAATATTAGGTAATTTTTGGTTGCGGCTTACCAATGCTTCTGTATTCTGCGAGGAAGCCAATGTCATTGACCATGTGGTCCGAGTAGAAGTTGATGAGCATTGGCCCAAAAGTGGTAAAGACTCCTGGGATTGTATTGCCACAAAGCGTGGAAATTGGTGCCCCGCTAGCAGAGGTGCCTTTGTAGATCTTCACACCATCATAATCACAAGCTGAGTGTGCTAGAGAGGATTGGAAGAATTACTCAGCTTTTACACTCTTTACTGCAAAGTAGAAACTGATGTTAATTTCTATACAGATGCATACCCTCAACTTGGAAGATTTTAAAAGTGAGCGCAACCACAACCTGATCTCCACTGTCGATGATGTAGGAGCAGTTTGAGTTTGGTGGGTATTGTTCAGGGTAGTTTGGGGATACCACACGCCCAGATGAGGTTGAGAAAGTCGCTCCACAAACTACAAGGCAATCGCGAATGGAAAGTGTTACTAGCAGAAGCAAAGGAGTGAAAACCTCATAATTCAGTCACCTGTGTAGAATGCAGCCGAGAAGCCTTTCCCGGGTGCTTCGGTGGACTGGAAACGAGCTGTAATGAAATTTCGCGGTGCAACTACCATTGTTGGGGCGGTAGTCCCACACCCGGTGGCCAAGAGAGTCTCATCGTTCTGAACCCTGTCTGACCACACCTGTTACACAAAACACATGTTTATTCTCTGAATACATGACACATGAAAATATATTAGGGAAAATGATTAGAAACAGGTGTGTGCCTTGATGTAACTATTTTGACAGTGTCCACTTGAGTCTGGGATTTGGAAGGCATTGGCAAAGCCCATCTCCAAATGACTTCCTTCATGAGCAATGATAGTCCAGGAGCATTCGATATTAGCTGGGAAATTCTGAGGATAATTGGGAGATTTGATGGCTCCTGAATCAGCATGAATAATTCCTCCACATCCTGAAAAAAAGAGAGGAATTTCAGGACAAAAGAACATGTAGTATGCACTGCAACACAGCCAAGTAACAGTTAATGCACTCTGGCATAGTTACACACCTTGACTTTCTAGAACTGGGCTTCAAGCTTTCATTTTTTGTCTCTTGTCTCATGTCGAGTAGACATTGCACAATGAGTTTGTATCTTGCATCATGACTGTTTTAACCCATAAGAACCTGTGATGACAGGTGACACTAGCCATTAACAATGTTATTTTATCTCTATTCTTTTTCCTTTTTTAGCGCTCATAATTTTCCATTATTAAAAATGAGGTTGGGTTCTTTTGGGTTAAGCAGCCACTTATTTGTACTATGTTGAAAAGGGCTGGGAATGTTTTGTTGATAATGAAGCTTTTTGGTCTTAAAAATGAGTTGCAGATAAACTCTGTGGTCAAATCATGTTTCCTTTAGCAAATGCTATTTAATTTAAATGTTCAATCAGAATTTTCTGCACATAGAGATTGTTCAAGCTGCTTTGTCTCAGATGTAATTGTTCCAGAATGTAGCAGTAAGCTTTGAGAGTTAAGCAGTGTTAAAAAAGCTTTCCAGTTTTACATACCCTTCACTGGCCAAATTGCAACATTTGGTCTAAAAATCACTGAAAGGCTTTGCTCCATTCCTTTCTACACTTTTACTTGAATAAGGCTGTTGGTTATATAGAAGTCCAGATTTTTTGACCCTTTTAGGAACTGCCCTGAAATACCAGTCTAGTTTTTTAATCTAAACTCAAAGCACTTCTGTTTGAGATAGCCATCTGTCTTTAAGACTTGTTTTTGAATTGTTGTTAGCTGTGCTTTACAAGTTTCTTGAGGATGATGCTCTCTTGTCTAGTTGTTTACTGATTAATGGTTCATTTGATGCATCCTATCCTGTCGTCTTACCACTTAGTCTATGCTTTTTTCAGCTACAGATGAGTTTAAGTCAGGTAAACTCCTTATACTTTATCTTTTCCAGCCAACATGTCATAAATAAAACAAATAAAATTTCCAATCGCTGGGTAATCTGTTAGTGGGTTCTGACAGAAGTCCCTGATTGATGTTCCTTTACCTGATGTGTCTGTTGTCCACGAAGCTGTAAATCCTCCTTTTGACACTGTGTGATCAGCAAGGAAGACCACTACTAGTTTGTTGGAGCCTGATTTAATTGTTCCTGGGGAGTTATGGCCACAATATTGACCAATGATTGGAGAAGCCGGTGAGGCTCCATTAAAGATAGTGACTGAGTCCCAGGTGCACGTGCTGTGCTCCTCCACTTCAAAAAATGTAAATGTAAGCTGCACAAAAACAAAGAAACACTTATAGAAGTCAACAATTCAATTTAATAAAGTTAAAATAGCTCCAGAAAGGCTTACAGTGATTGTGTGCCCCACTGGAGCCTCAACAAGCCAAGTGCAGCGACTCGGGCTTGGGTAGGTGTTAGGATAATCAGGACTAGAGATGGAACCTCCTTCTCCGATTTGTGACCCTCCACATTCTGAAGAAAATTAATCCGATGAACTCACATCCAATTTTAAAGAAACTAAACTCAAGTGTTTCTGGCTCATGATACCTGAAAAGTAATATGAAGCTCTGAACCCCACGTCACCCACATCTTCGTCAGACCGGAAGTGAACCCAGAGTCCTGGTGTGGACACTACTATGGGGACAGGAGGAGGGGATTGCCCACAAAAACGACCCAAAAGCTCTCCATTCACATCATCTGTGCATAGGAATAGACAAAACACAGTAAAAAACAAAAAAAAAAAAAAAAAAACTTGCAATGTTTAGAAAAAGTGACACTGACAAAAAAAAAAGTAGAGTATGAAGAAGTGGTCCTGAAGATGCTAAAACTCTTGTTTAAAGAGAAAGAGAGAGAGCAAAGAATAAGACTAGGTTGCATGTTTTAAGGCATAATGTCAGAGGTCAGCTAAAGAAAAAAAAAACCCAAAGAGAATATCTTTGGACGTGTAAAAGGAAAACATGAGGTTAGCTGGTGAGAGAGAAGAATATGTCTGCAACCTCTAAAAGGGAGCCGAAATAAAAGATGATGTTGAAGAGAGAGGTAGTTTTGGAAACTCATACCGAGTCTGAACTCCAAGTAGTCCCATTGACATGTTTGGTGGTGCTCTAGATAAAGGTCTTCTATGACAACAACAATTGAGGAGTTTGACTGGTGTGGGTTCCGGATGTGCCATTCACAGTTCAGGTTGTTGCTGTAGTTTCCATAACCGAAGTCAGGCGAGGTGATGTTTCCTGCTTCAGTGAGTATCCCACCACACACTAGAGAGAGGAAAGGATTCAACAATAAAAACAGCAGCAAGAAATAGTCCACGAGTCAACAACTCAAAATTGGTGTCCCACCTGCGGGCTCTTCCGAGGAGTAATCTGCTGAGAAGCCACCATTAGACTGAGATGCATCAGTGCTGAAAATTACGAGCATGGTATTCCCCGATGATTTCAACTGGGTACCAGCAGGGACTGTTCCACATAAACGACCCAAAACTGGGGCCCTTGGTGACAGACCATTAAGAACCTACAAAGTCAACATTCATAACATGAACCAGTAACAAAGTACTGAACTGAACAATAACTTTAAAAGTCAACTAATTAAAACTTTTCAAAAAAACAACATTAAAACTCTTTCGTTTGGTCTTCTCCATATATAAAATAATAATTTCTGGGTAAATAATCCTGACAGATGGGAGGCTAATGTACATTTACTTCAGAGATGTGATCTCATTGGCTGAAAATGAAGATTTAACTTATTTTAGAGCTACTAGAGTTACAGTACACTGACTGCTACACTAAAATTTGTTTCAGTGACACTTGTATGGTCAATTATTCCTAACAAACAATTTGAAAGCATTTAGGACAAATGTGGCTTAAAATAGATTTTTAAAAATTTGAATTTAATACAGAATGATGCGCTCACCTCAACAAAATCGAAAATACAGTTGTTGTGATCTTCCAGCCTCAAGTCATTGAATGTAAATGTGACTCTACGACCTTGAGGAACAGTTATTTCCCACCTGCACACTCTACTATGGGGGTACAGATTGGGGTAGTTGGGTGAAGATATAGTCCCAAATGGTGCATTCAAATTTCCTCCACACTCTAAAAGAGAACGCAGTTTCAACTTATCATTATTTACTCAAACAAACACAGCAGGGGCTATACAATTATTTAAGAGAGGCCTTTGGTTTAGGTGCACGTTTTTTCAAACAACAAAATCACTTCCCAACAATTGCATACAGTGGTTTTCAACATTGTACTAGTTTTTTAAGCAAACAAACCCCTACCCTAGACGTAACCCATTTTTAGGAATGTTTTGTTTCTTTTGATGATTCCCTTTCAACAAATGTAGTCTGTTGCATATATGGTAGATGGAGCAGGTAGCTAAAATTATATAATTAGCATCCTGATGTGTTAACATCCTGTAGTTGAAAACAATTATTATTTCAGTTGGGCGAAAAAGAGCTCATATTAAACTTGTTTAAATTGTTTTGTCTTCAGGGAGTTTCAAGACAGAATTTCAGTGTGCTTGGGTTAGATACTCACACTCAAGCCCTCATGGGGAGAGATTTGTATTGTACCATATCCCACCAGGAAAGTGTTAAAACTGAAAGGTATATTTGGAAGTATCTTATTTGATTGATGAAGAAACAGACAGCAGGGTCTGTTCTTAAAAGGGCAGAGTGAAAGGCGACAGGACTTGCTCACAGACAGAGCTGAGATGGGAGCTCAGGCTGAAACAGATGGCTTTTCAATAAAACCTGATTTGATTTGAGTTGTAAAAGCTTCACAAAATTTTTACTAAACTACTTAATAAATATAATCAACAATAATCCCAAACAGAAAATACTTTTCAAGTTGTCTTGATCAATGGAAATATTTCTTACAGAATACATACTTGCCTTCCACACTGGCTTGAAATGATAAACTAAACCCTGGATAATTTCCACTACCATCACTGATAAATTTCACATAGGCAAAACTGTCTCCAGTGTCCATTGGAGCTGGAAGGCCGTTTCCACAGTGTTTACCCAAAAGGCGCCCTGTTGAGAACCAAAGGTTAAATTTCTACCTCCAAAACAAAAATCATTTTTCAAAATGGAGTCCAAACCTGATGTGTTATATTCACGTATCTCCACATAATCACTGTTGCAATCAGTAGAGCTTTGCAGGTTCAAACTGGTGTACGTGATGGTAAGATAATGTCCAGTTGGTCCTTCGAGGTACCATTCACAGTTGGAATTATCCGGATAATTTGAGTCTGGATAGCCAGGGCTTTTGACGATGCCGCTCTGACCAATGTAGGTGCCTCCACATACAGCTAAGAAAAGCAAAATACTTGTTTAGTCACCGAAACAATGAAATGGAGAAGATGTTTGAGGAATATCAGGGACTACCGATGGAGAACTTGGCTTTGAAACCAATGTGTGCGACACTGGCATCAGTTCGGAATCGTATGTACATGGTGTTGCCTGTTGAATGCTGTGTAGAAGGACGGCTGTTTCCACACAGCTGACCAATCAAACTTGCGTCTGAAGTGGCACCGTCACGGACTTCAATGTAATCTAATATGCATCTAGGAAACAAAGGTGTTGCCATCAGTTAGTAAATAAACATTTTAAAAAGTATTAATTTCGTCCAGTAGATATTTTACCCAGTGTGAGGCTCAACATAGAAATCATCCTCAAAATCGAGCTGCACAGCTTCCCCATTGGGAACTGTGATAATCCAAACACAATCAATATTTTGAGGGTAGTTTGATGGATAATTGGGAGATGTGAAATACCCTGGTGGATCTCCATCTTTAAGCTCAATAAAACCACCGCAAGCTGGAGAAAAACATCAAGGTTTACTCCTTATGTACAGTTTTCTTTATTACCAATTAAATGTTCATGTATACATATATATATATATATATATCAGTTGAGGTATTAACCTAAGTCATGGGCTTCAAATACCAGTTTGAAACCATTCCCCTCATTGGAGTTATCAGAAAAAAAGTGAGCATAAAGGGTATTGTCTGTGGTCTGAAATGTGGAAGGAGCAGTAGATCCACAGAGACGGCCTGATAGAGTTGGTGAGTTACCATCAGGTCCGTTTCGTAACTGAAACAAGATTATCAAAAGTTTTAAAAACAGATAATTGTATTATTTAAAAGTTATTGTTTGCAAGGCCCTTAACTGAATCGCTCACCTCCAGATAATCCCCAGTGCTGCATTGATTGCCATAACCCTCGATTTGGAAAGGATTTTGGAAAGTTACAGACACTCTAAACCCAGGGGTCACCATTATTTGCCAGTTGCAGTCTAAGTTAGGCTTGTAGTTCTGGGGGTATTGTGGAGAACTTAAAACTCCTCTGTCTGTATGTAGCGAACCCCCACAACCTGACAGAGAATGCAAACGAGGGGTTAATGTAGTCCAAAGAACTTTTTAGCACCAAGATTTGTACAAGGTTCTTTGACTTTTCACTGACCTTTTGTATAGGAAGCATTGAAGCCCCACCCATTTATAGTAACATCAGAGAAAAATCTAAGGAACATGGCATCTCCAGTAGAATGCAGAGAACCTGGCAGTTGTCTGCCACAAACCTTCGCAAGTAGCGGAGATGTGACGTTGTCGCCTTAGGAAAATCTTGTCTTAGTCAAATTGGTATTTCTAGCTAAATTGTTTGGTATGCCAAAACCTTGACCTACCATCCTTGATGTCCAGATGGTCATGAAGACAAGAAACCTCATCTTCCATGTCTAGAGAAAGCAGATTAAGCTCAACAATAGAGCCAGGAGATCGGATCACCCAGGTGCACTCAAGATTTGGCTGATACATATCAGGCCAACCAGGAGAGAACAAGAACTGTGGAGAATCCCCCGTCATAAGTGTTCCTCCACACGCTCCTGGAAGGAAAAAGTGAAGTTTTTCCTCTTGTGAAATAACCTAAAAACAATTTCCAATTAGGAGTTAGAATCCATCAGGAACCCACCTGGCTGTATAGTTGGAATGGGACCAGATCCCTGAATGGCAGACCACTCAAGAAGGAAGCCTTTGCCTCCAGACACCACATCTGATATAAACTCAATCGTTAAAGTGCTTCCTGAACTTCTAACGGGGTCGGGTAGTGTCAGGCCACATAACTCAGCTAATAGATGAGCATAAATGTTTGGACCATCGTATATCTAGGGAATTGAACCATCAGTATTCAACAAATCTACAAGGATTTCCAATAAAATTAAAATGTATCAGTTTAATCATAGGTGCTGACCTTGAGCTTGTCGTAGTAACAGTTGGACAGGCCTTCAATATCGAAGTCCAGGAACTCAATGTGAATGTGGGAGTCAGAATCAACTGTGATGGTCCAGCGATAGTCTGCATTGTTTGGGTAGGTTTGTGGGTAAAGAGGAGATGCTATCTGCCCTGAAGAGCCTGTGACTTCATTACCATACACTGTGAAACAGAAGAAGTATAGGTATAAAGCGACCAATGAAGAACTTCAGAAGGAGACAAAGTACACCATATTAATGGTCCACTCCACTTTTACTCCATTTCCACTTGAGATCCAACCATTCTCTCTATCTTGTGATGGCACTATTATAGTAGGATTTTATATTGGTAGCAAACATTTAATTTTCTCCCATTTAAAATGTCTAGTCACATTGAGGTCGAAGACCAAGAAAAAATGTAAGGTGTATTTTTTCAAGCCAAATGTGTTTAGGAATCATCTCATCTGCAAACTCCAAAATTGTTACAAAAACTACTTAAAATCTTGGGTAAAAGATCCTTTAAACAGTCACTGTAACAGAATTTTGTTATTGGGAAACTGGAAAACCTGAGAATATTGTTGATATTTCAGTTTAAAATCTGGTGGAAAATCCTAGAATTCAAATATAATCAGTACTCTGAATTCCAAAAAAAAACATCTTATATTAGCAGAGAATCTCAAGAAGTTGAGACTAACCGAGGTCCCACAAAAACTTCAAATTTGCTGAAAATCTGGAAGAAGTGATTATTCTATGTTTTCCTTTCACACAAAAAAACATACACTAACTTACAGTGAGAGAAAACAGCTCTGAATCCAGCTCCACTGACTGCAGAGTCTGAAACAAACTTGATCCAGAGAATATGGCCGGTTATAGAGGTGTAGTTTGAAGGAAGAGAGTCACCACAGAAACGGCCGATTAACTCCCCAGTGGAATGTCCATCTCGAACCTCCAGGTAGTCATTACTGCAATCTGTACTGTGCTGGAGCTGAAACATTCTGCATCACCAAGAAAAGTGAATTCCAATACATTAGGTTTGTGAGATCAATGCATCATCTTCACTAGCTTACACAAAAGAGAGCTGTAAGCCATTCCCAGGAGAACTGGTGATGGTCCAAACACACTCCATGTTTGGTGGGTAGACATCAGGATAGTTTGGACTATTGAAAGCTCCTGACTCCATGTAGAAGTGCCCGCCACATCCTGGAAAATGAGCAGTTGACTAATTAAATACAAACTTTAATGAATTTGTAAAAAATACCAGAAAAATCATACCAGAGGTTGAGGCTGAGTAATAAACTCTGAAACCTTTCTTCCCTACAACAGCATCTGAGATGAAGTTAAGCACCAAGGCATTGCTGAATGAAGTGATCGGATGAGGCAACTCACTCCCACAGTACCGTCCTAGAACAAGATTGTTGACTCATTTCTGATACTTTAAGCTATCCCCAGAGTATCTGGTCCACCTTTCAAATAAGGTTACTTTACCAACAGATGGAGCGTTAATATTGTTTCCATCCAGGACTTCCACACTATCATGAGAGCAGTTAGAATTTATCATCTCCAGCTCAAAGTCCGTAAAGGAAAAAGTCACATGATTGACTAAAAGAAAAATATGAGGTTAAAGATATGCTTTAAAATAATGCAAAATTTAGATAATACCAACTTACATGGCTCCTGCGCAAATACGATCCAGCTACAATTCTGATTGGGTGGGTATTTGTTTGGATACAGAGGAGATGAAAACTCCCCACCAATGTTATCAGCCACTATCATGGATCCACATGCTACAGGGGAGTATCCAGCAAGGTTAGCACCAAAACAAAACCATCACAAAAGTCTTTAGAACAGAGATCACCTTCTGAGAACTGAGCACTGAAGCCTTTATGATTTTGACTTTGATCAGATCTGAAGCGGATAAATAAGTTGTTTGTTGAAGATGTAATGGGAGTAGGTTTTGAGGTGCCACAAATTTTTCCAAGGAGGGGAGAGTGTTCATGTGCGCCATCAAAGATCTAGAAATAAAGACATTGCTGTTTTGTCTTTAAGTGGGGTATTGTACAGATGCTGGTCACATCTTTTTGCCTTCAGCTCAAATAAGATGCTTAAAATGGGGTCTCTTGTTCAAGGGAGATTTGACACAAGAAAAGCAGCAGCTGAAACCCATGTCTGACATTCATCTTTACATGGTGGTTCTTGAAGCACTGACTCCAGCTGCAGTCCACTCTTAGAGAATCTCCTCCACTTTTTAAGATATTGTTTAACAATCCTCCCCAGTGTACACTTTTTTTTCTACAACATGTTTTCCTCTCTATCAATGTGCTTGGACATACAGCTGTGTGAACAGCCAGTCTCTTCGGCAATTATCTTTTGTGTCTGTCTCTATTGTCAATGGTCTTAATGTGTAGCCAACGGAACTAGAGAGCAATTAAAAGTCTTTGCAGGTGTTTTGAGTTAATTAGTGCTGTGTGGAAACTTTTCACAATATTTGAATTTTCAGAGAAACTGAATTTGGGGTTTTCGTTATAATCATCAATGTTATAAGAAATAAACATTTGAAATTTGGTCTGCAACACTTTGACTAGTCTGCATGCACTGTTTATATGTTTTAAATCTCAAAACTGTAAAAAAGAAATAAATGCATTTCAGCAGAATAGATTGTAAAACAGTTAGAGAAGCAAAAAAAAAAAGCTTAACAGCTGAACACAGGATCCGGCACATTACTGAAAACAATTACACAGTTACAAAATCACTGAAATAAATACACTTTTACAGGATATATGACCAGCACCTGTATTTCCAGAACAGACTCAAGCGTCTTAAATGCTTGTGGGATTGATTTGAGAGCAGACAATGTTAGAAATCAAACATGATATCATTTTGAGGGTCACAGTTAATTACTCACAGCCACATAGTCTAAATCACAAATGACATGGCTTTGAATATCCAGATCAGTGATGTTGAATAAAACCCGATGTCCAGGATCTACTACGACGCGCCAGGAGCAATCCACATTATTGGGATAACTACTGGGATACTGAGGAGAGTGGATTTCACCGCTGGGGGCTGAAATAACCCCTCCACATCCTGAAATATCACAGGAGTATGTATTAACAGCAAACTGAAGGTATAGTATTCTAACAGGTCCATAATGATGGCTCACCTCCTGGCACTTCTGTCCAGGTAGCGTTAAAGCCTTTGCCATTCACAACACTATCGGAAGTGAATCGAACAGTCACAGCATTCCCGGTACTAGCCAACTGCAGAGGATTACCAGGGGGGCGAGTGGTGCACAGCTGGGTCAATCGCGGAGCAGAGAGGTCAGGTCCTCCATACACCTGAAAGAAAGATAGAGGTGAGGGGACGCTATACTGTAATCCATCTTTAAATGTTTTTCGGTGTAGTCTTATGAAATGTAAAAAATACTACTAATAATAACTACTGTTGCTGTTAAACCTTTTAAACAGCTAATAAAGTATGTTGCAGTGAAATAATGATTTTTAATATGAAAAAATAAACTATATAATGAGAACACCTTCTGCACTATTACTTAGAACCAAAAATGTCGATAAAGTCCAAAACCCACAAGGGACTTCTAAAGACCTCATTTGACTATTCTTTTATAATAACATTGTAAAAAATTTTTTTAAATGTGATTATATTGTTTCATTAGCATTTGGTCTCACATTCAGCACATTGCAAATAAATAATCTATGAAAAAATGAAACTACTGTGAAAAATATAATAAACTGTATACCTTTGAAACAACGCCTAAATAACCGGAATCTGTGTGGAACCAGAGGTCTCTAAACCCTCTCACTAAGCTCTGAAATTCAGTTTATTTCTGGCTTTGTTTCTCCATTCAGTACGAAAGTGGAGGTCAGCACAAAACACAAACTCACAGAGCCAAGTCAATGCCAGAGGGGGCACACATTAACCCCCATAAACACGCTGAAAAGACTGGAGAATCAATCCAATTTTACACTTTCACCAAAAAGCTGTTACATATGCTAATCTTAACATCTTGGGGCTGTGAATATTTTATGACAATAATAATTTGTACCTCAAGCCTGTCAAAGTTACAATCTGGATGATACTCCACATCAAACTCAAGGATAATGATGGAGATGCTGCTTCCAGGGATGGTGTGGATGTGCCAGACACACTCACGGCTTGGAGGATAGCTCAAGGGGTAACCAGGGCTATTGAAGGTACCGCTTGGCCCATAGAGTTCTCCCCCACAACCTGCAGAGGGCAACAGTAAAACACTTTTCTGTCCTTCGCGTAAACAGATGGTACAGCCCGAAAATTACAGTGAAAATTACTTTAAACTGTTTACGAGTTTTTCTGTGTTTCTTTTAAACTAGAAAGTTATTCAAAATTAAAAATAAAAAAACTGTTAATTCATGCAAAACTTACATGAACTAAATAAAAAAAATTACCCTGTACAAACTTTATTAACAATTAAATAAAGAAGAGTTAAGATGATGTGCCCTCTTAAGTCACATAATAATAATGAACAAATGAGTTAATAATGATATGCACACCTCTCAAGAAAAACATCAATGGGAAAAATAAAATACAGAACAACAAACTCCAAAGTTCATGATCAGCCAATTGTTGTTATTTGGTATTGTTAACGACATACTCATTAACTCATTATATAAGTTAATATTATTAGCTACATTTCTTTATTTAGTTTCCTCAAAGTGTAAGTTAATGCTTTGTGAAACAAGTCATTAATTAAGAAAGTAGTTGATGTATTAATTCATATGAATCATGTATGAGTTTAATGAGCTCATGATTAGTACATGTTGACCCATCATTAATTAATGGTTAACTAAGAACAATAAATTTCACTTCATTGTAAAGTGTTACTTAAATGCTTAAAGGCTCAAACGTAGTTAAAAAATGTAAAGGTTTTAAACCGCAAAGAAACAATCTTTAATACCTTATTTTAAAACACTTAAAATAAGTTAAGCAACGATGACGAAGAAAGGCATTTCAGTGTGCATCTAGTAATGGACTAATTTCACTGTTACTTCCAGCAAAGAGTCTTTGTGTTTTTGAAGTCTGGGGATGCTGAAGTGAGCCGGTCGCTGTCCAGAAAGCAAAATGGGTTATGTGAACCTTATCAGAGGAAATAGGAAACCATATTGGCCCTCGTCATAAGAAAGTCAATGCCAACAAGACTGAAATGTGTTGTATGTAATGTGATATTCACAAACGATGGGTCAGATTGGGTTCATTCTCTCGAGCCATGCTGTCCTAATCAATAATGTCAATCTTAACAGCGTCTTCTAGTCTGTGAGAGCACAAAGGAAAGATGGAGATCTGTTTTAATTAGATCAATGGTATATGGTCAGTTCTAGGCCTTCTTTATTAATTCACCCAGTAATTTAAACATTTGTCATTTTTCTTTTAAGTAAACCATTGTAAGAAATGTCACAATCCATCTTTATTTACTGTTTATAATTATATTTTTGTAAAGAAATTACATTTTACTCAATAGAAGTTAAGATTTCAGGGGCGAGGTGGGTTCAAAGTGACCAAATATTCATTGAAGGTTTGAAAGTTACAATAGTATTTAGGTGAAAGTCATGTTTTAACTTTCTCTCAAACTATGAAGTTGGATGGTTTTCATTTGTTTATACTCCTTGTTTGAGAAAAGACTTTTCTTCGAGACGTCTTTCAGTCTTGAAAACATTACATGAGAAAATGTCAGTGCTCTACAATGTACTACTCATTGTATCCATGGAAACCTGAGATCATTTCCTTCCAAAATAATGACATCATCTCAGACTGGAGAGCATGAATAATTAAAGGTTCCCTCTCCCTCTCTGACACAGTTCCTGCTTTTTTGTCCAAAAATAACACCGCACCCTGGACAAAAAACATGCTACACATGCAAAACACGCAAAGAGAATTTGTTAACACTACATAGATAAAGAACACAAAGCGATAAAAAGAAAAAAGGTCAGAAAAAAAACTGCTTACTAGACTATTTTATTATCCAAGTAAAATTGTAAATAAAAATGGTTCGTGTACATACTTGAATAACGCTGTCTCATAAAATACCTTATTTATTTTCTCTTTCTATTCATTGTCTATAGAGACAATAAAGTTTCACCACCGAGTTTCAAAATGAGCATAATTTTTTTTCTTAACATGATATATGGTATTTTGTGAAAACAATTCCACAGCACTGCGTTTTTGGGTGCCACTCCCTACTCTCTTTGTTGCATGTTTTCTTCACTGTGTCAGAACATTTTGTTTTAGCCAATCAGAGTAAACCCTTCCAAAGTGATGTGTCAGCTTCATCCATAAGGTCTGTGATTTTACTTGCAAATCCACGGACATCATTACTCAAGAGGCCATAGACTGCTGAGCTTTGGTTTCTTCTGTGCTATTCTCTTTCAAGCTGTCATTACCTTTCACACACTAAGCTCAATCCCCAATAGGTCTCATAAATAGGAAATTATCACATATATCTAATCACAGCTAAGGATGGGCCAAAGGTTTGATCTTACCATTCTGGTACCAGTCCATTTGAAAACCTTTGTATGAAACAGACATGTCAGAGCGGAAGACGATGTGGAGGGTGCTACCACTGGTGGTATTGGCTGGAGGAGGTTGATTTCCACAAAACGCACCAATCAGAGGAGCTTGGTCATTTGGACCATCATAAAGCTACAGGGGAAAGAAGAGAAATATTAAGAGCAACTTTTTTTACATGATATATTGTACTTCCTTCTTCCTTTTTCATGACACCAGTGAAGAGTTGCAAAGAGGATATTTTAGCCTAACAGTTGTTGACTTGTCCTGTCACTGTCGAAAAACAGATGAGTAAATTGGTTTAGTGGACACAGAGCTGAGTTTTTCAAATTGTATCTTTCCAGCTTTTCACAATAACTGAATATGTAAAATATATTCATATAAGTTTGTAAAAAGCTTAGCACTCAGCAAGGCCTTATAGATTGAGATTTCTTAAGAATTTTAAAGAAATCAGCAGTTGGCACTTTGTCCATTAAACTCTTAAAAACACAATTAAAGTTTTCTAAACTGTACTTGAAATTGAAAGGAGCCCACAATTAGAAGTTCAGTCTGTCTTTTTCTTTTAGTTTCTTAAAAACGAGAAGTATAAGGTTATTTCCTAAGGTGTGCCACAAGGGTCACTGGGTGGTACTTTAATCTTACATAAATTCTCCTTCCACTGCTTTTTCCCAGAGAAAAAAAAAGCTTTTTCCCCTGGTTGAACAAATTAACCTCAAGGCTGTTCTGCTGGGACAAAAAAATAAAATTCCATAACCTACATCCTTTTGGGACTAATTTCTACTCCTGCCTGGTCTACTCCTTGCTGCTTCCCAGTCTCTTGACAGGTCCAGAACATCTGAAGTTCAGTAGACCACAACCTGAAACAAGTATCACATGGCCTTGACTTAACTAGAGGTAATATTAAATCATTTGAGTTTGGACTGGCTTGCAATATTGTAGTTATTTACATTACCTTTCTATTTGAACTGCTGTGTTTTAATATCACTGTACCTAAATGTTGTATAGTCTCATTGAGAGACACGCAAGGCTCCTTCAAACTAAATGCATCACTTTTTAAATAATACAAGTAGAAAGAGAACTGTGATCAAGTCAAAGATATTTTTAAAATCTATAGTCACTATGGGAAGCTTAAAACATGTTTTGTCCTGCAGTTCTTATAAGAATCTTTCGGGTTAAACAGGACACACAACCCATGACATCACATCAGTAATTCAGACCATCTGTTCAACAGCCTCGGGAACAAAAGTGTGCTGTGATATTGTTGGCTTGGTTACAAACTCCTCATTCCATTATCAAGAAGTCATCACTACTTAAAACAACCAATAACTGTCTGTTTTTATCCAGCACAAAAATGTCTTTCCACAGAATGAGGCTTACACATCTTGAAGAGAAGCCAACACACTCAATATAGCATCAGCATGTAGATCGTCATGGTGATGAGAAAAGAAACCAAAAGCCCATTATTTGTTTTACGACTCACAAGTGAAACTCATTGCAGTAAAGGGAGGGTCAGATCAGCGTACAGAAGAGAATGATGCAAGAATGAAGGCTAGAAAAATTCAACATGCTAATATTCCACAAGTGAAAAAAATTTGTTTATCAAGTTAAAATTGGCTTTAGTTTACCAAATCATTAGGAGCGGGTTTAACAAGACAATATATAAATATCTGTTGCATTTTGAGGAAATTGGATTTGGGGTAGGCTAACCTTCACATGGTCGTAGGCACATCCCTCCTGCTCCTCCACCTCAAAGGCTAAAAAGGTGTAGTTGATGGTGTTGCCCATGTAAGCTTTTATGGTCCAGCTGCAGTCAGCATAAGATGGGTAGCTATTGGGGAAGTTCAAGCTCTCAATCCTTCCACGGGTTTGATTGGCTATCACCATGTTTTTGCAAACTAAAGGAGAAAAGCAATCAAATTTGTTTAATCAGCACTGGTAATATAATGTCTCAGTGACTATCATTGGGAGTTCTATGCAGGGCTTTGATTTAAAACACTGCCTGTGTTTGCCATGAATTGAATTTGACCTTGCAGTATAAAGTTTAAGAGCCTGAGAACCCCACTGGTATTCAAACACTCACAGCTAAAGAAAAAGCAAACACACAAAAGAAGATAAATGGGCTGCACCAAACTCTAACTGTGACATTTCACCTCCACAAACATAATTAAAAGGGCTAAAAAGAAGAGTAAGTCAGTGTCCCCTGGGTGAACTTAGTGTGGGACACAAAAACTAAAATTAAAGCTGAATTTCACACCATGTATTTTCAACCGTTTTAACAGATTATGCAATAAAAGAAAATGTAAGTATTTGTTTTTTTTATGAAAGTCTTTCACATATTTCTTGTACATTTTAAAACCAAGATACTCAAGTAGCAACAAGACAAAGTTTGAAAGGAAAATCTTAAGAATGTTTTGGTATTAGCTTGATACTTTTTGATCTTGACATTGTTGATACAGTGATAAAGTGGGATTTTTGTGTTTTTAAGTAATCTCTAAATGCTGTACTCCAAGCACAAACGGGGATATAACACTTGGGTTGCATGGCTCCTGATATGGATTTAATGGTTAAGTGATTAATGTGCAAGCTTGGACAGATGGGTGTTCAGGGTCACTTACGGCTTTGGTAGTTAGCCAGAAACCCCCCGGTGTGGATGATGGTGTCTGTTCGCAATTTCACATACATGTTCTCTCTGGATGAGGCAACGGGTGCAGGAATCTGATTTCCACACAGTTTACCCAACTCTGCAGCATTGGTGCTGTTCCCATCATACAGCTAGAGATCAACATGGTTAAGTTAAATCCTCAGACGTTAAACTTTGAATTCATATTCGGAGTAAAGATGATCCAGTGTTTCCTAACCATCAAGAAGTCATATTCACAGTCGAAGGTGTCCTCCAGGTGAAAGTCTGCGAAGCTTAGTTCTACTCTACTTCCTGGATTGGTTTTGATGTGCCAGTAGCATTCAGCATTGGGGTGATAGGGTAGGGGGTAATTGGGAGAGCTGAACCCTCCAGAGCTTGTCGTTAGGGTCCCACCACAGCCTGCACATGAGATGGAATATGGGATTAAAATGGAATAAGGTTGTCCATTAACTTTCTGATTTTATTCCCACAATAGTTTTTCCTCTCTAAAAGTTGTTTGATTTGTATGAGACTGGAAAATGTACTTTTTTTTACAATGTATTGAATTTAAAAGATGAAACAATTTCAAAAGATACACAGTCATTCTTTGAACAACTCAGTTGTGTCAGAATTGAACAATAATATACTTTCAAAAAAGAAATACATGCTTGTCAAAATTCAGTGAAAAAAGATATTGACCTTAAATTCAACAAAGAAATTACTGGAGTTTAATATACATAATATTTTCAGAGCTCAGATGCAAAAAACTTTTAGCAAAAGAAAATTGTTCATCAGACTCAAATATCAAGGTTCGGTCATTTATTTAGAAAATTCAAGATGGGTAAAATAAGATAGTATTAACAAAAATCCTTTTTCACAAATGTCACTTTAATCTAAATTCTATAAAACAGCCTTTTAGTTTTGTCGCAAAACCAGCTAAATCCAGACATTGCTTTTTTTTTAGTTTACAATAACCAATAACATATATATAGTGCGTCTGTTACCCTGATGCCCTGTGCTTCATAAAGTGTTAGGGTTAGTTAACTCTAAGCCTAAACCTGTTTACACAAATGAACATAAGTGTATGTACTCTTTTTAATAAAAGCTAACTCTTTTTATCTTACAAACAGCAGCGAAAAACTACATTAACTCAAGAATTTTTCTTTTGTTTGGCCTTGATTGATCTATGGGATGCTACATTACTCTGGTGTTTGAGCAGTTGTGCAAGAAAATAAATCAATCAATAAATGTAATCACATTTTCAAAAAAAAAAACTAACAACAATGAAATTTTGAACATTGAGAATCTAAACTGCCAATGAGCTGCAAGAAAGCGCAATACCTGCACAGACTCTGATTAGTCTCAACTGTTTGTTCTCTGCACTTAAAGGTGCCTCCAATCAGCTCATCAGATCTCTCGCACTCCATAACAAACATAATTTATTTTCATCATTATAGATGTTTAATTTTTAAAAATGTTTAGCTTTTTCTTGTATATTGAATTAAGTCCAACTTTTCCTACTTGTACTGTAGTCTTCTTTATGTTCGCTTAAAGCTAGTCCCTGATATGTGCCTCATTACAAAAGATGATCCTTGATCACCCCATTAAACTTGGTTTCATTCCCATAATTAAACAATGTTTTTCAACAGTAATCCCAATAAGTGATTTGAACTTTCGGGTCATTATATGTGTTTATTTTTTCTGGAAGATTGAAGCCCTGCTTATAATCTAAACTTAAAATATGTACAGACTTTTTACCCGTCAGTGTGCCATCCCAGTGTGCTTTGAAGCCCCTGTTGGTGAGCGAGTGGTCCGATTTGAATTTTAGCCACAGTCTATTGCTATGGGACACTATTAATGGTGGAGGAGTTGTTCCGCAGAACTGCCCGATTAAAGGTGACGTTTCATAACCTCCATCTCTATGAAGGAAAAAGGGGTTTAAATCCAAAACAATGGAACTGAAAGAAAGGTACAGCAGAAAAAAATCCAAACCTGATCTCTATATAGTCAAAGCCACAAGAGCTTAAACCTTCCAGCACAAAGTCGGTGAAGTTCAGCATAATCTGCATGTTGACTTCCACTATGATTCTGTAGATACACTCTCGATTGGTGGGGTAGTAGTCAGGATAGTTGGGTGAGGTCAACTCCCCAGTGGGTGTTCTAAACACCTGACTGCAATCTGAATAGGGGTAAACACAAAAATGTTGCAAGCATCTGTTTCAGAAAAATAAAAAAATGTAAATTTTTGTAAAATACCTGTGCTAGCATTGAGGGTGACATAATTGGCAGAAAATCCTTCGGCAGACAAACTGACATCCGAGACCAGTAATACGGTCATCAGATTACCAGTGCTGGTTAAAGATGGAGGAACGGACCGGCCACAAAATCTAAGCACAAAGCAGCCATCATGATCTAACAATTATTCTTTGATTTGATGTTAGATGTTGCAACTTCTATGGGAATATATTACCTGCCCAGAAGAGAGCCAGACTCTTCTGTGCCATTATCATAGACCTCCACATAGTCGAACGCGCAGTTGGTGTGGTACTCCAGGTTAAAGGATGTGAACGATAGGCGGATGAGGAGGCCAGGATCAACAGAGATATACCAGGTACAGTTAGCTCCATGAGGGTAGACAATGGGGTGACCCGGGCTGTTAAACGAGCCTGTCGGTTCTGTGAGAGTCTTTCCACAGCCTGAAAAAATGTGTGCAAATGTCCAAATTAAAGGGACCACCACCTGACATCTGAATTTATATGAATTAACTAAGATTTCAGAGGTATAGCCAGTCTGATTAAAAAAAAAAACATTGTTATGGTAGAACTCACAAACCAGAAACAGACATAACGTTACATTTCAGGAAATTCAGTTGTAAAAATTGGTTAAGCACAAGTGCTTTTCTAATATGTAAAACAATTGCTGTAACATTCCTATATTGTTTTGCCAATTTTCAAAACATTTTCATTTTTGGCTGAAGCCTGTTCATTGAAGAGTTTTTTTCAGTTTATTAATACAATTAAATATATATTTTTTTAAATAATATTCCATCATGCAATACTTGTGACTTATACAAATACAAGACAAAAAAATTAACTAGAACACTGTTAGACACAAGATTTTATCAGATGAGTTGTGACCGCCACTGCTTGTGTTTTGAGAATTCAGAACAAATTAAAGACTGTTTACCTTGCTCTGATGACCCAAACTCAGCTGAGAAACCATGGTTGGAGCCAATAGCATCTGTACTGAAACGAATGAACATGGACTTCTGGGTAGACTCCAGCAAGCCAGGCTTGTTACTTTCACAATATCGGCCAATCAGAGGTGAGCTTGCACTGGGGCCATCTCTGACCTGAGAAAACAGAGTCATTTTCTAACCTAACCACAACAGCATTTTTAGAAGAAAGGTTCGAGGAAGTCTGTTTATTGACTGAATGGTGTTAACATGAAGCTAATGCTTACCTCCACATAGTCGAAAGAACATGTGCTGCTTCCCTCGATGTCAAAAGTGAGGAAGTTGAGAATGACCACAGAGTTCTCGGGTTGGTTAATAACCCATTCACAGATTTTGTTGTGAGGATATGGGTCAGGATGAAGTGGTGTTCGGATCTGACCCGTTCCAGAGAGGGTTCCTCCGCAAGCTAGCAAAAAAAAAAGTATAACTCTGAGAAAAGGCTTAACCATATTTTAAAACCATGCACTTTTACTAGTTTAGTGTCTGACAAGGAAAACTACATGGCTTAATAAGTTCCTCAAATTGCTCTCAATTCTGTCTTCCGAATACTATACTAACACAGCATCTATATATAGTCCTCTTGACGCTCTGTGGTAGGGGTCTCAAAATATATTTATGAAGGTAATCTTTGTTCCAACCCCATTTTGTAAGACACAGCAGTAGCTTCAAACAAGCCAAGAACAGCTTAACTAGTGGAATCAGGTGTGCTGCATGAAGGCCAAAGTGAAACTTAGCCGGGAGCAGTTAACAAATATATCATTTAGTAAGATATCTAAACAAACAGAAGTCTATTACAGCAAATAAAATTAAAGTAGCACATAAAGAATCCAGGGATATTCTAGCCTGCAATAATTTAATTGAATTTTCCTGTTAATTACTGAGATTTAATGGATCATTGGAGGCTGTATTTTAAAGAAGTTTCAAATAAGAACAACATTTGCATTGATGAATTTATCCTTATATTTCAAACTTCAAAGGACCTGTCAAATTAATTTGGGCACACTAAAAATCTACTCATAATATACAATCAGACACACAAAAACAGGTTTACATAGTGAAAATATAGTTCCATGCTTAAACAGCCATACAGGTCAATTTTTTATATTTTGTCTAAATATTTATTTATGCCAGTTATTTTATATAGAATTCACACATTGCAGTAGTGAGCAGCAATAAAGTAAATGAAATTGGTTTCTGTACTCAAGTAGATTTATTTTGGAGTATTTTATTTGGGGAGACTTTTGAATTTAATTTCACACCACTTCAAAGTCAAATATCTCAATCTTTACTCAACTATATTTAAAGAAATCAGTCGTTCTTTTTATTTATAAATGGATAAAAAAAACTTAATTGGTAAAGCATGCGCTCTGATTTGTATTGTTTTAGTTCCCGCGTGGTGGTATCTACTTAGTGTGAATGCAGTTTAGTGTCCTTCAATGAAGAATTCTTATGTATCATTCTTATTCTTATATCATTATGTATGTTAGGAGTCCATGTGCCTTTTAATCATTCAATTTTATATTCAAACAGAATAACAACATGCCGGGAAATGACTCATTTCCCATTTTATTATCTTTGTTTGAAAACAAAATTACGGGATTTCGGGTCAATTTCTTGTTTTTCTCATGTGCTTCAAAAACAGATTAATATCTTTAGCATCACATCTAGTTTGCTACACAAAAAATGTCCTGAAACAGGAAAAGGATGTGGTTAATGCAGTCTATGGGAATTAATCGTACATTTTCTTTCAGCTTGTTATACTTTAAGCTAAACATTGCAATGATTTATGCTTTAGGCTTAAGTGTCAATAAAATCTATTCACATCTTTTTTAAGCAAGAGACTTGACAAAAAAAATAATGGTATAATTTTATAATAATATTATAGCCATAATAAATCATAGTACTTTGGATACTTAAATACATTTAAAGGCAAATAGTTTAGTACTTTATTCAAGTGAAATTCTGAAGGGAGCACTTTTACTGGAGTAAAAGTTTACCTAGTGTATATCTACATTAACCCCAGTACTTGGTTTGTGAACTTTGTCCACCACTGTTACTTAGTGGCTCATCGCATAAAGGGACCTTTAACATAAAACAACATCTCTCACCAATCTCATATGTAGCTCTGAAGCCACCACGTGCCTCAGCTGCGTCCGACTGGAAACGTATCCAGAGTCCATTAGTACTGGACAGTATCGGAGCTGGCAGAATATCTCCACAATACTTTCCAAAGAGAGGATCAGTTTCACTCGTCCCGTCTCGAACCTGAGAGGCTTGACAGTAAACCCACAGATACAGTAAAGGATAAAGGTTAAATTGCACTAAGACCATACCTCCACCGAATCAAACAGACAGCCAGGATGAGTCTCCAGGTTCATGTGGGTGAAATTGAGAGCCACCACTTCACTGCGTGGCATCCTGATGATATAAATGCACTGTTTGTTGTTAGCGTAGTTATTAGGCCAGTTTGGAGAGATAATGATGCCGTCCGGGTCCGTGTACAGGCCTCCGCAGCCTGGATCAGCTGGTGACACAGAAAATCACATTATAGTGCAGTTATCACATTGCCATTTGAGTTTACAACACTTACAATGTGATTTTAACTACTGTATGACTCCAATAAAATGTTTATAGGTGATTAAAAGGACATTTTTACACTTTGGAATCAAAACGATCCATAATTCAGCAGAATTACAGCTAATCAAAAACAATTACAGCACATAATTGACCCTAGCAAAAACCATGTGAATGAGTTTTTAAACATCGAGGTCATTTTTTTTTACAAAAATTTTGCTAGACAATCTAGCTAAAGAGCCAATCAATATTACCTCTTATTATTTTGCAATAACTTTGGCCCTTTAAACTGAATCCTAAACATGAATGGAGCCTGTGTAAGGAGGCTAACACTGTGGTAACGTGGGAGTTTTTGTTAATTTTTAAGGTTCACTTAAAGGTGCGATGCTTCAGAAACTAAAACCACACAATCTCTAATCAGAGATGTCAAGAGGCAATAAGAAATCTTCTTCATATCATGTACTTTTATCACAAAGAGTAATCGAAAAGTAATGTTTAGGTTTACATTTTATGTTTTAGTTTGATGGCAGGCTTGAAGGCAGGAAAGTCCTCTCCTAAAACTTTTGTACCAAATTTGTCTAAAAAGTTACATATTGACCACAAATATTAATTAATCCATCATGGAAATAAAGTGTATATAAATCCTGAGAGAGGGATTTCCAAGGCATAACATAACAATGAAAATGAACTAATAAACAGAGGTGATTAGAGTATCCTAAAAAATGACCAAATAAAAGTACTTGTGAAAATATTTACTCTAGTAAGAGTTATACATTTTTTTAAGCATACAGTGACAAATGTACAAAAGTATTTTCATTGATAGTTAGGAAACTTTTGCACTTCAGCCTCTTCAACATCTGACTTATTCTTTTTGACAGCTATTTTTTTTTAAACAATATAGATTTTTTTTTATGAAGGAACACAGGTGTAACTATATTTTACCTCAAACGTAACTAGGTAAAAGTACAGATTTAAAAATGTTTTTACTTCGGTACAAGAAAAAGTAATCCTTTTAAAAAGTACTCAAAAAATACCAATTACCCTAAATATATACTCAAGTAAATTCATTGATTCATTCATCTTCATGTTGGCTTTCTTCCCTTTCGGGGTCGCCACAGCGGAATGAACCGCCAACTCTCTGGCATCTGTTTTACGCGGCGGATGCCCTTCCAGCCGCAACCCAGCACTGGGGAATCAAGTAAATGTAACTAAGTAAATGTAATTAGTCAATACAAATCTATGAAAAAACAAACACCACTTTGGTGAACACTTTTAAATTTGTAAAAATGTTTTAAATCTTTTAAAACCTGCCTCAGTCAGCTAGGCTCCCAGGGGCCTCACACAGGGAACTCCTATTTACTCTATCTGATCCACACTAGGACTTTGTGAAGCTGCTTTGAAAGCAACTGCTAAAAAAGTGCTATATAAAAACCTGATTGATTGATTGATTGATTGAATAATAAGAGGATTTTATATGTCTACACACAAAGTTAATGTGTCTGTTATTCTTCAAAAATTCTCCCTCACTTTCACTCTCTCTGTGAAAGCCCGACTTACATGGCGAGGTTGTGTAAGTAATGTGAAATCCTTTGTCATTGGTGGCAAAATCAGAGTGAAAGTGAATCCATGCATAGGGTCCTGTCGTCTGTAGAGGTGGTGGGGATAGTGTACTGCAGTATTTCCCCAAAACTGGATCTTCGGGTAGGAGTCCATCTCTGATCTAAGGAAGAAACAGAAGTATTCAAACAAACAATAAAACACAGATAGCTGATCTCAACAAAATTTATTTCTCAATTTCATGCAGAGATTTGCACCTCCAGGTAGTCAAAGTTGCAGTCTTGATGATGTTCTATACTGAGGGTCCCAAATGCGAATGTGATGAGAAGACCTGGGTTCATGTTCACTGTCCAGTAGCAGTCGCGGCTGGGTGGATAGTTACCAGGATAACCAGGTGATTTGATGTCGCCGTACGTATTCGTAAGCTCTCCACCACAAACTGAACAAGAAAAGAGCAAAAACTAGGATTTGCTCGTTTTGACGAGACAAAATTTTGAAGCGTTTTCACGAAGACACCTGTGAAAAGCTTTTTAGGAGCATTTATCTGTTTACCTGGCGCTTGTGATTGCCAGGCCACAGTGAAGCCGCGACCACTGGTAGAGTGATCAGTGCGGAACCAGAAGTACAGTGCATTGTGGGAGCTGAAGAGTTCAGCTGGGGCACTGGTGCCGCAGTATTTCCCAATCACATAAGAATATGGATTTTCACCATCTTGTACTTGAACGAAATCAAAGTTGCAGGAGGCACTGTTTTCAATGTCAAAAAAAGGGAAGGTAACCCGAAGAATCTGGGAAAAACAATAGAATAGAGAGGTCAAATATCTTTTTTTCTGCATGCTGATTGGCTACTTCATTGTGTGCATAGTTTTGTACTAGGAACTCAGGAACTTTCTTCCAAAAGGATTGCCTGTGCTGAATGATTTGGAAAAGTGACTTTTGAGCATCTGGTTGTACCCACACATTTTTTTTCTCTATACCTCCAATATTTTGATATTACTCACTAAATATATTCCACCATGTACAACATGTTCAAATCCTGTATGCTGATTTATTACATCACCTGAACACACTCAAAGTGACCAAAGTTTTACAAGAGCTTACAAACCTGGCTAGGATCAGTTCTGATGACCCAGACACAGCTGACCTGGTGTTCATAATCTCCAGATCCTGGGTTGTTTGGGTAGCTGAATGAGCCAGATGGACTTTCCAGAACTCCTCCACACTCTAGAGAACAAGTATGAAAAGCATCACATAATAATCTGTAATGAGCGTCTTGAGTCCTTACATCTTCAACAAAGCAAAACTGAAACACAGAAACAATTCTTTTTTAGTGCTAAAGTGTAGAGCTGACCTAAGACTGTTATTATAAAATTGAGTCTTGCTGTTAATGCTTAAACAAAAGATCTGTTTTGTTTTTGTTTTGTTTCATACTTACTGTGTTTTATGAGTATATTTGTTTGTATTTTAATAGCGTTTTCTTTTGATAATACTGCTAAGACCATGTAGGTCTAGATGTACCAAAAACATGACTTTACCCATTTAGAAAATAAAAAATGTCAGAATACCAAGTCTAAGCGGATCACGCTTACTTTAAAATATTGCCCCTATGATGGAAACACATTTCTCCATTTGGACTCCTTTTATTTATTTAATCATATGAACAAAAAAAAAAAAACATACAATCAAAGCTTTATAAGGAACCGATGGCAATACTCATTGGAAAAACACTGGAGGTTTTCTAGAAGTTATTTAAAGACTTTTACATTGTGAAATAAATTGCAATCACTGTAAATAAACAGACTACTTATGGGAAACAGCCCAAATAATGGTTAATGGAAGCTGTACTTACAAAAAAACGATTCCTTGTTGTGGCCTGTATGATTTGAAGTTCAATATAAATATCAATGTTTTTCAAACAACCTGATGAATGATGTAATGCACAAGGGTGATACATCGCAGCTTGGTTACATTCTAAAACTCGCCAGGTCCCTCGCCTATTGGATCAGTCTGTAATAATAATAATAATAAAAGATAAATTCATTGGACTGAAAATACCACTGGATTACTTCATGCGAGTTCAATTATTTCCCTTTATTGCTATTGGACTCAGCACCTGTTTTAATGGACACGTTTGTTTTTCTTTGCAGAGAATTTTGCTTAATTTAAAAGAAAAGTTTTATGGTGTTGTTTTTCATCAAATCTAATGCCTCAAACACCAAACTGTTAATGTTTGCATATTGTTCTTGGTTGGGTTGCATATCACTTTTGCTTGGAATTCAAGCTGGCAAGAAGTGGCATATTTTATGTTTAACCATTGTTTTTAAGTATGTCATTTTACTCTTGTGACCTAGTCAAGATCATTGGTGAGGTGTGGTACTCTATAAATAAATTGGGAAGCGAAATTAATTAAATTAAGTATGTCAGTTATGAGAAGTAGTTTATGTATGTCAAGTATGTCAGTTATGAAAAGAATGTCAGTTCAATAGTTAAAAAGGTTTAATATTTGCTTTACACAAGCCATTAGACAAACAAAATAGCTTTTATTTAGGGCTGAAAAGGTTAATTCTAGGAAACAACAAAACCACTTTTTGCATCAAGACAACAGAAGTAACATCGTCACGGAAGAGATGTCCCTTTAATCTTTTCTGGCCTTGCATTAGACATGCTTGACAAGCCAAACTGATTGATTATTCCCAAGAACAATAACAGACGATAAAACACTCTGCTTTAAACACACACCTTGCTGTGGAGTCTGGCACTGCGGGCCGGTCCACTGAGAGGAGCAGGTACAGGTGTAGCCATTGATTCCATCAGTGCAGTTTCCTCCGTTCTGACAGGGGTTACTCGAGCACTCGTTCACATTCTGATCACAGTTCTGACCGGCCCAGCCCGGGTCACAGCGACAGAGGTAACCTGTAGCTGTGTTCTGGAAAGATTATTAGGTAGAGATCACATATTGATCATAGGAAACAGAACTAGGAGGCTGGTAGCAGAGAAGGAGGCTTACCTCACATTGACCGTTTACACAAGGGTTACTAGTGCCACAAACGTCACTGATCTGAGTACATCCTGTAGGCCCGTACCCATTACCCACATAATCTGGAGGACAGGTGCATGATGGGATAATACTCCCTGTCAAGGTAAAGAAATAAATCACATTTTTATTATTATAACTATTATTTTATATTAAAACTTAAAGATGCACTTTAAAATGTGTAAACGTTAACATTTTCTTTTTATCTGCTCTGGTTTCAAATGTAAAACTGTAACTGGAATAATGTTGAAATATTTCTGTATGAAGAACAAATTTTGGGTTTTTTAAATTCTCAATATAAACAGTTTGCAAAAGCACAAAAACAATTTAGACAGTTCCGCAAAAACTATTCAGCCCCTTTCAAGAATATATATTTTTCATTTTATTCATATTTGTTAAGCCTAAACTACTCAAACTGGCCACAAACTAGTGATATTTTAAAACATGGATAGCAATTAATCAAAACTAAATAAAACGTTTAAATAAAAGTAGAATTTGGAGTAGCGCGCTTCCTTCATCTTTACAAATTTAATTTACAAAGTCACCTCCAATTGAAAATCAGCATCGTGTGACACAGCTGAGCTAATAGTATAAAATATTTGATACCAAAGCTTCACCCAATGGAAGGGTGGAGACAACCTTGGCTGCAAAAACTACACATTCACATTCAGCATTTTAAAATAAAGGCGTGAATCATTCAGGTGTGCCCAAAAAACATAAAACTGTACTAATTGTACAGTAGCACTCGTGCATGTAACTTTTATTACTGAAGGTGTCTTGTCAACACAAAGTTTAACACACTTTTATTGATCCTATCATAACATAGATGCTGCTGGTCATGTGCAGCTGTAAAGAGCTTCAGTAAAGCTGGGCAGGAACTTACACACGTGAGTGTGAGTGGGTGAGTGTGAGTGTGTAGGGACCTGGAGTCGAAGTGCAAGTAGCCAGTGGAAAACATCCTCCATTGTTACTGGAGCAGAGATCAGCTTGAGTGCAAGTCTTTCCATCTCCCTCGTAGCCTGACAACATAAACACGCACAAGCTGAGCACTCTTATTTTACACTTCAATGTGTCGATGGGTTTCCTGCACTTTAACAGTCACCAGAAAACGTATTTGCTGTTCAGTCTTCAATGCATCCTGCATATCTCCAGCTAAGCTTTCTTTTGGCACAGAGAAAAGAAAGACTAGCTCATGCAAACATTAGTCTCCCATCTAAAAGAGAAAAATCACGATTCACCATTAAATGATAACATTCCCAGACCATTCCAGAGCTCTGCTACGCTTACAGGGTTTAAAAGTTATCTGTTTAATCTAGCATTTCAATAATGGAGTCTTGGTATTTGTCCAAACCGGTATGGAGTCTGTGGGCTATACACATTCAAGTTTATGAAAAAATATTGTGTTTAAATATAGCCATCAAACCTATCTCCATCATTTATTACTCATCCTACATCTGAAGCTAACTGCCTGTTTTTTTGTTTGTGTTCCACTGTTCTAACCACTGTTTGTTTATTTGTTTTTTTACTTTGTTTTGTTTTTCTCGGGTGCTGTCTGGTGATCTGCTCATCGGTGGATCTTAAGTTCAGATAGGCTTTATGCTGGGGAGGTGATTAGCACCTGCCCCGGTCAGCGAAGGTCCCTGTGATCTCACAGATGGTTCTCACGGAGGGAGATCTTTTCTCTGCATGAGTTTTTTTTACTGCAGGTTCTTTGTTTGTTTTCCCACATCAATAAAAAAAAGTGTCTTGGTTGCTTTATTTCAACACAAAATCAGTTTAAATGTAGCTTTTATAATTTTACCACATCAGTAAAAAAGTGTCTTGGTTGCTTTATTTCAACACAAAATCAGTTTAAATGTAGCTTTTATAATAAGTCAGAGATTACTGATCAGTTAAATCAACAATTTACTCATACTAATAAACTTTACAAACAATCCCCCTACAATCCCTAAGATAGTATAAAATGATAGTTCTATTTAAACCCCATAGAATTATTCAAAATGATTTCCTATTTAACTCTTAATCCACTCTAGGTTTTTATGAAACTGCTAAAAAAGTTCTTCATAAAACATATAGATTTTTTTGATGATTCGTCATCCTGATTGTGCTGAAAGCATTTGAGATGGGATTAACATAGCAAGGACTTCTTTTCCCAGCCATCCCTGGAGGCAACTCCGCAGAGCCAAGATATAGAACAAGCAGCAAAATTTATCTAAAAATATCAACAAATATTTCACTAAAGTTAGTCGTCTTTTGGGGAAATGGAGCAAGCAGCTTACACAGTACAGTAGAATTCCATACAGTATTTGTCATGATGAAAATAATACAGAAAATTATGAATACTGATATTTACATTGTTTTAAGGCAAAGTGAAGCTAACAAAAAGTAGAGAAAAAGTAGCTAATTTGGTTTTGAGAGTATAAGAATCAGGTCAAACCTGGAGGGCACTGTCCGCAGTGGAAGGATCCCATGGTGTTGAGACAGGGCACCAGTGGGGAAGTTGAACAACCTCCATTGTTTGTAGCGCATTCATTAACATCCTGGCAGCTGTAACCATTACCCTGCCATCCTGGAGAGGGAAAAATTGTAACACAATTTATTTTAAAAATTCTGTACAAAAACATCGACCAGCTTAATATGGTGTTGCATAGCTTAAAAAGCTTACTGGGGCAGCTTGTTTGAAATATTAACCTCTTATATGTCTATGATTAAGTAAATTGTGAAGAAATTTTGAAATGATACATGAATTACAAATGACTGGTGACATGGCTCAGCTGGTGCATGCTCTGACCTGCAGGGCAGGCGCCGCAGTAGTAGGAGCCCAGCGTGTTGTAGCAGTCGACTGGAGGGTTTGTAGAGCAGGGTTTGTTTGGAAGGCTGCACTCGTCAATGTCAGCAGTGCATGCCGAGGATCCAACAGGAGACATCCATCCAGCATCACAGATACACTTGTATTTTGGCTGAAACAAGGCGGTTTAACCCAAAAATAAAATCAAACATGGTGTTGACTCTTATTTTCAAAGTTGACAACTAGTAGTAGGAGAATCACAGCAAAGAAATAAAAGGCAAAGAAACTGAAATGGCATAACAAGTGTTAAATAACTGATTTTTAAAAATGTATTCGATGTTTATAAGTGTCTTATTTGTTTGATTCTCATAATGGTCTACTGTAGCACAACCTTTCCTTCCAGGGATTTCATGAAATCACCAAAAATGTCTCTGATAAACTGCTTTCAGAGGATCCCCGACCAGAAAGCAGGAAGAGGGGTAACTTGTTTGCAGCTGCCTATGGAGCTTCATTTAACAGCATGCATACGTCTTTTTCCAATTATTTAGAGGCAGTGATATAATTAGGTATCTGATATGCTGTGTTTATTTAATTCTTCCATGTGTTTATTTATATATTTTATATATTTATATATTATATATAAGTACATTCCTTGTGTACACATTTTCCAACAGACTTCATACTGTAAGGGTCAATTTTATCAATTGTTCTAATGTGTTATATGAAAAAAATGTTTTTTTGTAAGATTTGTTGATTAATTTAATTTCAGACCACAAAATAATTTGCATCATTAACTGAGAAGTTTATTCCACGTAAAAAATAAATAAATTTTGGAGGGATGTGACTTCAAATAAAGAGAATCAATATGCAGGAGATGTAATATTTATTTGATTAAAACGAATGGTATTCATCCTTTTAGCGACTCATTTTGGTAAGAACAACCCCGGTCCTAATGTCTTTAAAACATGTCACCCCAAGAGAATATATTAACAGAAAGACATGTTTTACTACAAAAATATTACATGCAATTTTTTACACAATTATATGAAAAGCTTTTTGAACAATAGTATTTGGAATAAAAATCTCTTGGGTTCACCTCATTGGGATTGACCCGGTCTGAATCAATGCACATCCCATGAACGCATAGATCCTGACTTCCTCCCGCACAGTCATCATAGCGAGAGGTGCAGTGAGGACCGTACCATTCTGGAGAGCACGTGCACCTGATGAGAAAAACAGGAACCAGAGAAAGATGAGATGTGGATTACGGCCATGCATGGAATTAACACTTGGATGTTTTAATCATTATTTTTGTCATTTACTTGTAAGATCCAGGAGTGTTCTCACAGGTGGCTCCGTTCTGACAGCCTAAAGGAGTTCCTGCTAAAACCTGACACTCATTCACATCCACTGCACAGGTGGGGCCCTGCAAGAGACTAAACCGGTCACAAACAGCATCGTTAACACATCTAACAGGACGCAAGATTATAAGAGAAACTGACCTGCCAGTTATCAGGACAGAGGCAGTGAAAGGAGTCCAAAAGGTTCAAGCAGGTTCCTGCATTCTGACAAGGGTTACTGTTGCACGTCTTACGCTGGACTGTCTGGAAATATATGCAATTTATGCATAAAATATAAAAAGAGAGGTCTATTACTCTACAACTATGCAAACTTATAATGGTAACATTCTTAGAACACTACTTATTAACATGAGATTCAGACTCTTCTCTGGAAAACAATTCAAGCATCCTTTGAAAGCTGAAGTGGAGTGAAATTAGTTCATGTTACACCAGAGAGGCATTATATTTAAGAGACAACTTTATTAACTTTATTGTATTAACTGTAAGGCTTGGTGAATGGATTGAAATCTCTTTGTAGCTCATTTTAATTTCTATGTTTGATGAATGAATGTCTGAGATTTTTAAACAACATTAAATTGAAATGTATGTGGAAACTTAAAAAATCAAAATTCCTTCTAAACAATTGAATGCATAGAGTTTAAAATAACACATACAATTCCACTTTAAAACTAAATGTCAGTTCGTGTGCACTCTGATTGACAGCTCTTCCTCTAGCCAATCAATCTTCTAAAGTATGGAAGTGTAATGCCAATTTAGAAATACATATTTTGACTGAAGCAGCTGTGTAGCTTGTTTATTATATTAGAATGTTTAAAAAGATGTCGCTTTTTATTCTTCAGAGGATTTAGGTCAAATGTTATCGGGTAAATCTTTGAATCTGTGTACAACTTTACTGACAATAACTAGTGATGTTATACCTCCACTCTTGGATTAATCGGCAAGAGGAAGAGCTGTCAATCAGAGCTGATGGGCCAATGAAGAGGCTAGAGCAAGCCTTCATTTACATGAAACTAGAAAAAGCAAGAAATGAAAACGCAAGCACGGAATGATGAATGGAGAGTGCAGTAGCAAATGTGCAAACACAACTGAAAAACTGTTTATTCACGTCTCAGGTTTGTGAATTCCTGAAAATAAATAATACTTTGGAAATTTTTAGTTTTTAGTGGGATGTTAATAAATTAGCTTTAATAACAAACAATGTTCGTTTATTATTTTTAAATCAGTGCATGCAATAATTAAGAAGAGGATTTGATCCCATAGGAACAGTTCTAAAACCTGAAATAACATTGATACCTGTTCTATGGTCTGAACTTTGGAATCAAGCGTGGTGACTCTGGTGTTGAGCTGATTGAGCTGGTTTGTGACCTCCTGCGACGGTCCGCTGTTCTTTATAGCGGTGATGTCATCTTTGTTAGTCTTGATCTGGAACACAGTTGTACTTGGTTTAGCTTGAATTAATATTTTTCCAATTCTTCCAATAACAAAACAAACTATTCTTAAAAACTTGCTCAGTGCTGCGAATCAAGAGATTTGTTTGAGAATAACTATAAATTGATGTCCATAAATAGATGCTGCAAATGGGAAAAAATGGGTCCGCTGAGTGTTAAGTCAAAAGAATTAAAAGGAAAATGGCAGAATGCAATTTTATGAGAAATAATAAAAAAGTAACTATTTGCAAAATAGAAAGGTGCTTGAAAGTTAAACATGTAGCTGAGATAATGAAATTAAATTTAAGTTTTAATTTGAGCTTGCTTAGTATTTTGCTGAACTCGTGATAAAAAACACATTTTAGTTGCTCAGGGGCAAATAAAACAATAAACAAAAAGTATTAATGTTTTCCATTAAAGACACTAAACAAAAGATAAACATACACAAAACAAAACAGCAGAAACATGAAATAATCAAAATTGTATTTTCTAAAATAAATCACAGAATAAAACTCTACATTAGGTTAAATTGAATGGAAAATATTTTTTAAGAAAAATATATTATCAATTAAGGTAAAAAAAAAAGTACATGCATACACTTTAATAAAAAGGAGAACTAAAACACAAGTCGTGGTAAATTTCCATGTTGACCTTTGTGTATAAACAAGAGAGTTGCCATACAGTCTACTTTACAGTCCAAAAATGTTATTTTTAAATCACAATAGATTAGATAATATTTTTTTTATCTTACTTTAAAACCATCTCTACTTTCAAAACACTTTATACTGAATGCTAATAGAGTCCACAGTTTTATAGCAATATATTAAAATGAGTTTATTCCTCAAAGTAAACAAAAAGAATGCTGATTGTACCTCATGGAATACAAGTGATTTATCAGTAGAATATTACACAAGAAACTTGATGCAGTTTGATTAACATTAGAGTACACACAGTTTAGGTTATGTTGCAAGTCTAAACATATTAGTGAAAATAATGTATACAAGCACATCAAACTGCATTTTAACGCATCAACCACAAGATGCAGTACCACAATTTACAATATAATAAAATATTAAATATTTAGTTTCTCAAACACTTCTAATATGCATCATCTTGAACTCTCAATCACCTGATTTATTCTTTAAACTACTTGTAAAAGATCACAAGTTATCTCCCATGTATCACAATCACCTGATTGATCTGCTGGACGAGATCCTCCGTCCCCAGCTTCACACTTCCTGTCCCTAAGGCAGAGAAGCGGATGTCTCTGTTGATTCCAGCTGAAAAAGTGAGGTGACCGTTCTCTGAGATCATACGAGGCCTGCAAATCAATCACCAGAAGCCTTCAGACAGCGCATAACAGCTTAATTTATAACTCATATGGCAATAATTGCTTAGAAGCAACAAAATCTGGTAAATAAAAACACAAAAAAAGGGTTTCTATTTTGAAATGTTGTTCTGGGGCTTTACTTATGACCATAAATTTTCAGTTTTATAAACAAAATAAACCATTAGCTAGTTTTCAAACATTATTTTAGTAAAGGTATCAACAGAATAAAACAGATCCTTTGGAGTTGTATATTTAATAAACCCAATTAAGGAAAAAAACATGTTTTAACGGTAAACTAATATTCAATCTGTAAATCTTGAATAAAGAACACAAAACATCTGCAACGTTGTCAAACTCAAACAAAAATAACAAACTAAAAATACAACTTTAATATAAATTAATTAACAAAAAAATCTGTTTATTACTGATTCATTGACCTACGAGTGATAATTATGCATTTTTCTATTATTATTATACATATTATTATATTTAAGACTTATGCGATGACTGTCGCTGTGACATCAAATGACATTCAGATTAAATTTAGCAAAATTTTGCGAAAACCATTAGATGATGGCATCACAAGATGTACAATTGAACTGAAGAACACTCACTGGTCATTGCTGATGTCCCTGGTTTCTCTCTGGTGAGCTTGACCAGAACGATCACACTGAAGTCCAGAGAGGAAGAGAAGGGCGATGAAGGTCCCGGAGAAGCTCAGTATGCGCGGCATGCTGACAGAGCTGGTCTCGAGACGCTCATCAAACACTGTCCTGCACCTTCACTCTGAAACCTACCTAACACCAAACCATTGCGAGGTGGACTTTAAACCCAAGGACTCCTGACAGCTTCCGAAAATCACTCGTTAAGAACATGGAAGTGTGGAGAGAGCATTTAACTGAGGTGTATGAGGGTGATTTGACTTTATAGGGCGAGTGTCAGGAGTCATCACATGCTTTTTGGAGATCAGTAACAGAAGATAAAGTCCTAACCATGCTGCTTATGCACCTGGGTTTCCTATAAACATCATCTCAATCATTGACCTATGGAATTAAATGGAATAATGGGCTGTTTTACATATGTAGGTTAAACTTCTGTAGAAATTTGTATAACGTTAAAGGGTTTCTTCTGAAATTTCAAGGGAATATAATTAAAGTGAATGCTTTGTAGACTGAACAGAAATTTAGGGACTTTCAATGTACTACAACATACAATACAATTCCCAACAAACAAGTTATACAAGTTAGTACAATTCAGGTAGAACACATAATAACAGCAATAAAACATTCATACGTTTTTCTAAACATAATTTTGTACATAAAATGTGTATACACACACACAATAATTTTTTTAAATCAGTATTCAATCACACAACACTCATTTTTCTAATGTTGTTGTGTTTATTCTATTGTTATTCTGAAGTTGTATCATTTAGAAGTAGATAGCTGAGGTAAAATGTTGCTGCTTTTCATCTATCAACTGTGTTTCGTTTATTTAATGTGAGATAAAACAAAAACACATTTTTAAAAAGATTTAAAAACTTTTACGGCAAAGTAAGATAAATTTTTTTTAATATTTATCTCTTTTAGTGTGTTTTTGTACTCTTCTCTGTAAACATATTTAACCATAGCCAAATACAATAAATTCTATATAACTTTGTTGACTCTGCATGTCTTCTAAAAAATGCAATCATATGCTTGAAATTTGTTTTTGCTGTAAAGCACAATTATTAATGAGGATGCTCAGCTTTAAGTTGATGTCCCCAATGTAAAAAAATAAGTCATAAGGCTTTAAATTAAGACAATGTGAGCTTGAAATCATTTCTTTAAATTCAATTAGCTGGAAATTTTAAAACTCATTGTAATTCCCAAATTAAGGTAGCCTAAAAAAACAGAGCAAAAATGACCAAACATTCAATATAAATTCATAAAATAATTTATTAATCTTGATATTTACAATGAAAAACTGTACAGCAGTGTACAATCATATTAAACGGTACATTGTTCTGATCTACTTTGATATCAGCAGATGTATAAGTTGTGAAACCACATGAACGTTCAGACTGTTTCCCAACACTCTGTATTGCTGCTTGATAGATAAGTGCTTTGGAAACGCTGAAATCACAAAATGAAAAAAGGCTTAATTAAATGTTATGTCCTTTAAAAATATATTGACTAAACTGTTAACAAGCATAATTCATATTATTATTATTATATATTATGAATATTGTATTTCTGAAGAATAGTACTATAAAACAGAATGTGTAGTAAGCATGAACTAGACTGGAGCTCTTCTATTTTATTCTATCTAAAAGAATCCATGACTATGTTGTATCTTACTGAAGTCCGATGGGAAGCCCATGAGGTTGGCGATCTCTCTGGGAGTGAAGTATCGGAGCTTGAGCTGGTGTAGCTGCTTCAGTTTGTCTTCTTCAGAAATCAATTCCAGGTTCTTAAACACACTCCCGAGCTCCACATCTACACAGCACTGCAGAACAGAGCCTGTGCCCTCCACATAGTGACCATAACTGCAACAAGAGAGGAGAGTTAGGTTACCTTCAAACTGCAGGTCTTAATGCTCAAACCCAAAAATCCTTCAAATACAAGATAATAGATAATACAATAAATACATAAACAAAAAAATTGTCCATATTAAAATCTTTTATGTTATATTTTATAAACATCTATTCAAAAAACTATTAGGTTTTTGTGATGCAATTGATATATTACGGTATGTTTTTACATTTCTTTTGAACGCTATTATTATTTTTTTTAAACAATTGAAGTCTGCCCACCCTTTAGTGAAACAGACCGATCTTCTGCTGCAGGGCTGAACGATGTCCATCAGGAGAGCGTATCTGAGGAGGGTTTTATCAGGAAGCAGATACCGATCCATCTCCTCCTCCTCCTCCTCCTCCAGAAAGTCCTGTAGCCTCCGGACCGATTCCTGACTATCCTGATCCTGCTTTCTTTTCAACTCTTCTTCCGTCTCCAACTTAAACATGATCGGCCCAGTCTCGCCTCTCTCAGATACAGCCACTGTGGGATGGCTGTCGATGTTAGCAACCTTTTCTGAGGATTCAAAGGTGGGGAAGCTGTCTAAAATCTGAGAGAAATCACAAAAATGTTATTATTCGGTAGAAGCTGCTATGCTTTGTAGCACCAGAATAGACAGAAAAGTACCTTGTTCGAAACTGGGAAAGAGAAGGATTCTGGTGCTTTCTTTGCAATGAAGAAGTATCTGAGTCTAGAGTTGGGTATTCCTAGCTGCGGGAGACAAAAAAAAGGGTTTCTGAACGTTTTTAGAAGATGTGAAGGAATTCAGAAGAGGAAATGAGCTTACAGATGTCGGAGAGATCAGAAACTCTTGAAAGCTGTAGTCACACTCTCCTAGTTTCTGAAGCAAAGCGTTCCTGAAATATACAAAAAATCAGATAAAAAAAAACTAACAAAAACAACTATAGTCTTGAATCGTTTAGATGCAACTTTACATTTAAATTTTAAAGGCAAGTTTTTAGGCCTCACTTGGTGTTTTTCAAATAATTGAGGCTAAAAACAGATTTCCTTTTTGAATGAACTCCGTTTAATGAGTATCCTGCTTTTTGCCATGTTAGACCTAGAAACGGTTCCAGAAAAACCCTGTGACCCTGATTAAGATTATTATTTCTAATCTGTCAACTGTCAAAGAGCTTTGTGCAAACAAAAAATAAGTAAAAAAGGCAAAAAACATCTTGGATTGATTTCAAATTTGAAGTTGAACACTGAAGTTGAGTTATGCTTTCAACTATCTCTTATTAATGTGGAGAGACAGCTGTAAGATCCTAATTAACAGAATCCTCAGTGACAGCTACACAGACGGGAAAGCAATAACCCCATTGGCTCAAAGCCTTGTAACCATGGTGACCCTAAATCTCCTGCGCCACCCTGGTTACCTTGCAGCAGAGGTCTCAAAGCCCTTCACATTCTCCAGCAGAATGAAACGTGGCTGCTTTCTGAGCCTGTGGGGGAAAAGAGGCGAGCTTAATTCTTTCACAAACAAATTCTGAAGATGAAAAAGTGATTCTAAGAATCACAAAAAGAGACAGATAAGAAAAGAGAAAGAGATAGAAGCAGCTCTCAGCTAGTTATGAATTAATCATGTCAGATGTCCAAAAAGACTTTTTGGAAGGTTTCAGTGAAATTATTCATGATTTCTGGGACGTTTCACACAAAATCTATTCACTCTATACCACTCCTGTTTGCATCTTTCAAAAAAAATTATATTTCCATCTATGATTTCCAATTTTAGGCCGCTACACATCTATCCGAACTGAGATTCGCACGAATCCTCGGATGGCTTCTCATTGGGCTGCATTTCACAAGCTAGTGTTAAAAGTGGATAAGGACACTCCATTCCATTGGTTGGCGCTCATGTGTAATGATGTGTCAGTAGTGAAAAGAAAGAATCTGGCTCTTTAGTAATAACTCTTTTCATAGAGTGAATTACTTTCTTTGGTGCGAGTGGATTACACTTATAGTAATCAGAAGTCACCGATAAGCATGTTTATTTCCTCAGATTCGTGTATTTTGTTCTATTTAAAATAAATGTTTGCAATTAGATACGGTTTTTCCCTGATATGAACCATACAAATGAATCGTTCTCATAAATGAACAAGAGTCAAAAAAAACAAAGCACCAAGTTGAACAAAACTTCCCATCACTACTTTTGGGACAACAGCCATACGCCGGCTCTTTTATAATCTTTGTGGGCTTTATTGAACAATTCTTGATGACCGGACACCAGCAATACAAGCTTCTTCTGAATATTTATATTTCCAGATCTCTTCCTCGGCTGTTCATCTCGCAGTGTTTTGGTGCTATTTTCTGTTATGAGATTGAAGTGGAAGTGTGTACCGAGCATCGTCCAGCGGCAGAGAGGAACTCTTGTTCGTTCGCACCAATCGCGCAGACAGATGTGTGATGTGCCATCAGTGCCCATGCTTTTCCAATTGAGATATGTTCACACAAGTAACTTCACACTGTATATTCAGTTAGATGTGAAGCAGCAATCACTCAACTTTTACTTCATGTTTCTCTGTGTCTAGTTTACTGGCCTACAACAATGTCTTTGTGCTACCATTGTTGAAGGCAATGCTCATATTGATTGTTTAGACTAATTTCCAAAATATTTTTTAACTAATACTTACTGATGTAGTTAGTTGTAGTTTTGATTTGACTATAAATTGAACACTCTGCAAAAGCAAGAGAATGAACACAAACCTGAAGGAGTCAGAGAGTTGATCAGACTGACCTTGGCAAAATCTCTAGAATGTACAGGAAGCTCTTTGCTCGGGGGTCAGCAACATCTCCCTGCAAACCAATCCTATTGAGAAACGAGTACATTTTAACCAACCAGTCAAACTATTTTCCACCAACATTTTGAAAGAGAACTCTCAATTAGCAGGTAAATGTAATTGTTGCTCTAAAATCGAGGTGTGTATATTACAGAGATGAACAGCTTTGTCTGTGTTTAATCGGAATTCAAATGGCAAGCTCAACGGCTTACTTAAAAGACTCCAACCCACATTCACTGTTACCTAACATCTACCAAAGTAAGAATTCCTTTCACTTTAAAGGTCACTTTTTCAGAAGCTGAAAAGACACTAGAGCGAAGAAAAAGTTGTATCACCTGGTGAAAGGTTGACATGGTGGGCTCATTAATATCATGTCAAAATCCAGCTCTTCAAAGTCCTGTAACGTCATCCCCTGAAACAATAACAACAAGTAGTTCCTTCTGGTAAAACTAAAAAATATTACCCAACCAAACAATTGTCTAGATATGTTAATAAAGATGATAATTATATTTAAATGTAATCATATGATCATTATAAGCTGATAGACCTGAAAGTAACTAGTTCTAAGCTGGTAAGATATCTGTTCTATCTCGCTCAATCTGCAAACGTAGTTTATGATTGAAAACCAGAAGCTATTGGTTTTTACTGTACATTTTTTCAACTTTTTCTAAATATATGTGTGGTTAACTGCAGAAATTAATCTGATTAGTTTGAATTTCTTGTGAGTGCCGACCATCACTTTCTATTACAGCAACTCAGATTTGAAAACACAAATAATTATTGCTCTGAACCTTTTGAATGTTAAATGTAACAACATACTCCTGCATTCTTTCCTAGTATTGGCCTTCGTTTACTGCTTTGTCTGCTGACAAAGCACAGAACCTTTAGCCACTGCACAAACCTCTTGGTTACACTTTTACCTCCTCTCTGTTTTAAAAGCATGATCATGAGACTACAATGGGCAAAGGCGGTCATTTTCAGGATGTTACAAAAGGCAATAAATCAGTAAAAAAATAGATATTTACACAATAAGTTCAATTTTCACTAGTAAAAATTTTGGTTAATCGTAGATGTTATAGAAAATAAACTAATCTGCTATAAGCAGCCAATTTAATGTTAATTCATTCAGGATTATTAAAAAAAAATATGTCCCATAATTTCCTCGAATTCAGTCAACTCTTTAACAGAATTAAACTGACCTCGATGGTTTTTGGCAGGAGTAGTGTGTTGGGAAAGTTGTGCTTATAGATTTCATTGGCAGTTGTGTTTACATCCACAGCAGCTACGACTTCTGCTGCAACTGAACTTTCTGGAAGCATACCAAAACACAGCTCGCATAAACACACAGCCAATCATCTTCTGTGAACGGAGAGCTGAAAAGTGATGTGACAATGACACCTGTGGGATTTAGAATTTAGCATTTTCACGTCTCGGTATGAAAGCTCAACGTCAGCTGATTCAGAATCAGTCACGTGTAAAATCGCAACAGTATCAAAATAAGCGTGTACCCTTTAAAGCATAATGCATTCCCCCTATTCCACTGAATAATTCCAAAACACGAATTCGCTCCTTATTTTCCATTCTTCACTTCTGGACGGCGTGTTTTTATTATTTAGGAAAAGAATCAGGCTTGCCATGCGTGTGCTACACTGAACGTGTGACCCCTTTGAAACAAATGTCGAGTAGGAAAGGTTCCGCTATGTTTTGATTCTTCTATTATTATTATTATAGTTATTATGATTATTATCATTATAGTTATTATTATTATAGTTATTATTTTTATTATTATAGTTTTTATTATTATTATTATTATTATTATTATTATTATTATTATTATTATTGTTGTTGTTGTTGTTTATTTTGCTATAACATCAACACCTTAAAATAAAAAATAAACTTAAATTAAATATATGGCAAGTACTGTCCAGAAAACAGGGCATCATTTTTATATTATATAGTTTTATATTATATAGTTTTTAACTACTATTTATCCGACTGTCTTTTATGTTGTAATTTAACTTTTTTTATATATTTAAAATACTCAACATTATTTAAAATACTATTTAGGGAAATTAAGAGGCTATGAAAAGAACCTACTATGAACATATAGCCCCGTATCGTTTAGGTTATGCTAACAATAATTCGTAATTTAGTATTTACATTTTTTATGATACGACTGGGTGGTTCTTTAGTTTCAATGTTCCATAACATCGAACTATTAAACAGAGTTATAATAAATACCAGCATTAGCCAAAATTGTGCGTCTGTCAAACTCTTCCTGAAATGAATCTGGATGTCGGGGCTCTGCTGCGTCACTCAGACTCTCAGCGCCGTTATGTCATTAGCATACAGGGAGTGGACTATAAAAGTGAGCAGAACCTCTGCAGTGCTCTCGCTTGGTCTGAAAGGAGGCAGGGCGCGGTACTCACACTTCATCACTTTTTAGCCCAACACAACTCCAGGAGCACAATGGCCAACCGAACAAGCACGTCTTCTTATAAGAGGATGTTCGGTGGAGAGCGGCCCGCGACGGCTCGGTCCACTTTCACGAGTCGACAGTACAGCAGCCCAGCGCGCGCTCCCTTCCGAGCGTCCTACACCAGCAGCAGCGCGCCTCCATCCATCTACACGAGCCGCAGCACGAGAGTGCGCACGACTGCCTCTCCACTGCCCCGGCTCTCCACCGACGCGCTGGATTTTGGGGTCGCCGAGGCCATCAACACCGAGTTCAAAACCAACCGCACCAATGAGAAAGCGCAGATGCAGCATCTCAACGACAGGTTCGCCAGTTACATCGAGAAGGTGCGCTTCCTGGAGCAGCAGAACAAGATCTTGAGCGCCGAGCTGGAGCAGATGAGGGGGAAAGGACCGTCCCGTATCGGGGATCTCTACGAGGAGGAGATGCGCGAGCTCCGGAGGCTGGTGGAGCAGCTCGAAGGAGACAAGCAACGGGCTGAGCTGGACCGGGACAACCTGGGAGAAGACATCGAGCGGCTTCGGGAGAAGTATGTGCAGAAAAAGTGTTTTAGCGCGTATTATACCACAGAAAAGCGTGCACATAACTGGTTACATTTAAGTATAGTTCATTTAGCCTTGCCACACTCAGTAAAACGACCTCTCTCTACACTTTATAAAGTAACTGTGCGAATAATAAATCTGAACCATCCAAAACAAGGACTCATGGGAAGTTGTTTAGTAGTTTAATGAATGCAGTAAAGCCACTTTCAGGGGAATCTTTTTGGTGCCATTTAGCACCTGTCTGTGCAAATGTGCTATTTAGAACTAACCACGTTTAGAACATTGATTCTTTATATTAAAAGGATGCTTTGTGACCCTCTAAAAACCACAGAAGTGAACTTTTGGCTCTAAATGTGATTTGTCTTTGGCTCTACGTAACACTTTTGAATGTTGGTTCCAAATAATAGAACCATTCAAGCTGGTGTTACAGTAAATGTGATAAAAATCTTACTTTTTACTTGATCAAAACAAAATTATCTTACAAAAGTAAAACTTCATTGATATGGATGGATTCCGACAACATTCATTTAAAATTGGGGGTAATCACTGAAACAGCTAAAAAAAAGGCGAACAATAATGAGAAGGGAATATAGAGTAAACGTCAATTCTATTCTTAACTTTTGTGGAATATTCCCATTTTAAAAGCAATAAAAAATTAAAATTTTACTCCATAACATATTAACTTATTTGACTTATCTCAAATTCAAACAATATAGAGAACATATCTTGAATTATTGCAACCAGTCCCTACTAGAAAAGAATATACACTTGTAACATTTTTATTCTTGTAAAAATTAGATACGGGTCAATTTGACCCGAAGGCCACACAAGGGTTAATAACAATACATGCAAATGAGGAGACTTTTTTTAGAATGTAAACGAACACTCTGTAACTGAAAGTAAATCAGGTTTATTTCACAGAAGGAACTTATAAATGACATCAAATTGGTACTGTTGTGTTCCGTTGTTTTGCTTTAAATTTTGACTTGCAGATCATCAGCGCAGAACAATAGATACAAATTCAAAATACCAAAACATTAATTCTGTAATTTTTTAGGCCTTTCTGAGAAGATGTTCCTATTGTCTTAATGCTTGTATGCATGGATTTCCTTAAGTTCACAAACATCCTTAGGGTGAATTTGTAACACTAAATTTCAGTTAGGTGGGAATTTCGGTGTAAATGATGGAGTGGGGATCTATCCAGGATGTTCTCCATCTTTAACTCATCAAAGAGATTGTAATGTGAGCCCGGGTGTGGAAAAAGGTTGGGTCAATGTTGTCTAAAGTGTTCATTTTTACATGCTAGTTCTCCAGAAAATGATATTTTATCAAATCAGCATTCGTTTTCAAATGCATTGCTGTGATTGCAATAGGTTGTCGAGATTTATTATAATCGGACAGTAGTGTTATCATTTAGAATACAATACAATGAATGCAAAGATGTAAAAAAGAAAGACAAATGTAATGTAAAAAGGTTGTACATTTCATCAACAGCAATAGAAAATATACAGGATGGATGTTTTTTTTCCAAGACTAATCAATCTTTAGATCTTTGATATTATTTACAGGCCTACTAATTTGATGGCATCTTTGTTGCGATTGTAATGAAATAGAGTAAATTATTTATAACACAATTAAGGAGCAGGACCTGAAACATGATCTTTAATACTCTAAATCACAGGTGTCACACTCAATTTCTGGAGGGCACACCTTAATCCTCAAATGAAGCTTTCTTGGCTTATTTAATGCTATACACACGTCTCTTGAAATAGAGTTGGAACAAAAACCAGTAAGGATGTAGCCCTCGAGGAATGAGTTTTACACCCCTGTTCTAAATAAACATTTGCAAGCTTGATAAAGTGAACCAGCTTACATTTTTACAGATAGAGCTTTTTAATAATGGATTTTTTTACCATCACTATTAGTTTATATTTAGATGCTGACATTGAGCATATAGAGCTTTTTTTATTGTATCAACCTTTGGTGTTGTTTGCATGGCTGTGGTGATGCTAGAGCATTGACTGTGTTCGTCTGTGGATAGATCATGAAGAAGGGTGTGGCTCTCCTCAAATCTGCTTCTCATTTCAGACTTCAAGAAGAGATGCTTCAAAGAGAGGATGCTGAGAACAACCTTCGAGGCTTCAGACAGGTATTATTAGCGTATCTTTCAATGTAAACATGCAATTTCTTCAATTTCAGAGGTTTTCCTAACTCTGGGGTTTGATTGAATGCTTACAAAGGCATGCTGGTGTGGTCAGTGTTCTTGTTTGTGAGTGCAAGAGAAGACTTTTTGTGGGTAATCTTTAGACAATGGAAGGGTCGGTGCAGGCCTGTCGAGCTTCTGTTCCTGTTGTCCAGCATCAGATTTAGACACATGAGGGAAAATAAAGGCTTTGTGTGAGAGGCGACAGGGTGTTCATGACAAAGCAAACTGTTGTGTGGCTGTTGGGTGGGAGGGGGCAATAAACATCAGTGTGTGTGTGTGTGTGTGTGTGTGTGTGCGCGTGTGCGTGTGTGTGCGTGTGCGTGCGTGTATGTGTGAGAGAGAGAGAGGGAGAGAGATTGTTTGCTGCCCCCAGCTGCAGCTGACAACAAGGGGCAGCAGGAGGGCTTCTGTTATTTTGTTCTTATGGTGTGGTTAAAATTACATAAACTCCAGTTCATTATTTTGAGAACTTATTATACATATGATTCAGATTATATTTGAGCAATCAACATCTGGTTACAAGATCCATTAAACCTACTCGTTATAAAGAGGAATTTGTGATACTAATTATTTTCATTTAATTACATTTAATTGTGAAGGACTTTTTCTTTATAAATTCTTTGTAAACTTCCTTTTTTTAATTGCAATTGAAGATGCTTTTGTTTTCAGGCAGTTAATTCCCTTGATTCAGAACTGCATACTCTAAGATGAACTCTGAATATTATGAAAACAAATATTTCTGAATTATGGTACGTTATGAAATTTCACGTTTGTTACATTTTAAGAGTAAAATGTTGTATTTTGAAGTGTGGTCTCTTTAAGGACTTGAAATTTTAAAATAAAATCTTAAATTTGATAAATTTAAGAGTAAAAGCGGTGTATCCTGCAGCGTACTCTCTGCTATATAAGTCTATATCAATTCTATACCTCAAGGGATGGATTGCGACATGAGGTAGGGGGCCCTAAAAGGTTGGGGGACCAGGCATTTGCCTACATTTGCCCCGTGGTAAAATCACCCCTGCTCATCAACACTGAATTACTACGTTGTCTATTCCTAAAGTGTGCAGCTTCAGGTTAATGAAGAAATGATTATAAACTTTTCAGACAAAAGCAAAATAAATGACATATGTTTTTTGAAACCTTTTGAAAATTGAGTTCTGTGGGTGCAAACCCTAACCATTTACATTTACACATGTTTTAGGCTTTGATTTGGGACAAACAAGAAATGTGGCCCTTCCTGGAAGTTATGGTGTATAATCTGGAACTGATACATTCAATAAATGAACATTTAGACCCTTTTTAAAAGCATTATGCTATGTTACTGTACTGTTGTGTGTCCCTTACAGGATGTTGATAATGCCTCCCTGGCTCGTCTGGACCTGGAGAGGAAGGTGGAATCCTTGCAAGAAGAGATTGCTTTCTTGAAGAAGCTTCATGATGAGGTACTGAACTACCTGAAGAAAGTAATATCCTCTTAGCAACAACAACCAATGCGGGACTCCTTTGTATAAACTGGAATTGAAAAGTCAAATCTCTTGCTTTAGAAAAAGGTCTGTCAACCTGATTCTCCCCAAACAAGATTCTTCTGTGAAATTAATGTTTTTAGATTTTTTTTTCTTTAACCGATTCATTTTATTTTTAGATGAAACTTCTAAATCAGCTTAACCTAAATATAGTCATAGATGTCGGTTCTACTCAAAGAGTTTGTTACCTCTCTCAAGCTTGAGTGGTTTTCTACCCTTCTTTGAAAACATGGGACAAGAAAATGTCAAAGAGGGAACCTTTCAAAAACATTCTAATTGTAAAAGTTCTTACTTTATAAATAGATATTGATTTACAAACAAAAAACTAATACATAAATAAAAATATCAGGCAGCAATCTCTATGCTACTGTAACTCAGTTTTGAAATGTTAAGAATAAACTAGACTTATTCAACCAAATTATAGTTTATAAATCAACTATATTTACACAGCTTTGAGATTACAGTAGAACCATAGAACACCCAACCTTATTGAAGTTCTATTTTTGCAACCCGTCTTCAGGAACTTGCTGAAATGCAGACGCAGATGCAGGAGCAGCACATGCAGATTGAGATGGAGGTGTCCAAACCAGACCTCACAGCGGCTCTAAAAGATGTCCGGCAACAGTATGAGACGCTGGCATCCCGGAACTTGCAAGAATCTGAAGACTGGTACAAATCCAAGGTCAGGAACTACCATTAGTATCAAGATTTTTTTAATTGTGGCAGCACAGTGGTGCAGTAGGAGCTGCTTTAGCCTCTAATGCTAATCAGGGGCCTTCTTGAGTGAATTTTGCATGTGGATTTTGCATGTCTTCCATACATGTTTTGTCCAAAAACATGCACCAGACTAATCAAAAACTCAAAATATTCCACAGAATTAACAGTGAGCATGAATGCTGCTTGTCTCGTTATTGTTATGATGACTTGTACATGGGTACCCCTCAGTATATAGAAAAGGAATGGATTTTTTTATTTGACCATGCTATATTATCCTCTCTCGTTTTAATAGATAAACGCTTGATCTCTGTTTTGTCAAATACTTTTTCTTTTTTTTTATGTAATGAAGTTCCAAAAAAGCACTATGTCAAAGTGGGAAAATTTGGATATGAAAAAGGACTATTTTGGGAAGTGTGGTTGTGACTTTTATTTTCTTAACAATCACAAATATTTCTGTTCAACGTTTGATTGATCAAAAAATGTCTGTCTTTAAGATTTTTTCAAAGTGAAGCACAAACTTTGGGTTGCAATATTCCAAATGTATTTTAGACTGGTAAATGAGAACATGTTTTAAAAAATGGGAATAAAGACTTGTTTTGGGTATTGGTATTCAGTTTCAATATTGCGAATCAATTCTTTTAGGCATGGCAGATGGTTGGAGGGTGTGATTGAGGAACATCTGCCCCCCTCTTGCAGTATTGATTAGCCTAATGCATCCAGTAGCCATCTATTACGCTGGGTCTCCAGACATGGGACTCTCATTAAGAGTAAGCAAAAGCAATGGGGGCAGAGGGAGCGTAACCTTTTTCCTACTCTTTGTTTTAGTTTGCAGACCTGTCTGAAGCTGCTGCGCGTAACAACGAGGCCATTCGTCTGGCCAAACAGGAAGCCAACGATTACCGCAGACAACTGCAGGCCCTCACCTGCGACTTAGAAGCTCTTAAAGGAACAGTGAGTGATGGGATACAGATTTTACATTTTGATTGGCATTACTGTTGATGCATTTCAGTTTTATCCAAGGTAAACTGAAGATAAAAAAAATCTGGGCAAGCTAAATTAAAACAACTTTGCCAAAATTATTTAGTTAATTATTTATTTATTCATTCAAAAAAATTTTTTTTAGCCAAAGCATTTTAATAACACTTTTCTCCATTGATAAATCTTCTAAAAGCTCTCCACCTGTGTTTGAAACTAACATAGATGTTAAAAGGTTTTTTTCTCTCTTCCCATGTAGAATGAATCCCTTGAGCGTCAGATGAGAGAGATGGAGGAGAACTTCGCTATAGAAGCGACTGGATACCAGGATACGATTGGTCGTCTGGAGGATGACATTCGTAACATGAAGGATGAGATGGCTAGGCATCTAAGGGAATATCAGGATCTCCTGAATGTTAAAATGGCCCTGGATATTGAGATCGCCACCTACAGGAAGCTACTGGAAGGAGAAGAGAGCAGGTGGGCTTAGGCGTCTAGTATGTGGCAGCTTTAGGGTCATTTGATTTAGGGCTTATGTTTAATATATAAGACAAATATCCTCATCTTATATCATGTAATCAATAACATGCAGCTTTTGTAAAACTGTGTGATTTTGCACATTTACACAACTAAAATCGAAAGTAAATAAAAATTGCTGTTTTTGGCAGGATGTTGTTGGTGGACCCTAAAGAATATTACAGTTACATGCAGTGAAATGTAAAATATTATTCAATGTTAGGATGGCATTCCAAGCAGAAATGACAGTTTCTCTTGTATATGCGTTTTCGTTTTACTTGACTGTAATAGTTTCACATTTAAATGCATTTTTTTAAACATAACCATATATTAAGATTAAACATTGTTAGGTGTTAAAACTACAGCTGCGAACTTGAATTTTACAGGTGGTCGTAACAATAAAACAATAGTTTTCCTTTAAATCCAACCAAAGTAACAGTTTTATTTTAGAAATGTATTTTTTACTGAGATGTACCTAAACACATTAAAGAATGATATTATCATGTTATTAAAACATATTTATTTATTTTTAGGATAATCTCTCCATTTCCCAACATTTCATCTTTAAGTCTACGAGGTAAAGTATGTTTGATACTGATTCAGACTCTTTTAAACAAGAGAAAAGTAAATAATATCCTGCAAATATGAAGAATCTTACTGACTGTAAAATTCTGACAACAATGCATGATTCTAAATTAGAAGCAGAAACTTATGTTAAATTAAGAACTAAAAATCACACATTTGAACATTTTCATATTTAAATTAAAATACATGATTACATTTCTCACATGTATATGTTTAAAAAATCCTTTAACTTATTTATTTAAATGATAATGGTTCCTTCATGCAGAGTCCATGAAAGAAACCCGCCCTGCGTCTGACAGCCTTCCAAAGAAAGTGGTGATAAAGACTATAGAGACCAGAGATGGACATGTAAGAGTAATTTCATACATTTATTCAAGTTGTTTTATATACACTATATAAAGTGACCTTTGATCTTTCATCAATGACAGATCATTAATGAGTCGACCCAGAACGAAGACCTGGAATGAGCTGCATGCACAGTTGTGACCACTGGAGGTGCTGAAGATCACCCTGAGAAGATTCTTTTTTTTTTTTGTACAAGATGAAAACTTTTAAAGTGCCTTTTTGCTTTGCTTTGGCACATTAGAGTGGCCTGTTTATAGAGTTGAAATATGACTTGAATTAACGGCACCTAGATAATTAGCTTTATCTGAGTTTGTTAACTATTATGTCTGTAGTTTACACTGTTGAAGACTTGTTCAGTTATGTATGACGGCCAATGACCAAAATATGACTTTTATTTCCTGCTACATAAGAGCTGATTTCAACCAATTTAATAAACCTTTTAAATTGATTTTTTTCTCACTATTTTCATTGTAAATCTTGCAAAGGAGCATTACATTACAATGCAGGATTCACTACATAATAGATTTTATAGGGTAAATGTTTAAATATAGCCAAAATACATTTGAAAAATTAAGAACAACTCTATCCTTTACAAGCCAAAGATGTTTAAACAAAAGTAAACAAATGTCACCATTCATCCATTCATTCAGTCAGTCATTCATTCATCCATTGATTCAGTCATTCATTCATGCATTCATTCATCAATGAATTAATTATTTCATCCATCCTTTCAGACATCCGTCAGTTCATTCAGTCATTCATTCCTTCATTCATCTATCCATCCATTCAGCCAGTCAGTCATTCATTCATCCATCCATGAATTCATTCATTCATTCATCCTTCCATCCATTTATCCATCCATCCATTCATTCATTCATTCAGACAATCAGTCAGTCAGTCATAGTGTCCTTTAAAGCACATCCAAGCTAATATTAAGCAAAAGGAAGATGCATATCCAGTTTATCACATGGCCACACACACTCACCATTCACTATTGTGTGCAATTTCAATGCCTTTGATGTCAAAAAGTCATCAAAATGTGTTCAGAAATGTTTTTGAGAGGTAAGAAAATTATGAAAGCAAGCTAAAGCCACTCAATAAACATTCACTGCAAGCACTTGAACCACTGAGCAAAAGATGTCAGCAAGACATTGATGAACTTCAACATCAAACCACTCCATAGATTGAAAAGACATCATTCACCATAGAAGTGATAATGAAATGTAAAAGCTCCATGTTTGTAAGGAATCAGACCTCTTCTTATTGAGAGGCAGCAATGCTGTCACCTCTAAAATAAACGTTACAGGATATATTCCTGCAGCGTATAAATATTCTGATGTATGATGCTTCCAGTTTACATATTTTTGGTTATTGAGTCTTTTTACAAATTACGTTTCCAGAGCTTCATTTCAAGAATTGTAAGTTTAATTTCTGCAGAAATCAGACATTCACCGTAGCAAAAAGAGCCTTCAACAGCCTTACAAGCATTAGTGTACACAGAACATAAATGGAGAGAGCTTGTGTGTCAAAATATAAACAGATTAGCGGGATCCATCTGGGCTCGAGCATCTCTGATTACATTACGTGTTATTTGTTGGACAAATAATTCGTTTTCGTAGTTCAGTCTGTTAGATCATTTCAGCATGTATAATGATTAATGCAGCCAATCACTCTGATTCAACAAAGATTTCCACTGCTGAAACATTACATAACAGTTTGGACATTGCTAAAAGTTTAATTCCGAATGAGTTTCAAAAGAGAGAATTAATCTATAACTTTTGCTCACATTCCTTTTTCATCTGTAGCACTTTTTAAAAAGCTCACTCCTTTTTCATCTGTAGCACTTTTTAAAAAGCTCATTGCCCACATATAATTTTTTTATTACAGGTTCTAGTCTAATCAAGAAGTTTACTTGGCACAAGGACCACACTCAATTACAGAGCATGCCAAGGGTCATGGAAGGGCACACACGGTCCATTGCAGGGTCAATCCTCAGCCAAGTTAATAATGAGTTTAATGTTGGGCCCATGTCTGTTGTGCAAAATTAAATACAACAATACACCTGCCAGACTTGGACCATGGTTGAACCACACACTGAATGCAGATGCCAGAAGGATGCCAGATGTGTCCGTTGATGAAAGAATGGAACTAATTGCTCACAGGGTTGGTCTTACAAACTAAACTTGTGTACCCTAATAATTAATAGTGTATTCAAACTCTAACTTCAGACTAGTTTAGTCAAACAAACCACAAGATGGTGCCATGATCCAAATATCACAATCTGTATTGCCTTTAAACTTTTAACTCCACACTATAAACAATAAAAACATTTGAGTGCTCTGGAAAACACCCACTGATGGCAAATTGTTTTGTAGGTGAAGGGTAAAAGGTAAAACCAAGCTTTGTTTGCAGATTGAAAACAATTTTGTTTATTTGATTCGACTGGAAAAAAACAATCTTCAAACCTCAGAATAAATGACTCGCCAATAAACCTTTTACCTTTTGTCTCTTTATAATATAATAGGTAAAGTAACAGCAAAATTTGCAAAAGTTTGTCTTTCCAGGGTTTCTAGATAATCTGGCAACCTTTGCAGTCGCTTGATGAAAAAGAAAACTTGAAAGTATTGTTTATTTGTTTGTTGAGAATTTAAAACAACTTTCAAATATCAATTTTATTAATTATTTAGTTAAAGCTACTTATGACATCAAAATCATAAGAAATATAAAAATTATTATTGAATTTGATTATTTTAATTTTGAAATCCCTTGATTTGAAGATAAAAAAGCACTAAAAGTGATTAGCATCTCTCGATTTTATCAAGCATCAGGCGGAAGACATAATCTGGGCTTGATTACAATTACATTCACACAAGATTTGATGAGAGGGGATCACTGCAGAATAATCACAAATAATAAAAAAGGAAGGATATAAATAGGTATGAGAAGCAGCAGAAGAAAATGATCCCAGAAAAGAACAGCATTTTCCTCAAATGAGCTGCGTGTAAACCGCAACATAAAAAGGACACTGTGGGTTTCCAACTGGTCCTAACAAACTCAAGCTCAGCGTGAAGAGGCTGACAGCCGCTGCTCTGAAGCAGTAATTGCAGGTCTAACAGCTGCATGGACTCCTGTATCTGGAATCTTGCTGTTCAGTGACAGACTTCATGGAGCTCCTCAAGAGAGACAATCTGTCCTGTCGGCATGGACGGAAATGAGAGAATCAGGCATGTATCGAAAAGGCCACTCCCCAATTGCTCTATTACTATAAAGTGTAGTTGAGACTGAATTCAAATTCATTCCAAATATATTTGTAGATCTTCACTAGCTAAACTATGTTTTATCTTGTTTGTTCTGTATACATGCTGATCAGAGGAGGGTAGTAACTAGCTACATTTACTTAGTTACATTTCCTTGAGTACATTTTTAGGGTAGCTAGTACTTTTTGAGTACTTTTACTTTTACACAAGTAAATATTTTGTGAAATATCTGTACTTTTACCTATAGTTATATTTGAGTTACATCTTAGTTACATTTTAGCTGCGTTCTTCCATTAATATTGTCATGGAAAAAATATAGCACAAGCTATTTTTAACATTTGCAAGTCTGAGATGTTGAAGAGATGAGAGTTTGCAGCTACTCGAGTCAGCGGTGACAGATCGAGAGCGTCCTCGCTGCACACTGTTGTGGGCTGATGTCCTGCAAGCACAGACATCATGCATGCAAACAGAGGACACCTGCGCAGATAAGTGTGGATTTCACAGTGCACAAATTCTGTAAAATATGAAAAGTGATCATAGAGATGCAAAACGTCCTTTTGTTGCTTGTATCACCTTCGTAATGTAGGTTTGATTGTAGTTTGTAATCAACTATACATTATTTTTCCCTTAGGAGAAAAAACAAAAGTAATCTATAGTTAATACTATGTAATAGCTATCGCTTTTACTTTGTATCGTTCAGATTAGAAGTAACCAGTAGTACTTGAAGATATTTTGTTTATATACTTTTTTACTCTCAGTGCAGTAACTATTTTGTAGTTATTTTTACTTTTACTGGAGTAAATATTTTCACAAGTACTTTTACTTTTACTTGAGTACATTTTTTTTGGATACCCACCTCTGATATTAATATATATGATACATTTAACACACTGCAAAAATTATTGTTGAGTTCTTACATGACACGGAGTTCTTGATTCTGATTGGTTACAGATTTGATAACCAAAACAACAAAAAATAGTGGTACTCCTGCAAAACCAAGCTTGGTCACACAAAAAAGGAGATTCATATCTCATATTTTTGGAGCCACTTAGTACAGAACTTGTTGAAAGCAATTTTTATTGGCACTTTGTGTGAGTAAACATCCTCTTATCTGAAACAAATTCATCATTTTATTACTTCCAACAAATTTATTGTTTTTAGAGACTTGCAGATAGTTTCTTTTACCCTTCAAAGTGAAAGTGATGTTATCTTCTATAAAACGTAATATGCAATACAATACATTTCCATCCAAACAACCTTTCTCAGTGCAATTCAATAACGAATGCATTTACCTTGTTTTGTTAAGAATTTTCAAATGTTTCATTCAGACTTTGATACTTCACTCTACACATTATTAGAACAACCACAGGATGTCAAAGAGAATGACTGAGCCTTTTTTATTAATTCATGCCAAATTAATTCATTACACTAGGCTTAATTTGTTTACATATGTAATGTGACCTTACAGAGGAGAGGTTATATACTTGGAACAATGAGAGGAAAGATTCTCTACCCCTGCAGTCATTGAGATATTAAGGAGCGCTGTTCTGAGAAACATATGCAATTACTGTTTGTCCATGACTTAGGAGGGTCAAAAAGATCAGCTCCCCTTCTGGTCCAAGTTAAAGGTAGTCAAGAAAAGCGGTGGAAGGTTAAAGGGGCTCTTGTTGGTCTTGCTCGTTGGTCAACATTTGATTTTGGAAATGCATTAATTCATTTTCATGACAGCTTTCTTCTCTTTCGGGGTCGCCACAGTGGAATGAACCGCCAACTCTCTGGCATATGTTTTTATAGGGCGGATGCCCTTCCAGCCGCAACCTATCGCTGGGAAACATTCACACACTCATTCACACTTTAACGGACAATCGTTTTTACTCAATTCACTTATACCGCATGTCTTTGGACTTGTGGGGAAACCGGAGCACCCGGAGAAACCCACACGATCACGGGGAGAACATGCAAACTCAACACAGAAATGCCAACCGACCCAGCCGAGGCTCAAACCAGCGACCTTCTTGCTGTGAGACGACCGTGCTACCCACTGCACCACCGTGACGCTCTTTGGAAATACATACTTAATTAAAAAGCTAAAAAATTTAGTAACTTGCCAATTTGTCTTCCAGTCTTATAAACAAACTTTGAACCTTTTTGGCATGATACAGAGACATTTAGTAAGTAAGTAAGTCAAAATTATTTATAAAGCACATTTTTCACAGGGGAACTGCCCAAAGTGCTGTACAATCAACAATACAATTGTAAAATAACAACAATTAAAATATTAATAAAATAACTAAAACCCATCTCAACCTCAAAAGGCCTTAGATTATAAAAAAGTCTTTAACCTAGTTTTAAAAATCACAATGTTGGCTGACAGACCGATATCTGGAGACAGATCATTCCAAAGCTGAGGGGCAACCATAGAAAATGCTCTGTCACGTCTAGACTTCGGAATGACTCTAGGGATCTCCAGAAAACCCTGATCAGCTGAGCGCAGGAACCTCGTGGACTGAGACGGAGACAGAAGTTCAGTTAAGTACACAGGTGCTTGGCCATTATATACAAATAACAGGTTTTTAAACTGGATCCTAAAAGTAACTGGAAGCCAGTGAAGTGAGGCCAGGACTGGAGTGATGTGTTGACATTTAATATTCATCCGTACCACATTTTTTCTATGATACAAGGTTTAAAAGACTTGAGGTGTTTTTGTCATTTTTTGAGCACTTAAAAGAAAGACACATTTATTCTACTAGGTTGCAGGTCAGAGCACATTGGGATGAATAGTTGGGCTAAGGGTGAAGTTTGTTGTTTAGGACACTTAGCAGGCAATGACACTCGTTTACTCTGATCTGCAGATACTCCTTACAACAAATATTTTAAATGCTTCCTTTCAACACCCCTCCTGGGAGGTTTGCACAGGAACCTGATGGTGTTTATGTATGTGAATGTTCATAAGACAGGCAAGATAAGTCTGAAGTTTCAATGAACGTTTTATTTGTGACATATCTACATGTCTGAATAACTCAAAGAATCTATCTATCGACAAAGCATTGAAAGCTATGGGGATAATGGAAGAGAGAGATCTGTTTAGGTGCAGTAGCAGAAACCCTCCATCTGTGCTACTTTTTGCTGCCTAAATAAGTTCAGGTATTTCCTATCAGTTTGGAAGTTCTTTGTAAGGCTTATGTTGGGAGTTTTAAATACAGAGCAGAGGGACTTCTCTCTGGGAGAGTTCATAATTTTCTTATGTGTGCTTTGGTTTTTTACTTCCGGTGCTACGTTTTTTTACTCCCACAACACAAAACACAAATATAAGTGAATTGAATACCCAACATTGTCCACAAATTAGGCACTACAGAAATACATTTTTGATTGATTTATTGTGATTTTTGGTTTGGTATCTTTCATTTTTGAAAGATATTTAAAATGAGCAATTAATGCACTCGCACGTAAATAACCGTGCATGTTTTAATAAAGGTGTTGATATAGGTTTTTAATAATATATGAACCTATAAGTACATATGTCTAGAAATATGTATACATATATGACATGGAGTTCTTGATACATACATGTGTACATATATATATGTACATACATGAATCTACATTGGCACATATATTTTCACCTATATGTTATCTATATATTAGTACAATTATTAAAATCCATACCTGCTAAACAACATAAAGAAATGTTCTTTTTATCTACTTAAGAACAAGCAAATATTGCAAGACACAAAATAGGACAAGAACAACAATTAGACAAAAAAACTTCAGAAAAAAGGCTAGATTGGCAAAATTAAAAATTACAAAACATTTTGTTATACATTTCCTTCTTTACCACTATGTTCATACAGGGACGAAATTGACCATTGAATGTTTCAGGAAAATGTGAGATCATAGCTTTAAATCTCTCCTCCTAATTTGCTATAGTGAAATTCCATAACATGTCATTTAAATGTGATATCAATTTAACGTGTTCGGACATGCATACATTTTTTTGCATGTGCATTTGCATGTTAGTTCTTAGTTATTGCCTTGATAATAGAATATATGAGTCAGGCATCATGCATGTTGTTGCCAAAGTAAGATATGAGCTATATAGAAAACATAAAATGCTTATATGTGGCTACAAAGAAGCAGTACAGGAGACCTATTTGGCCTTTACATGCACATATATGCACATCAATTTTGACAATAAGTGCCATATATATGGATGTATGCAGCATGTTACATATGTGCACATAAACTGTATATAGGTTTCATTAATGTGCATATATTTCCCAGCGATGGGTTGCGGCTGGAAGGGCATCCGCTGCGTAAAACATATGTCAGAGAGTTGGTGGTTCATTCCGCTGTGGCGACCCCGAAAGGGAAGAAAGCCGACATGAAGATGAATGACTGAATGAATGAATAATGTGCATATATCCTCGTATATGTTTTTGTGGGCATGTGAGCAGTTTATCTCACACGTGGAGGTGTAAAATGCATTGGTTGGCAGGTTATAGCACAGCTCACTGACTCTTGAATCTACTCTGCCAATTACCAGAGTCAAAGCAGCCACATACTCAGCTAAGTTTAAACCTAACACGAGGCTTTTAGCGGCTCAATTAACAGCGGCAACCCCCTCTCCACCCACCTTGAACAAAACACCTGCTGCCAAAAGTGTAGCCGAGCATGCCGGATGCTCCAACACAGGTGTATTGGTTTATCAGGCCTGTTGTCAGAGTGCTCAAGTTTCTTACAAGTGTTTGTAGCTCTCACTGGAATGAGCGAGTAACTGGAGCTCAACACACCGAGCAGAATGAATAGAGTGGAAGGCATTACAGTCTCTCTCTATGCTGAAAAAAGTCCTAGGAACTTCTTAAATATGAATGAGGTTGATGAACAATTCTTTTGGGCTCTTCTTTGTGATCTTAAATGAACGCAGGGGATTGTTTTACACCCAACCTTTGTGTCGCACTTATAGGTGATTTAGACGTTCAAAGTTCAGACAGCTGAGATACGTTGGTTTTGCAAGAGCGATCATGATGTCTACGTGGAGTTTATTTCAAACCTTGCAACATGGTAGACTCTAATGCATTTTATTCACAATAAAATATTAAGATTAAAAATGACTCCAATAACCAAATTAACTCTAATTAGAGTAAAAATAACATTCAAACTTAAAATGTCTCTCTGATATACTCTAACAGTCCCAAACCTACTGTAAAATATGTATATTGCTATCAGTATATACAACTATTTTGTCTTCTAATCTCATTGTAAAAAAAAGCATGAGTTTAACTATGGAGAGGTAATTCAACTCTCTAGAGTTCTCAGGGTTTTTGGATTTTTTTGTATTCTTTACAATTAAATGTATGTCAATGTTGATACTTTAAGAGGTAAATTATGGTTTTGTTTTTCTGCTGAAGAACAAAAAAATGTTAAGTCATTAGCTTCTTAGATCCATAATATAAAATAAACACTATAATTATTGATAATTAGATAATTTGAGGTGTTTCTTTAGTCGTTATAAACACTATTGACATGGTCTAGTAGGTGCAAAAAACACTCCTAAAACCTAAAGTTAATTCAGCAGTTTTCTCGCCATTCTAATGCTAATGCACAAGAGGTGCTACTCCTAACAATGTTTCTAAAAGGAATAACAAGGTTAGGGCTGGATTTCGGATGCTATTGAACTTTTATCAACCACTTATTCCAACGCAAGTGCATTTTTTTGAAAATGTTTAGTTCAATAATGTTTGTTAGTATAAAAAGTTACCAACTGCACATTGTCAGTTTGCAGGTGGTGTGAGAGGCTCATATGAATGGTTTGATTGGTAATCTTGCTAGTCTAATGGTGAGATAACATCTAAAACAGCTGGGTATTCAGACTGCTGAAAAATAAAGTGTCTTATACACCAGACAATGGAGAAGCAAAGGATGAGTGAATGGTGACAAAGTGAACGGCAAAGTTATCTTTTTAATAACCACCTTTAAATTTCACCCTTCATCATCACCCTTGAAACACCTTTGATAAAAACAAATGTATTTTTCTCATAGCAAATAAAATGTGGAGGGTTTCTGAGAGAAAAAAAAGCCCAACAGCTCCAAACTCTAGACTGCGGAACTAAACCTAAGGATAAACTTTGTATTAAATAAATTTATTCAACAAATAATTGGGCTATTTAAGGGGAACAGATTAGATTTTAAAACAGATTTTTCTATTATATAGCTTACCCCAGCACAAGAACATGGCAAATTTACCAATCACACAAGCACTGACTGTAGTGTTGAATAAGCTAAATGTAGGATAAGTGTACTGCATGCTGTGAAAGCACAAAAGGCACTTTTTAAACATGTGTTTGGTTGCCATGGAAGCCAGTGAGCCAAGAGTCCTGGGTGGGGTTCTGTGGACTCTAGTCCTTTCAGAATCAGATAAACCGATCTTTTATCCTGATACACCCACTCAAGATGGAGATGTTAACCTCATCTTCTTTCTGCTTGTTGTCCTTGAGTTTTATTTCTTTCTTACTCTAGCCATCAGTCAGAGAGATGTGTAGGTTGAACCTGCCGATTTATTTTCACTTGTTGATTTGTTTGAGTGAATTGCTGACTGGCAAAGACTGAATTCACGCCAGCTCTGTATAAAAACACAAGGGAGAGACTTGCTGCTTTTTTAAATTAATTTTTTTGTCATTAATGAATCAGATTTTGAGAGCATCATATATATATAGGCTTAACAAATAATCAATTATTTGATGTTTTTAAAAGATCTGAGTTTACATAACTAAATCTGATCTAATTGATATAGATATGCTGCTTTTACAGTTGCTTTACAAATAAGGCGCCCAATGTGGATTAACCTAACTAAAATTGCTATTGCTAAACAAATATTGCTATTTATATGAGAGAATGGAGTTACAAGTTAACTTATAACTTGACAGAAGTGAGCCATAGAGTTCCTTTAAAAATCTGTCAGGGTTTTTGTCCGTTATCGTGCGTCTCTGTTCCCTTGTGCCGGTTCCGGGTTTTCCCTTCACCTCGTGGATTGTTTCGTCAATGTTCGTCCCGTCTCTAATTTGTCATTAGTCCCTTCAGCTGTTTTCCCGCGCGTCCTCACTTATTAGTTTCCCTTTTTATACCCTTGTGTTTGTGCAGTTCTTCACGGGTGCATTAATTGTCTTTGTGTGCGTTACCGATGCGTGGCGTTGTAACGGCTGGCAGGTTATTTTTGTAGTTACTTATTTTTCACTCTTGAAAGTGATTTATGTTATTGTTAATGTTTTGCCCCCTCGTGGGTCTTTCGTTTTAGTCATCTCTTTTCTCCTTATTTTATTCTTTAATAAAAGAGTGTCTCAGGTCAAGCTGTCTCTGCGATTGAGATCTTTCCTTCCACGCACACCCCCGATCGTGACAGAATGCACCCGTCCCTACAGATCTCAGCGAGCAGCTTGACCAAGGAGCCTGAATATGGTCAGCCAGAGACTCACCCAACTCTCCGGTTGATGCGGATCCTCCAAGGGGCTCAACAACGAGGCCGTCCTGTCGCTGAGTTTGCGGTGGACCTTTGGAGATCCCTACAGGGGTTTGGGTTAACGGAGTCAGCCATCTCCACCTTTTTCATGGAAGGATTGGATGTTCCAGTAGACCAAGATGAGCATTATCACTTGAGGAACTGGAGCTATTGGAGGCTGGTAGACTACATTCGTCAGCAGGAGCAGTGTCAATATCCAGGAGGAGAGGTAGCGCTATATTATGACTTTTTTTCTTCTCGCGCACCCTCTTCCTGGCCTACTTACAGTGAGTCACTGGGGTCGAATGAGACACTGTTTCCTGAACCTGAGCAACCCAACAGACTCACTAGGAGTCAGAAGAAGAGGCAGAAGAGGAAGAAGTCAAGGGAGACCAGTCACACAGCCAGAGGTGGGACCAACGTTAATTCTTTGGTCTTGGATGAAGTACTTGATATGGTCCCTCACTCTGGTGAGTCCGGATGCGGTGAGGCTCATCCCCAGCTTCCTCTGAGCGCCTCACTGTTGGGTTCCCAGACCCAGAGCAGAATGGCGACCGTAGAGAGACCTTCTCCACGCATTCTCCAGCTGAGTCTGCCTGCGCCGCCCCGGCGCCTGAGTCTGCCGGCGCCGCCCCGGCGCCTGAGTCTGCCGGCGCCGCCCCGGCGCCTGAGTCTGCCTGCGCCGCCCCGGCGCCTGAGTCTGCCGGCGCCGCCCCGGCGCCTGAGTCTGCCGGCGCCGCCCCGGCGCCTGAGTCTGCCGGCGCCGCCCCGGCGCCTGAGTCTGCCGGCGCCGCCCCGGCGCCTGAGTCTGCCGGCGCCGCCCCGGCGCCTGAGTCTGCCGGCGCCGCCCCGGCGCCTGAGTCTGCCGGCGCCGCCCCGGCGCCTGAGTCTGCCGGCGCCGCCCCGGCGCCTGAGTCTGCCGGCGCCGCCCCGGCGCCTGAGTCTGCCGGCGCCGCCCCGGCGCCTGAGTCTGCCGGCGCCGCCCCGGCGCCTGAGTCTGCCGGCGCCGCCCCGGCGCCTGAGTCTGCCGGCGCCGCCCCGGCGCCTGAGTCTGCCGGCGCCGCCCCGGCGCCTGAGTCTGCCGGCGCCGCCCCGGCGCCTGAGTCTGCCGGCGCCGCCCCGGCGCCTGAGTCTGCCGGCGCCGCCCCGGCGCCTGAGTCTGCCGGCGCCGCCCCGGCGCCTGAGTCTGCCGGCGCCGCCCCGGCGCCTGAGTCTGCCGGCGCCGCCCCGGCGCCTGAGTCTGCCGGCGCCGCCCCGGCGCCTGAGTCTGCCGGCGCCGCCCCGGCGCCTGAGTCTGCCGGCGCCGCCCCGGCGCCTGAGTCTGCCGGCGCCGCCCCGGCGCCTGAGTCTGCCGCGCCGCCCCGGCGCCTGAGTCTGCCGGCGCCGCCCCGGCGCCTGAGTCTGCCGGCGCCGCCCCGGCGCCTGAGTCTGCCGGCGCCGCCCCGGCGCCTGAGTCTGCCGGCGCCGCCCCGGCGCCTGAGTCTGCCGGCGCCGCCCCGGCGCCTGAGTCTGCCGGCGCCGCCCCGGCGCCTGAGTCTGCCGGCGCCCCCCGAGCGCCGCGGCCCAGCGCTGCCACTGTTCTGCTCTTCGCCCGTGCCTGCCGGCGCCTCCCGAGCGCCGCTGTCCTGCTCTTCGCCCGTGCCTGCCGGCGCCTCCCGAGCGCCGCTGTCCTGCTCTTCGCCCGTGCCTGCCGGCGCCTCCCGAGCGCCGCTGTCCTGCTCTTCGCCCGTGCCTGCCGGCGCCTCCCGAGCGCCGCTGTCCTGCTCTTCGCCCGTGCCTGCCGGCGCCTCCCGAGCGCCGCTGTCCTGCTCTTCGCCCGTGCCTGCCGGCGCCTCCCGAGCGCCGCTGTCCTGCTCTTCGCCCGTGCCTGCCGGCGCCTCCCGAGCGCCGCTGTCCTGCTCTTCGCCCGTGCCTGCCGGCGCCTCCCGAGCGCCGCTGTCCTGCTCTTCGCCCGTGCCTGCCGGCGCCTCCCGAGCGCCGCTGTCCTGCTCTTCGCCCGTGCCTGCCGGCGCCTCCCGAGCGCCGCTGTCCTGCTCTTCGCCCGTGCCTGCCGGCGCCTGCTCTTCGCCGTACCTTCCGGCGCCACCCGAGCACCGCTGCCCAGCTCTGCCGGCTCTTGCTCTCCGTTGCAGCCCGCCGGGTCCTGTGCTGTGCCAAGCCCTTCCGGGGTTCCCAAGTACCGGCAATCCTCGTCTGGTGCTTGGCTGGCAATTTGGGGTCCTGCTCGAATGGCTGGCCTCGTCTGGGTCTCTGCTGGAGGTTCCCTGGCTGCTTCCTCCGGCTCCTCCATGGGGGAACCAGTGATTGGTGCTTCCCTGGAGATTTCTTGTCCACCTCTTCAGGGATGACGGGTGTCAGGTCTTGAACTCTAGGCTTTCTTGCCTCCGCGTCGGCCTGGCACCCCGGGACTAAGGTTTAGTTTGGGTTTTTTTGTCACCTGCTGTTTATACTTTCACGAAGCTCCGGTCAAGCGTTTTTTCCCATTTTGGGCGATTTTTATTTATTATAGTTAGGAATTATGTTATATGCTCGCTGTTTAATTTTGTTGTTTTTTTATTGTGTATGTTCTATCTGTGTTCTTGTGGTGTTTCGGTTGGAACGCCTGGAGGCGTTCCTTAGAGGGGGGGTACTGTCAGGGTTTTTGTCCGTTATCGTGCGTCTCTGTTCCCTTGTGCCGGTTCCGGGTTTTCCCTTCACCTCGTGGATTGTTTCGTCAATGTTCGTCCCGTCTCTAATTTGTCATTAGTCCCTTCAGCTGTTTTCCCGCGCGTCCTCACTTATTAGTTTCCCTTTTTATACCCTTGTGTTTGTGCAGTTCTTCACGGGTGCATTAATTGTCTTTGTGTGCGTTACCGATGCGTGGCGTTGTAACGGCTGGCAGGTTATTTTTGTAGTTACTTATTTTTCACTCTTGAAAGTGATTTATGTTATTGTTAATGTTTTGCCCCCTCGTGGGTCTTTCGTTTTAGTCATCTCTTTTCTCCTTATTTTATTCTTTAATAAAAGAGTGTCTCAGGTCAAGCTGTCTCTGCGATTGAGATCTTTCCTTCCACGCACACCCCCGATCGTGACAAAATCAGGAAATAGTTACTAACACAATGTCAAAAAAACATTTCATTTGTTCAAATGGAAAGCACAAGCTTGGGCATGTCAAAGTACACAAATTCACAAATAACCTGACAAATATTACCTGTGTAAATCTTTGTAATATTGTTATAATTAGTATTGGTGCTATTTTTAGTAGCTTATTTAATAATTTTAGAAAATATATATTTTTAGACTCAATATCTATGTCACTTCAAGGGAAATGCAAATAAGACGAAAGACATACTGACAGCTGGCTCAACGAAAAATCTTTTTGGTTCTTCTTTATACGGTAGAATTACATTGACATTGAGCCTTTCAACATGGAATCTTAAAAATAAAACATTTCAATAATAATATATAAATAGTGTATATATCACTGCTATATAACTGTTTTCACATTGAGAAAGAAACAAGAGAAGATTTGTGAGTTTTTTCAAAGCAAATTACTAATATGTTTAGCAAAGTAAAAGGTTTCAGGGAGCAATTGGCTGCTTAGATGATGAGACAGAGCCACAGCCTCATATATTTCAAATCACTCAGAGTTTTATTTTGTTACTTATTGTGTTACTTAAGTGTATTTTGTCCTACTCTGGATAGAATCAATATTACAGAATTGTACTGATACAAGATATAAATAGACCAATCCTCTCGCTAACTATTTCTGAACTAAATGTTTGGCTACTTTTTACATGCGTTTGAGTAAACCCGCACAGAACAGGTGTCGATGTGAGCAGTTGTGATGAGAGCCATGTGTTCTGGGGTTAGAGGGGAGCAGAATCACCATCAGATTTGGATTTCAGTTGGTTTGCCTCAGGTGCTTGAGAGTAATCGTCTGTACTCTGGCTTCTGTTGCAGTTTATTTTTTAAGCGTGAAAGCAAATGTCCGAAGCATTGGAACTGTATGCATTGCCCACATAAGGGAGATTCTTCAATAAATCCCTAAAGCCATTAAAAAGGTACCATGTGAAACTTTTCTTCAAGTGTAAAATGTATTATTTCAATAGAGTTTTGTAGTAACAATTTATCCGCTTCATTCATCTTCTTTAATGATTTACCCTCAGTTAAGGTCACAGGCCTGCCCCTCCAACTCTCTTTCGGTGAAAGGAAAGCTGCACCCAGGATACTGGCACATTAAATTAATATGATGTTTTAATTATCAGTCAAATTCTGAACATGTAAACATCCATCTAGACCAGATGAATTTTTAGTTGAAAGCTCTGATACGATTTAGACTCGACATCTGGTGACACCAAGGAGAACTTTAGTGAAAACAGATCACAACAATAAAGCTCAAATATAAAGGACATATTATTCTGGTTGCTAAGTGACGAAAATACTGGTTGCATGGTTCCTATAGCCTTCAGGTGAATGGCCTGCAGCCTGCTCTCAGGCAGACAGCGAGATAACTTTTCTTTCTTCTGTTTTCAGTTCATGTGACGGATTGAGATGGACATTGTGCAAAGGGTTTGATTAATGTTTCAAATAATTTTTTTATGATTTCTTCTATAACTGCTTTTGTTACTGTTATTTGAAAGACACATCCAAAAAATGCAAAATTTTTTATCAAATGTGTATTAGATTTATTAGCTGATCTTCCATCGTCATTAGCAGAAACGTAAATGTACAAGTAAGAGAAGCAGTTTTTGGGATATTTTTCAGTCTTTTTAACTGAAAAACATCTTGTTTGTTTAAAAAAATCTTTTGTTTCATCCTTTCTCAAGAAAAACATTCCTGAAAATTTATCTGCTAAAACTCTACTCCAAATCCAGTGGTACACACATATAGAAAGACATGTGGCCTTTAAATGTCATATCTTTCAACCAAGTATTACACAGGTACACTTGAGAAAACTTTTTTTGTTTTTGCAGAGTTAAGCAACATGTTTTTTCTTTTATAAATACTCCAAGTTATTTTCTTGACTCAGAGGAAATGGAGAGCTGGGATGATGTACATAATAGTGAAAGTTTTGCATCCCTATTGATAGCATGCAAAATAAAAGAAGCAATACAGTGCACACGCAACTGTTTGTTTTCTCTGTCGTTTGTTTCAGAATTTTCCAGTAAATTCTCCTGTTTCAAATAATACTGGATCTGTTTATGAGTCAAATGTCTCTTGGGATTGTGATTCAAGAATTTAATCAGAGTCTGCTTGATGTCTGTGTTTGTGTACGTGTGTTTTCCAGGTCACAAGAGCTCATCAGTGGCTGAACTCAAGAGCCACAGGCTTGAAAGATAACACTAGTGAATGGTTGCATCACGCAAATGAGCTCAAAGTCCTGTTTAAGAGTGCTCATCTGAAAGAGATAAACCTGTAAATGTGTGTTATTACATCAGATTGGTATCAAGTCTTTTTCAGAAGTAAGTGGAACAGAAACACACTCAATGATTCAAATACAGACAGCAGTTGTTACAGTTTATGTGAGGGTGCATGATCTGTGTTTTAGTCAATAAAACCTAGAGACTCCTCTCTGAGATCACACGCACAGGCATCCTCCCCAGTATATATTTGAACTTCAGATCCATCAATGAACAGATCGCTGGACAGCACCTGAGAAAAACAAAACAGAGACAAACAAACAAACAGTGGTTATAACAGAAACACAACAGCAAAGTGAGTTTCTGTTCCATGTTGATTTTGTTGATCGGGTAAAAGGATGCTTTAGAAAGTTTCTAGAAAATGTAAAATTTTATCTCAAATAAGTTGTTTTTTATTTCAAATATTTGGCAATGTGTGCTTTGTTGTGTTACTCGTGTTTTGATAAGGGCATTTTCAGTTTTTGGATAAAATGGGACGCTAAAAGTAGCAATGCTTGACTGAAATTCTCAACCAATTCCTGTTAAAAAAACTGAATTATTATTATTATTATTATTATTATTGTTATTATTATTATTATTATGTTATTTCCTTATAAAAACATCTACAAAAATTTACCATAAAAAGTTTGGTTGAATTACCGTTAAACTCTGTAATTTTACATTATGGAAATCTATTGTTTTTGTTTGTGTTTCAAACTGGTTTGAATGTAAAATGATAATGTACTCATGCAAAAGAAAAACATATCACAGCAGTTTACCACTTTTCTAATATGTAATATGTTTTGTTACAGCTTGTATTTAGGATTCAAGCATGTGGTTTATGCAAATTGATTATTGAAATGTTGATTTCTAACCAACTTGTGATGACAGAAATTATAAATTACTTTTATTTTTTGTGTGAAACAGAAAGTGTTCTAAATAAATTGGAATCTTCTTAACACATTTAATAACCAACAGGTAAATCTATATAAAGTAAGGTTGAGTGATTTTAATTGGACAGCAAACATGTTAACAAGCTGAAGGGATGTCTTTATAGGCTTGCTGCTCTGTGAAACATCAGTCCATACGATAAAGACTTCTAAGAAAAAATTGTTTAGGTAAAAATCAAAAGGCGCAGATGATTCATGCACCTTGCTTGAATTTAGACTGGATAACTCCATTTTAAACCATGACCCTGAATAGCCTTTTTTTAATCTCAGCCCGCCAGCATTACAGAGTGTTTTGTTTAAACATTGTAAAAAGGTTGCCCTTTTCCTGGAGCATATGTACCATATCTCACATTTACTTGTGCACACACACCCACTCATACAGTAACCACAGAAGGGACACACGACTGCGTCTAAGAATAAACATCAGCCCAAAACACTGAGTCACATCAGTACAAGCATATATGTTTAGTGTTCAAGTGAATGAGCAAGGGTGTGAGAGTGAATGAGAGAGAGAGAGAGAGAGCCTGTAATCAAGCAGAGTTTAGCAGTGGGAAGGGTCACATGTGAACGGGAGGGGAATGAGAGAGAGAGAGAGAAACATCATCTCCCATCTGTCTGTTTGTTCTCTTTACAGTATAAAAAAGGAAGACACCAGAGGAAAGGACCGGTGTGATGAGCTCAGAAGGGATTTTTCCTGATGGGATGTGATCCCTGCAGGAGTTATCAAGCCGATTATTGCCTTGCCTAATGATCTTCTCTGATCTGTGCGTTCAAACACACAGCGTTTACCACCTGAGGAGTGTGTTCCCAGAGTTTCTCGGTCCTCGCTGATGGACTCAAGTCAACTGGAGAAGATGTCAGAGCTCAGTTCAAAGAAGCAGGGATTTAAGAAATGCAGGAGTGCCACTTTCAGCATCGATGGCTTCAGCTTCACCATTGGTAAGAGCAGCTGGCCAGGTGTGTGGGAGGGTGTTTCTTTTTGTGGCCAAATTAGGTGTTGAGCTCTCTGGGAGTGAACATGCGACGGCTGTACTTGGCCATTAATTGAATTTATACTTTTAAAAAAATTTAGTTTTGTACTGGCTAAAGGAAATGGATATTATTCATTTTTCTTTCTTTCTTTCCTTCTTTCTTTCTTTCTTTCTTTCTTTCTTTCTTTCTTTCTTTCTTTCTTTATTTATATCTGTTTATTTATTTATATCTGTTTATTTAGTTAATACATCTGTTTATGTGTTTATTTATTTTATTTACTTATTTTTGTTTTTGTATTTATTATCTACCTTTTTCTTTTTTCACTGGCTGGTAATAATTTACTCATAAATTTATTTTAATAATTCTTAAAACACATTTATTTGTATTAATTTTCCCTACTTTTAATTAAATATGTACGATTGATCTTTTGTTTTTCAAAGTGGATGGTCTCTCCAACAGCAACATAATTTCATAAAAACTAAACAATTAATTGCTTTTAAATAATTAGCATTTTTTTCCCAAAAATAAATCGACCACACACGAGACTTTCTCTATACCTGTTGCTTCTACAAACAATCCAAATAAAAAATAATTAAATCATAAATGGATAATACTAATGCATATCTAAAGAAGTTTGGGAATATGTTGTAAATAAATTTTTTATTTATTAAATGTTTTTACGAACTGGGATTTTTTTTGCTTCGTTTTATTGTGTACTAAATATTTTTGAAATTGTACATTTTACAAGAAAAACGTATATGTTTTGACTTTTATAATTAATATAGTCACTTAGGTTTAATGAATTATCAATTGTGTAATTTATAGAAATATAGATATTTTAAAGTTATTTCACATTCCTGATTCCAAGTATTTTCTCAATAAGTTGATAAAAACTTTTTATGCTTTGACAGTAAAATGAGTTGCATCTTTAAAACAATTTGCAGTTATCGACCATTTCTTGAACTTTGTAAAATCAATAGTTTTCATCCAGTTATCGACTTTTACGTTTATACTAACCATTCTTTTGATTCAATAGATTATTTATACCATTTTTAATTTACAGTTTTATGTATTGGATTTTACTATTATGTTACTTTGAGCATATTTCCTGTTATTTCCTGAGTTTCATCATCATAAAATGAAAACAAGTCAACGATTGTTCTCTTCATTCAGTCTCTCACGGTTTCTCAAAGTCGCCTGAGCACAGATTACATAATATAATTTTTTTTTTCATGAAATGAGTCATAGTTTTCTGTTCTCAACACAAAAGCCTGAGTTCATGAATTGCACTGTCAAATTTAGAGGGAGGGGAATTCTTCTGGCTTGGGTTGAACGGCTGAACAATCAGAGCTCCAAATGCACACTGACATGACAGTTGTTATGCCAGAACACTGGATGGTGGTAATTATACTCCTTAAAGGTCAAGAGCTTGTATAATGGAGCACAATCAAAAAATGAAGAAGTGGAGAAACTCCAATGGTGTTCAAATTGGAGGCGTCAGGCAAAAACTGAATCATGTGATCAGCCAGTGATCAGTTCTTTTGTGACTTCTAACCTGTGGGATAAATTGAGTTTGGTGGGGAGAATTCTCTCGGGACGCTGTGTTGATCATTAAAGCCAAGCCCACACAAACAATCACGCTTTTAACTCAGAGAGAGCGCTGGGGAGATGTGTTCTTCTCCTGTGGATCTCCCATGCTGCATTTGCGATTATCGTATCCATGGTCACCAATGGAGGCAGGATGTGATGTCATGACCCAGTGATTGTTGCATCTGCCTGACAAACAACCCATGTCCCCATAGAGTGTGTGGGCCGGGTGCCCAACAGAGCCTCATTAAAGCATCTGTTGAGTTCCTGAGACTCTTGGGTCAGGTGTGATGCCCACCAGGGATGCTAGTTTGTGGATAGATGCTAAAAAGCACAAAGTTTAAAATATTTAATCAGGTTGATTATCACAGTTTTCAATGGATTGTACACATAGAATGTTAATGTTATTTTGGGAGCACATCCTTTTTTTATGTGGTTCCTCACAGAGATGCGAGAGACAGAACAACACAGAGAAGCAACTAATGTTGCTTCAAGGTTTCTGATTGGAGTTTGCATGTTCTTGCCTTTCTGGAGGTCACGGAGGTCGTGATTATATCTTAAAGGTTTGCTCATTTCAAATTGGTTGTGGGAGAGGATAAATGATATATGCCGTATACTGACCAACTAATTGCAGTGTCTGTGTATATTAGGTTTGCCTTCTTTAGTTTCAACCTTCATGAGACACCATTGATTGGACTAATTAAGCTCCTGGTCATTATATTGAGGCAGAATTGGAACAAAAGCCTGCAGGACAATGGCTTCACATGAACAGGGTCGACTATTCCTCATGTAACACGTTTTACTTGACTTGAGGTCTATACAGACTATATCTGTAGGGTTTATAAGCAGGGTAGAGATTAAAATAACTCATTATAGAACGATTTTAAAAGATACAAAAAAAAATTTGAATTATGACTCTGGAGACAGGGACACAGAACACTACGCCATTTATTAAAGAACCCCAATTATATAACATTCATACCTTAGAGCATTCTGAATCTAAATGCATGCCCGCACGTGCGTCCTCAAGGGAGAAGCCGAAAGAATGAAAGACAATGATTCTAGCTCTGCTCTGCATGATAAAGGGTCCTAGTTGGCTGGTCCCACAGGAACCTTTAGGAGGCTGGACCCACAGGGACAGTAAACGAAGGATAGTTACCCGCTAACTAACAGGGAACTACTACATAACTAATAGGTAACTATTCACCATGTAGTAAATTATGTAGTTACTGATAATTACTAAGAAGTTACCTCCTGCCGATAATTACTAAGTAGTAGTAACTACTGCTAGAGTAACTATTACAATTAACTATAAGAAATTATAACTACTAGTAATTACCATGATAATTATCATTAGCAATTGAACCACGTTAATACACTGACATAAATTACTATGTAGCTATCAAATAATTACTAGAAACCAGGAAGAGTAATATAAAGTGAAACAGATATTTTTATTAAACTTGCATCACTCTTTCTTGCTAACACTTTTAACAGAGTTTTAAATACTTGTCCTACATTACACTTTATAGAAATGTTCTACTTTAAAATATGCTTTAAGTGAAATGTACGTGTACGTTCTAAATTGTTCTTATATTTTTGATATATTTTAAATAGTTAGCTCAAAATAGTCACTGTAACATACACTAAAAGTAGATTTTTAACACTGAAATTACACATTTACAGTTCTGTAATATTGAATATGTAAGTTTGAGCTTCAAGTACCCAAAAGAATGTTACATTTAAATACACTTAGTCCATGTATTTTTCACCTAGGAGGTCATTGCTGAATCTGGAAGTCACTGAAAAAACAATCTAGCCAATTTTAATGTCAAAAAGTCTACTGAATTAGAAGTTACTTATTAAGTTACTTAATGAATATCCAATTAGTATCTTGTAGTTACTTATTGTTGATGGAAATTACCACAGTTATTATAGCAGTAGTTACTAACTAGGGTTAACAACTACTTGGTAACTAACAGTAGCTACTACATAGCTAAATAATAGTATCAGTTAGTAATGCGATAGTTTCCTGTTAGTAATACAGTAACTAAGGAAGAGTTCTATCGTCCACTACTAAAAATTCCTACACGCACCAGTAACTAGCAGGTTAGAACATAAACATTTTTAATCCCATTTGTAATCTGACTTGTTACTACTACTCCTGTACAGTGATTTGAGTGATATAAAAACTGAAAAATGTTATGGCTGTTGTTATTGCTGTTTTTGGTTTGGATGTTGTTGCTGTTAACGTTGTTTCGCTGTAGTTACTGTTGACGCTGTTGGTTTGGATGTTGCTGCTGTTAACATTGTTTCGCTGTAGTTACTGTTGATGCTGTTGATTTGGATGTTGCTGCTGTTAACTTTGTTTAGCTGTAATTACTGTTAATGCTGCTGGTTTGGATGTTGCTGCTGTTAACGTTGTTTCGCTGTAATCTGACTTGTTACTACTACTCCTGTACAGTGATTTGAGTGATATAAAAACTGAAATATGTTATGGCTGTTGTTATTGCTGTTTTTGGTTTGGATGTTGTTGCTGTTAACGTTGTTTCGCTGTAGTTACTGTTGACGCTGTTGGTTTGGATGTTGCTGCTGTTAACATTGTTTCGCTGTAGTTACTGTTGATGCTGTTGATTTGGATGTTGCTGCTGTTAACTTTGTTTAGCTGTAATTACTGTTAATGCTGCTGGTTTGGATGTTGCTGCTGTTAACGTTGTTTCGCTGTAGTTACTGTTGATGCTGTTGGTTTTGATGTTGCTGCTGTTAACGTTGTTTTGCTGTAGTTACTGTTGATGCTGTTGATTTGGATGATGCTGCTGTTAACTTTGTTTAGCTGTAATTACTGTTAATGCTGCTGGTTTGGATGTTGCTGCTGTTAACGTTGTTTCGCTGTAGTTACTGTTGATGCTGTTGGTTTGGATGTTGCTGCTGTTAACGTTATTTCGCTGTAGTTACTGTTGATGCTGTTGGTTTGGATGTTGCTGCTGTTAACGTTGTTTCGTTGTAGTTACTGTTGATGCTGTTGGTTTGGATGTTGCTGCTGTTAACGTTGTTTCGCTGTAGTTACTGTTGATGCTGTTGGTTTGGATGTTGCTGCTGTTAACGTTGTTTCGCTGTAGTTACTGTTGATGCTGTTGGTTTGGATGTTGCTGCTGTTAACATTGTTTTGCTGTAGAGACTGTTGATGCTGTTGGTTTGGATGTTGCCTCTGTTAATGTTGTTTCGCTGTAGTTACTGTTGATGCTGTAGGTTTGGATGTTGCTGCTGTTAACATTGTTTCGCTGTGGTTACTGTTGATGCTGTTGGTTTGGATGTTGCTGCTGTTAACATTGTTTCGCTGTAGTTACTGTTGATGCTGTTGGTTTGGATGTTGCTGCTGTTAATGTTGTTTCGCTGTAGTTACTGTTGATGCTGTTGGTTTGGATGTTGCTGCTGTTAACGTTGTTTCGCTGTAGTTACTGTTGATGCTGTTGGTTTGGATGTTGCTGCTGTTAACGTTGTTTCGCTGTAGTTACTGTTGATGCTGTTGGTTTGGATATTGCTGCTGTTAACTTTGTTTCGCTGTAGTTACTGTTGATGCTGTTGGTTTGGATTTTGCTGCTATTAAAGTTGTTTCGCTGTAGTTACTGTTGATGCTGTTGGTTTGGATGTTGCTGCTGTTAACGTTGTTTCGCTGTAGTTACTGTTGATGCTGTTGGTTTAGATGTTGTTGCTGTTAACGTTGTTTCGCTGTAGTTAATGTTGATGCTGTTGGTTTGGATGTTGCTACTGTTAACATTGTTTTGCTGTAGAGACTGTTGATGCTGTTGGTTTGGATGTTGCTGCTGTTAACATTGTTTCGCTGTAGTTACTGTTGTTGTTGCTGTTGCCTTTGTTGCAGTTGTTGTTGTTTTTTGTTGTTGTTGCTATTGTTTCTGTTAGAATTATTTGTGGTTGTTGTTTTTGTTGTTGTTACTGTTGTTGTTGTAGTTACTGCTGCTATTGTTTTTTTGTTACTGCTGATGATCTTGTTATTGTTGTAGCTGCCTCTGTTGTCTCATCACTTTTGTAATTACTATTCTTGTAGCTGTTGTTGTTGATGCTGTTGTTGCAGTTCTTTTTTAAAAACCAATGTGCATGACTGAAGATGTTCAGTTTTGTTTTTATAATTCCAGTAAATAAAAAAGGCCATAACAATAAAACATTAACGCTAAACAAAAAGCAATCTGTTTATTTTAATTAGTAATCACACTTTCGGCTTTAAAAAAATTACATTCATGTAAACCACTTATAAATACAAACAAGAACAAACAGTATGTATGTTCTCTGCTGGTAGGAGTGTGTGGCCTTCGCTGGGGGCTGCTCTGTCATCATCAGCACATTAGAAGAGTGTGTGAGCAACCCACCGGGAGTCATTATCACTAATGAAGCTCTCTTCTTCCTCTTCTCTTCCCTCACTCTTTTCCTGAGCCCTGACTCGCTGGACACCCAGGAGTCTGATGAACTCTCGTGATCTTTGATTCCCCTTCTCATTATACTCTAGTGCCCCCTCCTCCCCAAAAAACATCTCCATCACTCTCGCAAACTTGTCTCATCTAACGATTCTCTCAGTGCCTTTATTCACCTGTTTGATTCCCAGAGATTCTTTATGTCTCTGTTTTTCTCTTTTTTTTCATTTGCTACTAGCGTGATTTAAAAAGCACTTTCTTGGCACAGTGCAAAATGTTTTAAGCAATAATATCTAAATAATTTTTAGGTGAATAATGTTCATTGAGAAAGATACCTAGGCTAGATTTTGAATGAGGGGCCTCACAACCTCACAGGAACACATTTAATCTATAGTTTATGAAGTTATGAATATTGTATTATGATGACAAATCATAATACAATTTTTGTTTAATGATAATATAAAACACACATTTGAATAATTAGGCTATAATATATAAACTATAAAACACACATTGTCTATAAAAGAATCATGACCGCAATGAAATTCAAATATTTGACAGCAGCTTCATATTTTTTATGTATTATATTATATTATAGTTTTTATATTTTCAAATCCAGCTAGTTTTAATTCATATATATATTTTTTTATAGTTTTCAATTTTTATGTATGTTTGGCTATATGATCAAGCATATAAATGTGCTATATAAATTATAGTATATAATTTTTATCTGACACAAAACTTATGTTTTACAAAAGAAATGGTATAAAAAACTTGCTTTGGCTTGAAATCAATTTGAATCTGATTTATTTGCTGCTTTGTCTCATATGTCTTCTAATTTAATAACTTGGTTTATTTCTGTAACCGCTGTACAGCTATTAGTGTTATACTGTAGTAAATCTCTGGTAAACAGTGCCACAAGTGGGCCTTTCATTACATGAAGAACAGTTGACTGTGACTGGTTCCATGCAGTGTCAGAAGACGCCCTACAGACGGCGCTGTTAGTTCAAAGTTAATGCTGCAGTAAACCAACTCAGCTGTGCTTTATTTCCGTTTGATCACGTGTTCTTTACTCTCGGTCATAGTAATGTTGGATTAGTTGTTTTTAGTTGTTGCTGTTGATTCTTTTGCTCAAGAAACGGGTTTCAACAAGAAGACACGAAATTTTTCCTGTCTTAAGACATCGGTACTTTTAGTGATATTTTCTCTGCCTTTCAATAGTTAATTTAAACACAAAAATATTTATGTTTTGTAACAGAGAGATATTTGTGTGTTTCGTATCTGTTTAATCTCATATTATAAACCATTGTAGGTTCATAAAATTGAATAAATGCAAGTTTCTAATTTTTCAACATTCAGATAATTCAGATAATCAGCACAGCCTTATATCTGATAAACAAGCCAGCAGGACTTGTATCTGGTTGACTCCGGTTGGTTTAATTAAAGTTACAGCTAAACTGTGTAAAAACTTAGAAGATGATGAAATGTCCGTATGAGAACAAGTATGGCAGCTGCATAAGAGGGTCGCTACAAGCTTTTTAATGTGGTCTGTTTCAGTAGTTTACTGTTTAGCCCTAGCTATTCAAATAATCAAAACCTGTTAAAAGTAACAAATCTCTCTGTGACATGTCAGATTATAAATATGAGGAGAGGAAGGTGTTTTTCGAGGCTTATCTTGGGTGTTTGGTTAATAATATCTCTAAAATATTAAATGTAATTTTTTTATCCATCAACAGGATACTTTTCATGAGTTTACTCACTCTCTAAATATGCCGTTAAGGAGCTTTGTGGTCCACAGATGCAAACAAATGTACCTTTTCCTCGAGAATGTCAACAATTTGCACATAGCTGGTATTTTGTCTCACGCTGAGCTGTAGCAGAGAATATTGTATGCAACAAGCATACCCTGTGCTTTTCTGACAAACAAATACCATGCTGACTCACCCCTCGCGCTTAAATGGAGTTTCTGTAATGAAAAAATTGTGCAAGCTTACATATTAAGACATATACTTATATTTCAAAAGTGAGGGTTAATAACATTTGAAGTGGCATATGGGTTTGAGAAATGACACTGTATTCATTTTCCAATTGTTCTAAACTTAATCCTGTGTGATTAAAGGATCTAATATATTGTTATTGTCAATATAAAGGCTAAAAATCCAAGCAATACTGCATCAGAATATGAATACGCCATGTTGATTTTTACAAACTGAAAAGTACTTTTGAAAGTATAGTAAACCTGGTGAGGAAGAAGGACTTCTGGTTAGCCATATTGATTGGCATAGAAGCATCTCTCATCCATTCTTTTTTTGTTCTTCCTTTTACACAGTGGCCAATGAAGCAGGGGAAAGTAGTACGAGACCCCTCACACGCTTTGCACGTGAGTTATTCCCATGAACATGTGAATGAAAGATAGCATTGATTCAGAGTTATTGACTTCCCTTTTACTTAATTAATGTTCCCTACTGTGAGGAAACGGATGATGCAGTAGAGCACTCAGTGGCCGTTGTGTGATACCAAAACATTGAAAATGAAATCCGATGCGTCTATCTCACGTCTATTATTTCACATTGTGAACTTATGAGCATTAATGAAAGATGACTTGCTGCCTGAATTAAATCACACATTTCATATGGTTTTTAAAGTACTTTTAATTTCCAGAATGAGCCAGTGTGTAGTTTGGCTGCTTTCTTATTTGTCTGAAAGTCTCTTCATGATCTGGGATTCTGTCGTCTGCTCCCCCGCTGATTGTCTGATTGTCGCATCAGGTTCCAAGTCTCAGAATGCTCTGTGGAACGCCATCACAGCGGGCATCGGGATCAAGGACAAGGACAAGCGAGGCATCCTGATTGACCCTCGGAGCCCAGAGGAGATTCTAGCTGATGACCTGCCTTCGATCGAAACTCCAGACGCCATGGAGAAGACCGCCATCAGGTTTGGAGCGAGTCACACATGTCGCTGACACCTCTCAATCAATCACTCTATCGGTTTTGGGCAGATATCTGGTCTTCATCAATCAATGCTGCTCCTGAGTCAATGGCTTCTGTGAAAAAATGCTTTCCTCAAACAAGTTCCTCAAAAAAAAACCTTTTGAGTCTAATTGGGTGAATGGAGTTGCTCATTTAGAAGGAGTTTTGCCTTCATCATATCGCATGAAATGTTTTGTGCTCATAAGCACAGCTGGCAGACTGAGATAGGGTTATTGATTTGTTTGGGAACTATGATGTCAAACCATCACTTCTAATAGATCTCAGCAGGCATTCAGTGAAAGAGCAGCCTTTGATATGACGTCTTCTGCTGAAAAAATAAAGTAATTTAATTTTGAATAGCAAGTAAGAGACTAATAAAGCTTTTGTATAGGTAGTGTTTTGAAACAGTTCAATTTTATTGTTAAGTTATTTAGGGATTGATTCAAGCATTTACACATGGACATGGTAATTTTCTACTGACTAACTTACAACACTCCATTGAAAACAAGTTAATAACAAACAATTCTTTTAACTTTTATAATGACCCATAACAAGACTAATCAAGGACAAATCATCGCCTTGGAATTTTTTGAGATGTTAAAATTCAAAGTTTTCGCATTTAATGTGGCAAATGATGATGGAACACTTTTGTGTTTTTAAATAAAAAGTCAAAATATTTAACTAAATTTTGATAAAAAATATATCACATTATTTTAGCGCTATAACTAAGTAAATATTCTGGCTATAGTATTTTTTTTCTGTGGTATCAGTGCTTCAAAATGTAAATTAATCCTTTTTCTTACCTCCTATACCTTTAAAGGAACAGCCAAATGAGTGAATCGATCTTTTCAGGTTTCAGTTTTCTCATCCTAGGTCTGAATCAAGTAACCCAGCAATGCAACCACTAACAATTTTAACGTCAATTTCCTCCAGAAATCATGATTCTTAAATGGTTTTAGAAAATCTATGCCTACTACATGGTCCCCACAAGTGCTTTGTGACAAAGATGTGCCAACTTGAGGAAAGATCCTTTAATGATTTGAGTCATGAGAGCAAGAGAGCCAGGTGGCTAGAACACCGAATTAGAGGTTATTTGCAGGGTGCAAAATATGGGGGGACTTGGGGATCCCAGAAAAAATGTGTTGTAAAATTTTGGGGGATTTCAAAAATATGTATAATGTGTTATTTTGATGATCAATTTCAATTAAAAAAACACAAAAAAAGTGAAAGTGACCAGATATTGAGTGACACTTATCCAGAATTTGTGCTCTGCATGTAATCCATCCCAGTGCACACACACACTAGTGAAAAAACACACCGTGAAAACACACCCGGAGCAGTGGGCAGCCGTGGCTTCTGCACCCAGGGAGCAGTCGGGGAACTGATGCCTTGCTCGAGGGCTCCACAGCTGTGGTTGTTGATGATGGGAGAGCAAGTATTTCATTACTCACACCATCTTCAACTCGGTGGATCTGGGGATCGAACCGGCAACCTTTCAATCGCAAGTCAATTTTCCACCAGACCATAACTGCCCCACAAAGATGTTTTATTTCTCCATGAGGATGTTTTAAACTTAATTGAATTAAATAAATAAATAAATACACATTGTTCTTGTTAAGGGCATCAAAGTGTGTGGGGAGCTGCAGTGTATTGAAATGCATTTTATATGTAATATAAAGTATTAAGAATTGGTTGTTCACGTCTTGGATTTTTGAACCAACAATAATCTGTAGCTTTGATGGTTTATTTTACAGTAAGGTTTTTACAGTTATTACTTGAATGTTTTATGTATGTTGTATAGTAAGTTGTTTTATCACTGAAACATTATGGTGTTGTTTGTAGCCTGGCATACAGTCTTAGTAAACTTTCAGATCACTTTTTTAAATGTAATATGTTTGTTTGGAACACTGCATTTAGATTATTGATGTTTTCCACCCTCAAACTATAAAGTATTTCTCTCTGGGTATGGCTAGTTTTTTATTATTCCAATCAAAGTGTGTATGTATATTTAACTACAGATGTATCTAGACAGTGAATTTAGATCACTATTTTATTTGTTCATTTAATTATACATATTTAATCCTAGTGATTTATTCCAGGATTGTGAATAAACCCATTTCCACCAAAATCTAAACTGTTTTTCACCAACCAAATCCTTGGGTACAGTATTCCAAACAGATCTGGAGTTTCAGACTAACGAATCCTGGCTGAAAGGCATTGACATGAAGATGAAGATGAAAGATTTGGTGAAACCAGTCGAGTTAAACAGGGGAACTCCAGTGGACACTGAAGCTTGGTATAGCGAACAGCTCCTCATTAATCACCCTGTGAGAGGAAGGGAGGGCAGAACGGCATGATATTAGTTCTGACGTCAGCACCATCACCGGCTTCTATAAATACCCACCATAAAACCATGCTCCACTGAATTCTTAATGTACTATTAGTGTGTTATTGTGCACTTGGGGTGCTCAGGAAGACACATTTGGCTGGGATGTTGATGGGTTGCAGGTGAGTGTGTCTCCCCTCCCTGCTGGGAAGTGACCGTTTTGAACATGGCATGATGGGATAGTGAGATGTGGCTTGCCAAAATCTGCCTTCCTGTCATCAGATGTCCCATAGAGAGAATTTAACTCTTTACTAGAGAGGCTGCTGCAATGAACAAATATGAAAACGGTCAGCCATTTATGAAAATCTGTCAAGAAAAGGATGTTGAAGAAGTTGGTGAGTTCTAGGCTGTTGCCTTCAGTTCGTAAGAAGATTCTTGCATAGTTTCTTTTTCAAAAGGCTAAATTATACTGAGACAAAATACTAATGCAAGGTTGTGTCCGATTATCGGTTTATTACATGTTTCTTTTTATGTTGTATCGCATTAATAAAAATATTTTGAATGAACAATTTTATGTTTTTTTCTAGAGATGTAGATATGTCTATAGTATTTCTAAATGGGAAAAAACCCAGTCAATAAAGTTCTTTGGAACTCACATTTTTATAGTTTCTACTGTTGCAAGCTGTTGAAAAAAAAGCAAAAATAATGAAATGCTTTTGGTTATGGCAATCAACTACAGGTACTTTGCTTAAACCTCTGCTTTTTTTGTGGTTCACTAGGTGCATACGCCATTGACTAGTAGCCCTCAGCAGATGCAGCAGGTCCTTATTTCATATATGTGTATATTTTTTGTAGACAACTTCAAACACTCTGAAAAAAAATACTGGATGCACTGTTCCATATAATTTAGATAAATTTAAGGTATTGCTCCTACTCGTGTTCAGCAGGTACATACTGGCTCTTTTAAAGGGATTGATAACAACCTAATCATGCTTTTAACAGTGGTATGATAACATCTGAATGGGTGGTATAGACTAAAAAAACAATGAAACCGTGTGAGTGACATGTGTGGATGTGTGAGGCTGATGGGGAGCTGTGTGTGCTCATAATTAAAAGGGCAAAGAGGTCATGTGCACTGAGGAACACCTTCGGAGTGAGTGATTGGACAGGACCAGTCTGATCTTCTATCAAGCCGAGGATTGTGCTTTTCCCCCAGCGTAGGACATTAAGATTGGCAGTACTGCTCTTTCATTAGTCTTATCTAAAAACTGCGTGACTAAAGAGTTGAACTGATTCTGTGTGACCCTCACAGATTGGAATGTCAGCTATGTTTATTATTCTCATTTAAGGAGAGGTGACTTTATTCTGTGACAGATATGTTCCATTTTGAATGGCTTCTCTAGGAACTGTGTACATTTTTATGTTTTTGGTATAGCTATCAAACTAGATTCTTATTTTCCTGAGTGTATACTTTTAGATCATACTTTTACTTTCAACTAAGTTTAAGCCATTAAGAACACAATCTCGTGTGCTGTATAATTATTGGGAACATTTTAAACCAATTCAGACTCTCTTGCAATAACTTCAAAAATCAGTTAACCACAAGGTAATTGTTCTTGCTGTTTAGATCGAGATTATAGTGATTAAACCCTATGTGACCAGTTTTTAAATTTATACAATACTTGTTGAATGTAGAAATAAGTAGTTTGTGCATTGGTTGCATTCAGCAAGCACTTTTGCTTTATTGTGGGTGTTTGTGGCCATGGTGCAGGACAATTTGGGTTCGTTTGAAGCTTTATTTTGGCTCCCTCAGCTTGACTTTAACTGAAGTAACTTGACCTCAATTATGTAAAATTTCACATTACCAACTTAATTACGTACAAAGTTCTAATTTAACTTAATTATTTAGAAAAAAAGCAAAAAAATATCACACAACTAAGATTTTTTGTTAGCTTGGCAGTTTCAACATGAGCATTTAAAAAAAACATGATTAATATCTAGTTTTTTATGTAAACCTATTTGAAATTAAACTTGATAAAAATCTGCCCTGTTCTGGTCGATGAGCAGTCGTGTGTCGAGAAACAATGGGAGGTTGCCTCTTGGCTTGAAGGCATTGATCATTTTAAGACCCCCCCCCCCCCCCACCAAAAAAAAAACATATATGTTACTCTACAAGAAGATATTTTGCAATAAGATTTTTACTTTTTGAGGTTGAAACAATATCCTTGAACAATAATGGACTTTTCTAATGATCAGTGATTGCTATGATGTACACATTTCCATATGAAATTATTTGGTGCTTTATTTATAACAGTGAATGATTGTTTAAAGGTGCCATATTATAAAAACTTCATTAAAAAAAAAACATGCCTCAAGTCGTATTCAGATTTTTTGCATTATCATATTAAATTTTTTGGGAGCTCAAAATGGAGAAAGTGTAATATATTATAGCAGAGAAAAGAATTATTTATTCCCCAGAAATGCATAAATCTTTTGTGTGTGCAAACAAGCAAAACCTGAAAAAGATTACTTGTATTTGGATATTCTTTTTGGGATGGTTTTTAAGCAAAGCGAAATTCGATATGCAAGTACTTATAAAAAGACAGGCTCTGAAAATTGATGCTTTTGCAGTGGGAGGAGTAGGGGTAAATGGCGTATTTTTAAGTTAATAAAGTTATTAAAAGCACACTGATATTATAGAGAGGTCATATATTTATTTTAAAAGGACTATATATTGCATCTTTAAGGAGTACAATGAACAAGAAATTGTACTTTTTAAATAAATATGACAAGATGAAGGAATGACCCTTGACAAGTCTTTTCTGACCCTCAAAACTGTGTAGTTGTTCTTCAAAACACCTGTTAAGCAAAGGACAACTGAGCTTCAGTGTGCATCTTTTTATGGTCAGTCATGAATCTAAGCAGTCAGGCATTTATGCATCTTTGCTCCCTAATGACCCTGTTAGGATAGGATTCATTTCTCGCTCCATTCTTTCCATCTCTCCTTCTGTATCTCTCTTTCCTCCATCCTCTGAAGTAAATTCATGCGTAACACAGCGTGCCGAGGTTCATCTCCTCTGAATGAAGTCATTACGTCTGAGGTGCGAGACGCAGCAGGATTGTTTCAGAAGAGTGTCTGTCTCTCTTTACATCAGCTGTCCCCTGATGCTTTTTCCTGACTTATGGATGAGTTGACCTTTGCGCGCCTCCGATCTTTAGCTGGAGCTTTCAGTGGTATACACACGTGAACGCCCCATTCTCATCTTCCCAAAATGGCTCGCGCACATCCAGTTTTCTTTCGATTATGGTCTTCAATTCTGCCAGCTCTCTGATAGGTATGGAGCAGGCCGAGCTCATTTTAGTGGAGAAACCTAATTTTCCAGCTGAGCGAGGTTCTGTTGAGTAGAATGAGTGGAGTGAATGAAAGCTAGATTGAAGGGGATCTTACTGGAATCCTGGGAAACTGAAAGCATTCAAACTTGAGCAGGAGTTAACATTATAGAGGAAGACCAATGAAGTATAGCATTAAGAAAGGTTTAGCAAAGTAAAGATTTAGTAATCTTTTAATACTTAAAGTGTAAATATCTAGCAGAACATAACTCCTATAAATATAAATATCAATTGAAGAATTTTTCAAGCAAATCTGTTTAGACATCTTGCAGATGTGGACAATAACATGTGGAAATGCAAGTATTTTTGGCATTATGAATAGCATTAGCAAATATAATATTACAGTTATGTTGATTAAATTCTAGAAAATTTGTGTTAAGTACGTCATTGTTAAGTCATAGCCACAGCTTAGTTTTTTTCATAGTAAGTTTTTGCAGATTTCAGCAGAGCCAAAAGTATCAAAGCTCATTTCCACTCAAATTTGTTACACGGCAATCTACAGTAATGTGACAATAATTGAAAGAATTTTAAGTGTATTTCAGAACTAAATATTTAAAATTTCACCCTCATTGTGAGAAAACCAACCTTTAGCCAGGTTGAACCCTCATACTACTTTCTCGTATTTCAAGCAAAGCATTTTTAACTGTTAGAATGTTAAGTCTTTTCAAATATCTTTTCCAAAATGGAAGCGCTTTTCAAATCTTGAAACCAAAACATTAGAATTAATTATACAAATCTGATGAAATGCCATGGGTCTAATGATAGAAAGTTTGCTTATGGTGATTAATCACCTGTAAAAGATACTGGCATCCTTTCATTCTCAAGCTTTCTTTCAGCTGTCATTCCAACACTAAAGAAACCCTGTAGAGTATTTGTTGTCTCTGACCTACAAATCTCAAAGACTGGTTGCTGTCATGTTTTGGGACCTTGTTACTCAATATAAGCTACCCCCCCCCTGCCCAAACTCCCTCTCTACCCTCAATAAGTCACCTGACCTGCCCGGTGGAGACCCTACTGTGAGCAGACGGGATTAAAAACTCAATAATTCATGCTCTGACTGGATGTTAATTAGCTTGTCCAGTTCAGCTTTGTATTTGTGTCATTTGGCCTATCATTGCCCTTGAGTTTAATATGGAAAGGATAAATAGCGCCAGTCATCAAGAGGTTACCGATGTAGATGGAATAACCCAGTAGAACCTAATGAAAGCAGGGTTTAGTTTTGTGGGAGGTGGCTTTCTCGTTTGATATTCATGATGCAGCCTTAATGTGTTATAAATTGCAACTTTTTTTAAACACATTGAGTTTTTCCCGATTTCTGCTGTTTTTACTGAAGTGCTTTAAATTATTTTGTGTTCGCAGTTCAATTGTAACGGATACTCTCGTATAAAATTGGTTGCTTGGTTTTAGTCACAGAGCATTTTGAATCCTTTTTTTTAATGAGTGGTGAATATTCCGGTAGGTCATCAATCTGTCCGAGAAGTCCAAGGACTGAATGATTAGATATTCCAGCTATGTTAATTAATAATGCAGATATATGCGATTCATTTTACTCTCTCGTTCCCTTCTTTCTCATTCCTACTAATATATTCTGATGTAGTTTGTTTGAATGGAATGATGAAAGTGAGAATGGTCCAACCACTGTATTAGGAACATCTTGATCCATACATTTATTTTTGTTTGTGACTTGATTTATTCTTCTCGGAAGAGCAAATGCAGAACATACTGTTGATTTCCCTCTGAGGATTTCATTTTCATTCTCTTTTAAATATTCATGCCCGGTGCTGTGGCTGTTTGCTTTCTACCTGCATATTTGTTTTTTGGAAGGTCAGATTTGAATAATTCTCGGCAGTCATGCTTTACACGTCTAAAAAAAAGAAGAAGCAAAAGCTGTAGGTAACAGCATCCATACAGTGTGTTAATAGCCTCGGGTACTGTGAAGTGTAACTTGAAAATGGTTTGTAATTTTTTCGTAAACAATGTTTGAATGCTCAGTTTTTATTTGATTTGTTCCTTTAAAAAGAGCAGGGAGATTTTTTTATATGCTGAGCCAGATGCTTGCAAAGAGAAAATAAGGTTTATGATGAACAGCTTTAATACAGTAAAGCATTACTGTTTGCTCTAGTTCTCTGACTGGAGCGCTGAGCAGAAGTTTCACGGTGTGCTTTGGAATTTAATGCTTCCAGCTGGTACTATCTGCTTCTAGTCCTCACAGTCTTAGACAACAGGAAATATTTGAATTAGTGCTATGTTTCTTTGTAAATCTGCAATGTTTATTTTGGAGAAGGTGCCATCTTTGTGGCAGCTAAAGAAATAGTTATTTATAATTTAATAATAATCATCTAACACTGGATATCTTGCCCCGCAGCATACAAATGTAATCCTAACTAGTGACTATTGACAATTCATGTAACACTTCCACTTATAAGTTCCCTTGTGATGCTTTACAAATAGACTTGAGTCATGAGCGTCTGTTCACATAATTAGCATATTCATAAGTTAAACTGATGACTTTCATCATCCATCCTTATATATGTTTTCCCTTTTTTTGAGTTCTGTAAATGTGTCGTCACTTTCTTAGTATAACTTCTAAAGCCAAAACAGTTGAAACGATCATAGCGTTAAAACAACTTGATGTAGACATTGCTAAACAATTCAAAGGAGGCTTAAGCAACTAATGTGATATTTTAAACAAAAAAGCCCTGTAAAAACGGTGAATTACAATGATTCAAACTGACAGATTTTGACAGTAAATTTACATGAAATATTTTTTTAAACTGAGCTTAACTGTGTTTTTACGTATCTGTCCATAAAGTAAAAATAACGGGAAATGCCTGTTATTTTATTTGAGTGAAGTCTGAGAGTATAAATATGTTCAAGATAATATTTTAATTTTCAACATTTAATAAAAGTTTTTGCTTTTGGTGATCAGCTTTTCATTTATTGTAATGTGTTTCAAGCCTTAATCGTTTTATTCCTTGCTCTGGACTAGTTTTATTTCAGTCCATCACCTCATGCTGAATGGTTTGGTCATCAATGTTGTCAGATTTCTCTATGTTTCTTACACTGTAAAAGTTTCCATTGTGCTGATATATGAAGATCTGGTGTTTAACACCTTGCGACTTTTTTATAGTTAGTTCAAAGTGTTGTTCAGTCCTGTCGTTATTGATTTAACCTCATTCTAGTCTTCACCAAAATGACTGGAAAGACACACAATTTTGCTGCCATAACTACTAATAATCCTAGATCGATTCAATGCTCAATGAAGCTTTTGTGTGAGCCTTTTAAAGCTAACTTGGTTTAACTGTAAGTCGGGATGGTTTTGCATGGACTGTTTTTGCTGATGCAGTGATATCGTTAGTATTTTCACATCAAGCTGCTCTTTAGACACAGATGCAATCTGTGTTCGAACATCTGCTGCATCGACTGACCTTTATGGAGCGTGTTGTCCGTTTCATGTTTAATACAGTAGAGATTCTTTGTTGTTACCTTATGGTGGACAAAAATGTTTTAAACAGAATGTTCTCTGGTTTCACTGTAACTCGTTTAAAATATGGAAAATTTAAATTAATTAGTTTATTTTCATTTAAAAGTGGGTTTATACATTTTTGTAGGTTGACACTAATGTGTCATCTTTACAACCAGTAAAACCTATGTTTCGCTTGTTATTACATTATACCACTGCTAAAAAATGTTTAAATGTGATCAAATAAAAATGTTTGCATCAAAAAGGCTCAACTCGAACATATCCCGAGCTTAAAACACTTCCCATTAATTGTATTTTCTTTTTAAATTCAGGCAATGGCACTCAACGTGAACATGTTAAAAAGTGTATTTTTATTTACAATAACACTTGTAACACATTGCTACAGCCATTTATACATTTTATTTTAAGAAAGAACCAGGTAATACGTTATTTTTATACTTCTGTTCTTACTCTTAAATCAACTCCATCTCTTATTTTTCTTCAGTGTTTTTGTGTCCTTCACTTTTTTCTCTCCATCCCAAAGCGTAGAGCTGTCCGTCCATCCTTCTCACTGGAGCAACAGCAGTTGTTTAATCCCTTCCTCCTTCTCCTCTTCCTCTCCACTGGCTAATATTCACGAGGAGGAGCATACAGCCCCCTGCAGCGCTGCCATACGCGCTCCGTTCTGTACACCTGACCAGTGTTGGTGACAGAGAGAGAGAGAGAAAGAGGGAGAGAGCGAGAGGGAGAGAGAAACGAAGAGGGACGAGCTGCAGCTGTCTCTGTGACAAACTCCGCTACTGCTGCGGTCATTTGCTCCACACTTACACATACGCGCGCTCTGCTGCTGCTTTTGAGTCTGACTTGTATAAAACTCGTTCATGTCGTTTTGCCTGGTCGACTTTTTTGACATGGAGTCGCCCACCAAAGAGATTGAGGATTTCGAGAACAACTCTCTGAAGTACCTGCAGCCGGACCAGATTGAGAAGATCTGGCTGCGACTACGAGGACTGTGAGTACACTTTCACACTTTCTCTCTCTGTTTGTGCATGAGTGAGTGGCATGAGTTTCGTTTAGTGTTTTGTATCAACAGCACAGTGCATGAACAAGGAACGTAAAGTTTTAAAAGTACCCATTTATTGATTCATCATATTGAGGCGTTTTTTTCCCCAATTAGGTTTTAAGGCATTTTACATGAAATATGACTCTATTATAATGTTAATAATTCTAATGACTCTTTTTTTTTTAGATTAAAAAAAGTTTTTAAGAAATATATTTTTTATACAAAATTGTGTAGTTTGGTTTTAAAGAAGCTTAATTATTAAATGAATAAACACATTTTTTTTTTGTTTTATTAAGTTTCATAACGTTGTTTAAAATAATTATTAACATTGTTCTAACATATTTATCTTGTGAAAAAGTGTCGTGGAGAGTGTTCTCTCGTGTTTGTAAAAGTGAGATTGTTCAGGGTTAACAGGTCACTTTCAACACAAACATCCTCTTCGTCTGTGGCTCAGTTCCCAGATTCATAAGCAGACTCGTCTTTCATTGAAAGTGTTTCCACTTGAACATTTAAAGTCAATTTGTTTGAAAATGCGACGGCAAATGGTGCTCGACCATATTAAAGCTAAATATTTGCATAGTTTACGTGTTTGTGGAGGAGTTACAGAGGGGAAATGTAATGTTTGAATTTGTCACTGGAGCTGGAATACATAAATAAATGCAGAAATCCTAACTAAATACATTTTAAATAAACGATTTTTATTTTAAAAAGAAAAGCTATCTATGGGCTGGTTCTAGGCTCGGCTGGGGCAGGTGGCATTTCTGTGTGGAGTTTGCATGTTCTCCCCGTGATCGCGTGGGTTTTCTCCGGGTGCTCCGGTTTCCCCACAAGTCCAAAGACATGCGGTATAAGTGAATTGAGTAAGAACGATTGCCCATAGAGTTAAAGTGTGAATGTGTGTGTGAATGTTTCCCAGCGATGGGTTGCGGCTGGAAGGGCATCCGCTGCGTAAAACATATGCCAGAGAGTTGGCGGTTCATTCCGCTGTGGCGACCCCGAAAGGGAAGAAAGCCGACATGAAGATGAATGAATGAATGAGCTATCTATGGGCAGTAGCTATAATGTGAAAAAATATCCTAATGACTTTAAAAACAGTTAAAAAGGGCTTAATTTAAAGCACAGATGCAATATTTTCTGTTAATTCATTGTAGACAAAAATCATTTTCTTAATTTTCCTTTTTAACATAAATGACCATGTATGTTATCACAAGAGGATTTGATTGTTTGCTGTTGAAGAGCTTGATCTAATCCCTCAACTGTGTCATTCCGCATTAAGCCGCTGGATGCTAATCCGGGCGATAAACAGCAGAATATCTTCCACATTTCAGATTTATGACTTGATGCTTGAGTCTCTGTCAGCCTTAGGTCCCTGAACCCAGCTGTGGAAGCCAGACAGCTGTTATTTGTCCTGAAACAAGGACCATCAGCATTGTCATAACACCACTGTTCAAGAACAGGGTAAAACTGAAAGCAAATTCATCCAGTTCCCAGCTTTATTTCCCTTTCAAGCCAGCTTTATTGAGCTTATTAAGAATTTAATGGTGCCCTTGGCTGATTCGAGGGAAATGAGAAGTCTGGCGATGCCACTGGACTCTGAGAAAACACACAACTATAAAAGTTAAAGTCTGTAATAAACCTAGGCGCAGCTCAGAGGAAGAGCTTTGATATTCATGAATCCAATAGATGAAGAATATAAAGTGAGCGGCAGGAAGTTTTGGTTGAAGATCAAAGGATGTTTTATGATTCAATAAGTAGCCTTTGTTCTTAATATGAACGTCATCAATAGATAGCCTTACCAATAAGAAGTGATTGAAGACATCAAGAGCAGCTGGAGACGTTTACTTGAATCACGCTTCAACTTTTATAGTAATAAAAAACATTTTTACATAAGACAGAAACATTTTTGTGCAAGTGTAGGGGGGAAACTATTCCTACTGAAGTCAAGCCAACTATGTGTGAAATACTGTTCATTTAATAGAAGTACTCTTTCCGCTTCATGAGATAGAAGCAGAGTAAGCGTTCAACTGGATTGAAATGCTCAAATGGCGGTCATCACAGGGTTATTGTTTTCTTTAGTTGTGTTAATGTTTATTGGCAGCTTCAAAACACATCTGTTCTTTTGAGTTTCTCGAATCATGAGTGAGTAATATTATTTATGCTTCCGGGGAAGATATGACTTACTGATTAGTAAGGTGTTAGTTTGCTGAAGGTGACTATTTATTTTAATCTAAAAGGATATTTATAATACTCGTTTACGTTAGATCTGTGCTGATACACTATTGAACATTTCTTGGTTTTATTTTTCATGAAACATTTATTCTACTGGGTAAGAGACTATTTTTAAAGGGCAAATTTGGTCAACAGATAGATCCTTGTGTTATGGAAACCTAAATGTCAAATAAAAAACACCAGACAGTTTTTACACCGTGGCAAAAAATAGTGATGATGATGATGGTAGAGTCGGACTGCTGTGCAAAGCCTTCTCCAGCACATCCCAAAGATTCTCTTTGGGGTTAAGGTCTGGACTGTAGTTTCTACTTTCTGTATCTCCTTAGATGTTTTCTCTGCTTGATGAACGTCAATGATTTGACTTTTCTCAAACAGATCAACATCTTTAGTTATATTGTTTAAGAAATGACAAGCAACTCATTTAACTAGTTGGGGTTAAATAACTTGCCAGCTGAAAGATTATCATGCGTGCAGCAGTAGATTCATATTTTATTTGCTTAGTTACTGTAAATCCAGGAAGTAACCTTTTTTGGCAGGACAGTGTAGTTTAAAATGCCATTAATGCTATTGATTGTTGATGTTGTTCATTGTTTTGGAAAAATGAATCAGTTATGTACTGTAGTTCAAAAGGTTCAAGCTAAATGATGCTATACCCAACAGTTTCTGTCAACTTAATAGGAAAGGAATATATTACATTTATATTCATTAAAATTTAACAGCATTAGTATTCAGTTCACTCTCTCAATCCATCTCTATGGATATGGTTGTTATTTTGGCGCATGTATCATCAAAGATGAAATATCACACAACTAGCTAGGATGCTATGCTTTTCATAACAACATTATGCATTAATGTGAACTCAATGGATTAATCTTTTTTCTTTTTCAGGCGAAAATATAAGAAGACATCACAGAGGTGAGCTGTTACACGACTGATGTGTTCTCATAGTGTCATTGTGAAACAAGAGCAGTGAAAACGAACAAATAAAATGTTTTGAAACGTGTATTTCTGTTTTGGAAGGCAGGTGTGTTTGATTTTTGTTTCAGGTCAGCTCGTTTCATTGGACAGAAGTGTGGTCACAGTGTTCTCATGTTTCTAAGGGTATAATACACACCGATAGCAGAATTGAGGTTGAGCACTATGCGTAGGTACTGGTGTACTCTTATTAAAGAACAAGCAAGAGTTTTCTCTGATGAATATGCTGTGTTAAAAAACGCGCTCCGTTCTTGTCGTTATTGTATATCATGATTTATTCAAATATGAATAGATATGATGCTTAATGGTCTAAATAGAATAGCTACCAATTGAACACAAATATTCAAAAACACTGTGTTGAAAAACATCTATTTATATTACCCAGAAATTGTATATATTGGTAAACAAAAAATCTACGATTTATATGTCATCTATAGTTGTTTTTGTTTTTTGCATTTAGTTTATTTCATTTTCTTTCAGTGTTTCCAAAAATGTGTTTCTCTCATTCAAGCATCACCTCAAATAGAGCCACTGATTTCCTCTGACATCACTCAGAGACTAAACAACTTCCAATCAGTAACGGCCGATACACAGATATGTCGCCCGTGGCAGATGTGATGCCAGCGCTTCTGCAGTGTCTCGCAGTTCTGTTGTGTGTGGACATGAGAATGTTTGTTTGTCAGGCTTTCTGTGACTTGGCACGGCTGGTCTAGAGAAGTCAATGACTGTGTGTGTTTGATTTGAGCCTGAGGGAGTAATGTTTATGAGTCTATCAATGTGAAAGGTCACAAGTAGTTCATATCATACTGGGTTTATTATTGCGCTTCAGTCATTGAGATAATTTTATCACTCTTGATTGTCTACCCTCTTACTTGAGGAACAGTCCTATTGGAAGCTCATTGTAATAATTATGATGAATGGGATCATGAGAGTGTTTTAGATGCCTCACTTTGTCTTATTATAAATAGGAATTATTTCTGAGTATGTTCATGAAGACTAAAATAACTGTTTAAGATTAAACTGTTAAAGAGTAGAATTCCTAATTACATCAACTGCACATTTTGGCAGTCAAAAATATAATGGCAGATTAAAAAGTTTTAAATCACACCTATCTGGTATGATTTCTTTATAAAATGGGAGCATATGTAATTGTTCATTTGATCTGGTGATACCTGCAAATAAATGTCATTTATATTGTTAAATTCATTTATCTTTTTTTTTTACCATTTATTTGTCCTCAAAAAAAGTAGTCGACCAAAAAACTAATTTAATACTGAAATACCCAGTGAATTATGGCAACAGGCAATCAGGCAACATGTAAAATGTTTTAATTAAATTATTTCCTGATATTTTAGATAGACAAGTGCAATTTTGCTGAAAGTTATGGAGGAAATTGTTCTAAAATTCAGAGAATCAAAGACATCAATGTCTTAAAGCCCCCTTAATATACCATACAGCAAGGTTCCCCAAATATTTTTTTTCTTTGAGAGCCACATGATATTTGATTTTTTTAATTGGGTGTCAGATTGGTTGTAAACAGTAGTAGAAAGTGATTTTATGTATTGTAAATGTATTCAAATAAATGTAAGAGTAGACATGTTTTAGGCCTACTAATGCTTGATTAGAATTTTATCATAATAAATTGTATAAATAGTTTTTCTTGTGAAAGACTATTACAATTGAATTACAAATATTTAAACATGTCTTATCTTTTAAATCTAAGGACAAACTTTTTATGCAAGCAAACATTTATGTATACATAGTGATTTTATTTAAAAATGGGGGGAAAATAAGTATTTGGTTCACAGGGTATTTGAGAATGCTACGTTTTCAAGTACATTTCAGAAAAATTGTTAACACATAATCTGACCAAATGAATGTTTTTTTTTTTATCTTTGCCTTGGCCTTTTTGCAACCAACATCCATATTTTTTGTCGACAGCATACGTCTTGACCCTAACTGATACCTGAGTCATTGTGTCCAGGTTGTGTATAACAGCTATCAATGTGCCTTTTTGATGATCTAATTGGGCCTTGCTTCCCAGTCAGCATCAGCACAGCTATTACAGGCTCCTGCAGCCCGACGGCACTTCAATCTGTTTCTCACACATGGCGTAATGAACACTGGGGCATTCAGAGCCAACCCAGATGGGGTTTGTTTACACAATATCATGAGGTTTTTATTCTCTTTTTTTTTTTTTTGCTTTCTTAACTGGGATTGAAACTAGTTTTGAAGTGGCTGAGAATTAAAAGGATTGAGAGGTTGCAAACAACTGGAAGCTTTGTTATTTAGATTATACTACAATTTTAATTGGTTTGGAGCTTGTTTAAAATATTTTTAGGTGATGTTTTAACGGTTTCTAAAATTATTTGAATGTAAGCTCGTCAATGTCATCAATAGATGGATGTAACTCAAATAGGAAGTATTTGACCCCTCACTGCACCCTAATAAATCAGCAATCAATAAAATAATAATCAAAAAGCAGTATTTTTGTACATTATGTCTTTGAATCACCTCAAATGGCTTTATTCTGCCAATTGAGCCAGGTACCTCCTGTCCCCTCACTTCTGTCATGTCCCCTGCTGGGTTTTTTTGTTGGCACGCAGAAAATCCACACATTGATACATTCATAAAGCACTTTTGGCGCAGGACATTCAAAAACACACTTTCTTGTCTTTGTTTATCGATGTGGTTCTGCTACAGTTACACTCCCAGGTCAGTCTGGGTTGTGAAATGCATAAGCGGTTAATCTGGTTGGTTAGTGGATGTGGTTCGGCCAATGGGCGTGGCTATAGCCATCGAGCCATTGTTTGAGGATTACATAAAGATGCAGTAACTAATCTGAATGTGACTTGAGGAATGTTTTTGATGAGGGAGGAAAGATAAAACTTGCAAAAATGTCTAAAAAGTCGAGTGTACATGTTACGACACCTTTAAGCTACACTTTTATGAGTCATTTTAAAAGATAATAAATAATGGTGATACTAACTACCAACCAATTGGCATTTCCTTTTGAAACATTTCTACATTTTAGACAATGGCATATTATAATATTCAGTGAGTCAATGATCCAATGCTGCACTTAGACATTCGTGAGCTGAATTTTTTTTGCTCTGGAGGTCTTGTCTCGTCATGCCTCCACTGCCTGATTTAGGCTTGTTAATTGATTGCTTCACAGCTAATGAATCGAAGCCCCCACACTTGATAATTAACAAGATAATTACTCCAGTCAAGACTGACATATTTAACAAGCCATTTCTCCTAAACCCCTCAATGCCTTCCCTTGGGAACTGCCGGCACTTTTGTGTGTTTTCATTTGAATACAAATCACTAAACCAAAATGGCCGCCTTTGTCATTTGTTGTCTATCTCTGTGGTTTCCTGCAGTTGAGCCGGCTCTCCTGATGGTATTATTCAGTCCTCCTGAAGAGTCCCGTGCCCACAGGGGTTTGCAGGGATTAAATGTGCCATTCGGTTGAGGAGCGTTGTGCTGATTGTGCATACGCTTCACTCTGATCTGTCCTTCAATTTGCTGGCAGAGAGATGAACAAAAATGAGTCTGGGTTTATCTCCTGGGCCCAAAAGAAGATTTCATTCCCTGCTGCTCCACCACAAAAATGGGTTACAGGTGGTGACTGTTTTGACTTTCATTTAAGATGATTTCCATTCTCCATCAGAGCTTTTCACCGAACCAGAATGGAGAGGTTTAGAGATTCAAGTCAAGTGCTGGAGAATGATGATGTGTTTCTTGAAAGCATCACAAGGCTGGATTGAAAATCTCTGCCTCCGGTAGTGAAAATGATCACTTTAGTGCAAGATCATTAATGCTTTTTTATATACAGTTGAGCCATAATGTTAATTTGATTTATTATTATTACCTTACTCATTTGTTGTGGTGATGTATTGTCTCGGCCACATGGGCAAATGGATTTGGCCAGTCATGTTATTTAGTAATATCTAGCAAGTCTTGTGAGAATAAGAAAATTCTTTTAAAACACTTTAAAGGGCAAAGGACTATGCATTTACAAAAACCTTGATTTTGAGAAAGGGTTTAAGGAATTCTTGTGATTGCTTAAAGATACAGAATGTGTTTTTCCCATCTGAAGACTGCATTTTCAAAATAATACCAATGCTTGTTTTTGTGATTTTTGTGATTAATCATTGCAGATTCAGAATTCAAATTTAATTGGAAAACCCTTCTAAAGCTGACTGAAGCATGAATATTGAAGTTGATTGGCATCCTCTGCATCAAGCCTAATCAGTTTGTTTAGATTTCAGAAAGACTTGAAGCAAAACACTTGTCATAGCTGATATTGAGTACAGTATAACACAGAGGGAGAACCTGAGTTAACCTTGAATTGCTGGCAGCAAACTGTCTTGAGTCACTAAGCTTTTGTCCAGACCATCAGTACAGGTTTCTCTTTTGCATTGTAAGCCTCCAGTTGTCAAATGCTATTAACGCAAACCTTCCACGGTGTACTCTTTTCCTCATGATTCAGTTCCTCAAACCTCAGCTGGTTTTTGTGACTTGCATAAAATAGCTTGCGTGGACATACCCCATAGAAGAGTGATAGAAATTTCTGACCTTGGGAACCTTTAGCTGCGCTTTTCTAAAGGATTTATTGATTTTTTTTGAAGTAACAGCAGAGTGAAAATCAGCAGTTTGCACCTTGGGAAAGCTAAAACATAGTTTTAACACACAGCTCCTGGTCATTACATTCTTGGACGAGGGATGTACAAGCAACCTCTGACCTCCCTTTTCATTCCCGTGTAGATGTCTGCAGGTCATTCAGATTAAATGCTGGTGACGGCTAAAATATTGTTGAGGGGATAAACACTCTTTTTCCTGGACAGGCAGTTCTGGCATTGACCCAGCTCTTCAGCTGCATGAAATCAGCACAGCTGTGATGACTTTGGCCAAAGATGACCTATCGTTCACCATGGCTATCCTTTAGGGCTTTGGTTGTGGGAGCCGAATGAGAAGGATTCTCAAAATCAATATATATAATCGTATTCACAATCACGTCAGGACTGTTTAAGTTCATTTTAAGGTTAACTCTTAATTGTTAGTCATGAAATAAAATTTTGAAGTAAACAAACAATTTTATCTTGGTACAGACTCTTTGTGTTGTGTGTTTTTATGTCTTTGTGAGTATCTGTTGTTTGTCATTATGGAGGATGGCATCTTTATTATCTGTTTCAGGCAGAGACCTTTAGTTGGAAATGCCACTCTGTTATGAGAAGTTCTGAGGTGTTTGGGAGCTTTGCTCAAAAGCTGATATTCTACCTTCCGTGGGTTATAAATATACAGTTATGAGGCCTTCAATCTTAAATGTATATGTATATTTTTGGCATTTAAAATTCAAACCTCTGCAAAGTTATTTAAAAAGAATAGTTTGGACCTATAAACTTTAAATCACAGCTAAAACGTTTTGGTTTTGAATCAATACATCTTTTTGTATAAAATACTATAGTAAAATATCAACCACCTTCAAATTTTAACGAGCAGAACAATCTGTTCTGTGGTTCTTGAAACAATTGGAGTCATTAAAAGATGCAGAGAGCATTTGTGAGTGTTGGTAGCGAGACAGATCATTTCATACTGTGTTTACAGTTGAAAGTGCGGTTCCCAGAACTCCGAAATCGCTCATGTATTCCCTTTTGGTGAGGCACAGTTGTAAAAAATAATGTTATTTTTTTGACATAATAACATAACAATGTATTTTTGTCATTTTAGAGTTACTGAATCTGCAAAGTAATGCATTGCTTTTATGACTAAATAGACTTTGTTTGCTAAATTCTCCAGTACCGTAAGTTTTATCAACACTTCACCAGGCTTTCCATGTTACCCTGGGAGCCTTTTACATTTTAACATTAAAGTTTGTTAGGAAGTGTTTCTGGTTTTACTGAGACTCATTTTCTGACTCACTACTATTTAAACTATTTAGTGTGTTCTCTACATTACAAATATTTCAGGCTTGACTTTGCTTTGACTGTTTTGAATCAAATCTGGGTGCTGCCATTGGGGTGACATATGAAATGGATAACCATCTATTCTGTTATTACAGTGCTATCAGTGAATCTGCGTTTAGTGCTGAGACTCCTTTTAATATTCATAGTTTTGCAGCGGAGCTCTGATAGCCTCAGTGTGAAATAAAGTAAGATGTCTGGACACATGGCAATAGCTGGGAAAGTGACGGGCTGTGAAACAGAGTTTATCGTGTGGAAAATCTCCAATCAGAGGCATAATGACCTATCAAAATGATAATTGCAGCAATGCAAAGCTCTTGACCTTAAACACATACATTTACAGATGCTTATTGAGTGGGAGGGGTTTTGCATGAATCTTAATTGCTTCTTAGCTATCTTAGTATGAGCAGTCATCCACATATTTAAGGTGCTATATTCACCATTTGTACTTACGACCTTGCCTTGCCTTGCCTAAAGCCTTTATTTATATCTTTATCCATGGTTAGTAAATGAATTCCTGGTGAATTGCGATTAAGTGAAACATTCTGTTGATATGTTGAACATCAATATAAATTTCACCTGTTTGTTTGGAACCCTGTAAGCAGAGTCATTGCACAAAACGCAGAATGAAGAGCCACTGTGCCTGTCTGGAATTGCATTATGTATTATGTCATATCCTCTTTTAGAAATCAATCAGATCAAGCTAGCCACTGATTCGCTCCCAAGCGAGTCATTCTGGAGGCCTGGACCTTTGTGAAACATTCCAGATGGGCCTGGCAAATGCTCTGTCAACACTTTGGCCTTCAACCTTTTGCTGCCATCAAGCCAAAAGCTTTAGACAATAAGTGACCTAAACCATAGAGACACAACAGAGTCAACTCTTTCTGTCTGCCCAGCTGTTCTACAGACAACATTAGCATTTACAGTTTACCCATCCTGGCCAGTTCCACGCTGGCTTCTCTTTGCTCTTAATTAGGGATGACGGGCAGAAAATGCTTTGTTGTTATGGCCATTAAACTTTTCACCCACTGTTAGGATCATTGGCCACGCCGCCTCTGAGCCAACACTGTTTACAGATGCTCTTCCATCCAGACTGGACAGAATCTCTGGAGCATCTGCCAAAAGCTCTGTGCAGTCCAGTGCCAGGATGGTTTTTCGGGAGGCTAATGAAAGGGTTGTAGACATGAAGCCAAAGGCACTTAAAGGCAGATCGCACCACTTGGCAATTGTTCTTTGTTGTAGCTGTGTCTCTGTTTGTTGTGTATGAATGGGGAAAGCTTGAAATTGAAACTGATTCAGTAACATTTTAATAATTCAGTATAGTTAACCACTTTCAATGAAACAGGGTTATAAAGTTTTATTACTGTATTCACTTTTACAATAGTTTCTGCTAAATAACAATGGTAACTTGGACAATTCCTAACTTGACCTCTACCGGGTACATTTAATACCATACTTTGATTAGGTTTCTAGTTCCATTACAGTGTCATTACAGTGTGCAAATACATTTTATTCTCACCTGTGCAAACTATAAAGAACACAGTTCAAGCTTGTATCTCCCTGTTTGTTGTTCTCAACATTTTAGGCCTGCTTTCTAGTCAATGTTGTCTATGCAACTTTGAGAGATTCCTGGCACAAAAAACACCCATATTATCAAGGGAAGGTTTAAAATGTGTAACAAAGGGATTTAAAGAGAATTAGAAATCATAACACTATACAATTGTAATTTTGTTCCTTAGCTAATGCATAAATTTGGAGGAGTTACAGCAGAAATTTGGAGTATCCAATGCCATAGAAACTACTGACTTTAGAATTTAAACCTACATAACTATTGCTAACTTTTAGCGTTACATCAATACTAATTTTTAAAGGCAGAGAATGCATAATGATACTTTTCTCCTGGTACCCACGGACACCAATACCAATACTAATACAAATTTATGAGGTAATGATACATAATGACAATAATGACATAGAGAGACGAATACATTTAAGCTCATCTTAATCATGAAAGATCTTTATTCGAACCTGACAAATTGGGTTGGGTTCCGACTCAATTTAAATAATTGCACACAGGCTTGGGTCAGGCAAGGCTTGGGCTATGCCATGAGAAGATAAAACTCAGGTCGTGGACATAAAAAAGAATTATCTTGGGTTGTCCCAATTACAGCTTTATTTACTAGTGGAAAATTTGTTGTTGATAAGATATCGGGTGTGGTATCAGCATCTATTTATGAGTATAAGTACTTGAGCTTGGTATTGGGCCCAATACCAATATTAGTATCGTTTTGATGCTTTCATAGTCACTTTTGAGTAGTTCCCTGTGTTATCCCTTTAGAATACTCTTCCATGTACTAAGTAGTTAGTTGAACAATTGCATGGAGTTATTTATTACTTACTCATTAATGGTATTATGGCTAGATTCAATAGTTAGTGACAGTTAATGGGATTTAAGTTGTACTCATTAGATACTGAATAGTTTACGAAAACTCCCTAGTAGTTAATAGATAAACTAAAGAACGGTAAAGAACGGTACTCTGCCAGTGTTACCAATATTGTTTCCAGGAATTTTAAAATGGTAGTAAACTGCACAAGTTATAAGCAAACTGATAAATATAGAAATGTTATCTATCTATCTAGTGCATCAAAGAAAGCTTAATCACTAGTAAATTCTTTACTTGCTCTTTGTAAAATCATCTTTTGGTCAGCTTCAACCTTAGATTAACTGTATTAATCCTAACAAGTACTAAAGAGTTTTAGTGAATTACCTTGAATACTTTTAGTCTATAGATATAAGCATTTACCATGATAGCATCTGTAAATCTGGCCAAGGCTACTTTTTGCCATGTTTATGGTGGCTGGGTACGGGTGACCGGGTCAAACTGCAAGGTTATGGATCCATAGTCATATATGAAACTCAGTTTGTCCTATTCCACGTAACTGATGGCTATAAATAACGCACGGTACAGTCAAGCTCAGGTCGTATTTCAAAGTGACGTTTGCCAACCTGTGTGGATGTAAAGTAGCATGAGGAATCTGCAATTCATTAGATTGACTAAAAGGATGGCTATGTTTGTGGATTTAATTTTTATTTGTTTACATTTTTACAATCTGACTTGTTCATCTGTAAAGACATCTTGAGGAATGGTGGAATATAATATGGTGGTAAGAACCTGTTTTTTATACTGGCCCTTAAAAACCAACCAAACGTCAATGCATTATTGTGACAAAACTGTGTAAGTACACTTGCTAATGCAATAAATGTTTTGTTTAGTACTCCAATGACCTTCGTGTCATCATCGGAGAGTGAAATGTGGAGGAGTTTGAGGATAAATGGGATTGTTGGCACTGAGCGACAGTTCAGTGTCAGTTGAATCTTAACCAATTATCAATCTTGCGTCTCCACTGAAGTGTTACAGAGCAAAATGGAAGTTGAATTTTTAATGAATCTCATCTCTCTCTCTATCTCTCTTACATTCTCTCTCTCTCTCCCTCCCTAGATCTACAGTATACAGTACATCTTCCATCTGCCCTCTGTCTGTTTAGTTTAGAATGGCGATTAAAGTCAACAAATGACCTGTAACCTGAAGCCTTGACTGACCTTTAAACCACTGCGGCAACATTTGTGAGATTTTATGTTCCTCTTTGGTGCTTAGCATCTCAGTAAACAACCCGCTCTTTATTTCCAAGCTGCATTGTGTATGCCCCTGGCACCATGAATAAATGTGTATTCGTGTAGAGACTCCAAGTTGCAAACATGGTTTTCATTATGCCACAGATGGTCACTTCATATCAGCTCCATTCTGCCCTTTTTAAGAGTGCCAGCTCTGAAATCTCTTTCCATCCCTGTGTTTTTCATCACAGCTGTTCATTACTTGCTTATGTTTTATAAAGTCAGAGTCGAATCAACTTAAAAGTACTGATATTAAACAAAATGAGAACTGGAATTACATGTCAAGGCAAAGATTTGTTAAAAAAAAAGAAAAAAAGATTTGGTCCATTTGAAGTGATTTAGATAGCAAACTTTCTATTGTATTTCTATTTAGTTTCACTAACCAATTGTCTTTTTATTTTAATTTAAGAATAATTCAATGTTTTATGTTTTTGTAATGCACTCGATTCCATTGAAGCTGTTCTTATACTTTTATTTCAGTGTGAGTTAAATTGGATTAATCATCTCTAATATGATTAGCCTTGAGATGGATTTGTGCTTTTGTTTTTGTTTTTTGTTTAGTTTAAAGGACACTGTTAGAGTACGTGTTATGTGCGCGCACGTGTGTATGTGTGTGTTTTGGTGGTGTTATTATGATTCTCTCCTGACAAAAACTGAGGACTGAACAAACAGGGATTTTCTTAATCAGAATTTTTCCTTTGCTGTGCTTCTTGTTTAGTAAACATACTTGGAAAACATTTTTTTCATAAAGAACTAGATTAGTTGAAAGCAAATAACATGCAGTCAGATCCTTACGAATGAATCAGGTCTATGCAGCTAATCTGGTTTTGAAGCAATTTTAGAGGGACAGCATCACTCCTCTTTTCGTCAGCTCCCCCTGACAGCTCATGTTGGGTCTCAGACACTGACGCTTGCTTATGGAACAGATATAGGTGCGGCACTTACACAGCTCTTACACATGCCCTCCAGAAGCATGCAATCAAAGATTTAACCGGGATTTGTGTTTCTGTCTAAGAACAGTCTCTTTAACTGTCTTCAACTGGTGGAATATGTTTGATAGCTCCATCGAAAAAGCTGAAACACTCTATTAACATGATCATTCAGATCTTCATAGCACTTATTTGTTTGAATGATTAGCTTAATCTTCTTCAAGAAGGTCTTTTTGAAAATTATTGTTACTTTGTAAAGTGTAAAATGCATAAATACAAATAACACAAATCCAAAAGTCAAATTTGAAAACCAGACGTAAAAAAGCAGTTTTACTACAACTACATAAGCGGATAATTACAGTTTGATTTTATTAACGAGAACAATAAAACAGGAATTTTAAAAAATGAAAAACACTTTTTATTTGGCTGATGTTTTCAGGCATTCCAGTGATACTGCCTTTAGATGTAGATCAATGGCAAAACAACATAGAAACTTAGTAAAGGTGTTCGTTTCCACTTGTCTGACCCTTTTGGATCCTTTCAGAGGTCCATGCATGCACAGAAGACTGTTGAATGATTTGCTATTTGATTTTATAAATGTATATAGTTTTAAAATTACTGTAGCTTGAAGTAATTCTTATACATCTTCTTTTTACTTGTCGTATTTTATGTTCCAAACAAATTTGTTAAATAGAATTTTTAAGTTTGCAAAGGAGACACATACAATCATGTATCTAGAGCACCTATGTTATTGACTAATCTGTGTTCATGCTTCAAAAGAAGACATGACACTGAGTGTTTTATAAATGCTGTCAAAATGATCCCTGACAGATAGAAGGAATTGGGTAAAGTGAATTCTTTAATGATTGCACCACCCATTGTGAGGATACCGAGTTCGAATTAGTGTATGTGTGTGCGTGTGTGTGTTTTTGACTGCAGAGGATTAGAGTTGCCCTGTGTTGTGCTATATTACAATGCTTTGAGTTAATGCAGCATAAGCCAGACATTTCTCTCTGGAGGTCTGGCCTAACTGTGACTTCTTGTTGTTCATGCGCAATTTAGAGTTACGAGCCAATCCATTGGAATCCTGACCGCATAGATGACCTTCAGTAATGATTTCAGTAATTATGGACACTCTTACTCCTGCTTTGAACTGTATGTGGTGCTGGTTTTGCCAGAAAAGCATACTTTCATATCATTCCATTCCAAGGGGTTTCCTTAAATGTTATTTCTTGTAGATGAGCTGTTACTTCCTTAAAAAAATTTGTAAGTGGCACAAAACTGGTCCAAAAGCTTGTTAGCAGTATTGAACACATCTAAATTCAGTTTGCATTCATGTCATAGATATATGTTATATATATAGTTATAGTTCTATTAGTTTATATTTTTACTACTTCTATTTCTAGAATATTACTATATTCTGTTTACTTTTAACTTGAGCGATTTACTTATGTAATTGCACACTTAGCAATTAACATCTTTCTGTTTCTGATTCTTCTAATGTATTTTTGCGCTTAGATTAATTTAGCATAATTATTTGAGCTAAGCGTGACATTGGGTTTGTATAGACATGAAAAAAGCTTCTGTTTCTATAAGATTATTGTACTTAGCTACTAGAGCAGAAGGGTGTAGTGTAGTTTTTAGTTGTTTGAGCTTTAGGAACTATAAGCTAGACAGTTTTATTACCGTATTACTTTGGACTAAAAGATGGAATACATATTGTTATCTTTATACATCTGATGCCTGTGATAGTTTTGCTCAACAGTAAAGGTAAACGAGTGAAGAATATCAGTCCCATCCAAACATTTCAGAACTCATAAAATTGACATAAAAATAATCTTGTTGAAGTTAGTTCTAAAAGCTATACTATCCTGATGAGTAGAGCATTACTTTGGAAATCACTGTTCACTGTTTTGCTCCTAAATTCTGTCCTAAGTTTAGTTTTCTTTTCAGCCTCATATTTTTAATCTCCCCAGTGTTAGGATGACATTGGATGACCTTTAATCTTCAAAATCTATCATTAGAAACCTTTTTTGTGAGATTCAAAGAAGTATATATATTATATATAAATATTACATATTTATAATGAGTTTTTGACTCAACTTAACGATCCCTCAATCACAGATCAATCAAAGACTCTTGAATCAGAATGAACAAGATCACAGTCTGTAGAATTTTCCCCTGTCAATGAGAAATGAATGTAAGATCTGACTGGAATTACTGGAGTTTTTACACTTTGGATGCTCAACTTGATAAATTCAAGATACAGTTTATTGAGATTATTTATTATATATTTTGGTTCAACACAATTATATTAAATAACTCTATAAGGTGCATAATATTTTTGTATAATGCTTTCACTTAAATTTTACTTGAATAGTTTCTTATTGTGCTTTTGACATATTAGTAAAGTGTAATCATCTAAATACAACTTTTGTTTTCCTAAAGGCTTCCCTTTTAGCACAATAAGAATTTTATTTCTTTGCTATTTATAAATGAAAGAACGTATTTGTCTCTTTTAGTAGTAATACTCTCCGGATGATTCCCTAATTTAGCTCTACATGATACGATGAGTCTTTATTAGTAGATGTGCTTGGAATTTATGCAACATAATCCTGTATGATTAATCCAGCCAGATGTGCAGTCCTTCAGTTTTCTTTACACATCTGTCAAAGTTGAGTTGTCGGAAGCTATTGAAGTCACATACATCATTTCCACCCAGAATGTGCACATGAGTAATTTAGCCAGAATCCAATTAGAGCCGTTAAAAGGGATTATGGCGCACTTAGTCCTGCTCGCCCCAACCTGATTAAAGGGTTTATAAAGCTTTTACAGTGTTACGCTTCGCTGACAGGTTTAAACCTGATGAGCTGGAGACTATCGGTCCAGCATTGGCTTTCTGCCCTGCTGCGCTTTGGTGTTTGTTAAGGCTTAACACGTTGAACCTGTTGCTGAGAAGTTCTGATCGAGTCTGCTGAAGTGAGATTCTGTTAAAGCAGTGCATTACAAAGGCCTTCCCAGCGTGTCCTAAAAAAATACTGTTTGCTATCAGTAGGATTGTATGTTGATTGTATGTCAGTCCCTTTGAGGTTAGTTCCTAGAATTGTGATGGAAAAAAGAGCATTGTTTTATTGTTATTGCGCTGGTCAGTTTGAAATTTTGAGAAATTGATGTTAATCGTTAAAAGTTAGCCAGATATGGAGTGACCCATACCTTGAATTTGTGCTCTGCATTTAACCCATCCCAGTGTACACACACAGCAGTGAACAAACACACCGTTAACACACACCCGGAGCAGTGGGCAGCTATGGCTGCAGAGCCCAGGGAGCAGTCTGGAAACTGGTACCTTCCTCGAGGGCTCCACAGCTGTGGTTGTTGATGATGGAGAGCAATTGTTTCATTACTCACACCACCTTTAACTCGGTTGATCTGGGGTTCGAACCCCTGCCCTTCCGATCACAAGTCGATCTCCTTATCCACCAGACCACAACTGCCATCATGTCTAAAAAGACAAAACTATGGACAGTGTAGAATAACCAATTCACTTATTTTCATGTTTTTGTGTTGTGGGAAGAAAAAAACACATTTTTGAGTGTACGAGCAAGAAAAATTTATTTAAAAGCTGTATTAAAATAAATGGTAGTTTGTTCCAAAGTTGTGGATATTTATATGAAAAAGCCCTTCTTCCTAGATTTTTCATTATTATTATTTATGAAAGATTTTTATTTTAATGACATGTAATTATAATACAAATTAATTGGTCATTTATTCCAATTTAAAAAAAAAATAAATGTCCGTTATTTGAGATCATGATTTTAGATGTTGCTGATTTTACACCTTATATTCAAATTAATTTTCACCTGTAGAACCATTACCTTGGTGTTTTTTTAGATTTGTTGGGAAACTACATGTGTGTTTACAATTTTCTTGTACATAACTCTTTGTGCAAATCATATCTAGCAAACTAGTATTTGCAGGATATTATAGTATCCTTAATTTAAAATGTAAACAACTTTTTATCCATTCTGGTTACAATTCTTTCTGTTAGAGTGGAGTGTAGAGAGTTATTTAATATTAACATCTGCATTATAAACTTAAACTTAACATACGTAAAATTATAAAAACCGCCATAATTATTCACTTTGTGTTGTTCTTTAGAGGTTATGTTGAGTGAATTTTGAGACTCTGAGGTTAAGTAAGACCCACTGGAGAATATGTTCATCATACTTGAACTCCACAGCTTTCCCTGGCCAGTACGCCTCCGGTTGTGAGTTCAAATTAAGTCAGGGTGCTGACCTGCCTTCCTTTCGGAAACTGCATCCAGATGGAGTTTTATCGAAATGCTTGGGTTCTGATTACCAGCGTATCCTCATGGTCCAGTCCCCCACTATGAGACAGGAAGGCCTATACCCCCTCCTGAGGGAGTCACATATGTTTCAAGCTTCATGTGCCAGTCATGACGCATCACAGATCACCATAGCAACACCAGTAGTGCCAGAAACTCATGGGAGTCACGTGGTGTTCAAGGTCAGAATGAAGTGTTGACTCAGCAGTTGCATTCATAAAGCACCATGTGAGAAACACTCAAGATAACACACTCACAATGGTGTAAAAGCCCATTACTATAAATCAACAAGCTCACACACTTCCTGCTGGATCTAGCAGATCGGCTGTTCTGTGGATGACTCTGGGGACTTTGATCACTCCAACATGAAGGAAACAGAATGCACAGAGGAGTTCTCTTCTAATCGAGCTGCTTCTTTATCCTATTTTTTATATGCAATTTATTTATATAGACGTATCTTAAACGTTTTTATATAATCCTCTTTTTTAAGTAACTAAGTGATTTGTGGAATTGACGCAATGTTTTGTTATGCACCAAAATGATTTTGTTTTTATAAGAAGATTTTATAGTCAATTGTTTGTTCAAATGTTATTTGCACTCTAAATTTGATTGCTGTTATTTATATCTCAACAATGAAATTTTTTTATTAAAGGAATGTGTTTCTGGGGGTTTAAAATTTTTATTAAGCAGACTAACCAGTGAAGCGTATGAATGCAAAACGTGTGGGTACTTGGTTTAGTAAGAGACGCCCGGTCTGACAGCCAGACTGTCAAATTAACCGTGCAGAGTTTGATTGTGTTTAGTTTAGGAACCGTCTGTCATTTTAATGAGACACAAACCCATGCGTAACATAAACATTCTGCCTGACTCTTGTGTCCTCTGATGTCTAGGAGCTTATTTGTAGATTCCAGTTGTGGTTAAAATGTAGCCACAGCTCAGATCTTCAATGACTGACCTTAAAACGGAGCGTCAACTGACCTTCTGTTCAGAGAGCGAGAGATGAAGAGATGTTTTTAGATAAGTGTTTAGTGGGAGTTAATGCACTTGTGTGGTAATGTATAACGTTATACAGTAAGAGAAAGGAAAAGGTGGACTATGAGTTTAAACGACAGCGGTAAGGTGACCTTGCGGTGTCTCAGATGAGGAAGCTCACATTGCTGGCGGCTTCAAGAGAGGCGTGTTTTAATAGTGTTTCCCTGTTTGTGATGTGTCATGGAGGGATCTACTAGAGATGTCTGCAAGGTCTGAGAGCTCGCAAATGCTGGTCAGGTTCAGATGGTGTTAAAGACTTCAAACATTTGCTTCTTTAGCAATAAAGATAGGTATTTTAGGTAATGTAAATGTATTAATGTAGTTTACATTAGAGCACTCAAACACATGTGTTTAGTATGTTGAACATAGAATAAGAACTAATTTTTATGTTGTAAATCAAGTTTATATGTATTGTTTTTCAAATTCAATTATGATACATATATTGATAATGAATGAATATTGATAATATTGATAATACTAGAATAGCTTCTGGAGCTACAAGCATTGCTTCACTCTCTGATTAGATGTGCCAGATGTTGTGATTTTAATTTAAATATAATTTAGCAGAGAGTAAAATTACTTTTTACAGTATAGAAATAAGTAAGGTTAGAGGGACTTTCAAATGTGGGATTTTCAATATGGTTTAAGAAAAACCTTTCATAGAGAAGGGTCAGGTGTACTCTTCCTGAATTAAAACAAATCAGGATGAGACACTAGCAGTATCTATCATAAGGGAATGTCAACACTGGCTTAAAGAAATCTAATAAGTAAAAATTGTTGAGTCCCTAGTTTTTTCTGATCTTAATAAGAAAAAAAAGCACACTACTCCCTTTGAATCTCTAAAATGTTTTTTAATGTTTTTGTAATCATATCACAAGATTTATTCTAGAGTAAACATTTTATGAAGTACTTTACTGGTACTCTTTTAATTTTTCTTTACACAAAACTTTCTTAGTACGTACTTGAATCAATATTTTCAGAAATACTTGTAATTTTACTGTCCAACTCTTTTAGTAACCTTGAAACTAAATACAGATGAAGTTATGTTGTTAGGAAACATGTTACAAGTAAAGCTAAATGTCTTGTGAGTTTTTCCGGCATTTCTTTCAAGTATTTATTTGTAATATCATGTCAAAAGTGGCTTTGTTCATAACATTTTGAACAGCGCAAAAAGACCCCCTGTATCTGTCCCTTTAAGAGAATTTATACAAAGTACATTGTGTTGACAAAATTCATGTGCACATGAGGGTTTACCTCAGCTTGCGCTTTTACAGTGAAATGTTAATAATAAAAAAAAAAACAAGCAAGCGTTACTGGGAAATGACTCACTGTTTAGCAAGAAAATTCCAATCCTGCAGTTGATAATGTGCTGGTGAGCATGCTGACATCATAATCCATTCTTATCTTTAACCAATGCCAGTTTAGGAAAAGTCACACTTGGATGATCAGCCCGCTCCCTGCTGACCCCTGTCTCTGTTAGATGGACATTAAAATGTATTTCCCAAAAGAATACAGCTCAACATGTTGCTGCAGTTCAGCTTAACTATTTCCTTGTCCAACAGGGATGTCAGAGGTGGGAACGAGCATATGATTTTGCTAGATTAAACATTAAGAGTTGTTAATGTATTAATGGTTTTATAAGGTTTTCAACATTTCGGTTATATTTACTGTCTAAATCCTTACCTTAAGTTTTTCTCAGTTTTGAAGAAACCGAAACCAAAGCAGCTGAATATAAAATTGCATTTTAGCCACACCTTTAATCAAAAGGTTTAGATTTTTATTGCCTTTGAATATTGAAAGATTATTACTTTTTTGATAAAAATTTTCCTCCTGAATGTTTGATTTGGTGTGCATCTTTTAAAACGATTGTCAATCCAACTTCAATCACACACTATGATGGAAACCGTTGTCTTGCTGTCCAATCTCAAGCATCTAATCTATCTTTTTCTGAATTATAAAGGTCATGTTTTGTGTGGCGATGGTCGCACACATCTAAAGAATTTGTTGCTCTTATCATCCAAGCTCTGGATGGATTCTAGGAAGTCCTAATCCTCTAATAGGATGGCATTGACTGGGTGCATCGATTGTGTGTTTGTCTGAAGGAGGGGATTCCTCAGGGGGAATGTGTTTCTGCTCTGCATCGCCCGCTCTGATAACATTGTCAAAGCTTTTTGTCCTCGACCCTGGTTCCTGCTCCAAGCTTCACAGATGAACGAGAAGGCTGAATTCAAATTAAACTTCAGAGATGCTCAAAGACTATCTATTGCTGACATGGTATTTAATCTCTGAAAGGAATCAGTTAATGCTTTAAACATATAGTTAAAGCCCAGTTAATATATTGACTGAGATTTCTTTATATTCAGCAGTCTAGCAAACGAAACAGCGTGTGTAAGTTTGTGAAGGTCAGCGATCACCTCCTGCATGATTTCACTCTTGTTCATTTCTGCTCGGCGCTCTGGCTGGCACAAGCCTGGCATTAGTGAAGGGAAGTAGGTCAAACCTGTTTCCTGTTTTTCATTCATGCAAAAGCACAGACACACTGCGCTCACACCTGGGACAGGCCTGTGGTCCACATGACTGACCATCACCCCTCTCTTTAGAGATGCTGGAATGGCCTTCGACACAAACTGTTTACTCATTGTGTTTCTAGACTGTGATGGCAAATTTTGCACTGGAATATGTGAAGTGAGATCTCAATTAGTAGTTTTTTATTTGATTAATTAATAAGATTTTGCCTTTCAGAAAATGGGCTTGTTTTCTTTGTGTTTGTTTAAAAACACTGCTTTAAGTCTGTAAAATTATAATCAGCATGTTAAAAATTTTTTTGATTTTGTATTTCGTTTAATAGTTAGATTCTTGAGGTGTCTCATAGTGGTCAGACAAAATCATCCATCCATTCATTTTCTTGTCGGCTTCCTTCCCTTTCGGGGTCGCCACAGCAGAGTGAACCGCTAAATCTTCTGGCATATGTTTTATGTGGCAGATGCCCTTCCAGCAGATGTTTGATTTGGGGTGTGTTTTTGTTTGTGGTTGGGGTCTTGCTTTGTTTAAACTTGGCTTTTCTGCTATTGGGTTTGTGTGTGTTGGGTTGCCATACTGTACTTTTGTTTTGTTAATGTATTTTGTTGTACTTTTTGTTTGTTTCTATATTTTATCAATTTGTTTCTAACCTTCTTAACCAGTGACAGAAAGTTTAAAGAGAATCCATAAGTAAAACATTTTATTTAAGAAAAACAATTTGTTGAAATGTAAAACAACTATTAACAGATTGTTAAGGATAATAGTAAAATGAACAATGTTGACATTTATTTTTTTCCTATTGGTTTCAGATTGAGATGTTTAGTAAAACAGCTGGAGAGGGGAGAGGCATCTGTGGTGGACTTAAAGAAAAACCTTGAATATGCTGCATCTGTTCTGGAGTCGGTCTACATCGAGGAAACCAGGTGAACTCAGAAAACATCCTTTCAAACACACATAAGAAGTCTTTTTTCCATCAGAAATATTAAACCTTCAGATCCAAGTTCAGGCCTCAGGGGTCAGAGGTATGTGTTATTCGACTATGTTTGAGGGTTTAATCCCTAAAGCTGCTCTTAAAGCCCTGTGCTGATTGAATTGAAGATGCACATAGATGAGGAATTGCATGCAATCTCTAATGCTGTCTCCTCACTGTTCATGGTCTTTTCATGTTTCTATATTCTTTTCATTTATTTAGAGAGAGATTTCATAAATTTTAAAGGGAAATTTGTTGAAGGTGAAATTGAATTCAGCTCTCAGCCATTATTGATTTATTTCCGCTTTTTATATCCCAAGCTTTGAAAGAGCAAAGAAGGCTTATAATGTGCAGGAAATTCATCTACATGTTGTGTTCAGGTGATGTGGTCTGTTAGTTTGCTTTGTCTTTATTTTTATCCTTTTCATTCCCTTGTTTCGCTTAGAGGTGTTATGGCTGGAATTTCATCTGATGTGAAAAGAAGTGACATGACTTACCCATTTAGTGCCTTCGGACAACAGTCATGTCTCGTGTGTTTATTTGTGTGCTCCTGCAGGCGGTTGGTGGATACAGAAGATGAGCTCAGTGACATCCAGTCGGACTCTGTTCCCTCAGAAGTGCGCGATTGGCTGGCATCGACTTTCACACGTCAGATGGGGCTGATGCTGAGACGGTCTGAGGAGAAACCAAGGTTCCGGAGCATCGTCCATGCAGTGCAAGCTGGGATATTTGTAGAAAGGTGTGGTTTTTAGCTCATTTTAAGTGAAAACAAGAGCATATCTATTTTTATAAGATATATTTGAAAATGTATCCATATATAAACATCCATAATATACTAAGTAAAGTATTTTGAGTAAATTTTTAAATGACAAATTGGTCTGACCGACTCATAGCCATGCTGTGTTTTCCCGTCATTTCCAACTTAAATATTAATATACAGTGTGAAACAAGGGATTTCCTCTTTTATTCACATCCTAGAAGCTCTTGTACATTGACAGGAGTGTGTTATCTCTTTCTGACAGGATGTACCGACGGACCTCCAACATGGTGGGGCTGAGCTACCCTCCCAGCGTGATCACCGCCTTGAAGGTAATGCTCTAGGCCAATCAGATTTTGAGTTGGGACCTCAAAGGCACATGTGCACAAATGCACGTATAACATGGTCCCAAAATGAGAGCACATTTTTACACATGACTGCCACACATTTGGAATGCACAAAGGAAATTTGTGAAGAACAACAGCAAGGATGAAATGGTAAACTCAAACCATTTTCAGACAAGCAAACCTGTTTAGTCAACCGATGTGCGCAGTAGCTCTTTCTCTCAGCCAGCTGGGTTTCCTGGCGCATGCATGATTTAGTCAGGAGAGATTTTAGAGTGGATTTGGAAAGATGGCTTTTTGGAATAATTCCTTTGGAATTAAACAATTTGGAATTCATCATTTAAACTTCATTCCAGTTTTCATAAACATGCAACATGTTAACAGAATAGTTCTTTTTATTTAGTTGACTTGATATGTATAGAATGCTGGAGTACACTCTCTAGTTCACTTTATAGCCAATGCGGAAATCTTAGTTCAACTTTCACACTGTGACCTTTTTCTCTAAAATGAAAAATTGTGCATATTTGTAAACATTTTTATGTAAAGTGAAGTGAAAGTAAAGTGAAGTGAAGTGAAAGTGACCATTTGGCCAGGATATGTTCATTAATTCAAAACTAACTTGTTAATATAACTAAATGGGTTTAATTAATTAAAACCTACTTAATTTGTAACATAAAAAAGCTGTGTAAAGTAAGTGTAAAATTATTTTTACATTTACATTACATTTAGCAGATACTTTTATCCAAATCAAATTACGCTAGGTCAAGAGATAATGTGAAATTTGTTACAAAGACTAAAGCTAAGTAGTTTACAATAGATGTTGTCTCAGCTGATCGTTCACAAAAGGAAATAATATTTTGAAGAAAGGGACATAAGATTTAAGTGCCTCCAGCAGAGAGGAGTTTTTAGTTACTTTTTAAAAGTTGGTAATGTTGCTGCTTTTCTGACTGAAACAGGTAGCTTTTTCCTCTTCTGTTGAGTAATGTTTTGCCTTTCGAAGACAGAATCACAAAACAAACTGTTCCTTCTCTAAACCCAAGCTTATGTAGGGTTTGTATGATTGTGTGAGTGAAGGTAGATGGGTCTGATCTGGAGATGGTTTTGTAAGCCAGCATCAGTGGTATAAACTTAACACGAGCTGAAATGGGGATCCAGAGAAAAGAGATGAAGAAGGGAGTGGCATGAGCTTGCTTTGGTTCCTTGAAGATCAGAGAAGGTGCAGAGTTCTGGTCTGAAGAGGTCTGAGTGTATTTGAAGGAATTTTTTATTTTTATTTTGCAGTAGTCCTGTATAGTTAGGATCGGAGCCTAAACCAGGAGCTGAGTTTCAAGCCCATTAAGAAGGACCTGGTCTTTTTGATATTCTGCAGTGGAAACCTACAAGCTCGAGTCGGTTTGGCGATGTTGTCTTTGAGGGTTAGGTGTTCATCCAGAATCACTCTGGATTTAAAACAAATGTCTTACTTGTTGATGATTTTGTCATAAGTATAAGACATAATACATATTAAGAAAAATGTCTCCTTTCAATACTGAAATGTATAATTAAGATGTAGGTATGAAAAACAAACCTTTAATATTCCTTACATTTATATAGTGCTTTTCTAGACACTCGTCTAAAAGCTTTACATTTAGAAAAGGCTGTCTCCAAATGCAGCTCAAGTCTGCAGCATTTACCTGGATGATATGTCGGCTGTCATTCTGGGCCAGAACACTCACTACACACTATGAGACTTGTAGAGCCAATCAGAGGAATGTTGCCAGTCATGTTACATGGATTATTAGGAGAGGGGATATTTGGTCATGAATGCCGGGGTTACACTAACCAGGCTCAGACCTGCATCACTTCAGTCAGGAACACTTGTGAGTTACATGGTAATATGGTCAGGGCAGAACCTTAAACAGAACCTTGTTAGTATTATAACAATTCATGCACCATGTTTTTTGTGTTTGTTTATTGGTTTGCTGTTTTATTTTAATTCTCTCTCTTTCTCTCTCTCTTTCATCTCTCTAGTGAGTGAATCTACATATACATACATCTCAGTGCATAGCTTGCGGCTATTGAAATCTCTCAGCCATGACTGAGATGGACTGCAGAGCAAGCAGTCCAATCTGAGCCTGTGAATATTTAATGTCAAATGTTTCTAAATGTTCATTGCAAGCCACTAATCATATGACAACAGAACTTTCTGTGACACAAGGAATTCACACTGAGAGAGGGAGAGAAATCATTGCAAACACAACTTAATGAATAAACGACAGACAAATGCTCAAATGTGCAACAAAGTCTCCAATGTTATTACTAAAGCTTATGTCATGACTCAAGATTGATAAGTACAGTGATTGAATCACATTCCATTCATCACAGGCTCTGTTTAGGAGGTGAAAGTCATTTATATGTTATGAAAAATCCACAAGCTTGCTTTTACCACATTATGTAAAGGCTTTGGTTCAGACTGTGCACATCTTATCGGGTTTATAGCAATCATCAAATGAAATCTCATAAGGTGCTCTTTCATAACTCTGAAAAAGAGATCTTTGTGATTTTTCTCTAGGAAGGGAAATGATCCATAGCTATCCACAGAGCTTTTTTAGATGATTTTTTCATGTATAAAATTATACTTTGTCATTGATGCATTACATGATGAATGAAGAAAAGATCTTAAAAACTGTTGTGTTTTAACGCCGAAGGCTGGATTAATGATGAACATTTTATAGTATGTTACAAAAATATACATGTAAAAATAAATGTAGAAAACGCATTTCAATTCTATTAGTAACACGTAAGGGAGTGATAGTAATAAACAGGCTAGAGCTTTACACATTAACTGACCTTGTTTTTATGTTGTTGTAGCATGTGGACACGTGGTCGTTTGATGTCTTCACATTGAATGATGCCAGTGGAGACCATTCGCTGAAATTCATTTTCTATGAGCTTCTCACCAGATATGACCTAATCAATCGCTTTAAGGTAAGAACTGAAATTCTTTTGTTGCTTGAGTAATTAAAAAAATCCCTCATAATAATTATCAAGGTCAACTCGAGCAAAAAATAAAAATTAAAAAAAACAAATAGAGTTTTTCACAAAAAATGTAAGTACAAAATTGCACGGAATCTTCTGCTCTGGTCCAGTTTTTAAACAATAGAGATAAATGACTGGAATGGATGGAATGCACACAATCCATCATTTCATTGACAAAGTGAAAAGGATTGGAAAAGAGAGCTCTCATAAAGGGTACATATTTTTCCTTCATAAGTATGACAATAAGCAACTTACAGAGCTGTAATAATAGCTTTGTCCCTAACAGCTACTTTACTGTGTTAGAATAGCAAATTATTAGTGTCTCTGCTTATTACTAAACCATAATCGTAATGTTAATTTTAATGAAGAATCAGGGCTGCCACCTCAAAAGATTACAGAATTTTGTGACTTTTCTTAAATGATTTTTTTTCTAGTGCTCTCAATTTACCATGGGTTGTGTTATCTGTGAAAGTATAATACACAAAATAAAATTAAATGTCCGTATTAAAGTGTTCAGAATGTTGAAGTATTGCACAAGACCCTTTACATTTTATACAGAGCTAAAATTTATTGTACTTCCTATAAATGTCATGAGAGACCAAATGCTCTATTTCAGTATTTATGATTTCACAAGTTAAAAAAGCAGAATTACAGATAGTCTAACACAAGCGTTATAATGACTTTGGAATGAAGCGTTCGATTTGTTCTGATTATGGTTGCTGAATTGCATTTTGCATGTTAAAGGATTGAATTTAAAATCATTCCACCTGAAATAAGTTAACAAAGCAGGTTTCAGAAATTAAAACACTTATATAGACATGCAAATCAGACGAGTATACTTCAACATAACTTCTACATTAGCAGAACACAGTTACTTAAACGATTAATAAATCAACATATAAACATTCAAACAGCAGCTCGGGATATTGCAGTGTGTGAAACATTTGGTGCAGTATCAACTATGTATTTTCAGTCAGAAAACAAGGAAAAGATCTATGGAACCAGATGTGTAATTTTATTTTTAACTTTAAAGTTGGGGTTAAGACACAATTTTACATTGTTTTTGTGCAGCTGAGTTTGTATTATTTTTATCTTCTTTGTCCATTCAATATTTGTGTTATTGCTGGCGTAATTAAATAATAGTTGGCATTAGTATTTGATGGCATACATTATATAACACTATACGATTGTTAAATACATCTCCTCAGATCCCAGTGTCTGCCCTGGTGTCCTTTGTGGAGGCTTTGGAGGTGGGCTACAGCAAACACAGAAACCCTTACCACAACCTGATTCATGCCGCAGATGTTACTCAGACCGTGCATTTCCTTCTGCTCAAGACTGGCATGGTGGTGAGTGAGGAATCAACAGAAGCCTTTTTATCTAATTCTAACCCTGTCAATTGAAGCCTTTTGAGATTGAAGGGTGGATGCTTTAAAACTGAACGTACAGAAAATAGCCCGGGCATATTCTATACAAAGCTGTTTTAATTACTTATTATAAATGGTTTAGGGCAAAACTGCCTTCGTGAAAAATGAGGGGGAAAAACAATGACAGGTTGTGTGTAATCTGGTATGTGCAAAAACAGAGTGTCCTTAAGCCAGTTGGTAATATATTTACTAATATAAAACAATTAGCACACTTTGCAAAAATAATTTTACTTTTTGGAATCCTTAAAAACACGATCACCCTTTCTGTTCAGGATTTTTCAATTATACTTACTGTTGGACTATATTTTTTTATGTTTTATGCACCTATGGTTGAAACCTCAGAAGGGAGTGGGTAAAGTGCTCTAATCCCACATCACATTGCTTATTGTATACCAATCAATAGGAAGTTAATCTCCCTCGACGTCTCCAAACACACTCCTGTCAGTCTTGCCGCAGGCTCATTAACCTCTCGCTGATGTGTGGACATTACACAGTCCTGACAAATTATTTGCCCCTAGCATTTAGACCAGCGCTGAGTTCTTTTTGTCATCCTGCCTCTAAGGTGATTTAGTGCTAATAAAAGATAATGTTATGCGCAGAAACATAAATGCATGGAAGTGAACTAATATAATTTGATTTCCTTCATGCTTATCTTGCTTTGAGCAGAATTTGCATTTTATTTATAGGATAATATGCAATAGTGCTTTAAATGGTTTGATTATGAAGAGAAGCTCCTAAAATATTTCCAAATTATTGTAAATTTATGTTTAGAGAAATTGCATTGACAAAAATGACAACCAATCAACAGAGTACAATCAGCAAAACATCAAACTGCCCCTGATGATATTTTGAGTCAATCTCACCAGAGAATGCTTGTTGTGAAAGTGTCCATCATTCAGGGTCCTGGTACAAAATATGGTTCCAGTTCCTTACTCAACAGAGAATATATTCATTCTCCACCAATCAGATAAACTATTGCTAACTTTTTCCCTTCCTTGCATGCTAATCTTTGTGTTTTATCATGCTTCCTCTCTTGCGACTGTGTAATCCAAGAGCTGTTTCCTTGATGTTTGGGGCAGAGTTTTTTTCTTCTCAAGTTTGATTTATTAGCTTGTGCGACATTGTAAGGCTAGATGTGTGAACTACTGGCTAAAAATGTTTCCAAGCTAGTAATTTTTCAAAGTCAACAAAGCCAAAACCAAGCCAATATTTTACTACACAAATCGCTTTCAATGTTAAAACTCCAGCAGGGTGTTCCTCAAACCTTAAGCTATGTTTCGCACCACATGATCGATAATTTAGAAAGAAAAAAAAAACCTAATAACACCTTTTTAAAGTTTGACCTCCTTATCTGAAATAAATCGAACCTAATCTTCAAAGCATCATCTCTGGACATTTTATTCCCTGTTCCTTCTTTTGGAATAGTTACAGTAAGTTTACATGAGTTCTATGCAAATATGCACAATTTATTTTTGTTTTTAACAGTGTTTGTGCATGTTGGTAATGCTGAAAATTCAGTAAATATCAATGACCATTCAGTTTTGAGTCACTTCTGAATCATCTTCATGATGACATAATACAATCATACAAGTGTAATAATTAATGTATTTTAGGGATCAGAGGTGAAGTAGCTCAATGTTAGAATGTATGTTGTTGTCTTTGTTTTGAAACTGGGAAGTTTTTGAAACAGACATGCCAACTGGAAAACATTACATCTAAAATGTCTAACACAAATCCAGATGCTGTGAATCAGGGTTGATTAGGAAAGTCTTGTTATTTCTTCTGCTTACCTCCTCCTGTCTTCTTCCTCCCAGCATTGGTTAACAGAGTTGGAAATCTTTGCTATGCTGTTTGCTGCTGCTGTTCATGATTACGAACACACCGGTACCACCAATAACTTCCACATACAGACGAGGTATGGTGTATACGAGATACTATTATCACTGAGATTATCTGAAGCTTCCATCTGTGATATTCACAACAGAACCAATGTGTGTTTGACAGATCTGACACAGCCATACTATACAATGACCGCGCTGTGCAGGAAAACCATCACGTCAGCGCTGCATATCGCCTGTTGCAGGAAGACGATGAAATGAATATCCTCTATAATTTGTCGAAAGATGATTGGAGGTTAGAGTAATAGATGATAAGCACAACCATGGAAATATTATGGATGAATGTACATACGCAATTAGAGACGTTACTCTCTGAAGTGTGTTTCTCTTAGAGAGCTTCGTGCACTGGTGGTCGAGATGGTCCTGGCTACTGACATGTCATGCCATTTCCAGCAGATAAAAGCCATGAAGAATTTCTTACAACAACCTGAAGCGTAAGAGTAATCCTGCACACAAATACACATTTACAATGAGTAGCAGGGTCTTCCATTGCTATGTAATGTTCATGAAAATACTTTAGATCTTCATAATGAGAGGCCAAAGCAGAGTTGAACTTCTTTATATTTTGCAGGATTGATAAACCCAAGGCCTTATCACTGTTACTGCACACCGCCGACATTAGCCATCCCGCCAAAACATGGAACATGCATCACCGCTGGACCACTTCACTGCTGGAGGAGTTCTTCAGACAGGTTAGTGTCTAATTTTCTTTTAACTTACACCTTAGAAACATGATGACCGATGGTAGCAATTATTCTGCATTTTTTTTAAATTGAGTTAAAAAATGTATAATTATTATTTACAGTTAAGTTTGCTTGTTAAAAATGTTTTAAATGGAATCTTCTGTTTTTAATTGTATCAAAATTCGAATTACTTACTAAAGAATATCATTATTTCAAATGCCATCTTATCTTTTTAATTATTAAAAACGATAGAAACAAATTCTTACTAAATAATGTGACTATTTTAAAGGCAATCTTGTGTTTTTAATTATTAAAAAATTATAAAGTATAAAGTAACTTACTAAAAATATTACAATTTTAAATGCCAAAGTGTCTTTTTTAAGTATTTAAAAATTATCAATGATTTATGGTTGTACAGATCATTAAAAGGCTTTTACTAATAAAAGTACTTTATTTGTATCATAACAATCATACATTTGGGTTTACATTAATACAGGTAATAAATTAATTTTTCTGTTACAGGCCAATATGGTTTCCGATTAAAACCCCCTGTACAAAAATTTTTGGGACCCTTGATGAAAATCCCTGAAAAAATGTGATGAAATTCTCAAGCCATACATACTGTATGGGAACATATTATTGTTAGATACATGTTAACAATATCTCATGAATAAACTTCTTGCTTTTTGAGTTTTATTTGCTACTCTGCTTCCTGTTTCTGATCTCTCCATCCTATTCTCCAATTAACGTTCCATTCAAGATTCCTTCCATTCAATTCTGAGCGACTCTTTTACCACTCTTTAAGAGAGAGGTTTAATTCATGCAAATATTTTTATTAAAATAGTTCCATGTATTTGAATAGAAAATACTGAATATTTAAGGTAGCCAGATAGGGGGTTGTTCTTTAACTAAGCTCTGATTTGGATTTCATTTTCTGAAAATCTGCCAAAAACCTTTTTTCCATGGAATCACTCATCACTGAAGCTGGAATGATACCATGTAAAGACAACTTTGTTTCCCCTGTAGGCCTAAAACACCCCTATACACCTCTTCTCCTGGAAATTGTGTTCCCAATCAGTCTTGTGATTGAGCTATTGAGAAACCTTGCGCTATTTCTGTTCACAGTATGCATCATGAAGTGCTTGAATGCTTTATGTTTGTGTTTTAGACTGCATGTACTTGTATGTGTGTGTGTGTGCGTGTGCGTGTGTGTGCGTGTACGCGTGTGTGTGCGCGTGTCCGTGCGTGTACTGCGTGTGTGTGTGTGCGTGCGTGCATGTGCATGTGTGCGTGCGTGCGTGCATGTGCGTGTGTGCGTGCGTGTGTGGGTGTGTGTATGCGTGTGCGCGTGTGTGTGAGAGAGAGAATTGGTTTGAATCAAAAAGCAGTGTCCTGTAGACATTTTTATAGATCTTTAATAACACCCCCCCCCCTCTCTCTCTCTATCTGTATCTCTCTCTGTTTCTCACTGTCTGGTTCTCTTACTTTATCCACCATATTCCCATTCTGTGGTCATCAGGTCTCAGATCTAATCTCAAATCGAGTCATAATCTTATTTTGAATTCCAAGCCCGTAAAGTCCACTGTGCAAATCCCATTAATCTCCTCTAAACATCCATTTGTCACATTCTAACCTCAACATTTCAATCTGGCCTGTCTCACTTTTTTCCATCAGCTTTTGCATATCTATGAGGATCTAGAGAGTTTATCTGGGGTTTTGTTGATGCCTTATTTAGTGATATTTTTGTATATAACTAGACTCTGAATCGCAATGCAATGGGATTTTAAACACTCCTAATCTGATATCATGATGGCCCCAAGTGAAATTTAATATTTGATTGATCACATATATAACATATTTTCCTCAGAAGTAAATTGCCTATCTACATGAAATATAATGCTAATTTCAGGATCAAAAATGAAAGATGGTTCAAAAAATGTACTGCTTGAGAAAGCCATCTTCCTGTGAAACCTTATTTGTTTTCTCTAGAGGTCAGGAATGATGTGCACCAACTAAAACGAAAAGTATTTAGATTTTATGAATGACAGAAGCATTTAAACCATGCTTGATAATTTTATATTAAAGCACAGTGATTTTTATTTAAAAAAAAACACGTAATAGAGATGAAGAGCAATTTAATATTAGCAAAGGTTAGAAATAAGATCGATAATATTCACCTGATTTAGACAATAATTAGAATTAAAGGAATAAAAGGTATAATTCTTGCTTCTCTGTGTTGACTGCAGCATGGAGATCAAGGATTTGTAACTTGAAATTAAGTTAAACTTTACAGAATGTTAAATAATTTCAAACTAAAATCTGTCTTTGTGTGTAAGAGAAAATTGTTTTTCTTTTGTTGATTTGTTTTGCACTGACTCAATTTTCTACTGCTCAAACATTTCCTCTAGAAGAAATTAACTCCTTGTTTGTTAAACAACAGTTATTATATATAATTCTACTATTTATAGTGGTTGCTTTTCATAAACACATTTTTATAGGACAATTTTATAAGGCCTGTAGCTGTAGCTAAAACAAAAGAATTTCTCCTGTGACACAGCTTAACTGTTACAGGGCGATAAGGAGGCAGACCTTGGGCTTCCTTTCTCTCCCTTATGTGATCGGAAGTCTACCATGGTGGCTCAGTCTCAGATTGGTGAGTGATCAAGTAAATGTGTGGACTAAAAGAAAGGAGCATCATTGTATTCAATCCCTAACCCCAACAGGTTTCATTGACTTCATTGTGGAGCCGACCTTCAGTGTACTGACAGACATGATTGAGAAAATCATCACTCCGCTGATCGAAGAGGCTTCTCCTTCTGGCCTGGGTGGATTCAGGCGCTCCAGGTTAGGGCCATATCTTGTTCTGATATATATTATGATCTTTTGCATGAGCTATTATACTTCATACTAGCATTCTTTAGTAACCTGTTTTTTTCAGTGGTAAATCAAAAATGACTATATACAGTACAAAACATAAGGAGAACATGTAACTTGCTGCAGAATTGTATTTAAATAGCTAAAATAGATCCACTTTATCTGACTAATTTTGGCTTAACCTGGAAACATTCTTAAATGTCACCTGAGTAACTGGGTGTATTTCACCCCCACATTTTCTTGTTAGTTCAACTCATCTTGAAAACTTGTGAAATCATGCTTAAAGGTATATTTACTAAATCAATTGTTTCTCTGGGTGTCTGTGCAGTCTGAACAGCATCCCATCAGATGGTAAACGCTCTAATGTGAGGAGCACTGGTTCAGAAAGTGGCTCCTCTATGAACAGCTCCACAAACATTGTCGATTTTAAGACCTTTAAAACCACCTGGAATGAGGAAGTGCACAAAAACCGTGAAAAGTGGAAAACGCAAGCCGCCAAAGGTAAAATTGCACATTAATACAATCTGTCAAACTCTTGTGTTGCCAGATCAGAACATTTTTCTTCTCTGTTACACTGTGATACCAAATGTAAATGCAGCGTTGTTTCCGTGTAATTGTGTACTTGTACTTGAAAATGCTAACCAGTTTGAGTTTTTTGAAGTGCTACTATTGTCATTTTGAAAGGTTCCTCCTTTGGTTTTGGAGGCTTCCAATAACAGCTTGACATGCATGCAAAGTTGAAAAAAAAATTATTTTCTTATAATATTCATTTAATTTTACAGAATTGGAATACAATTTGCAATTTGCAATACAAATTATTTATTTAGTGACTTTGTGTGAGCTGATTTTCCAGGGCATTGAAGGGGAGAAGCTGGAATGACATAAACATGCAACTAGTTTTGAAGCTTCCGATTGGCCGAATTTCTGGTTTAAGAGTTGACTGCACCAATTTTTTTAACCATGTGCTCATTTAGTGTAATGTTTATAAAATGGGGTAAGAAAAACGTTTTTATCTTTATTTTTACAAATACGGGTGATCACTATGTATGGTCATGACCTTGATGATTCAAGGAATGAATTTACCTTTACAACAGACAATCACACAATTTTAAATTTAGTTTGAAGCCTTCTAGAATGTGCATAACAACCCACTTGCATCCAATCAATCGTGAAATTAAATCCCATTATCCGTAAATAAAAATGAGTTTAATGTTAAACATAAGAATTTAATAGCTTCGACATATCAAACACAATAGTTTTATTCTTCAGTAAGGATGTCAGCCTTCATTTTCCAAAGAATTTCTGCAGTGAAAACATTGTAATGTAAAATGATGTCGATGCAGAGTGAATTATGGTCTGCCATCAGATCTCAGAAGGGCACTTTATCATTTCAAAGAAGTGTTTGCTGGAATAGCATGAAGGTCGAGCAAATTAAACATCCTGTTTCATTCATTTCTGCTCGCAGTTGATCAAATGTGTTAATTTGGACTTTAAAGAATGAATGTTGACAAATTTGCAGAAGCAAGTCAATTTCTTTTTTTATCTTAATGCATCTTATAATAATATGGCTGATAAATTACGGTAATAGTGAAAATGTTATGAATTTTATAACCTTTTAGGCTGGTGCCTATATAAGCTTATATTGCATGAGCGATGTGGTACATACGTTTGGTATATGTTGCCAGTCTTTTACAGATCCTATTTTTTTTATTAATCAGGCATATAAGTTGATGTTGTATAATTGAAATACACATAAGTAACACATTTTAACATAAATATAATTCAATCCTAAAGGTTTCAAAAGCTTGTTTACATTGAAAAATACTGAACTCTAAACCTTTAATTGCTTTTTAAATGGAAAATAAACTCCAATGAAACAACATCACATCCTGTTAATTATAATCCATTTATCCTGTTTAAAATGGACCTTGTTTTCAGATTAGATGTAATGTGTGTGCGTGTGCGTGTGTGTGTGTGTATTAGATCTTGAAGAAAAAGCCAAACAGGAAGAAATCGAGGACAAAGAAAAGAAAAAGGACACGGACCCACAGAGCATTGAGGGTAAAGAAGACAACACTAAAACCGACGAGAAAATCAACTCAAAATCTCAAGATAAGCAAAAAGAAGACACAAAACCAGAGAAAGATTCAAAGATGGATCAAGAAGACTCAAGCAACGCTCTGGCAGAGAGCAAGGAGCCCCGAGAAGAAGAGGGCAATAAAGACCCTGGGGGGGAGAATGGGGCAGAAACACCATCTTCGAATGCCAAAGAGCCCGAGACAAGCAGCGACACAGACAACAGTCAGCGAGCACACAATGGTGAGTGTCAACTTTGCCACTTTTGCATTGTTGTGTTAAGGGCTGAAACAGTTAACCAAATTAAATGGTGTGATCGATTACAAAAAATGAGAACGTTTTCCCAAGTGTGGGGTCATTTAAAGCGTAATCATGGAAAAAGCATTCAGTGAATACACTGAAGACAAGCTCGTATTTTCTCAATATGCAAATTGGAGTGCCTACGAAGAGCATAAGGAATTTAGAGAGAGCCTTTATTTCATTAGTTTTATTCTTCGGCAATTTGTAGCATGTTAATGCTAAACCCTAACATTACAGTCTAGTGCACTTAGAACTTACAAAAGTAATCGTTTAGTGTTTTACATATACACTGGATTTTTTAATTGTTAATTCATTGATTGTGTTGTACAGCAGGATTATGCTGAAAGTTATAATCTGTTTAAAAACATGTTGAATGTATTTTTAAAAATGCCTATGTTCAGTTAAAAATGGAAGATGGAGACTTCATTACGAAAAGAAATGAAATATCATGCAATTATATTGTGTACAGAGTCAAAATCCAGTCACTTTTTTTAAAACACTTAACACTCAACTGTTTTAACCTTCTCATTATATTTTGCATTATCTTAAAAAACCTTCTTGAACTGTTGGATCAGTATTTTTTATATATATAATTTTGTGAAATATGTACTTTGTATATCAAAACATATTTATACAATTAGACTATAATTTCTGCTGAATTCAGAAATTTTTACCCGTCCGTAAGGTTTGCATATAGTGAAGAGACCGGCAATACATCGGTTATTGAATTTCATACACTTTTTACTCATATGTCTAAGTCATCTCTGTAAAACATGCAAAAACAAAAAATTTACTAGCTTATTTGATTAATCACTTAAGCGATCCATTACAGTTATTGATTAATCGATTATCACAATAATCAATAGCTTCAGCCCTATTTGTGTTGCTAAATCTAACAAATTCTTTGCAGTTCTTTCTTTTTCTAAATTTTCGTATGTGTTTCTTGTGTGCAAACCAACATTTGTATGATGGAAAGAATATAGCTTAATCTGAAATCATTTTGTATTTTTCTCCTCTACTGTATACAGTTTTTCTATGTCCAGTGTGTTCGTTAGGACAAAATGTGGCCCAGTATTGCTTCTCAATGATGCCTGGTCTCAATCTTTGTTATGGCTTTAAATGTTTGTTTAATGCACTGAATGGGTTGGTATTTCTTGTATGTTGCATTTTTAACATTAAAATGTAAAACAGTTTTGCAGAAACGGTGGGTTCAGGAACGTCAGGAATAAAAGCTAAAACATGTTAGACTGTAAAATTTCTGCTATGTTTGAAAACAGCTTGTGTTTTATTTGTTTGCCCTGAGTGGACTCAGTAAATGACCCGTCTCTTGTCTGAATGTCAGGAGACGAGGAACTGAACTCCCCTGACAGTGATGACAGTGAAAGCAAGAGATCCGACGGTAACCCACTATCTATTAGCTCTTACCATCACATAGCGGCTGAATCCAAACTGTCCCTAACAGTGTCCAACATTACCATCTATCTCTAGTGAAAGATAAACTCATGCTGAGCCAGAAATGTCAATGTTTTCACATTGATCAAAAGTTCAGGATCTGAGAATCAAATGTTTGATGTTTTGACAAAGTATACATGCCAACATTTTTTTACATGCCAACCACAAAAACAAACATGTTTAAAAAGTAGTAGGTTGACATGTTTTTATTCCTTCTTCCATCATCAGCTCTGCCTAGAATCTCATTGTATGAGTAAAATGCATTTTAACTAACAAAGGATGTAAACACTCAGAAATCTGTTTCTATTGTTGACTGATAGTAATCAGGAAATGCTTTTTGCTGCAGGCTACAGAACAGAAACAATACAAGAGTTGGCTTAAATATGAGATCTTTGCTATGCAGTTAGAATTGAATGAACAGAAGAGGAACACAGGGGGGCCAGATTTTGTCACGATGCTGATAAAGTAATGCTTTTAGCATGTTGTAGTTTCTATTGTTTTGTTCCAGTGTGTATGATAAAGCTCCAATTTTTAAGAAAATTTTAATTTGTAGAAAATGTTAGGACTATTCGTCCTTTTTATATATTTTAGCCAACTGTGACAATAAATGATTTATGATAAAGTTATGTAGTCAATACGTTCTGGTCTTTTTTTTTTATTTGCTAAAAAATTATTGGTGTTGCTTTATTTACAAACTACAAAAGCAAAATTAATTGACCTCAATGGATGGAAGAAAGAAAAATTAATGACCACATTTAGGAATATTTACAAGCTCACTGAATATTTAAGTATTTAAACTTAAAATGCACTTAGCTTGCATTTAATATGAATGCATGCTGTTCTTTTAAATGTAGAAAACAGTTTTGTTTTTTTCAAACCTTTTTTATTTTTTCACGCTTAAAAATAAATTCTCTGACTCAGTATATGCATTGCAAACTCCTTAAAAGACCTTTGGTCTTTGTGAAAATGTATAGATTATATAATACAACAAATAATTCCATTAGGATTCAGTCGCTATGTATCAGCAGGACAAAACACTGGACAGAAACAATGGCATCCACTCTCATTTCATTTTCACCTCTGTGTTCATCCCTCTTGTTCAAGTGAAACAGTTCAGCATTTTCAACCATGCTTAATGTTGTTCCAAATCATATGACTTTCTTTAAGAGGAAACTTAATAACATGTGAAAAAGATCCACCAGGATTGTTTCACCATTTCAAAGTAACACAAGCAAACAGTGTTCCTTTGTTTGGTATTAGTATTTGTAGTCATATTGCTTGGAATGACAATGCTTGAAAGTATACCATATAAACAAACACTGTACATATAACTTTGGTTTTACAACATAAACACATTGCAATAGTTAGCTTATTTGAAATGACCACTATGTAATATTCAAAATCTATATGTTTTGTTAAATTTATTTGAACTATATATGTACAGAGGAAAAACAGTGTGTTGTTTTGTATACTTTATATTACAACCGATGACTTAAAAATTCCATAAGTTCATTCCATATTGGTTTCATCAGAGGAGTGCAGACTCATTCCCATGTCAGTGATGAGTCAGTGGAGCTGTGGCCGTGGAGCTCTAAATGTGCCAAATATCTGCTCTCCTCTGCAGACTCAGGCGAGGAGCACAGTAACCCCAGGATCTCATCCTCTTCAGACAGTGCACCCGCTGCTTCTGCGCCCCATGAGGAATAACAGGATACCAAATACTGTGCTCTGCTGACATCTGCTGGTGGTTTCATCTCTTCAGTTTTTAAATCAGATTATGGGTGTTGGGTTCTCTCTGGACGAACAGTTTGCCAGAAAGCCACCAGTGAACCGATCTTGATATGGTTTTACATTATGTGCCATGCTGGATTGTGGAAAAACCTCATGAAGATAAAATGATGATGGTGGACCTGTGTCAGCGGATGTTCTTCCTCACATCGGCTGAAACTTGCAGAAATGGCCATTGAAATTTCATGGAAGCACATCTTTTTCAATCTGGACATCCAGTAAAGTCAGTGCTTTATTACAGTTTTCTCAGTTTTTATAAGTACTTTACATGAAGCCTTTAAACATTTTGATTTCAGGTTTAGTCTGTTGGTTTAGCGTTCAGAAGACAAAATAACAATAATAACTTAAGAAAAAAATGTATTCATTTGGCTCACTAGTTTAACTAGGGAATTTTATAAGAAGCATAGAAAGAGCTAAATAGAACAGATATAAAATAAGTTTGAGACATTAATTTTTGCTAAATTTGCTTGTACCTACATTTTACACCAGATTGTATATGCCACTGTCATAGTTTTAACCGATCACGCACATATCTGTGACTGTTAGCCAATCAGAGGGTTACCAATGCATTCATGTATCCCTTCAATTCTCTCATTAAATAAAATATAGCCTAATGTTCCGTTTAAATTTAAGTAAAAAAAAACATTCTATATATAATAGACCATTAGGTTTAGGTGTTGTAGCAAAAAAAAAAACATTGTGATTTTTCTAAAAGAAAATGCTAAAGGTTTTTTTTACTCTATCTTTTTAAAAGTTATCAGACCATATGTGTATTTAATTAACTTAAGACTGTTTTACATATTTACAATTTTACCAAGCACCTAAGTAAATAGGATGTGTATTTTTTTATTCCATGGTTGAAATGCACTTGCTTTTTGGGAAAGATCTCAAGCAGTTTTAAACGTATTTGTTTTCTGATGATATAGTAAGTCCCACTTCTTCTTTGCTGCCTGTCAAAGTCATATAACAAGTTTTATGGTACTGTAGCATCTATAGCGCCAACTATTGGCTTTCAAGACCAGCTTAGTAGTGTACCTAGGTCACGTAAACAAAAGGATTAAAAAAAATTTCTTTGAGTTTCAAGTTTAACGTAGTGTTTCCCTTTAAAGGCATCTAGGAAAGCATTTTTGTGAGCTATAAAATCTATATTTTTGATGTCCCATGTGAGAGAATAACAGACATTTTAGAACTCCATTATGTGTCTTTGTACATATGTTTTTCTAAAGGATCTTGCCATTGTCCTCTACCAACCATAGATATTTTGTAACAGTGTGATTACAAAAAGGACCAAGATCTGTTACAAATTTATCATGAATAATAGCCTTGCATGTGACTTAACTCATATCGTCTATATATAGTAAGAACATTGAGGGGAAACAAAAACTGTAGAAAGATCTTTGCATACAGTGTGGCTCAAAAGTCAGAGTTTTTTTTGCAGTGTTAATAACATGTTTAGATCATTAGAATGGGCAATTTAGAGTGACAAAGCACAAACTTATTTTTGACACAAGAACTCCTAAACTGCAGTAACACGCCAGTAGGCGATACACATTCTAGGCCGTAGTTTGCTTCAGTTTAGTAGTTTAGTTAGTTACAGTGCAGTATACGATTTTTGTGGCTATTGTGAGTCGCAGTTTTTGTCGCAGCTACTGTGAGTCCCATGTTGAGGCCTAAAAAAAAACCTGACTGGTTTAAATAAAGGTTACAAAATTAAAATGTCTTTAAAATAACTGTTGTGTTAAAATTAAATTTAAAGATTTGCAAAAATGCTGTCAAGCTATAAAAATATATCTCCCAATTTAAACTGAATCTGATTTTACAACCTCTCTTGAACCTTTACATCTACTATTTTACATCTACTATTTACATCTATACTTTACATCTACTATTGCGCTCTCAAACATGTAATGTTCAAGTGTTAATGCCATATAGATGTTGTGTATAGAATTGTCTTCTATTTTTGTATTTATTGTACATAATAGATTTATTATTTATGATGTGTGGATTTGGAAAATTAACAATGATTAAGCTACATGAAGTAGCTTGCTGAAACTGTACACTAAAAACCCACTCTGTGTTTTCTGTGCTGGTAGAAACCGAATCGAGGTCATACACACAAGTCCTGGTTAAGTTTATATCTCTGTTCCTGTGACGTTACTTTATTCTGTTTGTGGAAATCAGCTTCACATACTGTATGATGTAGAAAGAACATGTACATATTCAGCGAGATGCTGCGTCAATGTCGCCTCAACCAAAGATGAACAGAATGTCTGGAAGTCATTCACTCGTTGTAACTTCTCATGCATTATCAGTTCAAGAGTCAGAATGATCGATATGAGATGCGTTGTTGCCTTAAATCTTATATTCATTCCCGGTCCTTGTGAATCTTCGTGTCGGTTTGTTTGTCCATGGGTCATAAGACATAACTTGAGCTTTTCCTTTCAGCCTTCAGGTCTGGGTCTGATGTGAATGTTTGCTCTTCTTAGCTGTGAAGTTTACCAAGCTTAGCATTTGCTGACTTGATTGCAAAATTGTGTTGTTTGATTCTGTTTTCATTTGTAATTTTGATTTATTTATCTATAAGTTCATCTTTTTTTTTTTTTTGATGCAGGTGAGACGTTATTGATCACAAATGAGACAAAATATCAGTATTAACAGCCAAATATGTAACCAATCCAAAAACTAAAATATTTTTTTCATCAAATATTTTATGTTGCTTTTAGAACTCTTTGATTTTTATCTTTTCAGATAAAAAAAACTACAAATTAACCCCTCATTAAATTTGATTCTAATCCTATAGGTCACTGGGGGTTTTACAGGGGTACACATCCCAAACGGGGGTCCATCACAGGGTGGTATTCACTCATATCTTCTTACATTGGATACACCCCATTTTTCCCAAAATGCTACAGATGCACACACGCTAACATGTTAAATCCAGTCACAAAGCCATTTTTGCCAGAGTTTAACCTATAATCTTTTCACCTAGATGCAATGGTGCCAATCACTAAACCAGTATGCTGCCTAGTAACATTAACCTCTTCAGAACTGAATTATTTTCCAATTATCAAAAACTCATAAAAATCTTTCAGCTATCTAAAAAAGTTTGATTTTTTTTTACATTATTAAGTAAGCAATCTTTATGTTTACTTTTCTGTTTTATGTTTAACCTTATTTTGAAACTTTAATACCTCTATTTCACAAAAAATCCGAAAATTAATTCCAAGTACATTTGTTAATATGAATAAGACTAGCGAAAATCTTGCTTTCTTCTTCACTTGGTGTGATGTGCTGCCATGCTTATGTTTAGAGGAGTGAAATTTCTTCAGATCATTTCATTGGATTACAAACTTCCAAACAATGGACAATGGGCTTTAAATGGAGGGAAAGTCAAAAGTTTTACGCCAAAAGAACTTGCCTAACATGTGACGTCCATTTAAATTGATGCAGGGTCTGAAAGGGTTAAAGTGAATTTGTTACAAGCAGTTAAAATTTATTTTTTATTTTTACTGTGAGAAAAGATCTAATGGCAGTTTGGGTTTCAGTTTGGGCGCTTTGGGTTTCAATTGTTTAAAATTATACTTCCTGTTTAGTATGACCAGTTCTGCAAAATAATCCATTGTTTGGTTATGTATTTCTTGATTACGAAATGCTATTGTCAAGATCTGTGTATGGATGCTGATTTATGTGAAACAAAAATGGCTCAGTGACATTCTGCCTTAATAATGTGTGTTTAATTCAGCTTTGTGGTAACTGCATTCAGCTCAGTTGAGTTTGTGTGTTTTTCAGGAAAGCTCTGTGTTGGTCAAAACTAAGCTACATTTCAGTTAATGTTCATTTGTTTTCAAATCTCATGTATGACTCAACATCTGACCCCCTCCCTTGTAAAACATGTATTCTTGTAAAGTGCTCTGCAGCCATCTGCTGGCCATATTGTGTACTTCATCAAAATGTTTTTTATTTGACTTTGTTACTTTCGTTCCAAACGTTTGTCATTTTTTACATACTACAAAGCGACATATTAATTTATTTTTATTTTCAAAAAAGGGGAAGAACTCATCAGTAGGCAGGTGTGGTCTTGTGATCATGCTTGTTTTGATGCTCCTTTATTGCACTTTTGTGACAATAAATCTTTACTCAAAGGGCTCAGATGACGGGTTTGAGTCTTTATTTGTTTATGCTTGAGCTTTAACAAATGTACCGATCTGAACAATCTTCATCTTGTTAAGATTGTGCTTTGTTTTCTTTGCAGCACTCGCTCGCCGCAAATATCACTTGGTCAGATACAGTAAGAAACCCAGTTACTGTGCCAGCGCTTACATGGCAATCCGAGGGCAGATGGAAGAGCCCAGAGCCATAGATCCACGGCTTAGAGCCATACGTCTGCAGAACATCTCTCTGAGGCGAGGGAGGTGACACCTTAAACTAACACACACAAGGTCTCAATGTGGAAACGAAGGCCTTTTCAAGGACAAAATACATCTCATTTGCACAAACAGATTTTAGATATGTTATGTAGCATTCTCTTTTTATTAACTATTTTGTTTAGCTCTGTTAAGGGATGCTAACTTATATTATTTACCATTTTATTTATGTGTGAATCCTGCGATAGAAGTATTATATTTTTCATACATCGAGTATTTATTAACTGACTGAAGAATGAACCTAGTGTAGATGATAATCAATGGAGTAGTTATTATTGATTGCATTACATAAGCCTTCCATGACTATTAGATGTAGAAGATTTGACAGCGCAGAGATCAGCAAAGGACAATGAGTTAGTAATTCAACCTGAAATAAGGTGCATATCTGGAAAATATGCTGTTGGTGCACAAACACCATTAATGTTGCTTTTTTTATGTTGTTGTGCTTTCTAGTGAAGGCTAATAAATTTATGAGCAAATTATTACAGAGTGACATACAGCACGATACAAGACTGCGGTTTTTAGGTCACAAATTAATGCAAGTCCATTCTTCTCCAAGCAACAAAGCATTTTTGGGCTTTCTTTCAGACCCAAATTAAATTTTTGTCCATTTGGGACTAGTATCTGATATTTTATTTTGGTCCTGAATCCAACACATATCCAATTTTTGTAACGCAATCTTGGTTTGAACAGCCCAGTCACATTTATTCAACTTTTACGTCAATGTTTGTGGGCAGACGTCTCATTTCTGGCCATGAGTAACAGGCAATAATACTGAAAGCAGTCGGGGGAAGGAAAGTAATGTAATAGAACTAATAAATGTTTCTTCTTTGTCTTTTTTTTATTATTTGGTTGAAATGATGGCTGCTCCGATCCGAAACGAACTGTAAAAAATCCACACAATCACCTCGAATTCACATTCTCCTCCATGTTTACTTTCGTTTTGATTAAAGCCATATCCTGAGCATGGGCACCTCACTGCGCTGGATTGCTTTGGTACATAGGATGGATACAAGTCACATGTTTTAGTAATGCTAACAAAACGACCAAAAACATGAGATTTCGATCGGAATTGAGCATTAAGACCTACAGCCTGAACATAGCCTTAAAGTCTGTAGCCAGACTCATCTCTGATTACCTCTGAAGATGAAAATCTACTGACATGAAAAATATTCATGCTTCTATAGGTCAGTATGTGTGCTAAATTCATATTTTACTTCAAAATAAACTGCTTCAATCCATTTTATCCATTTCTCCCATGTCACACTCAAATCACGACACGTGAACAGATCTGTGAAACATTGCTTTAATGAATGCCCAATCAACAAAGGAGCATAAGAGAACACTACTAAACAACTAATGCTTTAAAACACATTTACTTCTTCAAGTCCTTCTCCTCATCCTCCCGATGAATAATTTGAGCCTCTGCCTTCATCATTCTCACCCCTGAGAACAAGAGATAGGAGGTGAAGATTTTTCAGTCACCCAAATAATTCTGTTGTTGCTAAGTCTTCCTCTAATTAGAGCTGAATATTTAGAATTTTTGAGAGCTACAGAACTTGAAGCTACATTATAAAGTATTAAACATAATGCATGGTTAAACACTTCTTAAATTCCCCTATCAGAACTGACTTAGCCATTTTACAATGTCTCATTTTGGCACTCATTAAGCAGTCATTTAGGCTGAAAGACAGATTCAACATTTTTACTACTTTTTAGAAGCATTGACGTGACATCGTCAATCATACAATATGTCAAAAATTTTGCTCTGCACATGACTTAAAATAAATCACCGATTTTGTTGGGCTAATCATGGTTTTAACTGAGAAGTCTATACTTTATCAAAAGCGAGGTCTTGCCTGGGATGAGTGGAGGGCTGTTGAGGACCGGAGTATCTTTACGGCGTGGTTTCTTCTGACCCAGTTTGTCTTGTGGATGCTCTTCCATGCTGTGTTTCTGGTTCTCCATTTCATCTGCGGCAGCACACATTCACAAATTTCTTTCTACCTTTTGTCTGCTTCTAATGATACATGTAGAAGGAGCTGTACTCACAGAGATGCTCGTGCATGGTGAGCGCGCGTTCGGCTTTGTCTGAGAGTGATCTCACACACTCTGTGGACATGCTCGCCTGCAGCAGTCTGTTCAGGGGTATCAGATATCAGCTCCATCGTTCAGTGCACACTCTCACACATGTGCATGACAAAGGCTAAATCACATTTATTGGAAACCATGGCATTGGTTTTGAGGATGGATGCAAATTGATTGAATAAAAGCAGCTCCAACCGATAATGTGCAGGCTTGGATTTTAAACTTGATAAGTTGAAAGAATTATCATAGAAGTTTCATGATGCTTGATTATTCATGTGTTGTTCCATTCTTAATTGAAAGTAGGCATTAAAATGAATGTAAAATCTAAATTTCACACACAAATAATATAAATATGCATGTATGTTTTTTACATTAGAGTTTAATTACTTGCATACCTGATGATGCCAGACTGAATGTACTAAACTTACTGAATTTGATTTACTTTACACTTTTTACAACTTTCTTTATTCTGACTTTAGAAAATATGACCATATTAATTTAAATATTGAATTGTTCGTCAGTTTTATGTAATGTATTAATATCAATCATTCTTTCATATTTGAGATATCAACCAGTAAAAAAATAGAGGACTTACCTTGTCTTGGCCCTGAGATGGAGAGCAAGTGCAGGGCAGGCCAGATGAAAGAAAAGGGTTTTGTATTAGAGGAGGAGGAGCCTGTCTCCAGCAGGACCTGTTGTCATGGCAACAGTGGCACTTGGCATGTGTCAATCATTCCATACACGTCATTGAGGTTGAAAATAAAGTGACATCTTTCTAACGATAGTTTGGATTGTTGACACGACAGAGAGCAGGATGCTGATTCCTTGTGTCCATAGAAACAACTAATTATATATTTCATAAATAATATTAAAGAAAACCAAGAGCTATTTTCCCACACCTACCTCATTACGAGCACAATGGGAAGCGTGATCAAGAGGAGATGAAAACCATCAGAGAACAATAGGCTCGTATTGTTTGCTAACAGGCTTTGATGTTTTTCTATTCTCTGGTTTGAATGAGGTTTCCTCCTCTCACGTGAAGTGTTTATGGAGTGTATGTCAAGAGGTTTAGGCGATTTACACGAAATAATGTAACTCCGGGTAAGGATGGGGGAAGTAAACCACAAAATTATAAACACAGAACGTTCCAGATTGGCTAACGATTAGCCAGTCATTTTTGCGCGCTCCCTAAGCGCGGGAAGAGGTGTTTGAAGCTGCGTGTCAAGATTGGGTTTTTTTTTCTCTCACAAGAAAAAACGAACATAAAACTTGTTTCTTTGATACGATTTGTTGTTGTTTCAAGTGTAGACTAAGTTACATTATATGCAGGAGGCAAACAAACTCATATTAATTAGCTAAACCCTAACCAAAAAGCAACTTCCGGCAAGTTTTTTTTGTGGCCAAATCCAGGTAAGCTACTACCAGTTTTTGTTTTTTATTTGTTCTGTAATATTTGTGTCTGAGGCAAAAAAAAGTTGATTACAAAATTATGTCTTAAGTTACATTAATATCACCACTTAAGCAAATACAACTAACGTTATAAATATAGACATTATTATTAATTGTTTTTCCATAACTGCTGAAACTTTTCATAATAAGAGTGTTTAGCAGGTTTTTATTTACTTAACTTATAATCAATTTAACAAATGGAAACATTTTTAAGTAGCATATTTTAAATGTTATTGATTGGTAACTAAAAAGCCTTTTTAAAAACAATTTTGTAACATCCATAACATTCACATATTCCCCTAATTAAACATATAGGTATGGATATACAGATTTTTTTCATACTCGGACACCACCATAGATAGTGGCTTAGGAAAAAATATACAGACATTTGAAGATATTGTTAACATCTACATTTTATGAAAAGTTAAATTGCAATTTTATATAGAAAATGTCATATTCATGATGCTGGAGTTGCTCAAAAACGAACTGGTCAGGCGCATTGTCCAGATAGTAAAAACATTTGTTGTTTCAAACTTTAGAAATTAAATAATTAAACACTTACATTTTACTGCCATCTGACACTGATCTATAACTCTGGAAGGTATCTCAGCAGCACTGAAGGATTATATTGCAGCAGTAGAAGCAAACCAGTCCTTCACTGGTTTCCTTAAAAGGTCAGTGCTTTGAGTGGAACTCATTTTAGGAGACAGAGATAAGTAGGCTACTGGATTCCTTTTACATAGCAAGAAATATGTGTTCAAATATAAACTCATCTTGACAAGTGAAATAATTCTGTATAAACGTCTTTATTGTAGTACCAAACTTAAGAGTGCACTCCACTTTACAAGCAACGTCTTGAATAACCAAGAAGAATCTACTGGTCTTCTCCACTGCACTCCACCAGCTGTAATAATACAAAAATATTAATGAGTTGCCAATGAAACATTTTAGCTACATTCAAAAAAGTATGTAGACATTTAAGTAGCTCCATGTTCAGACTTGTTTTCCAAAAGAAGAGTCCTTAGTTGTGAAGTCTAACTTTGTGAAGACTTTTTCATCATTATGAAAACAAAAAACAAATATATAGCCTTTGAAATAAAGTACATATATATAAACTAAAACTGAACTATGATATAAAATATCATGAACTGGAAGTAAAAAATGAATAAAGAATTCAAACCTTATTCTGGGGAGTTGGTGTTTATTGAATGCTGTAATGAATATCTGAGCTGAAAGAAAAAGTAAGCATTTTTCTGAAATGGTTTTACAGGATCAAATCAATTTCTTCTGATGGTGCACGGCTCCAAAGAATTTTCCTTACACTTTTAATAAACGCTACAAAGTCCAACTTGTTTGGTTTGTGATGAGCATCCCATTGGATTTGGCAGGGGAAGCTGAGTGGATCCTGACCTGCTGCTGCTTGACTCCTCTGGCAGCTGCAGTGGTGATGCACACAGTGACATGGGCTGGCCAGCTTGGACAGAAGGCAGCACTGAACCCCCACGCTCCTGCTCGAGGTGGGTGGTGAAGGGGGGGATTCTGAAGGTGCAATCCTCAGTTGGGTACAAAGTTGAGACTGCTCGTCCATGAGCCTGTTTAGCTTCTAGAAACATAAAAGAGAAAAGGGGATTGTCTGTGGTCTGTTGGAGACATTTTTGTTGGGAGGTAACAAACATACAGTTTAAACCTTTATAAGACAAGACTCATAGTAGAATGACATTTGAAACAAAGATGAATATAAGAAATAAGTTGAAGAACAAAAGTGCAGTACTGTCTCATTAGTCTTGGAAGGAATGAATTACATTGTGAGAATAGCAAACCAATATATTGCAATCTTAGTCTGTGCTGAGGATTCATATTAGACATTGTATTGTTTGTTTTGTTTTTTGATCAGCTAGAGATGTGTAGGTATATGAATAAATGTGAAAGTTTAAATATACACTATGCATTATTTAGCAACAGGAATTCACTAAAAAGAAAAACATAGAAAAAAAGAGAAGGGTAGGGAAGGACCAAAAATGTGTGCGTGTGTGTGTTGTCAGCCAACGGCTCACTATGCTGTAGAAGCTATATGACCAAGAATTAGTAAAATGCAATTTGGGATTCATTAGTTTTTCTTGTTCTTTCTTAACAAATCACTGTATTGAAACACAGACATTCAAAAAATATATAAATATGAAACCTATTTCAAATCCACATAATGCAAGTGCATTTCAAAAACTAAAACACAAAAGGATGGAATCTACAAAATAATCTAAATGTGAGACCGTGTTCATAAGTTAAATAGTTTCAATACCATTTTGATGCTGTCATCATAGTTATGTACCAGATCAGATAGCTGCTGTTCAAGCATTCCAGCTTCCTGTTTGACAGCAGCTCGAAGCTGTAAAATATATTCCACTTCCTCCCTGAGACATAAAATCAATGTGAAAAAGAGAAAATAGGCATTAGGCATTTTCAAAATGCCTATGTACAACTTTAAACTAGATTGGAACTAGTTGACTGAAGCGCTAGATTGGAACTAGTTGACTCAAACCTGAGAGAGTTTGAAAGAGATCCAAACAAAGATGCTTGGTCTTCCTCTAGTCTGACTTCAATTTGTGTCAGAATCGTTCTGAACTTCCGCAGACACCTCATCATCTCCTCAAGTTCATCTAAGGAGTACTGAAAAGAGAAAAGTCAAATTCACTTTTTTGTGGGAGTCATTTTACCAAATGAGTCATAAAGAGATAAAACACACACATGCCTTTACCATGCTGATCTTATCTGGTGCAATTGTTCAGTTTACTGGTTTATCGAGCTGATGATACAATCTTTAGAAGTGATGGATTTTTATGCATGAATTTTTTTAAGAAGCATGTTGAGGATTTTTTGCATTGGCTTGTTTTTAGAATTTAGAATTGACACAAATATGGATGAGAATTCAAGCAAAATAATAATTATAATTATAATGAATAATAATAATAATAATAATATCTTAAAAATCTTAATTTGGCTAAAAAATAAAAGACAAGAAACATCTAGACCTTCTGGTAACATGTACTACATGCATTTCAAAAAGCTTGCATGTATTTTAAGCAAAGATGTGAGTTGAAGGGCATTTTGGAGCGTGTGCTCGAAGGCTATGAAGATTCTGAAGTGTTCAGTGTTCGAAACTGTGTTCCATTACGAATGCAAATAAGCCATACAAATTCAAATAAGCCTCTTCGAGTACATAGCTTTTAATCTGTCATGTTTAAGAGGTTGAAGAGTTTTTCCTAAAATAGATACCTTAGTTTTCATTTAAAAAGCACGAAGAAAGGATTTCTAGCAGTGAAAGAGCTTGAAGAGATGTTTAAATCTAATGAGAGTCAGGAGACACAAGTAATATAATTAGCCGCCCACATCTTCAGTGTCATCGCTTCCCAGCCTCAGAGCCCTTATCCGGACAGCTCACCAAGTTTGCAGATAAAAACTCGCCAACTTTGTGATACTAAAGCTAATTTTAATGTTATGTGAATCTTCAATTACATCTATTTTCCAATAGAGATCGTTGATTTAACTTGACTTTTATTGTTGCCAAAAATATCATTCGTCCATCTATCATCTACACAAATTTAACAACTTTATCAATAATTGATAGGAAGTAGCAAGTTAGTCTATGATGTTTGGCAGGGATGTTCAGAAGCGCAATACCTGTACATTTTATTGCATAATTGTTTTTGATCTGTTAAAAATGAACTTAGTGGAGCTAAATATGGCTGTTGGATCCTTCTGAGCTTTCACGCTTAACTGCTCAGTAAATTTAAAGTATATAAATTTATATTAAGTATTCTCCAACACACAATATTACCATTCACTATTGGTTTAAAGAATAAAATACTGAATACAGGATCAGTTTTACATCTGTGTTGATTCATTTCCAGAAGTAGAGATGGTGGCTTACTGGTAGCTCAGGTTTCTCAAGTTGGTTTTCATAGCTGATTTGGGATCCGCAGTGGAAGCATCTCTCCCCTGCCCAGAGTGCACCCTGTAATCGTTGATCCTCCTCCTCATACGACAATTCGGTATCCACAGACACCGAGCGCGCGCAAAAACATCCAAGTTCTCCTGAAAATTCCTGAGGTGGAGAGGTGTCCACTGAGGTGAAGGGTGTCTGTGTTGGGGGTGTTTGTGCTGTTCCCGAATCATCAGTGACCATTCCTGACCAGGACCTCCTAGAAAAAGACTCTCTCTTGAGTTTCAGTGCTGTGGAGGCACTTCCTAAAGCTGGTTCAGATGTCACGTGTTTGCCTATAGTAGATTCCCAAAGCAAATCCAAAACTGAATCTGTCTTTCCTACTTCAGAAAGATTGGGATATCCTTCAAACTCCTTTTTCACAACATCCGTTCTCAGATCAGTCTCACTTATAAGTGAGTTTTCCTCAGCAGACTTCAATTCCTCATACAAAGATACTGCTTCCTTATGAATCCGTCTATCTGGAGTCTTTAATACTGAGCGGTCGGGAAATCTTATAGGATCCATTTGAACACAGTAAGCTAATGTGTAAACGTTTTTGCTTACTTTATTGATAGAAGGAGATGAAGAGTCATTCTCAGTCTCTACTTTTCTCAGATATCCTGAGTCAGAGTCAAACACAGTTCTGGTGCCTGGTGTTTGATTGGAGTGTGCTCTAGGTGTGCATTTGTGCCTTGATTGTGATTCACAGTTCTGCGTAGAGGGGTTCTTCTGGGGGCTCTCAGCACTGTCTTGTGATATTGCGCTCAGCATCTGTAAAAAAGACACAGGAATATCTAAACAGCTTTTGACTTATTTTTTACTTAATTTCCAATTTAGCTAATGTCAGATGTTATCATTTCAAGAGCATATATCTATGCGTTGATGGATAAATTAAGACTTGAGCCTGTACTGATTACGAAGTTCAATCTGACAGCAGTAAAAACAAAACCAGCTTGCTGACCAGAATTCATAACGAAGTCCAGAGTGAAAGATTTCAAGCAAACATATCACACTAAATTTAGTCCATGGCATCATTTCTAGTGCGGGGAGGTATTTAAAATATTTATATATTTGTTAAAATATGTATATATTTGTTATGTTGTTATTAAACTCAACCACACAACTTAGAAGCTGCACTGCTTTCATTCACAATGGCTAATGTTTTTACAATTAATTGTCTTTGCAAGACGATGGCCCACGATAGGTGGACTATTGATATTGAGTGGGTAGGGTTATGAGGTTTGTGACGTCACAAACAAAGCATTGGCAAAAAACACATTTCCAGTAGACCAATAGTTATTAAACCTCAATATATCTATAGAAGGTTTTAAACCTCAACAGATTTTGATTCGTATTGGTTTGACAATATTTTACTTTCTTTCTAATGTAATGTCAAACATGATGTGACATAAGTCCCTTCACTCTTGGTTTTGCACAGAATCTCTTTGCATCATTTTCTACTTGCATTTTCCTGAAGAGTCTAAAACTCTATTTTTTCACAGCAAGTCATATCCAATCTGTCTTTCAATTGTCGTTGTTCTAGTGTTTTCAGCACACAAATTATGGCACTACAAAATGTCACTTTTATGTTTTTGAGGATTTACAAAAGTTTTCTCTAACTCTGGCAACCCTAACCATGAGTTTTATGATTTTGTTTAGCATTTACTGTAAGAGCATTTTCCCAGACTACGGCAACCTCAAACAACAACAAAAACCTGTATTAAATGAACTTGGCATGGACATCAGAAAAATAAGAGCTGTGACAATTATTTAACATAGAACAGTGAATTTAAGGCTTTTAAAGCCATAAAACTTAAGCTTTTAAATTTGAGACTTGTTAAGTTTCCGCTGAAACCCTCACAACAGACGTTCACCACAGTTGTCCCAATCGGACAGTGTGTCTAAAATTACATAAGTGAGCATGTTGCTTAAAAAAGTGATTATAGAGAATATAATGTCATATTTAAAGAGGAAATTAACTGCATTTTACCTTCATGAGTTCAGGATTGTTTTGTTGAGACAGGGCAGGAATGAAGGGTTCTTCTTGGAAGCCACTGCTGTCTGACTGACAGCTGTTTGTCCTCATCACATTAGATCCAATTCGGTGACCTACATGAAACCAACATCAATAAGTACCAATTTATAACCCTCTTAATCACACCCAATAAACAAATTACCAGGAAGACTTTTAACTGTCCAAAATGCACCCTGGTTCACACATGTAAATGACTGAACAATCTCATAATTCATTTTCATAACATCAGATAGAATGGAAAGTGTTCCATGCAAATTATTTGATTCCATGCTGTGGCATAGAAGCACTTTTGTATTTCAAGGACTAAAACAACACCTCATGGATGAGTGCCTTAGAAAAACACTGCTTTGCCTGTTACAAAACTTGCCACTTGATACTTCTAAAAAGCCTTACCTTCTGAGTCCACTGGAACATTACTGCGCCCAGAAGCACCACCGTCATCGAAACTCTGAATCTGAAAAAGAGCGGGACACTTAGAAGGAGGTCAGTTTGGTTGTTGTCTAGAAGAATCAAACACCTCACCTCCTCCAGTTCAAAAGATTCAACAGTCAATGCAAAACCCTTGGTTGAAAACTGACCAGATTCGAATCTCAGAAGATCTGATGGTCCTCTCACCATTGAGCTCTTTGAATTCAGATTAACGGCTTCTGAATTTACATGATCCTCTTCTTCTAGTGGAAACAGACTGCTGTTGTCCAACATCCTAGTGCGTTTAGAGACTCTTTTATCAGTTGTTTGTGTCCCTTGGGATGCTGGTATAGAAGGAGGAGGAGGCTGGTGCTGATTTTGGGATGTTTGGTCCTGACTTAGGCTCTTCTTATAGGCTCTACGCAGAATCACTGCCATGCGTTTTCTCCTCTCCCTAGCCTCAGCCGAAGCTGTTGAAGCACTTGTATCCTTTTCATTAGCACCAACCAGAGAGGAGAAAGTCGTGGTGACCTGGTGAAGGACTTCAAGCTGTCTGAATCTATCTGAACATTCAAAGGAAACAACTTACGTTGGTTTGTGTTTCAGATGTTAATCACATTCAGCTCACAAAAAAAACTAAATACACCATACTATCCTGCTATTAAGATTTTTTTGTTTTAGGTAAGTAGAAATGCAATGACTGCTTATTTGATTTTTAAAAAGTGAAAGTGACCAGTCGACCAGATATGGAGTGACACATACCTGGAATGTGTGCTCTGCATTTAACCCATCCAGTGTACACACACAGCAGTGAATAAACACACCGTGAACACACACCCGGAGCAGTGGGCAGCCATGGCTGCGGCGCCTGCAGAGCAGTCGTGAAACTGGTGCCTTGCTTGAGGGCACCACAGCTTTGATTGTTGAAGATGGAAGAGCAAATATTTCATCGCTAACACCAACTTCAAACTCGGTGGATCTGAGGATCGAACCATGGACTTTCAGATCACAAGTCAATCTCCTTATCCACCGGAACACAACTGCCGGACCACAACTGGCAACAAACATCCACATTAAACCATAGACTCCAAAATATGCTAAATATTTTAAAACCGTAACCGAAGTGTGATTTTAGGTTTCAGAAGACATCTTAAGAAAATAACACAAAATTGTGGGCTCCATTGTTGGAGTTTCTCGGATGCTTTGCTAGGACAAAGGCTATGTTTCCAATGATATCTTGTTATTTTGAAGCTTGAGTGGACTCCACAAATGTTTTTTGCCAGTGTTTTCAAGGAATATTACACATTGAATTATTTTAAAAGAAAGAGTCTGTTTTTTGAGGCTTAGGGAACAATAGAGATACTGTGGTTCTACAGAATTTAACTAATCTGACTTCAACTTTTATATTTTTGCATTGTGTAACACTTTCATACTTTAAATGACTTGCATAAATCTTTAAATAGAAGATTCCTGCAAAGTATTTGAGCCACAGTTGACCAGTATACTAAATCAGTGCCTCACTCGAACTAAACAGTTGCAATTTTTTGTCTGCTTCTTTGTTTTGAGCTCACTGAAATTTACTGAGTGCGACCAAACAGGGCTTTTCTGTGATTTCAGCAGCTCTGGACATGTGAATCTCATCGTTAAACCTTTTTAAACACCTTGCATTTATTTGACAAAACTTGGAGATTTAAATGATGTAATTAGAGCTCTTCTGTTGGTGTTCACATTAAACAACTTGAGCTGCAAAACGTGGGCAAAAAATGCCCAAAATGTGAATTATGTAAACAGTCCCAACGCATATTCACATTTATGATTTTTGCAAACACGAGAAAACTTTCTCACTTCTGACATCTGTGTTTTCAATGTCCATTCGGTTCTGTTGAGCTTCTAGAAAGACCTGAAGGCTGATGCCACGAGCGGTCGATTTGTAGTTGAGAAATCTGGCTGGAATTCTTCCTGTGATGTCAGGTTCCTCAGTACCAAAACCCAAATCAAACAATAGTTCTTCAGGATCGTCCTGCAGGATATTCAGCACGTCCATTATACTATGAAAAACAACAGCTCAACATGAGTTTTACACAGTAAAATGCGAATAAGAGGAGACGGAGAGAATTTATGGGTGTCTGACCTGACGTCAGATGGTACAGAAACATTTGATGCAAAACTGTTCCACCTGGACAGAGCAGGAGGATCTAGTGAAGACCTACGCACGGAAGACATAAGCCAAATTAAAGGAGTGAAACTCTGACCAACCCTTCAAACACACCCAAACCCTCCTTCCCCTGCCAGGTCAGAATTGTTCTTCAGCTACCTCATTGCTCCATCCATGACATTCCACCTCATGCAAAACAGCACAGGAACCCATGTGGTGACTTTTCAACAAATCAGCATTTGCATGGGAAATATGACTAAGGTTTCAGGCAGGTGCCTCAACACGCACATGTAGTTTTACAGCTAATACGGTATACGATCATACTCAGTAACTCTTCATATAATAATCTTCAATAATAAAAAGAAACAGATTTTTCCCCCTTTTAGCATTAAATGCTACAACAGACTCCAGAATACAACTAATATTCCCTAAATAAAGGTGCACTTCTAAATAGTTTACAATATTTACAAAAATGTATCAGACAAGTGCCGACATGTAGCAAATTATTTTAATATTGATTATTGACATGTTAAAAATAAATTTAGATAATTTTTTCCTATCTTGCAGGTGGTTTAAATTGAAGCTCATAACATTTTTGAAGTCTGCTGAAAATGTAAAAGCTGCTATCTATGAAAACATGTTTAGTATCCATCTTTTATTCTATATAACACTTGACATTTTTGTTTGTTAAATGTAAAATTAATAACGTTTTTTTTAAATCATCAAGAGTTCTTACCTCAGAATGTCCCGTACTCTCCTTAGAGAGTGTTTTCCATCGGAAGATGCTGCACCAGGCAGAGAAAACACACACAGAGGAGTTTATTTAAGATGGAAAGCATCTGCTCTTTCAATAAATATCCCTAGACAGCCGCACGGTAGCTAAAATAGGTCATAATCCTCGCTTGTTATTTTAATGCTCATGTCCTCACATAAACAGAAAACATTGGCATCCTGTCAGAGCCCCTGTCTTTTTAAAAGCGGACCCTGCGCCCAACTTATTTTACTAAACCAGAGCCTTTGTTTAATCTCAGCGCGTTTCGGAGAGCAGCAATCCCTTCCATCCACTACCTTCCATTTCTACCGCGTTACGAAAGCAAAGCAGCCAATTCTCTACAAGGGGAGTGTCTGACTGCTCATCTGACATTACATGATTGAGAGGTTCAGAGCAAGAAGGCACGTTTTCCTAGAAAGAGATAAATATAAAAAGATGAACGTCAAGAAGACTGAGCCCTGGGGCCAAACAGCAGTCAAGAGGAAAGCCAGACGGTAAAAAATCATAGGTGGTCTTGAGGAATATGTTCACTCAAAAATGTTTACAGGTTTAAAGAACGTCTGGCAACCAAGCATTTATCATATGGAACTTTGGCTGTATTTGTTAGCTTAATTGAATGTCAACATCGGACTAGCTTTGTTGAGCTGGACAAACAATTCAAATTACCATTGGAAAATATTCTACAGTACTAGATAAAACATCCATATATTAGAACATGTCTAACTTGTAATTATCACGTTACACTGCTTAAAGTCAAAGATATAAATAATGCTAACCTTTTCGACTCGTGTTTAGAAATAACATTAGTTTTATTATTAAAATCGTACTTTTTCTGGTAGTGTGAATAAGGTCTGTGTTTTGTTGCTGTCGATCTTTAGAAACAGTGTTCTAGTTCTGAAGGGAAAGTAACCTAAGCATTTGTGTAAACAGATGACAGATTCATTAGTTTAACAAAGCACATTTAGGAGTTGACAGTTTGATTATTTAACTTGTGTACATGCCGTTTTGTACAGCAGGTTGCAGGTGGAGTTTTCTCTGTAAATTTATAAATCTACAATCAATTTTTTTTTAATTGGTGTTTGTTTTTTTGTAGAAAAGTCTAATAGAAATCTAATAGATCTCATGAATGTCCTCTAGTTTTTTTTAATGCTTAATATAAATGATATGATTTGAGTGTCATGGTACTGCAATTTTTTTGAAAATCTACTAAAGTACAAATAAAAGTAACCATCTAAAGTAATACTAAAGTAACTTATTAGACCAAATTGACGATTGAGCAATTTAAAAATTCTAAAATATTTAGTGTGATTTATAACACCAAATCAGCCAGAGTTAGTCATTTTTTATAACCAGTCTTTAAACACGGAAGGTCAATTATTTATCTTCCTGAATAATGGAAGTAAAAAAACATATTTTGTATTAAATATAATGTATGTATAAAATAAATGTAGTTAGGTTTTCAAAAATAACATCAATAGTAATGGAAATGTCATTTTTTTATACCTAACCTGAAAATCACACACATAGTTGAAGATATATAAAATCAGAAAACTGTTGGCAACATATATTAAACCTATATGTTAAACAGTAAATGTATGATGTACAAGTTTTAAAAAACATATGTTGACTCGGCACTAAAACAAACGTGTAGCCAATCAGCACAAGCACAAACAATTCAAATCCTGCAGGGTGCTGTTGGTATGTTAGAAGCTTTGTTTTGGTGATTTCAAAATCACATACATGACTTCTAATATGTTTAAAACCTGCATTATCTACATTTGTACATTTTGCTGCTTATTTGTCTGGTGGATGAGCTTTCTTCCTCGACCAACATATTTAACCTGCATTGTTGCTCAAATCAAGTTAACCATAGATTTATCTGCTTTATCTTTGAATCTTTTCTGTCTAACAAAAACCATGCAGTAGCAGGTAACCTTTCCACAATTGTGCAAGAGACATCTCAAATTGTTGGACTGGACTGTCTCACTCTGTACTCGTGTTTGAAAGTACAGAGAGGTTTGCAATGTTAAGAATATCACTTGTAGCCTTCTGTGAAAATAATAGGTGGCTTTGTTTTGTTTTTTCTTTTGAAACATGGAATCCATGGCATGCAGCATTGACTGTCCTTGTAGGAGGTCAACTATTGATATTGTGATTAGTTTGGGATTTATATGTTAGTTTTAAAAGTTTTTGACAACAACTTGTCTACTTCAGGCATGTTTCTAATCAGAACAAAACAATATATTGCAAATAATGCTTACATTACCTTCCTCTCCAAGCACCAGATCATCTTCACTTTCATTTCTCCTCATGGGCTTCACTAAAAAATGAGTAACAGGTTTATATTCACTAACGGAGCTCATAAAGATCTGTGTGGTCAGACAATATCACTGTTTACAAGAGATAATGTTTTTTTTTAACTTGAAACAAAGTAGCTCACCAATCCAGTATAGATATTAGGAATACATGTGCTGTTTTGTGTATTTAAATAAACTTACATAAGCTAGGCTCCGTTTTCTATCAGTTTCTATTTTTGCTCTGACATTTAATCTCACCTGTTGTCTCCAAGACAGCCTCTGGGTTCCCATTGTCCCTTAAACAAGGAAGTCTAGCAGTATTAGTAACCGTAGGATTACTAAGAAAACATTTAAAACACAGTTACATGGCGGAAAGCTTTGCAAAAGATTTTTGGTTTAAAAAAACAACAACTAAAAAACATTGCTAAGATTCAACACTTACTTAGAGATTGCTGTGAGCCAGATCTCCACTGAGTCTTCGTTTGATGTTTCTGTTCAAAAAACAAAACAAAAAAAAACTAATTTTAAATAAATAAAAGTCCTGACAAGTTGTTGGATTACTTCAGGGATAAAAGTGGGTTATGAAGTGATTAGAATTCTGTTCTCCCTAAAAATAAGTTGAGAAAACTAAAAAATTCAAGTCCATGCAACTGATTTTTATATTTCCAAGTTTTTAAAAAAGTGCCTCAGAATTGTTGCAACTTTCATGTCTTTAGATCAGATTCAGATTATTTGTTGAATTTGAACATTGTTTTGAAAGTCACATATGCAAACACACTTACTGAGTCAAAAAAAAGAGTGACTCATTTGAGCATGAATGACAAAGCTCAGCTCATTTCATTGTAGTTGTCTTTGTGACATAAGGTAAATTGAATATACAGAGACGTAGATGTACACGTAACTTTCGGTGAGAGTAGAAGTATCAAACGCAAGGAAAACTTTGCATTTGAAGGATAGTATATTACTACGACTCTAAGATGACTCTGGAAATAAGTAGATACTTGGAGCAGCTTCACATTTAACACTCAAACTGAGTTACCCACAAACTGAGTTACACCACGTGAAATCCATAATTTTTATAATTATAAATTCCAAACTAATAAGATCGAATTAAGCTAGTTGTCTCAACGTTTGTTACCTTTTTCTCAAAAACATGAAAATTTGTAAAAAAATATAAATCTATTGTAGTAGTAGGTCACCATGAACTTTTGACAGTATATGCTTGGCTTGTTCGTGTGATTTGAAACAATTGTTTAAATTATCTTAGCTTCACAAGCCACTCATTCAGAATCAGCAGCTAGCGAGCATGTTCATCGGTTACTGAACTCACCTGTGTCAGGCTTGATGATAGGATAGATCTTGTTCTTCTCGTTCCTGCTCCATCGTTTGCTGGCGGTCTGTAAAATAGCTCTTCTGGCTGTAGTTTCACTGATGGAGATCGCTGTGGCCATGACGTCCATTATATTCAAACGCCTGCCACGCTACTGAGCAAGAGCCTCATTATGAGTCATTTTCTCACATCGGCCACCTAAAAAACAAATATATTTAAAAGCTCATCAGACTTACCGAGAATGTGCAAGGAGAGGCTAAAATATCCTTTTTGTTTTTCATTTAAAGCTAAAGAGCTGAAAGGCAATGCAAAAAAACATACTATGCTAAATGTGTTTGTATCTGAGCTGCATTTCCCTAATCTTCCGGCTCAATAGCAACAAATCTAGTGTCATCTGATCTCTATGTCTTGCAGGTTTACCTTTATTCTCAAGATGGCCACTTAAATGGTTTCAATTCAAAGTGTGTCAATATTATTCTAAAAATGCAGGTATATCATCAAATGAAAAACACAAAAGATGGTTTCTTTTTTATTTCTCACCTGGAAGACCTTCTATAGCTATAAACATCTCAGGTATTTGTTCCCGAAGCTGTTTTTTAGTTGTTCGGAAGTGTTTCTTTATCACTTCCTCTGCACTTTTGTTGCTTGAAAGAAGGATTTATTGAAACAGATTTGGACAGCATTTTCATTTAGGAAATTAGATGCACAAATGTTCTTAAAGCTTAAATGAAGATTAAAGGGATAGTCTTTTTCATTTTGAAATGTTGTCCTCAACCGCATACCACCATGTTTCTTCCTCTGAGCACATTTTTAAATATTTTACCTGTGAATGCTCTTCTGCTGGTAATCTTGTCGGATTAATATTTTAAGAAGATATTCAATAAGCCGAGCTCGGCGCGTCTTCTATTTTCACCATGAGCATTCTGACAGATCATACTAGAAGGTGATAATGTGGATTTAAGTCTTTATTCAGTTTATTTTGCAGAAAGGGATTTTCTTGATAAGAAAGGGTTTTCACCATGGTGTTAAACTCGTGTCTAACCCCCAATGGCAGATGTAGACAAAGCTTTAAACAAGCATTAAATGTTTTTTAAGTCTGAAACGACATTGGGGTAATTGAATAGTGAATACAACTTCAAATGTTGGGTGGATTATTCCTTTAATAACAAATGTTATAAAGATGAAAACATGCTTCACAAAACAGCAATAGCTATTACAGCAAAGTTTGCCATCTATAGAACTGAATTTTCCCACAAACACTCACCTGTTTATAGAAGAACAGATCCAAACCGAGTACCTGCCTGGGATCAGCACACCTGCTTTTAAAGGGGTTTGTTACTGTATTCGCTTTAAAAAGAAACCAACTCTAATTTGGCCTAGATATAAAGGAAAACACAGCACATATGCAAATAAAGCCTTGTGCAAGGAACACAGCCCGAAACAGAAATATGACATGTGAACAAACAGCGCAGCGTTTCATATGAATCCAGCTGAATTTTCACTGCTTGGGAATGAGGAATTGAGCTCAGCCTGCATGTAGAAACATGATATTGTGTTGCCTAACCAGTTAGTGAGAAGTTTGAACGAATTCACAGTGCTGAAATCTCAAGGGGGAGGGAGGGGGAGAAGTGGCTAGAAAGATTGGAAATGTACAGGTTTTTATGATTTAGGTAGATGTATGGAAAGCAAGCTTAGTATTAACAATGTGGTGTTTGTCAACTGAAAATATGCCACAAACTTGCATTGCATTGCTTTAGATTTTATGTTGATTATTTTTCACTTTATTTGTTTGTGATCAAGTTAATCTAAGTCTAAATTTGTTTTAAGTCCATGTTAGTTTATGCAGTTCTGTAACGCAACCACTAGATGGCAATAAATGTTAAGGACTCAATCTGAACAGCCGTTCATAATTAAACCACTTTTATTAAAGTTGAATCTCAATTTTTTTGAATGATGAAAGGTAAAAACGTGATTATTTTTCTTTTATATACTGTGGGGCAGTAAAAAATTCACATAATTCACTCATTCACTTAATTCACTCAAAACACATAAGTGATTGCATAAACTGTGTTGTATTGTTTGTCAAGACACTGCAGGATAAAAAGTATATCTTTAGTGCTAATCAAACACATTAAGGTTTAATTTAGTAACATATTTTGACCATGTGATAAATTAATTGAACATATTGAACATCAAATATTATTGACTTTTACACCATATAAATATAAAATCTGTAATTGAAGTCTAATAAATCCTTAAACTTGAACCTGCAATTTAAAAATTAAACATAACTTTTATTTTGTGCTTTGTTACAAGTGTATTCAACTTTAAAAAAATTAGATATAACATTAACTTGTACTAAATTAAATTGGCATCATACATTTATCATCAGTTTGCATAAACATCATTATAGAATCATTTGTTTTTGGGTCCGCTGTGGCCCCTGATGAGATCCTGACATGTCCTGACATTGAAAAGAAAGTATTGTTAAGAATTGGGATTGTCGGTTTTGATTGGGATGCCTGGATCATCCGAATCAGTTTCTGCTAAAGTGTCCTGCTTCAGAGCCCTTCACACTGTACTGCTTCTCACATCTCTCTGAGTCTTCCACAATGCTTAGAGCCCGTTAAAATCTGTTATGGCCACTGCAGGGGGATAAATATGTAGTAAATTACTATTTGACTGTGTGTGTGTGTATGTGTGTGTGTGTGTGTGTGTGTGCGTGCGTGCGTGTGTGTGCGCGTGTGCGTGCGTGTGTGTGTGTGTGTGTGTGTTAAATGTTCATTCACACAGAAATATTCTTCAGTAAAGAAAATCTGTCATAGATCTGTGCCTTCTGTGAAGTGAACAAAAGCTTTGAATTATCAAGGAGAATTTGAGGTGTTTTCTTCACAATGCTGCATGTTTCCGACGAGATATGAATATTTGAGCAGCCTGCAACTACTAATTTAATCATTCAACATCTGTTACTATTACTCCAGATTCCAAACACTGAGATGTGCCAACGAGAAATAAACGCGGAAGGTAATTGTTTGTTGAGAATTCAAGAACAAAGACTACAAAGAGCAATTCTGAGAGATTTTAGTGTTGTTGTAGCTGAGGCTGAAACTGATCACCTGAGCATCATGTAGGTTCCTTTTAAAGGTCAGACAGATGTTGTCAAATGTAAAGATGTCTTTAAAATGCAACAGTCACTATATTGTTTACATTCATTCATTTGACAGACACCTTTAATCAATGACGTTTGATTGTATTAGAACATTTGAATAGTTCTTTCTTTGCCTGGGAATCGAACCCGCAATCTTGTTGCTAGACTTTAACTCTACCAACTGAGCAGCAGAAAAGCCGCTACAGGGTAAACTATCCACTTAACTTTCGCTTCCAATAGTTTTTAAGTGTAAACTCCATGCATCATGTGTGAACCCAATTTTAGATTCGAGCAAATGCTTGTTCTGTCTGTAACTGACTGTGTGCTCATGCTGGCTTTGGAAGAAGCTGGTTCCAGGCGGTTTGTGGGTGGCCAGCACAGACCCTCACCAGCCTGTCACCGGGTCCAGACCATGACTAATCCGTGACCCACCAGGCTGACCAGATGGGGCCAAAAACAACAAGAGCAGGCCAACGTGAACAGAAAATACAGAACAGACTTTGTAATTTGGCTAAATATTTCTATCAGCAAATTAAATTTCCTGTTTATCATGCTTGGCCCTTTCTTCTTCCACCTCAACTCTGCACCTAGAGGACACCAAAACTCTCGGTAAAGAACCTTAGGTTAGGCAAATGAATGCAGTTATCAGTATCTGTTTCTTACAACTTCACCTGTTGACCATAAATGGCAGATATTGACCATTACTAGCAAATCTTTAGAGATTTACTCACACTTAAATCTGGACTGGAATGTCTTAAATGCTGGAGTAAGTTAGTCATCGCAGTCTAGACTCAACTAGTCCAAAACGCAGCAACAAGGTTTTTCTGTAAAGCACACAAATAGGAGAATATTACTTCTGCAATCCCAACCTTGACCATTGATTAAAAGATATTACTGATTATTTTTCAATCCCTGAAAGGCTTCAATAGTTGTTCCAACTGTAATGTAATTTCCACAACAATTATACTAATAATGCTAACTAACAGCTAATAAGTGTCAGTCTAACAAACATACTTGTGCAGTCATAATTAGAATTCCTTTAAGTCTTTACTTGTTTTATGAAAATTCGTTTATCGTTTAACGTTTATCAGCAGGTCTACTTTCACATTTTATTTACATGTTTTGACAGTTTTTAATTTTCAAATGTTCATCAACATTGCCTGCCTAACATGCTGTGTGCGTGTCATGTGCACAACTTTGGTCAACTCTTGTTGTTTGAATAAATGCTGTAAATAAATTACTTTGACATATAAAAACAAAAAAAACAAAGGTAAGAGATCCTAGAAAAAAGCCTCAAAAAGATCCCATGAAAGCAAATCGATGTTTCAGAACTGCAAATTGTCAGGAATAGATATGAAATAGTTTTATTAACACACCCATTCTTGATCCGAAAAATTTTACAATTGTCCCTGAGTACGAGTTGTGCAAGTAACTTGTGCTTGCTTCTCCAAGGATATGGGATCAGGTAGGTGATCACCAGACAATTCCATCAGATAGGAGACATCCCAGAACTCCAGGATCAGGTAAGTGTTCTGAAGAGAGGAACCAGACTGGTTCTGATTCTGGTATGTGCATACCAGTGATGAACAGATCAGGTAACAAACCTTGCGAAAGTGGGACTGGAACAGGTTGGTGCAGGTGCGTGTTGGCAGGACACACTGCCTGGAAGTCAGATATATGGAAGAGTGTGCTACCAGAACTCAAGTAGGTTATGCAGATAGCATACAGGAATGCTAAACAAGAGATCAGTTAAGTGTCAGTAAGACTATTAGACATCAAACTGCTAACTAACATGATTTGCTTGCTGTAAAATGAGCTGGTTAGTATCCAGGTGATTGGCTGCAGGAAAACAGCAATGAGACAGAGATTGTCCCCGATGGTGGCTCTAACAGACCGGTTGAATCTCGAAAATATAGAAATATTTGGGTTCTTAGAAACAAGGGTGTGCAATATTTTATAGGAATTGAGTATTCACTTTGTGGAAATTCCAGCATGACCAGTTGAAGTTGTGTTTTTGGACATGGTAGCTGGTTTTATGCTAGTCATAGCTTGTTTTAGCTTTTGATAAGAAAAAAAGGTTTTGTTTTGTTTTCCCCAAAATGTTGTGCTTCAGTTGCAATGTATTTCTTACCAACATGAGAATAGAACTATAATCTTCATCTCATTCTATTGACCTGTGATTTGTGTCTGATATCACAGTAAACACTTCCAAATCAGTGTTTACATTATTTGAACATTTTGTTTTTACAGTGGTTTCTCATGATTCTCATTCAAATCCTAAATGTATTCATTACGAGTTGCAGTTTGAAACTTTGAAGTGTTCCAGGTGCTGCTTTTCTCTGCCCTCCTAGTATTTGTCATCAACCAATCAGAACAAACTTTCCACAGTCTCGTAGAGTCACTTTATAACAAGCATCAGCCCTGGTGGATCTCTTCAGAGATTGAGTGTGTCTGAACGAGATCGAGCGCTCATCCGTGTTGCCAGATCCTGTTTTCCAGAACCCTCATGGGAGCCTCAGAGGGTCGGAGAGAGCAGATTAAATTAAGGTTTAAGTGGGGACAGATGCCTGAGCAAACCAAGGACATTTATGCTTGCTCCTGAGTGTGAACCATCCAGAAGGCTGTCCAAATCGACTCCAATTTGAGGAGCTTGTGTTGGTACAGACTGGTGTTAAATTGGGTACGTTGAAATAAAAGGACTGCAGCCAGATGGGACTGGGACAAGAAGAACCAAATACCCTACCAGTTATGCTAAATTAAACAAACTTGTGTGAAATTTCAATTATGTATGCTTTTCAAAGAGACAGTGTTTCCAGAGGATCTTAATAAGTCTTAAATTTAAAAAGCAAAATGTTAGGCCTTAAAAATACTTAAATTCACTGTTTTAGATCTTAAATAATTTTTCTCTGGCCTTATTTTTCTAATGTCCATGTAAATCTCATTTGATACATGTTTTTCTTTTTGTTTGGGGTTGCCAGAGATTGATAAAAAGGTTTCTTGATGCTAACAAAATGTAAACATGATGGTTAGGGTTGCCATAGTCTGAGAAAATGTTCAAAAATCCTCAAAAACATAAAAGTGATGTTTAAAGGTTGCCATATACACTCAAAATTATAAAAGTGATTGTACGGGTTACCAGAGATTGAGAAAATGTGCATATATACTCAAAAACATAAAAAATATTGTAAGGGTTGACAGAATTTGAAAAAATGCTCCTAAATGTAAAAATTATGGTTAAGGTTGCCAGAGTTTGAGAAAAACTTTTTAAATGCTCAAAAACATAAAAGTGATGGTTAGGGTTTCAAACTATTTATTTGAAGAATATTGTGTATTCAGTATATATATGGGATTTTAATGTTTTGATAAAGTCCTAAATTTGATTATTAATGGTTCCTAAATATTTGTAAGTCTTAAATTTGACTTTACGAAACCTGCAGAAACCTCTGAGTAAAGTTTTTAAATGTAGATTTAAAACATTTTCTACAATTAAGAGCCGAACTGAAAATTTTACAATTCACACCACTAACAATTCTCTCTTACTGGCATGGCCTATTAGCACCTCTAATACACTCCAAACCTTGCAAACAGACTGTTAAGATTATGTATTCAAGCTTAAATATGGTTTAAATTTAAGAAATGTGTAAGTTATTTTTATTTTAAATTCTGCTTTTTCTTTATCTTGTTGTTTTTTTCTTGTTTTAGTGCCTCTCGTTGCATCAAGACAGGTGATCAGAGAAGCCTAGAGAAGCTGCCGATGAAAAATGAGTGAACTGATATTCAGAAAAGCAGCTGTGGCCACACAGATACTGTACAAGATACGGTACAACTTCCTTTCTTTAAAAAAAGCATCTTAAAAAGCTTTTACAATGGAATGTATTACTTGTAAATACTATTATTATTTTATCACAAAAAGATTGATCATTTTCTTCATTCAGTCGTCAACAAAACACATTCTGGTTTAGTGTGAAGCCAAGTATAGCGCTAACATCACCACATTCAGGGGTTTTTCACAAGAAGGTGCCAGATGGTTTAGGAAGAAGCCCAGAGTGAGCTGTGCCAGAAGAACCTAATCTAGGCTGGGCAAGAATGGCAGGAGACTGCAAGGGACAACACTGCTCCAATGTGTGTCTCCACAGGGCCAAAAGAGAGGCTACCACCCATTTAACCCAAGCCAAAGACTTTCATTCTGCCAAATCACTTTATACCACATCCACCTTCCTTGCAGATCAGAGCATGGCAGCCGTGTTGAGTAGTCACTCGCACACACAATTCTGGGGTGGGGCTGCTTGGAGAAGGTTCATCCTGATGGGCATACTTGGCATGATTCTGAAATAAATCACAGTCACATCAACATTTCTGGCATGATGCATCACCACCCCAGACACTTCCCCCGTTCACTTCCACTAGTCCCTGGACTATAGCTTTGGCTAGGTACAAGAGTGAAATTAAAATCACTTAACAGTGTGCATCAGCGGCCCTGAGCAGATCATTTCTTCATGCAAATCACAGAGGAAAATCAAGTCTTTGTTTTCAAGCATGGCACAAGTTCAGATTTTACATCAAAGGCATATTTTGTTTTGGCTTGTATGTGCTCGCATGAAACAGTAATTCTAATGAGAAAAGGGAAATGAAAACTTCAGAGCTAGTAAACCCCCGGTGAAGTTTGCTTGTGAAATCTAATCCAATATAGATACTGTGTTAAATTATTTTAGAAGTGTTTCTTTGCCTGTAATACTCTTACAATATATGAAACAGAGTACATTTTACTCTAAAGCTTATTAGGTTATTAGAATATCTACTTAGTTTTTTGATAATGCGAAGGGTGATCCTATTTTCTATGTTCAACATCTGCCACACTGTCAGTATCATTCATAGCTTGATGAAAGAAATGAGTATGTCACCTCCTCCCATCATTTGGCCATTTGAAGTTAAAATGAGTGAGATCAGGGGTGCTGACATGATGGGCAAACAGAGTCTGCATGTCAAAAGAGATATCACGCAGAGCCAAAACATTAGAGGTTCACTTTGAAAGTGTGCGTCCACCTTTCAGCACTGATCGTGAGCTGAATCAAATTTTGTAATTAGGTTACCACCTGGAATAAACATTAAAACAACTAAACATTATTTACACTGTATAGTTACTTGTATATTTAATTGTGTAAAAAAAATACCTAAAAAATTACATAAAGTACCAAATGAAAACAAGTAATTATTCATTGGCTCATCATGTGTCATTAACACAAATGGGTATGGCAGGATTTTTTTTGCACTTCATGGCGTGAAATCTCCATGTGTGACTCATTGATTGCTCAAAATCTTTCCCGAATTGCTTTGTAAGATTGAAAAATGTTGTTTATTTGTGCATTCCTAAATCTCGTCGTTAGCCCTGGATCTAGGTAGTTCTTTATAAATTAAGAAATAATTCTCTGCTTTCATTATGTTTGTCATGTAGAATATAAATTGTGAATTTGGACAATTTGTTGAACTGTGACTGGGTATTGTGATAGATATTTTCTCAAGTGAATGTCAACTCAAAACACACACTCAATAATGCTTAATAAGAAGCTCTTAAGGTTCTGGAGTTAGTCTTCAGCTTTTAATGTTCCATAGAGGGATCTGAAGGTGAGGATTGGCACATATCAGCCTTGACACTTGGTTGGTGTCTTCTTGACAATTGACCTTAACACCTTTGGGAGGATCTGCAAAAAAGTGGAGAAGTGTCTAAACTTTGTTGCCATGTACAAGAACCACCTGACCTCTGAAATTGTTATCAAGTAAGCTATTGATCGTGCACTGCACAGATATAGAGTGACCCATACCCGGAATGCATTTAACCCATCCCAGTGTACACACACAGCAGTGAACAAACACACTGTAATCACACACCCGGAGCAGTGGGCAGCCATGGCTGCGGCGCCCGCAGAGCAGTCGGGAAACTGGTGCCTTGCTCGAGGGCACCACAGCTGAGGTGTGGTTGTTGAAGATGTTAGAACAAGTGTTTCATCACTCACACCACCTTCAACTCGGTGGATCTGGAATCAAACCGGCAACCTTCTGATCACAAGTCGTTCTCCTTATCCACCAAACCACAACTGCCAAGGGATCCACGGGGATGAAATCTTTAATATTACTGGATGGTCAAATACGTATTTGTCTTATTGTGTCAAACCTCTATAAACTGTTTTATTAGTCTACCTCTTAAACGTGCTATTCTATTACCTGCTGTAGCTGCTGTAGGCATCTAAAACATTACTTCAGTTGATTTGCGTGTTCTAGCATTGTGGCTTTTATACATATATTCTTTTTAAAGAACCAAACATGCATTATTGACATAACGACTTGATTTTAAGCAACAGTTTCTGCATGCAGCTGTCCTGCTCCTCTGAGAAAATCATGTTATCCATTTTTAAATACTGAATTATGAATTATTCATGCGTCGTACTGACAAACCATTAACTCTGTGGATTTGGGACACGGGAGTATCTTTGTGTGTAAACCCCGATTGATTTCCTCAGAGCATGTTCATTATTTTTTGCAACTCTAAAAAGAAAGAATTGTAGCTTTGCACTCAAAAATGCATTTTTACTAAAGACAATATTTTCGCTTCAATCGAGAGGCATCTCAAACTCTCAAAAGAGCATCTTTAGTAGAGCTTCTGATCTTAATACTTGTGTGTGTGCATCCAAGCCTGCATTTCCTGCCTGTTCTTGGCATCACGCTGTCCTTAAAAGCTGATAATGTGTTAATGAAATCTCTGGCAGACAGCTCCTGTCAGCCAAATGTTCCACATGAGAAGGGGCTGGTCCTGGTCTGTGAGTCTGCAGGGTATAAAACAGGCCTGTCAGGGGAGCAAGAGTCTGTCATGGGAGCGTGTGCCATTGCTTTCATGTTTGAATTTATTTTTGTGCTCTTTAGATTACAACCCAGGTCCTCTCTCACCCAGTTTTCCTCTCAGTACGCATTTTGCATATTTAATGCAATACGAACCCGGCCTTGCTTCCTTTCTGCACCACAATGATTTATTGCCCCCAAAAAGACCAGAGAACTAATTAACAGAGTAATTAATTAATATGAATTTGCATATTTGCATTTGCAATTAGTGCAGTCAGGTGATTAGTCGGAAATGGGGAAGTTTGACTCATCAGATGTTGCTGTGTGTATTGAACCGGAAAGCTCGTCACCAGCTGAGGCATTTTTGGAGGGGGACAGAAGGGGACCGCGTGCATTTCTAAACACAAACATCCAAGGGTACACACCAATCATGCATGACTGAGGCTCTTCTGTCAGCAAACCGCAGCTGTGTGCACTGTTCGTCATATTTTTGCTGTGCCGATAAGCACTAATCAATCAATCAAAACCACCGTTCATGGTTTATGCAACTAATAAAATCTTTCAACAGTGTGTTAGTGTTTGAAAAGGCTATTAATCTTATAGAGGAACAAGAAGGTGTTGAGTGTCATTGAGGTGGCATTAGGGTTTGTGGCATCCTTCTTAGAGGGATAAAAGCACCTGGGGAGCATGTAAAGAGCCCCCGATTGAAATTAGAAATGTGTGAAGGCCAGGGACAGGATTAATAGCAGCAGGAGCTTTCACTGGTAATTGAATGCATGAGTGGGTGGGCTCTGAATGTGGGCGGAGTCATAGTTGTGGACAGGAAACGCCAGAGATGCCAAAGCTATGGTCCATATAGGCATGCGCTTGCATTGAGTTGTGTTAATATGTAAAAATGTACTTGGACGAATCTGTCTGAAAAATAAATTGTTTTGGAGATGTGGAGGTCGGTTTCAACTGGCCTTTTCTTAAGTCTACATTGCATGATAAAATGTACCCTTAAACATGTACTGTTCATTTGTTTAAATTTAATTTTAAGAGAATTTTGTTTTGTAAAAAAAAAACATTTATTTGACATTTTGAACCGTAAAAAAATATATTAGGGTTGCCATGCTGGTCATTTATTGCATCAAGCCCACAATCTTAAAGGTGCCATATCATTTAAACTAAACTTTTCAGGTATTTCTAGTATCTTTTAATATTGTTCCCTCATCAAAAACATGCCTCAAGTCATATTCAAATTGGTTTGTGTATGTTTGTTTAATCCTTTTTCAATATATTAATCGGAAATGGGCCAACAAGAAAACCCGGCAGGGGGCATGGCGGAAGCATGAGAGTGGGAGGAACAGGGAAGTACCACAGCGGAGAAAGTTATTAAGGGTGCAGTGATATCTAGAGGGGTCAAATATTTATTAATAATTATTTAAAAGGGGGATGATATGGCACCGTTAAGAATTGCTAGCAATTACAGATGACACTTGTTTTCTTATTAGCTATATTTAACCATTTCTACAGCTTTGTTGATTTTTAAATTAAAAACATTTCAATCAACTGCCATGTAATAAAAAAATATTCTTCATTTTTTTTGTAGTAAATACTACATTTTCTCGTAAACTAGCTTTCTAGTTGTTTTGTTATAACTATTGATAGTATCTGTTCATTTGCAGTTATTTAAGTGATTTCTGAAAAGGTGATGATGAGAATCAACGTGAAAACATCTTGATGAATAATTCCCCAACGTTTTCTAAAATTGACCATGACCTGTTCATGTTTCCTCACATTCTCTTTTGTATAAATTTGTGCCAGGAACGTAGGGGGATTGTGTGAAAATGTGAGTGTGACAAGGAGCAAATAAAAAGCAAGATTTATTTTTATATTTAGCAGTAGTAAGAACAATTGTTGTTCAGTTGCTGCCTGCATCAGACACTTTATCTGAAACTTAATTTCTTTGGTCAAAGCACCATGTTTCTGATTTTAATCAGGTGAGAATCTCTGCTGAAAATGGCTTTAACAGTGACTGGAGGATCTGTCATTTGGCAAATGCCCTTGAGGGAACTGACCAGGCAAACAAGAGCCATCAATCATCCAATTCCCTCTGTCATTCAGAGCACTGGTTTAATGAATACACCTGACTTATTTATTCTTTTTTGCATGACTGCTTAATATGCAGGAAAATTAAGTCTGAATTTATTCCAACGACACATAAATATCTTTTGTTTGCGGCACAATAGCATTCCTCAGATTGTAATGGTGGAAGCTGCTGCTCGGTGCATTCTCCTGGCTGCTTTGTGGTTTTGCAGGGGTACGCAGCTCCAGGCAAGCGCCAGATGATCAGGGGAGGAATATGGCTCCCCTGAGAACTAGTCATGTGACTGGCCCTTTCCACGTGACGTCAGTGGCAGATGGCATGGGTACCAGCTCTGGCAATTGGCATCAGTGTCATTTCTCTTAGTGCGAGACAAGAGAACAGTGGGGAGGTGAGAAAAGCACCCGAGCTGTTCACCTGCTAAAACACCAGGCGGAAAAAATAGTAGAAAATAGGAAATATGAGAACTGTCATCTGACACCGTCTTATTCCAGGTAAGCAGAGCATTTTAGGGTGCATGAATGTGTTTTTCAGATTTGTGAATGATCCATTGTACGCATTTTTTGTCACCATCGTATTGTTGGGTAGATGTGTTTTACTTTGAGTTGTTTTTTTGTGCTTCATTGTGCACCTAATTTAAAGACCACTGTTTACTGACTGACAACTGATTTAGAAGCTCTGTTATCTTCTCATCATCCCCAGTAAGAGTGCAATGCTGACTCTTCCCTTTGAAGATCCTGTCATTATGGACTCTCAATTTGGGGCAAACTTTCCAAGGGACTGCATGGGTGAATTGAAGATCAATAAACAAGAGCTGTTTGAGAAGGAGGAGACACTGTCCCACACCATGGATGAGGAGGATTCAGATAAGGATGAGGATGAACGGGACGATGGACTTAATGAGGATGATCTACCACGGAGGAGAGGACCGAGGAAAAAGAAAATGACCAAGGCCAGGGTGGACAGGGTCAAGGTGAGGCGCATGGAGGCAAACGCCAGGGAGAGGAACCGGATGCATGGTCTGAACAATGCCCTGGACAGTCTACGAAAGGTGGTGCCCTGCTACTCCAAAACCCAGAAACTGTCCAAAATCGAAACCCTACGGCTGGCCAAGAACTACATCTGGGCTCTTTCGGAGATCCTGAGCTCTGGGAAGAGGCCTGACCTCTTGAGCTTCGTTCAGACGCTCTGCAAAGGGCTCTCCCAGCCCACCACTAATCTGGTGGCTGGATGCCTGCAGTTAAATGCCAGGAATTTCATCTCAGAACAGATTAACACCGAGGCATCCTTCTCTGGTCGCTCCACTTTTGAATCGGTGTACTCCACCTTTCATAGCCCAGGTTTGGGGACCCCTTCCGGACCCTCAGTGGACACAGTCAAACCCTATAGGTCCTTCAATTACTGTAGCTCCTATGAGTCCTTTTATGAGAGCGTGTCACCGGAATGCGGAAGCCCGCAATTTGAAGGGCCCTTAAGCCCCCCTATTAACTTTAACGGGATTTTTTCGCTTAAACACGAGGAGCCGGTTGACTATGGCAAGAGTTGTCACTATGGCGCGCGTTATTGCGCACCGCGCTCATCCATCGGCCAGAGCGCGAGAGCATCGTCCGAGCTCCACTTCCCGTACGACATTCACCTGCGCGGCCAGTTTTACCCCGTGCAAGAGGAATTGAGCACGTTTCAAAATTAGCCACAGAGACTCGTGTGTGAGAGAAACTGCTGGACATATGTGTTTATTTAAAAAAGGCCCTGATTTGGGGTCGGGCGATCCGGTGTTTTATTATTTGTCGTTTCTAATTAAATGGAAAATATGCTTACAGTGTTCATTAATTAATTGTTTATTTCATCTTAACCTGTTGAAGTGAAACCGTGGCGATCGGATTTGTGTTTGTGATGATTATTTCTCAATTATTCTGAGTTTGTTCTAGCGATTTTGTTGTAAATCTAAGATTCGTGCTTACTATTCCGTAAACGAGGGCAGCAATAATAGGGTGCTATGCAATAAAGAGATTTGTTTTTATTTTGACAAAGTTCAAAACACCGATTTCAAATCCTCCTTTTGACACTATTAATTTAAGAAAGATGGTTTATGTTTATTTTCTTGAATCGAGTATCGTTGGAAATGAACGTTTCGGGTTTTGTAGCAGCATATATTGATTTAAAATGTTCTCAATCATTGGCTTGTTATTGACTAAAACGAAAAATGTTTCGTTTACTGTAGGCCTATTTTCCTGCAAATGATAACATATTTAAAAATATATAATAACTTATTTCTAAAAACTAAAGTATTATTGGCATTTGTAGGAACGTTGTATTTGTACATTTCTCCTGTAGACAATCGAGTTTTTGTTCTTTCCAAAAGTCGCAAAGTGTTACACATACGCGTAATTTAAGCACGAAATACTTGTTGTACTTATGCAAAAGTTTGTTCGGCAAAACCATGTTTTAACGGATGTAAAGTTGTCATTTTTTTGTAAAATATCTTTCACAAATCACCTCCCAAACAAGTAGAACAACATGAAGCATGTGAAGTCTCAATGGAAGTGTGCTGTCTGTAAATTCCTGTGACGGGAAAAATCTGCCTTAATATATTTGTCACGCATCATTTATGCAACGTCAAGGATGTCTGCTTTGGTGGATTTTTCACTCCAGTGAGATATTCGTTTTGTGCAATCATTACTGAAAGCACTGAAATTGGTCTTTGTACTGTCAATTGTTTTGTACCGTAAATAAAGTTTAATTGAATACAACATGTGTAAATACATGGAAGGCATTACATTGAAACAGTGAACTTCTTTTTGAATTTGCTAGAAGAAGAAAAACATTTGATTCAACGCTCTTTTTGAACAAAAATATAGAAGCCACACATGAAACATGCTTATCGCTAAATAAATATTCTGGATGTGTGTTACTTTAATTCCAAATTTAAATATTTGTTATACTTGTAAATGTATGAATAATTTATACAGGCTTAAGTTAAAGTCAAACGGATAATGTCGTTCTGCTAATTACGTTTATGAAGCATTATTTCAAGGGTTTGAAAGATCTTCGTCGTTAAATGTGTATTCTTTCTTTCGTTTTCGGGTGTGCTCGAGTCTCGGGTGCGAGCCTGGGTTGAGCGTCCCTGGACCCGCGCCAGCAGCGACAGACTGCGGATCACGAACCCCCAAAACCTGCCCTCCCCGCCGGTCTGTGCTGCTCTCGGGGAACGACTGCTTTCCACCATCGCTGAAGTCACCAAGCTCACATATGTAGCACACCGATGCAAAAAAATCGATGTTATCTCGTTGTGTTTTGTATGTTACAAAGTCTTATTCGTGCAGAACTTAACCTTCGGGACAAATTGACCAGTTTCTAATTTTACAAGAATAAAAATGTTACAAGTGTATTTTCTTTTCTAGCAGGGACTGGTTGCAATAATACAAGATATGTTCTCTGTATTGTTTGAATTTGAGATAAGTCATATTAATGTTTTATGAAGTCAAATTTTGATCTTTAATTGCTTTTAAAATGGGAATACCCCACAAATCGTTTATTATTAACAACTATTTTATTCATTTAATTTTAAGGAATGGCTTTGTACTGTTCATTCGGTTATGTGTTATTTGATTTATTTTAAACGATTAAAAGGCATCAAACCTTTTTAAGTAGTGAACGAAGTACATCCGTTGTTTTAATATTTGGAATCTGTACTGTTTTCACATTAACATGAGCCAAAATGCACCTTTTTGGAGACAAATCACTTCCGTTTTCGCTCTTTAAACTATGAAATCAGTTTAATAATATTTCTTAACATTAATTATTTTAATAGGCTATATTTATACCCGGAGTTCCACATTATAAGAAAATCTTGGTTTGTGAGGATGTTGAGGTGTCAGAAGCCCATTGTGTCGAAATTTGACAATATTCACACAATTAAAAGAGGCTAAACATATATATGCACCCCCAGAGACCGTCAGCAACCAATAGTGGAAGAACGAGCATGTGCAACTTATTTTTTATTATTTACTTTTTTAAATAATAAAATAACTGTTGAATTGTAATGATTCCACGGACCAGCCCAATCAGTGAAGCACATGGCTCTATTTAGTGAAATGAAATGATTAGACCAGATTTTTATTAAATTAGTAAATTATTTCATTTTAGAACAAGCAGTTCACTGAAACTGATATATTTTTTAGTAGATACTGATTTTAAACAGGTTTGTTTTGTGTGTGTGTATAAGTGGGGGTGTTGCTGTGTGTAAATTTGTATTGTACAATTATATTCCAGTCCCATATTAATTCCATATTTATGATTCAATATCTGAGAAGCTTCTGCATTTTGTGATTAGATCTCTACTAATGTTGTAACTGTTCTAATTGCACAACCACTTGAGATATTCACCATTTTAAATATCTCCGAGAGATTGTAACTACAGAGTTTTCTGTTTTAACTTATTAAAAGTTATCATGTTGATGGCCACATGATATACACAATTTAATTTAAAAATAATATAATTGAACCACCCTGTGGAGCCAAATCACTGTTTATGTTTTTTATGCAAACGTGACTAAATATTACCTTTGGCTGGCCCTTTTTAATAAAACTTACTAAGATGTCTGTTTCAAGATGTTTTTTGTTCTTTTTTTTTTCATTTAATCTGTTGCTGATTTTTTTGTTCAGATGATTTTAATTTAGACCTTTAGCAGGTTCCCTTCACTGTTAATTAAATAAGGTTAATTGTTCAATTATCATACTTGGTGGATAATTGACCATCCAATCATATGCTCCCTCTTATCTTTAATTCTAGTCTATAAGAAATGACCTAAGAGTGACTCATCAATGGTGTGCAAGCTATCCCTCCTTCCACCCCTTCACCTATTCAATTCCATTCTCCTGCTCAGGTCAATTCCTGTCCCAGACTCCTCACTCACGCCTGCCTCTCCATTGCTCCCAACACGTATGAGGTACTAAGAAATTATTAAAAGCTTAATATCGTGAGCTCCTAAATTATCTGTGGTCAATTGTCACTCCTTCAAACTCATTTATGATTTATGAATTCATTTATGATTTATGAATTCATTTAAAGTATGTCTCTTCATGATGGCTATACTCTTGTGTAAGTTCACAAAAGTTTCCCGATCCTCTTGACATGAACTTCTCCTGTAGATGACATCGTGTTGAAATCAGGTTTTAAGCAAACCTGTCTCTTTTAAACAAACGCTAAAGGCTTCACCAAACTTTTGTATCTTCTGTTGTTTGAATGCTGATGGTTAGTATATGAATCTCATGCATGTTATTTGAATAATTTAAAAGCGTTGTGGTTGTTGGTTTAGTGGAAGAGCATAAGGTATAGGTGGGTGTTCACATGAGTTCGTGGGCGTATGTTAGTTAGAGGGTAACATCACGACTTGCATTTAAGTTTACTCATCGCTCTTGCCCATGTGTGATGTTACTTTCTGTTCCAAACAGTCTTCATGTGCTGTTATGTGATTGGAAGCTGAGTCACTGCAGTCTTCAAGCATGTGTTTGCTTCTAGAAACTGTGTGCTTAATGTCCCAGGGCTCTATTTGCGTATTATGTGTGTAAAGTTTAAGGCTCGTCGGCGAAAGATTGTCCAAAATAAAGCTAAAAATTGCTCACAGAAAAATGTGGAGGAATTACATTAGTGATTAATCACCAACTAATTGCTCTCAAATAGTTCACGCATTATCTTTAATAAAATATAATAATATATAAAAATAAAACACTTGATCTGACATAATATGTTGGAAGTAATTCAAAGCTTATCTGTGTTGAAGAGATTAAAAACAAACCTGTTAAAAAGTTGATGTAAAGGACTTGAAAGGATATAAAGCATTTGAAATTTGTGTTAACTGTATGCATTTTGTACTTAGGAATTGTAGATGTATTTACGTTTGTAGTTTAGGAAAGTTAAACGTATTGAAAAAAAATTCTTAGCAATTGTGAAAAGTGGTAAAGCATGAATGATGGTGCATGGTGTCCAGGTGGAAGACTTTACTTGGACTTGGAATTGTATTATAGTGGTGAGTCCTGATTGCATGAGAGATTAGTGATACCATCACTGTTGAGAAAATGTGTTGTTATATGTTATATTGTTTAAACAGTTTCTTAGAAGTTATTTTGTGTTGTTGAATTGTGCTCCTGTGTTCTTACGTGCTTTGCTCTGAGCTGATTCCAGGAGAGTAAGATGTTTTTGGTGAAATATCCATCCATCCATTTTGTTTCTCCCTTTCGGGGTCGCCAGAGCGGAATGAGCCATCTCTTCTAGCATATGTTTCACGCAGTGGCCACAACCAAACATCCACACATGTTCATACTCTATGGACAATTGTGCTGCCACAGGTGACAATTCACCTGTACCACATTTCTTTGGAGTTGTGGGGGAAACTGGAGCACTCGGAGTAAACCCTCAAGATCACAGGGAGAACATGCAAACTCCACACAGAAATACCAACTGACCAAGACAAGGCTCGAACCAGCGACCTTCTTGCTGTGAGACGCCCATGCTACTTGTAATTGTTGAGGGTGATGTTTCCATGACTGCCCTGCATAGCATAGCTGGAAATATGAAATATGGTTGACAGTGACTATGGTAGTCTCTACAAAACATTATTAGTTATTCACGAGTTTGCTTACATAGAATTAGCCCAGAAAATGCATGCGTATGTGGCTAGATTAAGACAAGCATACTGGGCGAGCTGTCCCCGGGAGGGCCTCGAGGCGTGGAGAATGTGATGTGGAGAAAGGGGTGGCGAAGGGAATTTTGCATTTCATCGTCGATTTGGAAGTGGAGTGGTTACGGTTTTATCTCTTGAGCGGGCAGAGGGATTGGAAACACCCGTAGATTTTTCGCTTATTATCTGATCGCTCCTCCCGAAATTGCGTTCACGGAACTTTACATCATGTACCATTTTTAAAAAAAGTAAAGACGTCATTACAATACCAAGTAATTTCACTTGCTGTACATTTTATTATTAATGTTTTCGACAAACAGAGGATGTTCATTATAAAAACTATTTATTGTTTTAGCTAGATTTGATATAAATTAGTTTGCCTAACTCAATTACAGTAAAGGACATGGGTGTATTGTGCTTTAGTTGGAGCTAAATATATATTTTTGGATGGAAATTCTGCCCTCAAATTAATTTAGTTTATCCAGTGAGTTATTTCTCTCTGTGTAACCATTGCTGTTTAGCGTGCTTTAAAGAATGAATACAGACGCTCCTATCCTATCCAAATAATCAATCTTTCCTAGTCCCTATAGTATTCTAGTAGTATATTAATACAGGGTTTCTGATCCTCAATACAAGCTATTAAAGCAAAGGAGTTTAGTTTGTAAGCTTGTGCTAAACATGAGATACTGCTGTGGAGGTCTCTGCTTCGAGGGAGCTTGTTTGATTAAACTTGTAAATGACGGTTCTCTCTGTAGCTTTCCTGAACTCACACCTGAGAACCTTAGAGACAGTTTCAGGAATAAATTGCTTGTTAATAATAGTGCTAATTAAGGAGGAACAATCTACAGAGGGAGAAAATGCTGATTTATCAGTGCTAGATCTCCAAACATCGAGGTAAAAAGGTGTTGTCATACGTTAGCCACATTCTCTCCATCCCAAACCCATAAAAATCTACACAAGACACGGGTCGCAGATGGTACATGAGACGAGATTCTTCTCGCTTTTTTCACACGAGTACCAGTGGCTTAGGGATTTCTCGTTTTAATTAGAGGGTTTAAGGAGATAAACCTCTTTGCAAAGGATGTCCTACGAGAGGAGGTGCAGGTGATCCTCCCCAAAGAAGCAAGCACATCGTCAGCCAGAAACTCATTTGCATATTAGATTGGTGTCAATTTGGCACCCGTCCTCGCTGAGATGAACACCCCTATTTCTAGACTTGGCATGGTTTTGGTGTGTGTTCTGGCACTGGAGGCGATTGTGTGCTCAGTAAGGTTTCAGGGTACTTGATCTCTCTGTTATTTTAACCACTCTTACATCTGACCCGCAAGCTTAACGTAATGAACAGACCATTTTGGGTTTGGATTGGGTATTTTTTCACCCGCTTGTGCTCAGATTTTCCAAGTATGATTGACTTTTATATTCAACCTGACCATTAATAGCCGCTTCTTCATTTCAATGAGATCTAAGCTGGATTTGTGCTAGCTGGCAGAGAGTGTGACATCAAGAGGCCCTAGAGCTCATCAGTCTCGTCAGTCCTTAATGTGAATTTCAAAACGCTAATATTAAAAATGTATGAACTGATCCCATTTGGACAAATTACATGAAGTTTGTCTGAAGTCGATGTTGGCTAATCACTGGCACATTTAGCAGCCATTAAATCGGAGTGTTGGACAGTGAAGTCATTTGTATTCGGTGTTAAATCTGGACGAAAGGAAAGTTAATGACACTTTATAATAAATGTCTGGGCTTGGACAGTTATAGCATGAAGATCAATTGAGGATCTAGTTTTAAATGGAGCAGAATCTATTATGGTGAATATACTATTAGTATGGAATCATGAGTGTTGATGTATTAGCCTTAAAGATACAGTATTTTTACATTTAAGATTAACCTAAATTGAAACTGTTTTAACTATTTGAAAGTACGATATCAATAATATACAAAATGTAATGTCTATAAGTAAATTCATATTATTCCTTAACCTGCACCTACACAATATTTTCACACCTTTCATGGAATCAACAAGTGATGAGCTGTTTGATATTTTAATGATGAAAAAGAAGCTAAAATGCATTATCCCGCTTGAAAGCTGGGCCCTGAATGAAGAGCTTAACAATGATTTACTGAAGATTTTATTTATGTTGCCCTAAAAGGATTAAACAAGCTCTGGTGTTGAATACAACATCATTGTGCGTTATTCTTACACTGTCCTGTTATTAGTTTTTTTGTTATTAAGAAGACTTCATATGACTTTTATCTTGGTTAAAATATTGGAGGTGTCAAACTAAATTTTGGAGAGCTAAAGGCTTTTATAGCTTTGTTCCCACACACACACACACGCACGCACGCGCACACGCGCACGCACACGCACGCACACGCATGCACGCACACTCGCACACACGCACACGCACGCACACGCACACGCACACACACACCCATACACGGGATTTATTAAGGATTTTATTTAAGGATATTACAAAAGGATTTATTAAGGTTGTAGAGCTGTGCCACATCAGTCACAGCGTTTGACATGGAAGCTAAATGATGGTAAGCAGAGATATTATCTTCTTCCAAAACCACTAAATATAAACAAAAGTGCAAATAAAGGGCAAATATATTGTTAAAATATTGGCTGTTAATCCTATTTTTGTGACTTTTTCACTTGCTTTATTAAATTTAATAAAACACTAGTGTGTTTTTGCATGATGTGGCACATGTGCGTCTGTAAAACATCATAGTCAATAATCTATACTAACATCTTGTACATTAAAACAATAGTCCATTTAGCTAAATTAAAAGCTAAAACTAAAGTTAATTATCTTTTAAGGGGAATTTTATGTCATCATGACTAATATATTTTATGTTAAGGAACATAAACACTCAAATTGCATGATTTACTGATTTAGGATTTACTCTATATTTCCCTCAGATATTTAAAATAAAAAATTTCCCATCATTTTGTAAAATTACTTTATAAAGTGAACTCTTCTTAGTCGTTGTTGTGGGTGTTCTGTTGCTTTGACATGGCGTTCACGAGTTCACTCTTAGTTAAACCTATTATCTTCTATTATTGAAGATGATGGATCTGGGACAAGGATAAACTTAATATTTATTACAAATACATAAACAAAAGTTAAAAGGTAAATACATTGTTAAAATATTGGCTGTTAATTCTATTTTTGTGACATTTTCACTTGCTTTATTATATTTAATGAAACACTAGTGTGTGTTTGTGTGATGTGGCACATGATTGAGACAATGTGCGTCTCTGTAAAAGCGTTAGTCACTAGGACCAAATGCTGTCTTGGCAGCAGGTTCAGCACCATAAATTATCACTGGAGTTAATGGAGAAGAAGATTCCAGGCGAAATCTCACTCTGCTCCTGCAAATTTGGACCGCTGTGGACCCACTTCTAGATTATGACCAAATCACACCTTAACAATACTGGAAAAAAATCTGGAAATCTCCATGGGTAACATTTATGCAAATTCGCAACTGCTCCAGTTTTTATTATCTTTATTCTATCTTTTTTTAAGTTTCATTCTTTATCACTGTTTGTCATGCTCTGTCTCTGTTTTTCTCTCCTCTCTCTCTTTCCCTCTTCTCTCTTTCACCCTTTCTCTCTCCCACTATCCCTCCTCTTTCTCTTGCTTTTCCCTATCTCTCTCTCTCTCTCTCTCTCCCTTTCTCATTCTCTGTCTCTGTCTTTTTCTCTTTTTTGAAGTTTTGTTCTTTATCTCTTTCTTTATCCCTTTCTCATTCTCTTTTACTGTCTTTCTCTCCTCTGTTTTATTCTTTCTTCATTTCCCCCTTCTCCCGCAATCTCTTTCCCTTTTCTCTGTCTTATATTGGAGATATTGAACTCTTGGATTCCAAGCATGCTGCTCATATTCTTCAAGATTCCATCAGTCAGAAATGCACGAGGAGAGTATCAGTGCAGTTTGTGCAACCCATGCAGATTATCTTAATATCACACACATCCTTGTATTTTATCTTGTATATGTGTTTTTGTTAATATTTTATAAGTTCCAACCACCTACTGTGAATGGGCAGATTTTTTTCTCACAATCCTAGATTCACTGTTGTTCAGTGTAACGCTCAGAAGTAGAAAAAATGCATTTTTAAACATTCCAGGTGAAACCCTCGCTTGTACTCCTGTTTACCTTCAGCAAAGTAAATTCCATTAAGAATACTTTTCTTCTTTAGTTGTTCTTTTCCTGATTTGTTATAACTTGAATATGGATACCACTATAGCAATTTATCTTTCTAGGCCAAGTCATTGAAGTTACACTTTTTTTAAGTGTGTTTGCAAAATTTAAAAGCCAAACAATGATTGTATTTATACAAAATTATTAAGTATATTCAATTATTTTAAGCTAAATATTTTTAAAATAATAATATTGCTTATATTTTATATTTAGTTTCAATCAATCTGAATGTAAACTGCAAAACAAACAAAAATCTGAATCGAGTTAAAGGATGTTAAAGTATTACAATTTATGTTTCATTTTCATTTCAATAATGAGTGATTCAAGCACATTTCCATACATAGAGCATCATAAATCAAATCCACATTTCTCTTTTTCTAATTGAACCATTTCTACCTGCTGATAAGAAACGACATAGCCTCAACGTAATTATGCACAGCTTTGCATTTAGCAAGGGTGCTTTCAGTTTGAACAAAGCATTTTACAATTTCATAAAAATGGTAAGAAAGTGTGAGAGGCTGATAGAGAAACCTGATGGTGAGCCATAAACAGGCAGGCAGGTGTTGATGCAAATGAATCAAATGACAGATGGTTAGCGACTCCATCACTCACTGGGTGGATAATGGATAGAGGTAATCAAATCCCTCTGAGAGTTTGGGACTCTCTTCAGAACTTTCTCCATCTTTATCACCATCAAACACGTCCTGAGGTCTGCAGCTCCACCGGAGGCAGGACTCAGTGTGGTGGAAACCTCTTTGAAAAAGTCTTCTTTCTGTCGTGGCCTTCAGGCCTCAACCTTTTCCTCATTTCACAGAGAACAGCAGATAACCTCGAGCTCAACTTATGTTGGGTATTATCATCATATTTGTAAATCCCTATTTTTTTTACAAGATTCAAAGACCATGAAAGTACGAGCATCTTTTTGAACATTTAGCATTTCTTTGCTTACAGAAGCCAAAGATGTTTTTTCAGAGTTAGTAAAAAATATTTTATGGCGTTTTTTTTCATTGAAAAAGGTATAAAAAAACACTGAAGTTAATCACTAATTCTATTTGCCAAAATACTGAGCACTTCTTCAGAACACAACAGAGCATATTGCAGATCAAATATTAGAGATTTGTACAACATTTGCACTAAAATTTCTCTGTCATTTCAAAGCTCAAGACAGGCAGTAAAACATCATTGGATAATATGTTTATATTGGTACAAACATTAAGCAAAATTTTAATCTCTAAATCAACTTTTCAGAAGAAACCTACTTATTTCATAACATATAAATACATACACCTATACACACTTATAGTACATACAAATATATCTGTTTATATATAAACTAAAACACACATATTCTCATGCACACATACAGAAAAATATTTTACTCACATTTTCTCATATTTTTTTTTTCAAACTGTGTTAAAATAGTTCAATATTTGAAGTTATTTAGTTTCACGCCTCCAAAAATTCTGTGAGCTATGGCTACTTAATAATTGTTATTTTTTTGAGTGCAGCAAATTTATTTAGTTGAATTTACCTTGAGCATAAAACATAACAATCTTTTGTGTCCTTCTAAACATCTTGAAAGTTTGTCTCATTGTAAGAGAGGGCAAAAGCAGATTGCTACATTCTGCTTGTGTTCGCTCTTCAAGATCTAGCCGACTCCCTCAAAGCATTTCCTGAATGGGCTTGAAAATGTTAACACCATCATTGTAAATTATTGTACATTACTAACATTTTGTGCATTAGAGCAATTGTCCATTTACCTCAATTAAAAGCTAAGAGAAAAGTTAATTTAGCTTTTAAAGGGAACTATGTCATCATGACTAACACATTTTATTTCAAGGAACTCAAACACATTATTTCATGATTTACTGATTGAGGGATTTATTCTATATATTTATTGATATTCCTCTTTTTATCTTTAACAGTAAAATAACCCATAGTTTCATAAAATTACTTCATAAAGTGAACTCTACTTTGTTGTTGTCCTGCGTGTTCTGATCCTTTGACATGACCTTCCCTAGTTAACTCTTGGTTACCTATTATCTCGAATAATAAAAAGCGCAGAGTGTGATGAAGAGATGAGCTGTGTGATATCTTGCAGGAACTGCATATGATTTTCATAAAATGTTGCACTTAGTCCTGAGTGATATACTTGAAAACAATGCAACATCCTGTTTGTTTTCTTAAGAGCCAAGATTCCACAAACTGGTGGAAAGAATCTTCTAGGAGATGTTGCTGTTTGACACATCCTCGTGAATACGCTGAGCATATGTTTTGTACTGTGAAACTGTTGTTAGGATAGTGATCAGTTTTAGCCTTTAGGTGATTTCTCAATTTCAGAACAATTCTAATGAACCTCTCAAACATCTCAGTGAGCTGCTGTCACTTCCTAATTGTTCCATATGCAGAGAAACACACTGACTTGCTCTTAAACTGACAACAGGGACTGTCTTCACTTCAAATGAGAGGGTATGCAAATGCGATATATTGATTAGTGCTTGGTATTTTCTGCTTGCTTAGTCTATTTAATCTCAATTCAAAGTTCAAAAACACACATTTCTTTTTGGTGGATTGATATTCGCAGAGTGAGTTAGTGGCACTGATGTACTTGTCAGTAAAGAATCCTTACCATCTTCCCAATGTGAGCGTTAACTGGCATGCAGACATGTGTGACTGTTAATTTGAATCACTAAAACAAATTTGAGCTCCCATTTACTTTTTTACTGTAGTTATTTATGGCAACTTGGTCTTCATAAATGGACTTTTTTACTGTACGTGTGTTTGGCTACTTAGCCTTTGTAAATTTACTTTGTTACTACACTTATTTTCAGATAGCACCCTTCATATGACAACTTCTTTACCCAAGAATTTGCTAATGGCAAATAAGATGTGTCCATTCCAATGAATTGTAGTAAAGAGTACATATGTCAAAATGTAGATGAGTGAAGAGAAAAAGATTCTAGTATTTTTAAAACTCAGTACAAGTAGCCATAAAATAGGTACAGTAACAAAGTCAATTTACAAGAATTACCCAACAAAGTCATTACCAAGAAATAAGTACTGGAACATTTACTCCAATTTATTGCATCACTGTTGACAAGAACAAACTTTGGTTTGGGCAGATTTTTGAAGATGAGTTGATGAAAACATCTACTAGGTATAAAGAACAACAATATCGAGTGAACAAAAAGGTGAGGATGTGTGTTTTTGAGTTGAGCTGAGTTGTGCTGGTATCCCCAGGCCTGGTGCGGCAGTCTGTGTTGTTACACCTTGCTGCTTGTTAAGATTGCCCTGCAGAGACAGCGGGCAGCAATCTCTGCCAGCCTGCCAGCACTCTGAAGGGAGCTGTGTGGATGTGTATGCTAGAGACACACTTACGGAGAAAAAAAAATACATAACACCAATTGAAACAGAGAAAAGAAAGTAATGGGGTCCTGAAAAGACCCAACCCCTATTTTAGAGACTACAAATTCCTTGATAGAAGGTGATGTTTTAGACACATAGAAGCCTTTTTTTTAGTAAAAGATGAAAAACTCATGCATTCACTCACTATACATACTATGTTTTTCACTCGTTGACAAGGTGTCTGTCTCACTTTAAGATAAAGTCATTATAGCTATATTTCAGTGAGTTGCACCAGCGGTGGGCGATCCTGTATGGGCTTGTGTTGGAACTGGTGTATTAGTGTGCAGGGGTGAGCATGTGTGTGGCTTTAGAAACGGGCCACTTCTTCTCTCCTCGTCCTGCTCTCTAACTGGCAGTAGATGGTCGAATGTAAATGAGATGGTTATTACAGCAGCGTTCATCAAGCCCGGGCTGGAGAGACTTCAATGGCTTGATGAATATGCATGCAAATTTGTTAATTAAGTTAATTATTCCGCTGAAAATTCATTTGTCTTCCCAGGACTTTTTTTCTGCAATGATTTTAGCATGTTTCTCTCATTAGTCATGCTCCATGCTATTTAAAAGCACCCAGTCCACTTTTGAAAGTTTGACTGTCAGGATGAAAATGGAGAACTAAAATAAAACGGACAGGATTTTATATCCTTCTTTTTTTCTGTGAAACCCTTCAAATTCAAACAAAGCATCATTTGTTTGAGATTTAAGTTGAACATGAAATCGAATCAAACATTCTCAGATTAATTAAGAGTTTTTAGAAGGGTGAAGAAAACAAACATGTTCATTAGATTTGTTGAAGTCTAATAGAGCTGCTGTTTGAGAGGAGTGTGGCTCATTAGAATCGAAAGGAAGTCTGGGATTGTGTGGTTACGTTAGGATTGTTTGATCTACACAAATGTTTGTTCAGTAAATCAGGATATTTACAGTTGCATTTATTCTGTCTGTGTGCTGGGACTATCATCATCAGTCTTTTAGAAAAAACGTACGTGAGTCTTCTTTAAGCTCCTATAAATGGTTCATTTTATATAAAACTATATACTGTACAAAGGTTTAAGGAACCATTTAGTGAGGGTAATACAACATACATTAACCAGACTAATACATAACATATTATTATATTAGCATATATTATATCATTACATAAACAAACATACAATTCAATTATTTATGTTTGAAATATATCAGTGATGTGACAATGAAGCTTTATTTGTTGTTAGTGGTAAAAAGATATAAAGCCACCAAGGTACAAAACATGTTAAGGTTCAATTTTTTTTTCTCGCACATTTCATCTTGAGATAAAGAAGTTTCCGTTAAATCAACCAGTTAAATCAACCCTGTAAGCAATTCTTGCTTACTGCTTTTCATATACTTTAAATTTGAATGCACTACTCACCTAAATATTGCATTTTACATGCTGATCAAAATTCAAATCAAACCAATATTTACTGCCTATAACATACAAACCGAACAATGTCAGCCCTCTGTGCTACATACTCAGACACATGACTACCTAGAGGCAATCTCTGGCTTTCCCTCTCGATTCACAATAGGAGATTATGTAAACATATATGTATGCAGTTTGTCAGTTGACCGATTGCAGCTGTCTCAGGAGTGAGAAGGTTCCTATTGACAGCCATGTTAATTATTAACTTTACAGCCAACAAAAAACATGTTTACACCCCTTACACATACCTATGTGTGCACAGCTGAGGAACCCGGGATCTGTAGTCTCAATCTGACCTTTATGCCTCCTGTATACAATTTAAGCTCACTATCAAAGCAGCTTTAATTTTTGAACTATCTATTCTATCAATACACCTGCGATGCATGCAATAATGCAGAGAACTAACCTGAGCCTCTTTACCTAATAGTAAAAAAATAGTGACTCGTTTAGGGAACACATTGTTTATGATATAAAAGGGATAAAAACATTTCAAATTGTGACTTTAGCTCAATTACAGAGCCTTGAAAAATGTTGGATACTAAAATCATGACAGCTACTGATGTCCCACAGAAAGTGGGTCGGTATTCGTTATTCAGCCCTGTCTGTGTGTCTTTCTGCCTGTTACGTGCCTGTCTGACTACTTGTGTGTCTCGGAGTGTGTGCACGACAGGAGGCTGTAAATCAGTGGAAATCTCTGTGAAATGCATCAAGCAGCTAGGCTTCTCTGTTGGGGGCCTTCATCGAAACACACTCCCATACGGCTATAGACTTTCTCACTCTCATTCTCAGACACATTCCTCTGGAACGGGGAAGTGCAGATTGTGTGGAAGCAGATGAAAGTTCTCGAGTTCACAGAGACTGATTGTAAGACAACACGCAGATGCAAGAATGGATGGTCTTTAAGGTTGCTTGTATATAAACTTGTTTTATTCTTTAGATTTTCACAACTTTTTCAGACAAAAGCTTTTAGATTTTGCTAACCCAGAGCCCAAAATGTAAACATCCTCACACTATGGACAATTGTGCTTATGAAGCGATCACAAGAACATGCAAACCTCACACAGAAATGCCAACTGACCCAGCTGAGGCTCGAACCACAGATCTTCTTGCTGTGACACGACCATGCTACCCTCTACTCCGCCGTGCCCCTAAAACCATGTTTCATTCAAACCGGATAACGTTTAGATTATCCAAACTCTAACAAGACACAGCCACTTTGCTACCTCATATTTTCAATCATAACAAGTTTAAAGTAATGTTCTTGTCATGTCATGTTAACCCCAGACGCATATAAAAAGTCTTCATTTTCAATCTGGTCTCCATTTCTAAAAATCAGTCATAGAAGCATATTGTGTTGAGACCAGAGCATTCATTTCCCTGGCAGCTGCCAACTCATCAGCACAAGCCAATGAAAACACAACGTCCCCCGATTCCTCTTTTAATTGGGATATTTTAGTGCTATTAGCAGCAAAGGCGCCACACTTCCATCTTCAAATATTAAAAATGCAGATTCGTGTCCTGTGATGGTCACTGAACTAGGTACAATACCAAAACTCAGGTGTTTTTTTTAAATAGGACGTGTCTGGCAACCCGTTGCAGTGATGAAGGTTGAGTGAAGAACAGAAGAACTGGATGTTTGCCATCATTTTTGAGGAGCTGCTGTTTTGAGGTTGAGTGTGTGGAGTGTTGGGGGGGTGATTGGGCTCTATGGGACTGACACCATATGTTATGTCAGCATTCATTACACTTTTATAAGGCCTGCAGTGCTTTGCTTTCAACCGAATATTTTATCCGCATATAGGATGCGTTTGCTTAAAGCCGTGTGCAGAAAACAATTTTAATATTTGATATTCGATCTATCACAAGCGATAAATTGGCAAGGTAGGGTACATTGATATCAATTATATATCGCCATCTGCTGGCTTTTGAAGTGCTGACATACAGAATAATTTGTACAGACAGCAGTCTTACAAAGAAACGCATTGACATCAGGGAGAAAAACACTTGAACTTCTTTCTTCTAAGAACTATTTCTTTCTCACTGGAATAAAGAAGGATGAAATCATCTATCCTGGAACAAAAATTATTAGTGAAAAAAAAGAATTTGTCTAAATATAAATGAGAAATGCGGCTTAAAATTATATTTTTATAATTTAATGTAGTGTTACAATTTTTATGATTTTGCTACTAGACAGTAAGTGCTGTCCGCGATTTATCTGGGCCTATAAATCCCCAAAAAACAAATCTAGTCCAATAACAGCTTGTCCTAATTTTGTTAGCTGCTAGTGATTGTCTACAGACTCGTATCGACAACTGTAATTGAGGGTTTTTTAAAGTAAATCAAATTCTTTTTTCCCTGACTGTAAACACAATTTTAAAAAATAGTACTCCAATGGAAGAGGAGTAAAATGTATCACAGAAAACACTGTTGTAGGTGCAGAGATTTCCAGACTGGACTGATCACTGATAGATGCGATAGACACTGATAGAACCCAGACAAAATCTAAATACCTCAGTTTTAGTGTTTAAGAGATTACTTTGATTTTTAAATTTTAGGAATTGCATTAGCGACACTATATTCAATTTTAAACATCTCCTGTATGTCATGCGAGAAACAGTCAAGTTTTTTTTATGTTACCCGTTTTTAATTTTACTCTTCACTTGAAAATCTAACCTGAAACAAGATCACCCTTGGACCAAATAATTTTTAATTGAGCTTTTGGTAATTGCGAATTATTTGCTACATTGTTTTACCTATTTTTCTGGAAATCTCTTATTTTATTTATTTCCTCAAAAATAACGAGAGCTTGTTAAATTAAAATTTACTTGTCTTTTTTTAAACTACAGTGTAGTCATCTCATCCCATTGCTACTGGTACTCAGTTACTCAAGTACATCAAAAGTATTTCTCTTTAATTGTGTTTTTACTTGAATAGATTTTTAGATGGGTCGCTTTACTTGTATTTGAGTACATTTGCACTGAAGTAATACTTTTACTTTAAATATTTTTTTCTTAGAAAAAACTTTTCTAGATTTTGTTTTCTTCAGGTTTTTTGTTCATCCAGTATCTGTAACTAAAGATACTGTTTGGTTTGGTTTGTTTTTTAATTAAATAACTCGTCTTGTTTTTTATTGTCAAACATAAGTATAATCAATAAAATGGCATTGATGCAACTGAGGCTTTGAAATATTTTGGATTATTTTTTCAAAGTTTGGGACATTTTGTTGACTTCCTGATTTAGTTTGTAAGTAAATGTTGAGCGTTTGTATAGTAGTTTTCCATGCTTCTCATGTAGTAGTAAGGATGATGCATTATGTTTTATTTAGCTAAAGAAACCTTTACTTCTTGCTTTAAAGTTGAACTCTCTTTCTGTACAATGAAAATGTTAAAAATGAATTAATTACATATTTGCATGCTTAACAGGCAGGAATAAATAATAAAAAAAATCACTGAAACAACACCAAACCTGCATCTCAAGGTGACTTTGACCTGCTAATAATTTCCTCATTACTAAAAATGCCAGAGGAGGAATTTGCATGATTATTTTCCTTGTTTCATCATGTGCAAGGTGGGACGAGAAACCATTTGGTACATCTGCGCCTCTTCCTCCATCAGACCTGCCAGCAGATCTCCAGTAAAGCTGAAGGTAAGGCTTGTTGTCAGGAGTTTTATTTATTAGCAAAAGGAGAGTGCGGTTAAACACACTCCATCTGACTCCATCATAGCTCATAGGCAAGAGAGCCGAGGAGCCTAATGCACGGGAATGCAAAAGCACAAAAAAACAAGAACAGCTGGCTGGCCTCTGGCTAAACACACAGCAAAATAATGGAATCTGCTGACTGCCAGACGGGCGTTTAACACTTTTGTCCAATATCAAGCTCTCTTGTGGAATTGATACACATTCATGCATAGCAATCCTTCTCTTTTCATATTAACACATTCGGGGATACCCATGAAATTGGGATGTAAAATAGCTTCGAAGGGAGATCAATTGTGGAGATTTGAATGAGCTGATTGTTTGTGGAGGAAAGGAAACAATTCTGCATTCGGGGCAGGAAGAGTTTGCTGATGAATGGAGACATCCATCATTAACTCAGAGTGTGTTTGTCTGCTGGAGGTAATGGAGTGAAGTGGGAGGATGGTGGACAGCCTCAGGCATCCACACAGGCTCCGTCTGTTTTCACCAAACATTCGAAACCAGCAAAATCTCTCCCCATCATCGACACTGGTTTAACACAGCCACACAATATTACTAATGACAGATCAGCTCTGATAGTGGCTTAATAAAAGGTGCCAAAAAATTGCATGGCTGAACCAAGTACAATTGAATTTAGTCAGCCTTCAAATCATGCTCCAAATAGGGTTTTAAATAAATTGTTCTGTTGTGATTGTTGCCTGGGGATTTTCATGATTCACCATATCAAAAGTGTACAAATATTCAACAATAAAATATGTTAAGCAGTAGCGACCTGCTGTTTTAACTCCAGACTGTGTTTCCATTATAGAATATTAGTGAAGGGACACAAAAATATGACTACTACTCAGATTTTATTTACAGTTAAATTTTAGGTGAAAAAGAGGGGAGATATATCTACAATACAATTTTACTGTGCTTATTAGACTGTGCTTAATACTCCAGACTATTAACAAGTTTGACATTTTATGCTTTAGATGACTGGAGTCTTAAACAACTTATGGTTTCAGTTTGAATGATCAAGTTTTTAAAATGTAAAAAAAAGGATCAATCGGTTGTTAGTTGTATACTAATAACCTAGGAGAAATCTTAAGATATTGAAAATTCAATGGCTTTTTCAGACATCAAATTACATTCTGCCACTTTTGCTGCTGAAACATTTAATAGAGAATATTTCTCAAGTAAAACGATTTCATTCCACTTGAAAAGCAGTGTGAAGGTTTGCAATGCACGTGCTGTTTGCAGACATCGCATCCAATGGCCTTTAAAGAGGATTACGCTCATGTTTGAGCCTGATGGGACAGCCAGGATTCTGCAGGCTTAAGCCACAGCTGAAGGGATTTCAGAGACTGACAGAGAGCCAAAACACAGCATCCTCACACCCAAAATCAACTTCATCAACCAGAAGAGCCATTATTTCAGCTCCCAAATTTAAGTGTTGTTTTTGAGTTTCACGACTGAATAATTTCAAGTCGATCAGGAACGTTTTGCCTTTACTTTTAAAAAAAAAGCCAGCCTGAAACTATTACATTCGTTGAGGTGTAAATCAACTTGAACATTTTACAGTTTTTTTTTTTTATTAGAAACGACAAAGTCAGAGGTTCAAAGTTATTCATTTTATTGTCCTTGATAAAAAGACCGCATGCAGTTGAATGCATCCATCATAAAACGTTCACAAGCACCACCGGCTACAAATATTCAATGTCTAAATCAGACCAGTCTGGAATGTTTGGTCTGGTTGAGGTCATCATGAAGATTAGAGCATAATTTTTAGTGAAAAAAAAAAAAAAAGAACCTAATAATTACAACCTAAACAAACAGTTTTGCCCTGCTGTTACTGTTCTGCAAATAATCATAAACCCTGCCCTGAATGAAGGAGGAATGCAACATGCTGCTGCAGCCCTGGAGAAGGCCCCGGACAGGCCATCATTTTCCTCTAAAAACCATGAACCTTCAGCTGCTCCTCTTTAACAATGTTGATCTGTGAAGGGGAAAAAATGCATTCAGACATTTAAAAAACAAAACACTGGAAACAAATGGCTTGTAATGAAACAATGAGATACTAAAACTTTTACTTGTCTTGCTAATCAATAAACACAGAATTTCAGCTAAACATCTTTCCATTACGAAGCAATTCCAAGTGGATAGATTTTAATTAAAGATCTAGAAAAACCATGTTGTATTTCGAGCAGTTTCATTTTTTAAAAGCCATTCACATCCAACATGTACATGGACAGGTTTTCCAGTGTACTTGCCTCCATCAGAAACTGACAGATATTCTTCCTCTGGTCTCCCTGCAGCTGAATCACCTCTCCATACTCCGGGTGCTCGATCACAGTCCCATTGCAAGCAAATTTCTACACATTTACAATAAAACATCATGACTGGGCCTACAAAGACTCGTATGAAAATAAACACAAAAATCATACCTTTTTGAAAGCTTTTACAAGCTTCTTTTTATCATAGTCGTCAGCAATCCCCTGCACAGTCGTCAGTGTTTTGCGGCCGTTTCGCTGCTGAATCCTTATGTGGATTTTATCCTCCGTCCCAGCAGGGAGCAAGTCGTCTCCCTTAGTTGCATCAGCAAAGGGATCTGTAGAGAAATAAGGATTTGAGATTACAGATTCTACCACATAGCTTTAAGTTTGATGACACTAGATCTGAACCCCTGGAAGGTGGATCGCAAATCGGTTATGAATCTAACAGAAAACTAGACAATAATTGACAGTAGTTGGAAATAAATCACATTAAAATATATTGTTACATACGTCTGGGTCATTAGGGCTTGGAAAGTGCTTAATATGTATTAAGGCCTTGTACATAAATGCGGTTCAGATAAATATAAGTTCTACCAAAGATGTATAACTCTATCCGTGCGATTTAATATGTCACAAAGCTTTTTAAAATACTACTGAATCAAGGGATTGTGAATAGGCGGTAAACACATAACAACCAATGTATTTAACGGTGAACATATTCGTATATATATTTGTAACATCACATAAATAACATTCCTTTGTTTCAAAATAGAAACATCGTTTAGTAATTACAATGCTTACAAATGTCTTAACGACTAACGTTACATCGTCTTAACGTCGATGACCTTTTGAGGGCCTACGCTGACGGACATAAACAATAAAAAAATACGCGTAATTAAACCTTATATTTAAAATTAAACATGTATAAATGTAACATTTGAAGACGTTTTAGATTATCGCTGACATTAGCCACCGAACGTGGCGTTCACAAACGGCACAAATTAAAGCATTAACCGCCCAAAAGCATTTGTTCACACAAAAGATCAGCGGCCAGACAATGCTGCGTAGGTGAAACTGACAGAGCGTTAAACTTACCGAAAGATTGAAGGTTCTGTATATTGGACATACGATAATACAGCGAGGACTTCTAGAGAGGAAAGATGACGGCGATTCTTGCCGCTTAAAACTGGATTTATTTTTTAAAACACCGTCGAAAGCAGCCGTGTATTGCTTTTAATCTGCTAATGTAACGTGAACGCGTCGGGTGGTTACGAGCGGAAGTGCTTTAATGCGCCACACAAAAGCGTTCCCAGCTGAGATTAATTTACTAGTTTCGTTTTGTTCCGATAATGTTCACAATTTAAAACATATTTTTGTAATAAAGTGGTTACTAAAGATCCCTCCCTTACTAAGAATTAAATGAATGTTTCAAATCGGTTTATTTATTTAATAAAATATCTAAGTATTTGTTACAATAACACACATTAAAATGTAGGTTTCAAATTAAAACAGCATTATATCCGTCTACAAATGTTGTCTTCGGCTGCAGATTTTATATAATGAATATTTTATTTGGATAATTAAATTGATTTATGTGCGTTGAAAAAGAATACAACTGGATAGAAACGAGCTTTTAACCACGACGGAGCTTTTATTTAAGGCTCGTGGCGTGAACTAAAATTTTTGTTTGTGTTTAAGCATCTTCTTTTTTCATTTCCATCAGTAACTTTAAACCCCAATTGTATTTGGGACTTTACACAAACCGGAAGTTAACCTGAACAACAGCTAGGCTCACAAAGTGTCCTTAGATTGGACCTTCGTCGAGTTCAACACAACATTTTTGCTATTGGGTTATCACTTATATGACTATTATATTAATTGATTTGAACGGTTGACTTGTTGTATGTAAAACAAATAGAAAAATCGGTTGATTTTACAGACAAAGACTGAGCCGTGAGTCTTGAAGTAGCATCGCTTAACACTAGATGACGCTGGTGAGAGTTTTTAACAGATTTTTGTCGTAGAATTATAATTTGTATAATGTAAACCAGTGTTGCACTTTATGGGTTATATGAGTTTTTACATTGTAGACAATAATCTCTCTTTTTCATGAGGCATGTAATCATAAAGACACAAAACGTTTAGGAGTTTACCTTTTGATTCCACGATATTTTAGTCTTACTGATCAAAACAGCTTCCACACCAGTAGGCGGCACACTTAACAAATAGAGACTGGTTAAGTTCACCACCGAAGGAAGTGGTGGTGACGTAAGTTCTATCAAACCGTTGAGTTCGTTGACTTTCACAACGCTCCCTTTTGCTTCACCAGTGAAAGGGTGGAGTCACCGGTGAGAATAACAACGCCGGTACCGTAAACGAACAAGGCAGCGGTGGACGTGACAAGAGCAAAAGGAACATCTCTTCAAACACATCAAGCAAAATATGTTTTCCTTGCCTACATCCTTTCAAGCACAGGTATCAAGGCGTTAAGTGTTGTAAATAATTGCTGTTGAATGACTATTAGAGTACAACGAGTTCTCGTGTCGTGTGTTTATGAAGGAGAAAGGAAACCAGCAGGCCAGCTAAGCTTTTTATAACATAACTTTAAGTTGGAAACGTGTATGAGAAAAAGAGGCACTTAAAACCGTTAACCAGGGTATGTTGTTTAAAACAATGTTTATTTGTAGTAGCCGTTACGCGTAAAGGTTATAATCAGGTTACGTCATCTGATTGGATTTTGCAAAACCTATTCTTCAATTTGGACCACTTTTGCATACCCTTAATTTAGAACTCAACACAGAAGTGTATATTCTATTCAGTCACAGATCTGTTGTTTTATTTTTAGGTAATATAGGGTTTGCAGCTTTGTTTTAATAGAGAATCTGGACGTGTTTCATCAGTGTGTTAGTAACTTAGTGTTGTACTTGACCCACAGACTGTCATTTATGGAAGCATTTTCAGTTCTTGATAGCTGAAAGACTTACTGATAACAATTTCATAATGCAGACTGTATATAAGTATTATTATATGTATATTCTCTTGTGCTCAAATATCATTCTTTTTTTGTCTTTTTGTAGGGAACAGTGCCTTTGACCCATCTGATCAATGTGGTTCAGTACCTGAAGAGTTCAGCCAACTCGGCCGTGAGCGCATCAGTTCAGAGTCTACAGAAAGACCTTTCACCTGAACAAGACCCACTTAACAGTGAGGTGCGACCGCTACCATTGGAGGATAGTGTGTTCTGAACCATATTGAATGCATTTTTGAGGAACACAATTCCAAACAAAAATATTTCTATATGTTATAGTTGTATTCATTGAATTAATAGTCTTAATCTTTGGCATGTTGATTCAGTTCGATGCAAAATTTTTGGCACCAGCGTAGAGAAGAGATCAAGCGTAATTAACAGGTCATTATTAAGAGATACTTTTTGTAAAAGAAGAGAACTAGGACTTGTGAATATTTATGAAATACACACTATGGCTATATGCTTAAAATGTCATGTTTAAAAAAAAAAGTCATGATTGTAAACTTCTAAAATATCCCTGAATTATCCCAACTTTCTCAAAACCAATCATTGTTTACCTCATGACCTTTAAATGAAAGGGAAAAAAGTGCTTCGCTTTGTAGATATTTATGGTTTTTATTGAATGTTGCAAAATATTTGACATGTGAAACCATGAGTCTTCTCAGCTCTCTCTTATTGTTGACTGCATGTGTGTTATATGAGATCATAAGTATTATTTTATTCAAAAAGTTCTATATTTATTTTAATGTATAAAATAAGGAAACACAAGTACCTACATTCAAATAATTAGTCAAAATGTAACTACTGTTACATTACTGTTAAATCATATGAACCCATTTTTAATGCCTCCCTTAGAAGAGGGGATGAGAATCTGTCCAAGAAAGGTGTGAACAAACACTATTCAAAGTTGATTTTGCATAATAATTGATTTAGCTCTTTAAAATGAAAACTAGTCTTAATGAAATATGTTGAATTTTCTGGTGACTCGATCTTGATTGTTTAAAACAATCATAATGAAACAAACGAAATCGTTTCAATATAAATTAGTTAAAAACAATTCAGGTTAATTAAAGGCTTTCTGTTTGTTTTACAGCCCAGAGTGAGCCTGAAGGAACTGGGTCTGTCAGATCTCCGGTTCAACCATCTTCATAATGTTCTGGAGGCTCTCCTACCTTCTGTAGAAGAGAATTCCTTCCCAGACAATGCTCTGAACGTTAAAGCATGGAGAACGTCTCACATTTCTGCCCCCACCTTCTTCCAAAACAAATACGGTGAGGTTAGCCGCATCAGTAAGTGGTGATCAAACATTTAGTTTGAGTTTTTTAAATTTAGTTATTTTCTTGGTTACCTCTCACTTGTTGAGATATTTCATTCTTTGTTTAATATACTTGTTTTATTTTATTGATACAGGTTTTTCTATCAAACACTCAGGACTTTTTAGCTCTCCAGTGTTTCGTAGACAGAGCTGCAGCCCTCTCCAGGCAGCCTGTGTCGATCTGCATCGTCTGCAGGGTAGTACTATGACAGAAACGTGTTTTGTTATTGTAAAATGTTTCTTTTTTAACCGTGTGTTGAATTGTTTATTCCTAGTACGGGTCCAAAACCGAGGATTCAAGACGATGAGGTCCAAGCCTAGACATCTGCAGCCCAGCTATGAACCCTCAGTGGAGACCAACAATGATTCTCCAATATTCATGAAGGTCTGTGATCGGAATCTTGCCGTTTAAGTAATGTAACATTTAGTTTTGAGCTGTATTTTTTTTTTCAGGGGCTAAGAATGAGGGATAAACCAGACACAGGAGGTCTTCAACAGTTCTTGAAACAGAACAACATGCCAGATTCTCGTCAGGAGGCTTTTAAGAGCGGCTTCTCTGAGGGCTTCATGAGTGCTCAGGCTTCGACACAAAAAACGCAGGGTGACTTTTTGATTTGTATTGTTACACATAAGAGGCTGTTTAAAGGTGAAAGTGCTTGGATAGAACTTGTATTGTGTTATGTTTTTCAGATTCTGTAAAGAGGATGCGTCTGATTATTTTTGTCATGGTTCTGGTGGGACTTTATGGTGTTTCTAAAAGTCCTTTCTTCTCGGGTAAAGGATCATTTTCCGACATAGGTTTGTGTTACATTTCCTTAATAAATTTAGGTTTAGGATTGCAGATTTTAGCTTTATAGTAATTGTTCCTGTACGTGCTTTTGCAGTTCGGTTTCGCACCACCTCTAGCCTGGATGCCGCTGTGGATCCCGTCGAGATGAAGAATGTAACTTTTGAACACGTCAAGGGTGTAGAGGAAGCTAAAAAAGATCTTCAAGATGTTGTTGAATTTTTACGAAACCCGCAGAAGTTCACGGTTCTTGGTGGAAAACTTCCTAAAGGTGAACTTTCCTGTTTTTTATTGTTGCAAAGGACCTCAGGTTTTCAGGCATCTCTAACACAAACGGGTATTTCAGGTATCCTGCTTGTGGGGCCTCCAGGGACTGGGAAAACCTTACTAGCCAGAGCTGTTGCTGGTGAAGCCGATGTGCCTTTTTACTACGCCTCTGGTTCAGAGTTTGATGAAATGTTTGTGGGGGTTGGAGCAAGTCGAATAAGGAATCTTTTCAGTAAGTTTTTTGTATTGTTTGATTTCTAATAAAAGCACTTGGCTAACCCTCCGTTTTTTTCATAGAGGAGGCTAAATCAAATGTACCTTGTGTAATATTCATCGATGAGCTGGACAGTGTTGGAGGGAAGAGAGTCGAGTCTGCCATGTACCCGTATGCACGACAAACCATCAACCAACTGCTGGCTGAGATGGACGGGTGAATTCCACAGATTTTTTTCAGTCTCTTGTTTAGTTTGAAGACAGTCCCATGAGTCTAACTTTAGCATTTCAATGTTTCAGGTTTAAACCCAATGAAGGGATCATTGTGATCGGTGCTACTAACTTTGCTGAAGCTTTAGACAAGTAAGTTTCTTTACCTACTTGTTGCCCCGTATTATGGTTTTCATAGGCTCATTTTTTGGATCAAAAATATGTTAATTTACATGCTCATATGTATTTTTATTTACCCAATTTATTTGTTTTATGACTGGTTCGTATTAAACCCCTCCTTTACATGATGCAGTCCTGAAGCTGCATTCTGTTTTAAAGAAAAACACTCTTTTAAACATTATATCAATGGATTTTACATCAAGTACTAACTATTTATAAAGTACCAGAATAATATTTTACGGAAGAAGATTAGGGCCACTGTAGAAAATAAAATTGAAGTTCTGACCTTTTCTCAGAATTCTGACTTTTATCTCAGGAATATGGGTGCCTGTGAGGACCTTTTTCATCTGTTATGTTTTACATTAACTGCATTGTAATTATCGTCGACCGAACAAATGCTGAAAGAAGCACCACAAACTGATTATTGGCCAATCTAAGTGCATTTTTGCATGTCTGAAGGGTCTCGGAGGAAGCCATCACATTGAACACAAATTTTGATTATGAAGGTAACTATTATTTTAGTTGTCCGCATGACAACGACCCCAGATAGCAAAAACCTCTCGGATTAGCCCCTTTCTGGAGAGATCAGAAGTGGTGTGATTCTGGCTCACGCAGTCTCTCCGATTCTGGGTTGACGCTAAAATGAGTGTATGTGTAACTCCTTATGTTCTCTTCAAATATATTCATCATTATGTTGGCTTGAGGAAGTCAAGACTTTGAGAAGAAAAAATGTCAGAACTTCAATTTAATCTTTTAAAGTGGCCAGATTCCTTTTCCATAATATTTATACCAGAGCAAGTATGAACTTTGTATAACAGCTGACACGGAACAGGACAAGCTTGTTCAAATAAACAGCAAACTGAGAGCTTGTTTAGAGTTTAATTTAATTTAACTATTCTCTATTGAATTATCACACGTAGTCACTCACAGAGGTGGCAGGCAAGAAGGTGGTCGGCAGCCGTTATTGTTGTTGCAAAAATAAACACAACACACAAACTCTGAACACAACTCCACACACATCCTTTAACAAAGCACCATAACAAATGTATATTTTATGTTGTGTTATATTTTAGCCTATCTTACAATATGTATACCCTTTTCATAGCATGACTAGATCTTTAGTGCTTGGAGTTCCTTGCAAAGTTCGGGATGTTATTGTTTTCACTAAATTGTTGTCAATAAGACTTATTCTGCTCAAATGGAAACATGCATCCCCACCCTTATTTGCTAGATGGGTAAAGAATTTGTGTTTAGTTTAAATTTGGGGGAAAAATAGCTTTTTGTTAAGAGTATCTTCAAAAAACATTCTACATCACATGGGAACTAGTGCTTCATCATATAACAATCTTTTACCGGAAAATTGAGAAGAGGATTACTGGTAGATTATTATTTATTTATATATTACAACAATTACAACTTTTGCGTTCTTTTATTTACAAATTACAATAAAATAAAATGAAGTTCTCTAGGGGCTGCTCTACATAATACATTGCCCCAAATCTGGGAAAGTTGTATCATCATCATGAGGTCATTTTAAGATCGATGTTCTTAGTACCATGAAATAACACAGGGATAGTCTGCTTTCTTACATATATCCTTACATCTATCTGAATAGAGATATTTAAAGAGAATATTTATAAATTGATATAACTATTTAATTTGAGTCCCTTTGCACTTAACCCTTCGATCCCCAGCCATCATATTCCCCTATCCCTGCTGATCTAGGATGTAGCAGCTCTCATCTGCCCAGCCCAGTGATGCTGGTTGTGAGCACTTTCTTGTTTGTGACCTTTCCAGTGCTCTGGTGAGACCCGGGCGGTTTGACATGCAGGTTACTGTCCCAAGACCAGATGTGAAGGGACGCACAGAAATCCTACAGTGGTACTTGACCAAAATCAAAGTGGATTCTTGTAAGAACTTTGTTTGTTTAACAAAAAAAAGTTTTTTTTTTTAAGTGAAACACACTAAAATAATCTATTTCACAGCCGTTAATGCTGAGATCATCGCAAGGGGAACGGTGGGCTTCTCTGGAGCAGAACTGGAGAACTTGGTGAACCAGGCAGCGCTGAAAGCAGCAGCTGACGGAAAAGCCATGGTCACCATGAGGGAGCTGGAGTTTTCAAAGGACAAGATACTGATGGGTGAGGGCAGAAGCTTAGCTTCTGAAGCTAATGATGAGAAACGATGACACTGAGATCTTTTCCTCTGCCTGTTCAGGCCCAGAACGCAAGAGTGTGGAGATAGACAAGAGAAATAAAACGATCACAGCCTATCACGAGTCAGGACATGCTATAGTGGCATACTATACCAAAGATGCAATGCCTATCAACAAAGCCACCATCATGCCTCGCGGTCCTTCTCTTGGACATGTGAGTAGTTGCTCCTATCAGATAAAACTTCAGTCCTTTATCAGGTTTGGATATTTTGATATCCGTTGATATTTTGACGATGCACTAAATGTAAATGTTTCTGTCTGTCATGTTTGAGTTGAATTCATCCTCTTTCTACATTTCACATTTTAAGTTAATCTTTTTGTGAATCCATAGTGCCGTGATCATCTAAAATGTTGTGTGGCAGCACAAAAATTCTGCCTTCGCATGAAGAAGATCACAAACAAACCTAAAAAACATACTTAAGACTAAAAGTAGGGAAACTTTACTAAAATTATATTTGCCATAATTAAACCATGACGTCAAGATAATTCTAACAAAAAATGAATGATTCTAATAAGGGACACACAAAAGCAACTTAAGCCAATATCTATGGGGACTTTAGTCAGACCTCACACACCTCTTTTGGGTTCTAACAGTGGTCACTAGTTGATAGCTACAAAGGGAGCTATATCATTGTTAACTATTGAACAGAGTTTAATTCAAGCTGAATTTTCAGAGTAATGAGCTCTATCTAAGGTTATAGTCCAGGTGTCTCAGGTATCAACTTTGCGTACATTCAAAAAAAATATCTGAGCTTTCATGTTTACTAGTAATGAAACTAACGAACAAAACACATGTGCACCATTTTTATGTACAGTTTATGTTACTTTGGTAGCTCCTACAGACCCTCAAGAGAAATGTCAAACCAACTTTTCAGCAAGTTTATCATAATAGTTTCTCACTGGTTGTTCCTTCGTTTAAGTTTGTTTGTTGTTGTCTTTTGAAATATTTTCCTCCAAAATGACTTGTTTTTTTTTTACAAAAAATATTATTGTTTTAGTGATTTTTTTTTTCAGTATTATTTAATGGACAGTACCAATCATGGATTGGCAAAAATGTTTATGCATTTTATTTTTTAACTTTTATTTAATGGATTGATATATTTCAAATAACTAATAGCTAAAAAAAATAATCATTTAATAATACAAGCATCATCAATATAAATGACAATTATTTCACTTTTATTATTGTTGTTGTTGCTATTATTATTTATTTTTTATATATAGTTGGAATTTTATATTTTATCAACAAAGCTAAAAATTACAATTATGACATTTATGAAATGAACACTTTTTGATTCTGTTGCATGGTTTGATTGAAGTTTCTATTATTTCTTCCATTATTCTTAATGGTGTTATTTGTAGTTTACATGATTATTGCGCATCTTTACAATGAAATATGGTGCGTTGCATTAAGACTGAGTTTAACTGTAACTGCACTATTAATTTATTCTTTTTTTATATCAAGTTTATGCTACGTGTGAAGGATCATAATAAAATTATGTTAAATAGGCAATATATGGTCATGAGTAAAAATCTTTATTACTACTTAGTTTTAGACTCATAGACTCGTCAGCAAATAACAAGATTTTCTATTAGTTTTAATAGCTACAGGAAAGCAAACCAGGAATGGTTATATTGGAAGCATAAATGCTATTGTTGCTATTATTTAACCACGCTTGTTGAAAGATCGTAGTTTCTAGAGGCTACATAGCTTCTGCAGAGCTCAAGATAATAATTCCATTGTGTTGTTTTCTCTCTGGTCTCTTTCAGGTGTCCTTGCTGCCAGAGAACGATCGCTGGAGCGAGACTCGAGCACAGCTTCTGGCTCAGATGGATGTCAGCATGGGAGGCCGGGTGGCGGAGGAGCTGGTGTTTGGAAATGACTACATCACGACAGGTATGAGAGGCTTTCTAAAGGATTCCTTCTGCTTCTTACTGAACAGATCAACATCATGAAGATGTATGTGTTCCTCTTGCAGGAGCATCCAGTGACTTTGATGGAGCCACAAAAATAGCGCAGTTAATGGTGACACGGTTTGGAATGAGTGAGAAGGTTTGTCATAGTTTTCTTAATCGTGATCCACTTTTTCCACATATAAAATAAGCTGCACGAGTACAGCATTTGCTGATAGCATATTGATGTCAAGCATATTCAAAAGAATATGAGAAGAAATTAGTGAAAATTACAAGCATGGCCCCAGAACTGAATCTGTGGGTGCAGAACATGCGTAGGGATGATTACTAATATAAGATAGTAATGGATCAGGTACAGAAATCATAAAAATTGGAGTGTTGTTGAGCTTTAAAACTTTTGATTCTACTATCAGACTTTGATTTATTTCTGGTTTTAGTTTTGGTTTTCCCTTACGTTTAAAACTGCCGCAGAATTCTGCATAATTTATCAAAACATCTTTGTTGAAATCATAAAAAAAAAGCTCAATATAAACAATATTTCTTCACTAGCTTGATATATGCTGCATCCAAAGTTTTTGGTCTATCAGAAAATTCTAAACCGATTTCTGTAACTAATATCTATTTTAGTTTTGTCAGTAATATCAAACTAGAGAAGAAAGTCTCCATTTTAGAGTGAAAACCCACGATCAATTTGAATACTTACAAGCCAACCTCCACCTTCCTGTTTGAAAAAGACTATTTCCCCACCGGTGTGTTAATGACGGTACAACAATGGGAGGAAAACAACATCAAAAATTTAAGTTAAATCCCTCTCAGATTATATTTGAATCAATTGCTTATGAAATAGGATCACATATAAATGTGTAGAAGCCCTTTTAGTCCTTTCACGTGTTCAGTCCCATTAGATTTGTGTGAGCCGTCACATTCCAGTCCTAAAATCTTTTCCATTTAAATCCCTTCCTCCACTCTCAACACAAGATCCCGAATATCAGGGTCTAAACTACACTCGTGTCCAGCCATCATTAACATCAGGTTCCTGCTGTAATCCCAGCCCTGTGTGAAGCCTTTGTTGAGGCAGTGTTCTAGTTCACTCACCTCTCTTTGCTTTGGCCAGCTGGGGGTCATGACTTACAGTGATGTGACCAATCAGAGCCCAGAGACCCAGGCAGCTGTTGAACAGGAGGTCAGGGTGCTGTTGCAGGTAGGTGTTGAGTTCCCTTTTGTTAATGGGGATGTTTCTTTGATTGATTGATTGATTGATTGCAGTGTTTTTTTTTTCAGAGCTCGTATGAAAGAGCAAAGGATATATTGAAGACCTATAGCAAAGAACACAAACTCCTAGCCAATGCCCTGCTTACTTACGAGACGCTGGATGCGAAGGAAATTCAGATCGTCCTTGAGGGAAAGTCACTAGATCCCAGATGATGTCGGGGGTTAACGGAGACTTTTTGGAGGCCAAATGTTATTTGTAAATACAAAAAGGTAGAAAATGTAATTTCAAAAACGGCTCTTGCAATTTTTATTTCACAAGCAACATGCAAAACACATACACAGGATTGCACTATTTTAACTCAAAAGCGAGGTCCATTTGAAGGTGTTTTTGGGGAAACGGAAAATGAAAAATGTTTTTGGGGAAAAGCAAAATGAAAGAATGTCTACTTGTCTTGTTTAATATGAATAATATTATATATTAATATAATATTATTATATTAAAAGTAATTTAAATTATTTTCATTTTCTGTTAACAAACACTGAAAATAATTGTAGATTTCTAGGAATAGTGCACTGTAAACTTTTCCTCTGTTGATTTTATTAATTTATTTCAGTTTACATTTTAAAGTAATGTAGCTGAAACCTCTCTGCTGTTATACTTTGTTAGATTTGGCTTGTATGCATGCAGTAATTTGTAGAGCTCTGCTAGCTGCACTGTATATTTGTGTAAATATATATTTGTGTGTGTCTGTATATATGTGTGTGTGTGGGGGGGTGTTATTCTGCTTTCTTTTTTTGAAGAAATGGATTGCAAAATAAAGAATTCCAAAGGCTTTTTTTGGTCATTAATGTACGTTATTGGTTAAAGTTGGTCTTTTCATTCAACTAAATTAGTCTCTCACCAACTTCCATTGTCCATAGTCAATCAAGATTAACAAATAGCTTATTGGTAAATAGTAATTTATGGTCTGCACACATCAATGTCTTTAATCAAATTTAATGTAGTCATTCATGGAAGGCAGCCTAAACTGGAGAGACCCTTCTATAGTTTAGAGACAATGATCGTGTTGTGAAAATGCACTCACTGGTTTACCATTACCCAATAATTAATAAATACAGGGTAGTATTACTAATGACCCTAATTAGTGGTTACAAGAGGATGAGTTGAACATTTAAAGACCTTTTGTTTAAAGAGAATTGATTTCCTATTGGTCCTCGTCTCTGAAAGGCTTAATAAAAGGGTTGGTGGTGAGGGGAATCCTGGACAAGCACTTGAGCCGGGATGGCCTCAGATGTGTATTTTTTTCATGTAAGAGGATGGTTAATATAGATGGTTAACAAAAAAATGGATGATGACATTGCGATCATTGGAGTTGGATGCAACTTTCCAGGAGGTAAATATGTACTCTAGAATAAGTCTTTCTTGTATTTGTGCCAATTGTTTTCTGTGTATTTTTATGTTTGCATGATGCATATATTGGGCTTCACAGGTGAAGGAGTTGATAATTTCTGGAAAGTTCTCATTGAGGGTAGGAACTGTGTGGTAGAAATTCCAGATGAACGATTTGATGCATCAGAATGGTTCCATCCTGATGAGAACACCCCCGGAAAGACGAGAACTACAACAGCTGCTCTCATTGATGGGTAGGGATTGTCAGGTCATGACAAAATATTTGAGTTTTGCGTTGAAAAGAAATGAAATGAAACAAAATTATTTGTGGACCAGATTCAATGAGTTTGATCACAAGCTCTTTGGCATCAGTGAGGCCGAATCTGATTACATGGACCCTCAGCAGAAACTCCTCCTTCAGTGTACCTACCGTGCTCTAGAGGATGCAGGAGTTCCCTTGGAAAAAGTGAGCGGAACTAGAACAGGAGTCTATATAGGTACAAACAGGAAGTTTGTCTTTTACAATGATACTTGTGTTGTGAAGCTAAATGTTCTGCTTTTGATTGCAGGTCTCATGAATAGGGACTATGAGACACTTTTAAACAACAGTCCCAGCACGATAACTCACTATAATGGCACAGGCACAGCTATGAGCATAGCTGCTAATCGAATTTCCTTTACATTCAACCTGACTGGACCTTCATTTGCCATAGACAGTGCCTGCTCTTCATCCCTAGTTGCTCTTCACTCGGCATGTCAGGCCCTCAGACAAGGTATTTAAGCTTTGCATTTTTAGATGTTTTAATATTTCAGCTACATGCATTGGTTAAGATATACATTGTTGATCTGTTCTTAGGGGACTGTGAAATGGCTCTCTGTGGAGGAGTTAGCTGCATCCTTGAACCCCGAGTATTTGTGGCCCTTAGCAAAGCAAAGATGATCTCACCCAAGGGTACGAGCAAACCTTTCTGCCGTTCTGCAGATGGTTACGGCAGAGGGGAGGGATGTGGTATTGTCCTCTTAAAACCTTTGAAAAAGGTAGTTAATGTACGTAAAACAGACTTGGTTATTGTAAGAAAAAATGATTAATGTAATATTTCATGTACAGGCTGTTGAAGACTTTGATCGGATTTGGGGCATTGTGAACAAGACCTCCGTGAACCAAGATGGCCACGCTGTTGCACCCATCACCAAACCTTCTGTGACTCAGCAAGAGAGTCTCCTGCACATGATCTACTCCTCTGAGGATTATTTAGCAAACGTTCAGTATGTCGAAGCACACGGGACCGGGACACCTGCAGGCGATCCAGTGGAAGCAGCAAGTATCTCTAGGGTCATTGCTAAAAAAAGACCTTCATGCTCAGACCCACTAATTGTTGGCTCTGTAAAGAGTAACATAGGACATACAGAATCTGCGGCAGGTGTGGCAGGGCTTATAAAGATTTTGTTAATGATGAAACATGAAACTATTGTCCCATCTCTGTTCTACTCTGTAGAAAATTCCAGCATAGATGCCAAAGCTCTCAATCTTAAAATCCCCACCAGTGCTGAGAAATGGCCTTGCTCTGGGTCCAGGATCCGGATGGCTGGATTAAACAGCTTTGGGTTTGGTGGCACCAATGCCCATGTTATCGTCAGTGAGTATATAAAAGCAACAGTGTCTTATGCACATGTAATTGATTCTCAAAAATTGCTACCACTATCAGCCGCCTCAGATCATTCTCTTCAGTTATGCATGGCTGACATGTATCAGAGGATTTTAGCAGATGAGACAATTGATCTGGAATCACTTGCTTATACATGTGCCTGCAGAAGAAGCCACATGAAACACAAATTCAGGAAGGTTTTCTCTGCATCGTCTGTGTCAGAGTTAACATCACTTCTCAAAACCAACATGAACAAAAACATTGCCCCAACAAAACAAGACATAAAGTTAGTTTTTGTATTTTGTGGGAATGGGGTGACTTACAAGGGAATGTGTGAGCAGCTTCTGAAAGAGGAACCTATTTTCAGAGACAAGGTCAAAGAGGTCGAAAATCACTTTCAAAAATTGAGAACCACAAGTATTTTGGAAAAGATTACAAGAAGCTATGATAATGAAGATTTCTCTAAACCAAATGTTGTTCAGCCACTTCTCTTTACAATACAGGTAGCAATTACACATCTTCTCAGGCATTGGGGTGTAAAACCGAATTTTGTTCTTGGACACTCGGTGGGGGAGATTGCTGCAGCTTATTGCTCTGGTCGGCTATCTCTTGAGGATGCAGTAAAGGTTGTCTACCATCGCAGCAATCTGCAGACCAAAGTGACTGGTGGGAGGATGCTAGTTGTAGGTAATGTTGCGGTACCTGATGTTCTTAACATCCTCCCTGCGTACAAGGGAAAGGTTTGTCTTGCTGCTGTGAACAGTCCTTTGTCTTGTGTACTGTCAGGTGAAAAAGAAGCTGTGGAAAATGTCCATCTAAAACTTCAGTCTTTGTTCAAGTGCAAGAACCTGTTCCTTCATGTTTTGGACGTTCCTGCAGCTTACCACAGTCATATGATGGAACCAATTCTGGGACAAATCAAAAACAGTATTGGTAGGTTAACTCCAAATGAAATGGAATGTGAGTTGTTTTCTACTGTGACTGGCAAGACGTGTTGTAAAGAGGACTTTGTTACTGGTGAGTACTGGGCTAGGAACATCAGAAAACCTGTTCAATTTGAAGAAACAATCAAGGCAATATCTAATTCTTCCAAAAACTTAGTCTTTGTGGAAATTGGTCCAAAGCGTGCTCTGCAAAGGAACATCATTGAGATCTTGGGAAATGAGTCCATAGTGCTACCTTCCATTCATCCAGATAAAGAGCACAAGACAATGCTCAGTGTTGTCTCCAGACTGTTTGAGCTGGGGCTCAATGTCAATTGGGATGAGTTCTACAAAGGTTTTGAAACAAACCTTGTTTCATTCCCAAGGTATCAGTTTGAGTGTCAAAAGAATGAGGTGTACTTTGAAGATGTAAGGCGAGGAGACGACATGACCTTCTACAATTCACATCCACTGATAAGTCCTACTAAGCGCAATGGCAATATGATAAAATGCAACCTATCATCAGGTAAGGCCTCCTACCTATTGGAACACAAGAACAATGGCGTCTCCATAGCCCCTGGATCATTGTTTGTAGAATTGGCTCTTGCATCTGTGATGGAAACATCTGTTCCAAAGCAGCCATTAAACTCATTTCAACTTTCAATCAAATTCCAAAGTTTATTTGTGCTAAACAAGAATGATCCACCTCTCAAAATTAAAGTTGAGGTTTCCAAGGACACAAGCTCCTTTCAGGTTCTGTCCTCTAGTACGGTACATGCAACAGGGTATGCCAAACATGAACGTGGACCAGCTGTGGTTGAACAAGAAACCATTCACCTCAACACTATTTTAAAGAGATGCCCATTAGTTATTGAATCAACGGATGTGTACAACACTCTTAAAGATGTTGGTTTTGAGTATGGCCCCTGCTTCAAACAACTTGGGAATATTCATTACGGACAGGAATTCAAAGAAGCACTGACAAGTATTGGAATTCCAGATGGGATTCTCAAGGATCTGTATGAGTACTGCTTACACCCAATTGTACTAGATTACTTTTTGCAGATGTCGTCAGTTTTAGCTCGAGTGTCTAGTGCCACGAGGCCTGGCTTTCCCTCTGCGATTGGTAGTATGGTTGTTCTTGCCCCTCCACAGAAGGAGATGTACATGTATATGAGACTGACCAAAGAACTTGTAGACTGCTTTGAGTTGTGTGGTTGCTTCACGGACAAAAATGGCCAAGTCTTGATTGAGTTAAGAGATGTTCGAATAAATTTTCTCAGAACGTCCAAAGAAATCAGCAACTCATGTTTTTTCCACAACCAAAACATCGAAATTCATGCTGAGCAAAGTTTGTTGAAGAGTATCAAAGCATTGGTCTTTGAAGACAACTTGGGGATTGCTGAAGGTTTAAAGCCTTACCTGCATCCAAAATCGATATTTGTTTCTCAACCCAATTTAACAAAAACATCTGCCGGACTTAACCCGGAGTTAAAGTCCGCTTGCGTTGAAGCAGTCAAGGAACTTAATGAAATCTTGTTTATCTGGGGAATTCAAAGTATTAGCCACCTTAAACCAGAGGAAATTCTAGACTGCTTGGTAGACACGTGTGAACTGTACCGTCAAGTAGTCTTGGCTCTAAGAAACTGTGGTGGTGCATGTTCCATCCGAGTCATTACTTACAGGGTCCTTGACAATCTGAGTCCTGCATTCGTTTTATCTGGCATGACGAGGGCATGTGCCGCAGAGTTGTCTACAATGACTTTCCAGCTCATCAACCTTTCCTCAGTGTCCAAAGAGGATATAGATGCTCTTGTTCACACGCTGAACTCCTTCAAAGTGCAAGAGCACCCCGAAGTCTTCATCAATGAAGGAAGGGTCTACTCTCCTGTGATGACACCTACTCATGTTACTACATTCAGCAGATCAGAGATTGAGCTAAAATACTTACACTCTCTGGACTTTTCTTTGCAGACAACAAATCCCTACAGGATGCTTAGTGTTTCAGCTTTGCCTTCAAAGTGTTCAGTCCACACCATTGATTGCAAAAGTGTTGAGGTTCACTTAAGCAAAGTTTGTGTGCACTCATCCGATTATTTTCCAGTTAGTTCTTCAGAGCTAAATTTCGGTCAGACATTGTACTGGAACAAACACACAACACAGAACCATCCCGTACTGGCACTTGATTTTAGTGGGATTGTTACAGCTGTGGGAAAGGATGTTAAAAATCTTAAACTGGGAGACCAGGTGATGGGTTGTTACCCAGTACAAGCAAATACCAAAGTGATAGTACCAGGAGACTTGTGCTTCAGGACAAAAAAAATCCCATTCCTTAAGGATGTACCTTGTGTTTCATACATTTTCCTGATTTGGCAGCTTCTTCAGTGTGTGTTACCTAAGACCAAGCAGCGGCAAAGTTTGGGAATCTTTTCAGTCATTCAGGACTCAGCTCTGGTCAAGTTACTTACACTCATTGCAAGGAAAACCGGTTGGAGTGTTTTTACCAAAACTGAGATGAGGGGATTAGTTCAGTGTTCTCTTTTAGTCGTACTCCCCCCATACAAATGTTCACATTTGGCTGAGGTTGCCAATGTTACCAATGCAACCCAAATCGTTGTAGTTTGCGGCACTTCTCTGTCATGGTACTCTACAGTAGAGTTGATTCCTAGGAAGTCTGACACAACTTGTTTCCAGACTATTGAGATGTCCAAAATCTTCCAGAAATCCCATCTCAAGGTACATGGAACTTCTTTCCGGAAATGGCTGAAAGCAATACATTTGAACAAAGAATGTCTGACAATACAAACAAATACTTTTCAGGCTGAAGGGATGGCTTCTGTGTCTGTTGACCATTCCGAATCTTATTTCAGTGCAAAAACTCTAGACTTGATCAAGCTGGTCAGTGATGATTCTAAAACCAAGGTGTCTACTATCCCAGTGCTTCCAAAAACAAAGCAGCTGTTCTCAAAAGATGGTGTATACATAGTTTCAGGGGGTCTGTCTGGTCTGGGATTCGAAACTGTGAAGTTTCTATCTTACAGAGGAGCAGGGTGCGTTGTCACTCTCTCAAGAAGTGTACCATCGGAATCGCTAAAAAAGGACATCGTCAGTCTTAAGAGCAGATGTGGTGTACATATCCACACTCATCAGTGTGATGTCTCTGTGTCAAAACAAGTGGTAGAAGCCATTTCTGAGATTGAAAAAAAAAATCCTTTATGCCAGATCAGAGGAATTTTCCACAGTGCTGCCGTCTTACACGATGGACTATTGGAAACCCTTGATGGATCTCTTTTTCAAAAAGTTCTGCAGCCTAAAATTTGTGGTGCTCTTAACCTTCATCTTGCCACTAAGAACAGTGAGACACTTGATTACTTTGTGTGTTATTCCTCAATCTCATCTTTCATTGGAAATGCTGCTCAAGCTAACTATGCCGCAGCAAATTCTTTTTTGGACATGTTTTGCCACTATAGACGCAACATGGGACTTTCAGGACAATCAATAAATTGGGGACCCCTTAAACTTGGTATGCTAGAGAACAAAGCCACCTTCCAAAAGTTCCTGGAATCAAAAGGTCTGATGATCATGGATGTGCCTGAGATCCATGAAGCTCTTGAGCATTGCTTGTTAACTGACAAGCCCCAGCAGGTGGTTTGCAGATTCAATTACAGAAACCTGAAGAACCATGTCCTCTCTCAGAATATGTCTCTAAAGTTTCGACTGTCTAGTTTAGTTGAGGAAGGCTTGAAAAAGGATGCCATTGAGAAGTCTGTTGTTAACGTTCAGACATCAGTTGATGACAGTGTTAAAGTTATTCTGACTGAAATTTGCAGTGTTGATTCTGATGATCTTAATGAAGAGAACACTCTCACTGCTCTAGGGATTGACTCCATGTTAGCAATGACTTTGCAGAATCGACTGTTTCAAGAGTTTGGTGTAAATATTCCTCTTGTTTCACTGCTTGATCCCAACTGTACATTGTCTTCTCTTGCCAAAATCCTCAAACAGAGCACTGAAGAGGATGATGAGATCTATGTGAAGTTGTAATGCATACAAAAACTAGCTTTATTTTTGTTTTAAAGGGGAGTATTTTATTACAGTTTCATGTAGTCTGTATATTTTTAGTTGCTTGTAATATGAATGTAACCATTTCAACAAGCCCTTTATTGTTAAAAGGTTATTTAAATGTAAAGTTCTTTAAATGTTGCAAGCTAATAAGAAACTGAGCTTGAAGTTACACAATAAAATATGGATTGTTTTTCATTTTTTGTTGATTTTATTTTGTCAACCCAACATTTTCAAAAGATGGAGAGATGAAAGATCAGGTGTGTCTCGTATTTTAACTGCCAAATGCGTAAATGCTTTTTCCAAACTATGTGTGGAAAAAGATTTGTGTGTCCTAAACTTATATTATTAATTAATTAATTACACTTTGATTAGCCCAATCAATTACAATGCATGTTAATAAATGCATACTAACAACATAAAGTAATGTAAAATATAAAAATATTCCCACTGTTAATCCTTGCTTAGTTAATCCTCTTTTCTCAAGGAAAGAACAGCAGCGTGCAACCTGCTTTGGCAAAGAGTGAGCATGTTTTTCATGAGTTCACACTTGCAAAGAATTTTGTGTAGACTATCAAGCATATCCCTACAGATAAGCATTGTCCAAATAAAAAATCAAGTCCCCCGATGCCTATGGAAATCCAGTTTATTATTTCACATATTGCAAAAAATACATTATGTACGTTTATTTACAGTAAGTAACCACTTGTTCAAATCCAGAAAAATATGTTGCACTAATTTCTTGGAGCCAGTGACTTATTTATCAAAAAAGAATTACGAGATACTAGTTCTGTGTGTATTCTGGCAAATTGTTTGTAAACATTTGTGTACTGTAAAATAATACATTGTAAACACAACATATTCAATATCTAAGCTCTAATAATGGATTCCCCTGGGCTGGACCTCAAAACAACAGCATAAAAGGCTTAAAATGTAGAGACCCCAATCAAGAATGCAAGTAGCCAGTCAAAGGGGAGAAAATGCTAAGGTCTAACATCCATTGAGTGTTATATTTGGGCTTTGCCGTTGGGACACCTGCCTGCATACTTAAAAAAAACATGCCACTGTTTCGTTAGATTTGCATCCGTTATTTAATTTCAACTTATCCAACCCAATGCACATTGAAAGAAGACACAAGACATAAAAGAATTTAGAGGATTTTACAAAATGGTCAGCTCTGGGGAGTTAGGCATTGGACCATTTGAATCTCCGATGTGGTTACTATTTCTTAAAACACAGTGTTGACACTCGATGCACTGCATTGATTGGCCATTGACTTGTACCATGTCCTCATCTGAGGGCGTAAACATGTGAACCTCATGCGTCTGAGCATCCACTCTAAACATGGGGACAGTACTCATCATGCACACATGGTTTCCAGAAACGAAGTGATTATTGCCTGTTATCTTCCATATTGTTGTACAGTCTTGAGGCTTTCGGTGGTTGTCGGATTGAAAGGTGTGATTGTCATAGGATTCCCTCTCTTTCAGTTCAGCATCCTTGGCTTGAATGCTATTGGTGTGGCTGTTCTTCATAGATTGCTCTTCAGCTCCTGATTCTGCATCAGCTTTTCTCCCATTACATATATCAAAGAAAGTTAGAAAAACAGGGATAAAAGTTAAACCATGGAAGAGGCCGAAGAAGATAACCAAGAACATAATTTTAAAGAAAGTCCTAAAGATATAATTCTTTGACGCAGACAACACAACGACTCCGAGAATAGTTGAAACAGCCCCCTGCAAAATAGGATAGCCTAAATTAAACAAAGCCTCCACCGCTTTTTCGTTTGCACTAGGCTTCTTATTGGATACAAAGGCATATGATATATGAGCAGAGAAGTCTACGGAGAAACCAATGCAAACGACAAGAATGATCATGGAAATGGTGTCTAAGTTAACATCCCATAACGCCATGAAGCCAGTGACCCCCACGATGACAGAAGCGATGGAGAAAGTCACCCAGAGAGAACAGAGAGGGTTTGGGATGAGAAGAAGTGAGATCAGAAGCATAACCGCTGTAGTTACAGCAATGTTTTGGATGGTATTGCTGACTATTACAGCATACTGGTCATGGTAGATGAAAGCAGGGTGGTAAACCAGCAATGGAACCGGACAGTTTTGGGCAGTCTCACGCAGCTTATTTAACATGTTCATTTCATCCAGGGCGGAAGAGATATTTACTGTCTGAATGAAGAATCGAGAGGCATGGATGGAGTTGTTTGTGAAATTAACATCCTGTTTGAAATCGGAGTAAAATCGTAAGAAGTTCCCCAAATTATCTTTGAAGACTTCTTCGGCGCTCAGATTGAGTTTTGAGTGGTGTCCGTAGTACTTGTAGGATTTCATCCAAGAGGTGAAGATGTCCTTTTCGATGAAGGATAAGCTTTTAAAATCTTCAATGCAGGATTCTAGATCTGACATATACTTTTCATCCCAGTAAGGGAATTCCTGTCTGATGACCACCATTATATTCGGGCCGTACTCTGAGAAATATGCCTTCTCATTATCATAATATTTTACCACATAAGAATCATCAGCAGCCAAATTACGAAGGTCAATTCCTTCTTGAATTTGGAAGCAGCCATAAATGCTGATAATCAAGTAAATGCAATAAAACACGATGACAAAGACTTTTGTCCACGCTTTGGTAAGAAAAGGCCCATAGTATTTCTTGAAGAAGTGATTCATGGGTTGCACCTCCTCTGAGCCCGTATGGCGGTCGTAAGCACCCCCTACACAGCATAACTCGTACCATTTTGTCTCTCCCACTGGACACTCGTTTGGTACCTCTTTGCAGGTCAGCCAATGCTTGTTGCTGTTCTCTCTCCGTCCGTTAAGAACGAGGAACGCTCCAAAGAAAGTCACGCTGTAAATGTAGCAGAAAAGGATGGAGGTGCTGGTATAGAGGCAAAAGGAACGGACGGAGCGGAATGGAGTCATGAGGCCGATGTAGAAAGCCAGGACGTCTGTGAGTGTAGTGATGGTGATGGAAATAGCTGCTTCTTTGTAGGTTTTTGACAGTCGAGTCTCCACCCGATCGTGAACGTTTGTCTGCTGCCAGCAGGAAATCAGAATGAACATGTCATCTACACCAATACCTGTTGGAAAACAAGAAAGGTATATTTTTAGCACTTCTTTTTTTTTGTCTGGCTCACAAATATTTTTGATTAAAAGAAAACTAAAGTTTTTAAATTCTCCACAAGAATATTGTAGTTATTAAACCTTTTTTAATAAAGTCTATAATAAAGTTTATGCAAATGCAAAGTCTTAATGCTGGAACATTAAAGGTGGGCTGTGTGATTTTTAGAAATGCTTAAGCAGGCCGACTCCATATCAAGCGTAACAACACGAAGTGCCATTGGTCCTTGGGGCATGTTTTTTTTGGGGAGTCAACATTAACACCCGACAATTGCCCATTTCACCTTTAACTTGATACAAACAGCACTTAAAAGGCTGAAGGGGCGCTTATTTCCTATGTGTTTGATGGTTAAGAGAGGTTGAATTTTATCGATCATTGAAGGACTTTATGTTTTCATTCTGTATTTTAGTGTCATAAAACCAGATAGAGAATGATTCATCTTCTTACTTACTAAAACCAGTTCAAGCCACAGTAAGTTATGTAACCAGAGGCTTTATCAATTATTTCTTCAGCTTGCATTGATTGGTGAGAGCTGGTATCACATTAAGGATAAAATTATTCTATTTTTTGTCAATCTTATTTCAGTACATTTTTAACAAATTGCAGGCCAGCAATAACCTTAGCAACTGTAAATATCAGTTAAAATAAGACCACTGCTTTGAGGCCTGCTGGTGGTGTTCATCAATGAAGTTGGTATGTTCTTCCTGTGCTAGAATGGGTTTCAACATGCATTCCGAAGACATGTTTCAGGTTATTATTCGTATGTCATTTCTTTTTTTGAATAAAATATTATATGGCCCTGTGATAGACACGTCTGTCTAGAATGTATCAAGCATTTTGCCAAATGTGAGCTTGACAAATAAACCAGCTGAACTCTATGAACCTAACCAGGATTAAGCAGAAAAAGCATGGAAAACATCTAAGTTGACCAATTTCAAGCTTGTACATCTTTGTATTTTTTTGTGTTACAGTCATATTTGGGCCAACATTTATTTGCTTCCCTTTGTGTCCTGTGTTTATTTACATTTTACACAACCTCCCTACTTCCTTGGAATTGGGGTTAGTAGTTTACTCCTCTCCCTGAATGGTATTGGCAGTAGATCTGCTAAATCACAGCTTTGGGAAACAATCCTGAGCATGCTGTATCGACCAGATCAATTGTAGAAGCTGTGGATTATGGACTCTAATGCTTCTCTACAACATTTTGTTACTAATGACCGCACACTCAAGAGCCAATATAGTCAAGTGACATTTTGATGTTCTATTCAGTAGTGTTTACTTTAAGTGTTTTTTAAAGGTCATTATCTCAATAAAATCTAATTTAGATTGTCTACTTATAAGATGGGGTTTGGTGTAAATAAACAAGATGTGTTATATCGATGAAACAACCTTCAAGCACTACATCAAACAAATACCTAAAATCAGGAATGGTGAATTGGCCACTGTCATGACAAACGGGACACCGATGTGTAGCATCATCCCGAAAGAGGAAAGAACAGCCAGGCCAGCAGAGAAAACCCCAAACGCTGCCACCCATACTTTGTTTCTGACACAATCAAACCTGTAAAACAAAAACAAACGTTAACTTTATACACCGGACCTGTATATTCAACACAATTATGTTTTATCTTTAACTTAAAATATTTTTTACAGATATTGTTGTATACACACAATATTACACCGTCATACATTTTTAAATTATTCTTGAATGAAGCAGTAACAAATTACTTTCTTTTTTTTCAATAGCATTGGACTCAATGAAGGGTGAACATAAATTTTGAATCAGAAGAACCAGGCGCAAAATGGTGAACTCAACTCTTTTTCTATTCCAATTGTAGTATTTGATTAAAGTTTCTGTAAAAAGGGGTTCATATTGAAAAATATGGCTTCATTTTACTAAACGAAAGTAAAATCCATGCAAGAATACAGTCAATGGAACACAAATGCTTGCTAAGCAAAATATTAACACCATATACATACTTTTGCAACTATAGTGTCTACATTTTCTGGTTCCATATAAAAGCCCTGAAATGAATGTTGAGCTTAGCGTCATCTCATGAACATGTTAAAATGTTTCTAAACATCATACATACCTCAAACAGGAGAGAATGGAGAATGCGATAGCAATGACGTAAGTGATGGAGAAAAGGGGAATGACATCTTTTGTGTTTGCTTCAAACTCCACCTGCCTTGATAGAGATGTCGAATGGGTCACCTGAGGATGCAAAGGTAGTGAAAACCAATCATTGGTTTATCATTTCAGCCCACCAGAACAGTTAGATCCCAAGGTTTCTGTATTGAGTTTAGCATGGGAGAGTTTACAGCTCTAAACATAAATTAATTAGGTAAAAAAATGAGATATACAATATAGAACTTTTACCTAAACTAGTATACACTTCGCACCATGACTGGCTCAAAACTTTAGAGCATTAACACACAATTGTAGTATAATATAAACTGACAATGCATCAGTATTGAAATATTTTTATAGGCAAAATAATTAAAACATTTTACAAAATTGTGAACTGAAAAACTTTGTTTCAGTTTGTTTAGTCTACTTAATAAAAAAACTAAAATATCTAAAATTATTCCATGCAGCAGTAATGATGCTAACTCACAAGAAGAATGGTTCAAGAGGTTTTTTAAGTTTCAATTATGTTTTAAATTAAAGCCAATATCTGTGTCCACAAGAAAATTAAAAGCTCAATCTGTAGAAGCCTCATCTCATTGTTAACATTTTTTTGTGTCAAAAATATTCACTAAATAGATTAACTCAATATTTATATTTCAGTCAGACTTAATCGATTCTATTGAAATATGCCCTAATGATTTGTTAGTTTTATTGGCCAAATATTTCACTCCACATTTTAATTTGATATCCAGAAAATGGTTCAGACCAGATAAATGTCTTTTTACCAATTTAAATTAATGGACGTGACTCATCCTGCAGGCCTAAATCTATACTCAACTTTAGGACAATGTTAAACTCAATTTACACAAACACATTTAAACCTACCTTTATAGAATGTAGTGATAAATTGGACGGGAAGACCTTGAGGAATTCGTTGAGCCACACATCGGTTCTGGTCCTGTTATCCCCTCTCAGAAAGTAAAACAGACGCACTGCTTTTGCGCTTTTAATAGCGGACGAGTTCAAATTCACTCCACCGACAGAATATCCCAAGAAAATATAAGAGAACCCGAATCTAAAGAACGGGAAAGTGAGCTCGGTGCTTTCCAAATTCTTCCCGTAAAAGTGATACATATCCAAGATCTTGTTCGGGATGCACTTCTTGTATCGCTTTGCGCAAAGTCCCTCAAAAGTGAGCCCAGAGGACACGTTCAGCTGCTTGACCTTCCTGTCCAGAGCCACTATCTCCCGAAAGGCGGCATCGGTGAGGATGTTGGAGGATTTGCTGACGGCGATGAAGGACGCGTAGACCCCGTCGGTGTAGAGCCTCTGGTTGGAGAACACCGAGTCGTTCTGCGGGAAGTTCTGCTGGACGAACCGCCTCTCGAGCTTGGCAGGGCCGTTAACAGGTGTGAACTGATCCTCGATGTCATTGGCTTCACGCTCCTCTAAGAAGTAGAAGCCGGTGCCCAGGAGCCCGGAGAGCACCAGGGGGCAGATGAAGAACCACCAGGGGTGAGTGCCCACCAGACGCCCGAGCCGCTGGAAGCAGATGGAGATCGGCTTCTCCACGCAGTCTGTGGAGCACCCGGCCATGTTCACCGGCATTGAGCGGATTAGAGGGGAAAGTTTAGTCAGGAAAAGCTCTGCTGCTTAATTCAACTCATAAAACTCGATTCTTTTCCTCTCTCCAAACTGTTGCGTTTGAAGCGTGGAGAGTTTTTGTTCGTCAAATAAACACTTTAAAAGTTTTAGAAAGAGATCATAAGCCAAGTGGGGATTTTAGAATCGAAACGATATTTTGGACTTGGAAAAGGAACTGAACCGAGAGCGACCACTCACGACCTTCTGAGAAAATTACAGTAAAACCGACAAACACAACTTTTAAATAGAACATTTAAAGCTTATACTTTCAACATTTCAAAAATTCAAGTGATAATTAAAAATGCAATTGTGCTTTTCACTAAACACACATATAAATTACATAAAGCGATTGAATATAACTGCAGCTTGTGTGCCAGCAAATACGGTGTTTTACAGGAATTCAACGGCAAACAATAAATCTACAGTTTCTTGCAGTTGTTTTACTCAATATTTCAAGTTATTCAAGTTATAAATACCACATTCCGTTTTACCTTTTAACTACCCGGCCAACCAAACGGTTGAGCATATCTTGAATCACTGTATATAAAACTTTATATATCAAATCACTGGTATGTAATTTTTGTTTGCAGGTTGGTAAAAAATAGTTTAGAGTGATATTCATAAAGATGATTCAAAAGGTTTTAAAAAAATAAATACACATTAGTATTTCCCATTTTTGGGGAATTTTCATATTAGAGTAGTATTTTTAATAATAATAATCATCATAATGATTTCACTTTATATAGCGCTTTTCGAGACGCTCAAAGACGCTTTACAATGTTCAGAGCATTAATTATCCACCCCACAATCACACGCTGGTGGTGATAAACTAACCTGGTAGCTCGCCTTGGGGCAGTCTGACAGGACGTGGCTGCCATTTCCTGCCTACGGACCCCACCAGTCACACACATCCATACTAGGCAATGTGGGTGAAGCGGCTAGCCCAGGGCCACAACAGAATGGCAGATTGGACCTGGTGGAGATCGAACCGCCAACCTTCCGGTTACAGAACGACCAACTCCACCACTGCGCCCACCATAGAAAAATATATTAAACAGTTGGTAGTCATTGATATTTATAAAATAATGTATTTTGGAAAAACATTTATGGAATAAATAAATCAGTAAAAATAGATATTAGGGATAAAGGAGCTAAGAAAAACAAACCAATAATTTTTGCAATAATTTTTTTCTTGGTGTGGCAGGTAAATTTTAACCTGTTACACATTTATAGTAAAAAGCTGCAACTTTGGTGCCAGCAATTTCTGTATTTTTGCAGCAAGACAACAAACAACTCTTAGTTGAGTTATTGAACTCAATATTTCAATAGCATAACAATGTACTTTTAAAACAAATGTTTAAACATGTTAAATAAATGTTAATTGTTATAACACAAACCCCTGCGTCGCTGCTGCTTACACATTCTTACAGTTTCTTCTAACAACTGGGTTAAACTGAAAACATGACAGTAGTCATTACATGTAAACTTGTTTGCTGAAATGCAACTATTAATCTAAAAGATGTTTGATTTTCACAAGTAACAATTATCATTATCACTGTAATAGTCTTAATTATACTCTTAAGCAAGTGAAATTATGAGGGAAAATCTAACAGAACATTTTATGATCACACTACAATAAGAAACAGACCAATTTCAATAATTTGTCACAAGAGTGTGTTGAAACAATACTGTTTAAGAACAAATTGCAAATGATGTACGGCATGTCACTGCCTTGTTCCCCATGATGCTGAATGATATTAATTTTATATTTACAGCGAAGTTTATAGTGCATCGTGTTTGCCAGTGTTTTATAGATCTATCGCTGCAATATTAACAGACTATTTTTGCTCTTTATGAAAATAAAGTTAAGGTTTTTCAGCTCAAAACATAAAAACTGTAATTTCTGAGGTAATTTGTTGTATCTGTTGTATGTCAGATTTTTTTAAAAGTTGTTGCTTTGGGGTTTTTTTTTTCATGTTTTCTCACAAAGTTTTTTTTAACAATTAGGAGTACTGTCACCATTGAACTGACTGAAGCCAGAAAAGTTTGTTAAGAAAGAGCAAGACTTACGTTTAGTTTTCTTCTCATTTTGCTCCATCAGAACAGAATGATATGCAGCGAGGAAGACATGCAATTCATTACTGAACACAGAGCTCCATTCATTACTGTACTTCGCTGCTTAATTGTCCAACACAAGTGGCTTCCTTTCTCATGGCACTTGTGATCTGCCATAGCGGATAATTGAGGGACTCATTATTTACGTTACAATGGCATTTTTTGATGCCATTCTTATATCAAAGCATCAGGATTAGAGATTAATAAATGCGTTATGAAATGCACTTGATAAAATGTTGTTATTATTTTGCGCCAATCTTTTAAATCTGTTTAGTAATCTGTTTAGTTTTGATGAGATAAGCAGGATTTTTTTTGTTGCTTGTGTTAATTATTACCTGAAAAAAACACATTCCATAAACAGTTTTATATTTTTTTAACCTGTCCTGTCCTACTTTAAAGCAACCCCATGAGAAGGGAGGTGCTTTGTATGTAACAGTTTTACATTTAAAGCTACAGTTTTCTAGTTTTTCTGTTTGGGCATCATACTCTCTTTAATAGACCATTAATACAGATGCACTGGACAAGACTCAAACTTGGTTTAAATCCCAGTTTTTTCTCTGTTCAGTTTCCTTCAGAGGCACACACAATGCTATAAATCAATCAATCGCTATAAATTACAACAAATAGCTTTACTGAATATTTTTGCAAGTAAATAAAATGTAGTTAATATTAGCAGGAAACTGTACTTTCAGTAAAAGTATTCGCTTTCACATGCTATTTTGCTTTTGCAAACAACAAAAAAGATACACCTAACAACTAAAATTAACACTTTCTTTCTTTTATATTTACAGAATTCATTGTGAAACATCACATAAATGTCACATTTTGGCAATAATGCAGCTTAAGTAAGTCACATAAATCTCCTGAACTCAATGTTCAGTTTGTTCCTCAGACTTTATTGCTGATTTTTCTTCAAACCACTAGATGGTGCAAGTGATTTCAAGTCTCTCTCCATAATTTTTAGGGTAGTAAGAGGTTGTCATGGTAACATGAACAGAGGTTAGGTTGAAACAGTCAGAGACTGTCCCCAGTCAGTTCAGCAAAATTGATTACCACAGTTTTCATGTTTTAGTATTTATTCAACCCTTTAACTAATATCCATAAAGTATTTCCAGACAACATGTAAACGTTTTAACTAAATCACATGTCTAATCACAAAAAATAATTTTACAGTGCATTCAACTATTTTATTCCTCTCTTCGAGGAACATGTTCTCTAAAAATTACACTAAAGGAACGTAACCATCAAATCTGTTACTGCACAAAACAGTCGGTAGCAATCATTGCAGGCTGCAACCCATCTGAAAAGAGTTTTTTTCTCACTCCCAGGTGATGTTGAGCATCTTACAGGTGAGCTCCCAAAGGCGCTGGGCCACTTCATCATCCATGGCAGCGTTTGAGCACTTTGCAGGAGCACAGTCACTGTGAGGTGAGCAGAAAACACTTGAAACAGTTAAGCCATTAAACGTTTATCTCACAGAATGACTTAAGATACTGATTTGAACACCGACCAAGTGAACTTTAGTTTATTGCTGGTGTACTGTGAGTATGCAGAGTAATGATGAGTACCACTGCAAGGAAAGCCATCACAGATCTTTTACATGAGCTATATCAAAAGTTCTGCCTCAGAAGAAAAAAAAACTGAAATGGCTACTTTAATCGATTGCAGAAGTCATGTTAAGATACAAATTGCATCACATTTATCCTTTACATGGTTTGTCCTCTGAACATGAAAAAAATTATAGTAGCCATGTACTAGTTGTATTATACTGAAATAAAAAAAGCATAAATATAAAAGCTTTATCATGGTTTCTGCAGAATTGATAAGATCAAATGTAAGACTTTTTGATACTTATTGAAGACCTATATAATAATATCAACTATTTTTTGTTTTGCTTAAAAAACAGTATGCTTCAAGTACATTGTTTGAAACACTAACAATCACATTTATGTTTTTGAGAATTTATGAAGGTTGTCTCAAACCCTGGCAACGCTAAGGGTCATTTCTACATTTTGAAATATTTAAGTTCATTTTCTCAATCTCTGGCAATCTGAACAATCACTTTTAGGATTTTGTGCATTTATGCACATTCTCGCAATATCTGGCAACCATATCAATTACTTTTAAGATTTTGTTTAGCATTTAGAAGCAACTACACAACACTACACAACAACAAATATACATATTAGATGAGCTTTACAAGCACATAACAAAAATAAAACCTGTGGAAAAAAGGATTTAGGACCAAGAAAAGAGAATTTAAGACTTTTTAAGAACTCAATTTTTTAGACCCCATGGACACCCTGTTTATGTACTTTGTATATTTAGATTTTAGGTTCTGGTAGTTTACAGAGCTCATTTAAATTTTCAATTCCATTTCTAAACTGTTTAATGACTTTTTTTTTAAATATTGTGAGCTTGTAATGCTTCTGTGTTTCTCTGTTAAGGAAAACCAAGTCTATCCAATAATTGACCATGTCAGAGAGCACTAAAAGGGTGAATAAAAGACCAAACCTGTAATATTTTCCACTCTGGGTCTCCAGCTCAGGGTCCACAGCACAGTAGATGGACGTCTGAGCGCCCTGGACAGATGTTTTCGCAAAGGGCTTTACGAACCACATGGCCGCCTGCTGAGGTTTGGTCAGGTGCCTCCAGAGTTCAGTCTGAACCACACCGGGATGAAGAGCGTACACTGTTACTCCAGAACCTGAGATTCCACACAACAGCAGACACGGAGTGAGTCGATCACACTTTTTATTTGAGGTCAGCTAAAATGAACTCAACAAATCAGAGGGATTTAATCAGATGATTTTATCCATAGTAATGTGTTTTAGTGTTTAATTGAGATATTTAATGTGACCATTTTTGGAAAGGATAATGGTAAAAAAAGAGGGGCATTATAAAGCAATTGGTGGATATTTGTATTGTTTAATAACGTAGAGATTTTTAGTTTAGATCCAGTTAATCTTTATCAAAATGACTCAATAAATTCTTTTAGGATCAATTATATTTTGGTACTGAAAATGTTAGAACACTAATCGAATATCAAAGGAACATAAAATCCTATTTGAAAGTACTGCACTTTTATATATATATATATAAAAAGATGAAAGATTAGCCGTATAAAAAGCGTTCTGGGGCTCACCCACACTCTGGAACAGACTGCCCCCAGATGTGAGGAACTTTAGGGACCTGAGGTTTTCAAGGCAAATCTTAAGACATTCTTTTTTAGACATGCTTTTCCTGTTGTGGAGCCTGTTTTCTCTGTCTTAATGTATTACTTTTTTTATTTTATGTTTTTTTGTGTGTGGATGTTGTTGAAAGGTATCCTTGGGTGTTATAAAGCAGAAATACAATTTTTATTATTGTAAATATTATAAATGCTACATTTGCTATAATAAAATGTTGATGAAAGTGTACAGAGTGTCGGGTTTCTTTAGGTTTCATAAGGTCAAATTGAAGACCTGTATCATAACATCAAAAACACATACAAATTTTTTTTGCATAATAACCAGTATTCTTCAAATACATTGTTTGAAACTCAAACCATCAATTTTATGTTTTGAAGCATTTAAGCAAATTTTCTCAAACTCTGTCAACCCTAGTTGCCTCTTTTTTTTTTTATATGTAAAGGAATTTACCAATAATCACTTTTATGCTTTTGAAAAAAAAATTAACCATCAACCCCAAGCAACAACAAAAACACATCTGAAAAATCTGTGGAAAAAGTATTTAAGACCTAGAACAGTGAAATAAAAATTTTAAGGGCTAAAATGTATTCAAATTTTAAGGGCCCTGATAGTAACACATATCTTTTTATTGATGTGACAATCAAATTTGGAGACAGACCTTCTAGTCTTTTGGCCAGCAAGCGAGAGAACAGGATGTTGGCCAGTTTGCTCTGAGTGTAGGCTTTCTGTTTGTCGTAGCTCTTCTCGCTGTTGATGTCCTCCAGGTTCACCGTTCCCCACTGATGAGCCATCGACGAGACGTTGATGATCCTCGCTGGCGCCGAGCGCTTAATCAAATCCAACAACAGGTTCGTCAACAGGAAGTGACCTACAGGGAAAAACCATTACCTGTGTCTCATATACTTTCTTTCATTACGGTTGAAAAATCAAGGAACAGTCATTTTATAAAATGAATCCAGCATGAGATTCCCTGAAGATGCGCTCACCCATGTGATTCACCCCAATCTGCATCTCAAAGCCATCAGCTGTTTTTTCATAGGGACAAACCATCACACCAGCATTGTTGATTAAGATGTTGACTTGCTGCTCCTCTAAAAAGAAAACAAACATTTGTCATTTTATATTTTGTTATATTTATCCGTTAACATTTAAGAATATTAGAGATGCAGGGTTTACAGGTTTGGGGTCGAGGGGTGGAGAAGAAGCAACTATGTAGACACACAAAAGACGTCTTGGCTCTTTGTTCTAGTTTATGCAGCTATGTAGACGTACTAGATTGTCTTGCTTGCTGGTCAGTGAACTGGACTTGTACTGTAAGGTTCTGCTTCAGGTTTAAATTGCGAGCCCCCCCTCTCCCACTTAACTTACTTTCTTAGTCAACACTAATAATCCTAAGAAAGGCAGAATGGCCCATAAAATAATAATAGAAAATTCAAATGCAACACTAGTTTGTTTACTCAAAGTGTTTGCAACACATAAACACATCCTGTAGTTTTGGATTGTTCTGTTATAAAACATATACTTTATTTGTGGGATAATGATGTCAGAAATACTCTCGCCTTTGGAGATGGGGGGGGGGGTCTCCTGATGAATGGTTGTCGAAACACCGATGGATCAAAATGTTCACATAATTAATTGAATGTTAAACCATCCATGCAGTTAGTTGTACTTGTTAATGAATGCCGAGGAGATTTTATTACATATTATTGTTCAGGACTGCCAGCAAGTAGATATTATATTATATCTTATATTATTATACATTTATTATTCCGCAGATTAGTAAATCCACCAGAGGGGGAAGAGCGTTCTCATATAGAGCTTCACAGAGTTCAAAACTAAATTAAAAACACATCTGTTTAATCTAGCATTCGAATAATTGGCTCTTGGTATTTGTCTAAAGGGGTATGATATCTAAACACTATATACATACAAACTGTTGAAAAAACAATGTGGTTCAATGTTCCTCTCTAACCTCTCCTCATCATTTATCTCTCATCCTGCAGCTGATGCTGATCACCTGTTTGTTGTCTGTGTTACAGTTTTCTAACCATTCTTTTTCGTTTGTAAGTTTCTGTTTAGTCTTTCTTTTTTTATTTTTCCATGTGCTGTTCGGCAAACTTTTCGTCGATGGAGTTTGTATATTCTTTATCCTGGGGAGGTGATTAGCACCTGCCTCAGTCAGTGAGGCTCCCAGGGGCCTCATAGAGGCAACTTATATTTACTCTACCTGATCCTCATGAGGACCGTGTGAAGACGCTTTGAAAGCAACTGCTAAAGAAGCGCTATATAAAAACTTGTTTGAACTTTATAAACATTGATTGAACATGGATTATAAACAGTAATCAGTCTTAAAAGTCAAAAGCTCAGTTTCATCTTGCGGTAATTAAGATAAAAAATATATAGATATTTTTCATCTTGCGGTAATTAAGATAAAAAATATATAGATACAAAAAAAGGTCAATATAGAAACACAACTTTTGGAAGGTGTTGGGACATAAATGTGTTCCCTAATGCCATGTACACAACTATATAACAGTGGTTTTATTTCATTCGTCAGTCTTTTCTACAAAATATGTAAAAAGCTAAATCGGAAGCAAATCACGAGTTTTTCAACGGATCATGTTATTGCGTCACAATTCGATTTCCCCACCCCTAAATATTGATTGACAGTCGCACATTAGCTTAATATTCATCAGTTTCGATTTAAAATGAGGTTTTGATTAACACTGAGCCTCCTCGCACCTGCGTTTCGACTCCAGTGTGGGCGGTGACAGGAGACATGACATCACCGTGAATTTACATGTTCAGCAACACGCCCCTAAAACAGCATGAATCGTTGATGCCATCAAATAAAGAGTTTTTAACTCGTAAATACAACAAATCTGTATTGTTTTTAAACTAAAATTTAGCTTGGCATGTTCAGAAAAACCAGAAGATCAATATCATCTTTTATAATATTCCAGTAATATTGGCCCTTTAAAAGCCAACTCAAATGTTATTCATAAAATAAGTTTCACAAGTTTCACAAGGTGGCTAAACTATCATTTTGAGGAAATGTCACATTGCAGGCTGTTACATCTAAACTCTTCAGATTTGTATTTAAAGCCCTAACAGGAGTGTGTGTTTATAGGTTAATAATTCATACAGAACCTTTTCTCACCTTTATTGATGCTCTCTGCAAATGCTCTGATTGATTTGGAGTCAGCCAGATCAAGTCTTCCAGTGACAATATTCGGACTTCCGGAAGCCTCTTTAACTTCCTTCAGGGCTGCTTCTGCTCTCTCCGTGTCTCTGCATGCCATGATGATCCTTGCTCCTGAAGAGAGACATCTTTATTACCCCTGAACATATAGAAATGGTCTAAAAATGTTGCATTGCATTTGGTTACCTCTCTTTGCCAGGTCAATTGCTGTTTCTTTACCAATGCCAGTATTGGCACCAGTGATAAGAACAGTTTTACCGTCAAGTCTCACATCAGAGGACCACCTGCGAAACCTGTTCCTGTAAGAAAAAGCGTTCAAAACTGAATTATGTTTTGTTTAAAATAGTTTAAAGTCCCCCAAATCAATTAACTACATAATTCCTAGTGATTTTTCCTATTAAATATACTGTGTCATATCTCCTGTATCCATAGAAAAAAATAACTGCATTATCACTATAGTTTTAAGTTAAAAGGGGTTATTGTGTAATAAATACACTGTCATCGTGAATTGCACTCAACAATCAGACCATACATTGTTGTACTTACCTTAGCGCTTGCATTTTTATGAGAGTTTATAATTAAACTGAAAAAAGAGGTTTGTTGGATGTAATCAAATCGATTCAGAAGATCAAAGCGTGATCAAACAGGTAGAAAAATTGACCAAAACACTCGCGCTAAATTAAGTGGGCGAGGTCTGGTGACGTATGAGGAAACGGGATGGTTTGTGGTCTGTGATTGGTCAGAAACATAAATCCAGTCCTTAAACGTCTCCAAGACATGATTTCCTCTTTTACCAGAAGGGGTCAGGAGACACTCGTTTTTCAATAGCGGAACAATACAGTCTACAGTGAATTACACAGTATTTGTGACAAAAGTAAACACATAAGGCTTTAATAAGGTGTCATGTCACCTATTTGGTAAATTAATATGCAATGTATTTATCAATAATAATTGCATCTATCGTGCAAAACACACCATTTACTGAAATATACAGGGGGATTAAAAAAATAATACAACTTTGAAATTATGTAACTTTGGGAACTCCATTGAACCGTGGGTAATAAATCAACGTGAAGAGCACTTAAAGTTTTTTTAACCCAAAAGAGACTAGAGAGCTTCCTCAAATCGACGACAGAAAGATCTTGCTTCTCATTTTCTTCGCAGAGTTCTCGATTTTCAAAATTGTGGTATTCTTTTACTTTCCACGAGAGGGCAGTATTGTCATGTACAAAATTTGGGTTTACAGCGCTGCCTTGTGCTATAATGAATACATATTTAGCAGTTCACTACCGTAACCAAATGTTAAGCTGAATCACATACTTTATTAACGAAAATTGGATCATTATTATTTATTACACCTTATACAAATACCAGAGGCCCGTGAAACAGGAAGTGCCTCGTCAGCCATCAGATGAGAGCGTGTAAGTAAACATTTCCTTCCCACGTTAGAAACACAGTCGCTGAGAAATGCCTCAAACAGCTCACTTCTGATTAATTATACGTTCTTAAATTACATACTAAAACGAACCTTTGAAATGTAGTTCAACAAACAGAAGTGCATTGGTTTTATGGGCCTTACAGTTGATTTACAAACTCGCATAACTGCTCTGAAAAAAATGTAAAGACCTCTTTAAAGCTATTACCGTTCTCTGGGACTGACGTAAAAGTCATAAAATGTTCAGTCTGGTATATATCTGTTTGAAATTTGAGACGAATTCAGGTCCAAGTATTATTTTTAATCCTATCTTTGCTCAGATGCTTAATTTAACAAATGCTTTAATTTGACAAACTTTTAACTTTTTGTCAAAAAAAAAATGCTTTCTTAGTGTTACACAGAATTAAGAAAACAAAAGACTCTGGAGAGGGCGTTTACATTAGTATATTAGTATATATGCTTCCCTACAGGGTTGCCAGATCTGAGCTAAAACTGTAGGACCCACTTCAAAAAAAAGCTGCCCAAATCTCCACACAGCAAAATAATTCTGTTGAACGTATAAACTTATCTACATTATTGTGAAACATTGTTATATGACAAAAAAATTAGTTATTTTGAATATAGATTTTTTATAAAAAATGTACAGTAAACACTCTAATTAAGTTAAAAGCAGCCCAAATTGTATAGACCCTCCCAATCCCATCCCAACATAACCAGAAGAGGCCCGACCAATCTGGCAACACTGCTCCCCTGTCTGGAAGAGCTGTAAATGAGACTGGCTTCCCAGTTCTTTGTGAACGTATACTGATTTGATTCATTATGTGCATAAGCTGATCACATCAAGATATAGCGTCTGATGTGCCCCTGCTGTGTTCTCTGAACGTTGACACAAACATGCACCTTCAACATTGACTGCAGAAAAAGCAGCCTATCATTACTCAGCTTTACCAGTCAGCCACTGTAGTTTCCAGACAACCAGAACATGATCTGAAAAACAAAGAAAGCTATATCTATTCTATCCACTCAGATACACGATCAATGAAATTATTCAGTACTGTCATCACACAGTTTCTCAACCAAATGCAGGAGTTTCTGTCTTTTGCTTGGACTGTCAATATGATCTGAGTTAAGTACATCATTTTAATGATGAAGATATCGATGTTTTAATGATTTTTGCTACCCCGTAAGATTTGTCTACCCTCACTTAAAATTTTTGTACAATGGTATATGTTTAACAAACTACATTTAAATCCTTACATCCTTGTATTAAATGTTCTTGTAAATAAAATGTCATAATAAAAGTTTCATTACATGGCTTTAGAGTAAAGGAAGCAAATGTCATTTACTAAAATAAAACTGGCAAAGTATTTAAAACACTTATCCTTATAATGTACAGTCAGGGTTTCTACTGGGTCTTAATAAGTCTTACAAGCCCACATTTTAGGCCTCAAAAAGTCTTAAATTCTTAAATGGTTTTAAAGAACTCTTAATTCTTAAAAGGTATATATTTTTACAGGTCTTATTTTTCTGATGTTCCTGTTTGTTGTTGCCTTGGGTTTCCCAGAGATTGAGGAAAATACTCCTAAATGCTCAAAATGTTAAAAGTGCATGTTAGGGTTGCCAGATATTGGCAAAAGACTCGTAAAAATCTAAATAAAATTAAAAAAGTAATTGTGATTGTTAGGGTTGACTGAGTTAGAGAAAATGCTCAAAGCTCAAATACACTCAACTTTTTAAAAGCCAAAAGGTTTGAGAAAACCTTCGTAAATGCTTAAAAATATGAAAGTGATGGTTAGTGTTTCAAACTTTTGAAACAAGCTGTTTGTTATGCAACAAAAGTTATGATATAGGTCTAAACTTAGGTCTAAACTAGGTCTATATTTGATTCTAAACAGTCTGCAGAAACCGTGACAGTACGACGCAAATAATTATGGTGTATAAAATATTAAAAGTGCTAAAATAAAAAGGTTGTGTTTACACATGCACAGTAGGCAAATATCACAGGGTAGCAAAATCTGATAGAGAACACAAAAAAATGTATTCAGCATATTTTAGAGAAAATCTACTAGTTATAATAACAGCGTTTCATTAGGGATACATTTTGCATCAGTTTTTTCTCTATGTACACCCCTTCATTATAACTTTTAAAACTGCCATTAAAATAATTCAGTTTGTCAAAAAACCTTTCACATACCTTCTCTTCTGCCAATCTGATTTAAATACGACACATTAAACAGGTTTTACGGTTTGCTGTTGATGTTGAATGATTTGCTGGCTCGTAAAACATGTGTGCAAACGATAACATGGTCACAAACGATAAAACTTTCCATAATTTTCTCGTGATTTCTTCTTTATTCTCTGAAATGAGGAGGGAACGATGCCTCGAGGGGTGCACAGAAGCAGTAATGCAGGTTAAACTGCTCTGTCTGTTACCTCAGGGGTTCACTGGTGTCTGCACGCACAGTAGTTCTCTAGAAACCCAGTACTGTATGTTGGAATGCAGCTTCTTATAAAATATTTCTACCTCTAAGTATATATTTATATTTAACACACTCTCATGTGATGTGCTTGTTGTAAAGAATATCAGCTTTCTGCAAATGTTGTGTGAACTATGTTTTGTTTAGACCATCTCTGTTTTTTTTTTTTTTTTCTCTGATTCTTTCACGGCTGACTTGTGTGTATGTGAACGTGTCTAAATGATCCGTCTGAGACATCAGTGATTTTCTCCACGATGTCGCCAGCGTGAGTGTCTCATTCCTGCTTTTCAAAGCCTTGATGATGGACAGGCATGCATTTCATTGACTTCGCCGCCACGCCCTTGTGTTGACAGTCTATGTTTGTAAATCAGGAGAGCATCACTGTGTCAACATATATATTCTCGGAATCTTTCCTGTTTTGATTTTCTAAGAATATCAGTGAGCAGTCATCAGCTTGCCTTGGTTCCTGAGAAACACGTTATCTGCTTGATCTTGTTGTCAGTGTTTCTGTTCAGAAAAAAAATGATCAAGTAGAAAAACTATTTCTTAGTTAAAGAAACAGACTCTCTCTTTTTATAAAAAGGGTTAGTTTAAGTTTTTGTCTGCTATTAATTAAGTTTAACATAGGTGTAATGAAATACATTTTTGTTGGCTTGATTGTGCCAAACTGCAATAAAGATATTTAACAATAAAATCTGCATTTTCTGTCAGGAGTTTTAGAATAAAAATAAAAATGATAGAAAGTATATTTTATCAGACGAAAGAGTACATAATTATATTAAAATATTCTTAAAAGGCTTTCTGTGTGTTTTTTTCTGCTGTGTGTGGTAGAAATGTCCCAGATGCAGTCCTTGTCTTTGCTCTCTTGAGATGAAATTAACAGCACTAATTCCTGCTGATCATCTTTTTAACTAGAAAAGGTCACCTCTGCAACCTAATGAGTGTGTTTGTGCAGGATGGACCTGTGTTTCGATAAACCGATGCTCGTCTGGAGTCAGAGAATGGGAGAGGTCAAAGTGTCACGCCTTTCAGGTAGGTTTTATTGTGTTTTTGTTGATTTTTTCTTAACTAAATTTAGTTTGATTATATATTTTATACAAAATACACAATGGGTGTTTAATTAGTTTTAAATCGCTAAACTTGTTAGAGTTTTCTTTTGTTTCATTTAAACGTTGAACATAAAATAAGTTCACTTGCAGTGTCACTGAAAAATGTTTAATGCTTCTAATATTGTAATTAACTAAAATGGTGATTTACAAAAATGTCTCCAAGCAAATCTTGTTCTCAATCTTTTGTTTATCTGTGTTTGTCCCACAATAATCATATAACTTGTTTTTTTACAAATAGTTTTGAGCATTAATCTGCAGGATTAAAGTTGTTGTATTTTCTTACAACAGTTTTATTTATCAGGTTGAGTGGAATGATGCGGTTTAACCTTTTTTCAAAGATGTAAATTATTTAAAATCAACTATGAGTAATAGCACAAAAAATAAAAAATAAAAGCATGTATCAACGTGTTGATGTTGACATGTAAGATCCTTCTCTTCACTTACAGATTTTTTTTTTTTAAAACAATACTGCTCTTATCATCAGGAACATTTGAGAGTTTGTATGTCACCTCAGTTTTGTCCTTTAAGGACTGTGTACTGTATGTTTGTAAGTGTTCGTTCACATAGTACTTGAATCTTGAATTCAGCTGAGTACGAGTTGAGAAAGCTTCACTTTTTCATGTATTTATACGTTTTCCACGCCTTGTTGTGCTCTTGCCTCTCGGTCTCACTTAAAGGGGTGTGTCCATGAATGGAAAGTGATGTCAAAGCAAACCAATGTAGATTTTGAGATAAAAAAATGTACATTTTTTAATATATATATATATATATATATATATATATATATATATATATATATATATATATATATATATATATATATATATATATATATATAAAACTGTTCAAAATGAACTACTTTTTTTTAAGTTTTCCAAAACACAATTCAAACCCCAGGTCCATATTTAAAAACCACCAAGATTAGCACTTACAGTAACAAAAAATAAACAAATAAAGAATTGAGCATGTAGGTATTGATCAAATAAAATTAAAAGCACTTGAGATTAATGCACATTGAAATATACAGCAAAGTATGTATAATGTTCCATAATTGCAACAATTAAATTACAGACCGAACTGTTCGTTTTGACTAGATTTAAAGTTTTTTTTCCTATAAAATAAACTACATAAAATTACATGTACACACATAAATTAAATAAATACAAAACAAATGGTGATATACAAAAATGTCTCCAAAAAAATCCTGCGTCCAATTCTTATCTGTGTTTGTCCCACAAAAATCTATATTTTGTACTTTTACATGCTTTTTCACAAATAGTTTTGAGCCATTATAACTTATACTACAACTATAAATTAACTCTCACGTACTCTTCCAGACCGATTAAAAAAATAAATTAAATGAACAGTGTTGATTTGAAAAAGTGCAGATCTTTTGTGTTTAACATTTAGGAAAAGTGTTCTCTGTTTTCATTCCTATTGAGTTATCTTTTGTTGAATGTTGTACACCAGACTGAATAGATTTTCTATCATTGACCTCATTAGAAGGGTCAGTCTGCAGGATTATATGGTGCCTGAGGTGACGGGGTGAGCTTGTTCCCCTGTGGCTGTTAGTATGGGACGGGATTGATCGAAAATACAGGAAATGCACAGCCTTTCCTGCCTCGGAACAAACAAACCAGGGCTAATTAATTCTCAATTCATCCTCAGCTGAAAGGACCTGCAGATGTTTAGTCTTTACTGTCCTTTTTATACATTATTTTTGGTCAGGAGAAATATGAGCTGAAAAGGTAGTCAAAAAGTGAGGCATTTTTAGTCTGGATACTATTACAATTATTTATATTAGCATATTTTAATAGTAATATTTTTTTTTCTTTTTCACCTCCATATCTGGCAAGCTTGATGTTCAGATTTTCCTTGTGACGAAGGGTTTATGAGTTTAACACCGGATTCTGGCCACTGCGGTGCTGTTTCAGGCTGTTGAGAGCTCGTAATCGCTGCTTGCAGCTATATTTTTAATTGATTGCTAAGTAATAATAATTTTTTTTGCCATCTACTTACTTTCTGCTTACATCTCCTCTTCTGTTACTGTTTCAAACTATTTATTGATTAAATCATGGGTTTTCACTTTTAGATCAAATGTTTTATTCCTACATGATTGTTTACTGAAAAAAAGAGTATAGGGAGTACATTAATAACAACATCTCAACATTGTCAGCGTTTCAGTTCAGGTGTTGAAAGTAATCAGTTATTTAACTTCATCTGTTATATATGTTTTCATTTAAAGATGAACTCCTGACCTCACTGTATCGATCACTGGTTCACTTCGTTGGTTTTTTAGGCGCCCATTGACCCGGGCTACATTTGTGTGTTTTTTTTTTGTGTCAATTAAATTAGTTTGTGATTTGGGGATCAATGTCAGAACAGATCAATGGTCCACTTTAGAAGAGGCTTTTTAGTAAATATTTCTCACAAAAAATTCAGTCTTAATTGGAGCTATATGTTGTTTACATATAAAACAAAGCACATTTATCCTGGAGACTATTGCAGTCTGTCAAAATCGGATATATTTGACCCTAAAGATTTGAAACGTTCATTAGTTGTTTGAAAGAAAACAAAGTGTAATTTGTGTAATTTGAACCATTCCATTTTTAAAAACAAATTCTACTTTGTGATTTAGTTTTGAACATTACTTTTTTGAGATATAAGAATTATGTATCTCTAATATTGTTGATTGAAGCTGAAATAGCCTTAATTCGTTAAAATACTTAGTTTTATATTAATAAAGTTGTATTAGTGTAATAATAGTGTAATAAATGAGGTGACTCAAGGTGAATGCTCATCATGGGAATGGAGTTTAATGTTTTGCAAAAGCTTGGAGGAGATAATTATCCAGAGATATACAAATATTTTTTAAAAACCTTAGAGCTTTATACGAATCTCCACAAATCTGTTAAAAAACATTTATTTTATTTTAGGATACAGAATTATATGACTTTTCTAAGGCTTTCTTTTCATGTCCTTCTAATGCATTCCCCGGCAACTTTGTGTTTTTTGTGTCAATTCAATTACTTTGTAATTTGGGGAACAAAGTCAGAACAGGTCAATAGTCCACTTTAGAAGAGGCTTTTTATAAATATTTCTCACAAAGGATTCTCAATTGGAGATACATTTTGTCTGTTAAAACCATAAACGGTTCCTTTAGACTGCTTAGAGCACGCACACACCGTTTAAACATAAAACAAACCACGTTTATCCTCAGACTATTATATTAGTGATAAAATACTACAATACTTCATTTTGTCATAGTTCAAATATAGTGGACACTAAAGATTTGAAACATTTACTAGTTGAAAACTAAAGAAAACAATGTCACATGTTTGTATCTTTTGAACCATTCAGTTGTTTAAAACAAAATCCACTTTTTGTGTTTTTATTTCAAATATGACTTTTTTTTTTTTTTTTTGATATTGCAATTATTTATCTCTAATATTTTAAAACCTTCTGAAGGTTTGTTTGGCTTTAAATGCTGTTGAAGGAGCCTTAATTCATTAAAATAAAAAAATTTTCATCAGGTTCACATGTAAAGTGTGATAAATCGAGGTGAATTCTTATCATGGGAATGGAGTTTAAGGTTTTGCAAAAGCTTGGAAGGAATAATTATCCAGAGATATACAAATATTTTTAAACACCCTTGGAGCTTTATAGCAATATTTGAAACCTCTCGATGTTTTAAACCATCGCTTCACAAATCTTTTCACATTCATTTAATGCATTCTTAAGTATTTATTTAATAATATTAATTTCCTGACAAAATCCAAAATTTACTACCCGAGTTTAAAGAGGAGACAAAGTTCTGTGCTGTAGCCTTGTGAAAATCGTCATTGATGCATTCCACCCAAAAACACCGACACCAGAACTGTGTGTAGAAGATTACAACACTTATCGGTTTGTTCCAATTAAATAATATACCAACTAATGCCTTTTACATACCATAATACTGTTTATTATGCTACTTCTTAAAAGTTTATATAGATCAGGTATTAACCCAGATGACAACACTAGGTATTAAATGATCAAACTAAATTAAATGTAATTAATCAATTTAATTAATTTAATTATTCCTGAATAAAACGTTCAGCAATCTTTATAGAAACGCAATAAAGTTTCTTTGCGGTTGCTCTGTATATCCGAGCGCATTTAAACCTGTAATCCTGACGCTATAATTTAGTTAGTCCTTTCAAGCTTTAACATTAGGGTTGAAATGCAAGCGCTGTGCTATTGTATCTAGGATAAACATCTATCATCCCATAATAAACACAGTAGTATGTTTCCATGGATGCATTCAGTAGAACGATTCATCAGGCTTAAGTGCTTTTACTGCTTGATTCTATAATCATTTCTTTGTTCGGAAGCAGACACTAATCTCTGTTGATATTAGAATCTTCCTAAAACCCCGCTGTGGCCTGAAAGCAGGGGTATTTTTACTCTGCTCTCCTGTAACTCGTCGAGGAGGCAGAAGAAGCAGGCCAAGCACTGCAGAGGTTTCTATTAATGTACATCCGTCCAGGTCTGGAAGAAACAATGCGTATGATGTAGAAATGTGGAAGCTGGAGAAGCTGGAGAAGCTGTTTGTGAGCCCTCAAGGCTCGCCGGAGATCTGAACTGATTCACACTGTGACTGGCTCATGCAGCGGATTATCTGAGACTCTTTTGCTGTTTGAATGGCTCTAAAGGTCTCTCTTTATTAAAAAGGAAGGAAGGATGAGAGATCAGCTTCCGTTCTAAGCTGTGCTCTGATCCCCTCCTGCAGAACTAGGACGTTTAGAGTATCACAACACTTCTTCTCTTGAGCTGCCTGGCAATCTTGAATCTGTATTATCTTATATAATTTTAACACTCGCAAATGAAATCATCAAACCAATCCAACAAATTTTGCTTTGCTATAGTGATGTATTACTGAAATAATCATGTAAACCTCCCACCCATTATGTCAGCATTTCAGTTCAGGTGTTGAAAGTAATTAGTAATTTTACTTCATCTCTTTGATATATATATATATATATTTTTTTTTTTTTTGTTGTTTAAAGTTGAACTCCTGACCTCACTGTATCGATCACTAGTTCACTCTGTGGGTTTTTAGGCGTCCATTGACCCAGGCTACATTTGTGTGTTTTTTTGTGTCAATTCAATTACTATGTGTTGTGATTTCAGGATCAATGTCAGAACAGATCAATAGTCCACTTTAGAAGAGGCTTTTTTATTTTATTTTTGCAAATATTTACAAAATTATACAAATATTTCTCACAAAAAATTCTCAAATGAAGATAAATGTTGTCTGTTAAAGCCATAAACGGTTCCTTTAAGCTGCTTCGAGCCTGCGCCATACATTTAAACATAAAACATACAAAACATAGCACATTTATCCTGGAGACTATTATAATAGTGATAAAATACTACAATAGTTCATTTTTTCATACAGTTCAAATCTGATATATTGGACCCCAAAGATTTGAAACATTTATTAGTTGAAAACAAAAGAAAACAATGTTACATGTTTGGATAATTTGAACCATCAGTTATTTAAGTTTTTTGTTTTGAACATTTTTGAGATATAACAATTACTATTTCAAATATTGTTGATTTTGTTGCCTTTAAATGCAGTTGAAGGAGCTTTAATTCATTAAAATACTTATTTTCATCAGGTTCAGATGTAAAGTGTAATAAATGAGGATGACTCGAGGTGAATTCTCATCATGGGAATGGAGTTTAAGGTTTTGCAAAAGCTTTGAAGGGATAATTATCCAGAAATATTCAAATATTTTTAAAACCTCTTGAACAGTGGTTCTCAAACTTTTTTCACCAAGTACCACCTCTGAAAAACTGTGGCACTCCAAATACCACCGTAATAACCAACATTAAAATACGAGACTCCAGTATAGCCACAGCGTACAGGCCCTCCTCTTCAACTACAGTTAAGTACAGCTCAAACTAAATGTAATATCATTGATAATAACAAAAGTTTTCATTTAGCAGCAGTATACAGCCTGAACATTAAGAATGTAATGATTACAAATTAAAAAAATATCAAGTTTGATGGCAAAATATCAGTTTTTTTTATTAGCTCTCCCTCCTCTTCTTTCTCCCTCCTCTTCTCTACCTCCTCTTTCTTTCTCTCTCTCTCTCTCTCTCTTCTTTTTCTCTCTCTCTCCTCTTTCTCTCTCTCCCTCCTCATCTCTCTCTCTTATCCTCTGTCTCTTTCCTCTTTCTTTCTTCCTCCTTTTTCTCTACCTCTTCTTTCTCTCTGCCTCTTTTTCTCTTTCTGTCCCTCCTCTCTCTCTGAAAATTATTTATTAGTTCTGCTTTCAGTTGCTCTCAATATAATCATGAGATCTTCCAAGAGTTTTAATATTGTTATAAGAGATGATGAATGTGAGGCTGTGTTTGAACTCTGACCTTCAGATATTCATCTCTGATGTTTGGCTTCTTCAAATCAGCGCCGGGTTATATTAGTAGAGTGTAGCATAAACTCGATTTTAGTTTTAAAGGTTTTAGGATACGGCCTTTACGAGGATTTCTTTTCATGTCCTTCTAATGAATTCTTACGAATTTTTTTATTAATATTGATTTCCTGACACAATCCAAAATGTGCTACTCAGGTTTAAAGAGGTGACAAAATTCTGTGCTGTAACCTGTCATTGGTGCATTCCATCCAAAAAGACACTCACATACCACTGTTTCTCCCTAGAATTCAGAACTGTGCTTGCAGGAGATCTGAACTGATTCACACTGTGACTGGCTCATGCAGTGGATTATCTGCAACTCTTTTACTGTAACGAGTGGCTCTAAATCAGTGTTCGTGACGTCACGCATAGGGTTCTGCTCAAAATGGACATAGCCAGTACGTCCTCAGAGGCGAGACATGGTTGTAATGAAGGGATCTGATTGGCTGAATTTTAAAATTTTATATATCTTACACAAACAAATTAAAAAATAATTCCCCCCCCTCAAAGTGTTCATGAAGATTAAAACTAGCAGAATCAACAAACCTAATGGAGCAAGGGGTGGAAACATGATTGGAGGGAATGAGAACATGCTCCATTTTGCAATCAGCCTCAAGAGGCCGCTCAGGGAACTGCAGTTCAGTTACTTTCTATCGAGCTTCAAGAGGGAAAGGAGGAGGTTGCCCCTTGGTCTCTTTTTATTATAAAGGAAGGAAGGATGAGAGATCAGCTTCCGTTCTAAGCTGTGCTCTGATCCCTATCCTGCAGATCTAGGACGTTTAGAGTAACACTTCTTCTCTTGAGCTGCCTGGCAATCTTGAATCTTTTTTTATCTTATAAACTGTTTGAAATCATCAAACCAATCAAACACATTTTACTATACTATACTGATACATTACTGAAATAATTAATTTAAACCTTTCACCTGTGATTTTTCACCTGATTTTATGGTTAATTAATATAGTTCAAACAAACTACTCTCCCAAATATACAAAATCATATCAGATGCAGACGATTCCTTAAGCTTGATATTGTCAAAGCATCTCCCGGTACTGCTTTCTGGACACAAATATGTAAAAATCTATACATCTATAAGGGTCTAAAGTTTGACTAAAAATGCAAACTTACAAAGTTTACAGTATAAAGTACTACACAATTTTAATTTATCTGGTCGCAAGTTTACAATTCTATTTCAGAAAAGTACTAAAATCATGTAATATCTGAATCATTTTGATATGAAAACGTTTTAAAAGTCTAATTTATTATCATAATTTACATTGATTCTAATGAGAGAGTTTATTTGCAACTTTTTTTGCCAGGTACATGAAAATTATTTAAACATGTTATTTATTTTGGTTGGTTTATGAAATATTCACACAATGACACCTATAAAAATTACTTTTGATTCACTTTAAATGTAAAAAAAAAACTAAAACAATTCTAGCCAATTGGTTAAAAAATAGCTTTCACTTCAGAAACACATCACATTTTATACAAGCAGACACTTATTTTCATTCCTTATTGCATTGCTTTTTTAATAAAAGTTTTTTTTTTTAAGAAAAAGGTTACCGACTCTTACTTAACAGTAAGGGATGTCACATCCCACTTTCTCCCTCCCTCTGTATACTAGGTAATATCTACATAATTTTAAATAATACAAAGAGTGTATTCACATTTTCTGTTTCTCTTGAAGGCCCACTTTCCAGTTTCTCATGAAATGAAAATCAAGAATCATTGTTTCATTATGTAAAGTCTTGCTAACAGAGTACATTTCCAAAGTAAACCTCTCTACCATCATTCAAATTAATACATCAGAACTAGACTTGTTGGGTATCGTGTATGTTTACCTGCCTTGTCTTGACTAGTTGAGTTGTATTTTGTAGTATGCATTTTTGTTTATGAAAAAAGACAAATTATGACAAATATTCAGTACCCTTTTACGAATAATAAATGATGTGTCAAAAACATAGTTGATTACAGTCTTTTAAAAGTATTTTATAACATAAAAATATGGAAATGCAATTTCAGTATTTATATAATTTCATACCGATGTAACTGTTTCTTAAGAAAAAATAAAACCAATACCCCATTAAATGTTTTATAATTTTTACTGTATACATAAAATATTAATTAAAGCTTAAAATCTATATTTTTACTTACATGGATTTAGGATTTTGGATTCATGTTTATAAAATTTAACCTAGCAAAACATAAAATAAAATAAACATTCAGCTTGTAATAGAAATTTTAAGTCTTTAAAATGGGTATTAGTAATTATGAATAGTAAATTTCTATTTTGGTATTTTAGTATGATAATGAATCTGTGTTAACAGTTTTGCCAGCGTGAGAGGGGGTGAATGGTTGAGGGGGTGGAGTCTCCGGGCAGTGATGGGCCTGTCCCCTGAGAAGGCATAAATTTGGGTGCACGGAGACTTTTCTTTCTCTTTTCTGGCTCTCTTCCTTCTCCACTTTTACAAGTAGCTCCTTGTAGCTTTACCATTTCATTGTTTGTTTAAATGAGAAGTGCAAAATAAAGTTGCCGTTGTTGGTGGTGTTCTGTACCCTGCCTCCGGGGTGATTTCTACGAGAGAGAGAGTTTAATATTCTACGACAAGCTCAAATTTAGTAAATTCTGTTAGTTTTCAGAAAGTTTTGGAATAAAAACTTATAGGGTAACTGTTATATGAAAAAATGTGTTTTGATAATGTATGAGGAGCTTGCTAAGTTTGATTACATTATTGAAAACAATTTATTGTTTTTTCTTGCCTTATGTTAATACTCAACTTAGACCCTCCGGATGCTGCAGTTATTAGTGTTGATTAACCAGGTGGTATAATCTTATTGTTAACTGTGTCAAGATGTTCAGCCAAAACACAGATACAGCAGTGAGCCTCCATATGCCCTAATGATGTGGATTAAGTTAAGATGATTATTGCTTCATGTTCTATGTGAAGATAATGAGATCTGCTCTCAAACAAATAGTTGGACACAATAATAGAGGGCGAATGAAAGAATTTTATTTTGTACAGCGAATGAATCTCATTACTACACTCAAAACTAGTGGCTTGTCTATGTAAATAATATAAAAATACTTGAAATCCACAAACACAGCGGCGCTCAGCTCAGTGAGCAGCTGAAGAGATAGCCAAATGAATAATAAAGGAGGCTTTGTAAGCTCGGTAAGCTTCTTTAGAGAAGAGAAAGTGATTTTAGAGCACTCACAAATGATTGGACATTATTTCCGGTTTAATCAATGCTAATCCTGCTTTTTTTTCAAGTTTAGAATCAAAATTCTCAGCTTTAATAAAATTAGCTGAAATGCTCATAAAGGAAGAAACAGAAACTGGTTGTTTGCTCAGATGTACATTTCTCCAGATGAAAATACAGTTATTGTTATTTTTGTGTGCTTTATTTCTGATTGTAAAGGAAATTCTCTGGAAGAAAGTGATTGACTTTGAGTGTAAATATTTCAGTTTCCTCGTACAGTGTCAATGATGGGTCAAAGATTCGGAACAGGGCTACTTGTACTTGCATCAAGATAAACACAGTTACTTTGTCCTCAGAAGCATCTCATTAACAGGATGTTCACTTATCACTCTGATCAAAACACACGTGTAATGTCGGATATTTAGCATTCTTTGCAGGCTATTGAGCAGTTTCTATTCAAGAAAATTACTAAATCATATAATATGCAAGTGAGTTTGTTTGCAATGCTTTTGAATCAACGTAATGCAGCCAGATACATGGAAATATTTTCTTTTGTCAGTTTTTAAAATACCTTATTCACACAATGAATGATAAAAACAACTAAATGAAGACATTTTAGGAGTTTAAATTAAAGCAGTAAAAAAATTCTACAAACTGGATGAAAATTATCCATTATATATTATACTAGCATTTATAGGTACTCCCACAGACATACATTTCAAATTTGGAATTTAATGGTGCTTTACGTGCGACAAAAAAAATGCTGTACAGGCCAGGTCCTGTCAGAACCAAAATAAAAACTCCTAGCTGGGAGCAGGAGCTATACATTTTCAAGAATGAGTTTCCAGCCAATCGGTAAAATTTTTTTCCAAAGAAACATGGAGCCATAATACTCAGAGCATCCCCTAGACATAAATTTGCACGTTGCTGTTTGTGATGCTGTTAAACCAAAAACAAGAACCCTAGCCAATCAGCAGGAGCAATAAAAATCTGGACAAGATGCTATTGCTCTAGCACTGTTGTAGTTTTTGGGATTTCAAATGTCAACACTGGCTTTAAGAAATCACATACTGCACCTTTAGTCCATATTATCTTGTGCTTGCTGAAGTAAGGTGTCTAAAAATAATCACCACGTTGGCCATCATCTGTATTTATGTATACTTTATTCCCATCACGTTGTCTCTGGTGCTGCTACATGATCTGGTTTTCATCCATGGTTTAGGTGAGGTAGATGAATGAGCTCCTCTATAGATGATACTGTGATCAGCACTTTCTGTAGCTTATCAGAGGCTGGTGGTGTGGTTTTTCTCAGAGTGGTTTGCAGTGAAAGTTCGACAAGATGTTGAGCCACCCTCGTTTTATTGTCACTAGATGTTTCCAAGAGACACAACAATAAAGACCACTTGACATGAAGCTCCATTTGCTAAACTGAGTGGTTTGGTAATGGAATTAATGTTGAAATGATAAAGGAGAGATGGTCATCCGTGTGCATATTCAATTTGAGAGATTATAAATCACATTATATAATGTTTTGCATCCCAGATTGAGTTAGCATTGACATTATGTTTCATGCTTTCAACTTCCCCGCTGATGAAACTACAGACTCTTTCAGAGAAACAAAAAATATGGAGACCAAAAAACAGTTTTGACTATGAAACATTGAATCATCTTCCTGTGGATGTGCTTGAATTTAAAGTATCAGTTACCATGTTGGTGCATGAAAGCATTTACAGTAAATGATTTAATAATTTTCCTCTTGATTAACCACGGTTATCTGGTTGAACTGGTTTTTAAATGCTGTGTGAGTGTTTTGCAGGATTACAGTTTTGCATTTTGCTAATATTTTCTCAATACCGAAGAAGCTTATCATAATTTTTGGCCTCTGAAACATGTACTGTTTTTCCTCTCATGCAGTGGTTCCTCCTCAGACAACTGTCAGACCACCAGCCTCTCCTGGGACAAATAGGAAGTAGGCTGTTGCTTCCTTTTATTTGTTTGGTTTATGCTATTTAAGTCCACATTGTGTTTGTATCAGACCTAGACTGTCCATGTATGGAGTGTCAGTATAACTCTACTCTCCTCAACACATGTACCATCAGAGATTCCACAGGTGAATGTTTTTAGCCCGCTTTATACAAACCCCACAAAAGCTATAGTGTGTGAACAATTTAAGCTAAGCTTTAAAGTCATTGTGATTGATGCATTGTTAGCTTTGTTGCATTAATTGTGCAATAAATAGTACAACCTGTTAGTTTCCAGGAACTTCAGTATTATGGAGCTCAAGGTACTTGAGACTGAAGTGAGTTTATTTTTTGTTGTTTGTAATGTTACTGTACATCCAATATATATATATAATTTTCTGTTTGTGTGTAATAATGTTTGTTTTAACTGATAATTGAAATGCATAAGTATTTTGTAATTGTATGTAGTTGTGTGCTTATATTATTTGAGTAATTTCAGAATGTTTATACATCATAAAGTTACTGCTCCTATTACAATATTTTCTAGTCTCTGTGATATTCACGGGTTGTGTGACATATCTATAGTGTGAGGATAGTGCGGGTGAAGGACCAAGGAGTTATGCTCTTGGCAGTAAGGAATGGTTACTACCCGGAAGTGCCATGTTAATTGAAAAAATATATGAATCAGTTTTCATTTAATGACGTTAATCATCAGATTAACATAAGATCGGTGAAAGCTTGGCTGATAATTTACTAATCATATGGTCTCACATACCCATATTATCTCCAGTATATAAGACCCTACCAAAGGGCTAACATCTACATCATGCAAGCTATCCCTCCTTCTACCCCTTCGCCACTCAACATGCATGTTTCACTTCTCACTTTGCGTAAGATGGTCCAATCCTCATTTAATCTGCGATAGTAGTTGGAAATATAGGGGGGAATCCTCCAGGCCTGGTCCCGGACTCCCCACTCGGACAGCTCGCCTAATCTATCTTTTCTTCAAACGTCTTTGATTGAATCGACATCAGACACAAGGAAAAAAAACCTTGTCTTTCTGTACTCCGTGACACACTTGATATACACACAAGCTGTTTATTCATTCAACAATATGTAAATGTATGATGATCTTAATTTAAATCTGCAGACCTGTTTCAAATTAGAATGAACAAAGTGATCAAGTGATCTATTTGGCTCCTGCATCTACAATGAAATGCCATAGCAGACTCTGCAACCACATAAACAATAAACACCCCCCACCCCCTTTGTAATAGGTATTTATTACTTTTAAAATGAAATCTGAGTTTTTAGTGTTTCTCAGCAGAATTTGTTTGTTTTTTTTAAATTTTGGTGTTTGGGAGAACAGCAACTAGATCTATTTCAAAGTCTGACATTAGAGCTGAACCTGTTAAAGTCATAAAGCCATAGTGGTATCTTATATTAGTACTCATCCATGGGCACAATTCTCGCCCATGGATGAGTTTTCTGCTGAAATCTGTTGCTGCAGATTCCATCTGGGCCTACTCGTGAATCCACTTCAGTGAACTATCTTTCATCTTTCCTCCTTTTATAGTTCTCTTCAAAACAGATGTGTATCTTATCTAGTGTCCTGTTATCACATCATCTGTCCCGCTTTAATCCATTCCAGTCATGAGTATTTAACCTGCTTCAACAGTAATCCTTATTATAAGATTGATTGTATCACATCTGACAACCAAAATGCCAACTTGCATAACGTACATCTTTAAACATCCCGATGTGGTTTTATGTTTCAAAGTGAAATGCTTCCACAACTCATAGCGATTCCTTTGAGTTGGAAGACACGGAATAAAAATGCTCCCGGTTGACCTTTGAGGAACAGGTCAGATGGCTGGCAGCAGGTGGAAATGTGAGGAACTTGAGCACGGATCACTGTACGGAAACTCTAGCTGCACATATCTCAGCCATATCTAAGTCCGCCTTAGTCTCTTTGAGGAGGAGATGAGAAGGGAAGACCTGATGAAAGACCTCTAATGTCTGATAAACCTGTTAGTTAAAGTGCGCTTTCACACAAAAATATCCATTTCCTAATTGTTCCTTGATAAATGGAATCATCGTAAAAGTCCCTAAAGCCAACAAAAATAGAAAAAGCACAATCACGATGAAAAGCGAAACAAAATGTTTTTCAACAATTCTATTGACGATATTCACAGCTAAATAATAACCTCATTATTTGGAAAACTATTCCTTAAAATGTTACAGTACAGAAGTACAGAAAATTACTATTTAATTTCATTTTTAATGTGACTTTTTTTACGTACACATTACCTACTGAGTATTTATTGTGGACCTAATCCTGATTCCTATCTTAATATAAATCAAAGTTGATTCCAGGATTAGAGCTTTAGAGGCTGCTCAGCCCTTAATGAAACCAGAGCATACACTTTGCTAACCTCCAAATTAAAATAGAGAATATTAAACTCTCTCTTAGAAATCTTAATATTTACACAGAAATTACTTATACAAAAAATGTATAGGAGGGTCCGGGAGCAGGTTTAAGATTTACAAATAAATTTCTCAGTAAGCTCCAAAACCTGAAACTTAATGTTAAATTCTTAATGTTTGACCTTGTAATGGGTTCTTGAGGCTCTTGGGAAATTTCGATGAATTTTTGGGTTAAATGCAGTTATTTAAGGCGTAATTACAAATAACGATAATTCCTTAGTCCTGGAGCTAAGTCCTCTGAGGAAATGTTATGAATCATAGGTTAAATGCACTCATTTGTAGCATTTTTTAACCAGATATTTGTCACAATTGATGACAATTAGTTTCGTTGTTTATGTTTTTACTTGAAAATATGTTATATTTTTATCTACTTATACACCATTTTAATTATGCATATAAAGGCCAACATTTTAAAAGCAGACTATAGAAAAATAAAAATAGATGTACATCCTCATGAAATAAATTCAGTTAAATTTCTCCAAACTTATATTTCATTATTTGTCACATTTAACAGTTCAGATTCAGTAAAGAAAAAAAATAGTCTGAAGTTTTCACACTTGTCTTAAATGACAAAGAAACACCGTATCTCCACAAAATAATTTTTTTTATGTACAACTGACTTTGTTTATTCTGATGATCAAAATGTTCAGTGAGCAAACCGTGTGTATATACATGTATACATATATTAATTGTTCACAGTTACATTTTACATTGTACAATTAAGAAAATATACCTTTTCATACAAAAAAATAGATGAATGAGTCGTTTTTATCAGTGTTGAGTGAAGGTGAGACGTTTCAGGTGACTCATTGGTGAATTAGTGAAGAAGTATCAGGTGACACTCCTGTCCTGCACGGATGGAGAGAGTGCTGAAGCACATTTGCATATTCAACTTGAACCAGGAAAGATGAGATCTCGTATGTCTGGATGAACTGGGTTCAGTTGTTATGATGCAAATCATGATTGATTCATTGCAAGCTTCTTCTGAGATGCACCAAAACTACATCTTCTTTCATTTTCAGATTTATCACACACCTTTCATGCAGGAGTCGACCCAACGTTAACAGTATTTCCATTTCTGTAATGAAAAGTGCATTCTTTAGAGAGCTGTAATCGTGTTGTTTTTCTTTTATCACCATCCAAATGAAGAGTCCATTGTGTTAAAATGATTAATAAAATTTGCAAACAGATTGAGGAAATAGTTGTCTAATGTTTTTTTGTTGAGGAGCAGTCTGACAGCTTCCGTGAGAAGCCCCAGGAGTTCTGCTGCACGCCTGGGTAATTGATTTCCTGAACTGACATTTCCATGGCTGCATGTCCTTTCGGATCAAGCTGTGTTAAATACACTGTGCTTGACATGCCAGATGAGACAAGATATTTATTGTGCAACCGATCAACAATATACCATTGCTATTTTCATATAAAGAACAAAGGAATTGTTAGACTGTCAATTGCAAGATTGAATGACATGAACATTATTTTAGGATCTATCCTGAAATCAGAAACAGATGAAATCGTTAACATATCTGGATCTGAAATTTAGAGCTACTGACTTGAGAGGTTTGCGCTGCACATTCAAATTTCATAATTTTTCTCATCTAATCTTGAAAGTGTCCTCAGACCTTAGGCCATGAGAATCAGCAAAAGCAAGTATTCCCAGGCTCTCTACAATGGTTTATTGAGCTGTTCTCACTTTATTTAGCAATAAAACAATGTGTGTTTACCAACGGATTATGGTTCTTTTAGTAGGAGGACATTTATGATCGATTAATACATGTGTTTAATTAAATATGTTCTTGTAAATCAATGCAAATTTAGGTATTTGTATCTCATCGGATTCATTCAATTAATCTGTCCTAAAGGTTCAATGTGTAAGAAATGGAATAAGCTAAAATGGCCCTACTGTCAGACATTAAGTAATCCTTTTTTTGCAGCACTGATATCACAAACCAGTTGTCCAGACAGAATATTCACATTTGAAATCTGTCTCCAACTAGAAATTATATTTGTTCACATTTTCAGGTTTAATTTAATTTTCAACATCTTACCTTTCAAGCAAACTACTCCTATTTTAATCTTTACTCATCGTTTAGAAAGCTTTAAACCTTCTGTCTAGAAGAAATAGAGAGTCATTTGACACTTTAGCATGTTTGTGATGCTAATGTGGTTCCAGTAAACATGGCTCAAGTCAAATTGAGATTAGTTCATGCATGTTTGTATAATCCTATTTTACTATTTTGGGAGCTCAAAATGGCTCGATAGCTGTAGCCACGCCTGTTGGCCATAGCAACACCCACTAACCAGTCAGATGAACTACGAATGCAGCTCATCTCAATGAAGAACGTACACTCTGACTGACCCAGAACTGTAACCATAGGCAGAACCGTGTTGATAAACATAAAAAAAATGTTTTTTTTGCCTTGCTAAAAGATAAATGTTTTCATCGTAAATGGGTGGGGGGTTTTTTCAACAAGAAAAACCTAGCAGGGGCATGACGGAAGCATGACGTTGCTTGTTTGGTGGAACACAACAATTTGAGGCGATTCAAAGACATTGTTTATCATAAATACTGCCTTTTGAAGGTTATTATGGGTGCAGGGATAGACTAGAGGGGTCATATATGTATTATAAATCATTTAAAAGGGGCATGATATGGCAAATAAAAATATGTTTCATTGTAACTTCTACAATGAGTTTTTCAACTCAAAGTACATGCTTAAACTTTTACTATCAACAAGTAGCATAAAAAGCATACTAAAAATCTAAAACAGCACTCTAATTCGGTCACAACACACCCACTCACTGAATGTTTTGGTGAAGTGGATATCTGTACAGTAAAACAGTGATGGTTACAGTAAAAATAGATCATGTCCAGGGTGTGATGAAAGAAGCAGTCTTTACCGATGAACCAACCGAAATTAACATTGTGTTCCAAGCAAACATGAATATCACTGGAAACCAAGAGCTTCTCTGTTTCCCCTTGTGACGATGTGCTGGAAAAATGAATGACAGAATTTTCCCCTTTCATTTTTTATTTAATGTGGAAATTGTGGCCAGTTTCTCTGAATGCCATTAAAAACACAAAAGCCTGTGGATATGGCTTTTCGTCTGACTTGCGTGTGTGTGTGTGTCTGTGTGCGTGGGTGCGTGCGTGTATGTGTGTGTGTGTGTTTGTCCTTCACTGTAGGTCAGGCTTCATGCCGCACTGCTGTATGAACGGCAGGATGCTCAGCCGGATTTACCAAGGAGCAGATTTGATGCGTGTATATCGACTTTGTGTTTGTGTGAGATTTATTCAGCCATAAACTGTGATTTCTGTCAGCACAGAGAGTTCTTATGTAACTCATCGATCGCTGCGAGCTGTTGGGAGTCTGTTGCTGTGCCGCATGTGTAGTATAATCCAGTTCCTCAGCTTTATTTGGAAACGCAGGTACAGTAGATGAACGACGGAAGAAAGGAGGTGGAGAATGACATTGTGGCGTTATTGAGGTGAAGAGTCAGCTGACTCGCATGGACGCCATCCTGATACAGCTGAGAAAGCAGCTCTGACTGTGCTAAACATGTGTCTCTGGTGTTGTGGGGACATGTTGACTGAAAGAGGGAATGGTTTTAAGCATGATTGTATACTTTAAAAAAATAACATAATTAAAAAAAATCGATTGGCAGTGACGTGCTCATCAGTGCATTTTTTAATGAGTAAACCAGTTTCGGAGGACTCTGTTAAGTATCTCACATTGAGTGAAATATTCACTCAATATTCACCTGAAGAAAGGTCATGAAGAAAAAATATTGACGTTTTTTCTTTTGATGTCCAACTTCTCTTTGGTTTGGTTTATAAACGAAGTGGGATTCAGTAGATGACCTATAACAAGGCAGGCTCTAAAAACAGATGTTTCTAAAAACAGATGCGTTCTGATGATGAGTGGCAATAGGAGGAGCAGGGGTTAAAAACGGTGCATTTTGCAGAACCCAACAATATGAGGTGATTCAAAGACATTGCTTATGATAAATCCTGCCTTTTGAAGGTTAGTATGGGTTCGGTGATAGACTGGGAGGTCATATATTTATTCTAAATGCTTTAAAAATTATATATTATGGCACTTTTAATGACAGTTAACAATTCACATTAAATATTTAGATAGGCAGAAAGAATGAGTAAATATTTATTCAATTATTATAAATTTCTTATTAAATGTTTTATTGTGAGGGCAGGACTGAAATGATAAGGATTTATTTTTAATCATTTAGATATATTAAAGCTGAAACTGTGGACAGTGTAGCATAAACATTTTGCATATTTGTCTGTTTTTAAATGTTGTAAAAAAACTCTCGGAGAGGACATGTGACATGTGATCGTGTCAATTCTAGGCTTCAGCAGGATGGAATATTCAGTGAATTCTAACCTTGTAGATTTTTCTCTGGTGATTTTCATCTGCAGCGTGCTGATGCAGCTAAAATCAATTGTTGTATGTGCTTTAATTTGACAAATGCAAAATAAATCTTTATAAATGTCTCATATTTTGAGTTTGTTTGTCACAAGAACTGCCCTCTTCAAATTGACAGTGACTTTATTGACATGTGTTGCTTGTTTTTTTTCTTTATATTTTCAGAAGCATTTTTATCTAGTTAAATCCATGTCTGAGGTAACCTACTTAATCTACTGACTTATGGATTGCCTTTCATTGGTTGTTTCAGTTGTTGATTTCAAATGCTTTCAGAGTTTAATAGATTTTTGTAATTAAGATAAACTGATTATAGGGAAATCCCAGCCTTGTAACACAAGGTTTTGCTGCACATCGTTGACAGTGAAGAATTCACATTTTGTAAACACAGCTAAGTTGGGGGAAAAAACACAACATACAGAGAATAAGCGCAAAATATCTTTACTTATAATATCCTCTTAAAACAGCATGAACAAAATAAAGTTGAACAGTATTGCTTAACATAGCACTTTGATTCAAGTAGAGTACAGGACATTCAGTTACATCTGATCACAACACATCGCTCAATCCCATCACAGACACAGTTATGGATGCATAATATAAGACGAGAGCCTCTGTTCCCATTGCTTCAGAGGAACACTTCTTTTCTGGCATGTTTCTAAGCTTCTATCAAGACACATTGTTTAGCGTGCGCATGGCTTGCAGTTAAACGAGATGGATTGGTAGCATTTAACAACACAGGGGTCGGCACAATTAGGGGATAGACAGCTCACAGTCTCCAAATTACAAATTCGGTCAACATTTAAAATCACTCAGGTGTTAATTTTTTTTTTTACATCACTTCTTATTTCTTGAACACAAAAGACGTTACTTGAAAAAAGATAGTAGAATAGAAAATGAGAGTTACCGTAAAAGGTGTTTTTCTCCTATAATTGGTCCAACAATTTAATTTAAAGGTAAATGGTAGCCATCACATTTTCAAGTTGTGAATGGCTCGCATTCTAAATCATCTTAATTCATCTCCTGTTCAACTTAATAGTTTTCTGAAACATTCGTCTTTTAAAGTTTTGAGTGATAAAATGACGATGGAATTTTATTTTTGGTTGTATCACACCACACAAATTCATGCAACTATTGCCACCAATTATACGCTGAATTGTTGTGCAAAGCAGCTGCATTATAGCTCGCAGTCACAGGGAATAAATTGAGGCATCCCATCAGAAGCTCTGATTGGACAATGTGTTCTAGATCTTTTCTCTTATTTCTGACATTTACAGTGCATTCACTTGTGACGAGACTGTGTAGAATCACGCATGTTCTGGGTTTTCATTAAGCTGAAAGTCAGAGATTAGAGCCTGGCAGCAGATGGCATCTGCCAGGGCATCACTGTGCTCCTGGGTTTTAATCTGAGATGCTAGTTTGAAACTAAAATAAATCTAATCATCTGCATCCGATTTACATCATATATTAAAATTCATCATACATATATTAGTTCTCTTAATAGTGTTTGCATAACATATGTAAAGCATCGCTCTTGGCACACATTCAGAATCCAGACGACTCATTTCCATGGATTAAAGAAACATGATGTCACAATATAGAGGAGCACCAGGAATATGAAAATGTGATTTTCCTTAAATATAATATTCTATTAATAGTATAAATAATTTTAGAACCACCAATTAAATATCTAAAATATATATATTTTTTCGAAGGACATATATTTTGTACTAACATACTAAAATCTATGTTTTTCTACATTTCCCTTTTGCTCTTTTTTATAGCTCCTTTCTCATTTATTGCTCAGTGCTGGGTTATTGCTGGAAACCTAATTTACCTTTGGGTTTCCTGACCAAAGCATTAACAAAGTAGTATCTCCATCCAAGCAGAATTCCATTCAAATCTAGTGGTTTTAAGTTTAAGATCCTTCTCTGAAAGGAAAAGTATTTAATCCTACAGTTTATGTCCTGGTTGAGTATTTGTGAATGATGGACTGAAAATGAATGCAAATGAAATGCCAAGCAGGCTTTTTAAAATATTGCGTACGTGGACTTTAACACGCTATTTTATGGCAAGTTGTTTCTATCTCGGGATAATAGGAAAACAATTAATAAGTGAACATTTTAAGTTAATAATTGATAGCAATGTATTACTGATTCACAATTCTACAATAGATTTTTAATCTCAGAATTTAGATGTATTAAAATACACCAGGAAAAATAAACAATGGCAGGTTTTGAAGACCATAAACAAGAGGCCCTCAGTTATTGTGATCAGGTGCGTTACAAGTTGGTTAAAGCTAATTTGTGCAGGCAGAGGTGGGAAGTAACTAGTTACATTTACTTGAGTACATTTTTAGGGTCATAGTTTTTGAGTACTTTTAACAATGTGTACTTTTACTCAAGTAAGTTGTCACTGAAAAATCTGTACTTTTGCTTAGTTACATCTTACATTATAGTTTTGTTCCTCTGTTTCTAATGTCAATGTTTTTTTAAGTAAGTTGATAAACATCGCTATTGTTACTACGAGGGCTTTAGTCATGATGCCAAAATTCACTCATGAACACTGAACTTGGCTCTGCTGCTATGTAAACACAAACAAAATCCTGAAAGTTTATCATCAAAGAAAATGTACATATTTTTAAAATAAAACTAGTTTTATAAATCTGTTTAACTTAACAATCAGCAGCACTTGTATAACTTGAACTTGATAAAGATTTAAAAAGTTAATTATTAGAGTAACTGTTTTCACATTTTTTTCTGTAAATGTCATTTAGATGCTCTTCGAGTAGTTTAACGATCAGCGTTTTTGCTTCGTATCATTCAGATCAGAAGTAACTAGTAGCTAAGTACTTGAGTACTTGTTTCATTCAATACTTTTTGTAGTCTTTCGCAAGTAAATTATTTGGTAGTGACTTGAGTAAATATTTTCACATGTAAATTTTTGGATACTCTACCCACCTCTGTGTCTTTGGATGGCCACAGTGAACAGACGAGAATCACCACGGAAGTTATATTTTTGTGTTCTTATGAAGCTATATTTTGAAAAGCACAAACATTTCCTTTCTAAAATATTCAAGTTCTTCACATCTTTGAGATGATTTCAATCTTCCCTTGAATTGGTAACCTGATGTAACGAAATTGTAAGATTTTTAGTTCCTGTCTGGAATCAAGTGTTTACACATTGTGCTAGATAACTAGAAAAAAGAATCCTATGCAGAGATTGCAGATGCATGATTCACTGTTGGAAGCACAGCTTCCCAGGGCTTGCATCTGCATGGCCTACTAAATGCGGAAAGGGGTGAGAGGGTGGTTTATTTGAAGGAGGCCCGCACCTCTCGTCCTTTAAGAGGCTGTGGAGGCCGGTAGTTGTCAACCATACAGCAGGGCTTCTCTCCCTCAGCTGTGAAGAGTAGAGAGCGGAACTTCTTCATCTGCAGGGATAGAAACAAACAGATGTGATTTTAATCATTGAAGGGGTCAGGAACTGCATTTTCCTGTCTTTGTTCTAGTCACTAAGGTCCATTAAGAGAGCTATATAGTTTTAAATAAAAAAACAAAATGCATTTGAAGAACACGACCATATTCTGAACCTTTTCACGGCTGATTTCAAACTACTTCGTTTGGGTAGGTTTATTGATTGAATGTGGATGATTGATGTAATCAACAATCAAAGAGTGAGCACTAGGGATAATAATCAGTGTAGAGAGTATTTCACAATTTGGGTTGATGCACAGTTTAGATTCAGTTCTTAGTCATTTTAAGTACCAGATTTCTGGAGATTTGCTCACTTTGTTGATAAAAAAATAGTGTGTTTATCAATAAGCTTATTAAAAAAAATGTATGCTTTAAGGGATAGGTATTACTGGGGCTTAGATTATGATTATTAGTGTGCATCTCGATTTGATGCATCACTGGGCAGTCTTTATTTACATAAAAATAAAAATATACATTCTGTGAAATTGGATTTATTACACAAGATGATTAAAATTGTAGTTCTTTTTTTCTTAAGATTTTACGCTGGTCAAGACCACTGAGTTTCTGTTTTTCTGCGATACGCTCCTTTACTTCAGTAATTAATTTGCAGAATATGCAATGAACAACATTTGTGCAGACAAAACAAATTCATTGTTTTCAAAAGGCTCTGTTTCTTCAGTTGTCAGGAAATGTTTCAGACATTAAACAACTGAACCGCTGCTGTAACATATGTTTGAAGATTGTGGCGACTAATAAAAGCAGCACGAACAATTTTTTTCAGCACCTAAAACAGTACCAGATAACCAAAAGAGCAAAAAAACTGAACTGAAACTTCTAAATAAGGCGTTGAGCAGCCTCAAAACACTATTGAGTGAACATTTTTTGTTGAATTTGTAGTTCTTGTGGCTGATTATATTGTTTTTATTCAAGTAGAAACAATATATTGCTCTACTTGATGGCTTCTATTTTTCTTTTCTTTTTTCAATTTCAAGAAAAACAAATCGCTTTAAAATCAAAATCAACTTTCTAAAAATGTGTAAAATTATGAAAATGATCCAGCTCTACTACTTTTACCTACACTGAAATATCCATGATGCTCATTTAGCAACAATTACAAAAACATGATTAAAGTAAAGTAAAAACATTATTTACCCTAATTAACTAAATATATTCTTTTCATAAGTCATATGCCTGATTCCACTCGTTATAATGGAAATAGCTTATGTGGTTGATTCTTGGTGTTTATTTGTGTGTGGCACAACTTGCAAACGGTCCGGATGTGGTGGCAGTTCAACCTTTAACTTTATAAAAGCTAAAAAGTGACCGTACACACCTAGAGTGGAAGCGGCTCTTCACCACACACCCTAACAGTTTTAGTTGAAACTCACTTTGATAGTTTTAATAACTTTTAAAAAGTTGTTAATCAAAAACTAAAATCAAAAGATTTATTCTGTGCCAGCATTTTTAATATGCCTGCAGGAAATAATCAATGTGTGTCACAATAATAATTTGGTAAGCACGCGAGTTCATTAAGAGATCAAATCTGATTCTAATTGTATAGAGGTGATATAAGTGAGATATAAGTGTTTGTGTAAGCACAGTTCCAGAGCCTCAGAAAATCAGATGTGTGTTGTAGATAACGCTGGAAAAGGTTCATCCACGGTCCTTGGTTTTCTACTGATAAAGTCAATTATTGAACAGGCAGCGCAGTGAGGAAATGAGGCTCGCTGGCCCCGAGGTTATGTACACATTAGCAGCTCTGTCAACTTTTAACAGCCATTTTCTCTAAACACTGAACAACACAGAGCAGAGGCTGAAGGAAGAGAACGCAGCTGACTAGCACCGGTTACTTGCTGACATTTGTTTACATTTGCCTCATGCGTGTCCCTTTTGAGCCAGCTTTAAAGGTGGAAGGTCGGCAGGCGTTAAAAACACTAATGCCAGTCATCACTGAATAGATTGAATGATGATTCGAGCTTTTGTGTTTTCAATTAACTTCAAATAATCTTCAATTAACTTATAAAATATTTATGAAAATATTATAGGTTATTTTATTTAAAAAAAAATTTAATTCTCTCTTTTTTTTGAGCATTTCTTGTTTCATCAAACATATTTCAGTATGAGTTGATTACTTATTTTTGTTATGGTAGTCAAAGTAAGATAGGGTTCTTTGTCAAACATACATAGATGAAATGATAAAACACCTTCTTCAAAGTCAGTATTGTAAATAAGATGTTTATGATTAGTATTTTAAGTCTTGTTATTACAGTGCTCTGTTTTTGTGTGTATCAGGACCTGCGCAGGGCTGACGCTGATGCTCTGTTTGCAGACGATCCAGGTGACGCTCTCCAGCAGCGGAGGGGTGGTCAGAGACCCCAGGTATGTCCAGAAGTTTAGAGACTGGGGCAGAAGCACTTTCGGGTCGAACGGCGTGAACGTAGTCTGCGTTCCCTGAACAACACACAGACAGAGAAGTCGGTGATTACTACTTTTATCCAATTCAACATAAACAAATAGTGCAATAGCTGTAAAGTAATGGACAGCTGTTACATTACATACATTCCTTATGTACAATTACTTAAACATATAGAAACATTTCGAAGGCCTGTCCTTGAAGCAAACAATACAGGTTTTTATGGAATACATTTCTTCGTGAGGATTATGTCATGTCTGTGTGCTCACTGTACTCTCATACAAGTACTCAAGGTCAATGAGTGAAACTGAGAGGATTTAAGCTTTTTTGTGAGATTAACAACCAAATTAGTGGAAGTACCTTTGTTTTTATGGTGTCAAAGGCATCTAGGATTTTCTGAAGTTTAGGATTGTCCTTCCCAACCTGGTAACAAAAGAATACGTGTTCAACATTTCTGGCTTTTTCAACAGAACATCTCCAGAATCTTGTATAAAAGTGCAAAAAAATCCAAAATACTTGTACAAACCTCGAGAAAAACCCCAACCACAGCGAGGCCATCGGGTTTATTGACTGCGTCTGCAAAACTGGGATACTTGGTGTTCCAGTGGACCAGGTGAAGCTAAAAATGGGATTTCGAACAATATATGGATTAAAAATAAAAATCTCAAAGCAAGATTTTTTCAAGACTTTTCTGGTCTTGAGAAAGATTTGTCCTGTGAATTCCTCAGATGACCTTATATTGTTTATTTTCTTTCCTCATCATCCTCGTTTTTTGTAAAGCTGAAACAAACTGGCCATCAATTTTACTTCTTAAGAACCCTGGCTTTAATGATTAATAACAATAAATAATAACGATACGATTAATAATTAATCAAATCAAATTAGTAAAGGAACATAAAAGCAGATAAGTGCATGTTTAACATGTTTTTGGTCTGTGGAATTAAGTGTGTAATGCATCCAGAGTTGATGACATCATGAGAATCTGGTTCTTCCTGCTGGTATTTTATCACAACCTGTTAAACAAACATTGTTTTGATGCCAAGAGAAGTCTGCCTCTCTGTGTGCTGTGATTAATCAAAAATCAATCTTGTCTGCACTTTTCACATTGACCATCAGTATATCAGTGAGTTTTTGTCTTTTGCCTTCTTATATGCTAACCTGGTCAACAGTTATCTTGAAAAGAGACCTTCTGATCATCGTCAACCTTCTGATCATCTTCAAACTTCTGATCATCTTCACTCTGATTCTGGCTGACTTCCACATTAGTGCTGTAGCTAAGTCCCTGTGCTCAGGCTCATCCAGTGCCTCTTTCATGTCTCATTCACATCATCAAAACAGCCAGCGTTCATTGGTTGTTCTCTTGCAAAAAACCCATCAGATATGGCAGAGCTGAACTCTTTTCCTTGCGCCCCAATTGCTTGGACAGATGTGTGATGTGCTCTGGGTGCCCGTGCTTTCAGATCGAGGTATGTTCCCACACATAACTTTGCACAGAATATTCGCATAGATGTGTAGCAGACTTAAGGCTAATGACAACTGATGTTTCTTGTGTGAAAATCCTTGAAAGTTGAAAGAAGAGAAAAATGTTGCACATCACACTAATGGCTTCAATCAAGAAGTTAATTGTCATGCATTTATCACACTTAAATGCCTAAATTAGGTTTAGTTATTCTTGCTTTACAATCTCATCGGATCCATTCTTAACTAATGAGGGATTCTTTAACTGAATGACCCAGTTATTGATTAATCGTATGAGGTGCTGATGAATGAATCAGAAAACAAGTGAAGCCTCTAGTTAAAGCCAGGGTTCTTTTAAAGCTGATAACATTTCCTTCATTATGTTTCCTTACATCACATTAGGATGCAAGACACTGAAAAACAACTTGCTTGAGATTTTTCATAGAGCAGAGAGATTCAGACCTCAGCTGCGTAACACTTCCCGTCGACTGTGTGCTCAGAGCCCTTGTTGTCTGCGGCTCCCCAGTGGAAGTGAAACTGTTTGAGCCTGTATGTGCCTGAAACCGGGCCTCCTGTCAGAGCTGAACACACATAAAAAATACATCTGTCATGTCTAACACACACCCCATCGGTTAATCATTGTGATTGCACTGTTAGACCCGTCGCTCAGGTTCTTGTTTGGCGAAGGTTCAACGTGAATGACACTTCAGTGTAACATTTGTGAGGGCAGGAGTGTGATTTCCCACAATTCTGTGCAAAAATAGCTGTATCATGGTGAGCGCTGGTCACTTAGTACTTAAAAGGGATTCTAAAATTAAAGTAAGCAGAGCTTGTGAAATCTTCGTCTTAAGTAACCAGGGTCAAGGAGGTGCTACCTTGATATAGTGACTATTGAACTTCAGCGAGCAATAAAATCAAACTCTAAACTATAAATATAAGTGAGTATTAGGACATTGTAAATGTTTCTATTTAAAGATAAAAGACCCGTAGTGCATTAGACTACTGTAGATTAATATTTAACCACTGATAGTAAGCGTGATGGTTGACCTTCGAAAAGCCTTCCTCTACTGTAAAAACAAACATATGCATTTGAGACCATACAAGTCATTGCTCAACCTTAAAATTAGATAGATAGTTAAAGGATTTATCTCTTGGTCAACAAATAATCAAATCCTTGATTGGTTGTTTCTTTCCTCTGTTGAAAACAAAAGAAGATATATTTATGAAAGATGGAAAGCAGAAGATGTTAAGCATCCAAAAGGATCCACAAAATGGCTTCCACTCACAAAAAAACATTAAAAAGTCTTATTTTCTACTAAGATGAAGCAAGAACCTCGGATATGTTTTGAACTGGAGAAGGATGAGTAAATTAGGACAGCGTGCTGCTATTTTTGGGTGAGCTGTGCCTCCAACACTGGAGTCCCTTATGGAATCTCGTAGAAGCATCTGATATTTGTATTTGCAGTTATTCGTTTCACAGATGCTAATCGCAGATTTCAAACATGCTTAGAAACATGGGACTACAGCACTTATATTGTAAAAAAAGCCTATCTTGAAAGTGCTTAAATGTGGTAAAAAATATCCCTAAATAATTTAATCTAAAAAATCTGAAGGGTTTACCAAATTTGAGGTGCTAAGATGCGTTCTTCTAATATAGTCAATATTGTCAGGATCAAATAAACTGTTGCATTTATGACTTGCAGCTTCTTGTTTCAGGTTTCCTGTTCAAAACTTGTGTATTTAAAAGGGAAGAATCATTTAAAAGCTCATTAAAAATAATTTAAAGAATTGTTGAATAATCTCTTGAATCTGGCTTTCTTTAAGAGATAAATTCTTAATATACCTGGCATGACAATATGGCTTTTAAATGATTAAAGTAAAATGTTTGATCTTATATATTATACTCTAAAACCCAAGCTTGATTATCCTAATCAGATGAATCCAAGAGACTAACTCCTAACTAGTCTCATTTGAAGATTTTGCCGTCTATCCGTTAGGTGAAGATAAAGAAGAAGGACTGACTGGAGCAGTTGGTGTCATCAGCGTAGGTGACTTGAAAGGAGTGTCCGTTGTTAAGGATTTCCAGGGACGAGTTGGGGTCGTACTGTAGACTCAGAGGCTTCAGGGTCCCGTCGAATTTTGCAGATTTACTCACGATGTCGATGGGAGATTGACGAGCTCCGTTCGCCACAGGGAAGTTCTCGCACCATTTATCTGGTCCTGAAAGAGGAGGACATGAAGTGTAAACAGTGGCGTCATTGTGCACAAATCGACCGACGTGTGTTTGATGCTAAGCAGAGCTGAGCAATTAATCACATTTTCATTTAAATTGTATGATGAATAAACACAAATTTCAAATTACAGAAATTGTAATTACATGGTCATGTGATTAAACAGTCATAATCGAGTTTAACGGGCAGATTTTTCTCAGCTAATATATATATAATTGTAATAAATATATGAAGGCTAATTTTATTGAGATCTAATGTTGCATCACAGGATTTTATTTATGTTTTCTATATTCTTAATTATATTGTTCCATTAAGACGTCAATGATTTATTACAACTTGTTGTTGTTGAAAAATATATAACAGAAAAAGATTTTTTTAATTGTGTAAATCACTATTTAATTATTAAACTATGACAAATACTACTGCAATAGATAGGTTTTTACGTTAACTACTAATACTACTAGTACTACTAGTACTTTGACAACTAATACTACAAGTATTATTCTTACAACTACTACAAGTAGTAGTATTATAACAACTACAACTAATACAACTAGTACTATTTAAGGTGAGTGAGAGGTGCAAAACACCTTTACATAACGTGAAACACTTTTTCAAATTATAAAAACGTTGGTTCTCAATGGTTTCCTCCCTTTACGGGTGGGTTCTGAAATGTAAATGTGTTTTCTGAAATCTAAAAAGTGTTTCGGAATTTGTCATTGTAAATTTGTTTCCTAAAATGTTAATTTGTTTTGTCATTTGTAAAAGGGTTTCACGTTATGTAAATGTAATTTGCACCTCTCGGCCACCGTAACTATTAGTACTTTGACAACTAGTACTACTAATTTATTAGGACTACTACTACTACTACTAGGACTACTAATACTTTGTCAACTACTACTAGTAGTATTATTACAATTACTACTACAATAGCTATGACTACTACTACTGTTTCTATTGCAGATATTACCACTACCACCACTGCTACTATTATTTTAAATTAAATATTATTAAATAAAAGTTCTGTAATGATCTTTCATTTAAGGCAAACGAATGTGAACAAATTAATAAATTACCTTAGTTTAATCAAATGGAATGCATAACATTCTTATTGGGGGAACACGATAGAATTTTTGAGTCCATGAAAACTAAATATATAAATGTAGCAAGCGGTTTTATAAAGACACTTTGCAGTAAAAATTTAGGTCAACATAATAAAGTGCAGCTAATGGAACTTCTTGACCACAATGCAATCTTACTGAATGTGTAACAGTGATGAAAACATGATTAACCTTTTCCACCAGCACTAGGCTTTAAGCAACTTGCTGTGATTAAATGTTTACTTAGTTTCTCTACGTTATGTTTTAGCAACAAAACCAAGCCGAGTTTATATATAAGAAATGATTCTTCTCTGCCTCAAATGTGATCATCTGAACATATGGCAAGCCGTAACACGTCTTGAATCCATTCTTTTTCATTGAAACACATCATTAAAACCTGAACTGGGTGAGTCAAAAATAGTTGTTTATGTGTTGCCGCACCTAGCATTCCTGCACCTACACTTCAAGCTATCTGCATGTGCTGCCACAATCAGAAATACTGTAAGCTTAATACGGAAGGCTACATTTTAAACATTCTAAACATAGAGGCCAGTTGAACAGATCAGAGGGAGAACATTCAGAAAGCAAGTGAGTTTTGGGTAGAGATTTCAATTCTGTGTTATTATTAATGGAACAAATCGAGCTTGAGAATTCCAAAGATCGGTTAGGGCTGAACGGTTTTGGAACATGCTGCTGATTTGAAGTTATTTTTGGTCTTTTGGTTCTCGTGCATTTTCCCTAGCAGCCCCGTCGCTCTGGAATAAGTTACCACCAGAGATACCAAACATCTAAGATTTGAAGAATTTTAAATCTAGTGTTAAAACAGTTTTGTTGAGACAGGCTGATTTAATGTTTTAAACTCTGTACGGTGACCTTGAGTGTCTATGTAGGTTCCTATCAAATAAAATGTATTATTATTATTGTTAATATTATTATTATTATTATTATTATTATTAATAATAATAATTTTAACTAATATTCCAAAAGTGATTTACAATGCGATAATTGTTCTCTCTATTTTTCCAACAATAAAGCAATAAATCGTTGAAGTCGTAATAGTAAATTTTTTTTTTAATTAACATAAATACAGGGAAGTCCAATAAATACAGCAATCAGCAATCGATATAAATAAATTCAGTGTTCATAAACTACAAACACAGGATTTATTTGATAAGATTCCAGCTGGCACGCATATAAATTGTGATGTGAACACTAAGAAAACTCAATGAGAAATCACATAAGCTAAAGTGTAGAATAAAGAAAAAACAATATGTGGCTTTACCATATTTTCATTCCAAGTTGTCATAACAATCATCTAAACTTGTGGATCGCACTTTTAAAGAACTGACTATTAATGTTATCAGACAGACATCGGCTAAATATCAAGTAAAACTAGCATGAAGGTGTATTTACAGTCTGCTTTTTGAAAAAAAAATTATATTGTGAAGTACTAAGTTTTAGGTGCAATGACCAACAGGAAACAAAAAATAGGTTAATTTGACCAAAATCAGAGTCAATTTGCTGACCTGTCTGATTTTGTTATAATCATTCCCAACTAAAAAAAACAAACATTTTTAAGATAAAATCAGTGTGACACAATACCCGTGATGAGTTTAAGTGCAAAAGAAGTGCAAAATCTGAAAAAGTTAGATTTCATGCACTTGGAAGATGTGTTATTGCATTCAAGGACAAAAGCTTCAAATAGTTAAATTCATGCAGTGTCCTGCCATCCATGAGCCAAACCAGCATCTGTGTGAATGTGAAGCAGAAAAACCCACTTATAATCCACAACCTGTGCTAAATTAAACCCAAAATATACATTAAATCTGAAGTAACTCTCAGCTATTGTGTCTATGCGGCTGACAGTGCAGCAGTCAAGGTGAACCAGAAGCTGTCAGTGAGCAGAACTCATCATTATTCCTCGTATCCGCAGCGCGCGTGATCTGGAGGCTGGAGGCAGGTGGCTGTGGCTGCTCTTACCGTTACTCTGCGCATATCCCCACGCGTGAGCCATGCTGCTCGCAGGTGTCCGTCTGTTCACGCGGCTCAGGAGCGGAGCGCTTTTATAGCGGCTCTCTGCCTCTCAATCCGGACCCTGTTTGCGCACATGGCTCTGGATGAGGGGAGTGAGTGATCAGCAGGAGGAGCCACGGCACCAGCGATCGATAACGCGCGCTCCCCGCGGCTCTTTCGGAATGCGCGCCCCCACCGCTGGGAATCTTCGCGCTTGTTGAAACCGAGCCGTCGCCGTTCATACTTTACGTTACGTAATCGGAGCCGCGGCGCGCGCCCGCTGCTGATGACGCGAGTGACAGGGACGGTTATGATTCATCATCGCTGCGGGCGTGAACGCGCGCTGGGTGAACGAGCGAGGCGCTTTACGCAAGAGTTTAGCTAATGTTTGACGCGTTAAAACGTGGATGAAAGCCGTTTCAGTGAAATCTGTGTTTCTGGGGGGAAATGATTAACATGTTGCTTTCGAGGCGCTCGTACGAGTGTTCTTAATGACTAAGCCTGTTAATGAAAATTCGCTATTAATAGGTCTGTTCAATGCTGTTGTTCCCTAAATTTAGTTCCATGACAGATATTGAAAAGTTTTAAGGTTGCCATATAATGCCCCTTTTAAATAATTCATAATAAATATTTGACCTCTCTTTACTATCACTGCACCCCTAATAACCTTCAAAAATTGAGTTTTTAGTCCTAAAAGATGTGTTTGAATCATCGCAAATGGATGCGCATCAAACAGCCGTGTACCTAATGTTCCTCCCACAGCTATGCTTCTGCCACGCCCCCTGCTCGGTTTTGTTTGTTTCTACACAGAAATACTTTGATTTGGTCATTTCGTTGGTAAGCCAAAACACCATTTCTTGTAATTGTTTATCGTCGCTGTTCTACTACTCTTTCATTTGCGGGTCAGTCCACACTATGTTCTTACTTGAGTTGCATTTGAGGTTCATCTGATTGGTTAGTGGGCGGTGCTATGGCCAAGGGGCGTGGCTACAGTCATCGAGCCGTTTTGAGCTCCCCAAAAAAGTGAATATATAAGATTACATGGGCGTGCATGAAGCCGTCTGAATAGGACTTGATGCACGATGAGGGAATAATACTGAAACATGCAAAAAGTGTCTGAAAAGCTGAGTTTACATGATATGGTACCTTTAAAGTGTGATTTTAGGCAAGGTCCTTTTATTTATATTGAACATTTCATAAACATTGGCCATTTAAATTGTTTTACTGAATACAGACATTTCAGAGGAAGAAAAAGCTGGGAAATCAATTAACCCTTTCAGACCCTGCCCCCATTTAAATGGAGATCTCATTCAATTAACCAATCAAAAAATATTTATATTGTCTTTTTTACAGTTGCTTTAAAGCAGATTTACAAAGGCTTTAAACATTAAATGAGTTTTATGCCGTATTTTTCAAACAAAATGTCTGCTATTGAAATCTGAAAAGTGAGCCAAAATTCTTTAAACACAAAATAGACATTTTAGTGTATTATTTTATATTTATTGTTCAGCAACAAAAAGCATGTGTTATTTGTTTGTCGTATGTTTTTTAAACAACCCAGTGTTTGCTGACATTAAAAAACAATAACAATTAATTTTTCTAATAAGAAACAGCATTTTAATGGCAAGAAAATAATTCAGGCCCGAAGGTGTTGAGAAGAAAACATTACTTTGATTAAAACATCATTGTTTACAGCACAGTTGTCCGTTGTGTGATAAACGCATGGACTAGTTTCTCTAGATCCTGACATGAAACAAAAAATCTGATCCTTGCAGAAGTTCCTGGATGATGATAACGTTTTCGGTTTTAAATTACTGTGCATTAATCAGTTACATAAAGCAAAAGACAATCAATAAATACATATTTTTTTTATTAAAAATTTAAATAACTTATTGACAAAATTTCAACAGTTCAATGTCAAAATATTTCTGACTCATATTGAATTGTCTGCAATGCAACCATTAGCCTCAAATGATCTTCGATTAGGTTAACAGGGTCTTTTGAACGATGTCAAGGTTTTGTGCGCCACCTGGTGGCGTGTGAGTGAAACTTTACTCTCTTGATTTAACCAACAGGTTTACTGTTAATATTATATAATGCAAAAATGTTTATAATAATTATTACAAAAAAATTTTTTGTTAACACTTCTTTAATTCAAGTAAACATTTATCTTCATATACTGATGTTATTTAAAAAAACACTTTAGATCATCTGTATTGTTTAGAGGGTTGCTCCATTTCAACACATGCTTCAGGTGAAACTATAATTTGCTATCAGGAGTTAAATTTGGTGACCACTATTTTAGGTGACCTCTAATAAAGGGAGTGGCCAATATTTCACTTTAGTTTAATGCATTATAGGTAATAACATATCTCCTCTTCCCCAGTCTATATTAAAAATAGTTGGATATTTTCTATATTATGGGTTTGAATAAATAGTGAATAAACCCTAATCCTAACCCAAATGCAGTAACTCGTTATTGAAGTGAAAGTGAAACCAGACTACAACTGCCACAACATATCAGTGATTTGAATATTGATTATTGTCAGTGTCTGCTTTGTCATTTAATAGCTTCCTATTACTTAGCACTTATCTGGGTTGGTCTGTGGATATAATACTGTGCAGAAAACCTTGAAATCACAAGTGAACATTTACATTCTCTCTGAATGTTTTAGTAAACTCTCTGCAATCCAAAATAACCATTTGTCAAAATAATATATTTACGTGTTTATGAAATGTATACTAACTACATACCTTTGGCATTCATTTGAAGTTAATTTTGTCATTTTATTAATTTCTTTAATCAGTCCTTCATTAGTTCATCAACGTTTTATAGGCCTCCCTGGATTTATAGGATATGTAAAAAAATTATGTTTAAAATAAAAACCATTTGAATAATTTGTATTTCATATATCGTATGGGATGTTATTTTGTGCAATAATTCCCCAACAGTTTTAGTCCGGTGGAGCAACTCTTTTCTTTCCTCGCAAGAGGGCGCTAAAGTGTTGGACTTTGTAGTAACTGCACCAGAGAGTGAGACGCAGTCAACAGACACGTGGAGCCAAGTTTGGTGTCAAACTCGACATTTTATCTGTTCTAGTTGACTGTTGTAATACGGTGGAGGTAAAAACGAACTCGTTTGTACTCTAGCTGTATTCCGCGGTCTACAGCGGCGTTAAGTTAACTCGTGCGGGCTTGTTTAGCGGAGATTTCTCGTGGAACATGGGCAAAAACAAACAGAGAGGCAAGAAAACACAGAACGTGTTTCAGATCGCGAGCAAACTATCAAAACCTAAAACCAAAGCGAAACCTGTCAAGAGCTCACTCAAACATGTAAGTCTTTCTTTTTTCAGGAACGTTTACATCATATTAGAAATACTTAACAACAAGCACTTTATTTCAGATAAACACATTGAAGAACGAGAAGGTGGAGAGCTTAAACGAGATCTTCACGGAAGTCCAGAGAGACACGAAGAGTTTATCTAACACCACACCGACCGAGGACAAAAAGGAACCGAAGGTTAGTCGTTTTTATGCTCGCTTTTACGTTTTGGTGTCTAGTAACTGTTTTTATAAAGTGTTAATCGAATATAATTCAGACAATGGTAAAGTCTGTGTTAGAACTTTTAAAAAACCCTTCTAGAATGAGTTTAAATAGTTTTTATTCCATCTTCTGTCCTCGCGCACCTAAATTTGGTACCATTGAAGCTCAGGAGACACTCCGGATAAACAGAACAGTCATTAACACAGAATTCAACCATAAAAAGGTGACGTGTTAATAAAGATGACCTAATTAACATCCTCATCAAAAGCCATTTCTATTTGTTTAAGTGTAAAAGAAAATAAAAGCAGAATAACGCTGGGAATGTTGGTGGAATTGTACCAAAAATCCCCTTTTAACCTCATACAGAGAAGAACACTGAAAGCACTTTCACGTCTGATGGAAACAAACTGTATTTTTCAGATGGTCAGAGAAGCTCCAAAGGAAGCTGTGAACGTGGATGGTGCTGCACAACTTTTCTCTCAACTTTAGAAAAAAAACATTGTAATCACAGAAACTGGAGGCAGGACTAGTGATGGAGGCGGTAATATTTCAACTGTTGATAGCACACGACCCGTCATGCATTTCTGTACTAATAATATAACGTCTGTTTAATCGTAACACACCGGCGGCTGCAGGAAGGTGCGCTCTGGAGCTTCTGTTATCATACAGCCAAGCTCCACATCCAGAAGGACGTTCTCGTGTTCTACTCTGCTCTCCGTTTCCTTTTCAGCGCAGGAGTTTTGTCTCCGCTCGCTGAAGCTTAATGAACACGATCATTAGAGCCGGGAATCTCTCTGTGCTGCTTCTAATGAGGAGTTATCGTTTGTGTGAGGTCTGCTGGACAATACTTTTCTTTTCACTTCAAAGTGTGAACTTGTGAACTGATTTTAAAGCAGTGACTCTTTCTTTTGAAGTTTTGTCTGTAAGCAGTCTAGAATTTGTGCATCATTCGTTCATTTTCAACGTAAAAATTAAAACAAAAAAAGGAAAAACAAGTTTTTTCATTTTTGTATTCTTTCTAATGCCTTTTTCATTTAGATCACCGAATCAAAAATGGAAAAAAGCAACTGTTTTTACTTTCATGTTTTTGCTTTAAAATAAAAAAAAACTATTTTTTTCATTGGAAAATCAAATGATTGATGGATATACATATTGTCTAGCATTAATTTTCTTCTAAAATGAATGTGTTTATTATAATTGCTTAAAGTGGAGATCAGATGGCAATCGTGAAGAAACGATTCTTCCTCGTGCGAAAAAAAAAACTTCTCAATGTTCACTTCGTCAATTCTTAAAAATTATCCGTTCTGAGTTGTTCCTTTAATGAGACTACTTTAATTGAAACACGTTTTACATTACCATAGAAAGGAAACAAGCATTATTTGGACTAATAAAATTATTTCTGTTCTGATTAGCACATTCATGTGTCTTGAATTTACCCAATTAAATGATGTGATTGCTGCACAGATGGCGCAAAAATCACATCAGCTCAATATAAACGTTTTTTTTTTTTACTTTTGCCACTTGTATAAAAAGACATATTTTATTCTAGAATTGAGAGTTTATTCACAAAATGTGCTTGTATTTTAACCTCTTTATGAACATATGAGACACAAATGCAACCACTTGCATAGAAAAAAAAATTAAAGTCTAGTAAAACGCTGCTCAGTAATTTACCATGTATGTTATTGAGTGCACTAAAGAGGGTAATTAGCTGTGTTAACTGTACTGGTCATATTGTCAGACCTTTAAAATCATTAAGTTGAATATAAAAAACATTTTGAGGGTTAAGAATTAAGCTACAATAATTGTCTGACAATACAGATGTAATGCATCAATAACGAGGATTGCGTAAAATTAGAAAATTGTCTTGATGGCAGAAAACTATCTCTCTATTCTTGCAAAAATATGTACTTTTTACAACAATAACATAATTTTATTTCACGTTCAGAACTCCTGTGATTATGATCCTGTGGTTATGATGGACATCTGTGGCTCAATTAGTTTTTCTGTGTATGCGGTGATAATATTTTTATTTTTGCAGAAAAGTATTGTGACGCTTGGTATAGTGCCTCCTTGGACACACGAGGAGGGACAAGTTCGAGAGCTCGTTTCATTGAATCTCTGATTGTGTAATTGAGAAATGCACTCTAAACCCTTTACAACAAGATCTTCCTCTACTAACTAAAATACTCTCTACTAAAAAAAAGAGTTTTAGGCTTGGAACAAACAATCACTTTCCCATCCTTTCAATGTCTGGAGTATGGCTGTGCTTTAAGATTTTAGGAGGGAGCTTGTTTGTGACTCGTGTTGCTGCTCTTTCACTCAGAGAAGTGTGTGCCTCTCATTGAAGCTCTGAAGATCTGCACCTTCAGCCCTGCGCTCATGTTTCTAGACTGAGCATAAGCTGGAGCCCTGCACAATTTTGGTTCACCCATCATCTAACACACCTGTTGCACGAATTGGGGTCCTCTCTGAGTGTCTAAAGATAGAGTAGTATGCGTACTAGAGCAGGGCTGCAACTAAAGTGTGCAGGACAGTCATTGAGATCACCGGCTCTTAGAGGGAGTTGAAGGTTGACGCAGCCGAAGCCGCTGCTCATGATCTGATCAGTGTCACTCAGAGAGTGTTTAAAGAGACAGCGAGAGTATTGATGGTCCTGAAACGAGACAGCACAATTGGACACGGCAGGTTTTCAGAACTGGATACGTCAGCTCGTAGAGTATCTCCATCTATCAAGGGTGTTTTACCTGACTGTTCCTTTTTAACCCTGATCGTGAAACGTTTTTAATATGGATGTTTGTTAGTAACCATTTTATCATTTGTAAGTCACTTATAAATTCAACTTTGTTCTATATAAAAACCACTTCGCTATTAGTTGTAAGTGATTTATGAGATTATAATATGTTAATTAATGATTATTAAAGAATATGAAAGCACATACATTCATCTTATTAATTCCAGATACTAAGTTATTTATTGTTAGTAACACATAATCTTACTGTAACTACAATCTGATTAATTCAGCTCGTTCTAAACAAGTTACTAGATGCCAGTTGACAGTTTTGAGCTATAAAGTGAGGATTGGTTTGTAAAGCATTTACACAAGTCAATATTTCAATGGTCAGCTTTAGAATAAAACTGAGCTTTTACACAAAATGTAAATGGTACTCTCTTTAGATGAGCTCACAAGAACAGTTATTATTAAGTGCTACCGAAAAATGTACACTAATAATTAAATGATTGAGAGAGAGCATGTGCAGATGAATACATTTCTGTAGTTTTTAATGTTGATATCTGATCTTAATTAGTTCTAAGCTTCACCTAGAGAATCTCATCTTTGTCAGCTTAGGCAGTTACTTCAGTACAAATTACTTTAGTGGCAGCCATTGTATTTTAATTATCTTTGAGCATCTCAAGAGATTAGAATTGTAATACACTGATGGCTAAGTGAAGGTTCTTTCTAGAATAGGTCCTAAAATGCATCAGGGCGTTAGGGTTAATCAAATTTGATAGAACAATCACTAAATCAGTAAACTGTGGAAGAAAATATGACTAATTCCATATGAAAGCTTTTATTTTTAGGAAAAGACAAAAAAAAACTAAGGCTTTTGACTCTTGTAAGGCATTAACAGCATTTCCATAGCTGTCTTAAACTGTTTCAAGAGATAAGATTGAACAGGACAATAACAAGAAAAGCATTGGACATTATTTACAGTACAGTAATTTATACAGAGCGCAAATAGTGACAATGTTACACACAAAAAAGGAAAGTAGTACTTACTGGAATTATGAAAAGCTATGAAGATTAAATTAACATTAATAACTCAAACCACAAACTCAAGAAATCAGATTAATGCACGAATAGAACTGAACTATTTCAAATCCAGTATCACAGTAGATGGTGCATTTACTTCCTCCAAACTCTAAATAAACAATAAATAAACAGTGATCGGTGTCTGAATCTCAAGCTGCAGTGATATAGATTTGACAAGATGATCACGTCAGCATGATTTGTAAATAAAACGCACACACCGAACGTTAAGATATAGAACTTAACCATACAGAATTAAGAAAAAAAAAAGTTTCCTTTGAGATACTCAGTTAAAGATAAAATTACTATCCTCTCAAGTAAATTAAATATTTATCCATCTGTGTAATTGTAGGATTTTAATGACAGTATTGCTAGTGATATCTAGTGTCAATGTCTGATGACCGTTTTATTTTTGTAGTTTAGCAGCATTGTTACAGTACAAGTACTACAGTACCCAGAATGCTTAGCGCCACAACGCACATGGAGTTCACGTAGTTCGGAGCCAGTCCTATATTTAGCAAATCATAAATATTCGAGTGAACCCCAAACTAATAGATGAATATAAAGGTCCCGGTGGCTGGCTGAAGATGCCCAAAGCATGATTGTCTCGCCCACTCATTCTCTTGAACAACTCAGAACTCTAGTCATGTAGGTTTCACTCCGTTATGGAATTTAACTTTTCTTCTGAGCTCCCTAAAGTCGTGTTTGATATCCAGCACTGTTTCTCATCCTTTTGTTGAGGGTGGCATCCACACACGAGCTACGTATATGTGCGTAAAACACATGATGTCATTACCTCGTCACGTCAGAGTACCCTGATATGAAAATTTCTAACAATATTTATTGTCGTACCGGTATTGGTGTGGAGGATACGATATGGGCCACCCATAATACATAGTGTTTAATTTAAGTACATTTCTAAACCTGTACATTTGACAATGAAACATTGTTTTAGTGTCAAATTGAGATTAGCATCTCTTGGCAAAATATTCACTAAGGTTTTTATTTTCATGCTTTTCTCAACTCTATAATGTTAGTGTTCGAGTTCTTACCGTTAAGCACATAACATATTAGCGCTAGCCTGTCAGTAGCAGTACTGCGCTTCAGTGTTCACACTTTCTAGGCAGCACTTGTATTCTCCAGACAGAAGAGTTTATTTGAGCCAGAAAGTCTAGTGTGGACATCCTTTGCGAACATAATTCTGCCCTGGTTTCTCAGCAGAGAGCTTTATCACAAGATTATCACCTCTGTTGATGCAGTGACACTCCTTCCCCTTGGATGGCGCTTAATGTTCAACAAAAGTCTAAGAAATTAAACTCACCATAAACCCCAAATTTCACGGCAATACCATTTTATATTTTGCTTTTTTTTGTTTCGGAAGAACCCTAAATACATGATAAAAATGCCAGTTTTCATTGGTCGACTGTGATAACACTACACTGTGACAAGCCAGGACAACATGGTAGAGAAAACACTTTTTTTTTCTCACAATGATAGTGGGTTTTAGACCTCATTAGAGAGCGCTTTAGATGCGTCTGCTTCCTGTATGGAGCAAGCGTCTTCATTGTTACCAACATTATTTGTATACAGTAACCTATAACTGACAAACTGATATTCTAGGTCTGTCTGCTGCTGTGGGTGTAATGATTTAATGCAGATATCCCAGAAATAGTTTCACATAAACACAATCGAGATGAATGAAGAGAATGAGCTCTGGATATGCGTTAGTTTAGATTTATAAAGTAATGGTGTGCAGGTTTAAAGTACATAATAAACAATAATTGTCTTTTCTTGATTATATCGTTTCATTAACATGAAGTCCCGAAATGAATATTTTTATTAAAAAATAAATGAATAGCAGAGCTCAGTGCTTAAACACATCACGAGCTCTGGATATGCATAAAGTCATTAATTTTCAGAAGTTATAAGTGAAACTCTCCCTGAAACCCTTAACTGAACCAGTTTGAGTTTATTTAATTGCTTTTTATCAATTCTTCAATTTTCTTTCTTTCACGTTAGCATATTACAGGGTTTTCTCCTGGTCTAAAATGTAAAATCCCAACGTTTAGGCCTTAAAGTCTTAAATTCAGTGTTCTAGGTCTAATGTAAATTTTCACAGGTGTTATTTTTCTGATGTCCATGTAATAGCTCATCAAATATATGTTTTTGTTGTAGAAATTTTAAGTAAAGGATGGTGTTTTAAACAATGTATTTGAAGCATACTGTTTATTATGCAAAAAAGTTTAGTATGTGTTTTTGCTACGACATATGTCTTAAATTTGATTCTTAATGGCCTTTAAAAGTCTTACATTTAAAACAAAAAGTTTTAAAGTCAGCAAATGTCCGTTTATCATTAAAATGTTATCGTTTTATTGGGATTGTGTAACCATGGGGTGAGGAATTCTTGACCCATAGCATCGTGTCATCTACAAGCTGGTACTGACCAGAGTGATCCGTGGCCTGCAGTCCTGGAGACGATGAGTTATGATGGAGCTGCTGACCTTCTTTTCCCTTTCCTTCTTACAGATGTGTTCTTTCCCTGTGTTCTTTGAGAGCTTCTCTCCTGTGATTTCTGAGTGAGGAGATTCAACATGGGTTTGATGTTCTGCATCTTCCCTTGATTGATTTCCCCCAAACTCTCCTGCTTTTGGAGAGTTAAACTTAATTTCCTCGTAAACGCACAGCTCTGTATTCCTAAGGTCAGAGATGGACCCTGATTGATTACCAGCGGGTGTGATTGGGTGAACATCTGATTTTCGGGAAGAGCTTTCTTTTGTACCAGTTGTTTTGGGATTTTGAATTTGCTCATAGCCTTCTCCGAGCTTCTGATTGGTTCCTTCGTTTGCTTGTGGGTATTCTATTGGAGGGTTGGATGTTTGTGGTTCATGAATCTGAACTGAGACTAGTTTGCTTTGATTGGTTTTAGGCTGAAAGCTCTCAGACTTTACGTTGGTGAAGACAGAGTTCATTTGATGGTTAGACATTGAGCTCTTTTTATGAGATTTGTGGGTTGGATTGTTTCCTTGATGTCCTTTAAACACGGTCAGAGTTGAAATGTGATTGATGGAGTGGCTTTCTATAACAATGATGTCATTGCAAGATGATTGTGGAGTTGTTTTGCTCTTGTATTCACTCTTTACTTTGGAGTCTGCACTTTGAGGCATTTTCAGATTAGCAGAGTCTTTGCATTCTTCACTGTTGCTGAAGAGTTTTAGAGAAGAATCTGGGAAAGACGAGAACTAAAGTTAGTCATTGACAAAAAATAAACATAACATTCTTTTTCTTTACTATTAAACTAATTTGTAGCAAACAAATTCCGTAATGTACTGTTTGTTATGTCCTAGCGGAACACATGCTGGACTTGAACTAAAAAAAATGTGTTTTCGTTTTTAAAGCTATTTTCTCAAATATAATTCATTCGAATGAATTAAAACATGTGGTTATCATTCTGCAAGGAGGGCTGTGCGATTTTGTGAAAAAACCTAATTGTAATTATACTGAAGCATATTGCAATTCCATTTGGGATTTATTTTAGCTACTTTTGTTTAGCCATGCAAAGCATTGTGAAATTAAACTTGTGCAGACCTTTACTTTAAGTACATTAAGTAAAAACATTTTGTGTGCAAGTGTTGTTAACCTATTTGTTTAGTGATGCTACGCATTACCCAATCAGAACTCGTTAACTAGTTAAAAAAAATCTGACTAAAGCTTCGGGTTTTTCGATATGCATATGGAGTTATTTTTGGATCTACCTAAAAGTATTACCCATATTTGTTTTTTTAAGCTGTAAACTCTACTTTGCTATGTATTAGAATACATGATTTAAAATAGTAACTTGGAATATTGTTATCCTTTTCTGAGATTGAAAGAGAGGTGCATAAACTGACAATACCTTTAATGTAATAAAGAAACTTGAATATAAGTACTGTATTTATGATTTTCTATACCTGATGTGTGTTTCTGGATGTTGGTCTCATTTTCATTAGCTGTGATGAGCATCAAGGGATGAAAGTCTTCTATGAAGTGTTCTCTGGCAGCGCTGAAACAGAGACAAGAGCATCAAACATGAAACTGAAATAAAGTTTCAGTGTAAGCTGTAGATTGTACTCAACTGATGTGATTTGTTGAAGATATTAAAGGACTCGCTACTGTTTATGCAATGTTTGGCTACAACTGTAGAGTATTTAAATCAAAACTTCTTGAATTTGAAATTAATCATCCTGTCAGATACATGCTGTTCTGGTCAAAATGGATGTCTGTCAGTCCATTTGGTTGTTTTATGTCTTTAAAAAACTATTTACACTAATACTGTTCAACCTCATCCGATGATAGCCAGTAACTCTTTGTGATTTTAAGGAATTAAACTGTAACTCATACCTTGCTCTTCTGTGTCTTTTCTCAGGTTCCTGAGGGTTAGTTTGATGTTTCAGAGAACTTGATGGATTCTCGCAGTCAGAGTCTGAGTTTGCTGGGTTCAGATCTGCAGGTTCGAGCTAAAACATGCATTCATGCACACATGCACAAAACCAACTCTTTCAAGAGCTGAATAAGAAAAGTTTTCACCTGTTGTTGATGTTTCTTCCAGCCCAAACTTTCAGTGAGTGTTTTCTCTGGAGCTCTGGTGAATGGACTTGGATTTCTCTTCACCTCTTCATAGCCATGATGCCAGTGACAATTTCCATGATTTAGCTCATTCATCGTTCCGCCGAAAAATTTCTCTGAACTCTGCAATATGAATATTTTGTATTTGTAAATATGTTTAATTAAAGAGGGTGGGGAGGTAGGGAGGAGGTAGATAGAGAAAGGGGTGAAAGTATGTAGGTAGAGAGGGGGGGTAGGTTGGAGGTTGGGAGGGGAATAGGTAGGTAGAGAAGGGGATGTAGGTAGAGAGGGGGTAGACAGAGAAATGGAGAGGTGGTAGACAAATGGAGGGGTGGTTGGTAGACAGAGAAATGGAAGTGTGGTTGGTAGAGAGAGAGAGAGAGAGAGGGGTGGTAGTTAGATAGAGAGATGAGGGGTTAGTAGGTAGGTAGGTAGGTAGAGAGAGATGGAAGAGTGGTTGGTAGAGAGACAGAGAGAGAGAGTTGGAAGCGTGGTTGGTAGGGAGGGAGATGGAGGGGTGGTTGGTAGGGAGGGAGATGGAGGGGTGGTTGGTAGGGAGGGAGATGGGGGGGTGGTTGGTAGGGAGGGAGATGGGGGGGGGTGGTTGGTAGGGAGGGAGATGGAGGGGTGGTTGGTAGGGAGGGAGATGGAGGGGTGGTAGGTAGGGAGAGAGGGTAGGTAGGTAGAGAGAGATATGGAAGGGTGGTTGGTAGAGAGGGAGATGGGGGGGTGGTTGGTAGAGAGGGAGATGGGGGGGGTGGTAGGTAGAGAGAGAGATGGGGTGGTAGATAGATAGATAGAGAGAGAGAGATGAGGGGGTGGTAGGTAGGTAGAGAGAGATAGAGAGAGATATGGAAGGGTGGTTGGTAGAGAGAGAGGGGGTAGGTAGGTAGAGAGAGATATGGAAGGGTGGTTGGTAGAGAGGGAGATGGGGGGTTGGTTGGTAGAGAGAGAGGGGGTAGGTAGGTAGAGAGAGATGAGGGGGTAGGTAGAGAGATATATGGAAGGGTGGTTGGTAGAGGGGGAGATGGGGGGGGGTTGGTAGAGAGGGAGATGGGGGGGGTTGGTAGAGAGAGATGGGGGTGGTAGGTAGAGAGATAGAAGGGGGTAGGTAAACGTTGCGACATCACAAAAACACTATCATTGCTATTAAAGTGAATTTAGAAAGATAATTTCTGTAAGCTTATAATTATTGCTTTAAGTTAGAGAAATATTCCTGCATTACCTTAAGGCTCTGCTGGCTGTGTCTCAATCCTGTCTGCTCTGGTAGTTCAGGAGCGGCCTCGTGAACAAAAATGCGCTCAGCAATTAGAGATTCAGGAAGGGTTGACGTAACAACTCGAGTCAGAAGAAGAGGCTCATGATTGTTTTCCTCTTCACTCCATCTCTTATAACTCCGATGCTGCCTCTGAGTCACACACTCCTGTAAATGAAAGGAAGAGAGGATGTTATCTTCAATTTAAGTTGGACTTCTTGAGCTGCTTCAGAATAGTGTTAATACACAGTTGACAATTGATATTTGAGCTGAAGAATTTAAAGTTGCGAGATTTACCATGTTAAAAGCTTCAGACTCGTCCTCAAAGCAGGAAACAGTTATTGGCTGAGGAACTGGAGCACGGAGAGAAATTGACAAACCATTACAAACTGAAACCTCTGTACCTCATGAAAGAGGAGAACCCTGTTTCCTCACCTCCCGGTGTTTGGAGTCCCAGTAGAGCCATAAAGTGAGTTTTGTTAACTCTTAAACCACAAAGAATATCTTCCATCATCCACAGCTGCCTCTGTGCCTGGATCTGCTCCTGTGAGCATGATCAGATTTACTTCATTAATTTTCAGTTCATCTCTTTCCAGGTTTCTTAAAAAAAATTCATGAACACGTCTGAATGTATGTTTATTAAAATAAAGTGATCAGTTCTAAGGGGTGTTGCAGGAAAATAACGCAAATATTTCTGAAGCTAAAAATAGCAGTTTGTGTATATATCATTCAATTATTTTTGAGAAAACTTCTTTTCACGTCACCAAGGTCAATTTCTATTAGTAAATTTGAGGCTAATTAATTGTTTACTATTATTCTTTAAATAACCAGCTTTAAATTTAGATAAAAACTGAGGTGTGAATTGAACTGTGGGTTAAAAGTGTTATCGTATGATAATTTTATAAATGAGTTAATTTAACTGGTTATTAGTGGGGAAGAAGCAGCAGGATGAAGAAGGGGAACTGGTTCATAATGAGCTGAAGCATTGAGAATTAATTATAAACTTAAAGTGAAGCTCAAATGATCAGACAGGGCCTGACAAAGAAACAGACACTAATACATTGTCAGATTAACACGGGAATGCGCCGCGTTCATAAATCCTACATCTTCAATGTTCTCTGCAGCATCTCGAAACCTTGAACACAGTGGCGGATGGCTCAATGCCCCTTTTGTGATTTTGAATTGTTTCAATATTTGTTTTTGGAAGTCTCTAACAACAGGTTGTCATTCAAGGTAAAAAACAAACAAAAAAAAACTTTCATTGTCTTTTAAAATGCATTTCATTTTATCCCGTAGGATTGACTTGAGTCGTCCATACTAACCTGTACATGATGTGACCGGAGCTGCTCGAGCATCGGCCCTGATACTTAGGGTGGCCAGCTTTTGGTTCAAGGATTGAGGGACACTCCCAGAGAAGGTGTGGTTTTTACTTTAAATTACATTCATTTTCTTCTTGCCATTACTTTAATACACAATAATTAATTAGTTTTGAGTGTTAACCATTAATTGGATTTGTTAAGTAAATAAACAAATAATACACACATGTGGGGAAAAAACAAAAAGCACAAACAAAACAACTTTAAAGCGAAATTAAATTGAATGTAATGCTAAATTGCAACCTTGAAATATTTTTGTCTCCTTTCATTATTACGCAATAATAATAAAGATTGATTACATATGTAGAAATTTAGAGCCTCTATTTCATGTTGTTTTGAATATCTCTTAGAAATCCTAATGTGTCTCTTTAAATATGTCCACACTACTTAGGAAAGAGTTTTCATCATTTTCCCAAGTGCTGCTCTAGCGCCTAAAGCACCTCCTCTACTTCTAATAGGCTGGACCCCCTGTGTATTCATTTGGAATCAGTTTGGGTGAATCGAGTCAGAGCAGCAATAAAATATAAGATAAATTGAGTTCCATGTTGATTCAAAATACAAAAACTAAATTCTTATTCAAATATGAGATGATTCTCTGTTTTAAGGGATGTGTGGCCAACCTTACTGATGCTACGAGGGACATAACAACAAACACATCACAGCCTGTGTCATGCTGTTGCAGATAAAGAGTTAATAGGACATACGGGCGCAACTTTGGTTGCATCGAGTAAAAAGGGGGCTTCGTACAAGCCACTCAAATGAATCATATAGGAGTCACTGAACAATTGGTGTGCTTAAATACTTATTAAAAGAGATCAGAAATGTTTTTGTTTTTTTAGTTTGGATGCATGTCAATCTAGTGTTGGAGACACAATTCAACCTTTCAAAGTCATAATTGGAACAGTAAAATAAACTTCCACTGCGAGCTTCCACTTTGAAGGGGCAAGAGCTGCTACTGCTAGAACGTGTCACTCTGAGCTTTACCTGTGAAGATCCGAAGTGAAGGATGTGTTGGAGATGAGAGTAGAAAACAGACAGCTCACTTTCCATCCGCTCGTAATCACTCCACAATCTCTCCATCTCCTGAGAAAGCAATAACAACCTTTTTTATTTGACAAGAATTAAACGGTGATTAAAAAAATACCAATAAATAAAAGTGCCGTACCAAGGACAGGTCACAAATTTTGGCTCTGAGTGTGATCAGTTGTTCTTGAAGTAGCATCTTCTGGGTCAGGTCCTGCTCTCCATCCATCCCCAGCCACTTAACCTCGAGAGCATACTCCACACTCTTCTGCGGACAGAGTAAATCAAGTCTCTCATTAGAAAGTGCTCCGGTGTGTTATGAGTGTATGACTGACTTTATCTGTCTGCAGCTGCGCGAGATGCATGGAGACGGACTGCAGCAGTTTATCACAGCCGCAGAGATGCGTCAAAACCACCTGAATCAAAGAAAAGGAGAACATCTCAAAGTCAACAATCCACAGTTAGGTTTCACTGGGACCATTTATAGTTTCTAAGCAGATTCCAGAGTTTAAACTAGAATATATTTCTAGTTTAAAATTCTTTCTTCAATTTAAGCCGTTTTTAAGATATTTAGAAAACAAAAAAATTCAATGAAAGAATTTGTGCAGAAGAAGTTATATTTACGTACATATCTCTTATAAACGTCCATATAGTTACAGTCTTCCACTGATAACACCCAGAACAGGAAACCCTCTCGAACAAGGAAAAACACGTCCTACATATCACACACCTTTCTATCCTCCAACCAGCAACTTTCTTATCAAAAAGCTCTTACAGTTGTTACTTTAAGTTAAAGGTGCATTATACCATTTATCATAAGTAAAGAGTTTGGCCAGAACCAAAAATTACTCGTAGCCATTTAACTTCAGTACAAGATATGTGTTTTTTTGTAATTAGAAATAACTGGTTCTAAATTGTAGCATATCACACCTTTAAAAGCATACTAACAATCTTTTTAGATCTCTTCCCGTCAAGCCTGAAATCTCAAAAAAAAAAACACAAACTGGTGAATAAACTCACATCTGTATCGTTCTCCAGATCTCTGATGGGTCTCTCCATGAGCATTTCTGGTTTACCTGACTGGAAAATAAAATTAAAACAAACATTTTAAATCCCCTGCAAAGCTAACCCCACTCAAAGCCAAACATCATAGAAACAAGCAGAAAATACTGCTATGATGATATGCTGATGTCAGGACGGTGACCTCTGAATATTGTTTAACTTATAAAAGCACAATTATTACAACGGTTCACACTAAACCAAGCTATTTTGTGATTTTACTAGATGGGAGGCTAGTTGTGTGACGACAACATGGTGGATCATACTGTACCTTGATCATGTGATCAGTCAGCTGATAGTTGGAGCAGTAGCAGAAAGCTCCTGGACATTCAGGCTGAAAAACAACACTGTTTAACGATCAATAAATCCATCTCTGTGGATGAGATATATGAACTTCTTATATTACTCCCGGAAGGGTTAGTGTACATTAATAATCCTCACCGCCTCTATATAGCCTCCCTCGGTGTGAACGCAGGGGGGGTTAGGAGCATTCAAACCATTCTCTGGCGGCCAGAATGTCCCAGGATGAGGCTCACTTTGCTGTCTTTGGAACAGAAGGGGTTTGTAGCTCACTTTTGGGTTCAAGAGGGACGTTTGTTCTACTGAGTTCACCAAACCCAAAGGATGTTCCACAACTTCAGAGCCTCTGACAAGAAACAGGTAGAGGTTAAAGGCGCGGTTCACCTAACAATATATTCCAACCTTCCACAGTTAGCGCTTCAACTGCTAGACCCCGGAGATACAAGACGATGCTCACACAACTGAGTTAACTACAGACAATAGTTTCTAGTTGTAAAAAAACTAATCTATGTGCCTTACAGTTTAATAGAATGTATTTTTTTTATAGATTATAAAGTTGTGTCACATTATAGTTGCAGCTAACCCCATAAACTCTCTACCAAGGACAAAACTGAAGTCATTGCATTTGTAAACAAAAGCGAGGTTGTTAAGATTAACACGTATCTCACTGCTGAGGGCCTAATAACTACAAATCAGGTCAGGAATCTTGGGGTGATTCTGAACTCTGATCTTAGTTTCAATAGCCACGTCAAAGCAATGACCAAATCAGCTTATTACCATCTTAGAAACATTGTAAGAATCAGATGCATTGTTTTCAGACAAGATTTAGAGAAACTGATTCATGCGTTCATCTCCAGCAGGCTGGACCACTGTAACGCTCTTCTCACTGGTCTTCCCAAAAAGACCATTAAACAGCTCCAGCTCGTTCAGAATGCAGCGGCTCGAATTCTAACCAAAACTAGAAAGTCAGAACACATTTCACCAGTTCTTAAGTCTCTAGACTGGCTGCTGGTCTCCTTCAGAATAGATTTTCTGCTGCTAGGTCTGCCCCGGATTAATTCCAAGCTGGGTAAATAATCCTTTAGTTACCATGCGTCCCACAGATGAACCAGCTTCCAGAGGAGATTAAAGGTGCCAACACTTTAGTCACATTTAAAACCAGGCTAAAGGCTCACCTGTTTCGTTGCGCTTTTGTCGACTGAACACCAACGTCCAAAGAACTATTTGATCTCTACACTTTACCATCTTAATCTATGTCTTAATTTTTAATCAATATGCTTTTATATGACTTGTTTTCTGCTTGATTTTATTGAAGTATGAAATTCACAACGATACCTTTGACCGCTTGTGTGTTTCCCTCTCATCTCTGGAGTCTTCCCGTTCCCTGCGGTCCTCTCCTGACCCAGGAGTGAGGGCTCTGTCTGGTTGTTTCTGTCAGGAAACAAGGGTTGGTGGTGGGGACTCTTTGTTTCACTGTGCTCTGGCATCCGAGTAAAATCCTGAAAGCTGACACAGCGTCTGAAGATAAAGAAAATGAGACGTATGAAATGAGACGAAGAATGTATATGCCATGACCCTATCTATATTATTACAATTTAAATGTTAGTTTGGCATTTGGAGCCTTTGCGGCATCTAATGTTTATTTAAAATGTGCATTTTTTAATGTTCTAACACAAAAGATTCACACATTTTAAATATAAACTATAGAAACTAATAAATATTCCCATCATTGTAACATTGTTTTACACATATTTGAGTTCTGTTTTCTTTTTAAAGCAACTGGTCACTAAGAAAAATTCTGGAAGCAAAGTCATTTAGAAAAAGGATTATTAATTATTTTTTATGGCATCCTTCTATGTAATAGCTACTCATTATTAACTTTATTTAATCAATAAAGGGGTCTGAAGCATTCTAATAGTGACTATACCATGAATTGTTATTTCCTCATGAAAAATGTGATGCGCTAACCTGTTGATGATGTCATCGTCCATGCGTGCTGATTGGCTGAGAGCCCTGACCCAGCCTAGCATATCCTCCTGAGTTTCAGCACTCATGATGTACGGACGCATGCCCTGATGGACCACCTGAACACACACACTCAAAATTAGTAAGGGTTCTAAAAGCAATACTTTACAGAAATGCATTGTGTTGAAAATGTGACATCAATACTGGATTAAGTTAAAAGCAAAAAAAAAAATAGGATTGTTCATAATATATGACGCAACAGTTACTTTCTTAAAAGGCATTTCAATAATCTGATCATGGGCCGTAAAAGCTAAAGTCAAGGGCAACAGGGATCAATAAATAAATGTGAAATATCTGGAACTTCAGAGAGGATTCAATATTACCTTGAAAGCATATTTGCGGTTCCTGCATTCTCGAGGGGAGCAGAAGAGGATCCTGTAGCTGGGGAGAGGAACGCTGCCCAATATTGTCTCCTCACGGCTGTCTGCAAAAACAGAAGAGTAGAGTCATCCTGGGCAATGATGTTAACTGGTTCTAAGAGTATCTTCTCAATGGTTCATGTGTCTAAAATAAGTCTTGTTTAAATGCATTTAAATAAAAAAAAATGACAATAGTTATTTGCCCTTTTCACAATAAACTTACACCTTGAGAAAAATTACTTAATGATTTACATGTGACTTTAAAATATCTGCTAACTCTTTAAGGGCGATGACCACTTGAACAGGAAGCAGAACTGCTACCTTTATAGTAGTAGAGGCAGTAATTGGACAGAACAAACCATCTTCTCTTCCACAGCTTCAGTCCAGTGCTGTCCTGCAAAATAAGAGTCCTCTTCATGAATTCATCCATGAAAAACTAAGTTGACGGCTTCATACAAAACAAAGTCCTTAAAAGAAGCTCCTCAGATACCAGAAAATGTTTTTTTTTTTGCTAAATTAAAACAGTCCGTTTTTCGGATTTTAACCACCTTCCACATATTTCTTGCTTATTACTTTTTGTTTTACAAAAAAAACTGGTTACAAGACCACGGTCAACATGTTTGTTTTATATAAAATACAACCGGCAGCTTTGTAATTAATTTTCCCCAGAAACACATTTGACTGGGAACAACCATCTTCTTCAACTAAATATGTGTTGTGAACTTCTCAGACATTATTAGGACTCAAGAAGAAAGAAGCTAGACAGACTGCAGTTACCCTCTTGTAGAGCCATCCTCTGATCACCACGGGGCAGTTAGGGTCCCTCTTCACCGCCTGCCATCTCTTCCCAAACGTCTGTACTTTCTCCCCTCCCTGCACATTTACAATAGCAGAAGCGGTCAGTGCGGCAGAAACACTGCAGTGTTTGGTGATGTCTGCTACAGACCGTGTCTCTGATGGGCAGAAAGGAGACGGTGGCGCTGCTGGAGGCCTGACTGATCCGGTCCTGATCCTCCATCCTGGCGATCAAAAGGCAACACAAAACACTTAATTAAAACAAACGTGTTCCGTCTGGCTTTAACATCAAACAAGTGCCTAATCACAGTTGAAAGATAATTGAGTATATTAGGTACATTTCAGAATAAAGCATTTTTTTGAGGAGTTTTAGTTGTTAATGACATTTAAGATCCCAAACCATTTAATTTTTTTTTTTATTTTGCTTGGAATAAAACACTGAATATAATGTAACTGCAATTTGAGGTTCTGCTCACAGCCTGAAAAGTGAACCTCTATGAAAGCCGTCAACTGTAAGAGTATGAGGCACTGTACATTCCCATGCTAAAGCATTAAGTAAAAAATTAGAATTCACGACATGTGAATGTGTTGTGTTAGATGACATTGATGTGTTAGATCAAGAATCTCACTACATGCAAACGTTAAAATACTGACCAGCTCACGGACTTCTGAGAGAAATGAGTTCTAATAAGTATAACTCCTTTAAAGAAATAACTAGAGGAATGTTAGAGAAAGCTGAAGAAGCCAGGCAGGACCCGGTCTTCAGTCTATTCCTGGAGAGACTGACACACAGCAGCTGCTTCACTCAGACCACTGCACAGCTTTAAAGAAAAAACAGGAAGTAGATCTCAAAGTAACTGCAAAAAAAAAAATGTTTGAGCTATTTTTGTGATATTCGTGAATGTATCAAATGAAGCTTTTGGCTATTGTCTTTCACCATTTAAGGTTATTTTTACAGATAATTTTATCCAATTGGTCAAACCGTGGTTTAATTTCTTGGTTACTCTCTGTTTGAGTGACTTTCAACATTTAATCACTGATGAGTTTCAGGGTAACTCCCAAACTTACCATACCCAATATTTTTAAAAAATCAGCACAACTTGCAGAGTTCTTGAAATACAATAATATTTTTCAGAAAATCCAGGGTGATTGTTGCAACAACAAAAAACTCTAGCACCCAGTATGCTAATCAGGATGTTCAGTGAAATAATGTGCTTAATAGACCTTTTTCTTCCTACACTAATGCTTAGTGCAAATGAATGATTATCATACACAGGAAGGATTTATTGTTCAAATTTTACATTTCTTTATACTAAAAGGTTTTATTTGAAATGCCATTAATTGCCTCAAAGGTAGTGCTAGTTTAAAACTTTGGGAAACAGGCCTTTTTCTGTCTATGCATCGACACTGTGGAAATTATTATTTAAATTATTATTAATATTGTCAATGTTTTCAATTCAGGATACATGCCTTCAAGTAGACCAGACTTATCGACACTAACAAGAGAGACAGCTTCATTTAAGATTTACCAGAACTTGTCACCAGCTCCTGACAGAATTAATTCAAAATCCTAGTTTTAAGTTTTAGAGCAAAAAATGATACAGCAGTGTGGTTCCAGCGTTTTTAGTTCTGGATTCTGTACAGACTGGATGTGAGCCAATATTGGACAGAAGAAAGCATGTGCAGAATGAGAGCTGGAGGTGTAGGAGAAATGGTTGCATAATGTGTGATGTACAGCTCAGACAAACAGAGCCTGTGTCGAACAAAGACTGAACTGTATGAGCCTCACAACAGACCCTCACTGAGACCCCGCGCAGCACTCGCACTTCTGAGGGCAGGAAGATAGTGTGCTTTAGAGATTGTGATGACTGATAATTCAGCATACTGTCATTAGTACAAAAAATATTAAACAAAAAAGCCTATCATCTAAACTAAAGTCTTCAATTCACTCGATTTTTGTTCTGGTGCACACAACATTTTTTATGCAATTTTTAAAGCTGACTGCATTTATTTGTAAACTTTATTATACATAAAAAAGTTCATACATTTAATGTTTTTCTGTTGATTAAAGGTTAGATTATTAATTTGTATACTACTGTAATCAAAAACTTTACAGTCGAGATGGATCCCCTTCTCTTCTTAGATGGCAGGTTTCCAGATCCACGTTATATGACACATACACAGCAAAACTCTATTTCTCACACTTATGCCTTATTTGTGAACAAAAAATGGTTCAGTATTTGTGAAAATGTATTCAGTGATAAAAATTAGTTCACTCTACCAATTAAATCTATGTGTAAACGATGAAAGAGCTTTCAAAGAGAATGTGACACACATTAAATATTTTTGTTAGCTTGCATGATGTTACTTGATAGCACTGAAAAGAAAACCAGTTAGCTGAAACACTACCTTTAGATAACTGTTCAGAAGAAATGTGTCTACTCCAGTACTTCAACAGTTTTATTTCTCAAGCTATTATGAAGTCTTGAGTTGTGAGACTGTGGTTGGTTCAGCCCAATCTGGCAACCAGATTTAAGCGAAAGCAATTTGAGAATCTAGAAAAGAATGTAAGTACAAAATCTTTGTGTTGGGACTTAAATGTTTAAATGAAAATAAAACTATAATAAAAATAATAATAATTTTCAGTCTCAGTGACTAAAACATTTTTCATGTAAATTTACATTTTCTTTGGCATTTAAATTTAAATTGGCAATTTTGTGTAACGTAAATATTTTAAAACACACAAAATAGTTGTATTCCTGTATAGGAGGTCAATGATTAATAGTTTAAACTTAAAAATGATGACGTTCATCACTAGTATTCCATTAATAATAATACTCCAAAAGATTTTACTTTGCGCTTACAGGAGAAAAATAAAGTCTAAACCTGAGAAAAATTATAATTCAAATTTCATTGATAATTATTTGTAATTGCCCAGTTATTGTTATTACAGTTTTTGAAACCTTTTTAAAATGGCATAGTTCTTATTTAGCTTGTTGGTCGGATATAAAATAAAATATTTATTTTTAGAGGATGAGTCAAAAATAGCCATAAAGACTACTGCAAGATTCCAGAACGAGTATAAATGAAGGGACCATAAAGCCAAACGTAAATAAAGACGTGACTCCTCATACCTGCAGTGTTGTTGTCAGTGTTGAGAGTCCCACTGGAGAGTCATGCAGCTTTGAGCATCTCTTCCTGTGAGAAATGAACCCGGTCTCTCACTCTTGCTCCGTTCAATCCCTCTTTCATCAGTCCAACACTGACTCCTCTGTTTCCAGCGCTCCCACACTCGTTTGTTTCTCTCTGAGGTCTGGAACGTGCATTGGGCTTCATCTCCAGTAGAGCTGTAGACTGGCGTAAAGAAGAGAACACTTTACTTACAGGATCACTGTGAGTGAGAGACACAAACAGATTTACACATGTCACCCTGTACTTTAAAAGATTTTCCATCGTCAAAAGTATATCTCGACTTCTTGTAGAAGTACTGTGAACACTCTATTATTTTTTATTTTAAAGCAAATGTGTAATATCTTGCCAATAGAGTTTCCATTTTCAAAACAAAGGAAATAGGACTGAATCTTTGTTCCAGGGGCCCAAGGTTCTCACAATTTTTCAATTATCTATCTAGGCTGTATCAACCAACGATGTCCAGTTTTAGCTTCCCTCTTCAAAAGCTTTTAGTTGTTATCACAGATGCTGCGTCCATAGCTGGTTAAGATGGTAAAGCTGGGCAATTAAATCAGCCACAATCTACCATCAGCATTTTAACATTTGTGAATTTAGATTTTGTTTAAATCTAGGGAGGCTGAAATTACTTGATTACAATTTATTCTTTATTTTATTATGTATTAACATTGGGTTTAAAAACAAAATTCTTAGGCCTCTGTGCTTCAGGCCTCTGCTCTGTTGCAGGACTCTGTAGCTCAGCAGAATTTACATTTCACCATCAGAGGGTCAGTCTAAATCAAGATGGAGTATCATGCCTGTTTATTGAAAAGCAATACGACTCCCCATCCCTCAGAGCTGTAACTGGGGAAATGTACTGGTCGAGATAATGAACGACATTTCTCAGAAGACTATAGTGTCAGGATTTCCAAGAACAACCATAAGAGCAAATGTCTTACTGAGCTGGATGTAAGCAGAGCTGTGTTTGGGAGGTATAAGAATGAGAGCAGAGGGGAGCTTTATAGCCATAGTCGATGAGTCATGTACTGCTCTTTGGATAATAGCAAAATAGCAATGGCTGTCAATTAGAGATCAATCCCTGCCCACTACATTCTTGGTGCTTGAAAGACGGCTTGAAAGGAAGGGGACACAAGAACTCACATTGTTGACTGCTTGGTGCCACCTGAACTACAATTGACAGGTAACTATGAAGCGATTTCATGACTGTTCAGAAAGTAGTCTGTTTGATGAGGTAAACAGTGTCGGCTATCTTTCATGGTTTAACAAAATGAAGTTGGAATTTTTAAGGAATACCCAGAATACAGAAGCCATCTTATATAAAGGTTGATGAGATTTGCAGAGATTTATTGTGTTTAAATTATAAACCCAACAACTATTTTTGTTACAGTTGAGATTGGTTGAGTGATTTTGCCAAATTATATTTGATGCATATATTTGGTGCATTTTGCAGAGCCCGGACGGACGGAGACAGACAGACCGAAGAACGAAGCATCAGGTGCAGGATTAAACTCTTCTGATACACAGTGAGTATTCCAGATTTCTGTGACTTAACTTTCAATGATAACAGTAGGTTGTTGAAAGATATAATTATTCCAAGTTTCAGCTGACTTGTGAAATGGAATTTAAAAGTGCTTTATGAATGAGTCTGTAGATGAATTCTAGCTCTCGTTGTTTCCTTCAGATGAAAATGAGAACGCTGGCGGCTGTGCTTTTCTTCTCTCTGACACCAGCAATGACAGAAGGTATCAATGCTCAAAATAATTCAAATGTACTCAAAAGACGGTACATTTTCAATAATGCTTTTGTGTTGAGATAGTCTGTTTGGTCATGAAATGTCAGTTTTGTTGAGCTTAAAATAGGATTTGTCAATGTGTAATGTTAATGCAGCACATAATTTAAACCATTCAAGTGGATTATTTAAGAGTATACATAATTGTGGCAAACACCAGTTTTAAATCACATAAAAATGGCTGAATGTTGCTACTTTTTTGTATCAAAGATGTGCCTAAAAATGTACGTGAGACCTTAATAGTTCAACAGTATATGCATTTCACATGACCATGATAGTCGGGAAATGGCATCATATTTTTTTTAAAGAGCACAGGAAACTTTTGTTTTTGGCAAGGAGAGGTGAGGCGAATTTTATTTATAGAGCACATTTGCAAACAGGTTAGCAATTGACATTGGAACAAAAACAGACCACAAATTAAAAGCAGGAGATAAATCGCTCAATTATACTAAATATAAAAAAATCAATAATTAAATCATGTAAGACGTGCCTCATATCATAAATTGTATGCAAGACCTGTTATAATTAGAGGTGGGCCATATCTCATCATCCACGATAATACCGGTGCAATTAATAATATGATTTAAAATGTTCATATTGCAGTGCTCTGACATATTAACATAACGCAGCTTGGATGCACGCCGCCCACAACTAAGAAGAGATCCTAAATCCTACAAATTGGGTGACTTTAGTGGTGTGGAAGAACAGAAAGAAAAGAATACTCACTGAAAATAATGGAAATTCAATTAAAAGAAATGGATTTCGCTAACTGAAACCCAGCACTAACAGCCCTAACGAACGCACACTGTGACTAAGCATTCTGGGTACTGTAGTACTTATACTGAGACTTTGTTAGCGAACATACCTGCTAAACTACAAAATAAAACAGTTAAACATTAGCACTTAATATCACTATAGCAACATTGTTAGTTATTTTTACAAAAATCCTAATGAAATAAAGGGAAAAACATAAAATTGATTGGTGAAGATAATGATTTAGTATTTAACTTAAATTTTTCAAGAAAAACTTTATTCTGTTATTATGTTCTGTTCTATATTTTAAGGTGCAATGTGTGTGTTTTATACTAATAAAGTTATTCTGCAAAGTTGCATGTCCTTATCACCAAAACTTATTTTCTAATGCTTTTCCAATGCTGTTTAATTTTACAGCAGTGGGACTAACTGGTAAAGCGTTCCTGTTCCCGAATGAAACGGACTTCAGCTATGTCAAACTCACTCCCAAAAAACCTCTGTCTCTCTCTGCATTCACGCTCTGCATGCGTGTGGCCACCGAGCTCCAAGGCGAGCGGGAGATCGTCCTGTTCGCCTACCGAACGCCTGATTACGATGAGCTCAACGTGTGGCGAGAGAAAGATGGCCGTTTATCCTTCTACCTGCGAGGTGATGGAGCGTTCTTCCATCTGCCGCCGCTGACTACCTTCCGAGCGCACCTGTGCTTCACTTGGAGCTCACAGACTGGACTTGCGGCTGCTTGGTTCGATGGACGGCGCAGCGCCTTCCAGCTCTACAAACCAGGTCACAGTGTGCGTCCACAGGGGACGGTGCTACTTGGACAGGACCCAGACAAAGACCTTGGAGATTTCGATAAGATGCAAAGCTTTGCTGGTGAGCTCACAGATCTCAACATGTGGGACCAAGTGCTCAGCGGGAGCCAGATCAAAGCACTGTACCTCAACCTGCCGGCTCGCGTCCCCACGGGAACCATTTTCGACTGGAACACCATTCAGTATGAGATAAAGGGAAATGTGCTGGTTGTGCCAGATGATTAGTAATTAATACCATTTTAGGAATATATTTAATAACTAGTTCATATCTGGTGAGATTCTCTGACATCACAATCTAATTTATAAATATATAAAACCTACAGAGGAGCTTATTTAACATTTGATAGGCAATATTTAATGTGATTTGTTTAACATTTCATATCATTTTTAAGTAAATTAAAAATGTAGCATAGAAAGAAAAGAACGTTTGCTTTTTACATTTTTAATTAACTTGTTCCTTTTTGTTTCTGCATTGTTTAAATAGTATCTCATGCTCTGATTGAAAGTCCAGTTTAGAGAATGTGGGTGTTTTGGCAATTAGATGACCTGATTTAACATTTATTTAATTCATAAATTGGACTTGACTACACGAAAAGACAGTCTGACCTTAAAGCTTAATTCCATGAGAAGACAATCTGACCTTAAAGTTTGAATCCATGAAAAAGACAGTCTGGCCTTAGAAGGAGTGACGCTTTTCTGATAAGGATACGCAACTGAAGACAAATCTGCAAGGATAACTTTCGGTATATGTGCCCCACCTATGGAGGGACAGGGAGGTACAGTTTTGAGAGTTGGTTCTGTAACCATCCTTGCTGCTGTTCAAAGATCTTATGCTGAGAAGTAAAGAGAAAATCGGACTGAAAGTCGTAGTCTGTCTTTATTGAATTTATTTTCAAAGTTTATTTTAAATCGAGGGGTGAAAAACCACCACATTGCCGATGTATCAACATCCTGCCGACTACGCCTTTAAATGTGGTTGTTTTTCACCCATCCACCAACTCACCTTCTTGTACAAGTCCTTATTTTAAAGCAACATAATAGAATATAATGAAATATAATAGAACTTTTGTTCCAGGGGCACCATGTTCTCGCAATTTTTCAATGATCTATTACAGGCTGATAATTTTCAGTTTTAGCTTCCCTCTTCAAAATTTTTTAGTTGGCATCACAGATGCTGCATCCATAGCTTTATACAGTGGTTAAGATGGTGAAGCTGGGCAAATAAATCAGTCAAAATTTACCATCAGCATTTTTAAAATGTGAAATTTGGTTTAAATCTTGTTCTTGATGTTTACTGAGCACTTGCTGTTCACGAAAGAAACATGATACTGGGGATTGTAGCAAAACATTGAGAACATTTTTTTTAGTTCGTTTAATTATTGTTACAAATTTAAATTATGTATTTTTATGTCATGTTTATGTCATGACTTAGATTATCAAGCAGGTAACTGACAGACAAAAAGATAGATAGACAAAAATATATTAATTATCTGATACACACCAAAAATATTTTTTTAATAAAACTTTTTTTTGCATTCAGCTACTCATCACGTTTAACACTGTTTGGTATACAGTTAAGAGAACTGATTCTTATAGAGCAGGGGTACGCAACCCGTGGCTCTGGAGCTGCATGAGGCTCTTTAGCGCTGCCTTAGTGGGTCCCTGGAGCTTTTTCAAAAATGTTGAAAATGGAAAAAGATGGGGGAGGTAAATATATTTTTTGTTTTAATATGGTTTCTATAGGAGGACAAACATTCTTAACGTTTTCCAATGCTGTAAAAGTGTGAAGAATAAATATTTAATTTAAACATTTCTGTCCACGAAGATTTGCGTCATAGCCTGCGACACACGTTTCTACCAGCAGGGAGTGGGATGCCAAGCAGGGGGCTGTCGTAAATACACCAGGGGCTGTGTGATGGGCCCTGGATCCCAAAGGGAAAAAGAGAAAAATAACTGAGAACAGAGGATTCAACGTTTCATTGCATTCATTGCCAATGCGGAAGGATTGCCTGAATGTTTGCTCTGTAGTGAGAAATTGTCAAATAACAAGAAGAGTAATGTGGAAAGACATTTCCAGAAGGTTTTTCAAAAGGCTGCTGTTTTATTTTTTATAAATACAGGCTGCGTTTTATTGCACTGTTTGTTGCCCAGATAAGGGGCGCGTTATGCACGTTCCATTTTGATGCTGTTTTTTGGAATCCTCAAAATAAAAATGACATCATAAATCTGTTTCTTTATTGCATTTCTTCAATTTCATCAAAGCAATGAAACATAATTCATTAATATTGTAATGAAGTTATACTTGAGGCGGCATCGTACAACAGAGTAGTCACATGGTGCGTCCTTCTCTACAGAAATAAACATTTAATCATAAAGGCTCATTATGTATTTGTAGCCAACTTAGTCATTTTTATAGTAGGCTAATATAGATACTTACAGCATGTGTTGCCTTCATTATGAGGCTTATACAAGGCTTTTAATTTTTTTGTGGCTCCAGACATAATTGTTTTTGTTTTTTGGTCCAATATGGTTCTTTCAACATTTTGGGTTGCCGACCCCTGTTAAAGAGAAATGATTCTTATAACGATGATTTGCTGCCCTCTGCTGCTTTCAGGGAAACAGTGCAAGTCAGTGGTAACTGATAAAATTATTAAAATCCTAAGCTCCGGTTAGGTTCAAACAACTGCATTTCATTGTTCCAATAAACAAGTTCAAACGGCTTCAAATAATTATTGGTAACAGGCTGATTATCACAAGCTGTTTTTTAATATTCTTTTAACATAGTTTTGCATGTCAAGAGTTTATTCTCTAAGAAGAACAGAAAAAGAAATACAAAGAGACAGTTGTGTGTGATTGTCAACAGTCCTCACATCAAGCCTATTGTTCCTTCATCTGATGTCACTGCGGTGCAAGGAACGAAGCATCAGATGCAGGATTAAACTCTTCGGATACACAGTGAGTATCCCAGATTTCTATGACTTTGCTTTCACCGATTACAGTAGATTGTTGAAATATATAATTAATTCAATAATGGAGGCCATGTTTAAATGAAGTATGAGTGAAAGCCTTTTTTGGGATTTTGCAAAAGATGGGTGGCAGAGATGGGTTAGTCCAAGTTTCAGCTGACTTGTTAAATGGAATTTAAAAGTGCTTTATGAATGAGTTTGTAGATGAATTCTAGCTCTCGTTGTTTCCTTCAGATGAAGATGAGAACGCTGGCGGCTGTGCTTTTCTTCTGCGCTCTGTTCTCTCCGACACCAGCAGTGACAGAAGGTATCAATGTTAAAAGTTGAAATGATCCAAATGTACGAGAGAAACTTTTAAAGACAGAACGTTTTCAATAAGACACTTTGGTCTGTTCAGCCAAGAAAAGCCAGTTTCATTGAGCTTAAAATAGGATCTGTCAACGTACAATCCAAACGCAGCACATAATTTAGACCATTCAATTAGATTATTTAAGAGTATATAATTTTCAAAAGCGAGCCTAAAAATGTATGTGAGACCTTAATAGTTCATCAGAATATGCATGTCACTTGACCGTGATACTCAGGAAGTTACTGAACTGTAGTACCTCGACCGGCTGCAAGAGGGTGGGGTCAGAAGTGAACAACTTCTCATTCACTCCAAAGGTAAGACTGCCCAATTTTGTAGCTGAAAAGAGATGTTTTTTTTTTTGATGAGATCGTTAGTTTTGACCTTCATGAACACTCTGAGGGGGGTGAATTATTTTTCATTTACTTTGTTTAAGATTTACTCAATTTAAACATTCAGCCAATCAGATGTCTTCGATACACTGATGTCCCGCCTCTCCGGACCCATTTTTGGGTACTGGAAATAGATGCAGTTCCATACTGGCGAAGGCTGACTATGACCATTTTATATTGCTCTCCCGTTCACACAAAACATTGCACATGCTACGTCCACGTAATATACAGTCTTTGCTCATACCGGAGAGCTTCTCACTAATGCACTCTTACAGCAGGATGCACCTCTTACAATGGATCATCTTAGACTAGAATTTAACCTGAACTTTGTTTTGTAATACCAACATTTTCACACTGGCCTCTCAAGCCTCGTCGTGAAAAAAATTTCGAGGAGAAAAACTCGGAAAACAAAATGTAAAGGTCTTACAGACTGACTAAAACATAAACAGAAAAATAGAAAACAGAGAAATTAGAAAACTGCTTTGTTATTGTGTAACTAATGTTTAAGCCCCTCTAATCTCTTCTGGAGGCTGATTCCAGCTGCGGGCAGCATAGTAACTGAAAGCAGACTCTCCCTGTTGTCAGCTGACGAGTGGGAGATCGAACTGATTTGAACCCAGTGATCTGAAAGCTCCGATTGGCTTGTAAGCAAAAAAATGTTTTGGGGAAGCACTTGGCAGCCAGTGTAGAGATGTGAGGACTTGTATGCAAGACCTGTTCTAATTAGTGGTGGGCCATATTATACCATCCACAATAATAGCGATGCAATTATTAATATAAATATTAATTTTGCAGTATTCTAACATATAAACATAATACTAATATTGTTTAACATATTTATATCGCTGTTCTCTGACGCGCTAACGTAATGCCGTCATGCGTTTTACATACAGCACACAGCTCACATTCGTGCCACCCACAACCCAGAAGAGAACACTCAAAAGAGGTGGAAATAAGCATGGCTTTAGGAAGTTCAGAGGAAGAGTTAAATCCCAAAAATCAATCGACTTCGTTGATGTGGAAGTGGTTTGGAAACAAAAAAACAGATGCAGAGGAACATTCAATTAAAAGAAACAAGTATTGTTAGGATTTGCTAACTGGAACCAAGTACAGCAACATAAATGCGTGTTGTGACTAAGCATTCTGGGTACTGTAGCACATATACTTAAACTTTATTAGAGAACATACCTGCTAAACTACAAAAAATAAAACTGTTTGAATCAACACTTAAAATCACCAAAGCAATATTGCTAGTTATTTTTGCTAAAATTGTAATCACATAAATGGAAACACATATAATTTCTTTGTGAACACAACGATTGGATATTTAACTCGATATTTTATTCTGGTACTATGTTCTGTTCTACATTTTAAGGTTAACAAGTTATGAAACTTATTGTCTACAGTTGTACGTTTCTTAAAATTGTTCAAATATTTCTATGGAACATTTTGTAATACAAAGTATCGTTTCATAACTATTATTGTCAAGTATATTATTCAAGGCCCATAACGCCCACCCTAAGTTCCAATGCTGTTTTATTTTACAGTGGGACTAACTGGTAAAGTGCTCCTGTTCCCGTACGAAACGGACTTCAGCTACGTCAAACTCACTCCCAAAAAACCTCTGTCTCTCTCTGCATTCACGCTCTGCATGCGTGTGGCCACCGAGCTCCAAGGCGAGCGGCAGATCATCCTGTTCGCCTACCGAACGCCTGATTACGATGAGCTCAACGTGTGGCGAGAGAAAGATGGCCGTTTATCCTTCTACCTGCGAGGTGATGGAGCGTTCTTCCATCTGCCGCCGCTGACTACCTTCCGAGCGCACCTTTGCTTCACTTGGAGCTCACAGACTGGACTTGCGGCTGCTTGGTTCGATGGACGGCGCAGCGCCTTCCAGCTCTACAAACCAGGTCACAGTGTGCGTCCACAGGGCACAGTGCTACTTGGACAGGACCCAGACAAGCACCTTGGAGATTTCGAGACGATGCAAAGCTTTGCTGGTGAGCTCACAGATCTCAACATGTGGGACCAAGTGCTCAGCGGGAGCCAGATCAAAGCACTGTACCTCAACCTGCCGGCTCGCGTTCCCACGGGAACCATTTTCGACTGGAACACCATTCAGTATGAGATAAAGGGAAATGTGCTGGTTGTACCAGATGATTAGTAATTAATACCACTTTATGAAAAGATTAAATATTCTATTTCCAGTGAGGTTCATATCTGGTAAGGCACTGACATCAACACAGTCAAATTTATAATTATGTAAACCCTACAGAGGTATTATTTAACATTTGACAGGCAATATTTAATCTGTTTTGTTTAAAATTTCATATCAACATTTTAAGTAAATAAACTATAGTATAGGAAAAAAAATAATTTCTTTTTTATTATTGTCTTCACTTGTTCCCATCGTCTCAAGTGTTATTTAAATAGTATCTCATGCTCTGATTGAAAGTCCAGCTTAGAGAACTCGTTCAGTTTAGATATTTAACCCTCCATTTTAAAATAGGGGTAAACAACCTGAAAAAAATTATTTTATGTATGCACTTGACTTGCTAACTGTTTATAATGTAACTTGCTAAAGCTATCATTATTTGTATTGTTTGGCAGCCAGGGAGTTGTAAGAAGAATGCGTGCAGACAAATAAAGCTTTAAAACCCTAAGGGAAAAAATTGTGAAGGAAGCCATTAGATCAACCAGGATTATCATCAATATTCGAAAACAATTCATTTCAGATGGTATCTGACTCAAAATTCTAAATGATCTAGTTATTTAGAATTAAAAATGTATTTCACCAAGGAATGTATCACAGCAACATCTACATTCAGTAAGAGATAAAGGAAAAATAATAAAGCAATTAATTTATTTATAATTAGGATGAAATTAAAATAAATCACAGTATTAAACAACAAAGAATCAAATCTACTCTCAGACAAAAATTACTTTATAATAAATGTTGAAAACTTTGTACCGTCTATGATCCTATTTTGGTAGTGATTGCCTAAAAATGAGTAATAAAAAAAAAGCCAAACAAATTTACCAAAATTCTGTCACACTAACGAAAGTGCAATCAAACAATTAACAAAGTTTAATGTTTCCACAAAAGTCTACATTTACTCCAGCCATATCTAATAATAACTGTCGCAAAATAGTGTTTTTATTTACAGCGTACAAGCATTATTGACAATAAATGTTCACTATTGAATAACCATATGTGCCAGACATCGGTCTGTGTGTGCTTCATTCAGTGCATGTGTCTGTGTGCTTGAGCTGGTGAAAGTTTCCACATGAGGGATGCGAGCGAGGCCAGGGGGCGACAGCAGGAGTGTGTGAGGAGAGAGAGAGAGAGAGGGAGAAAGAGAGACAGCAGGGATGCACTATGGAGCCCTTCGAGCAACTCCAAATAGATTTGAAGGCAAAATTGATTTGCATATGCAAGGATGCTAAAAGGAGAGGGAGACGCTCTTCGTGGAACAGATGGAACTTCTGTACAGAATTTATCTTTATTTGCGTCCAAATACCCCACCGTACAAGAGTTTCTCCAAAGTTTGACTATTTGTAAATGCTTAATTTTTCTTTCCACTGATGCAAGTACTTCAGTTTTTAATTGCAAAAAACTGAATTTTTTAAAAAGTTTGTTTATGTGCTTGTTCAGAAGTATTATGTGACAATTTAATGTGTATAATTATAATTATATACATGGATAGACATAAAGGTATGTATGAGTATTAGTTTATTATTAGTATAGTATTAATATTAGGACTACATATGAAATCAACCTGGGTCCAATTTAAACAAAAATGTAACTGAGCTTTTCACGTCACATATGGGCAAAAAAATCCCTTTGGGCTGGAGACTGAACAAGACCCGATATTTAATCCAATAATGTCTATAATTCACAGTTGTTGTTTTCAACAGATATATAAAAAAAATTCTCTGGAGACCTCCATGACCATTTCAGGCTGCAGTAGTAACAGGAAGAGAGGTCAGCCTCAATAAAGCATGATATAAAAATATGTTTTTGCTGATCAAGTAATTCCAGTAGCAATACACAATGTTTTTTTTTATATTTATATCCTTACAGCTCTCGTGGCACTTATGTAGTTTGTGACTGTCTCTTTGTGCCTTGCGACAAAGTTTGAAGTCAGAAGCTATTTTAAAGTATGTCGTCTAAGCTCCTTTTTTTCCTCATCAAAAAACTATCCCAGGTTAGGAAGCCTGGCTGTTTATCTGAGCCTAAAAAGGACCGAAAAAGTGAGATCCTTTCATTGTACCCTGGTAAAACAAAATGGCATTAAATGGAAAATATGGGATAGCATTGCCCTTTTAAGGAAAAAGAAATCCAGAAAATCCTTAGTTTTAGTTTAATTATGCAAATTCCCCCAAAAATATATAAGTATGTTGCATGTATGTTGCTCTGTTAGAAAACAAAAAAATGTAAAAAGTTTGTAGTACATGCCAGCTTTGCTTATATGAGTAACCTCTGTTTCTGATTTCCTTTCAAGTGGTGCATTGCAAACTAAAATTGTGTTTCTAATTTTTCTGTACACTAGTTACAGTACTACTTGATAATTTTCCTAAAAATCATGCATGGAAAATTCTACAAATATTTAAAAATGTATTACAATATTTTTTAACAGGTCAAAAATGTAATATTAAAAAAAAAAAGTTAAAAGACAGCTCCAGCCCAGTGAATCAGGTGTGAGAAAGACACGCTCTCCTGGTTTTGTCATAAGTTTAACAAAGTCCACAACACTGAAATCTATATACCAAAGCACTAAAGCCCCACATTTGAGAATTAGCGCAATTTAATCTGTGTTATAAGTAATTGTGGCACTTAACTTATAGGTACATGTAAAAGTGCCAATCAAACTCAGTAAATAATCTGCACATATTCAAAGTTCCTTGCAAACACCTTACCTCATATAATGTCAAAAGCTTCATGTTCAACCGCACAGTACTCAACTGGACATAAATTAATTGCTTTGTAGAAACCAATTATGTATACACAGGACTAAAGGGTCACACTTACTGCCTCACTCTCTCTCTCCAGTATATTCAGTGCTGCTTCCCTCTGGGCGAAATGAAAAATTCACCACTGGGCCCCATTAGAGTCAAACTGGATCATGACAAAAAGAGCAGCGCTAACACTCACACACACATAAAAACATTCACTTTGCCACACAAATAAAGCATTTTAAAAAGCATGCAATCAAAATAATGTAAGTTAATGGCCTATTAGAGAGTTGCGAGTAATCGAATATAGAAAGATCAACTGAACTCAAGGAGGAACATCTTTCAGATGACAAAACATACCGTCCTGAAAACGTACAAACTGAAAAAATAAAGCAAGCATAGCACAAATACAGTGAAGCTAAAATAAACTAATGAGTAGAAGTATTCTACACACACACACACACACACGGCAATAAAGCTGAGTTAAACCAAATGACATGAATGAGGTTTAAAAATACTTCTGATTGGTCAGGTAAAACAACTAAAGAAAATCAATTAAAAGTTTGAAAACATCACACAAACCATTATATTAAATATTATATTATTTAGTATCATTTTCAAATTAACAATCTAAAAGAGTGCTTTTAACGAGTTTATGAATGGTAAATGTTGGTTGTTTTAGTTAAATATAATAATTAAACAGTTATATAATTTAAATTATATATATACACCGTGTGCAGAGTTATTAGGCAAATAAGTTTTTTGACCACATCATCCTTAAATGTGCATGTATGTCCTACTCCAAACTGTATAGGCATGTTGTCCTACACCAAACTGTATAGGCTCGAAAGCCTGCTACCAATTAAGTATATCAGCCTATGTGTATCTGTGTAATGAGAAGGGGTGTGGTCTAATGACATCAACACCCTAAATCAGGTGTGCATAATTATTAGGCAACTTTCTTTCCTTTGGCAAATCGGGTCATAGGAGAGACTTGACGGACTCTGAAAAGTCTAAAATTGTGAGATGTCTTGATGAGGGATGCAGCAGCCTTGAAATTTCCAAGCTTTTGAAGCGTGATCACAGAACAATCAAGCGTTTCATGGCAAATAGCCAACAGGGTCGCAAGAAGCACGTTGAAAGAAGAAGGCGCTAAGCAACTTCCCAAAAACTGAGGAAAATCAAGCGTGAAGCTGTCAAGATGCCATTTGCCACCAGTTTAGCCATATTTCAGGGCTCCAACGTTACTGGAGTGTCAAAAAGCACAAGGTGTGCAATACTCAGGGACATGGCCAAGGTAAGAAAACTAAAAAACGACCACCACTGAACAAGACACACAAGATAAAACATTAAGACTGCGCCCAGAAATATCTGAAGACAAATTTTTCTAAGGTTTTATGGACTGATGACTGAGTCTTGATGGGCCAGACGGATGGGCTCGTGGCTGGATCGGTAAAGGGTAGAGAGCTCCAGTCCAACTCAGACGCCAGCAAGGTGGAGGTGGGGTACTGGTATGGGCTGGTATCATCAAAGATGAGCTTGTGGGACCTTTTCGGGTTGAGGATGGAGTCAAGTTCAACTCCCAGTCCTACTGCCAGTTCCTGAAGACACCTTCTTCAAGCAGTGGTACAAGAAGAACTTTGCATCTTTCAAGAAAAACGGATTTTCACGGAGGACAATACTCCATCACATGCCTCCAAATACTCCACAGAGTGGCTGGCCAGTAAAGGTCTAAAAGATGAAAAAATAATGACATGGCCACCTTGTACACCTGATCTGAACCCCATAGAGAATTTGTGGTCCATCATGAAACGGGAGATCTACAAGGAGCGCAACCAGTACACCTCTCTGAACAGTGTCTGGGAGGCTGTGGTTGCTGCTGCACGCGATGTTGATGGTGAACAGATCAAGAAGCTGACAGAATCCATGGATGGAAGGCTTTTTAGTGTCCTTTTAAAGAAAGGTGGCTATATTAGTCTCTGATTTGTTTGTTTTGTTTTTGAATCTCAGAAATGTGTATTTGTAAATTTTGAGATGTTATATTGGTTTGCATGGCAAAAATAAATAAGTGAGATGAGTAAATATTAGTTTTTTTATTATTTTGCCTAATAATTCTGCACAGAAATAGTTACTTGCACACACAGATATCCTCCTAAGATAGCAAAAACTAAAAAAGCCCCATTCCAACTTCCCAAAAAATTCAGCTTTGATATTTTGTCTTTTGAGTTGATTGATAATATAGTAGCTGCTCAATGATAAAATTCATCTCAAAAATAAAACTTGCCTAATAACTCTACACACAGTGTAGTTTTTATTGTCAAAACAATGCAAACATTTTCTAACCATAATTAGTTTGAGGTACAGTTTTTAATTTTAACTGTATCAAAATAAATACGATAAACTACACATCAGGGCATTTACATTTTTTTTTTTTTAATGAAGGGAATTTCCCTGACACAAATATCAGACATTGAGTAATTATTTCATTTTTATTTAGTTATTATCAATTAGGATTGTACTTATAAAAAGAGTTAATTAGATTCCTAAAACTCCTACATTGAAACATACTGAACTATGCTTTTGTTTATTAAAGTCGTCATCTTTCCATTTCTAGCTCAACTTTAATTTCTTTACAAATGTTTTTTAAAGCAAGAGCTGTATATCTCCTGATTTTTCCTCTGCATCTTCATGGTGTGAAATAACTGTTAAATCGAACTAATTAAATCTATTACACATGTTTCAGCTTCAAATTTTTCCATTTTCATTACGTCACCGTCAATGATTCCAAAAGTGCTGTCACCACTCTGCATTTTCTACTAATAGTTTCTCTTCAACATGTCTCTATAGGTTAAAAAATAAGTCAGTGAAGCCTGGCTTCTGATTGGTCTTTCAATCGATGTAATACGTCAACATGAAGCATTTGGACCATGACAAATGAAGATAATATTGCTTTTTTGTTAAAAACTAAGATACAAGTGGGACGATTTTAATTTCGGAGCTGGAATAGCGCGAGAGTTTTATCTCACGTGACTCTGGAGCTCATATAAGCATGGGACTAAATGATCCCACGCACGGGACACTGAAGTGTTATCGAATGATTATCGTTATCTAAATATCGCCCAGCCCTACTTAGACTCCCTGTTCAGAGGACTATCGAATTAGTGTCTTATGTCTGTGTGCAAAATTACATCATGCTCACACTGTGTTTAATACAAGAGAAAGAAAGAGAGAGAGACAGAGAGAGAGAGATGACGAGAGAATGAGATGATTAAAAATCCCATGTTGAGACATTATTCACAGAGGGAATGTTAGGGCTTAATATGCCTCGTGGCTAAGAGGCAGGGGAACACACACATGCATATGCAAATATAAGCACAGCTCGACTGAAGAGAGGCACTGAAAACAGGCTGCAGTGCTGAAGGAAATGCATAAGTAATGAACACATCAAAAAAGCAGAAGGATGGAAAAGACTTCCTGCTGCCAGAGGTCAAAGGGTAATCTGACACAAAACAATAAAGAACAGTCACAATCACACCCCAGAAGAAAAATATGAACGTCTGTGAGTTTGTGCGCGCATGGATTATACAATTCATCTTAAATTAGCAACTATCTTTAAATGTTTTAGCACACAAAATGTTGTCCTTGTTGTGTTTAAGAGTCATTTCCATTAAGATGTGAACATTGTTTTTTCTACATTTAAGATGCTGAGATCCTTTTCCTACTAATAAATGTAACATTTTTCATTTGGGGCAAAATTATGGGGAACATATAAAACAACACATAACATATAACATAACACATAAATTACAACATAACATATAAAACATAAGAAACACATAACATATCAAACATAACATGTAAAATATAACTTGAACACATAATATAACATATAATGCACAACATATAAAATATAACATAAACAAATAACACATAAAACATAACATACAAAACATAACATATAAAACATAAGAAACATAAAAACCCAAAACACATAAAACAAAAAACAACATATAAAAAATAGCAACACAAAAAACATAACATAAAACAATTTAAACATAACGTAACAGTTTTTATTAACTGTACTAAACAGTACTATTAACTAAATGGGATAAAGATTGCATTAAAGCTGATTTTGGATTTTATTTGTAATCAAGTTTTTGGTTTGTTTGTTTGTTTTTTAATGTAAGAAATGCCTAGACAAAGTCTTCCAACAACTAAAAGTATTATTTCCGAGTGGTTCCAGAGCACTACGAAGACGCAATCTACAGAAAGAATTTCAGCAGAAGATTTGTCACCGAGAGGTCCTCAGCTTAGGTCTCAACACAGACAGACAGATAGTGAGTAACTCACACAGTCTCCGGGAGCAGGAGTTAGTGCCACTAGGCAGGGACTTGCCTGAAAGATTGAAAGCAATTAAAACTATCATCTGCAATGGCTGTGGGCTGGCCTGTGGCTCAGAGCTAGAGCTGCCAAACTCAATCAGGCTCCACCAGAGAGAGAGAGATGAAGTGAGGGACTGAAACAGAGAGACAGAGGGTGAAAAGACAGAGAAGAGGGCAGAGAGCCGAGGAGATAGAGCGATGAGCTCAGAGAGATTGGCTTTGGCTTGCAATTTTGGCTATAAGTAAAGGTAAAAAAGTATTTAAGATCAGTTTAATCTTTAACTACATTAAGTTCAATCATTATACCTTTTCAAGCTTTCATTTGTTGTGATTGTCAGCAGAAAAGGTAACAAAACAAAGAGAGATGGTCACCAGTCTGGTAAAAGTACAGTTTTAGAAACACCTAACAGTTTAATCTCTATTAGTGTGGTCAATTTAACTTGCAAACGCAAGCAAATCATGTCTGTAAATGAATGTGCTGATTTATTTGGTTCAAAAAGGTCACTCTGGGGTCATTTTAGCTTATGGATTTAGATATTAAGGTTACTGATTCATTGTGGAAGAAAATAAGAAGCTTACTGTGAATACATTTATGCAGAAGACGTCACAAGCTAACCGCAGTTTAAAAAAAGTGCTATACCATGCACAGTAATTAATTCATTATTCATTGGGAAACTATGCATCATTTTTATTTGATTTTGAATGACAGCACAGTAATTACAGAATGTATATGTAACGTATACTTAATTTACAATGTATAACGTATTTAAATATTTTCTGTCAAGACATTGACATTTTTTTCTAAAATAATTACATTGTGTGGCAAATAATTGATCTAATCTTTACCACCTAATTGTACATGAATTAAAATACTTTAAGAAGCATTTTCCCATTTTATGATTAAATACAAGTTATTTAGGCTACAACGATCATTAAATTTTTTTTTTATACAATTTCTAAATTAGGTTGTATTAAACAACAGTAACTCATTTAACATATATATAATTATGAAATATAATAAAATGACGAAGATATTCTCAAAAGTTGGTACAATTTTAAGCACTTCATGACCATGGAACATTGCAGTGCTTTTAACTGTGCTCAGCCGTTCCTGTGCCTTTCTTTACTTGAAAGTTTGAGGCCACAAATTTTTAGGAGTAGTAGTTGCTGGTTGGTAGCAGTCATTTCTTAGGTGTTTTGTGTTATTTTTTGTATACATGTTGCTTATATTGTATATTTGTATTTGAATTGATATTATTTCAAAAAAGCTTTACCATGTTTGTATGTGAAAGTGTGTGCATTTATATGTTTTTATTGTTTTATTATGTATACTGTGGGCACTTCACATACAACTCAGTGTTGTAGTGAGACAATAGAAAGAAAGATTTTTGATAAAACATAAATAAATAAAGTTTAAAAAAAGGATGTAAGTTCTTGTCATGTAATTACAGATTGCTTCCTGTGCGTTTATGTCTCGGCTTTATTTTCATGTTAATGTCACAGTTCATGCTTTTAATATAATTAATATGAAACCGGTCAAAAACCAGCAGTTCCTAAACACGGTATAAGATATTGTGTAAGATTCCAGTCCTTCAAGGACATTACTTGTTTTTAAAATATTAACATTATTTTTTTAATTAAATACTCAAATGAATGCTTGGCCTTCCCAGCTCCAGTTTAAATATATAGAGGGTGTCTAAGTACTTGTAAATAAAACAATAAAATATTAAGGTGACCTGAAATAAAATGCAAAGAGGACCTATGATTTCAAACAGTGACTGCTTAGGTCAGTAACACAGCAGCTTTATTATTTAGCCTGCGAGCGTTGTTTTCCCCGTGCTCAGCATTAAACTCTTGTCTAATTTCCTCAGTTAATTCCAGTCTGATCAGTGATCACGATGGTCTCAGTGCTTGAGCGCTTCCTGTTCTTTTGTGATTGTCAGAGAAGCTCAGCATCTACATTATCTCTGCCTGTCTCTCTCGCTGACAGCTCGACAGCTTCAGAGCGACAGACTGATATCAGAGTCCTAATAATCACTGACCGGCCACCAGTCCAGCACCAGTCCAGAGCGCCCGCGGGTGCCACAAGCCATCGCTCTCCGGCACAGACACACACAAACGCAGACAGACAACTGCACACCTATCATAATGAGGACAGTCCATTAGGGCTAATGCCTTCAATACTGAGCTAATCGCCATCTTAGCCCTAAAGCAACCATCAGAGATTTCTCCTGAACTGCTACAAAATTTTACAAAACATTGTACTCAAAAAATTGTATAGTGTATTCTGTAATTAGGATTGAAGAATGTAGATGTTCTTTTAATTAAAAAAAAATTATATATATAAAAAATAAATAAATAAATAAATAAATATATATATATATATATATATATATATATATATATATATATATATATATATATATATATATATATATATATATATATATATATATATATATATATATACCATTTGAGTAGGCCAGCAAAAAAAAAACAAATAAAACAGAGCCCCTTTCTCAACCATTACAAGCATTTAACCTGAAACATTTACATTCAGGCTTTTCAGGGAATTTAAGCACATAGAAACCCTGCTTGCAGGGAAAAAATCTAAATTCTAACCAATCATATGTGCAGTCAACTGCAATCAGAATATTTAACTCAATAAATAAACTGATGATGAATGAATTTCAAGCCTTACAGTACTGGTAAAGACCAAAAAAATAGCTTCATTTGTGAGCTCTGGAGATATTACCCTAAGTAAAGTCAAAGCAGTCCAAACACAGGTCCAGTCAGGAGGCCCCTGAGGTGCCGAGCCGAATCACTGTCCTTGTATCCCGAAGCGCTACAGATCGAGATGGGTCGGGTTCAAACACACATACGAGTGTCACAGATCAGCAGAGACACACAATAACGAATAGGTTTGAACAGAGTACCAGTCAGTGAGGCGCCCACAGTGCCAGGCCACATCACCATCCAGATCCACGCAGACATCGAGGTCAGACATCAGCACAAAAAACACTCCACGCGTATACACACTCTCTTACTGAAAACGACAAGAACTTCAGATACGATTCGAACAGGTTTTCAGCCTCATTTCCCTTGTGAATCTCGAGGTAACCATCCAGATCAACTCCCGTCTAACTCAATGACATGCATTTGTATTTGACGCTAAATGCATTCAAAATAAAGTACGATGTAATAATAGAATCGGAACGCTCTCAGCTTGAGTCATATTTGCAAAACAGAGGCATATATTTTTTTAGGTTGATACAAATCCTGGTATTACTATTTCATCTGGAAGCTAGTCAAAAAATGTCAATCCTTCTCCTGAATAAGGGTTCATAAAACTTTCTAAAACTAGCTTTATACATTATTACAAAGGGTTTCTATTTCAATTAAATAGCTTAAATTTGTCACTAAGACCAAATTCATTTTATTCAAATTTTAATCACAAAACATTATGTCTAACAAAAAACATAGCGCACTGCATTAACAGAGGGTGTGTTTTATATAAAAAAAATTGTATGGGATGGCCCTATAGGAGTAAAAAAAAGCACCAATTATTTTCTGACCCCTGAATTATTTGTAGAATAAATTTGTAAAAGCAAACGGACCCAAAAACATCTGTATTATATTTTATGTTAAACTATTCTGCATTACAGCTTAAAAAAAGACTTGAAACCAGATGGTGAAGTTTGGCACAATTTAATTTGCAAAAAAAATTTGGCCTTTTAAATATTTTTCTCACATATAGATTTAACTCAAAATTGTCAGAGTACTTCTTCATTCTAAACAATTCTCGCTCTAATGCAACGACAGTCATCTATTTTTCAACATGTCCTCCTGAGTGTCCATATACAGTACTTCTGTGCGGAGAGAGTAAGATGTGCTCTTGGGCAGGTGAATTATTAAGCATTACTAATATCTCCTAAAATGTCTCTTTGCCCCATCCATTAACAACCCGTCACATCCCCTGTGCTCGCTGTCCATCATTCAAACACTTTGCACAACATCTCATCCAAATCTCAGATAAAATCTAGTTATGAAAACTGTTTAAGGGTCCATTAAGCATTTCTTTATTTTTTTTAATTAATGCCTGGCCACAAAATCACACTGAAGCATTTCTGCAAGGAACTTCCTTGTTCTAGTCTCTACTCTGCATATACATGTACAGGAGTGTCCATGTATAATGACTAAAGTGACCACATGGTGACTCACTGCAATAGTTTCCTTTATCATTTTTTAACATACACAACAAATTATGAAAATTTAAAACACAATTTTGTGGAAAAAAGCTCACCCTGGTTGTATTATTGTTGGGCATTCAGTCTTTCATGCATTTTTAAAGGAACCTTTCTAAATTAGATGATTATTTAATATTAATTATAATTCTAATATCAAATAAACATTATTATCATTTGAACTTTTTTTAGTTCCATTACTTCACTTCACTTACTGCTTGCAGCGCTGTTCTCAGCCGTGATTGGTACAAAACTTTCTGCTCATATCCAGAAATGCGACGACTGTCCTGATACAATTACATAAAAGTTGAATAAATGCGCACTGGCTGTTCAGACTGGCGTCACATCGCAAAAAATCCGATGTGTATCAGATTCAGGACCACTTATAAAAGTGTTCTGGGTGGATTTAAAAAAAAATCTGAATTGAGCTCTTCAGACTGTCCTGAAAATATCAGATATAGGTTATATATAGCCCAAAAAAATCTGATTTGTGTCCCTTTGGGCTGCAGTCTGAACATAGCTAAAAATAAGAAAAATAATAATATTTATAAATAATTATTTTCAATAATATTTTCAATTATCAGTATTTTTTTTACTTTTTCATACATTAATTCCTATTTTCTATTAGTGGAAATTGTAGTTAAGAATGCTATACTGTTGTTAAGAATACTACTGAAAGGACAACTCGGGTGCAACTGACGTGATTGATATCTTGGTTGACCAATGAGAGATGGGGGCGGGCTTTAGAATATATAAAGAGTGATTGTCAACAAGGAAGAATGAAAGATTTAGCGGGTAGACCGAGAATTGCTTTAATGGATTGTGAATGTTACAATGCTCAAACAAAAGTGCCAGCAAAAGAACTTTTTGAAAGAGGATATTTATTTAACAGTGTTTACCACTGAAACATACAGCGCGAGCACATGTTTCTGATACTGCATGTATTAGACTGCGCATGTGCAACAAAGACTGTGTCTGCAGCCAGACCCTTCTCGTTTTTAAAACATTTTAAAGTGTTTTATGTTGATTTTATGCATCTGTCTTCTGGTATCTTATTTAGTATCTATCTTCTGGTATCTCCTGTCTTATTATATTCTATTTTATTTTTCTATTTTTAGTTGGTGGATAACTTTTGTTTGTCTTTTATTGTAACTGATATTAGAGGTTTATGAATATGAATGTACTTAGTCAACTTCCAAAGTTCGATTGACTGAAATGTCTTTTACAAGTGACCAGATGTGCAGGTTTCTTTGTTGATTTTAGATGCAGCAATGCAAGTTCGTTTTAATACAACCCTTGGCAGTAGCAGATAATCTAACTTTAGTTAGATTATTTAGTATCTATCTTCTGGTATCTCCTGTCTTATTATATTCTATTTTATTTTTCTATTTTTAGTTGGTGGATAACTTTTGTTTGTCTTTTATTGTAACTGATATTAGAGGTTTATGAATATGAATGTACTTAGTCAACTTCCAAAGTTCGATTGACTGAAATGTCTTTTACAAGTGACCAGATGTGCAGGTTTCTTTGTTGATTTTAGATGCAGCAATGCAAGTTCGTTTTAATACAACCCTTGGCAGTAGCAGATAATCTAACTTTACATAATTTGTGAATTATGAATAAGATTGCCTAAAGTAAAAAAATATATAAATATATGTGTAACATATGTTCATATGTTGAAAAATGTTATTAACTGTGCTATACATTTTGAGTAAAACAATCGATGATTTCCATGTTCACACGGAACCCTATCTGACACCAAAGTTCTTCTCAAATTAAAATTCTTGCAGAGTTTCTGAGTTTCTCTCTGCTCCTCTTTTTACTTCTTCATCCCTCTCTCTCTCCCTCTCGTTCTCTCGCTTGGCTTGGCGCCTGCCGGTCGCTCTCCTCGGCCGAGCTGGTCATTGCCGCCAGCCACGAGTAGCTGTCACTTCCTGTTAGCATCTTTGCCGTGACCATGTTCCTTGATTAGAGCCAGTGAGAGTGAGTGTGTGTGTGTGAGTGATGGCACACTTCTCCCCCCAGCCTGGACTCACCCGCACCCCCCAAACACAACCCCCAGAGCTAGTCTTAAAGATCAGTGATTTGGTCAATTGGCCTGGCACATCCTATAGCAGTCAAACACAGAGCAGGGAGACGCCGGCAGACCTGTCTCACACACACACACGGGTGCGGGCAGGGGCGCCAGCTTGTGTAGCGCTCAAGAGCTGTTCTGTGAGATCAGGGTTTATGGGGACAAAGAATATCAAATTCATACAAACAAAAGAAAGGATGGATTCAATTCAATGATGAGTAATGTCATAATGATTGGATAAATATTCTAGGTTATAGCGATAAAATGTGACGATATTTGGAAGTTTCTTATGGAAAACTGGATGGAGGGTTGGAGCGGGTCGTTGAAAAAAGATATAAACTGAAAAGTAAGAATAAACTGTTTAATTTCTGACCTATAATTCAAATTCTATCATTAAAGGTCTTTGTAATCGTTACTAGTTTTTTTAATGTAAAAGTACTCTATGATCGAAACAAAAGTATCTACTTTATAGTATGATTAAGTGTAGTGCATTCAAAGTTCGATATATTTTCATTATCATCTGTTGTGCCTCATCTCTCTCATTCCCACTGCCTTGTGTTGCATTATGGGATAAAAAGTCTGTATAGTTTCCAGGTGACCGATTCCTGCTTACTGCAGATTCCTGCTTTCCCGCTTTTCATACTCGATTGTGCTGCTCATCTTTATTACTGTATTTGCAGAGAGATGAGCATGCAGGCGCTGTGAAAAATGGACTTTAGGTCAGGGGTACTCTATACACAAACCCAATCCGTCCCCATTCTGCGATTAGCATGCATCTGCATTGCCAAATATTGTGATAAATGATGCATTCATGATGTCAAAGTCACAAAAGTGTCTGCAAAATAAAACCCACTAATACTAAGCATTTCAAAAGTTTGGTCTGCACCCAAGGGCAACTGTTCTTTGACTTCTAATTTACATGAATGTGTTATCAACAATATAGTTCAGCAGTCGGGTGTCCTGTAGATTCAACCACTGTAAAACAATAAATCAGGTCTACGTTAATTGAATCAAAATAGCATTTAAATAATAGCAGGGATGAGCTAAGGGCAGATTTTGGACAGGCATTTAGTAAAGAGCACACAGAACAAAATAATTTTTCACAGTTGAAGTGGATCTTTATGCATCCCTCAGATCTATTTTCTGCTTATGTGGAGACGTCACTGCTTAAATTTATCATTAACTCAATGGATGCAAAGACAAAGAAATTGATTGATGGACAAAAAGGGGGATTTACATACGAGATGAGATGGTTAGATGGACAATCAGAACACTTATAAAAAAAGATTCAGTTCTGAATCATAAAATTCTAAGTAAATCCTTTTATGGTAAGATTGAAAAGTGAATAAATGAATGAATACCATTTTGCAGATAGCTTGGTAGATGAACAAAGAGTATTGAATCTTCAGAAAACAACCGCCTTTAATAATGCATGCCTGTTAAACCACAGGAATCAGAAGCCATATTTTCACAACACCTTCACCACAGGAAGCAATAATGGGCACTAAAACACATTCTAGAAGTATCGTGAGGTATCACTGCTAGCATCAGGGTTTCTGCAGGTTTGATAAGGTCAAATTTAAGACTTTTTGGATCGTTTAGAACTGGGGTCTCAAACTCAATTCATGGAGGGCTGCAGTCCCTGCAGGGTTTCGTTCCAGCCCTGTTTCAGGAGACACATCAGTAGCTTCAAACAAACCCAGAGAAGCTTTATCCGTGGAATCAGGTGTGTTTGGTTAAGGTTAGAGTAAAACTGTGCAGATCTTCGGTTCTACAGGAATTGAGTTTGAGACCCCTGCTTTAGAATCAAATTTAAGACCTATGTCATAACATCAAAAACACATACAAAACTTAAATAAACATTTTGTTTCAAATACATTGTGTTAAACCCTAACCATCACTTTTATGTTTTTGAGCATTTATGAAGGTTTTTTCAGACTCTGGCAACCCTAACCATACCTTATATAAAGTATAGCATTTATGCACATTTTCACAATCTCTGGCAACCCTTACAATTAAATTTTTATTTACATTTATGATAATATCTGGCAATCCTAACAATCACTTTTAAGATATTGATCGTTTATTAATGTTCATGAGCGTCGAACTCTGGCAACCCTAAATATAACTTTTAAGATTTTGAGTGTTTACGAGCCTTTTCTCAAAATATGGCAGCATGAAACATCACCTTTATGCTTTAGGAGATTTACGAACGTTTTCTCAAACTCTGGCAACCCTAATCATGACCTAAGTTTTTGAACATTTTTAAAGACTATGGCAACCCTAACCATCTTTTTTTCATTTAGCATTTAGAAGCATTTTCTCAATCTCTGGCAACCTCAAAGGAACAAAATACATATCAAATGAGCTTTAAACGGACCTGTGAAAAAAATAATTTAAGACATAGAACAGAAAATTTAAGACTTTTTAAGGCCTAAAATTGGGCTTTTTAAAAATATTTTACTTTTAAGACCTAGCTGAAACCCTGCAGCATAGCTTAGCACAGACATTTCTATTGAATTAGACCAGTAGCCTTTTTGTGTCAGTGACAGCAGCATCATTATTTTATATTTTTGATGTTTTTTATTTAAAACCCATTCTTGATTGAGGTAAGTTTTATTTCTGGAGCAGGATGATACATCTGTGCCTTCTGTAACCATGCTCAGGGTGCAAAGCACTTCGATTATTACACACAGTTTAATCCTTAGTTTAATAACAGCATAGTTTAATATTGGTCTGGACAATATCACCTTTGAGCCTAACTCAGGAAAAAACATCCTTTTAATAGTCAAGAAATCTCTGAATCTACAAATCTAATGACTTCTTTACATAAAGACTGTGTTCGACCTCAAGTGATCTGAGACGTTCAGCACTTGAGTTTCCTTTTTTTCATCGTGTGAGAGTGAATGAAGAACACAGGGCTGGACCGAGGCCCTCCCCAAGGTATGCAATCTACTTCATTTGCTTAGAATGAACCGAAACAGACACCATAATATTCAGAAGTGAGATGTATTGATAAAGGAACATTTAAATTAGCTAAATTAATTTGATTAAGTCCTACATTCATTCCATTCAAGCAAGAAAATTAATTTTAACAAGGCATGCTTCATTTTTTTATAGTGCAGATGGAAGAGGATGGGAGACTGAGAAAGAGTAATGTTGCAGCATGGCTTCCCTCTAGCTATGGCTTCTTGACTTGTTTATGTGCGGCGGCGGTGAGAGGCCTGAACATATGGTGAGTAAAGCGTGGACTTGTCTTGTGCACTGCCACAGGGCTCTGTCTCACTCCATAACTCACGCCTGAGCACACAGGACAGGCCACAAAGCTCTGACTGCATCTGCCCTGATTAACTCCAGCACAGACTGCAAGCGGTGGTAGCATTTCCAAAAATGGCCAGAAAATTAAAAAATGTCTTTAATAAAGTTCCATGTGTCTGAGGATTTCGCTATAATCAACACTACTGAAGATCCCTGAGCTTATAAAAGATAGACTTGATATCTCTTACACAGTGATCTATTATTAGTTCCTAATCCTGAACTGAACTGTGTTAATGTTAGCTTTTCTTCTTCAAAACATAATTATTGATGGAGGGAATGATGAAAAAAAAAATCTAAGTCATCTAATGTTAAGCCCTGACCTCATGACCACATGACTCTGTTTCCGCACACATCACATCCATTGTTTTATAATGTTACTAAAAACAGTAGTCCTCAGTAGTGTAGTTCAGAGAAGGAATCACAAGCTAGGTTACATTTGTTCTTTTGAGACCCCTGCAACAGCACCACACAGGTAAGTTTGCAGTTAGTTGTGAAATAAGGTAAGATCTCCATGCCCTCTGGGAGTTTATCCGTCGTGTTTTACCATTTTGGAGTCTGTTCCATTGTTTCATGCTGTGATCTTACAGTTGCACTTTTCGATAGCTGAACTGGATTAAACTAGTAGCATTTTTAAACATTTAAAAGTAAAAAACATTGTTGTTTTTAGTGTGTGCAATTTTTCATTTTTCATATTATTCTACCAGAATTGAAATCCTTGCAATATTTCCCTAGAAGATATACAAATATAATTTTGTGCTGTTGTTAGCAAACAAGGGAACTATAAATATATGAAATCATAAACTTTTGGTCACTCTGCTACTGATACAAAAAATTCTACTGATACTGATCACCAGAACTAGAGAACGGGACAACAAATTTCAAAATGGCAAAACAATACTATTGTATTATTGAATTTAATAAATCCAGGGGGCAGGGCTAGGGCGAGAGAGTTTATTTAAAAAAATAATAAAGTGCATACACTGAAGACAAGGTCGCATTTGCTCAATATGTACATTCTAGTGTGTGAAAAAGAGAACAGGGCGGAGAGCCTTTTATTTTTTTTGTTTTTTTCTTGTGTGTTAAGACTAAATTTCTAACAGTACAGTCTACTTTAACTTTAAGCTTAGAAATCCTTAACCATTTTAGATGTACAGAGCGATTTTTAAAGTGTTAACGCATTGATGGCATTATACAGTACAGCATGATCCTGCTGAAAATTACAATCTATTAAACAGATCTGATGTACTATTAAATATGGCTATTTTAGGTTAATTATGGTAGATGTAGACTATAGAGAAGATAATAATATTGTGTACAAAATAGAAGTCGCATTCCTCAAAAGCTTGCAATGCTTTGAGTTTCCCATTTTATTATGATAAAATTAAAATGTTCTCCTGAATTCTTAATCAGTATTTTTTAGAGATACTTCATGTACATATTTGCAAAATATTTACTATCCGTAGAATAAACATCTATAACAATTGTTAATTTTGTTGTTAGTCTTTAAGGTCAGAATATAGTGAAAAAGCTTGCAAATGCATTCCACTCACATTTTTCTTCTCTGTAAAGTAAAACATCAGAACATGAAAACATTGAAAAAACATATTACAACAATAGCTTAATCGATTATCAAAATAATCAACTGCAGCCCTAGTATGATATGTATGGTAAGCATGGAGAGGTATGTTCTCCAGCCTAGTTAGGCCATTACAGAATTCGTTCAAAACAACAAAACACAAAAACTATTAACTAGAGTAGAGCTGGGTATGAAATTTACCTTTTTCGGATTTACAAAGTTTAAAGCTCAATATTTATTCAATAAAAGTGCACATTTGTACACCAGTAAGATGCTTGGTTATAGGAACTGATTTAGGTTATATTAAGCATGAGTTAAAGCCAGACTGACATGCTCAGGGGGATAACAACTATAATCTACAAATTCAAAATCCAGAGACAGAATGATTTCTATTAAACATCACAAATGACAGATATGATTTAAGTAGCTAGGCAACTTTAGTTTACTGAACTTTTGGGATTAGAGCATATATCTGGTGCTCTGATGGTATTGGAGTAACAGGTGTAATATTCCAATGGTCGCATGGTGTATGTTGATTTAATTACCTTATAAAGAGACTGGTTGGATAGATTCACTGAACCTTCTAATTAAACAGTTCAGTAGTACATTGAATATTATCACATTCCTAGTATTTTCTTCTTTAGTGATAACAGTAAGTTCATGACAATAACGCTAACAGGGATAAACTATATCATTTTAATAAAACTGAACGAACATTCACAGATATCATCATCAAGCAATAAAGTAACCCCCTCACACACACTTACTCATACAGTACATGACGTCCCTGAAGGTCGAAGCATTTACAAATACACGCTCACACAGTTACTCCCTACAGGTCAGTGAATTCACACACACAGCCGGAGCCTGCAGGTTATTTGCTGCTCCCGCACACACACTCTCGCCCTGCAGGGTGGGCTGATTGACAGCTCTCCTGATGGCGGGTGGCAGCAGCTGATGTTTCCCCTCATTTCCTCTTCCTGTTGCCCGGGTCAGGTGACACCCACAGGTGCAATGCTGAACAGCCCTAAAGCTCTGCCGCTCTAATCACATATGGCTCATGCCTGTGTGAGTATGTTTGTGTTGATGTTTATATGCATGTGTTTGTCTCGGAGGAAGCAGGGGGGTCAGTTCTTCATAGATCAGAATCACGGAGGCAGAAAGCAGATGTTACCCATCACTGTCAGACACACGCATACACTGACATTAACGCCACACCAGCCTCAGATCGAGTGTCTCCAGTGCTCCTGGCCACAAGCAAACTGACACAAATGCCAATGGAGATTCTTGACCATACATCCATTACTCATACACACATAGTACTGGTATCACAAACTGGGAACAAGCTCAGGTCTACATTGCCAGAGCTGGATTTTGAAACCCAGATATAAAATATCTACCAGTCTCTGTTTAACATCAATCGCTTATTTCCTCTCAACCCTCAAATAGCTATCATTGTTACACAGGAAGAACTCGTAATATTAAGTATGGAATAGAATCTGGAACTTCCCAAGCTTGTCAAACCCATTCTGCTTAAGTCATTAATCTCGGAGTCATCCTGGATGAACAGCTGACCTTCAAAAGACCATGACTACTCAAGCATGCAGGTTTAAACTGCACAACATTATAAAGATCAGACCCTTCTTAACTGAGAATTCAACTCAAATTTCTGGTTCAGTCATTTTTAGACTTGACTCCAGCAATACTCTTCTGGTAGGTCTTAAGTCAAATGCACAGAACTTTACAGCTCCTCTGGTTTTTAAGTAACCAAAGCAAAACCACATGGCTCTCCTCTTCATCGCTGTTCACTTGCCTCCCATTTCGTTCATGCTTCGTGATGCTTTCTAACGAAACAAACACTAGATCTGCCCCATCTACCTTCTCATGCTCTTACAATCCTATATCCAGAAGCTTGCGTTCAGAAAAGAAAAGAAGCAACACTAAAAACTTTCAAAAAGCAACTAAAAGTCTAAGACTAAAATCATAATATTAACAATAATTTAAAAATGCATAATTTTTTTCATGATTATTCCTTTCCTCAGAGCACCTATTTGTTCGGATGTGAAATACTTGAGTTTGACTTCGTCTTTTGAACAAATGCATAAATGTAAAATGTACAGTGAGAAAAAAATGGGGAAAAGCACTGTATACTAAACACTCAGAACACTCCATCGTAGATTTCAATCAAAATTCTCCATTGAAGAACAAAATGATGATATGGGAAATAGCTATTAAGTTGCTTTGGAAAAATAGAGGCACTGGTTGGAAGAAGCTAGTCCCCCATTTGAAGTCTTCACAGACCACTACACCCTCGTGTACATCAGAGAGGCTGATTGAATTCCTGTCAGGTCACATGGGCATTTTTCTTCAGCAGATTTGTCTTCTCTATTACTGTACTTATTGTCTAGGAACAAGGAGCACTAAGGCCTATGCATTCATTAGCTTAACCCTTCACCAAAAATTCCCCCAAGTATTGTGGTCAGTCCCATTTACTGGTCACTTGCTGATCAAATTCAACATGCTTCCTATAGTTGTACCACTTCATAAGGGCCATCAATAGGGAAAATATCAGTTCCTTATATTTTATGTTCTCCCCTGGTAGGACTCTTTCAGACAAGGAATGTCTCATCTGCTCTGTTTCAAAGAAAGGTCGCTCACCCTCTCAAAGTCTCTTGCAGTTTTATCTGAATACAGTAATTTCGGATTCGTTTCAGAGAGGTTTATGTAGTTATGTCATCAGTCATACCGATGGCCTACACAACCAAGAAAGTCTCACAGTATATCTGATGGTGCTCTATCTGTGCCATCACCAGCACTACCAGTAAACTCCCTCAAGAAAAGCTTGTCCCAATTCACCTCTCATATGTGGAATGTCTTTTTCAAACGTACTGTCATCAAATTCAGAATGACTGGAACCTTTTCCTTCCCTGGGTTGACGAAGCCCAAAATTCCTTAACTCAAGAAACTTCTTAACTCACACCCTTCCAGGTTAACCTTGGCTACCAACCACCTTTTTTTTTCCAGTTGTCTGAAGACTCCCCAGAAGGTCTGGCTATTTTATCATTGACTTCTGTAAAGCGGAGAGGTCTGGAAATCAGCTTACATTTACCCATAAACAAGATTTCTTTAGACAGAAGATCTAAGGAGATCCCACTCGCACTTACCAGTCTGTCAACCAGGGATACATGTCTATGTCTACCCAGCAACAACAACAAAAAACTCAGCCTATGCTATATTTGAGAGAGCTTTGGTACCCAAAATTGATATCCTAAATCCTTCACTACTAGAAGAATTTCATCAAGCTCACCCAAGATGTCCTGCTCCAAGAGGAAGAGGTCCCTTTTGTTATAGGTTCCATGCACCAGGAGCTGCACCTGATAGTGGGGGTGCTATAACGGGTCCATCAGTCTCACCAGTCACAATATCTGCTCCCATAAATTTCGGATCTCCAGATTATTAATTATGTTCTGCCAATTTTCCCATGTATTTAAACCCTTTCTTTTTACCACACGTTTTCCGGTCTCATCTATGCCGCCTGTCTGCTAGTTAAGCACCACTAGTCCCATTTTTGAATCCTTTTCCACTTGTTTGATGACTTTCCTAAGGTAACTTTACTTACCTAATTGTTCTTCATTCAATTTGTGCCAGACAAATCCCTTCTACAGGAAGCAACAACTGCTTCAAACATTTTGGATCTAAAATGCCAAACACTTACAACCAAAATGTAATATTTTTTACAATGTAGCAAGTGATTGCTGGTATCCAAGTGGAGTATGTATGAATTCAAAGTATTTGATGAGCAGCACTAATCAAGAAGTAGCTGGATGACATTCAGATTTTAAACCAGAACTTTGAGATCTCATCATGGACAGGTGGAGATTTTCTGAATAGGAGGGATGTTATATATCCAGATTTATGTTTAGGAAGATGATAAAGTACTGTAACGTGAGTGAACTACCTCTTCTGCTGAATCTCAATTTATGACGTTGTACTGGGGCTGTCCTACATGCATCCAACATAGATGAATCTTTCTCTTAGCTGTAAACTCAATTAAATGAAAAGCGTTTTGAAAAAAGGCTCATTCTTGCCCCTCAAAAAGCAAACATAACACATATAGAAAATGCATGCATTTGTTGGAAATTTGTTGGAAAGGTTTTCCTATTCCATTATTCATTTCAAAACGATTTCTCAAAGATACATTTTAACTGGTAGTGTTTATGTATAAATGCATTTGAATCATCAAATTTTGAGAACTTTAAGTTTAGAATTACACTCATTTGTTGCAAGAAATTAGTATGATTTTCATTAATAAAAATGATAGATACATTTTTTAAACATTTGAGTAAATGTAAAGCCAAACTATTCCATAAAACGTGTAATTCTGACAACAAATTGAGTAACAATAACAGTCTATAAAGAATATCAGAGTAACTGGGAGGGGGTGGGGGTGTAGAGGAAGGAGAGGCAAAAGGAAAGAAGGCTTGGCTGAATAATTGATATTTGCTGAGAGCGATATGAGTTTTCTTAATGTGCCTCACAGCATTAGCTGCGAGTGCTGCTGTTAGCGCCCAACACCACAGGGCCAAAAACAGACAGCCCCAAAACACTTCAGCCACCCACAAACTCAAATGCATGCGCACACAGGAGAACAGATAACATAGAAACTGAAATCTTACACACCCAACTTTAAATCTGCAATTTCAACATTTACATAAAGTTAGGTATCAACCAACACTTTTTTTGTTGATGAAAACTGAGAGGATTCTCAAATACCCCAAATAGCCTTTTTTATATATTGTTATATATATACTGTTATATATATGTTATCATGTTATCAACACTTTACATAACATTTCTGATCAACCTCTACAAGGTTTATTCCACGAACATGTTTTTAATGCTTTAGACACTTGCTTTAGCTTGATGACTCAATATTAACTCTTTTCTGTTTGCACTACTTCACCAACTCATAATAACATTATGTGAGAAAGTCAGCTGAGGCATTCATAACTCAAAGCATAATTACAAATGAACCATAGAGTGAAGTAATTTAACTGTGTGGGTTGTAATATATATGTTTTACATAAATACTATGTATTAATGAACACACCAAACACTGAAGTAACACATTAAAGAAGAAAGCGTTTTCAAGGTGGACTACAATGTTTTAAAGTTATTTGTTTTGAAAAACTTTTTTAGGAAATGCATATTGACTAGCAATTTAGTGACCACTATGCTCAGGATATGATTGTATTCAAAGGGCACTTGGAAAGTAGATTTTTCTTTCTTTGTTTGTGTGTCTGCACATGTCTACAGATCCTAAAAGTGTTTTCATTACTCTTTGAATTCCAGAAAAGCAGCTATTCAGGGTGATGTAGGACAGGAGCAACAGTAGTGTTCCATATACTGCTGTTTGTGACTTAACAAAGGAAGTAACTGAACTGTAACACCTCAACTGGTCCCAAGGGGGGTGGGGTCAAAAGTGAGCCGGCTCTCATTTACCCCAACTTTGAAGCTGAAAAAAACATGTTTACACCCCTAGTGCTTTAATGTTTTTTTTATTTAGATAAAAATGCTCTGATGGGGTTAAGATAAATATAAATAAAATGTATAATTAAGATAAAATAAATGTAAACATTCCGCCAATCTGACATCTGTGCTACGCCTATGTCCCGCCTCTCTGGACCCATATTTGGTGACGGAAGTGATTCACTTTTTACGAAGGCGATGGTTGGCTACGCCCATTTTTAACTTGTGTCACTGATCATACTAAATGTTGGGAATGCTACGACCATGTTATATACAGTAAATGAGAGGTACTGACATCACAAACAACAACAGATTTTTCATGTTCAATTTCAAAAACACCCAACATCCCCTTGTTTTTGGAAGGCGATTACAAAGAAGACTACAAAACTGTTTATATACTCAAAAACTCCTTTCTCCATTTTTGTGTATGTTTCCATATTTTCCACAAACATAAACCAAAATATGCACAGTGTCATTTTTTTCTAAATAAGGCTGAACATGCTGCAAAAATGTGTCCACCAATATCAAGTGTGCTGTACATTTAAAAAAAAAAAGGTTTAAAGAAAGTGTTCAATTTTGTATATAAATATGAATGTTGATTAAGAGGCCAAATGTAAACCTTTTTTGTTGTAAAAATAAAACAATACTTAAAAATAACTACACGTGCATTACATTAAACGTATACTTGAAAAAAAATATTTGCCACGTTTAAACATAATTTTATGTTAAAATATTTTTCCTTTTCATGCTTTGTAAATGTCAGGTTACTTTATGTGGGAAAAGGGGAAAAACACTGATTCTGTGATAGTTAAAAGATCCTTAAGCAATATTTGTGATAAAATGTTTTTTTCCCTTTTATCCATTTCAGTATGGCACTCAACCGATTAAAAAAATAGATTATATATCCAAAGTATCAAATTAAAACAGTGAAAGCAAGCAATAACTTTTCCCTTATCAAGCATCTCCATATACGACTGACGGCATGGCGTTCATCTTCTAATGCAGAATTTTGGGATGTACTTTCTTAGAAACGTTCATCACTTCTGTCGATGGGATTGAAAGCAGGAGTATATGAAGATGTGCATTCCTCTTTGATAAATGTGTTGATATTAAAATAATGATGCACCCTGCGAAAGTGTATATCTGCACAGCTGGATCTGCGTATCGACCCAGCAGCATCAGAGTGCGAGTGTGTAGGCCTAAGGTTGCTGGTAATGAAGTTGAGCTGTCTTGCTCACAGATGCTTGAACATACGGACACACGCAGCCTCTCTTCCATCTTCAGAGTCACACACACTCTTCGTTATTGTCAGGTACACACACACACATACACGCACGCACGCACACGCACACACACACACACGTGCTCATGAATCAGTGAGTGGGTTAAACTAATGTGAAGAAAGAGCCCAGGGTGATTTTCTGGAGCTAAGAGGAGATTCGTTCACAGCTCAGGAGACTCTCCGTGCTTCACTTAAGTTCTTTGTCTCTAATGTTCCCTTCAGAGTGAGAGAAACTGCCATCTTGTTGTTATTTTCCTGTCTATGTGCTTAAGTTTTTCCAAGAAAAAATTGAAAAGTAAAAAAAATATTTTATCAATATTTGTTATCAATATTTTAAGAAATATTGATAAATGGCCTGTGCTATCAGATCAATGGGAGAGATCTACAGAGTTCTGAAAATACCGACACAAAATATTGATAAAAAAAGAGGCTATTAAAATTTTTACTTTTCTTTTATTTTCCTGATCTTTTATAAAAAATATAAGTTCCCTGTCCGAGAGAGAGAGGGAGAGGGAGAGGAGGTGAGACTATCAGAGGCTGTGGAAGTTTCAGGCTGTAGGTGGGTTCATTTTATTTTTCTACCAATTTTGACAACATGAAACGTGTTGAGCCTAAACATGACATACAGGGAGGTATAAATTGTGTTACTGTACTATATTACAAATCTAATTTTACCCATATTAAAATGTCTGATATAGACTAAAAACAATTAAAAACCTTACTGGAGTGGATTTTTAGACCAAAATCTTGCTGTCAAAATTCTATTTGATAATATTTCTGTCAGTGAAATTAATTATTGAATAGAAAAGAAGTACTTAAAAGTGTCCTGTGTTTGACTTGTACAGTATCTCTTTCAACCCTAAAGTGCCCCCCCCCTCTGTACCAGATACTAAGGCCTGCCAATCACTCAGTCAGTCCGAATCCTCTTTCTGGTAAGTGACAGTAACACTGATTCAACAGGATAGACTCAAACCCCGACAAACACTCATTTCTCAAAGGACTCTCACATACAGTACACACCCATACAAAAACACGTACACACACACGCACGCACGCACACACACACACACACACACACACACACGCACACCCACACACACACACACACACACGTACATGCAAACTCTTCTCTCTGGAAGATAGACGGGACTCACATATACTCATTGTGTGCTCTCTCTTTCTAATCAAAACTGCAAGTAACCTCAAACTAAATTTTCAAGTTTTTGAATGATACAATATGCAAGGCACGCAATGAAACAGTAGATGTTTTTCACTCCTAATTTTAACATCAAATTAATGCGTATTTCACCGCTAGATGTCACATTTCCAACATTTCTACAAAGTGATGAGGCAAAAAGGGCTCTCACAGGGTTCCTGGAGGTCAAATTTAGGACTTTTTTAGACCGTTTAGAGTTTAATTTAAGGCCATAACATAACATCACATAACAACAAAAGCACATTAAAAAATGTTTTTGCATAATAAACTTTAAGCCTCAAATACATCAAAAAACAGCCATCGCCTTAAAAAAAGAGCATTTATAAAGGTTTTCTCAAACTCTGGCAACCCTTTTTAACATTTTCTGATTGTTTTAACATTTTTACCGAACATTTTCCTTGTGTTTCAATGTGTGGTTCAATGTTCCTCTCTAACCTCTCCATCATTTATCACTCATCCTGCAGCTGATGCTGATCATCTTTTTGTTGTCTGTGTTACATTTTTCTAACCGTTTTCGTTTGTTAGTTTCTGCTTTGTCTTTGTTTGTTTTGTTTTTTCAGGTGCTGTCCGGCGAACTATTCGTCGATGGATATTAAGTTTGTATATTCTTTATGCTGTAGAGGTGATTAGCACCTGCCTCAGTCAGCGAGGCTCCCAGGGGCCTCACAGAGGGAACTCCTATTTACTCTACCTGAGCCAAACTAGGACTGCTAAACTGCTAAAGAAGCGCTATATAAAAACTTGATTGATTGTTTCCCTTTAAGAGTTTGTAAATAAAGCAATGAAAGGATGCAGGGGAGGTAAAGTATCATGTTAATTATCTTAAACCTCACCGGTGGCCGTCATCAAAAACATCCCCCACTCACTGATAAAACCATCATGTTAAAAGCATCGGGAAACTTTCTCTGCCCAGAACCACACCACAGCGATGGCTGTGATGAAAGATTGATGGAGAATGGTCTGTATTTGTCAATCTTTCATGCACTTTTAGCAATGCACAGCAGATCTGGATTTAAGCTTTCTTCCTGACATAAACTGGGTCAAAGCTCTTGGACAGAGTGAGGATTATTTTTTATTTTTTTTACAAAATAAACAAATCAAAATGAAAAACAAGTGAGAATGTACATAACAGAAAGTAATAATAAAACAAGGTAAAATAAGAATTTGTTTTGCAGACAAAAATGTGAAAAACGTTAAAATTTGTAAAAAATTACAAATTGATGGACTGAAACTTGGTAAACTGCACTGTATTATTCAATTTGTGGATTCAAGCAATGGTTTTTAAGTGTTTTACAAATACAATGATTTTATTTCAAATACAAATAGATTATTACAATTTCCGTTTCATCCTCAAATAAATGAGTCTTTTTATTGAAAGAACATTTCAAAGTCTTTCAAGAGGTGCTGAAAAGTCCCACTTCATAGTCAAGTATATTCATTGACCGAAAACTAAATATTTGATAGAGTTTAGATTTTTCAATCCTTGTTTAAACTCCGTTTCATTCTCATTAGACTCCAGTTCAGGACTCGGTCTCCTCATTTGGAGTCACAAGAGCTTGTGCTATTGGCAGAAAGGGTAGAGGGGTGGGAGGCATCCTACGGCCCCAGGGCAAACCCTCCTAGAAAACACACATCTATATCTGAATCTATCCATCTATCTGCCTCTCGCTCCTGTTCACCCATGTGTGTGTGTGTGTGTGTGAGTGTGCATCACTAGCTGCTCTTAAAACAGTCGAGCACACACCAGCGTCGCCTCTGGAGCACATCATGACACACGCATCCACGCAGCACCAGGTAAGGGCAACCTGAACCCGAACATTTCATTTCTTATCTAAGTTTTAATATTTATATGATGGGATTAGAGTTTGTGTGATTGTGCTGTTTGAGGCAGTGAGCAAGTGACAGTATCTCTGTAAAGCATTTAGTCTGTAAAGCGTGAACTTTAAAGTTCAATGAGGATATACAGGAGATTTAGGATTGAGTTTTACAGCCTTAATTTTTAAACTCAAACAAATTGTCAAAGAGCACAGATAGTTATAATGCGTCTCAGTTAAAATTTAGATGTAGACGTTTTTTAACAGCTAAACACACTAGACACTGCTTCAAAGAGATTAAAGAGTTTAAATTTCATATTGATACTGATCTAAAAATTCAGTGTTGATGTGAGTTTTTCATTTAAAAAAAATACATAAATCATTATCTTAGATAATAGCAATATATATATATATATATATATATATATATATATATATATATATATATATATATATACTTTTTCTGTTTTACATTTAAAAGCCAACACGAACGTACTTTATTGGTTGTGTTTTTCTGTATCTATTCAATTGTGACGTACAGTATTACCTCATAAATAAATTTCAATATCTCCAATATCTTTTGTTCATTTATTTGTTTACTGCCAAGAGAACATCAGTGGTCATTTAATGTCTACATTAAACAATTACAGTGCAATGTGATGAATACATTATGAATCAAATTTTCATTATAATTTAAAATTCCTCTATTTTTGACACTACTTACAGTATTTTGAAGGCTCAACTTTATTTAAACAGATTTTTTTATGTCTTATGTAATACGAGTGGGTTTCCCCCAAACCCTAATGTTTCAAAACACAGTCCAAAAACATGCTTTAGGACTACATTTTTATTTTGAATGTTGTATGAGTGTGAACCTGCGATGGACTGCTGCCCTTTGCCCAATTTGAGCGATAGAGACCACCCAGGACACGAACCAGGGATAGACGGACACAAAAAAGCTATAAATAAATCGCTTAAACAAATAGCTCAATATAAATTAAGTTTCTAACTTGATTGTAGGACAACATTTTTTGTTTCCTTCAAAAAAATCCCAAATGTTTTTGTTGAAAGATTTGAATCTTCTTTTAACTCGTGATGGATTATTCGGTTGCTGGCTATTTTTGCTTATTAGTTATTAACTACAGATTTTTGCTAAGAAATGATCTGCAACTGTTTCCATCAATAACATCACATTTTTGACTAAAATGGTATTTTACATAGAAACAAGTCAAACATTTTTTTAAAGCAATATTTAAATTTTTGTTTAACAAAAAGAATTAAAATAGGGCTATATTATATTTTTCCTCTTTATTTCAAGCTTTATTGGTTGGGCAAATATTTAACATTAATAGAATTTTATTGTAAAATATTTTGTGCAAAAACTTTAAGTTGTTGTTGGGATGAAAATATGTTTGTTTATTTCCTAGATGCTTTATTGAGAGTTTAATAGAAAAGAAAAACTTCAATCATCGAAAATGAAACTCATTCTGCAGAGCCACGGCAGCAAAGGTGAGTCACAAAATACACTCAGGCACACTATTCCTTAATTCAAGCATTCAAAAATGATTTTGAATATGAGCTATTTCACTTGAAAAACTAATAACTTTGGTTCCTTATCACCGTTGCTTACCTGAGGATGACAAAACTAAACTTCAAACAGATGAAACTTAATCGTAAAAATCAATACTTAATCCAAACATTTACATGTTTAAAACCCTAAACAATTGTAGGCAAAAGTGAAAAATTTGCTTTGTAACACCTAATCCAAATGAAATTGAATTGAAGACTATCTCCAGCGATATTTTGCATTTCAAGCTGTCAATCAATGCACTTTGCTGATCGTGTGGTGTGTTTGACATCAGTTCTAGGATTTGTCAAAGAACGTCGATGCTTTTAGCAAGCTTCTCTATTTAAGCGAGACGATACATATTTAACACACACCGATCCGTGTTTGAACCCCGAGGGCTTTAAAACCGCCACGCAGTGAGAACAACTCGAAATAATTGTATTGATCCATGTTAACAGCAGCTTTTGACGTCCAGTTAAAAATCTGAGCATGGAGGGAAAACATGACCACAATATGAGCAAACACACACGCTCACACACTCGCCATGTTCTTGTAAATCATTCACACACACTCACTGGTCCCAGGAAAACCGTCAGAGAGCAGCTCAGGATTTCAGTATGAGCGCTTTCAATAAATGCATTCTAAGCAAAAAACCTCTATGAAAATGAGCAATCGCTCTTAAATGAAAAGTAAAGGCACATTATGGGACTGCAGATAAAGCGAATAATAGTTACTAATGGATATGCTTAAATGTAGGAATAAAGAAGAGCTATATGATTAAATAAAAAAATAATCAAAGTATTTTCAATCTATTAAAATGTTATTTATTGAGCCTCCCAAAAGTTACAGAGATAATAAGTACGTTAGTGTTGTTTTACGCAAGCAATCCATTAAATTTAAAATTTACTCTCTATTTAATGAAAAGGTTTATACATGAATAAATGTAATTGTTTAGAATATTGAACATTTCATGAGCTTGTTTTATGAATGTATGTCATTAGGTATTATATAGGCACCAGAAATATTGTTGTTATTATTATTATTATTATTATTATATTGCAGTGCTTGATTTTAGTTGCCACATAAACAATGCAGTGGATGTCTCTATGTTCCAGTTTCACTATTTACTAACACCCCTCTTATAAAAAATTCACATTTTTAATAACGAAACTCTGAAAAACTTCCCTAGTTATTGCTTATTTTAAAACAACCAATACTACCTTTCTGTGATATCTCCTAAAAGTACAAGAAAATTCATCTAAATTCAAGCTGGAGGCTGAATTTCAGCCATTCAGAAATACTGCAGATAAACCTCCAAAACTAAAGTTAAGTTTCACATAGATAGAGAGAAGGGCTTCAGAAAGTCACAGATAGAATTCTTTTTTGAGTGCGGTAACAGATGAAACTTGTTATTTTTTTAACCTTAAATAACTCCAGGCTCTCAGCGTTGAGAAGACACCTCAGGATAAAAATAAAAAAAATTGCCTCTCAGCGGGACGTTCCATTTCCATCCTGAAAACAGCTTAATTTCTTTCTTTTCTGTGCTTTTCATTCTCTCTTTCTCACCCAGAGGAAAATGCCAAGAGCCATAAATACACAATCAAGAATAAAGCCTTTTATCATCATAGTGAGGCAGTGAGTGATTGCTACACTTTTAATTTCACCTTAACATTACTCACCTTTTATCTAAAAGAAGAGGAAATAAGTTTCTAGAAAAAGATTTAAGCAAAACTTATGACTTCAGTTATCTTCAGCACTAGCCCTCTTTCTGAACAGACCTCAAAGGTACCAATAAACCAATAAACCAGTACACTGATGCCAAGTCTAAAAAAGGAAAAGGAATTAGATGATACATTACTTAAAAAAAAGTTATAGTAACAATGTTTGACAGGTTAAATACATAATTAGAATTCAATATAATGCAGTACTTAACATAAAAAGCAATGGTTATAGCACACAGTTACTATAATCAAGATCAGAAATTGTAGAGCTAAAAATGCTTCATTTTAAATACTTTGTGAATGTTCACCTATACAAGACAAACACAATTCTATCTGTTTAACTTAAGATAGTATAAAGTTAGCTTGTAAAAAAAAAAATTACATTACATTTTATATTACAATTTTTAATTACATTATATTTTGTATGTTAGAATCACGATACATTTTTATTACGGAAACTAAAATATTCTACTGCTATTTTTAAACCTAACGATAAACTAAATTCCAGTAAAAGTGACGAAATATATTGCACAAAGTGAACAAAAAAATAGAACTGTAACCAAAGATTGTTGCGTGAAATGAACATAAAATTTAACGTGATCCATTAAGTTATGATAATATTAATGTGAATACTGACTGTATAATATGATGTACGGATATCTGATTCAATGCATCAACATCATTTAAATGGAAGAATGTAGAGATCAATATAATGATGATGCTTTTCATAACAATATAAATAAAATCTGAGAGAGAGAGACAGATGAATGATGCTGCTGGACAGACTGATACACAGAGCTAAAGAGCATCCGATCTCCCTTGACCCATATTCTTCCGCTAACGATGCCTCACGGGCCCAATGCCAATCTCTCATTAACACACACACACGCACGCACACACGCACACATACGCGCACACACACGCACACCCACACGCACAAGGAGCCTGGCATCCCTCCCTATAGCTGACCTTAAGGGTTATGCTGAAGAATCTGAACCAGAGTAACACAAACAGGTGGAGAACCCTAAGAGACACAGATCACATGTCTGGTGTGGGACTAGACGTAATGAAAGATGGCAGACAGAACTTTCCGCAATACAGAGGACGCAATGCTCACTTTCAGATCTTCATTTAAATAAACTCCTTTAACTGTCTTACTTACAAACTTCTGGGCTCTTTTTCAAGAATCAACACTTTTTCCACAGCAGTATTTTTGGTCAAAATCTAAATTTTGGAAAGATACTTCAGCATAGAAATAAAATTAAATTAACTATGGAATAAGGATAAAATGAATTTTTTAGCTTCAAAACTATTCAACTAAATAATGTTGAAAACTTTTTTTCGGTTTTGGCAAAAGTAAAATAAATCTAGTGTTTTTTCTAAAGCAAATGAGCAAATCACACTATTTTAACTATTGACACTATTTCAATTAATTATGCTTTGAATACTTTCTTGGGGAAAACTATTTTGTGGTATAAAGTTTAATTTAAACAGAAAAATACCTTTCTGATCCAAATAACATGTTCACAAATTTATTTTCAAATTATAAGCATCAACAGTTCATGAAACACCTATTGCTGATTAACTCTGACAAAAAGAGAAAAATATTGACATCTATGACACTGTATGTACTGTATCTTAAAATGATAAAATTTTAAGTGGTCAAAATTATATAATTTCAAAATTAACAATATTTTTCTGAATTTTATCAACAGCTGAAATCTAATGGCTACCAACCTCTACAAAGAAACTCAAATTTCTCCTTCACATACGGACACACACCTATAAAACACACATACGCTCAAACTCAACTTGAGTCAGATCTCATCATGTCGAAAGACGGCTGTAAGGTTGGCTGCAAACACAAGGAGCGCAAACCCAAAAAACCCCACTACATCCCCCGGCCGTGGGGCAAACCCTACAACTACAAATGCTTCCAATGCCCCTTCACTTGCATGGAGAAGTCCCACCTGTACAACCACATGAAGTACAGCCTGTGCAAGAACTCCCTCTCACTGCTCATCGAGTCCGACTGGCCCTGTAAGAAAGAGCAGATGCGTCTCCAGCAGGGAAACCTTCGACCCCGAAGCCCAAATAAAGCACATTCTGATCAGACAGGCATTTTAGAAGAAGCACTAAGTTTCGAAAATGAGAAAAAAAATCCTGAGAAAGACGAAGAGGTTATGGACGTCAGCCCATCACCAACTGAAACGCTGGAATCTGACGAACTGTGCCCACGAGGGGTGAAACGCTCAAAGCAAGAAGCTGACCTGGTGATGGCTGATGTTTTTTCATTAGAGGAGCAGCTTTTGAGAGCACGCTCAGTAGAGGTCGAGTCCAAACTGCGTCACTATCGTCTCTCCAAAACCTGTCTGTCTGGTCAAACAGCACTGCTATCCGAGCAATGGCGTATACTTAGTAACCAAACCACCAATGCAAAACCCAAATCAGACCTGCTGGCTGCTGCTTCTTTGCCGTGCTACCCTTCATCGGTGCCAACTGGCCAAATCGAAAGCCCGGAATCACCAAGCTTTAACCTATCATTACTCGGTGTGGGATATCCTTTAGCTCCGGGACTCCTCTCATACCTAAACCCCGCTCTTACCGGTGTAAACCCTGGAAACACAAGCACCCCGCTCCCCTTCCTAGCATCAAACCCTCACATTGGGCATTCGCAAAGACTCTCCGAGCGGCATCTGCTCCCTCCTCACCTCTATTACCCTTTCCTATGTGAGCACACCTTTGGAGCCAGGCCACCATCCACACCGCCCTCTGAAACCAACAAGCTGATCAAAGCACCCAGAGTGAGCCTTCAGACCCCCTCATACCCAAATAAAATGAGTTTGTGGAAAGTACCAGCCCTGCGCCCTTCACCATCTGGAACCTGGCATTCACCCACAGCTTCTTCCTCTCCAGAGCCCGCTCTGAAGCAGGCTTCATCAGCAGCGGCGGCACCCACAGACTCCCATGAGGCACCGGTGCCGAAGAAGAGAGGCTTTGATTCAGTGAAACTCTCAGAGAAAGCTTCCCCTGGGGTAACACTGATACCGAGCAGAGCCGTCACACACAGCAGGTGAGAGAGAAAATAACGATAAAACCATGGCTATCAAAATACATAAAGCACTTGTTATTTGTAATCAAACAAGATTATTTGTTATTATTAATAATTATTAATTAAAATATTCATGGACATAAACGGCACTGCAAGACGACATCTGTGTTATACTAGAAGAATCCATTAATTTTGGAACAAGGAAATAATGAGAATACATTTTTTGTAGACACTATTTGTATTAAAAAATGTACTCAAAAACTGAATAATTGGTTAATTTTAATTAATTAACCTTGGAATAATTTACATTTATGCATTTGGCAGACGCTTTTGTCCAAAGCGATTTACAGAAGGGGAGAGACAAAATGAAATCTGTTACACCCTCAAAGTCTCTCTCAGCTGATCAATAAACCATTGCAGGAAAATAATAAAGGCAGGAGGAGGAAAAAATTTTTTTTATAGCAGGTGTTCCCTGAAGAGAAGAGTTTTCAGTTGCTTTTTGAAAGCTGTTAGTGTTGCTGCTCTCCTGACTGAATCAGAACAGTGAGAGAGAACTCTTCAGACAATGGGAGAACTGCTATAAAAAATAATGAGCTGATTTTCTAATTAATGAGGTTCACTTATTGGAATCTCACAATCATTAAATATACTATTATGAGTTGCATTTTATGCTCTTTTAAAAACATTCAGTCTCAGTAGCATGTGAATGAAGACTTGACATAAATCTAAGGTTGATCTCTTCAGCAGCTATTTAATTTGTAAATGATGGTTTGCCAGCCTACATTTTTTTAATCAATCAAAATGTCAAATTTTGAATAATGAAATTATTTGCATTCCATTGTAAATAAACCTTTAAATACCTTTCTTAAAACACGTTTTATCAAGAACATCTTTCCTAATATAGGTTATGAACAAAGAAACGTGAGAAGAGATAGTCATGTTCCAGCGTTCACAATATAATTCCCCAGGTCTGCTTTGAAAGGGCTGGTGTTGATCAAAACTCTACAAAACATGCCAATTGAGTCATTAACATCAACTCGTCCACAGATAATTTCTGCCAAAATATATACAGTTCAAGATTTTACTTAACAAATATGTGGCTAACACAATCTGAAAAAAGCCAACCTGTGTAATGTGTCTCTACAATTCGAATAAATCAAATAATTTAAATAATAAGTTATTCAAATAGTTATTCAAATTCCCTTTCCCCCTTAAAAAATGCTCCTTAACTATCAAAAGGCAATAGAAGAGAACAACACAGAATAATGTCAACGCTAAGCTAGACCACATTACTATTGAATGAGTAACCTGAATTCAGATTATTCTGGCTACACTTTATAGCAGATTTTTCTTTGGCAGCTTTTGTCGATAAACAAGCTAGCAATTTTCACAGAGGGCGTGGTTATACAATACGTTTAAATATAAGCTTGTGAACTTCTGGAGTGGAGTACAAAAGACATTTGTTATGTCGTACATCTAGGCTTTAATTGTAAAATGAGTAAAATATCAAGTGTTTTTGTTTTCTCAGTTCACTTCCTCTTTAATATTGCAACCCTTTAAATAATTTAATTAGAGAACAAACTTTCTTTAATCAGGGTTTCTGCAGGTTCCATCAGGTCAGATGTAAGATTATTTAAAACTTTCTTAAGACCCTGAAGAATCACATTTAAGACCAATATCATAACATCAAAAACACATACAACACTATTTACATAATAAACAGAATACTTTAAACACTCTAACCATCACTTTTATGTTTTTAAGTATTTATTAAGGTTTTCTATAACTCTGGCAACCCTAACCATGCTTTGTACAAAGTTGAGCGTTTATGAGCATTTCTCAAAATCTGGCAACCTTAACTACCATTTTTATGCTTTTCAGTGTATATGTGCATTTCTCAATCTTTGGCAACCCTTACGATCTCATTTAAAAAATTTTACATGTTTTATTTTAATTTTTTTAGTATTAAGAAGCCTTTCTCTGAAAATCTCAAAAGAAAAAATCACATATGACGCAAATAAGCTTAATACTTTTTCAAATAAAATTGTTTAACACCTAAAACAGTGAATTTAAGATTCTGTAAGGCCTAAAAAAATATATTTAAAATAAATGTTGTACTTTTTAATACCCTGTTTGATATATTTGAAGTAAAATTAAATTTGAGATTAACTTTAATTACTATCAGTTACAAGTTGATTGTATAATGCTTTGAAAAATGCTACACTGCATCTTCACATTTGCAGATTCCTTTGACTAACCATCCTATATTTCTATCAGCGGTCTCTTATCTCCACCGCGGCTGGGTGAGGATGCCGAGCAGAAGCACGGGTCCCTCTCAGGCAGGGACTCCGTGCTCCTGCAGGGCTTCAGCTCTCTTCTGCAGGAGTACCAGCAGACAGAACAGCAGATCGCCTGCATGGCTCTCCCTGCTCACCGATGTCAGCTCTGGGCGCATCTGGGTAAAATCCGCTCTGAACTCTGCCACATTCAGCAGGCGCTAGAGCAAACGGCACCATCACAGGAGGGCCCACTCGATCTCTCCATCAAAAAAATGACTGACGTAAAAGACACCTACTCGGAGTCTGAGGAAGAAGAGGAAGACGATGAAGAGGAGGGTGTAAAAGAAAGGCTGGTGAAGCTAAAGACGGAGGTGATGCCTGAGGCTTTGTGGCACAGCAGAACCACCAAGTGTGAAGCGGATTCAAGTGTCCTTCAGCCACCTGGCAACCACTTATAGAGCTGTATGAAATGAACTAAATGCATATTTTTTAAAAAGACAGCTGTGGAAAATGCAATGAGATGGAGAAAGCCTTTGAGGTGAAGGGCTGGCTTCCAAATTTGTCTTTTGGATTTCAATTGACAAAAGACACTCTGTTTTGGAAGACATTGAACAAGAGAGCTCTCATAATCCTGGTCAATGTGAAAGAGAGCTGAGGAAAGGATTGGTGGAGCGTTGGCTTGTCTGTCAGTAAAAATGCACATGTGCATCTAAGCTACCAACTCTCCCAAAGACTTGTCCCACTACGAACTTAGAGGGAACCAAGAAGTCCCCGGCAAGCACTGACACCTTGGTGCATAATCATTTGAATAAAAATACTTATTTTATGAGGTTGTTTTGAGAAAATTTGCTTGAAATTGTAAATGCCAAATAGATCAAAACTTTAATGAGGTTCATTCACTTGCGTTCAAAACTCATAAAATACACCATCACAGGAGAGCCTGCTCAAGCTCTTTTAGCAAAAAACAATTATACAACACAAGGAGAACAAACACAAAGGAAATTAATCATGAAGAGATGTCATAAAGCGTCACGGTGGCGCAGTGGGTAGCACGGTCGTCTCACAGCAAGAAGGTCGCTGGTTCTAGGCTCGGCTGGGGCAGGTGGCATTTCTGTGTGGAGTTTGCATGTTCTCCCCGTGATCGCGTGGGTTTTCTCCGGGTGCTCCGGTTTCCCCACAAGTCCAAAGACATGCGGTATAAGTGAATTGAATAAGAACAATTGCCCATAGTGTTAAAGTGTGAATGTGTGTGTGAATGTTTCCCAGCGATGGGTTGCGGCAGGGAAGGGCATCCGCTGCGTAAAACATATGCCAGTGAGTTGGCGGTTCATTCCGCTGTGGCAACCCCGAAAGGGAATAAAGCCGACATGAAGATGGATGGATGGATGGAGATGTCATAAACTGAACATGTATTGAAGGCTCAAACAAAATAAATCAAGTAGTTTATGTATTTTTTATTCTTGCAACAAAAACAAAGCATTTGTTTATTAAGAAGAGCTGTTTGGAAATTACATTTTTTTTCAGTGAAATTTTTCATGGTGATCATATGACACTGAAAACCAGAAAAAAAAAAGCTTGCGAGCTTCCTACAGCAAAAGTATCCAGAAAGAACATTTTTAAAATATTTAACGAAAATACACAGAGCAGAGCTCAGTCGTAGTCTAATTATATTCTTATATATCTTTTAAGTAACACAAGTCACCCAACTTTTAATCCAGTGAAGAAGTACAATCCGGCAAACGTGAATAATGCTTAATAATTCTTACTAAGGCTGCCTTCAGACTGCAGCCCAAAGTAACCCAAATCCCTTTTTTTTCTTTTTTTGCATTCATGTGAGCGGCATCTGATATTTTCAGGACGGTCTGAACACCTCAATTCCGTTGCCCTGGTCGCTTTCGTAGGAGCTCCGGAATTCAATACATATCAGATTTTTTTGCAATGCGACCTCAAATGTATCCGTCATTGTGTAAGGACAGACGTAGCATTTCTGGGTGTGAGTGTGAAGTTTTACAACAATAACTGCAGAAAACAAAGCTGAAAGGAGTTATAGTAATAGAACTAATAAATATTTCTTCTTAGTCTTCTTCTCGATATGAATTGGATAAAATAATGATGGCTCCAACAGGAAATGAGCTTAAATAAAGCCTCACAGCGAGGTGGTTTGCTTTCATACACAGGACAGATACAAGTCTCAGTTTGTGTGTAATGTGAATGAGCCCACAAAAAAAATCTAATTTCATAAAAAAAAACATTAAAAAATCAGACTGGAGCACTATTACCACCTCACAGAATAACTCTTCAGTCATTCTGATCTAATCTAGCCCTTAACCAGAGTCACAAGATTCTAACAAAAAAAATCAAGCACCTTATACAAAAATAGCAGATGGAGAACCAGAAAAAAACTCCCAAATTTCATGATCTAAATAATTTACTGAAGTTTTTCCATGTTTACTTTTATCACATTCGCTGAACAGAACAAAGCCAGGATGAAGAACCACAGCTGTGTTATTTCAAGCACTTGTGTATCTATACTAATATCATTTAACATGCTTGATCATTTAAATGTTTACATGTGCAGTCTGTTTTAACGTTCATGTCTTGAATCCATGTCTTCTGTAATAAATCCTTGTTTCAAATATGCTAAAGAAAATGATTGTTTCACATAATAAAGCTACTGCTGACCTGACACCAGTGCAAACTATTTCCTGTTCCAGTGGAGAAAATAGTCTGTGCTTAAAAAAAGAACACCTCAATTAACAGTTGACTGGGGAAAAAACATGGCTGTGCCGTTTAAAGGTCTAAAAACCCTTGTCCACCTAAAGAAAATCGCTCGTCAATAATTGCTGGTGAATCTGCTACAAATGTTTTGGGTGCTAAGTGAGGAGTTTACATCGAAGCCAACGAGATGAGAAATTACAGTAAAGGGGCTTCTCTCCTGTCAGGAGTCCCTTATGAAAATTAAACCTCTCCATAGTTTAGTGACTCGTTTCTTGTCACCAGACACCAAACAAACTTAATTGATATAGTGGAGCTGAACGATTTTGGAAACTAACCAAATAGTAATTATTTTTGCTAATATTACGATAATGATTTGTAATGTGAGTATTTGCAACGTGAGTCTTTATAGAACAATTTAAGTTGCATAAATATTGATTTGTTGATCTTTCACCCTTGTACACATTTAAATAACAATTACAAATTAGTCAATAACAAATTAATGCAAGTGTAGATTAGAGAAACCTAAAAAAAAAAACTAACTAACCATGTGACTTTACTATATTTTAGTAGTTCGAAGTTACCGTAATAAACATGTAAACCTGTTCAATCCCGTGATAATGTAATTCCACCTTTTTTTAAGTTGTGTTAGTTCATATTGCGATTTATTTGCAAATGCGATTAATTATCCAGCTGTTTTATATAGCTTAGAAACAGTACAGTGACTGACCAAAGTGTTTAACACGCAGGTAAAAGTATAAATAAAACACATTAAGAATGACAACAACAAAATATCTGTATGTAGCTTTATTATTTCAATTCGTTTTGCATGAATGTGATTGAATAACCCATTGAAGATTATAATTTCATTGTCACAATAGTTATGTGCTGAGTTAAAACAGCTTGTTCCTAATATCCTTAGAATAGAATAAATACACCAATATTTTAAATGCCGATTTTAGGGAATAGGAACATAATGTTCGTATAAAAAAATGGAATTTAAGTTGGTGTTCGGTGTTTGAAACCTAAAATTCTTTTGTAATTTTATTATGATGACATCAATGGAAAAGGTTTGTAAAGTAAACCTGCTGGTTCTAATCTGGGGTGAAGAAGCTCTTACCGGTGTACAGCTCAGCCCCTGACGCGGTGATAAACTGTGACCGAGAGTCGAACCCGAGCTGAAGGTCTGCGGGTTTTAAAGGTCAGCCTCTCAGACGAGTGTTCCCTGATGCACCACACACCTGAAAGGTCACCTGCCAGAAACACACGGCGTCCACAACGATTATCTACACACATCTGCCCTCAGAGGTGAATCCTGGGAATGCAAAAATCACTTGGAAAAATCTGCCACACATTCGCCTGATGAAAAAGTCAAGTTGATTCATTCCTCTTTAGTTTAGACAATTCATTATTTCAGTTATTTCATTACATCAATAAAGTATTTCGCCAGACCAAATGATATTTATTGATGGAGCACTTTCACTCTGCAGAAATAAACTGCTTTACATCATATCACAAGCACTGTAAAATTTGCGAAATTAATTCAGGCTTAACAATTGATTGATAGATTAAATTAATTAAAACGCATAACCTTCATAAACATTATTTTAAGTAGCCTGAACCAAATGTTTTATAGTCGATAATCTCAACTTTTTATAATAGCAGTTAATATGTATCAAATATAGTAACAGTGATGTAAAACAAAAACATACGTTGAAGCATTAAAAACCAACATTGAAATATACATATAATAAATATACAAATATACATATATACAACATATTTTTTAGATTTTTTATATTCTTAGCATGACTAATGTTATATTTAAAAACATATTGATGCTTTGTGTTTTATCCCAAAATAAACTAAATCTAGTTCAAATTAGCTAAATTTATGTTTATGAATTATAAAAACATAATTGAACATTAAATAAATGTTCAGAAAATGTTGATCACATTATTATCAGAAGCGTCTAAGCAAAGCTAGAGTGGGTCATCTTTTCAGATCATGAATAAATCTATCAAAAGATTCACAACACATTGAATGGAATTTAATGACAACATTCTTACACAAGAACAAACATCTTATGTACGTTCTTTCAAAATCGTGTTTCTAACATTCTATAGGGACAAACAATCACAACTTCCTTAACTTTCTCTTGGTAACTTTTTTAAAAAGGGATTGTCAATACAAATATAAAGTTGTCCACAGATTGCATATTCTCCTACTGAACTGCGTTGCTTATACTTGTATCTTTACAAAGTCGCTGTAAAACTGAAAAGCTTTTTTTTCATTGTCAGATTAACTGTCTATTTACATTTATTTAATAGATTCCACGTGACCACGTGACATCCAGGCTGCATAACATGTGTCCGGTTCAAGGTGAGTGTTTTATGAATTTGTTTATATTGCTAGCAGGGGTGGGGTTGCTGCTCTGTTATACATTGTAAAGTAAAACGCTTTCAATTAAATATCTATATCAAAAGTTATGATAATGCGTCTCTGCATGTTGTCCATAACGTGCGAGTGAAGCTAAATGGCGCCTTTTAGTGGACATAACGTGAAGCGCTCCATTCTTTATCAAAACTCTTAATTGTCATAATTGTCCAAAACATACACGTATACGCTAGCAATAATTGAGACGCTTACCAAATGTATCAACTGTTGTATGCGGCAATGCATTTTCCTAAATGTATCTATATTTCATGCTTTAATCGAGCAGATACCGCTTACCATCGTTCTGAAAGACGGCTCCAAATAACTTCGGGTTCAGCGAGTCCATTTTAGCCCCAACTTGGATGACATTTAAAACAAGAGACTCGAAATAGTTTGAGTTAATCGATATTTGAGTGGGTTGACATAATTCTGTGTTTATGTCACTTTGTCAACACGACCATTTTTTTCCAAACACAGGCCGCGTGGTTGTTTTCCACTAGCCTAATTCCCCTGTAGAGGGCGCTCTACTACTAAAAACCTTCGTTTCCGGTTGACGTTTACGCAAGTAAATCATGTAAAACACACCATATAATACAAAAAAAAAAACACCACAAAAATCTGGGGTTGACAACTTTTTACACCCTTTATTTTAACTGCAAAATATTGTGTTGTGGCTTTTAATCCTAACCATTTCATTTATAATGTATAAGCTTTTGTGCTTCTTTGCTGTCCTGAAATTAAAGGAAATAGGGGAGGGAGATCCAGTGAAACGTTAAGTCAGCAGGAACATTTACACTCATCGGCCGGAAGCATGAAAAGATATAGAGATAGAAGAGAGAGAGAGAGAGAGAGAGAGAGAGAGAGAGAGAGATAGAGGATAGAGAGAGATATAGATATAGAGATATAATAGCAAATAGAGTATATATATATATATATATATATATATATATATATATATATTTGGCGTGAATTTTATTTTATTATTTATGTTAACAGGGTACAGTAGTTTTAATGTTGTTGCCATTTAATATAATATGATTAGCATGTTTGAAGAAACTATTCCCAGTCTCAGAGTTTAAAGATTTAGGCCTAGTTTAAATTGTGGTACCATAAATATCCCACAGTCACACCCCCCACAGAGCTCTGTTATTTCAACTGTTTCCTTAAAAGCTGTGGGAAGTGGAAAGTGAGTGGTGTGTTTGTCATTTGTTCAGTTTTTGATTAAATCCTCTGATCTGAACATGTTACTGGAGATGAATTCAGCAAACAATCTCACTTTTATTCTCCTACACTTCTTCCAAAGAGTCTCTTGCATCGGTTAAGCACTACAAATAAGGGAAGAAATCAACTGTATTGTTTTTTCCATTTCTGATCAATGTGTTAAACATGAAGAATGAAGTAGATGGCATCTATTTAAACATCTTATTTTTAACAGATTTCATATAAAAGACAGTGGAACTTTTTTTAATTGTTTTAAACAATCATCTCTGACCTGTTTTATCTGCTGTTTCTATCTCTAAATATGGGAAGAGTTGGCATGAAAGTAAAATAGCGGAACATAAATGCTCAAAATAAAAGAACATTTCAGATGGCACCTAGAGGCTTTTGCATCTGAACTCTGAATAGTACTTGAATAGGTCTACTTTGATTTTGGAGACAAAACTTTAAAAAAGATTTCTCCTGATGTATCAAGGAGAACGTCAACAATATTCACTTTGCTCTGTTACACTTTTAATTTTTCAGCTCGAAGAACCTTGACATTTTAAAGATTCCTGGCTAAACACACAGGGAGATTCAAATAGCATTTAGAGGTTCCAGAAAATGTTTGAATCATTAATTACTAAATGTTGAGGAAAAACTTTATTTTCCCAAAAAATGCAAAAGCCAAGTGTCTCTGAAGAAGCCAAAAGACCGCATACAACAATAAATGAATCAACTTTTTATAATTCAGAATAAACATCTCCCACCAGTTAGACTCATCTCTAGATTCTTTCCATAACTAATTTCAACCTCATACTTTTTAAAAAATAAATTTTTTGAAGGTCTGCATGTGTGAGTTTGTTGTTTTCTCATGAAGAGGGGTCACTTTTGCCCTCAGCGCTGGGGTCAGAGGCCACACACACCCTTTAATGAGTCTTTCCTGTTTAAGGAGGGGGTGTATAAACCCCCTGCCCAGGGGGAAAGTTTTCTGTCTCGAACCCTCGGCTTGATTAGTGAAGCTTTATTAGCAAAGCTTGCAGAGACAAGCACGCTCTCTAGGGCTCTTTCTTAAGGATGGGGATTCGAACCAGCCCTGCAGCCTCAGGATTAAACCCAGCACTTTCTGACTTGTTAGGATCTTTGTCTTGCTCTGCAGGACACACAGCTAAGATTATTCAACCAAGCTGCATTCGTTTACATTGCGTCAAAGTTGTGTGATTAAAAAAAACAGGTCAAAATGAAAATAATTTAAAGTGTTTAAATGATGGAAAACCATTGGTTTAAAAAAATATAATTGATACTCTTTACTTCCTCTCTTTTGATAACTTAAGAGTATAACTAGACAATTTTACTTTGAGAGAAATACACTCATAAGAAAATAATTTATTTCATTTTTAAAAATATTCGGATTAAAGTTGTGGTTTAATGAATGGTATATGAAAATCCCTTTAAATCATTTAAAACATTTGAAGAAAAAAATTAAAATACAACAGTATTTTATTTGCATTAAAGCTGCTTTTATGCCTTAAAAAAGCTGAATATTTCTCAAACATCTGTAATTACGTCTTCTGAAGATTTCCGAACAGTAACAAATTACATCTTGCAGCTCCAAAATGATTAATTTAATTGCAAAATGAAGATTGCAGATACAACTCTAGATAAAAAACAGCTGTGCAATAAAGCCTTAATGAAACATTCCTGCACACAAAATGCTTCTGTGAGAAAATCACTAGCTTGTCCTCATCAGGATGTGTTAAGCAGCTTCCAGAATGATAAGAATTTGCTGCATGCACAAAATATTTTTCTACACACTCAGAGAAACACAAGCATGAACACAAAGACAACAGGACTGACCTCAACAATGAGTCAGTTCCCTCCAAAAACAGGAGGAAACCCAGCACACAATACATTGTCAAACTGAGATGATCTATCACCGCCTGAGCTGATCGTGTCATCTCCACAAACCAACCTTAAATTTTCAAATAATTATTTCTGGAGGAAACCATCTCTTGGGATTTAAAGAAGTTCAAAGACACTGATAGTTTTACAAGTTTTTAAAACACTTGTCTAGAGATATCATAAGTCAGAGACATCAAGAAGTTGCATTAAAAAGACTTTAATATGAAGTGAGCTCTTAATTTGAGGGCCTTGTTGCATCTGAAAAGATTTAGTTAAAAAACAAAAAACAAAGAGGAAGAGTAGAGCTATTATGTAAAAAAAAAACTATATCAAAAGCAAAAACAAATGCAAGGCGCACAATAATCTGGCTATTTTAGGTGAGTTGTGTGTCTTTGATTAACTCCCCTCCCCACCACCCAAAAAAAGTAGCGCATGGGAAATAAACTCTCAAACAATTAAAACGAGGAGACTTGACTTCAACAATAGATCAGTCTATGGTTAAATTACCCAGTTATCTATTTTAGTTTTTCATTTAATCTCACAAATGAAATATTAATAGACATGAATGATGATTTCTGTGAATCATCTAAGATACTGTTTTAACCTATTGAGAACCTGCATCCATTACAATGGACACTTTACATCTACACTGTTTGTTTTATGGGGGAAAAATGTATAGCTGTGTTCTGAAATGTTTTATACATTTTCTGTGGAGTAAAATCAAAGCGCAGTAGTTTTTACCTTGGAAAAAGATATCTTTCAAGTAAGTATCTTTTTAATAACTAGAGAATAAAAAGGATTTACTAAATATTTCCCATAAATTTAATCAAAAGTCTATGAGCTGCTATTTTATAACTTAGACTAAACCTACAGTTATTGAAAATGAAATAGTTATTAAAAATTTAGTTTGCCACAACTGACAAAATTCTTTGGTCAAAAAGCTCAGCCAGCCTCAAAAAAGGCAATAAGTATAAATGTGAGTTTTTCCACTGTTTTGTTTAAGAGCTGCAGGACAATGGCTGATTTGAACAACAGAGAATCAGCTGTTTCAAACACAAGAGTCCATCTCTGGAGGTTTCTCTTTGCTTCATCATTGTAACAAAGTGGCTCTTTTTCTTTTTCTCTTTCAATCTTTTCCTCAAAGCTTTCATCTGCAGCGGTGAACCCCTGTGGGGCTAAACACACAAACACAAACACATGCAGCTCTAAATGAGATGTGTGGATGGCCCTGAGGGAGGCGGACGGCCCATGAATGAATGAGAAAAGAAGTTTTGGAGGGAACTTCACGTCACCAAACACACCCTCAGACAGTCAGAAGGTTGTCTGGTCAGACAGGGGTTTGACCCTGAGGGCACAGCCAGTGTGTGCCACAGATGTGCGATCAGTTTCCCTCCAAAAAACGGACTGATTTACAATGCATCGATGACAAAAGACTCAGTGACTTCTAGCTTGAAGAAGAATAAAGAGGTAACAAGCAGAAAACGAGAGCGCAAAGAAGAGCATCTGAAACTTTGTGGTTCAGGAGGGAAAACCAACATTCTGTCAGGCTTTATCATCGACAGCTCTCCAGCTGTCGGGATGTTTATCTGACTCATTAAGTTGGCTCAGTGCTTGAAAACCGGTTGGGGCTAAGACGATATATCATTTCAAGACAGACAGAACTCACATTTATTAAAAACTAAGGTTAAACCTTTCCTGTGCTTAGAGTAGACAGCTGCCTCTTTAAGAATGATTTGATTTAGAAGCTTTTCTTGCCTTATTTGAGTGTGGAATATATGATGATGAGACTTTAAACTCAGAATTTAAACTCTGTTCTCTGCCATTACTCAGTCCATTACAGTGGACTGAAACAATACATTTAATATCAGAAAAAGCAAAAAAAAAGCTCATGCAAAGAACTCCTTAAATGGCAACTCTTAATCAATGAATGAATGCAGTGAAAAGCTATCACAATCGTACATCCCAGAGTTTCTGCGGGTTTTATGAGGTCAAATGTAAGACTTTTTATGATATTTTTAAGACCGTTAAGAATAAAGTGTAAAAAACACCTGACATATAACATCAGACACATACACAACCTTTTTGCATTAAAAACAGTATGCTTCAAATGTTTAAACCCTAACCATCACTATTTGTTTTTGAGCATTTATGACTGTTCTCTCAAATTCTGGCAACCCTAACCATGCTTGTTTCAAAGTTAAGCGTTTATGCACATTTTATCAAATTCTGGAAACCCTAACCGTCATTTTTCTATTTTAAAAATTTAGGAACATTTTCTCAATCTGTGGCAACCCCAACAATCTATTTTATGCTTTTGAACAATTATCTGCATTTTCACAATCTCTGGCAAGCCTTACGATCACATTTTCTAACATTTATTAGTCTTATATAAATATAAGGCAGCCCTAACAATCAAGTTTAAGACTTTGAGCATTTACGATTGTTTTGTCAAACTTTGACTTTTTAAAATTTTGAGTTTATATGAACCTTTTCTCAAACTTTGGCAACAGTAAACGTCACTTTTATGTTTTTGAGAATTTACGAATGTTTTCTCATACTCTGGCAACCCTAAGACTGTTATGCTTTTAAGCATTTATGCACTTTTTTAAGCTTTTAAGAGCATTCAATCACTCAAAATTCTTCAGCATTCAAATTCTCAATCACTGGCAACCCCAAGCAACAATAAAAACTGATGTCAAAAGAGCTTTATATTATATTTTATAATATAGTTTATATTCGAAATGTGAATTTAAGACTTTTTAAGGTCTACAAGTTGGGCTTTTAATTTTTTTACTTTTTAAGACCCCACAGAAACCCTGATTTGCTCACACATCTTTAAAACAAATACAAATCAAGTTTTTCTTTTAGGGCAAAAACTGTATAAAGCAATGGATGTAAAATCCACTCTGGATTTGATTCTAAAACTTGGTTTAATTGGCCATTCCTACTCTGGACAGGACAAAGGCAGAGCAGAAACAATCATCACTGCTTGTCTAAGGTTGCCACTCAAGTCCACACCATTAAGATTGCACAAGTTAAATCCTAACTTCACATCAATGAGTAATATAGAAAAAAATCATCCCCTCAGAATTATTATGACAACCTCCAAGCCATTAAATGCTTTCTGCTGCAAACATTATAACATGGAGCTGAACACCACTTGCAGTCCCTTCCATAAAGGAATTGCCCCTGGCTAAAAGGAACCATCTCCAGCTTAAACTCTTTTGTGTTCACATCTTTGACACTCTCTTTTGGACACATGACACCTGTCTTTATCTAAAAGGCACAACAGAACATCCTAAGGAATCTCCCCTGTCCCCGGACATCCTGGTGCACCACTGAAATAATATTTTGTGATGTCATTACTGGATAGTATGGAAAATGCATCCTCTATCCTCTTCTCAACAACAAACACTCCCTGAAGAAAGTGTTCCTTCTCTAATCTGCCTTCTGAACTGCATCACCACTAAAGGCAGAAAGGCAAAGCAAGCCAATTTATTGCTATAGCATTTTTATCTACACATTGACAAGTTAAAGTGCTTTACAGAAGAATAAAAACTGATCGTAGGTAAAACGGACAATAGAACAGAAGTGAGATAAGCAGCCAGGGATAAGACATTAATTGCATTCAAATTTATAATATAAAAGAAAAACTGAAGTTTAAAGCACATCGTGGTTCAAACAGCGATGCTCAGTCAGTAAAGACACATTTAAATAAATGTGTTTAGTCTGGATTTAAAGGTGACCAAAGTTGGAGCTGCTTCTGGAAGCTGGTTTCATCTGCGGGAAGCATAGTAACTGAAAGCAGACCGTTTTAGGCAACCAGAAACCTGAGTGCTGGTGTTATGTTGTCCGACTTTCTAGTTCTGGTCAGAATCCTTTATCTTTGTCTTTTTGGGGAGAGCAGTTAGGTGACCAATACAATGGTCCAGTCTGCTGGTGATAAAAGCATGGACTAGTTCCTCTAGATCCTGATTGGAAGAAAGACTCAAGACAATTACATGTTTTCCAAAAAAAGGACAAGTCAATGTATAACGTAAAATAAAAAACAAAGTTTCCAGGCATGTTTCAATAAGAAAATTATCTTATCCATCTTCAAAAATGGCGCCAGAGTCTGTTCTCTGATTGGCCGATATATAAATAGATGAAACACTCTGACAAGTGATCTCTGCGCCAGTGGGCTTGTGTGTGTGTGTGTGTGTGTGTGTGTGTGTGTGTGTGTGTGCGTGCGTGGGTGTGCGTGCGTGTGCGTGTGTGTGCATGTGTGAGTGTTTGACTAATGATCACTGACAACATAGACCCAGGGGTCAGTGGGGGTGGAAGAAGGAGGTCAAAGGGCAGCTTTTCAGAAACACTCAATTGCAGTGTGATTAGATGCTGACATTCCGCCATTTTATAAACAAGTGAGCAAGTGCAGAAACATGGCTTGGTGTTCTGCACAAAAAGCAGATACTTAGAAAACAACCTGTAGGCCTTTTACTTCGATAATTTATGTGTTCTAGCTAATCTATATCACTGCAACCCTTTTAAACAGGCACTCATTCCCTTCTCAAATAAAAGGAATTAACTCATTATTTGTAGTGATAATCTTTGATACTGAAAGTATTCATAATTAATGTAAGTTTAATGTGGTTTACTCATTTGTATATTTGATAAAAAATATATTAATGAGTAAATTTATGTTAATTTAACTTTTTGGACAGAATTATTGGACGGAAGAAAGCATTTAATTGGTAAACACAAACAAACTCCAATATATATATGAGGAAGGTAAAAAGTGAATCATTCATGAGGATTTTTGATCGAATATTATTTTAAACTCATTCAGACGCTGAAATCCTTTGGGAATTGAGGTCAACATATTCCGAAATTCCTTAGGAAGTCAGAAAATGGCGGTAAAATAATTTTTTGCATTCTGACGCTCTCTTTCAGGGTCTCGTCTTTTGTGTCCGAACCGCTTCTATTCACATTACCATCACAAACGTCAGAGGCTCACTGACCTCGGCTCGAACACACTGAAGAGAAGAAGAACCAGACGTTCCAGCACACACCAGTGAGGGCAGGTTTTGTTTGAGAATCTGGCGGAAAACTATTTTGACTTAAGTGAGGAGATCTGGTAACACAATAGCTGGAGATACCCAAGCACCAGAACTGACTCAGTGCTTGACTTGTGCTCATTGTCTTCATTTATACCACATGGAATTAACACATCACTATGGTAGAATTATAAATAGTTTTCATGAAATATATGATAATATATGTAAATATAGTTTATGGTTCATAAACAAATTTATACCAAATTTATGACATCCAAATAATTTAGATAAACCCAATAAATTAAACGTACTTTCAAACCTAACTGTTTCAATGAAAGAAATAATTGAAAGAATTGATTAGCCTCGAAACTTATTGAATTTAGTTGTCTTGAACACATTTTGAGCGTTCTGATGTTTTTAATTAAAGTGTAAATGATGATCCAGTCATGCTGGGATACGTCTCAGTTCATGCATAATTCTTAGCCGCCCCACTTTTAGTTTTCTTGCTGATTCGGCCTGTTTGAAAGACTCTGACTGACAAAGATGGGGTGGGGGGAGGACAAGCGTCTCAGGGGTCAAACTTCACTGGCAGGCGCTCATTGTGAGAGAGAGGGAGAGAGAGGTGAGCTAATCATGCTTAATGCAAAGCGACACACAATGAGGGAGGAGTGAAGACTGATGAACCAACACGGAGAAGCAGAGAGAGATAGTGAGGGCCACAGACAAATCAATGAAGGAGAAGAGGAATGAATGAAGGAGGGAGGAGGGGTGGACACACTTAAAGTGATGAGATGCAGATATGCATTTAGATAGACAGACGAGGGCAATAATGGGATGCAGAAAAGAAAAAATCTGAAGGAAAAAAAACTGAGGGTTCTTTTTAAGTGTTGCTCATCTAATACATAGCAATGTTTCAAATCTGATCAACTTTTTGGCAACTCTTTTCTTTTGTCATTTAAGCCGTTCTCCAGTATAGAAGTATCATCTTAGAAAAAGTTTGGTTGAATGTCTGCCCCAACATCCTTTTGAGCCTACTTGAGTAGCTGTTATATTATTGCATTAGAGATACGGATTTAAATAATAATATTTCTTGTGTGAGATGTCGAGCTTGAGTATTTTCTGCTGGAGTAAGAAAGAAATCGACAGTGATGTGCTAAAGTAAATTTAAATATTCTTACAAGTGTTAAACAAAGAAATGCAAGCATGGATCTGAAGAGTGTGTGAACGTAACTTTTACACACACATTTGTTTGATCGCGTGTGTGTTTAGTCACTCGTGAGTACGGATTCCTCAGCTTCACTTCTCTCCCGAGCTCTCTTCACACACCCACTCGCTTTCCCAAAAACCCTCAATCAACCTCATCTAAATGTGCTTTTGTCAGAGAGTTTCTCCTTTTCCTAAATCTCCCCCCATCTAAATGTGCTCTTGTAAAAACTAATTTAGGCTGCAGATAAACTTATATCAATAACTGAATGTTACTTTAATGCATGTAGGTTTCTGTTTCAAGTGTGCGCGTTGACATTGCTTGACTTACTCTTAAAGTATTCTTCATGCAAACATGTGTTACATTTTTCTAAACATAATTCTTCATTATATCATGAAATGTCACTAATTTTATTAGTAATATATATTATATTAGGAGACGAGTTAAAGTGCCCCTGTTGTGATTTTGAAAGGTTCCTTATTTGATTTTGAAGTCTTGTTGTGAAGAGTTGACACACTTGTAAGGTCAAAAAAGCTTTCGTTTTCTCATAATAAGCATTCTTTTTACTAGATTTGGTCACAATTTCCAAAATTATTTGTTTAGTGAATCATTCATTATAAACCCCTTTAAGTGATGCACCTGGAGCAGTTTATGGAGCTGCTGAATTAAATCTATCTGGCCCGGTTTTGACCACGTTTAAAGAAATTGCATTGACAGCTATGATAATGAATAAACAGAGTACAACAAACACAGCTATGGAACAGCTTGTGATTGAATAAAGAGTCAAGCTCACCAGAGAAGCTCGAGGCTTGTCATGAGAGTGTTCAGTCTACAGGGTCTCATGTAAAAATATGGTTCCAGTTCCTTACTATATAGAAAACAAATTTTTTTGAACAACCATGCTTCCCCTCACGTGATTGTGTATTCCGAGAGCTGTTACCTCAATGTGTGGGGCGGAGTTTTTTTTTACTATGGTTTTCTGGCATGAATGAAGGATGTAGGAGGTTGTATGGCTTGATGTGTGAGCTTCTGGAACTCATTTCAGCAACTCTGAGTCGACTCTTTATTATTAAAGGCAATATTTTGATGCACAAAGTGGTTTCAATTTTAAAACTCCAGCCAGAGAAGCCTTTAAGAACAGTTCTTTAATTAAGAGCTCTTTAATTAATTAAGTCAGCTCAAGTGGAAAATATTTGAAAAGAAATTCATTGGTAGCTTGCGTAATCTGTTGATACAAGTTTGAGTTAGTGTTTGACCAAGTTTATTACTCATTATTACTACATTTATTGCTTTCTCAGCAGAAAACTCGGAAGAGTTTATAATGCCAAGAAATTTGTTATAAATTAAGATACTATTGTGGCCCGAGGGCTGAAATCCGACCTTCAAATATTTTTCTTTTTGTTCTCCCATACCTTTAAAAAGGAGAACTTTGTGAATATTCTGTGCAAAAATCCTCAGAATTCCATCTAACCATGCTTATGAGTGACAGCTATTCAGCAGAGCAAAAATGTCCTGTTTTACCAAATTCTTGCTTTTTTGCCCATTTTGTACACCAAATGGAAAAGGCTGACTAAGCCAGCTCAGATCCTCTATCTGACATGTAACTTTAAGGTTTTTGGGTGTAGTTTTAAATGACATTTTAATCCCACAGAATCATGTTGAAAGCGTGTTTTTGAAACCAGTAAGTCACGTGCAAAGAGAGACTTGTTTTGGAGTTTTGTAAAATAGTAGAATGCTTTTTTAATCAACACAACATTCTTTGTAACAGAAATTGTTCAAACGAGACAAATAAATAAATAAATAATTACATTTTTTTTTAGATGAGATTGAGTGAGGTGTTTTGGAAAAGCGAGTGGGTGTGAGAACGAGAGTTCGGGAGAGAAACGAAGTTGAGGAATCCGTACTCACGAGTGACTAAACACACACGCGATCAAACAAATGTGTGTGTAAAAGTTACGTTCACACACTCTTCAGATCCGTGCTTGTGTTTCTTTGTTTAACGCTTGTAAGAATATTTATATTTATTTTAGCACATCACTGTCGATCTCTTTCACACATTCTCATGGTTTAAATTCACTTTAAATGGTTTGGTTTCATTTTAGAGATTAAAAATCTAAATAAAGTTTTCATTAAAATTAATTATACTATGTATATAAAATAAATATTGAAACCAGGAGTTGTACATGATTCATGCATACCATAAACAAAAGTATAATGAAATGTAAAAAATATACTCAGATTTTTAAGGCAGATTTAAGGAATCCTATTTATGAGTGCAGCCTTACATGTCCGATAAAGGTGTCCTAATGGACACTTGGTTTTTTATTAGATCAACAGTCTCTACCAAACATCTCAGTAATTTTGAAATATTTACACACTACTAAATTCAATTGTTTGTAACTAGTACATGAACTAGTTATCTGGCATCCCTAATATATATATTTCACATCCTATGTGTTATAAAGGGTTATACTTGAGGATTGTATTTTGATGTATATAACTTACACTCCTAATTTTTTTTTTGTTAAGTAAGTTAGAATTTGCACCATGCTCTATAAAAAGTGTTTTTCCCTGACCACAAATCCTCAAGTATAACCCTTTCTATCACAGAGGATGTGAAACTTTAAACACAATCCTTCTGCTCTTTTCGTGACCTACTCTCTCCCTCTATCTCTGTGTGCGTCTGTCCTTTAATCTTTCCATTAAACTGCGTAAGAAGTGGCTTCATTGAGGAAACAAACACGCAGAGACTGACCCCTGTGAGAGAGCTGTGAAAAACGACACTGCTGCTCGCATTGCTCCTTCTCACATGTGTCTCTCTCAGGGGGCGCAGAGCGCAAACACAGCTGGATCAAGATCTGAGAAGACCAATGCCATACCACCCCCAAACACAGACATGCAGTCATTCTTTCATGTCATGCTTTCACGGGGCGAAAAAAATGGAGCAGTTCGTTCATGGAGCATGACGGTCATTCAGAGCTGAACCACATAAAGTCGATGGTTTTTATTGTTTAGAATGGCATCATGTCCTTGCAAATCTAACTCAATGCTAGTATGGTACTAAATGTAGAGACCCTAACAAACTTGTAAAAGCTGTTCACTTCAGAAACTATACCCAACAATCGAGATTTTTTTTTTTTTATCTAATTGTAGATTGAGATTTGTAGAATGTGGAGGCAGAAAGAATCACAAAGGAAATAATGCTATCCCGTAAGAGTATGAAAGAAGAGCATGAGTACAATAACAAGTCCTGTATTTGGAACTACTTCAGACAAGAAAATAACGATGGCCTCTTTCCAAATCACAGAAACGGAAATTACCCTGTCATGTGATTAAACACAGTCATTGCTTTTTATTTAGCAAAAGTATCTCTGACAACACTAATATGTCATGTAAAATAGACATCCACAATTTACATGTTAGTTAGGACAAATTTGAATGATAAATATGGTTACATAAACCAGTAAGTTAAATATTACATTTTTAAAATATATTATATAATATATATTGCACTAAGCAACATGACTCTGATGTGGACTCATTTCCAGTCTTCTTTAGTGCTATCATTAGATGAAATATATAAGTGTTGGTAGGGGAAATTATGGGTTCAGGAGCTGAATGGCATGAGGGAAGAAGCTGGGGCTCTGAAGCACCAGCCGGAGAGCAAGAGCTGGAAGAGGTGGTTGCCTGGGTGGACAGCATCCAGAGTGATTTAAGAGCACTCTTTCTCATTCTGGAGGCATACAGTTATTGAAAGTGAGGTAGGGGAGCTCCAATGATCTTTTCAGCAGTTCGAACTGTCCCGGATGTCTGATTTGGGTGCTGAGCTAAACTTCTCCTGAAGTCCACTACCAACTCCACTGTTTTGAGCACATTAAGCTCCAGGCAGCCGAAAGAGACAGCTGCTCCTCTTCCTGTCTGTATGCGGACTCCTCGCCGTCCTGAATGAAACCGATGACAGTGGTGTCCTCTGCGAACTCCAGGAGCTTCACCGAGGAGTTTTGGGAGGTGCAGTCGTTGGTGTCGAGCAGGGGTCTTCAAAACTGGTCCTAGAGGACCAGAGCCCTGTACATTTTTGGTTCAACCATCATGAAACACACCTGTTGCACTAATTAGGGTCCTCTCTGAGTGAGAGCATGGCTGAAACTAAAATGAGCAGGGCTGCAGCCCTCCAGGACCGGATCTCCGCATTTTGTTGTTCTGTTGCTGCACTTTATTTTTACTTTATGATTGTTCTGCACATTACCTCCAAAGCACATCTCTTAAGCACCTTGGACTTTCTTAGTTAAAGTTCTATTACTTTATATTTTACTACCTCTATTTCTAGAATATTGCTATCATCTATGTACTTTTTATTTGAGCAATTCACTTATATAACCTAGGTACTGTGTTACTGTGTAACAGGGGTTACGGTACTTGTGTTACTGGGCAACGCTATTGTGTCTGTTTTTTTTATCAACACTGGAGAGTACCCCTGTACCACAACAAATTCCTTGTGTGTGTGCACATGCACACTTGCCAATACACATCTTTCTGAATCTATTTGTTAAATTATATTCTCCAAAGACACTATCTTCATATTGCTTTTTTGCCATGCTTTTTAAGTCTTTCATTTCAAGTCACGCATGCAACATTCACATTTGCTTTCAGGAATTGACACTTTGAAGCACTACCAGAGAACAAAAGCCTCACTTTAAGCACAGCAGAGCAGCAGGGGACACGAAGCATGCACTGACACACACTATACACACCTCAGCGGGGCTACTGGACATGAAGCTTTTCAATATGTCAAAGGTCCTGTCATAACCACATCAAAGACGCCTGCTCACGTGCAAAAAGCACACATAAAGATAGATTGCGCTGCTGTTACAAAAGAATATCTGATTTGCTTCTAATGCAGGCAGAAGAAGAGGGGCTCAGCATGAGCTGAAACGTCACAGGGAGAGCCGCGTTTAACCCTGAACACCCCCACAGACACACTCTGGCTTTAATCACTCTGCATGGTGCCTTTAGTATACGTGTTCAGATAATATCAGACAAGTCCTGCTCATCTTCCAATAGCATGCAGCTCAAAGCACATATAATATTAAAGAATGCTTTTATACAAGGGCACTGTAACATGTTTAGAGTAATCAATAGGAATTGGTACTTTTGCTTAAGTTTAGTTCCTCCATTGGTATCTGAAAACTGTTCATGTGCCTTTTTAACCCTACAAATGGATGCTAATCACAGTGTGCTAACTTGATCTAGCCTAAAAACTTGCTTAATACATCTATCTTTAACCTTGATATACATTTTTCAATTACACTTTCACGTAATTTCATAGAATTGTCTTCACAAATTGTATTAATAAATTGAATCAGGAAAGGTCTTGGTTGAAAAGTTAAGCTTGCTAATCAAGTCTGATTGCGTTGCTTTCAATAACTGACTGAATATTGTGTGAAGCTGTTAACACTTCAGCACTGAATGGCAATCTAAAGCCTACTGTATGCTTGTTTCAAAACTAAAATAGGTTTTGTGGTACAAAAGATAAGGATAATGCATTGTTTTCTTTGTTCTCTGCCTCGTGGTCCACTTGTATGGATCTCACAGTATCTTAATACAAAACACCATGACATTTAAAGGAATTTGTCAAATTACTGTATGACGAATAAAAGCAACGTCGTGGTTTCTCAAATAAATTAAAATTAAATTTTGCATCCTAAGCATGCAAATAAAGCATGTGCATCAACATTCAAGACCTGATTCACTAATAAACACTTTAAAAAGAGTAAACAGTGTTTCCATTTCTTTCTGAAAATGGGAATACAACATTACATAAAAATATTTAATAAAATCTTATTGAAATATATTAATTGAAAAAGTGTTTAAGTTTCATATAAACATAAGATTTTTGGTATAAATAGTTTGTTTAAACAATATGAATATACACTGCATTAACTACACAGCATTTTATTTAAACTTATTAAATATTTGACAAATCTAATTCATAAACAGTGTGGCTAAAAATAAATCACAGAATCGTTTAATTGATTCTATAAACGAACCAAATGATTCAGTAAAATGACTCGGACTCTTTTGCCAGCCTTGTGTTATGTTTCAAATCCTTCACGTTCATTCATTCGGGACTAATTAAAAATTCCTCCTCACCCGAGTTGAATAGTCGAGATGCCATTCATTGGATGTAACGCCGCCGAAGCCACGCCTCCTACTCTCAGTGGGCGGGGCTTCGAGTTTGGTCTCGTTCTCAAACTCCATCTCAAGTGGAGAGCCGGGGGTCTTCACTCAGAAGCGCGCTCCAGAAGACTCGGTGTACAGGGAGAGAGGGACAGCCTAGAGTTAGAGCAACATGTTTTAGTTCAGAAAACAGCATGGATTACTCAGTGTTTGCGCTGTGATTAAATACAAGGCTGGGAGAGCAGTAGAGGAGCGGGTTTCCGCGCGCGCGTCTCTGGAGAAGCGCAGTGATCATGGAGAGCTTGGGATTTAGGAGTTTTGCGCTTTGGATTTCGTTCCTGACGGGGTTCGCCAAAGCTAGCTACTCGGAGGACCAGTGCAGCTGGAGGGGAAGGTAAAAATCAACACACTGTGATTAAAACGGTGTATGTATATTTTAAATGCGATGCATTTGATCTTTCTAGAAATTCACAAGTTTTATGCATGCTTTTCTGTTCACTAAGAAAAACAACACAATCCTCATCTGTTATATAACTGTATGTTCTGTCGGTATTTAACTTTATTAAACACATAAAACTTATTTCCATAAAGTAAACATAAAACTATCCTAATTCAAGGAATTCCCACTTCAGCTGCATTTTGTGATGTTGCGGCAATTCTCTTTTGCATTCATGTACAAAAAGCTGGACCGCAAAAGCCGTTGCCAGATATAAACAGTTAGGTTACCGTATAATTAAACTCCAAAAGTGTTCTATGTTAAAACAAAATATGGATTTTTAAAAGAGTTTTGCGCGTTCGAACTGAAATTGCAAAGACCAACAGAGGGCGCTGGACATTTTCAAAAAAAGTTTCAAAAAACATAAGTGAAAGATTCAGACCAAGAGCATTTAAACTGAAACACCAGGTATGATGGAGAAACACCAACTTATTGAGGAAAACAAGAGGCTCTGATTCCTTTTCTTGAAAGGATAGTCCACTGAAATCTTTGTTTAATCACTTGTTAAAGTAATATTTAACTTTTTGTCATTCATTATTTGCTAACTTAATTGAACACTGACTAGATCCCTCAGCTAATGTATTTTATGGCTCATGTTTTAAAGAGATGAGATTTTATGATGAATATGTTTACTGGTAAACACAAAATAATGTATTGTGGAAAATGCTGTCTCATTTATATATATGCAATCATTTAATTAGTAGCATTTTAATTAGAGAGTTTTCATCATCCATGGTCATCACTGATAGCCTAAAAGTGCAGTTAACCTGCATTCTGGTCTTTCATCTAAAATGCCTAAACTACCTCTAAAAAGGCTTTCAGTTCCAGCATTTTTCAAAAAATAATTTTTAGAATTCTACTGTTATTGTAAATAATAATTTTGTATTGAAAAAACGTTTAGTGTAGCATGTTTTCTCTGGTTAACCCCTTCCTCTACATCTCTTCTCAGCGGTCTGTCTCAGGCTCTGAAGAACGTGGAACAAGTTTGGTTGAGGTGTGCAGAGGGCTCGGTAGAGTGGTTGTACCCAGCAGGGGCCCTCCGCCTCACCCTGTCACCCCGTTTACCCTGGAGCTCCATGATACCATCAGAATCTAACAGGAACTCCCCTCTGTCCGCGTGTGTAAAACCCGATCAACACTGGGGTGGGGCTCAACTCTATCTAGAGCGTGACGGCGTCCTGGAGCTTCTGGTGGGAGACGGAGGAGCACTTGAAAATTCTAGGGTACGCTGCTTCAGTGCCCTGCCTGGGGAGCGAGCCACTCTCTTTCTGCAAGCCACGCCTCACCAGGACATCAGCCGACGCATTGCCACGTTTCGATACGAGCTGAGAGGAGATTGGACAGCCCAGGCGTCAATCAACAGGGATCCAATCAGCAGTGAAGGTGATTATTTGATATTGATTCCCTGACAGAAAAACAAAAAAATATTGCCGATATGCAATAGGAAGCGGCTGAACAGTGGTACCTCGACAGGCCACAAAGAACAGTCAGAAGTTAGGAGGTTCTCGTTCACTACCATGTTAATTCTGCCCACCTTTGGAGCTAAAAAAACACGTTTACACCCCCGGTGCTGCAGTGTTTTTTAATTCAGATGACTAGTGTTGGCCTTCATGAACATTCTTTAACATTTAATTCTTCAGCCAATCAGAAGTCTGTGCCACACCTATACCCTGCCTCTCTGGACCCATTTTTGGTTACCAGGAAGTGACGCACTTCCATGATGGTGATGGCTGGCCAATTCTTAGCCTCCATTACCATTCATACGAAACATCACGCATAGTACATCCATACGATAGATAGATATATAGAGATATGTCAAATTGACAGATAGATTTTCAAATAAGAGGTGATCTAAGGCTGTCGCTCAAATGGCCAATACCTTGATTAAAGCTTACCTAAAGTCTAAAATGCTATAGAAGAATGACTACGAAAATCATCTCACAAGAATGTAAGTTAGCTATAAAAATAAAAATTGTGTTTATCAACAGAAGAGAATAGTTGGAATTTTTACAATGGGAAGTCTATTGGGTCTGCCTTGTTATGGGACAAGCCTCAAGTGGCCAGTAGCTGAATTGCAGTTTCAGTCTTTAAAAGGAAGAGGGGGAGGTTACTGCTTTACTGTCTTTAAATACTATTTAAAATGGACTTTCAGCCACCCCTCCTAAAAACTTCAAATAGCTTTTGTTGAAACAAAAAAAATTATAAAGACTCTAATCTAATAAGATCTATTACATAAAATAATTTGTGATATTTGCCACTGGAGTGGCTTGGAATAGGAGTACCATTTAACATTAAGTCTACCAAAAACTAACATTCCAAAACTTTGAGACCAAAAATGAAAGACCACTTGCGGAAATTAAAATTATGAAATCATCTTAATCTTCAGATGATTAAAAGATGTTCAGAGTTCACACAGATGAATGCAAACTGTAATCAAAAAAACCTCCTGCACATTTCACAACGCTTTACAAGTGTGAGCCAATCAAAGCAACGGCAATCCAAAGAAAGCTAAAGAGATTGCAATCTGAGGAGTTCCTAGATAATTCTTAAGTCAAGTTCCTTGAAATGTTTGACTCTATGATTATCAGGCACTGTTGCAATGCAATGCATGAGAGTTTGCTTTAGGCCATTTCCAGACGCAAGGATTGGTGGATCTGTTCCAAAAGCATGGCTATAAAGTTCAAGAGTTTTTTTTGAATGAGAGTTCTGTCTGGTTCCTCTTCTCCAACCCCCCTTCATCCACTCTAAGCTCACAGAACAACTCAAATCCACAGATTTACTCACAGCCCTGCAAAATTTCAATCAATATGAGCTTTTTTGTTGGTGTCGGGGGAGTGTAATCTTGTCTAAATTTTGCAAAACAGTTTAGAACTTCTCTGTAAGGTAAAATAATATTTCCCAAAGAAAGGCACAAGTACTTTAGGAAGGAAGTCAAGGGTTATATGTCTAGTTTAAAACTGATCAGTTTAAGATAAGGGTCCTGAGATGTGTTAACTTAAAACAACCCTTTAATCATGCTTTAACTAAAACATGCAAGGTTTTTACTCTGCACAAATGTGTTTGTTTTTGTTGCCAGTGTAGTGTTGCGGGTTTAGACCGGGGTGAGAAACCTTTGGGATTCTCCAAGCGGAAAAAAGGAGAGGGAGAGAGAGAGAGTGAAGGGGGAGGGCGAGAAAGACAAAAGCTGAGTATGGAGGGGGGATTGTCTCCACAGAGGGCCATTTCGGAGAGGGCAGTCACCGTGGCAACAGGGGCTGGGGTGAAACCATGCGAGTGAAAAGCAGATCTTTTGTTGGGAGTTCTGGGAGCAGAGCGACGAGACTGGGAAGCACCTTTAAAAAGTTTTAAAGGGCCAACGACTTTCTCAAACACACAAAACACAAACTCAAGCGTGCACACCCACAACTGTTGTTGCTTGAAAGCACTCTGTCTGCAGCAATCAGGTCAAATGGATTCATTTTTTAGATTATTTAAATGTTGGTGAATTTCACTTGTATTGTCTTTGTGTGTAATTGGAGCTTGAACTGATTTATAGAATGGGATTAGCAAAAAACTTGTGTTTTTGTGTTGCATTTTAAGTTCACTTGACTTTTATAGTTTAAATTTATAAATCATTCTAATATCATTATTTATTTAAAACAAGTATGTTACTTTATGAAGTTAACTGTAAGCTTAGTAACCTTTCTATACTATAAAACGGACTGATAAATCTTGAATAAATACCATAAATGAGCAGATTGGAAATGGTTTTGGACACTTTTAGAATATTTACTTAGAAGTTATGTAGCAATGCATTTATCACTGACAATACACTTGGAGTGTATGATATCAACCTTTTTTGGCACCAGTCTGAAGTGATCAGCCATTAAACTGTCACATTTGTATGGCAGGAGTTTGCCACTTGAATAAAATTGTAATATAGTGGAATCATATCTAATAATGAGTCTGCAGTTCAGTTACCAAGGTATTAATTTTGGAAACACATTCCAACACCTTCCAAATGCTCTAAACGTGAGGAATGGGATGCTGTAGTTCCTGTGTGGGTTGGTTTTATGATATCAGCTGTTGAGTTCAACTTTATCCATCCTCATAAATGACCCTAAGATAAGCTCTGGAGAGGAAGAGAGAGGTGCGAGAACACATAATAACACTCAGACACCTCTCTCTCGTGAGCTTTGATCAGGTGTGAAATTAACACCTCCCGCATCCAGCTCATTTACATCCCTCATGCACCCACTGTCTCCTTTCACAGGGAAGCAAACGATGTGAGAAGAGCTGATGTGTTGTGTTGATCAGATACTGCAGGCTCAAATGAGATTAGAAAGAAGTTAAAAGTTTGCTTTGTGGCGTGTTGCCTATGCTACACACATTAAAAGAGCTCTCATTTGTTTATATGATGAGGTTCAATCTTGATGAATCTTTGAATCTGCAACTCTTGTCATTTCTTCTGAAATTATCAATGTTAATTATCAAAGTTATGAACTCTTCTCATGTTTTGTGTCTTTTAGGAGCTTGTCGACCGTGCAATAACACAGAGATCCTCATGGCAGTCTGCACCAGTGACTTTGGTGAGTACATTAGTTCAATGCGAGGCTTTAGATTTTAAGCAACACAATGCACAAGTATTTTATATTCAACTTCACATATTTACTAGCAGCACATCCTACACTTAAAAAATCTTTTGACAAGTCAAGGATGTGAAGAGAATTGAGAGAGCTGAGTGGAGGTGGGAAAATATTTAGAAGTGAATTTTCTTGAAATGAATAATGAAACAGTTCATGAGTGTAAATTTTTGGGAAAAAAGGTTAAAACGCTCAAAAAATTATAAAAAAAACTTTAATTTAAAGTGTAATATATATATATATATATATATATATATATATATATATATATATATATATATATATATATATATATATATATATATATATATGCAATCATTTAATTAGTTTATTTATTATTATGGCCATTTATTTATTTATACATTATTTTTATTTATTTAATTATATCTCATTTATTGTATAAGTATTTAGTGTATAAGTAATTTTGAAATTAATATTCATAAAAATAACTAATTCTTTTTTAAATGTATAGATCATTCAGGGTATAGAGTAATAAGGGTATAGAGTTTTAAATAAATCATACATTCCTTTCTCTTCAAAAGTTGACCACTTTATATTTCCACCACAAACTTTTGTACATTTATGATTTCTGACTCAAACGCTTCCCCTACATCCTCCCGTTCTAATGAGGCTGTGTTTGTCTGTGTTTGATTCTCCAGTGGTGCGAGGAAACATCCGCTCGGTGGAGAGCGACCCGGCTCTGAAAGCTGCTGTGATTAAAGTGAGCGCGACTCGAGTTTACCGGCAGAAGTTTTCTCTGTTCCCTGAGTCCTCCTCCGGTGTGAGGCGCTGGGGTGAGATCCGCACGCCTCTGCAGTGTGGCGTTCGTCCTGGAGCCGGAAGCTTCCTCTTCACAGGGCGTGTTCATTTTGGAGAGGCCTGGCTTGGTTGCGCTCCTCGATATAAAGACTTTCTAAAAGCATACGAAGAGGCCAAACAGTCGCTTCTGATTCCCTGCACACTGCTCAACGACTGAGGGACAAAGTGAAGAAGCAGATGGAGCAAACACTGGAAAACCCCTCCAGAGGGGACCACAGGGTCTGAATCCTGAAGTAGAAAGAGAGAGACAGAGAGAGAAATAAAACAAGGGTCAGTTGCATAAATTTAGCGGCTATGTTTGACAAACTGGGAGCCAGAGAACTTACTCTTGGTGTTGGGGTTCAATCAAGAGCTTCTGTGATGTTTCTCTACTTGAAGAAAAGAACATTCCTGGAAATGTCTGAAGATGAGTCCAAAACGTTACAAAGCAATTTGACTTGCTAAAGCAGTCAAGCTTATTTGAGTATAGGCGGTTAAAGCTTGTCCTCAAAACAATTTGGACCAACAGTATGCTAGCTAAAGTGGATTTGATTTCAAACAAGAAAACATTTAAACCATATAAACATTTAAAGACTAGATTAAGTGGCTAGTTTGTGTTTATATCACATGGATCAACCAAGATGCAACTGCCTATGATCCGTCCAGAAATTAAAGTGCACGTTATACAGGTTACAGTTTATGCAACTGGCCCAAGTTTTGGAGACAGTGGAAGATTTGATCAGAATGGACTTTCAGTGGTAGTGTTACCTGTGTTACTTCCAGCAGTTAACCATGGTTAGATTTTAAACACAGAACCTTAAAGGAAGCCTCTTCTTAAACTCAGGAAACTTTGTCTTTGGGCTATTTTAATGGATATCGTACCATCGAAACGCCCAAAAGTCCTTGTGATGTTGAGAACAAACTCATGTTGTTGAGTCTTTAAAATAAGCTTAAGGCAACGCATGTAGCGCAGACATCTTCTGCAGTATTTGATGCCACAGAAAAACCTTTTCATTGGTTTGTCATCTTTTGAAAAGCAGACTTTAAGAAGCCAACGTTTTATATTATGGTGTTTTTATACAAAAATAGAGATCAACTATGATTTGCACTGGTGAAAGAAACGATGGCGATGCCTGAATGCTGCAAGCACTGAGAACCAAAAGCAATCTTTATGTAGCATAGCAAAAAAATGTTTTATATAAAAAAAGATATCTCTATAAAGTGAAATCGGCTATGTTTATATGCTAACAGACAGAGTAGTGTGCAGCTAACATGAGATGAAGGTATAAGAGTTTTATTAAAGGACTAAATCTGCTTCGACCAATGTTATAAAGTAGTGGCGCTAACCTGATTAGCTCATAAAGAAAGCAGTTCAGAGCACTTTATCTCTGAGAAAAAAAAACATTATCTCTTACAAGAAAGCATTAGTTTAACACCGGTTTAGATTTGAAACCAAAAGTTAGCAGTTCAACTTATTCCTACAAAGCTGAGGTGCAAAGACTAACGGGAGCACAGATAACTAGGTCAAGTGGTTATTTATTCTTAAACTGGATTAAACTTAAGTCAAACAAAACAGGCTCTCCTCACAGATATGGATATTATTTTAGTTACATACTTATGTAACATCAAACACCACTCTCAGAACCAAAACTTTAATGGCTGGACATTAAACTCTTATTATTCTGTTGATGGCTCATTTACATTCACTGTCATAAGAGAAATGTGCACTAAATGTTCAGAGAAACCAAACCCGGAGAGGAGGCCGTCTCTACGAAGCTGCCATAATTTATCTCACTTGTTTTCTCTTTTCTTTTTCTCGCATATTTGTTTTTGTGTCTTTGAGAAAACAAATGTGACTGCTGTGTGTAAAATACATGTATATGTTTGTGTTTATGTGGATATCGATGTATATAAGATATTTTATAGTGTAAAAACTGGATGAAGAATATACTGTAAACAATGTAGAGTGTGTATAAAAGTCTGTTTTAAAAATATACAAATATAAAGAGCAAAACTGTGTTGAATTTGTGTATTTTTTTATGGAGGCGCAACTAAACTTTTAAATGTATTACTTTACAAATAAAAACCAGCGTACATATCTGAAAAGCTTCAGACTTGCTCTCTGTTCAACAAACAACAGGGTTTCTGCAAGTTTCAAAAGGTCAAACTTCAGACTTAAAATCTTTTTAGGAATCAAATGTAAATAAATGCTTCAAATACATTGTTTTAAACTCTAACCATCACATATAATGTTTCTCAAACTCTTGCAACCCTAATCATGCCTTTTACAATCTTTTTACAAGCAGTTTCTCAATATCGGGCAACCCCAACAATCACTGTTATGCTTTTGAGCATTTATGCTTATTTTAATAATCTCCAACCATTGCATTTACACTTTTGAACATTTATACGTGTTGTCAATATTTGGCAACCCTAACAATCTCTTTTAAGCATTTTTAAAGCTCTTTTGACCCTTTCTAAGTATTCACAAGTGTTTTCTTAAACTCTGGCTACCCTAACCATCACTTTTATGATTTTGAGTTTATATGATCCTTTTCTCAAACTATGGCGTTAAACCTCACTTTTATGTTTTTGAGGAATTACGAAACAAACTGGGAACCCAAGGAACAACAAAATACATATATCAAATAACTTTTACATGAACATAAGAAACAGAGAACAGTGAACATTAGACTTTTTAAATCCAGTAGGAACCCTGAACAATCTGTAGATAAACAGAACTATGTCGCATCAAACGATCAAATAAATTTAAGCACACGTTAAACTCTGATCGGTTTTGATTTGTTTAGCAGTATTTTTGGTCTAGCCCAGGGGTCGGGAACCCGTGGCTCTGGAGCCGCATGTGGCTCTTTAGCGCTGCCCTAGTGGCTCCCTGGAGCTTTTTCAAAAATGTTTGAAAAAGGAAAAAATAAAAGGAAAAAGGTAAATATATTTTTTGTTTAATATGGTTTCTATAGGAGGAAAAACATTCTTAATGTTTTCCAATGCTGTAAAAGAGTGTAGAATAAATATTTAATTTCAACATTTCTGTCAGCGACGATTTGCGTCTATCAGCGGGGCGGAATGCCAGGTAGGTGGCTGCTGTAAACAAACCGGCGGCTGTGTGGTGGGCCATGGATCCCAAAGAGAAAAAGAGAAACATAACCGAGGAGAACTGAGGGTTCAACGGTTCTTGGACCGAATCGATGGCATTCATTGCCGATGAAGAAGGATTGCCTGATTGTTTGCTCTGTTTTGGGAAGTTGTCTAATAACAAGAGTAACATGGAAAGACATTTCCAGGGAAGGCATGCACGTATTTAGTAACAAAGTGGCTGTGATTTTATATACTTCTTTTCAAAAGGCTGCTGTTTTATTTTTATAAATGTATGCTGCGTTTTTTCGCATTGTTTGTTGCCCAGTTAAGGGGCACGTTGTGCACGTTCCATTTTGATGTTGTTTTTGGGAATCCTCAAAATAAAAATGACATCAAAAATCCGATTTCTTTATTGCATTTCTCTAATTTCATCAAAGCAATGAAACATAATTCATTAATATTGTAATCGTACAACAGAGTAGTCACGTGGTGCGTCGTTCTCTACAGGATTCACTGCAGGGAAAATAAACATTTAATCATGAAGGCTCATTATGTATTCGTAGCAAACCTAGTAATTTTTATAGTAGGCTAATATAGATACATAAAGCATGTGTTGCCTTCATTATAAGGCTTATACAAGGCTTTTAATTTTTTGCGGCTCCAGACCTATTTGTTTTTTGTTTTTTTGGTACAATATGGCTCTTTCAAAATTTTGGGTTGCCGACCCCTGGTCTAGCCCAATGTGGCGGTCTCTTCTTCCAGGCTGAAGTCGAGGGGTGACAGAGCTTTAAAGGTAGCAGACCCTCAGCTTAGGAACGACCTGTCTCCAGACATTCATTTAGTGCCTAGTGCGGTTAAATACACGTTAATGACTTTTCTATTTCCTAAAGACTTTAATTTTCAAGTGAAATCTATGCTTTATTTGACATTTCTCAATGTTCTGTTCTTGTTTGTCATGTTTTATTTGTAGTGGTAAATGTCTATTTAGTTTTTCCAGCACATTGGACAGCCTTGCTTTAAATGTAATGAAATGTAGTTATTTGCATACTTGTTTCAACCAATTCTTACGTTGTGAATTCTACTTGTTAAAATGAACTCAAAACTGTGTATCATAATTAAAGACACAAATGTTGTAAGTTATATTTTACAATTGCAATTAGTATGGATGGCTTTCTTTTTAAGTAAGATATTGTAAAAATCTATTTAATTTGAGTGATTAATTTTATAGCTGAAATCTCAGTTTTGTTCATTCACTCTGGCATCCTTCAGAAATCGCTGATGATTTCCTAATTAGCCCTATTTGAGCATTGAAAAGTATTATTAGCATATGCAGAACTTTATACAGTACACGTAAGGGGAATAACAGGAAAAAGAGGAAGGGTGTTGCTGAGCTGTGTGTCTGTGTTCAGGTGTACAATGTCTGTGTGTTTGTGTCCTCCAGAGATAGAACAGGAAGTGTGTGTGACCCAACCCGATGACAGAAGCTCTTTGACCTGGATTGTGTCCATTTATAACTATAGAGACACAAACACATACATTGATAAAAGGCCAGAACTCTCAATTCCAACCTGCAAAAAAAACAATCTATTTTTGATCTCACGATAAGATTAAAGATGCCGTATTATGAAAAGTTGATTTATCGAAACTAGCATGTTTTAGTATTGGTCCGTCATCAAAAACATGCCTCATTCAGATTAATTCATGCATGTTTGTGTAATACTATTTTATTTTTATTGGAGCTCAAAAAGACTTCATGGCTGTAGCCACGCCCATTGGCCATAGCACCACAAACTAACCAATCAGATGATCTGATAATTCATCTCAACGAAGAATGTATGCACCGACTGACCCTGAAGAGTAACCGTAGTGAAACCGGGTTGATAAATGATGAAAAGAAACTATGTTTTTGGATGTCATGGAAAAAAAGATTCATATATTTGTCAAAAATGGGTGGACTTTCAGTGTGCCAACAAGAAAAACCCAGCAGGGGGTGTGGCAGAAGCAGTGAGAGGAACATGAGGTACACGACACGAGCGCAACCATTTGAGCTGTTTCAAAGACATTGTTTATCATAAATGCTAGCATCAATGATTTAAATGGTGCATGATATGGCACATTTAAAAAGCACATTTGCAATTTTGGGGAATGTCTCCATATGCTAAGTTGACGGATGTCTTAATGCTTAACTTAATTCACTTTAATTATGTATTGTTTATAAAATATCTCCTCACGACTTGAGAACATTCTTATCGTAAAGGTTATTGAAGATCTGTACAAATCAGCATATAACTATGCAGAAAATGTGACATACATAGGCACGCGTGGCATTAACACCAAAAACATGGATCTCATGTTGAATTCAAGCCCATTTTCTCTTGTATAATATTGATAACACATATGACGGATATAAATCCCATTTTTTCATTGCCAAGATTGTTAGCAGAATTGGTCTATGTGGAACTGCTTTACAATGCTGTTTCCCTTCAAATGCTCATCAAAATTCAACCAGAAAGTCTGTTTAAGAATACTCATCATCTCGTCTCTTTAGCTATGAAAACTATGTTAAAAAAATTAAGAATCTACCTCTCAGGTTTTATTTCACTTGTGTTGAAGGCTCTATTACATTTGACATCCAACCCACCACTACAGGTAACTAAGGAAGAAGCTGTATATTAGATTAGAACGACCTTGTTCAGGTGTTTATGAAGTAAAAAATAAAGTTTTTCAGTTGAGGTACAGGGGGTGATTCACCTCTTCTGTAACGCAAGTTAATGGTGACACACAGGGGTATGTAACAAAAAATCCCATGTTCACCCCCATATTTGTGAAGAGGTAAATATTCAGATATGCAGAACCTCTTCTGCTCCTTATTTAGAAGTAGTTTCGTTTAGAAGTATATGCTAGTACACAACACACCAATTACACCTGACCTTAGTTCTAAAAAACTTTAGCCAACATTATGGAATGAATGAATGAATGAATGAATGAATGAATGAAGATTATTTATTTAATAAAATGAGGGTCAAGTTCCAACTCACATGAGCCACATTTACACTATCGAGCATGCTAATGTTTGCCTGGGCCGTTACATATTCAGCACTCACTTCTAGAGAAAAAAACAACTGCATTTAAGGCTTAGTTTTATATATTTTAAGCATTTTTCTGCATTAACGTCTTTTTCAGACACCTTCCAAACAAGTCCCATAAGAAACATGGTGTTGAATTGTCCTTTATATGTCATGTTAAATACTATCCATACAGAGTTTAAAGTTGTGAGAGAGTGTTTGAAACACATAAACTGAGAAGTTATTTTAGACACTATGGGGAAGTCTCATGGTGGCTTCATTCAATATACTTCATGCTTCATGTGTCTGATTAATTCAATGGGTTGGTTTCTACTGAAAACATTACAGTTACAATCTAACCCTGCCCCTGGTATTCGTTCCTCAAATCAGATGAAAATACAAGTTAATTGAGACAGCAACTTTTCCTTTTAGATCCCATTGAGTGTGTTTGCAAGCTGCCAAACCCCCTTTAACCCCCTGGAGAACATGACTTCTCTAGAGACACACACTTTTGTTTCTCAAGGGTCTGCAGATGGCTCTAATCCCATTAAAATGCGGAGGGAAACCCGAGGGTTTACGAGGAGCGGATCTTCAGGATGGGCTCGGAAGAGTCTTTCTTACTTCCCGCCAAAACCATCTTAATTAGCTTGTTCATACAAGTTGTGACTTTAATTATATTGTCCATTCAAATCCTCAGCAACAAGAGCCAGTTTTTCACAATGTGACAAACATAACCACATATTCTGATGTAAGTTTTATTTCAAACCTGGAAGAAGTTACATGAATTTTTAGAGTACTTATTTAGAATTCAGCACAAAACAGTAGCACACATGTGGAAAAGAATAATTGTTAGTTGGGATTTAAAGACAAAATATCTATGAAAATAAATCAGCTCTGAAAAAAGTGTCAACTGTAATTGAGATGAATACATTTGAGTTGTTTAAGTCAGCGTTTGCTAATGTAATCTTGCATCTATAATTGTATTATACCAATCTGAAAACAATTTGATGGAGTTGAAGTTCTTGCTGGTGTTCAGTAGTAATCACATACTAAACCCGTTTTAGGGAACGTTGCCCCTGGAAAGCTAATGAAAAGCTAGTTTTAGTTCCATCTCTTCACATTTGAAGTATGGCAGCAATACTATTGTTTCTTCTACTCAGATTGTTAAAAACTCTAAATCTGTCAGTCTAGAGACCTTGAGGATTTGCACTGGTTATTCAGGAAGGCATTGCAAGTCATAGCATTAACTACAGCTATAACTACCAGTACTTAACCGACAATGAAACTCCTTATTGGTATGTTTTAGAGATGAACTAATAACCAAAAAATCATTTGTTCACTGTAAACTAGAAAGAAAAGAGATCGGATACCCCCTCTCAAGATTATAATATCGACCAGCTGGATCTGCCAGCTTATAAAAGACGTTGTCAAAAATGTCATTTTCACTTAATAAATAGAACACAACTGGTCTGTTCATTTCTAATCTGAAGCAAGTCACAAGTAAATGATTGCATATAGCGGTATGAGAATTAGTTATCTAATTGCACACTAGTTCTGGAGAGCTTTTAGGTCACCTCCTCATATCTAATGCCTAACTACAAGCTCCTGGCAACGACGATCGAACCAGGTTCTCAAACAGTTTTTAAATACAGAGTTCAATTTAGAAGACAACCCTTCCGTCCTGGGTTTCTTTCTATTACTAAGAGCACAAAGACTTTGCTCTATGTAGTACACTAAGAATGTAGTGAACGTTTTAGTGTCTTGATTTCAAAAAATGTCATATTCTGTACCAGGCAAGATTGGGTAAAAAAAATTCCAGTATCTCAAACAGCCTGGGGCTTGGCTTGGAGTGGGAAAGTATTTTTTAGATGATTTTGAAAAAATGTTGCCAATTTTACAGGACAATTTAAGAGAGAGAAAAAAAGAATACAGTTTCACAGACTTCATGATGCACTTCCTCTCATAAAAATAAAAATGGGACTTAACTGAACTGGCTTTCCATCAATCTCAGTAGTTTATATAAAATTTATTAAATTCACCTCAAATAAAAGTTTTTGATTCATGAGTAAAAGGGGTGTTGCAATTTCGATCCAGTTTCCCTGTAATGGAGAATATTTAAATACAGGCAATCTGCTGGGGCAGCGAGCTTCAAACTTGAGCTTCTCTGCTGTAGCTCAAATAAGTTAAAGAATGTTTTTGTGTCGATCGAAGCATGCTGAGGACTATTCAGTGTAATCGGGCAAGATTATATGCTGGAGGTATTTGACCGAAGCTGTCACCGTTCTCTTATGTTCAAGTTATTTGTTTTTGCTTCGACTGCTGCCTTTATGAGGTTTTTTTGCTTCTAAGCCAGCTGAGCTTTCTGTAGAGCTGGTTAGTGGATTTGTTGTTTTCTTCACTTTTGGGAATTGTTGTTTGTTTATTTGCTATTTTGTCCTTTTAATGAAGGAGGTGGTGAGTCAAACCGAAGAATACAACCAAAATTAGTACCGGCTCTGGGGATTCATTGTGAGGTGGTCTTTTTCATATAGTATCAGTTTTCTTATGATTCACTTGAGAGAAAAGTGAATTCTCTGCTTGCCATGAAGGGTTTCTCCTGTATTACCACTGTCTGTTTTGCTTTTGGTGTTATCTTGATCCGTCCTTTGGCTGGAATATTAGTGAATGCGTCCCCCTGTCCACTTTTGTGTATGGACTCTGCGTGTAGCTCATTTCAGTGGGCTTAGTGGTTACACATATGTTTAAGTTAAAATTTACAGATTCACACAATTAACACTCATTTTTTCTAATGCAAGTGGCACAGAAAAGTCTGCAAGACAGTAGTATATATGAATGAATAAGTCTGAGATTTTGAGTACATTTTCTATCTAGCCACTTGAAGGCATCGGAGGTGGACAGGCAGATTTGGGAGTTGTATATGAGTGCTTGGAGTGTGTGTTTCCCTGAGGTACAATAAGAGCTGCTGCTGAACTGCGTTATAATGACCAGAATGTGTGAACACATGCAAACCGACTGTGAGAACAGGAACTGTGCCAAGACATTAGGAACAATCCAGACCAGCACAAACCTCCATGAGATAGTGACCAGATTCCCTGACCATGTGCATTTTCGAGAGAGAAATTTAAACGCCTGTTCTTTTTGCGTCAAGCGGCTACAGCAGGGCGTCTGAAATTTGTCCCAATCATGACAGGGATTAGAGAGTGTGGGAAAAGTTTGTGCCCCCTCCTTTTCTCTCCCTCACACTCTCTCAAACTTTCCTTCAGGTTATTTTCCCTTCAAACGCTCAGCATGTCTTTCTCTATATCTGTCCTCTCAATCTCTTGATGTTTCTTCCACTTTTGTACTATTTTTCTCCCCACGGCAGCTTTACAGCGGTTCCTCCCCTTTTTCCACTACAGTCCAGTCTTTTTATCTCTCTCTCTCTCTCTCTCGCTCCTTCAAATGAGTTAAAGAGCTGAGAGTAGCGGTTGAGATCAGGCAGCAGGTGTTTATAATGTGAACAACAGGCCAACTGAAAGAAATTCATTAATTCATTAAGCTTATTATATGCAAACGTTTTTAATTAAAGTGTGATATAACATTAAGTATTTTATTTTTCACTTCTTGCATGTTATATGTCTTTAATATGTTAAAGAAGATATTAATAAAAAAGAACTATGTTAATAATTATTTGTTTCTAATCGGGTGAAAAATATATATAAATGTAATTTTCTTAAATCTTTTTCGTTATACAAGTACAGCATCTTAATGAAAAAACAGCTGAAGATTTCCTTTCAAAACCCTAAAGTGCAACAGTGTAAAATAGGCTTAGAGTTTTTGTATTTTTATTTTCATGAGTGCATTTCTATGTGTGCAAATGTTTGGTTTAACTGGACAAAAGTTGAGATTTGAAAGAAAATCTTGTCACCCCAAAATAAATGTGCAGGCAAATTGTTTAATCATCAAATTGTTTAGTGTAAGATTTATTTTTTCAAAATACTAATCAAAACATTTCTGTGTTGTGGCCTGTTAAGTCTACAAACTACAGACAATTTTGAAAAATCCTCTTTGGGTTTAGAGACTTTTTTGTTTTCAATTAACAGAATGGAATCCAAAGCATTTTAAGCTTCAGGTCTAAGAGATTGAAAAAAGTCATTGATATTTGCTTGCTCTCAGTCCCTCTATCTGAATTCACACACCCATTAATTTGATCGTCCAGTTCTTCATCTCTGCTCAGATTCCTCTCTCACGCGCCCCACATTCTTTCGCTTTTGTCACTTTTTCCTTTCCTCCGTCTCATTCACCCCCCCTCAGCCAGTTCTCATAAATTACTGCTGTTCACAAGGCTTGTCCCATCCACTTACACACACAGTCTCCAGCACGGCCTGCCAAGGTTTATTAGGCACATCTCGACTGAGCATTAAAAGCCAACAAAAGACTACAGCAGAGCTTCTGGTTCTGCATGCATGCTGAAGAGTGGAGGTTTTCCTGCTGGGGTTGTATGCTAATGCAGGCCTGAGGTGTTCTATATATTTCCAAGAGTTCCCACTGTTCTGAGTATGAGAATCACATTCCAAGAATACACCGATGTCAAAATGTGTGGAGAATGTGCAAACAATTCCAAAATATTGAATTTGAAACTTTAAAATACTAGGGTATGTTTTGATAGAAAATTTCATTTTGAACTTCAGTTTCCTTTTACAATCTTTCACTTCACCCTTAAAAACTGAACCCAAGTTACTGGTTTCCCATGGTAAGGTGTTTGGCCAGTAACATGCTGTTCAACTTCAAGCTTGTGTTTTGTTTTGTTTTGTTTTGTTTCCTTGAGTTTTTTTGTGACGAACATTGTTTAAACCTGCATTCAGGGATGTACATAAGCTTGCTAAAACATGTGGAACTCATTTTGTGCAAACTGGCAATTTCAAAACACATGTTCACAAACACTGGCACTTGGCAGTTTTCGTTTGGTGGGTAAGGAGATCAACTTGTGATCGGAAGGTCGCAGGTTCGAACCCCAGATCCACCGGGTTGAAGGAGTGATGAAACACTTGCTCTCGCATCTTCAACAACCACAGCTGTGGAGTCCTCGAGCAAGGCACCAGTTTCCCGACTGTTCTCCGGGCACCACAGCAATGCCTGCCCACTGCTCCGGGTTTGTGTTCACAGTGTGTTTGTTCACTGTTGTGAGTGTACACCGGATGGGTTACATGCAGAGCACAAATTTTGGGTATGGTTCAATCCATATCTGGCCACTTTCACCTCACTTCACTTTCACAAAAAATACTAATGAATTAACAGACATTATTAGTTATCATTACATGAACCTACGGATGAAATTGTAGCACCCTGTTACAACCCCCTGTAGTCATTTTGTGTATGTTGCTGTAGTGTTTTCTTTGTAGACGTTTGAGTCGAGTTCCAGCCCCTATTATTACAAACATCCACCATTGGCAGCCTTTTACTGGTTCCTGGGTTCCATTTGACAAAAAAACCTCTAACAATTTAGCTACTCTTCAGCCTTTGCTCACTCGTGCTGATTTTGTGTTTCTGACTAGATGTTTTTGGTCACCCTGGTATTTTGATCCGCTGCCTGTCATTTTGACTACGATTTAGCTTTGTTCTTGTCTGTTCAGCTACCCTTTATATATTTGCGAATATTGTTGGAAAGTAGGGAGTGGTTTTGAGGTTTTATTCTTAAATTTTTGTGTAAGTGTGCTTGTCTCACATCAAATTTGCAACTCAATGCGTTTGTTTGTTTCTCACGCCACTTCTAAGCTATGTCCCCACTAGTACATTTTGTAATCTTGATAAAACACTTTTTTCACTGATAACCCCTTGTTCCCTTTTAAATTCTTTTATGTAACCCCTGACCCTTGACCAGGAAGTAACAACACTCATAAGTAATAATTAAGCAACATTTTTAGAAAAACCAAACATACTAATAATGCTAATACTACTAGAAAGTTAGTTTATGAAAAAATGCACTCTATATACACATTCATCTTGGGACCGAAGTATAACTTTATCTGTATTTTATTATCTGTAATTGAAACTTAAATTTAAAATCTAATTTAAAATATTTTAATCTGATCACTGCTAAACTAAAAGAGGTTAATGTCCTGAGTGAAGTGAAACTGGTTGTGTTTGTGCTCAGAATTAAGTTGTGTTGCAGTTTAATTGATGCAAATAGCAGATTTGAATTGAAACAATAGCACTTTAAAAGTTTACAAGTTCAGAGCACTTTCTTCCTCTCTGGTTCTCATGATGTCAGTGTGTCTACGGATGCCACCCAGAGTGAGCTGGCACACAGTCGGCTGACCGGCAAACCCTCGAAGCTCCCCCCTACCCCACCAATTACCCTCGGTACCCCAGTCCCCCCTCTCTCCGTCTCTTTCCCAGGGCTTGAGGGGCCACTGTACTCCGTTCTCCCTGTTTCCCATACGCATCATCTTCAGTTTTTTCCCCTCGGCTCATAAAGAGGCGCTCGAACCCTCTCAGTCTGCACCAATTTCCCAAACACTCGCCCTTTATCCGCTCCTCTCAATCCCTCTTTCTGTCTCTTTACCTCTCTCGTTGTGGATAAGCTGTGTTGAGGCTTTCCCTTTTTCTAGAAGCAAGCTTTCGAGTTTGCTCAGCAGCATTGTCAACTCAACCTTGAAGAAATTAGGATATTTCCAGGTTTTGATTTAAACCAAAATACATTTTTAAAGTAAACTTATCTGTTAAAATGATGAAAAAAAATCCAGATAACCCCTGAACTTAAATGTGGCTAAACTTGTTAATCCCTATCAAAAACCATTTGCAGAGAGGACTACCTCGATTCTAAGGGAAGTGTTCTAATGTCTAAAACATTTTAAATGTATAATGAAAACGGTATTATTATTTATTATTATTATTTAAAAAACTGATAATTTCTAAGTAGTATTCGATATGTTCGTTCTGTTTGAATATAAATCATAACTTGATACTATTATTTAAAAATTACCTAAGCCAAAATATAGTTGAATTATAATTTAAATGTATTTCAAACTCATTTTTTCAACTTAAAATGTATAACACTTATTTGACGCTTAATTTTGCTTAATTTTATATGTTATTATAAGAATGGGTAAAAATAATTTTATGTATTCATATTTGTAAATATATAATTAAAACATGTATTTTTAATAGCACACTATATTTGAAAAAGAGTCATTATCTTTTATAAATATAGATTTCTTAAGGCATTTACATACAGTGGCTATTAGTATTGAAAATAAATCTAAATCTAAAAATAAAATCTTATTTTCTAATTAATTTTTTTATCTGTAGCAATGCAATTTTTTTCTCCTTGTATTTAGGCTGTTTTTATATTTTGTCTTATTATTCAAGTCATGATTTATTTTCTTTCATCTCTAGTTAATATTTTGGAGACTTGCGCAATAAAACAAGGTTCATTGAACCTACAAACCAAGTGTCAAAATCAACTACTGAAGCGAAGTCTGTTTACTTATTCTCTATAACTAACACAATAAACAGTCCCTCTGTTGCCCAGAGCTGTGAGTTAGTCCGGAATCAGTGTGTGTGAACTACATGCTCCGCGATGAAATTATCTTAACCCATCAAACAATTAATTGTCAGCAGTCTTTCATTCTCACAGCGTGTGAAATTGACATAAGCTTTACAAACATTCCTCACATAGTTTCTCAGGAAGGACGAGTTAACTCTCTCTCTTATACACACATGTCTTCATGAAATACAATATTAACATAGACAGCATTAATTATTTTTGATTGTGTCAATAAAAAAGAAAACACATTTAAAAAAAATAAAAGCAGAAATTGGCAATTTTTAAGTGTTGACAAAATTCTGTGAGAATTAAAATAACAAGTGTTTACATGCACGGAACAGATAAAGATCAAGCAGGTTATTATTTCTTAGCCCCGTTTTGTGAGTTTACATGTAATCAATGAGCTCACAAACAAAGCCAGTACACCGTAAAGTTATTTATGTGCAAAACAAGAAGATGCTTATCAAGATTTTAAGAGCTTTAACCCCTTTAAACTGCATCTGAGTTTATCTGACAGAGACTGCATGTAAACTCACTCTCTCACTCTCTCTCTCACACACAATCTCTCACTCCTCTCTCTCTCTCTCTCTCTCTCTCTCTCTCTCTCTCTCTCACTCCTCTCCCTCCCCTCTCTCTGCCTGCCATGGTTTCAGCTGTCGATTTCATGGCTGCAGTAGCTGATTGATTTATAGTGTGGGTGGGGCTTAATTTTGACTGATTTACAGAGAAGGCGGGGCCCTGAAGAGTCTGTTCATTAAAAGCAGATGTTTTGATTGCTTCATGGAATGACTGTTGATTGTACTTCGTTGATGCCACATTGGATTTCATTATCAATAAAAAAAAAACTCATTCTGCGTCCAAATCCGAACACTATGCACTGCACCCTTAAAGTAGATACTAATTTTCAGAAGTCATTTCCAGTATGAGACGAGAGTGTGCATGATCTGTGACGCACTAAAACATCATGTGACGAAAGAGGTTGCGAGATCTTAACTTCTTCTTTTCCATTTCTTCATTAATAAATAAAACACTCTCTATATCTTCTTTAAAATTGAGTCACATTACAGAAAGTGCTCGTTTGTTCGGGTCCCAGAAAAAATTCTGCCCAAGCGTGGTGGATTGTGGTGCAAGTTGAGCGTTCATGGATCTGCACTTCAGAATCTAACCGGAAAAAGTACACATCCGGGCACTGTTCTGATACTTTTTTTGTACACTATGGTTTGGGACACATTTATTCTCATTTGGTACCCATAAAAGTGTGAATAGTGAGCGGATTGGGACGCAGTCTCACTCTTGAGTCTTATGTGCTCATCTGCTTTCATTACTGTTTTTCTAAAGATTTGTGAAGTGGGTGGAACCTCTGCACTCTTGGACTATTTGACCTTCCCTCCTTGGCTTCCAGCTGTCTACGGAGCCTCGATATCTCCAGCTTATACCTGTAAAAAAACTCCCAAATTAAAAAGTGTCTGCTTTCACCTTCCTATTTCTCTAGTGAGAGTTCACCTACCTGCCCAGGTGATTGTCCACATACTCCTTCAGCTCAGATACCTGCTGCTCTGCAACAGCAGCCTTTGTGATCAACTGAGCTCTTTCCCGCTCCTGAACTTTCTAGAGGAATTTTAGTTTACAATGGTGATCATTGGTGCTAACAGCAAATTGAAGAAAAATTCTTGCGCAAAATGGCATGTTTAATATAGTTACATTCTAGCTTGCTCATAATGCGACTCTTTCCAGAGATTAGCATGCAAGAAGGGAAAATTTAATCGTTTATCTGGTTCTGATTAAAAAAAGGAATTTATCCTCTGAGGAGTACGGAATTGGAACTCTATTTGAATCTTACAAGCATGTCAACCTGTTGCTGGAGACCGCCAAACTCAAATAAGACAATAATTTCTTTTTTTAAGTCTGCGTAAAAGTTTATTCAGAAACCATTCGAATTAGTTACCTGTTTAGCATTTGTAATTTCTCTGATCTGTGCTTTAACATCTGCCCAAGCTTCTTCTGGCAGCCCAGTCCTGTAGAGATTTCAAATTGTATAGTCCAAACTAAACTTATAAACGAAATGAAACTATTTATGATATTTCACCTCGTTGAAGTCTCTGACATCACAGCCACCTAAAACGCCAAGCACACACTCAAGAAACAGAAAATGCATGTCTGTTCAAAACATTTTCTAGGTACAATCCATTTCAATTAGCTTTTCAACCACCAACAAATAAACCTCTATATATGTTTAATGTTAGCATATAATGTGGCTTATTTTCTATTTGAACTATGGGAGAGGGGGTCATGTGTATGTACTTGTAAAACGTCAGCGAGAAGAAACCTGAGCACAGACACAAGTGATTAGCAAACAGCGTCTCTCTCTCTCTCTCTCTCTCTCACACACACACACACACACACGCACACACACACCTGTTGTGGAGCCAGTTTCAGTTGGCTCTCGAGGCGGGCTTTGTCCTCCCTCAGTCTGTGAATCTCTCTCTCAGTGTCTCCTCTCGGTTCAAACCCCAGAGGAATGAAGTGGGCTTGAGGGGGCTTGGCCTTTAAAGCCTTTTCAGGGATCTGTTCACGTTGCATTCTGGCCAAACACACACAGAGCTTATCAGAGCAAATCAACATAGTGTTTTTGTGTGAGAAAGGCTTCACTTAGTGACAGAAATATCCCAAGTGAAAACAGATAACTTTGTTAGGGTTGCAATTTTAATAAATAACAGGAAGACAAATCATGTTTCATACTATGTAAACTGTTTTAAGCCACTTTGTCAAGCATCTTAGTTTGTAAATGAATGACTGATCTATTTTTACGGTTTCATACTTTAATAAATTAGGACAATGTTGAATTTTGAAGTATTTGGAGTCAGCACTGATTTTGAGGTGTGAAGCTGTACAAAGCTGTTAAGCAAGTTCTAGTTATAAGTTAGAGGGTTAAACGAGTCACAAATTCAGACCAAAAAATAAAAAATAAAAATGAACACAAATAATTTTAGAAAAAAATGTAACATGACAATGCATGGAGCAAATCATTAACATAAATACAAAAAATGGCAGCAAACACAGAAATGTGCTGCAAAAGCTACAATTCTGAAGTCGTTTCATAATTGTATGAACAAAATTGTGCAACCAGGCTGTGTAATCATGTGATTTCCAGCGCATTAATTGGATTTTTACTTTCTTTGAGTTGAACTTGTGTTAAAAAAAACACAATACTTTGGAAAGTTCAAATTAACTTAAACAAACATAAACCTGATCTTAGTTGTATGATCTTTTTCACAGCCCAATATTTCTGTTGTCAAACTTTGTTGAGCAGAATTCATTTACTCATCAACCGTACATAATCATCATGACAGAGTGGTAATGTATCTACTCTCATTTCCCAATAAACATCTGTTTGGTAAAGACCCTTCATTCCAGTGAGTAACCCGCACCTGCAAGCCATAAGCAGCTGCTGATGTGCTTTATTCAGACTCTGTGTGTGCTTCCGATGTGCTCTGACAGCTTTGCTGAGCTGCTCTTCTCTAGATCGATAGGACAATTTGACTTCTCCTAGCATGGACTCAACAAACTCTTTCAGCCTCTTCCCCAAATCTGCATCGTTGACTGTGGATACACACTCCTGCAGAAGAAAAAAATATGTTTTTTCTTGTCCATCTAAATGTTGAAAGATGTGGCTGTCTTGAAGAGAGAAAGACCGAACTGATTCACTATTGATTTAGTCCTTGACTATAATCAAGAGGAAGATGAATAATCATTAACCATTAATCAATATTTTTTCAAAAACACTACAATGAAGTTTCCAAACATTGTTGTGAAAACATGAAAGCTGTACTTTAAAATTTGGGTTATTCTGCTAGGTACATATTTCTATTTAAACAGGTGTTAATAACATTTTGTTTCAACTGTATTACATTTTTAGCTGGGTTCACAAACTTCTGTTTCATTCACGTTAAATATTTCCTCAAAATAAAGTTTTTACCTAATTGCTTCTGACCTCTGAGAGAATTAGAATTAGAATAACTGAATTACATTTCTGTTAGGGAGGGGCAAGACCAATCAGGGATTTTTTTTAGAATCTTAAACGCACTCTAAAATGGAAAGAAGAGCTTAACATGGATATCAAAAAGACCTATGAAATATTATTTAAGATTTATTATTTACATTATTTAACAGTGTGTTTAACACTTTACAAGGCCTAATAAGCCTTTTAAATTGTAGAATTTTTAAGACACCGCAAAACCTAGCTAATAAAAACATAATTTTGAGTGGAGAGTATCTTTAAGAAAAAAAGGAAGGCTAGCATCACTGCTGAAGCTTCTCCCCTTACATATGTAAAAAAAAAAAAAAAAAAACACCTAAAAAAGTACCTAAAACCTTTGCGGAGTCACTTAAAGAGTGCTAACCAGTAGTAAGTGAACGAATGAATACTTTTAAAAAACAGTGGCTCAGTTGAACACATACTGTAATATCCTGAATATAATGTGTGAGTCGGGCCCTGTACTTTCTGTTGAGCTCCTTCAGGTGGTTTTGTAGTTCAGAGACCTCCCCCTCAGCCGCCTTCAGCTGATGTTGAGCGGTAATGAGTGTCTGCATGAAAACGTCTACAAATCAGTGACCAGAAACTCAAGACACAACATCTTCTGTGATAAAGGGCTCACTGCAGACTGCTGGGAAAGCTCGTGTCGCAGGCTCTCAATGGCTCTCTTATTGTCCTGCTGCTCCCTTCCCGTGGCCACACTGTGAGAGAGACAGATACCACACACATCAGCTGACCTTCCCTGTCCTGGTCACATGACGGAACAAGTGAACATTCAAGATAACAGCTCCATCGCATTGCTGTAGATGTAGCAGGTGCATTGGTTTGAATTTCGCTATGTCTGTAGAGTTAGCTAAATGTGGTAATGATCCCGGTTCCCAAACTGGGGGCTTAATGGTTCACTATACAGCATCTGCTAAGAGGACACCCAATACTTGATGCCACGTATCTTCCCAAAAGAGACTGTGTTGAAGTTATTTTGGATCCTTGCACTGACAGAGTTGCAATCTGACCTGTAATTTGCAAAAACCATTATTAACGATTAAAAAAAAGTTGTCGAATTTAACTGAAGATAGAAAATGTTTCAGAAATTGTCATTACTCTTAGAACAAATGCAACAAAACGTAACTAAACACAATGAATGGTAAACGCTTAAAAATATGTTCTTTGATACAAAAGTAGGTTTTCTTCAGAGTGTTTTTACATAACACATCAAATTATTCTCACGTCAAGCTTTTTTTCTCACATAAATGTAGTTTTCTAGTTATATTTGCTGAAAACTAAAACATTGTGGAACTAAGAATTATTGAGTAGCTTTGCTCCATATAAAGAAACAGAGATGGAAAATATTTTGTGAAAAGCAAACAAAGGTAAATAATTCAATGAAAAAGTGATGTATATTATCATATTGTATTCTATTCAAATACTGCTGAATTTTGCTGATTTGTTTACAACATGAGGGTTTATATCAGTTGCGCACCATTTTAAATATTATGGAAAGTTGATTAGCTAAAATCATTAACCATGAGTGCTTCTATGTCAGAAATTGATGTTGTCGAATTCTTTTCTCTAATTGTGTTTAATAAAAAACAAATTTACATGAAGAAGCGTATTTGGTGACATGGATTTGTGTGTGGTCACCAGGTTACGTTGGCTCATGCAAATTAAACTTATAAGTCTCTCACACTTTATCCTCTAGCTGGCGCTGGTGTTCCTCATAACTTTTCCTCAGTTTTTCCAGTTCTTCTCTCAGGCTATCCTGCACTTCCTAAAATAAAACCCATTACACACAGAAGACAAAAGCATCATGATACAGACCGAACACACCGTCACAAGTTAATAATGACTGCATCCAGATACAATTGAACTGAATTAAAGTCTATGTTGTAAAAAGGGATGCAAAAACAATTGAGGTAATTGGAGCAATGCTTTTAAAGAATGTTTTATATAAGCAAAAGTTCACTTTTAATGATGTATTTGAAGACTATTTGTAACTAACTAAGAAAAAACTGTAATGTAATGAATTTGAGGGTTAATTAAAGACTAAAATGTTCAACTGTATGTAGTTAACAATGTATTTAATAGATTTATAACAACCTTTAAAGCTGCTTGAGGTATGCAGGCTACATAGGATCTAATACCAGACTGAAACACACAGACATGCATAATAAGCAACTGAATATCTTACGTTTCTCTCCAGAGTGACCCTGCTTTGCTCAAAGTCCTCTAGCTGTGAAAACACACCTTGTTAAGAAACAATGCAAATATCCACTTAAATGGAGTCAACGTTGATCCAATACGTTTTTGGAACAAATTCAGTTACAATGTTCATTGAACGCTGCTTAATCGTACCACTAGATGGAGGTATTTCTTTGATGATCAATAGAAGTTCACTATTAACATGCTTTGAGTATTTAATATAAACTGGGAAATGTGTAAAGAATTTAAGTAGAAAGGTCTATGGAGAGCATTGAAATGTAGAAGTTAAAGAAAAAAAATTCAGATTTGCATGAAATGTCACTTTTTTAGTTATTTACTTAAGCGTCAATGTGTGTTTTATTGGGGGAAAAAAACATGGTAAAGAGTTTGTGAGAGTGCCAAAACTCACCCAGAAACCATTCTTCATAAACAAAATAAATAACTAGAAATAATCAAGAAACTGTTAATGGTGAGGATATGTGAGATTAAACATTGTCTTTAGTTTATGTAACGAGTTATGTCCATGATTTGATGATTGGAGAGCAGAGTCTGCATATGTTAATGTACTTTGACGGAGTGGAAATGTATTACATTTATTTTGAGGTGACGAGTCCCTTTGACATCATAAAGCAGCATCTTACCCTGATTCTGCTGTGTGATGCTCTGCTGAGCACTGCGCGGACTCGCTCTAGCTCCAGCGTCTGTTTGTGTCTGCGCTCTCTCTCCTGCAGGAGTGTGTCATGTGTTTGTGCAAGGGCGAGCAGCTCAGCACTCAGCTCTTCCGAGTGAGCACGCTCCGCTTCATAAGCCTCTCTCACGGACAGGAAGTTCCTCTTTAACACCGAATACTCCTCGGCCAGGTCATGCTCTTTTCTCTCAATAACGTCCACATGTGTCAGTGCTGCGGATAACTCCTGTCTAAGCCGCTTGCGATCTGCCTGAAGAGTTGAAGAGGTTCCCTCGTGAGAGAAAACCTGCAACAGAAAGGGTGAAAGTTGTGTTCATAACAAAGAATTTGAGAGAGGGTTAAGAGAGCAATAAGAAAACCATAAACCATCTGTGACACATGTTCACAAAACATGTTTTATACTGACTGAAAGGTTGCCTTCTTTTTTTGTTGTTGCTTTTTTTCCTTTTACAATACACAAGCTGTAAATACACAGTTGACAGTGACAGATCTGTTTTGCTTGGTATTAAACACACATATTCTTAACAATTCACATTATATCCCATGCCATCCCAATACACAAAAGAAAACCCTAAGAAGGAAACAGAACAAAAAAAAAAAAAAAAAAAAAAAAAATATATATATATATATATATATATATATATATATATATATATATATATGTATAATAAACTAGATAAGTAAAATAGTGAGATCCTGGTTTTAACGTGCATTTTAAGGAGCGTATTTGAGTGTCTGTTTCCCTACATCATTGATCCCATCCTTGCACGAAAAGGTCCCCATATTTTCAAATATTTGTCAAGCTGACCCGTGGTGAAAGGTTGCCTTCTTATAATTACGTGACTTAACACCAAAAGTTTGACATTCAAAATATCATACAATAAAATGTTGAATCCCTTGCTATGTGTAAAAAATAGTGGCTTTTGACAACCATGTCATCATATCACTCTAAAGTCATTGTAAGATAAAAATGCATTTAAATATGTCTGGCTGAGCGTTCTCTAGGACACTCAGCGATGTCCATGCTGAGTGTCTTATTTTTTGACTGCCATCTGATTTTGTTGTAATGAAACGTGTAATTTTATTTATGTTAATCTGCTGATTATAAATGTAGTATTCCTGAATTATAAAGCATTGTTGGTGTCCCGAACAGGATTGAAAAACATCTAGAACAACCAAGCTTTGAGGAAGGAGTTAAACTATAGAACACAATAATCAACAATAATTTGTCCAATACAAAAAAATCTAGTGATTTTTCTAAAAGGGTTTCGAATTTGTTATGTTGTATCTGTAAAACTAACTTGAACTTCCTGTTTATGTGAGCATTTATGTTTTTGCATTTTTTTAGCATGCAACTTTAAATAAAAAGTTTTCCTTAGACCTGCATGAACCCCCGACTAGTAACTGTGTGAACCAGTGCCCCAAAAATGACGGAGGTTCGTAATACATTTAAATAAACTGTGTTAATATCCATGCACCTACCATGTTTTTCAGCTCAAAAAGCTCTGCTTCATACTGCTCTCTTAATTTATTGGCTTCGATCTGTACATCAACAAAGTCTTTTGAGATCTGAAAGATATATAATTATGAAACATTAAACAAAAGCATATCACATGCAGATGATTCAGCTCCAGCCGTGTTTTAGTTCTCACCCTTAGTTTGTCTTCCTCAGCCTCGATCAGTTTGATGGACATCTCTCTATTTGTAGCAGCCAGATCATTTAGTTTGTGTTCAGCCAAGTCAAGCTTGTTATGCAGCTTTACCTTTGTTCAAATCAGAGTCATAAACACTATGGAGTTTAATACATTAAAGGTTTTTCCAATATGGGAAAAAGATATAAAGATTCCGATATGGGTTTTAACAACACTTTGCAATGCCAATTCAACAGCACAAAAGTACATTTACAATACTCCCTCAGTTGAAACAAATGTTATCACTATATTAATTAAAATGGTCTTTTGGGGTTTTGTGATGCCAGTTATCTCTTCCATTAAACTCATTTTAGCATCAATTGTCCCATTACTAAAAAACATATATTTATGATTTAGACTCTTCTTTTTTTTTTTTTTTTTTTTTTTACTTTTTGAGAAAAATTTGTGTGATAAGAATTGTCTTACGTTGTTAAATTGGTAGACTTAAATATTTGGTATGTAATTTAATACTATTTAAACTAAATCTATTGTGTTTAACCCCAAAGTTAACATTTACTAAAGGTATTTCCTCCAAGTCAAGAGTGAAGAGAAACAAACGGGCTATTGAACATTGCTTGTGTTTTACCACAAGTAATCACGTTACGGTCTGGCATGCTTTGAGCTGTTTATATGCACACAAAAAGAAAATAACTTACATTTTGTTCAGTCAGAGAACGAATTTGCTCCTCTAGTTGGTTATGTGAACTCATATTCGTGGAGGCCATATTGTGAAGCAGTAGGAAGTGTTACATAGAACTGGTTTCCACAAACAAAAGTTTCCATGGTACAAAAATAGCAAAGAAACTCTGAAAGATTCGTTTCACACACCAAACGACTCCGATGCGCAGTGAGTCAACTCCTGGTACGACTGAAGAGAGCTGTTCACTGTTCAGGCAGTGCAGCTTCGCTCAATCCTGTTCATTCCGTCATTGGCTCGATACTATCTAATTAATTGAACTAAGAACAAAATACGCACCTGAAAATTGCGAAAATGACGACTTAAAAAAAGATTCCTTTTAAAATACTAACTTAAAATTGTAACATAATGCAACATGAAATATGATAGATAGATAGACAGACAATATTAAATTAATTACTGTATAAAATCGGAGGGAAAAAAAAAGAAATGGGTAAATAATGTTCCCTTTAAAAGAATCGATTCACAAATATTCAGATACTTAACGACTCGATGATTATTTTCTTTAAACAATGGCATCAACCGTTTAACTTTAGAAAATCTTTATATGTTGTGATCGTTTGAAGTAACGTATCTGTAGCGATAAATGGACTCCTCGTTTGTGTCATTGTAGAGATTTTGATATCGAAAAGTCTGCAGATATGACAGATCGCAAGAATCCCGAAAAGAACGCAGTCGCAGTCTCGCAGCCACATGGCGCCTCGCCTGGAGTCAGGGAACGATTTCCAACCTTCGCGGGTTCTCCGCAGATGTAAGGAAATTGTCTAAGAGGAATTTGGATATATAATGTATGAACACAGCCGGTGCTGTTAGTTCTCAGAGAAAGTCCAGAGAGAATATTCTCGCTTTCTTCGAGAAACAGCACTTCGACCGTTACCGCGTTATTGTGAACGTCATTTCAGGCGGGAAAAGGAACCAATCGGTGATTGTCAAAAAAAAAATAAGGCATTCAAAAAAGGCAAATTCTTCACCGTCTCTAACGAAGAACAAGACTTGTTTGTGTTGCTGTCCAGTTGTGGGATCTAATTGAACAGATTCAGCAATAAATCTCCCGTTTACAGGGAACACAAGTCAGATATGTTTAAACCTTCTTGTAATTCACTCAGAAAAGCCACACAAATGTAGAAAACTTTAATAAAGTGTGTTTATTATATGATACAATGCTACAAGAGCCAACCTGTTCATTAAATATTGGAAAATTGTACAAAATGACATACAGTTGTCACAAAACAAGGCATAAGTTACACAAGTGCATTCTGGGTGCTTGGACAAAGCCTATGAACTCTTTAAGGCAACCTGTACAACTGGAAAATAAAAAACATTCTGTTTATTAAACTGGCAGTCCTATGGAAATATGGCACTTTTTTTGTGAAAAAGCTAGTTGTAATAAACTATAAGTATTTTCTAAAGCCAACTGTAGTCAATGATTGAGGTTTTCATCTTCCTCCACCTCTTCATCATCCTCAGGAGCAGTGGTGTTTGTGTCTTTGTATACCAGACGGATTCCAGATGCATTTTGAAGTATCTCCAGACTCTTTTGACTCACATAAAAGCTTAAATTTATGTTGGGGCGCGTTGACCTTAAATCGTCAATTTTACTCCATGCCTAAAAATAAATAAATATAAATCACAGACAGAGGTCAGAAATAAGTTTTTTTCAACCTTCTTCGATTTATTTTCTAGTAAAACGTTTAACTAGTTATCAAAATGAATCTGTCATTTAGGAATATTAAATTAATGTAAAAATTTCACCATGTTCTTCAACCTAAAAAAATATTTATTTGAAGAGCCTTAGGGTTGGTAACATACTTTTTAGGGGGAGGGGGGCACCACAGAAGTCAACTAAAATAGTTATATTTGAGAAGAAAAAAAACTTCAAATATGTTTGGTAAAAGTAAGTTTAAAATATCTGTTCATAGGTATATGGTTTAATATATCTAGATAAAAAGTAGAACATTAATACATATCAAGTGTACTCAGACAGATTAAGTGAAATGATCGAGTCAGATTGGTTGCTATATGAAAATCTACCTGCTGGAGGTTTCCACGAAGGCAATGATGTTCCACCAGTAGGCCGTACACGTCTCCAATACGGACTGCTGGATCGAGATCCTTCTCTTCCAGCAAAGCTTCGCACAAACGTACAGCTTCTGCTGGGTCCTCCTCGTGCATTCTACACAAATGAAACACAGACACTTGCACAGCTTTAATAGTGTCCAACCGTGAAAATAAAATGAGTTAAAACCGTTTATGCTGTTATTTCCTGCTGTTATCAAAGTGCAGGTATTAAAAAGAAATGCTAAAATGACATTACCTCCGTGCCTGAATAAATCTTTTTATGAGTCCAAGTCGGTCAGTCAGGATGAGGAGTTTGCTGTCGGATTCCCCTTCACTGCGGCTCTTCGCTTTAGTCAAACACTTACACGCCTCCGTCAAAGCCCCGTACGCCTTCTCATAATTCTGATAATCATCAATTTCAACCTGTGGGCACAAACCAAAAACTGGATTTTAACTGATCTTTAACGCAAAAGAAAAAATGTTTAATTTTCAGGCCACTGAGAGATTTCAGACAATTTCAGTCCACTTTCAAAGTTCCAGAAAATGGCAATTAACACTTAAATCCTGATCTTGACCAACGACTCAACATTTGTTTTGTGAGGAAGTGTTTTATATGGAAAAACATAACGTAAAAAACATTACAAGGAGTCTTAGGCTTAGAACATAAAGTTTAGTTTCTCTGAGGTGCATTACACACCTCAGCACAGGCTTCATAGAAACCAGCGAGAAGATCAAGCGCTCGTCCTTTTGTGTAGAAGCCAATGATGTTCTTCATGATCTCAGCGTCGTTCCTCCAGTCCAGAGACTGCAGGTAATTAGCTGCCATCACATAAATTTCTTTCTGCCTGGAAACTCCAGCAAAAAAGATAATTTTTTCAGTATCGCCAGATTTGAGGAGCGCCCGCATGGCCTGAAAGAGACGAGCAGAACAAACAGTGTTTATAGAAATTAGTCATTATAATGTTACATTTTATTCAAGAATCCACATTGTTTTTTACCAAATCAAAAGATAAAACTGTAAACAAAAATTGTAACAATGTAATATTATGTGGTATAAAATAAATATAAAAGATAAAGGTTTATTTTATCATAAGACACAAGAAGACCATAAATGGCAAGCCAAAATTTGGCCCTGCTAGATTACGTCATACTTGGTTGAACATCTCTGAAGGACAGGTCTCCACAACCCTTCTTACATTGAAATATAGCTTGCTAGGTTTAACAGTTTGGTTGCTAAGGAGTGGTCAGTGATATCCTATGACGGTCTCTTGACCCTATGAGTGATATAAAAAAATCCCTGTATACTACATATTCTTAAATATATTTTTGCTTCCGACTCTGTTACTATGGTGATATTGCTTTTGGCTCTTATCTGCCCATAGTCTAAACTTCAAACTGGTTTCTCTCTGATACTCCCATCAAAAATGATGCTATAACTAAAACTGGCTGGCTCAATTCCTCCCTGCAAATGTTTTCTAGAGGATCAAAGCATTTCTATAGCAGAACAGGAGTAGACATATATCAAACCTTGGTTCTATTTCCAGCCTGAGTGTACTTCTTGGTGGCAAGGTGATAGTTTCCCTGCCGCATGCAGCAGTCTGCAATTTTCTCCAAGAGCTCCTTCCTTGTAGCATCAGAGTAATGACTGGAATCTTTTGGTACGGTAAGTCTCTCAGCCAGTTCTTCGGTGATGGTTAAACTCTGCTCCAAACATACCTTCAGCGCCTCATGGAACTGCGTAGAACAGTTTACCTCAGAAAGGCATTCATAAGAGGCTATATTTCCAAGGCCATGTTCACATTTGGCATGTACGCTTAGATTAAAACAAATTAAATGAAGCAAATGGCTTCAATCAAGCCAAGATTAGCTAAATTAGTGAATTCAGGTGTGTTGTATAGAGGGTTTGCAGGACTCAGTAGCAGATACTTAAGATTAATGCAATGAAAGTAACTCACAATATAAAAAAAAAAGGATAATGTAAGAAAAATTCTGCACATCACATTATGGAGATTCTAAATGTAGTCAAGTGAGGTGATGGATAGTGTTTATATGTATTCACCTTTTTAGCTGCCACCAGCAGCTCTACGGCTTTCTGGTACTGCGAATGCTGAATGAAGAAATCTGAGCAGCGTGCAAGTAAGGCCGGATCACTGCTCTCATTCAGATCCTCTGCAATCAGCTGCAGGGCTCCAAACTGCTCTGTAGAAAAAGCCAGCTCCAGAGCCTTGGAGACATGACCTGCCTAAACAGAGAGTCATCTTTTATGTTGTCAGAAACTTCACTCATCTGAACCTCAAAAATGTTCTGGGAGGTGGGATGAAACACATGTAAGCACAGGGAGAACATGCGACCTTGAGGTACCCCTCGCATGTACCTTATGATAAAGCATGACGGCTCGATCCATGTGTGCTCCTTTCTCCTCGTAATACATGGCAGTGTCCATCATGTCCTCTGGGTTGCTAAGCAGAGCAAGATTCATCAGCTGGTCATCAAGGTTGTTCTCTTTACACAGGCGGATGGCGTTGTTATAGGCTTGAGCTCGTGTATAAAAGTGCACGGATTGGCTGATTTCCTCCTGTCCTTCATACTGGCGGGCCACGTGATAGGATGCTGCTCGGTTCCCTGTCTCATTGGCTATTTCACTGGCCTGAGAAAATACAGGGTATTTTTTTATTCCCACTCACAATCAAGAAAACAATTATTTATTTTCAGCATTGATAAACATATTTAAAGTTGTATTTGACTTTTAAAGTTGTCAGCATTTCATTTGCTATTTTATCTATTTGAAACAAATATAATTAAACTGTAATTAAATGTTTATATTCCTCTGTACACCCCAGGTAGCTCACAAAGTCATAAAAACTTAATTTCACTTTTTACTTAATAAATGATTTTAACAGGCAGTGTAGTGAAAGCGACCCATACCCGGAATTTGTACTCTGCATGTAACCCATCCCAGTGTACACACACAGCAGTAAACAAACACCATGAACACACACCCGCAGCAGTGGGCAACCATGCCTGCGGCGCCCGTGGAGCAGTCGGGAAACTGGGGCCTTGCTCGAGGGCACCACAGCTGTGGTTGTTGAAGATGGAAAGCAAGTGTTTCATCATCCACACCACCTTCAACTCGGTGGATCTGGGGTTCAATCTTGAGACCTTCCGTTCACAAGTCGATCTCCTCGTCCACCAGACCCAGCATATACATTAATATGTGCCCAAAACACATTAATATAAAAAAATTGTACTAGCCTAAAATCAAAGTTTGAACTAGTATACGTTGTTTAATCATTCTCCTCACAAACCATTGTGACATTTATGATCTCACAATTATCTGTCTACAAATTTGATGTACAAGTTGAGTAGTTAAAATAAGTAGTCTTGAAATGAAGTAAATCCCTTCATAATGAAATCTAGTTTTTATGAACTGAAGCAAATAGTAAAGTTTAAAGGAGTTTTAAACTGAGTTCAACTGGCATACTTAATCCATGCCTTCATCTTCTCTAGGCTGAAGGGTACGAGGGTTTTCAGGGGAGGCTGCCAGGCTATAGAATGCCCTGTCTCTTTAAATCAGGCAGGCTTCTTCATTCCCAATTTTTAATCCAATCTCTAAACTTACATTGACTCCATTTATATGCTTTTTCTGGTTTACTTAACTATCTTCTTTATTAGTTGACATAAATGCATAGTTTTATTTGTGTTAGCACTTTGTACCAACTATGCTATTGTATAAAGTATGTTATAAATAAAACTCATAATCACCATCATTATCTTGATTTGGCTTGTGTTGTAACTACATAAAGCAGGACTTGTTTTTCTCTCTCCAGCTCTCACGCTGTACAGACTCTTTTGACTCACATACAAGCTTAAATTTATGTTGGGACACACTGAACTTAAACTTTTCACGCCATACCTAAAAAGAAATAAACTAAACATTTAGGAACACTATGCCAAAACATTAAATTAATGCAAACATTTTAACATGTTTTTTTAACAAAACAAATGCTTTTTGAAGAGCCTTAGGTCTCAATATTCTCTGAATTTCATTGATCTACACATAAGAATAAAATCATGATTGATTGTGCTGTTAGTGTCATTTTTTCAGCAGTGCATTTTACAATTTTGTTATTCATAAATTTTAACGAGTGTGAGTAAGGCTAGACTCTAGGACATTCATATGAACCATATTAAGAATCAGAAGATTGTCTGTTGAATATTTAAACTGAATTAATTCATCACAATCTTGTGAAAGCTTGACCCAGGAGACTTAACGTTTGCATGATCTCCACACACTTCTGTGGGTTCCCTCTGAATATTGGATTATTCCAAAAATGTCAAAAATGGCTGATGACCTGCTCAGAATGAATAAATTTCAACCATCGCCCCACCTAGCATGTTTCAGTTTTTATAAACACAAGAACTTTGTGGTCCTCTGTGCGTTTAATTGGAATGTGATTTTTTTTAAACCCTTTGAAACCCTCGTCTAAATTAAAATGGATTGGAAAATAGAGGATTGTTGTTTAACACAAAAAATCAGTTTAAAAACGATCAGCGATTCACTTTGAATCCACAGATTGTTCGTACCTTTTGAATGTTCCCAAGGTAACAGTGAACGCGCACTTGGGAGAGATAGTCCCGAGCGAGATCATAATACTGTAGAGCTGCCTCCATGTCTGATTGGCTCTCCAGGTAATGACCCCACCACTTGTAGAGCTCCCTGTGCAATCACAGAGAGAGAGGTGATTTCCATTTTCACAGCGATAACACACTAACTACAGACAAAAACTCACTTGTCCTTCATCTTACTGATGTAGATCTCCAGAGAAACATTGTCTTCCATCAACATTCGAGGAACTTCAAATCGATGTGTGTCAGATTTCTCAAAACTTTGAACAGGAGAGAAGAGTGACAAATGACTAACTATTCTGTCTTTGTACAATTATTTGAAGAAAATGCAATTATTTAATGTCATTATGTAGTCAAATGGCACTTAATTGTGCTATTAGGTTCACTTGAAATTAAAAATATTTGGGGTGTTGATATATGTCCTATTATAAGAAATACTTTACAGTCGATGCAGATGGTATAGAGTCTTTTCATCATCTGCTTGTCTTTTTACCCATAAAAATAAAGATAAGAAATTAATAATTTAGGAATTATATTAGGAACTATTCCAGTTATCAATTAATGTGCAGCAGTTGTGTCAAAAGGTACAAATGTTTTAAATAAAAAGGTATAGATATGGAAATGAATTATTTTGATTATATTGACCTACATTATATATATACATATCAATGCAGGGTTTTCAAGTCTCATGCATTGAGAATGTGTCCCAAGAATTTTGCAGCTTTCACAGGCCACCCTTCCGATTTCTCACACTCAAAAATGATGATGCTACTAAGCTACTAAGTTTGGCAACAAAATAAGTGACACATACTGGTGGCCATTCAAAGAGAGCTACTCAAGCATTCTTAAAAAATTATTAGGAGTAAAGAACATTTGAGATCTGGAAGGGAGTAAGAATGTTAAATTCTGAGTAAAATAAACTAGCCAGGGAACTAAAAAGACACTTATTGTATTAATACGTTGAAATATGAAAATTTTTGCTAACCATATTTTCTTAGAATTATGACATAAATTCTTTCACTGACAAATGAACGGAAATTACAGATTGTTGTGATCAGATTCAGAGCATATACAGCTCTGCACTAATAAAAATCTAATGAAACCTGCACTGTAATTGTCACTGTACCGCCCAGCAATAATGCCCCCGCAAGCCCTCCCACCCCTTCTGGGGCTATATCTCTCAAAGTTGTGAATCAAAACTTGAGAACCATGTCAGAACCAGAGAACAGCTAAATAGAATCAGAAACGGCAACATACCACTGATTACCTTAAGTGTTAATCAACTTAAAAGCGAGTTGATATCAAAAACTGGTATTTATTTTTCACAACTGTAACTAAATAAAGGAATAGACTTAGATTCTGATTTTAACTTTAACAGTAAAACCATGAGAGTAAAATGAACTCTTTCCACAGTAGGACCAAATACTCTTTGAAAAGAGTACAAATAACACTCAATCTGGGTTCAAAATATGTTAGGTTATTATCTAACATGACAATTTTTCCATCAAAAACTTGTCCTTTGTTGGAAATTTTGTATTTTTCTTAAAAAAAATGTTTTCCCCTATAACAATAAAGAGTAATTTAATACACTTTTATGGTTCAAGTTGAGGGGCTCAGTGTAAATTTTACCCTATATAGAGTGGGACAAAAGAAACTCAGAAAAGAGTCAATTTAATCCATTGGATTTTAGTGTAGGAAGTGGGTTTTTCTGATGACTATATTTTGAAGTAATTTATAGAATAATATACACTGTATTATAAGTTAATATTGTTATACTATTAGTGTGTGAATGCTGGACTCACTAGGCCAGAGCTAGATTCTTGTCGCCCATGGCCTCCAGGTGTTTGGCGTAGCTGTAAAAAGTGCTCCTGAGGTGAATGCGATCATGCATTTCGGCTGTCTCCACTGCCCGCTGCCATTGACCCGCAGCTTGGTAAAACTTATTTAACAAATCAAACCTGCCACAGGATTTGTAAAGCTGCTCTGCATCCTCCTGTGAGAGAAAGGGAGGAGACCAGTTAAAAACGAGGCTGGAGGACAGATGATAACATCGTGCCACATGTGTTTGCTTGTATAAAAGAGATGAGTTTTTACCAGCATTCCCAGCTGGGTAGCAAGAACAGCCACCCGTGCCTCTATCTCCGGCTCCTTCTCAGCATCCCGGAGCGCCCGTGCTGCTCGTGCGTTCCCCATGTTTCCCAAACACACTCGCGCAACGTCCAGACGACAACTCTTCACACACATGCGTGCCATGCTCTCCCACACAGCCTCGCTAGGACAGGAACATGTAAAAAGAAGTCAAGGAGTAAAATCCACAGTCAATCTAAAACCATTAAAAAAGCTTAGTCAGATGATATGGAAAATAATAAGGACTTAACACACTTATTTATAAAACAATTAATCCACTAACTATTTATCTTAAAAAGAAACAACAGTTCCTTTTATGCACAACTATTTTCATATTTAGGAATATAGGAGGGGGAATAAAGGGATGAAGGAGGATAAATGAGTATGTATGAAGTTTGAACTCAAGTTTGAAATTTTAAAATGGGGATACAACATTAGATTTATTAGGATAATAATAATAATAAAGATAATAATAGGAACATAAACTTGTTAACTAAAGAAAAAACACAGACACTGAACACAAAGAGGAGCTTTACATAATAGAAGCACATGTTTTGTAGTAAGCAGCTTTCTGAGTTTTGAATGATAATAAATGACTAAAAGGAATGATATATTACAGACCAACAGCAGAAAGTTGGAGAAAATTAACAAATAGGTTTCAAAGGTTTACATAACTAAATAAATATCAACCAATGCTCTACGAACTTTTAGGGCCAACAAATATTTTTTTTTGTCAAATAGATAACTTAAAATCCAAGTGAAATATAGCTTTCAGATTATGGAATATAAACACACTACTGTAGTCACTGGCTGTTGCTTTTAGCATTAAAACTAAAATGTTTTTAGGCAAAAAACATAGGATAGGTTTTGAAAAATATGAACCACTCTCTGAATTCTGACATTTGATCCCTCTAAATATTGAGACAAATATTTTGACTAAATAGACATCCAGTTGTGCATATATGTTTTTGCATTTATCTTCCAGTAAGCGTATATTCTTCTGTATGTTTTCCTACTTCCAAGGTTACATTTATCTCCAACTACATTTTTTTATTGTCATTTATGTTATTGTGCATTCAGGAATGCTGTATATTGCTCTGATTTAAAAAAGAAAGAAAGAAAAAGAAGAAACGGTGAAAAAACTAAGGTAGAGATGAAATGAAGATGTTAAATTGAAAAACCATCTGAAATTCTAAGAAAGTTTTTCCCACTTACCCATTTGTATGTAAGAAAAATCCCTTTTATTATAAAGATACATTTACTCAATTATAGGTTCATATTTCTTATGAATTCCCAACAAACACACTAGTCAGATAGAAATTGTTAATTAAAAAAAAAAACATTTTGGATATTTTGCATATGAATTTCTGAATGCTAAGACATAACTTTAAGTTTTCCAGCAAGCCTTCTTTTCAGTGTGTCTGCAAAGCTTGTGCGAGTGTGTTAACGATGCTCTTAAAAGGAATTATTAATTCTTCCAGTTTTCCGTCTGTGTTCCCTAGCTCATGACAGAATCCTCTCAGCTATGCTTGGAATGACCCCATCAACACCCACTACTCTCTCCCACATTCTCTCTCTCCCACTTCACTGACCCCTCATGCCCTTCCTCCCTCCCCCTCCTTTTCATAAACTACGCTCCCATCTGGTTTCTATTTATCCCAAAATCCCCTCATTCTCCAGCTTTTTCTCTGTTCAGCTTTAGTAGACACAGATGTGGACTATTTTTCGGCAACCAGAAATTCTCTGAATCGTTGCCCACCTAGAGCAGATACAGAAAGAACAGAAAAGTGGAAGAAGAAAGAGCAACCAGAATGAGCTCAGATTTGAGAAATGTTTGAGAAATTTGAGAAAAATTTGAGAAAACCCCATTGTTCTTGTTCTTTTTGGGCCCTCTTTTCTCTGGGTGTAAAATAAAATGTGTTATCCTAAAATGAAATAATGTTCTCTCCCTTACTTGCTCCAAACTACTAAAAGAGACTTCAGAGTAGAGTTTAAACAGAAATGTAGCTTATAATGATTAAATCCCACCTAGGGGTCCTGTATATCTAGGATATATGTGTAACATCATAAATATTAGTTTTACACCCATGACTCTTGACAGACACAACCAAATAACTTGCCTCGTACCTATTGTGATTAAGTAAGTTATTTTCCTACGTTTATGTCTACTCTGCAATGGTTTTGTTAAGTTGTGTGTAAGAATGAACAACGCTAGTATTTCCTTCCTGTATTTTGCATTTACGCTATATAAACATATTGCACAGTCCTAATAACCCCAGTATTCTAATTTACTACATTTTATTGATTGGCTATACATGCCTCCTATCCACCATTATCGTTCTGACACAGATCGCAGCAGACCAAACCATCCCAGTGGATTCTACACACTTGTGGTGCACACACTCCCTCCAAGATGTAAAGAAGTCTAGAAAACCACTATGTATATAGTACGAGCAACATTTCTTGGTTTGTCTTTCTTTGTTTGCTAAACAGTTGCTAATTGGGGAATCTCAGACTAGTGAACTTGGCTGTGAAAAAGGAAAAACTTACAGTGAGGGGTTTATTGCTTTTTAATTAAATGAACAACCATATGCACTGTATTTGGGTACTAAACAAAAAATATTACTTAATTCAACATAGTTTTTTTTACTCATATGTCACTTTATCTGGAGTTCTAATAAAATAAATATATATAGCTCATTCATTATAACTTGGAATACTTCATTTATAGTCCTTGAACAAGTAAAAAAAAAAAATAAAGTTTCCATTTTCATTCAGCATCAATTATCAAACATGTCTATATACTCCTAAAATTCAGGAATTTTTTGGCGCAGTAGAAACCACAACCAGAACAATGTCATTACATTGGACATTTCTTTTCTTGCTGTTCCATTTTTGACATTCCTGAAGAAGTGGCAACTGACGAGTATTCCAAAGTCCTGTGTTCCAAAAAAGGGATGGCTATCTATTGAACCTGTTTGCTTTTTTTAGTGTATACATCCCTATAGTTGAATACACTTAGTGGTAAGATTATTATACATTATGAGATTCCCATCATATTATGCTGTTTTAATGCCCGTGATTTCCAAATCTGGTCCTAGAGTAACTGTCCTGCAAATGTTCAAGAACATTCATGGAACACACCCGAATCCACAAATGAACCAATAAAAACACACACTTACTTATTCTTAAAGGTCAATCTTGAGTGCTAAAAATTAAATAAAGAATAGAGCTTTCCAGAACATTTACATGAACGTTGACACCTGTTTCATCATGGGATCTTATGAGTCCTCTTGGCCTTGGATTAGCATTAGCAATGTCCTATTACTAGCATGCCTACCCCAACATATTTGGAGTATTCTCAAATAATAGAATGGAGTCAAGATTGTGATGAACAACTTCTACACTGTCTCTTGTCTCTTTTTCCAACAACCCCATGCACCAAATGTTCTGAACTTTCGATATAAATAATAAAGTACAATTTTACTCTAATTTTGTTTTAACAGAGGGAAATTTATCACACACACATAACAAAGGCAGAGTGATGCAGACGCTCATGATAATATTTGAAGCAGCTCTGTGTGTTTATTTATCCATAATAACCAGCTCAAAGAGAAAAAGAGGACGGGTGTTGCTTTCTGTTCTGTCTGCTTTCCTTCCAGGAAACACATCCTGTATTTGGAGCGTCGTATTGGTCTCCGAGAGAGAGAAAGAGAGAGACTGCCTGTTCTCAAGTGCTCCCCAGCATCTCGTCCTAGTTATTCAAAGCTTTTCAGGCACGCTCGCAAACGCTTGGACGTGAACATGTGTAACTGCTCAAGACAAGTAACCTGAGATCCACTCAAGCGCGGCCGTGATCCCGGACCACAGAGACAGCATCACACACATTCCACAGAAATCCCAGCAGGGAGAAGGGCAGAAAAAACTAGTGCACATCTGCAGAAGAGAAGGGGGAGGACTGAGCCTTCAGAACACATTGATTTTGCGAAAGGAGCCTAGTTTTGGGATGGAATTGAAAAGCCAGCATCCAGCCTTAAAAGAAGCTTCAAGTCCAGATTCTGAGGAAGAAGGGTAATAGACTAGCGGCGCCTCTACGACCCTTGAGAAACAAGAATGAGTGGTGATGTCCTCTAGCTAAGCGGGGAGAGTTTCAGCGTAGCTTTGAGTGTGATTTTGAGGGGCGTATGGCCGCACACAGGCTGGTGGCGCTGGCGGCGGCTGTGGCTCTGGTTTCTCTGGTGCAGAACTGTATTTCCACCTTTAGCTCCAGCTGGGTGGTTCAGGTGCTGGAGGACGGACGGCGCAGGAGCGTCGGGCTCTGGAGAGTGTGTGTGCATGAGGACACAAACTCTCAGGAGCTCACAGCATGTCAGAGGCTAAGCTGGGGATCAGAACTCACGGGATACCAGGAGTCACGCAGCACAGTCAAACGTGAGTTTCAAATCACAGTCAAGTAGTTTTACCATCTGTCGATATCAACAGTGAGAGATTAATCGGAGATAGATCTATTCACTAATTAGTACTTTTATGAGGGAAAATATCAGTAAGCAAGATTTCTGATTCTTAGATATATTTTATACAGGTATCAAGATAATAATCATGTAAGAGAGGCTCCTTTTTCCAGCTGCTTACTCAAACTACACATTTGGGACAAGAACCTTTGCTAATTGATGGGGGTTAAACACATTTTCCTGAAATAAGTACAAATCAGCTCATTGTCTTCAAACTACTTTTGGTAATTGCTGCTAGTAATTGTTCTAAATGTATTATGACCTTTTTAGACTGACCATGTCTTTGTGGTGAAATGCTCAACATCTTTATGGAGCCATATACTGTACCTCTTCCCTTACAGTTTACCCTCTGCTTCACATCCTGGAACTTTTAATTATGACAACAAATTCACTCTCTTCAATACATTCTGTTTCTCTTAGGTATTGATCACTTTTAATAGAAATAAGAAATAATTTGTTGCATTTATGTGTAGTTTTCCAACTGGTGTATGCATTTATTTGACAGTCATGCATTATAGGCAGATAATCTCATAACACAGTGTTTCTCAATTATTTTCTGTCACGCCCCTCTAGGAAGTAAAAAAAAAAAACATCTTGTGCACCCCCACGCAACTATAAATAGCATTATTTGTCTTTAAATTTGTTATAAGTACACCTCTGCCGTATCCTTACTAACGTATAAGAGGAAAAAAAACCATGGACCAACTTACAACAAAGAATAGCTTTATTAACTGTAGCAGAAAAGATTTAAGGTGCATCTGAAACGTAAAAAAAAAATTAATCCTTAATAAAACTATAAACATTGTTTGACTGACCAATTGCTGGCAATATTCGACACGTTTTCGCTGGAAAAACTCAAGCGGCTTATCAGCATGATTGGGGTGTAATGTCTTTAAGTGACGCCTTAATTTATTTGGTTTCATGCTGTCCGCTGCCAACATTTTTACACTCAGTAAGCACACCTGTCTCTCCTCGTCTCCCACCATAGTCACAGTGAAGCCAAGCGCTACAAACACATCGTCATATTTCCTCGTCTTAGCTTTCGGGAGACTTTCGTTTGTCTCTATATCTATTTCTCTCTCCACCTGTCTTCTACACTTCGTGTCTATACTCTACCAATGAGAGCACCACTGTCCCCTAATGTAGTGGAGTGGTGTTGCACTTTATTCAAGAACAAAAAAAAACTAAATAGAAAAATAAAAAAGCATGTTCCCCTTGACGGAGCCTCGCGCCGCACTATTTGAGAACCACTGTCTTAACAGAACTTTTTCTCTCACGATCCCTGGTTGGTGGAACAAGTTCACTGATCCAGTCAGTAAAATAACATCAACAACTTTCAAAAAGCTTGAAGTTACACTTTGCCTTTGTAACAAATTGTTATAAAATCACAAAAATACTTGAACAAAGGGGGTAAGGGAATGAACTGACTGCAATATAGGGTAAATCTCTAGATCTGAAACCCATTGAGCTGTTGCGGGAACTGCTTGATTTGAAAATGTTAACTCCCAGAATTAAAATCTCAGTGCAATTAACCTTTTTGATAACCAGGCTTTAAGTCGGTTAATTGCTGAAAGATGCATAACAGCTCACCCAAGCCAGAAGAGAAAAATTCGGGTTGGATACTGTGATGTCTTTAAAAGAATCACAAATAATATTGATTTTTCAATAGAAAAAAATTCAAGTATGATATGTTTGCCTGCTGACAATATTAGGTACGAAAAAGTCCAACGCTTCCCTTCAGGTTCTACAGCATGACTACATATAACACAACTTTAGCTATTCTACAGGAGCTCATGAATAAACCTAAAAATAATTTTATTTAGCAAATCTTTGCATACAAGTATTAGAAAATGGCAAAGAATCTATTATAGTTAGTGTGATAATTTCAGCAATCTTTTTGAGCACTGGTTAATTTTTTTTAATCAAGTTCAAAAATACACAAATAAATATTTAAATAGACAATTACTTTTATAGCTTGTATAGACTCTGTTTAATAGATATGTTTTTGAAACTATAATGCCCAAGATTTACATATTTAACAGAAACACAGGATGCCATGTTTGAGAACAAACCTTTTTAATATCCTCCTTTTTACCTTTATCTTAAAAAAATTCAAGAGCCTCTAAGCCCATGAACACACAATTTTACTCTGTAAATAGTAAAAATTTGATCATTACAGAAATTACAAAAAACTTATCTGGAAGCTTAAGGTGCAGCAAATGTTACCCTTATTACAGTGTGAGGAAAAACAAATATTATATAATGAAATTGTTTATATTTTAAACATTTAACCAAAAAACTCCTTAAATATCTGTGTTAGGAATCTTCCAGATCCACACTATTTACTCTTAAATTGTTCCAAAATTAAGAACTAAACTGAAGACCTAGAACTATGACCTGCTCTGTTTTCAACCCTTAAATTGCAACAAAATAAAGCATTGAAGCAAAAAAATCAGAGAATATTGTCAGCATTTTCACTGTTCTCAAGTCTTTTTTTTTTAACTGATTGGAAAGGGGGGACAATTTTTGTTGGCATTTTTTGTTGGCTCGTATCTAATAATGGGTATGCTTTCTTTTTTTTAATGAAATCTCCTTTTAGCATGCAGCTTGGCACGTTTGTCTTTCTCCTCCTCATTTAGAACAAGGAAGCGGATGAACACCGTGAACGATTGTGCCTCACAGGAAGTGACACCCACATGGGCAAACCTGTCTTGTGCACATCTGCAGCTGAATCTTCCTTATAATGATCCTCCCTATTCCTGAGATATGCTTGATTCTTTAAAGAGGACATTTTACAAAATCATTCCAGTGCAAAAACTATGACTTTCATGCGTAGGGATGGTAACTACATTGTCTTGTGTTTTCCTCTAATTCCAGTTCAGTTTGACATGATGCGGGCATGCAACCTGATGGCTATGGTGGCTCTGACCGTGGGTCAGCTGATCTTCCTGTTTGGGTTACTGGAGATAAGCCACATTACCCAGGATTCTCAGTGGTGGGAGGAAGCCATTGCTGCTCTCTTTCAATTAGCTAGTGAGTTTCTAAACATGTTTCTATAATCACAAAGCAGAGTGGCTTGAAGAATAGATATCCACTATTTGGACACAAACACATGTTCGTAAACTATTATTCCAGTTATTTTGTAAAATATAAAAAAATAACTTCCAGATTGTTATGCACTTATAAACCATTAGATATTTTCTTTTTGATCGCTCAAGTTAAAACTGGACACACTTCAGTATGAATTGAATCTGGTCAGATAACTTTAAATTACTGTCCCGATTTGGATCTCTCTCGCTGATTGGTTGGAGGTTTGTTTTGTCTCTGAAAGAAAACGCCTTAACCAGCGTTAATAAAAACTTCGATTGTATTGCCCACACATGTCTCCTGTAAACCAATAGCCTGTGTGCGAGTAATTCAGAATGCCAGCTGCCACATCGTCCAGGTGGATGCTGCACACTGGGGGTGGAGAGCACTATATAACGATTTTGAATTGTTAAATTGTAATCGAACCAGCAAAATAAAGACATTGTTTGATTAGAACTACCAAATTGTTAACAAGTAACTCAATTAATCAGGTGTGCTATGTAAAGTCGGAGAGTCGAGTCCATTTATGATCTGTTCTTCCATGTCATTTTGAATTGATCCAGTAAAGCTTTCATAGAATTGCGCAGTTCTCTAAAATCTGAAGTGCAATTTGAGGCTGCATTTAATGCACCCTTTCAATAGGTAGAACTTGAACTATATTCAATTGTGTCCATAAAAAGACAGTGTCTCCCGATTAGGACATGGAGATGTGCAATCACCTGAAGACTTGATAAAAAAAAAATGAAAATCAGTCAACTTCAGAGATTTCAGTGTAATTTTTACAGGAGTTATCTGTCATGCTAAGAGAACTGATTCGATGGATGGTTTATCTGAAAAAGTACTCGCTTTTGGGCTTACCCTCAGTTTGCACGTTTTAGTGGATGTTGAATGATAAGACTGGCATGCAACCAAGTACACCAACGAAACACTCATGCAGTGTTGATAAAATGTGTTTTAGAGAGAGGTGTGCTTCTGAGAAAGCATGGTTTTTGCAAGATTATTATAGAAGATATAGTTATTCTGAATTTTGCTAGGAAAGGAGGGTGAATGGTGGCAGAAACTTCATTTGGAATCTGTTTTTGCAACATTCTGGAACTGCTCTACTAAAAGTACACTTGAGTATCCTCAGACATTAAACTAATTCTTCATTATCTAAGCTGTCTGTCCTCAGAGATATGGGTTATTTTGTTTTGTGTTTGATGGTCTGCATTTTGCGAAAGGAAAGATGGAGCTTTAAGAATCTATAACAGAACAAACATCAACAGAGCAGAGCAGAGACTACACACAATTCAACAGGAAACAACAAAGTCCTGGCCAAGGCCCGCTGACAAATTAAATGAACTCCCATTTGGGATGTTTACTGATACGTCTCTTGGAAACCAGAATTTCAAACAGAGTTCATACTGTTATCGTGACCATATTGACGAGAGGTTTAGATTCATCTAGCTCAAGAGCATTCAAATAGGCTGAAACAGTTAGTAGTAACAACTGGCAGCAACTTAAATACTCCACAGCATCCAAACTTCACCCAAGCAATATACCAACGATTAGTGGGATTGGGTCTGAAACCAGAAAATGCTCACCACATTTACATTTAACACATTTTTGTTCAAATTCTCATACTACACCACAAAAACTACTTTGCTCAGATATGGTTTTGCATATAATAAACATACTATGAAACATAATAGCCTGGTTCAAATCATTCATTCATCTTCATGTCCCTTCCCTTTCGGGGTCGCCACAGCGGAATGAACCGCCAACTCTCTGGCATGTGTTTTACGCAGTGGATGCCCTTCCAGCCGCAACCCATCGCTGGGAAATGGTTCAAATCAGTAACACTCAAAATGATCTTGCATGCACCAAAATGCTACTTTTGGAGACTCAAGTGTCGTAGTGTATGCCAGGACTGTTCAAAGCTTTGGCAAAGCCTTTACAGGCTAAAGATGGGGCTTTGAGGATGTTTGGCTGCTTTTCAGTCCAATGGTGATGTGATTATAAGCAAGCTACTCGAGAACAGGAGTGGTTAGGCAGACTAAGGCAGAGTTGAGAATAGAGGCCCAAAATCGTATTAAAAAATATTATAGTTCAAAGCTAAGCTTTCAATGCTAGCAAGATCACAATTGTTTTCCAAAAGCTTTGTGGTTCTTTGTGGTTCATGCGGTTATGCGCTGTTCAGGCACACATACATAAAGCAGTATATTTAAACGCCAAGTGAATCGCTCTTGTGTGGACAGGGCAAGCACACCGTTTTTATTATAGGCGGAGTTTTCTATTGTGAGCTTAGCTCCAAATGTCATATTGGACAGAGGGAGGGATGCTCTGCTGTTTTCCGCAATCTCAGGCTCTTCAGTTAATCAGTTAATTAGGGTTGAAAAGGTATATTCCCCAGCAGGAACAGAGTATGTATCTCTTGTAGAGCACTGCAGTGGGGCTGCTTCCTGAACAGCTCAAACTAGACCCAACTTTGGCCTCACCTTTAACCTCAGGGCTAATAGCCTCTACTTGCCTTTGTCTCTCACTGGCATGATAGAGCCAATGTAACCAATGTGAATTTGCATCAAAATTTTAATAAATTTGATAACAGTTTTAGTGTAGAGCTGGTACCGAACGCTATAGCAACCCCACAGGTACAACCAAGCAATTACCTACAAGAACAATACAAGTGCTTTAGTAGAAAATATGAATTAATTCAATCAATTTATAGATTTAATGTATTTCTGTCTTATGTCTATCTTTGAATCAAAGTTGTGTTGTGCTATGATGGTGGTCCTCAACAACAATTGTATATCAGCAGAGCAAAGAGCACTGTTTTAAGTGCGACAATAGTTATATTTAGAGGAACAGGCTCCAGAGCAGCCGCTCCAGAGAGCGACAGTCAGGCGCCAGGATTTCCCTACTCAGGACGAGGAAGTGTCTGTAACTACCTGTTATGCAAACCCAAAGCCACAGAGGAAAGACAGGGGGAGATTGAGGGCTGTTTGACAGTCAGGACGAGGTGGTCAAGTGTTGTTAGAGTTATTGGACCTGGGCTTGAACGGGAATTGGTGATATTTTTAGGAAACAGAGACTGTGACGACATGGAGGAAGATGTTTCAGAAGTATGGCTCTGAAATCATACCCTGAGTCTGTTTAAGTGTGTGTGTGTGCATTGTGGGTGGAGGAAACAAGTGTCTTGATTAACTGTCTCTGTAATACAAAGTCTGTTTACACAATCTCGAGGGACAAACTATGTCTGACTGAATGAAAACAATTATATCCTCTCACAATTTAAATCATAAACAAGGACAAACTGCTTCCCTGAAGTCACTGGGAAATCCCAATCAGACAGTGACAATCTATAAACTATTTAAAAACAACCATCTATAGAAAACTTAAATTTGTGCCCCATGCAAAGGTAATTTGCAAGATTTGAGCCTGTTGAGTAGATATCGACATAGCATTGCTAGCTTTTTCCAGACTTTTCGAAAAGGCTAGTTGAAGGTGGCAATCTTCTGCTTTATGAAGCCAACCAACTGAAGCAGATCCGTATATTAGAACCCTATATTAAAGTCCCAAGCTGTACTACAAGAAAAAATAGCTTTAAACCTGCTGTCAATTGCTAATTGTGAACAAGTAATTTTTATCGCTAATTCTTTCAGTTAATATCATAAATTGTTATAATTATATATAATTAAGGGTTTGGCTTGAGTGGCAGCCATAGCAAGACATGACATTGAATATCTCTACAACAAACCATGGGCATACACTCTTAGTTTTATACATTTTCTGTCAACTGTAATGATTGAACTAAACATCATCTAGTAGTTTTATATTTTTCATGAAGATAGCAGATAGTAAAAGTATTGAATTAAGGTCAAAGTTGAACGTAAACCTTCAACCGCGATTTTTTTTTTGTGCATTTGCTTTCAAAAAGTATCAAACCCATGCAATTATTACTGAAGTAATGCTCAAGCTCAACTTGATGGTTAAATTTATTTAGAGTGTGTGAAATTAACAGGAGTTTTTAAACATTATAGTTCATAACATTTGTTTATCTGATTTGCATAGATTTTTTTCTTTAAAATATTAAGCCAGCAAATCAGCCATCTTTTGAGGCTATTATTTACATTTAGTTTTTTTTATACAGAAACACAATCAAATGGTCACAAATAAGGAGAAATAAAAGAGCAGCGGGTACTTAAATTGATGTATTCCAATAAATAGATTTTTACAGATATACATTTACATTCTATTTCAAAGGTACCATTGGTAAACTTGCTTGCAAGCATATCTTATCATTTGCAAAGTTTGGTTAGGGATTACAATGTCTACTTATGAAAACACTCTTGTATTATGATGTAAGGTTATCATCTTAATTACAATTTTAATGCTTCAATTTTTAATTGGGTAAAATATATGAACGAAATGCTCACTTTTTTTGGTGTCACCGTTGTAATATTAGTTATAATATTAGTAAAAAAAAAGGTAAGTATTTGCATTGCACATAATTAAATCACAAAAATAAGCTTAGACCTTCTAACGTCAACATGGAAACAACCTCAACTTACTTCAACCATGATAGCTGCCTGAAAACAAATTATGTTCCTAAATCAATTGAAAAACTGAACTCTTGTATTTGCATATCCAGCTACATTGATTCCTGTATTGTCAACTTTGGAATTGCATCAGAAATTAATTGCCATCTCTCATTTATATACAAAAGAGATGCTTAGAATCTAACCTAGTACTACCTCAGTGCATGCAAATCTCCACATTCTATTCTATATTCTATTGCATATTGAATGTCTTAATTTGCATATAATCAAAGTTAAAAACTATTGATAGTATTGAGTATAAAGACAGTGCGCAGTTTCTCAAGCAATGAGGGAAAAGTACTGATTTCTGAATAAGCCAGTCTGCCATTGTACATTCTGTTCCACTTCGACCACACAAGAATTGTCCAACAAAACTGAATGAAAGGGAGGGAAGGAAGGAAGAATGAAAGGATAGAAAAGAATGGGAAGGAAAAGGGATGACACTGGGCCAAAAAAAGCTGCATTCAGAATAAAAGCAGAATGGACAAACTATTAAATAACACACACATCTGCAACATGACGTGAATCTTGTAGGTTTTTCCATTCTGCCTGAATTCCTCCCACATCCTCTGCGTTCCTATTTCTCGGAATCTGGATTCTCAGACTACAATTATTAATAACACATGTGCTTTGGAGTCTTAGATCTGTTTGATCAGTCCAAACCAGCCAAAAGCAACTTGAATCGGTCAAAAGGGTAAAGTAGAAAAAGGGGAAGATGTAGCTATTATTATAGTTGTAATGGAAAACTGGGTTCATCCTCGAGTGAAAGCAGTGAAGATGAAGAGAACTCTTATGACAAAATGCTTTAAAGCAAAATCTCCGGTTATTCATAAAATTGGGGAAAAATGTGACATGTGAGGTAATTGCAAAGACTCCAAGGCCCTAGTCATGGGTGGGAGGTCATTTTGTTGAATGTAATGGTAAATAAAGTGTTTGTTAAGTATTTTCAGATGAAAAAAATTTTTATAACATTTTTAAAGTGTACAAAAATAATACAGCCACAACTTGCTTGGATTGGCTGATTTATGTCAATGCGTCAATTTTGTAGTTTTAATATAGTTGTATGTGACCATTTAGAGGTAATTACACACAGAAACATCATATTTTGAAAAAAGGTTAGATACACCTTTGAGGGGTTGCCAGGACCCCTCAGCAGCTGAGGCACCATTATTATTATTTTTGCCTTAACTGATTTGAAAATTGCTAGTGAATACAAGATGGAATTTTGCCCAAACTGGAGTTGCCCAAAGCACAGATATGTTTAACATCTCTTGCTTGATCCTGAGGGAAGCCTGTTTAAATGTGCTTAAAGTTAAATCAGATGCAAAGACAACATTCACTAAGTTAGGTCCACAGCAGGTTTCATCTCGACGTATACCTCAAAATTAAAACCCCCTTCATTCATTCTTTTCATTTTGTTGTCTGTAGAAATTTTATTCAATGACAATAAACAGCAAGAATGTAACTGACTGGTGATTGATATAAATTACAGTACTATGACCATTGAATTGAACGGAACGGAATAAATATGATTCAGACCATCAAGGATATAAGACACTAAACTTAACTATCTTTTAGCTTTGAAAAGCTGGTTTGATACATCTTTAAAAAATATTGAAAAAGCTAACAATACTTCGATGAATCTATGAATGTCACTTTGAGCTTGTTATTAACCACTCATCTTAACCCTCTCTCACTCTCTATCTATAGGTTTTGTGCTGGTGATCGGCCTAGTGACGTTCTACCGGATTGGTCCCTACACACAACTCTCCTACTCATGCTACATAAACATAGCCGCTTGCTTGTTTGCCACGCTAGCAGCTGCTATGTTAATCTGGAATATTTTGCATCGCCGTGACGACTGCCTATCACCACCGGTCATAATCATCAGCCGATCTCTGGCCACGCCCTTCAGACCACGACTAGACAATGACTATGTAGAGTCGCCATGCTGACCAGGAGCATTACAAACTCTGCAAAAATGAACACCAAGTGGATTTTTCAAAAATAAAATATAAACTCATCCTCCATACGTAAGGATTAACTGACTCAAAGAACAGCTGTGGGTTGTGAAGAATCACTGAAGATCAAGCTGGATCTTGACATGGAAGTGCACTTATATGAAAGCAAAAAGCACATTCTTAAAGAATTTTCCACAACTGTTAAACGAGAAATTAAAAGCATCAGTTTTAGACCAGCACAGAATCTGAATTTTTGTACTATTTTTTGTAAACTTTAAAGCTCCAGATTTGAGGTGTTTTATCGAATATAATCACATTTGACTCTTAAAAATACGTAAAAAAGGAAAATTTCAACTCTACTGTGGTTTTGCTATTTTCACAAACGTGCAAATAACAGAACTATATCAGTACTAACACCATTTAAATACTTTAAACTGAAAAAGCTAATGCTTTGAAACAGATTCTGTGTTGGCCTGATCATTTGGTACAAAACAAATATATTTTTTAAACTGATCGTCATATAATAACATGATTTAATAACAAACAGATCAAAAGTTTGTGACAGACAACAAAAGACTCAGTATGCTTCCCTGTGTCTGTGGTACCTAAATATATATGTTTATGTTTATAATATAGAGCTTTATAGGAAGTATATTGTTAAAATGTCACAGTTCAGCATGAGCAGGTCTGATATATCATTATTAAAGTAATAAACAGTGAGCAACTTAAATAAGGGGTTTTCTGAGTTTGAGAGAGAGCGAGAGATATGCGAGGGTCAAGGACATAGTCTGAATGAGAGGAAATGAATGGAGACACAAACACATATAAACACTAAGGTGACCCTTAATTCCAGACTCATAACCCAGAGATGATAACATACTTAAACAATCCTCATCTTTATGCTCAGAAATGGAAAAACCCATTACATCTCCCTAACATGAGGATAGCACTTAACTCTCAATAAAATGTTTAATGGTCAAATAGCATCTATCTAGGATGTTGCTAGCATAAATAAACCCTCGCTAGGATGCTCAATCATCATATAGCTTCTAGTTAACATGTCGGTAATGGATGTAAAATCGCACTATTAAGTACTATCATCAAAAAGCCACTTGATAAAATGTTACAAGTGAAAGTAACCTCTTGTCATGAATTATCGTTAAATGATTACTTACTAACACTTGCTAGCAGAAATAAATTCTCATTTTGATGTTGATCAACAGAAAGCTACTTGCTAACCTGTTGCTAACAGAAACAAACTTTCACTTTGATGTTTTATCATCAAATAGCTACTTGCTAACCTGTTGCTAACAGAAACAAACTCTCACTATGACGTTTTATCATTAAATAGCTACTTGTTAACATAAAGCTAGCAGAAATAAAATATAATTATAATGTTTTATAACCAATTACCATCCCTAGCATGTTTTTAAAAATTACTAAACTCTCTAATGACTATTGTATCCTGCGTTGGTATAACGTCCCTAAATTCTCATTATAATGTTTGGTTATCAATTACATAACATATAGAACTCATTATATTTAGATTATATATATATATATATATATATATATATATATATATAAATATATATATATATATAGTGGGACTATCAGCTGTGTATCCACCTGACTTCTGCACAACACAACTGATGGTCCCGACCCCCTTTTAAAGACAAGAAATCCAAATATATTAAACCTGACAGGGCTCACCTGTGACTGGAAGAGCATTTCAGAAAACCACCTCTTGAAGATCATCAAGAGAACGCCAAAAGTGCGGAAAACGTAATCAAAGCAAAAGGTGGCTACTTTGAAAAAGCTAGAATGAGATATTTTTAGCTGTTTCACACTTTTTTTGTTATGTATACAATTCCCCATGTGTTAAATCATAATTTTGATGCCTTCAGTGTGAATCTACCATATTCAATTATATTTATAATATCTTTTACACACAGCAGCTTTCAAGTAATGGTCATTTGCTCATTTTAGCATAATATTTCGGAAATGTGATTCATTAATTTAATAAACATATCTGTGCTTCCAATCAAAATGTTGACTGAATAATGGTCATCTAAACAAAGGTGGCAGTCCGTGCCCCAGAAAAACTCCCCAGAGATCTGCCAGAATTCTTGAGAACACCACTCTTCCAGATAAGCATCAATAGATCACTCAACGCCAGCTCTTTTCTTCTCTTCAGTGTTTCATCTGCTGTTAAAACCAACTAAACAATACAGCAGGAATGTACAGTACACACACCCGGTACACTCATAGAAATCTGTCTTTTCGAGTTACAGCACACTCGAACAAGTCTGTTGGGAAGGTGCACAGCTACGCATAAACATCAGAAACATTACAAGCACACAAAGTTCCAACAATTCCCATCATAAACATGAAGCACACACAAGGCCACACGCCCTTAACTAAAAACGCTTCTGTATATTTCATTCAGACAGGCAGGCGACAGTGAGCATGTGTTTAGATCTCTGTATCCTCTCCGGGCCATGACTGGGAACTTTTAGTCTCTGGCAATTAAATCAATGGTGACACAGATTAACTGTAGACACCCAATTCATCAAAGCTTCTTGTCAAATCAGGATATTGGGATTAATTTACGAGCTATCTCTCTGGAAATAGATAAATAAGGTAAACATGCGACCATGCACGTCCACCACATCTAAGAGGATGTTGCGCTCACTCGCACTGAATGAGCGGGACACTCACTGCAAATTTAAATGGTAAACAGACACAAATTTGTTGTTATTTTTTCCTTGTAATCCAGTCAATAATTTGCTGGAGTTAGCCATGCAATTTCAGACACCTCAAATGGCCTTGCTTAGTTTCTTTTTCATGACAATTCATGTGTGTTTTTTAGAAACAACATCATTTACATACTTGGTAAAATGAATATTAGCATCAATTATTTTAAAAGGCTCAAAATGTGTCGTTATTACTACAGCAGCATTGTTTATATAGTTGTATGGAGATGTGGGTGCTTGAAATTCCAAAAATGTGAATAAGGATCATCTGTTTTTAATCTGTATATTTTGATCATCTGGCCACATACACCAGAGACATCCTTTCTAGAGAGTAATCGTTTAAACCTGCTGCCTACATAACAAAAATACATTGTTCAATGACATGAATGTTAATTAACCAAAAACCTTATTGGTATAATAATTATATAAATTATAGTTCAGTATTTGTTTCTTATTAAAAAAACTACTTTGTAGTCTGGTACTCATAACCCTCGCCCCGCTCACCAACAGGGGGTAAATTCAGCACTTTTGAATAAAATAGTTTGTCGATGTAAATGACATAATTTCTATGTGTGCTTTAAAATGTGAAATCAGGTTTTTGTTTGCTTTTCTGTCAAATAAGATTTTCCTGGAAGTAAACCGAAGTCTCGGTTAATTAAACCTTTATCTCTTTACGTGGATATTACAATTAAAGTGATTTTTTTTTATGTAGCGGAGATTAAAAGAAAACCAGGACATGAAAAAAGGTGCAGACAAAGCCCAGCATATCAATAACAACTGGTTTAACATTGTCATACTTAATCCTTTACTGAATTGACTTTTATGGTGTTCAGAATCCCTATTTAGGTATTTCTGGGCAGTAAAGATAAATAGCAGTTGATCACAATTGCTTCTCTTGTTCTCAAATAAAGAAACATAGAAAAGGGTATTACTAAACAAGTAATCCATAACCTGGTAAAAAGAAGAAATTGCCATTTTTATAGCATTCAATAACTGAATGATCAGATCCGTTATTTTGAAAATATTTTTTTTATTTTGATTTCAACCTTTTCCAATATATTTTCTTTCTTTTGTAAAGAGAGGATAAAGAAAAAAAATATTAAAATATTGACTGGGGTTAAGTTATGGTCATCCTTTTTCAGTTTTGGCATTATTACATTTGATTTTATTTTCAAATTTTAAATAAACAATTAATTAATTAACTTTTATGTTTGTGTTTTTAATTAAACCTTTATTTTAATTCAATTTAAACAAAGATCCCATATTTTCATTTACAGTGAGTTATGCTAAATATGTTGTGAGGGAAAACTAGATAAGTTATTTAAAAAAAAGTTTGAATGTAGAATCAAAAGGCAAATTTGGGGTAAAAAAGTGCAGAAGCTAGTGGACAGGTCTGAAAATTAATATTGTTAGCATTAAAAACCATGCCAATGTTAGGGCCTCAGACCACAGAAGCTTAGCGCAAACAGTAAATGCCCCTTAAATTCAAAATAACCCTTAAATACCAATTAAAGTTCATCCATAAGATCCATAAGTGATTGAAGATGGCGCTTTTCAATTCATATGCAAAACCAGATTTGTATTTGACAGTACCTCTTGATGAGTTTGATGGCTTTGAAGGCCTCATCCATGTCTCCTATAGTGAGGTAGAAGCTGAAGTTCAGCATGGCATCTCTGGTCTGCTTTTCACAGCTCTCCAGACCCACAAAATCTCGAAGTGGCCGTCGTATCACCATTTTAGGCCGCAATGATGAAGGAGGAGAGCTGGTAGGTGGAGAAATCTCAGGCCCCTGATCCGAGCTCTCAATCGGCTAAAGGGATAGAAAGAACAAACAATGAGGATAGAGCTTGAAAAGCACAATCACACATTCAGAGATCACAAACTCAAAGATTATAGGACTAAATGAGTGCTGAGAGATTCTGTACTCACATGAGGGAGTACCAGGCCTCCCCTTCGAAATAAAAGCTTAAGAAAGGCAGGAAAGTCAGAAAAGCAGATAGAGACAATAAAATCATGCACAGAGGAAACTAAAATATAAATAAGCAGTGAAAGACCTAAATGGTTTAAAGATGGGGTTGTGTGATGAATACATTTGCTTATATTTGTTTTTAGAAGAAGTCACTGCTGCACCCACTGCTGTTCGCACCTTAGTGATGTAATAGTAATACGGTGTGTCTAGCGCCAACAGGGAGAGCAGAGAGGATGGTTTCTGTTGTGAGTCCTGCAGGAGGAAGCCATGCTCCTGAGTAACAAAGAACGTAACTACCTTTACATCCCCCTGTCAAAGAAAAAAAACAAACCTTTATTTATTTCACATTGGTTAGTGTTCAAAGAGAAAAGAAGACAATGATAGGAGTACCAAAAGAATAAGAGGAGAGAAGATAAGAAAAAGAGGAAGAAGAGAAAAAAATAACAGATCTAAAAAAGAGGAAGAGGAGAAAATAAAAGGTGGAAGAGGAGAGAAGAAAGAAAAGAGAAGAGGGGAGAGAAGAGAAAAAAAAGAGGAAGATGAGAATAAATAAGAAAAGAGAGAAGAAAATCGCAGAAAGGGGAAAATGAAAAGAGGAAGAATAGAGAAAAGAAGAAAATAGTAAGATAAGGGGAAAGAAGAAAGAGTGTAGGAAAAGAGAGAAGAAAAGAGTAAGAAGAGAGGAAAGAAAAACAAGAAGAGAAGAAAAAAGGAAGAGAGAAAAGAAGAAAAAGAAGAATTGAGGAGAGGGGAGAAGAAAAAGAGCAGAGAGGAACAAGAGTAAGATAAGGGAAGAGAAGAAACAGTGTAGGAAAAGAGAGAAGAAAAGTAAGAAGCAGAGAGGAGAGAAAAAAGAAAAGAGGAAGATGAGAGGGAGATAAAAAAAGAGGAAGAAGAAAGGAAAATAAAAATGAGAGTGGAGAAGAAAAAGAGGAAGAGGAGAGAGAGATGAAAAAGAGAAAGAGGAGAGAAAAGAAAAAGAAAAGAGGAGATGAAAAAGAGGAAGAAGAAAGGAGAGAAAAAAGAGGAGAGAGGAGAAGAAAAAGAGGAAGAGGAGGGAGAGAAGAAAAGAGAGGGGAGAAGAAAAAGAGAAAGAGAAGAGAAGAAAAAGAGGAAGAGGCAAGAAGAGATATTTAGTACAGGACACAATAGCCATTGCATTAAACTTTTTTAAAACCTAAAAATATGTGTATTAAGGCAATAAATGTAACAACAAATAAAACCAATATATTGAGATTATTTTTTTTATCCAAAATGATTTAGATAAATAGAATGAATTCATCGCACTATTACTATCATTTTTAAGAAGAAAGGCCCTTTGAGTAACAGATGCAGCTTTTTCTTGGATAAACTGAATCGTTTCATTGCTGTTGTGATTTCTGATGTACCTTCTCAGAGAGTGACTGCTTGCTGTTGTGCTGGTCAGAGGAGACAGGAACGCTTTCACACACAAACAGACGCGGTTCATTCTCGTCCCAGAACTGAGAAACAGGACACCGAGCAGCCAGCTCCTCCTCACAGCGACTCCTTCAAACCACAAACAGGTTCCAAATAAAAGATCGCATTCTCTTTTAAACACATTTCTTTTTAATACGAGAGAATTAAAAATGATAACGACTGTCACTTCAAAGTTCCGGGAAGACAGAGGAAAAAATCTTTGATTTACACGCTGTCCCCAGCGGCCCAAAAAGCATTGTATTGAAACTCTGGAAATTCACCTCTCAAAGATCTGGCTTTCTTGAAAGGTGAAAAAATTCACAACATTAATGCAACCACTGGGGTAGAATTAGAGAATAACTTCCTGTGATACCTCTGAGTGTCCTCTGACTGTGCAAGGCTGCTCTCTGGTCGTCCCGTGAAGAAATTGAAGAATGAAAGTGTGTCCAGCTCGATGTCATAGAAATAAACTTTATTATCCAGCCGGCCATTCACCTGAGACACAAGCGCAACCATTTCACTTCATTATGATCATGCTTAGTTACTGGAATACTTCAAATTATAACAGGCAGAAACTATTTTAGTAATTTTATAAAAGTATTTTAGTAATAATTAAAAATAATTTAAATGAAGGTGATGAACAGCCTTTTTCCTATCTTTAGAAGCCAACTCCTGTTTTTTTTTTAGCTAAGTGAGCAGATTGGGTCCGTGAGTGTATTATTATGACCCTTAGAATGATTTTTAATTCGTATTGAAACCTGCCCTCCAGCTGCAGTTCCACAGTGGTGTTTTGCACACACCAACACTACATTCCCCACAATGCAACAGTAGCCTGCTAACTCAATAATACAACTGGTTGGATTTTTTTCTCATTTTGCTATTTGAAAGCAGTGATTGGTAGGATCATCAAGCAGCACAATAGTACAAATTAATGCATTTAATTTATCTTGTTATTAAGGAAAATATTTTGTTTTTAAAGGACTTTTAGCTGTTTTGTTATTTGCCTGTTGAAAGTGTTTTCCCTTGAAATTACTGACAGAGCCAAACCTAAATATTGCTTTAACCCTTGTAAGGTGTTCGGGTCTGTGGGATAAATGTCAAAAAAATTATACAAGCAATTATTATTTGAAACTTAGACTCACTGGCGTTGGCTCATTTTCTGTGACGAACATCCATCAGAACACATTTTTTTATGATCCCACACTGTATCCTCCTCTACACATTAATATTACACACAAGCCCCGCGGCATGTAACACTGTGAAAAAGGTAGATTCTTTACCTTTACTCTGTCTTTACACACAAACATAAATAACACACAAACATACAATTTTATATTTTAGTAATAAAATTGAATGATGTTTTTTATTAAACGGCCCAAGATGCAATGGGTCTAGCAGACTCGCCAACTCTGTCAAAGTAACAATAATGAGAACACCCCATATGGTTTAAATTTTAAATGTGAAGAAATAAGGTAAAAAAAATAATAATAAAGTATACTTGCTGATTAAATCACTTGTTTCCTGGTTAAAGTAACTATCTTTTAAGTATTTTAATATAAAACCTCTTGACTGGGATTAAAAACCAATGGGTCCACCAGACCCGCAAACACTGCCTGAGTAACAATAATATGAACACCACACAAGGGATAGTGATCTAATTTTTAAATAATATGTATAATACCATTAGAACGTGGCTCATCATTTTAGTATGTTTTAATAAACATTGAACCAGCACAAGGCCCTCGACCTTGACATCTCTGCCTGTTCAACAGAGTTCCCTTTGTAAATGCCTTTCTATTATATTACATTTCACCTGACCATCAAGACTTGCACAATAAACTGTTTTAGGGACTTTAAACAGCAATGGCTGAGAGGATGGCTGCAGAGCTGCAGCCTTATATTGTGCATGCGTGAAAATGGCATCAGCGTTAAGTTTATAGTAACAGGACAAACAGATTCCCTTTCAAACAATATAAACTTTGAATTATTTTAAATGGTCTTGTTTTACATTTTAATGGTAAAAACATAGGTTCATTTGTTAAATGACAAATGTAGCAGATACAATACCTTTGTAATTGTTTCTATTTTATAAAGTCTGTTGTCTAAGTCATCTTTGTCTGCAGTAGCCATCATCTCAGCCTACAAGGATTTACTGCAACTTACTTAGTCAATTAGTAAATCTATTATTTAACTATTAATACTGCCTATGTTTCTTTTATCTGTGACTCTTTTGTTTATACCATCTAGTATTTGTTTTTATGGTTAACTGGAGGTCTCCATGTAACATTCAGCAGACACTTTTATCCAAAACAACTAACACTAGGGGGGAGACAATATGCAATGTGTAAAAAAGTGAAAATCTGGGTCAGGTAGCGCAGTCTGATCATAGAAGTGACAGGATGAAGAAACTATCAGGAAAAAATTTTTTTTTTTTTGCACACAGCAGCTTTCCGCTCTCGTCACACCTGAGTGATGAGGATGCTCATGTGACTTCCGCTAGCGTTACACTTGACAGATCTCAGAGTGCCCAGGTCAGGAATGAGCTCTGTGAGATTCTTTGTGACTCCCATAGGTTTGGCCTCTCTGTGTACACAAACATATATCACTCAAAGACACATATAAACACAGGCCTGTGCAGAAGAGTGTGAGCGTATGTACCTCCGGGTGAGGTCAAAGACTCTGACGTGAGATGTATCAGTTCCCACAGCCAGGTATGAGCCACATACGCTCAGCAGCGTCGGGTTTCCTTCCGCTTCAGAAAACACTAGCAGCTGCTTCACCGTGCCCTGGACACACACAAACTCACTTAAAATAACTCTCTAGGTTTGCTTTCAGAGTAGAGTGTGTGTTTTTGTAGTTGTACCTGAGGCGTGCGGATCTGAACGCGGTTTGGTTCAACGGTGTAAATGTTTTCCTGATGAAGAGCGAGAGCTGGAGACTCGCACTGGAAGGAACCTGATGATAACAACCAGAATTATTCAGAAGTGTTTGATATTAAAGGTGTACTCTTGATTGCCGTGTGTTACCTGTGCTGTGAAGAGTTTGTCCCGAGGGCTCGTACACTGTGATGAACTTCCCATTCCACACTGCTATCACATCCTTTTGGAAAACCATTTATATTCAGAAACACATTAAAAGGTAATTAATTAAAATTAAAACATCTGTAATACTACAATTGTTTGTTTTATGAATACAATTCATTAAAATACATTTATGCATACATTTTTAGTTCATATTATTTTTGTCTTTATGCTCTATTTTTTAATGGCTAGGAAGTTGTGTAATTGGATGTTTTACTTTGTTAAATGTTTTAGAGGTTTAAGCACATTGATGCATACACAATTCTATTTTATTCTATTCTAGAAATTATATTAAATTATTAATTATAACTTAATAAGTGTATATAATAAAGTATAAGTAGAATTTTGAAGCAATGCAGAAATAAAATATAGATTTTTTATTATTATAAATATATTTGAAAATGTACAATATATAATAAATGATACATTCATTATTTTATTTCTATATACATTTATACTACTGATAAACAAATAATTGGTATTATTTTGTATACTAAATTATATATTTATACATTTAAAATAATAAAAAATAGTTTGTACTTCAATATCAAATATAATAATTTGTTATTGGCATGGCATTGACATGGCAGTGTACTTTGTTTGTAAAATTATGCTGAGATTAATTTCTGTCCGTTTTCTACTTAACTTTTTAACTTCACTTATAAAAGCCTATCCATGGACTGAAGAAACTGCAAATCTACCTTTACATTTAACATGTTCATTACATGTACAAATCTACGTTACATTGATCTTGCATTTTTTTGGGCGTTCTTCCCCCCAGTCTTATTAATTGTGCTATATTTATTTTCAGATTTATTTGTTAAAAATTGCATGGCATGCAACGTGTGCACTCGGACTACGCTAGTCCTGCTTGTTTGCATCTCTTACCTTTGTGACCTGGACATTAAGGATGTGTGTGTCCGTGTTGAAAGTGAAGTGTGTGTCAGTGTTAAAGTTTGCAAGACTGAGCATAGTAGGTGTGAGCTGCACTGCTGCCATCTGCTGGCTGTAATGAGAACACATCACATGCTCTGACAAAATCACAACCACCCCACCACTGCTGCACACAGCCAGCAGGTGGGCACTCGACCCCCACTGCAGAGAGAGAAAATAATTATTGGTTAGCGATAGTTTTAAAGAAACAACAGGAAACACAAATCTATTAAGTTCAAATCTGCATTCATTAAATGTGCACTAATTAAAATACTGTAATTATTATTTAATAGACTTTTATTCTGATTGATTGACTTGAACTTATTTTTAGAGCACCCTAGTCGACAATTATTGGTTGTAAGGTGAAAAAGTAATAAAAAAAACTAAACAAAAAAACAAGAAGTTCTAAAAAGATTGTACTGTAGCAGCTCCTTCAGATAGTGACTCCTCCTAATGCTAGTACTAAAAAGAGTTGAGAGTTTATCTGCAGAAATTATAAAACAACTAGAAAAAGGTGGTGGTGTTGACTAAGCCAATAAAAAAGTATTGCTTTCAAATATTTTTATACAATTTCAGGTTTCCTCTGTTGGCAGATAATCTAGGAACAACGTTCCCTAGCTATTCTCAATCTATCTCTCAGCTCACCTGTAAATGTGTGATGTTTCCCTCCAATTCTGCTGGTGTCTGGAGGTTCCACTGAGTTTTTAAAACCTTTTTGTCACTCGTTGTCACCATATGCCACAATGCCACGCGACCTCTACTGGTGCCTGCCGCAAGGACTTCTGCACATGAACACAAACACTAGTTTAAAACTTCAACTCAATAGTTTTATAAGTCCCAGTGAGCATCTTACGTTTGGAAGAGCAAAAAGCCACACAGTTAAGCATCTCTCCTTTCTCAAAGCCTAGAGACTCATCCAGGGACAGAGCATAATGATCATCCAGTTCCACATCCCAAAGCCTTGACAAACACAGAGCCATACAATTACATACTGACACACACTTGAAAACATGTACAGGAGGCATAATGTGATTTAAACCTGATGTGCTGCTCTCCTGAAGCTGTGATAAGCAACCCGCTCTCCGTCCACACAACATCTGCCTGCTGTACCCCTCTGCCACTGAGCTTCACCTGCTCACAAACACATGCTTTGATTACATTATCTGTTTTTGGAAGGCCCTGACATCTTCTGTACTTTTGGTGGGGGAGAGTCAAGCTCAGTCTAGCAGCAACCTCACTAATACTGAAACCAGAGTTTTCTCTTCGCATTTAAAAATGTTATGGGCAGATTACATAACAGAAACACTCCCATAACAAATTCAAGGCCAGGATTATTTTTATTATATTTGTGCTTATATTTGTGCTCCAATATTGAAATGGTGACTGTAGTAAATTAAAGGAAGACGATTGAAAATTAATCTCTGACTAAAAAAACAGCGTGGTGTTACAGTGTGTGCTGAATTACATCCATTACTTAAATAGTAGTACATTTTAAAAAGTTTTTTAAAAGAGTTTAAAAAGACTTCTACTGAAGTCAAACTATTTAAAGCACTCCTGCTATAGCGGTCAGTGAGCAGAAAATGCAGAGCGAAGTTTGAATCCCAAGTTTGTAGGGGAACTATCTTTGCCTTCTTCATTGTCCTATCTTAATAAAGAAAAAAAACTGCCCCAAAAAGTAATCTTAAAAAAAAAAAGTATAATAAAGAAAAAATGCCTTTCAGAAGTTTAGGCTGTGGCACCGTGCATGACAAAATAACTTAAAAAAAATGTTTACTGTTGTCACAACAAATTACTGATCAAGCATAGTTTTACGCATAAATTCAAAGAAGAAAACTGATTTTAATTACCTCTGTATTTATTTTAAATTAATGAACACTTGACAGCCAATCAGCAACAAGTATACATGCAGAGCATAATTTGAATGATAACATTGTTGAGATGTTGTCATTAGGGAACAAAAAAACTATTTTAAGTAATGAGTCCTCTGTGGGACACCTCGTGTCACATTCATTTCAAACATCGTTCATCTGATTGTCACCTTACTGATCTCCTGAGCGAAGCCTTCAGTTCCCAGACTGAACTGTGAGAGCAGCAAAGCGTCTGTGACTACAGCCAGAACCGATCTTTTCATCGAGTACCACATCTTCTGAACCGCGCTCTCGACCGACAGTAGCGGCCCACTCTTTGCCTGCTCGTCCACAGCATATACACTACCTGACGCACAAAGAAACCGAGTTCAGAGTGAAAAAGATTAATTGTATGCTCCAGGAGTCTCTCTCACCATCAGCAGCACTGATATAAAAAGCCAGAGCTTCCTGCGAGCCAAAACCCGCTCCTTTACCGCTCTTCTTCCAGTTGAACATGTCCAGAGCACTTTCATCTCCACTGACTGCAGCCCGGGCCAGTAGCGCCACATCCCTACACAAAAACACACAGGAAGTACATATCAGATGCTTTACGTGGCTATTCTGATCTTAGTCTAAATAGCCACGTCAAAGCAATGACAAAATCCACTTATTACCATCTTAGAAACATTGCAAGAATCAGATGCATTGTTTCCAGACAAGATTTAGAGAAACTGATTCATGCTTTCATCTCCAGGAGGCTGGACTCCTGTAATGCTCTTTTCACCGGTCTTCTTAAAAAGACCATTAAACAGCTCCAGCTCGTTCAGAATGCAGCGGCTCGAATTCTAACTAAAACTAGAAAGTCAGAACACATTTCTCCAGTTCTTAAATTTCTACACTGGCTGCCGCTCTCCTTAAGAATATATTTTAAAGTTCTGCTACTAGTATATAAGTCCAAACATAACTTAGCACCTAAATACCAAACAGACATGCTCAGTGAATTCACACCAAACAGAGAGCTGAGATCCCTCAGATCAAATCAATTAGATCTCCCCCGGGTAAATTCCAAACAGGGAAACCATGGGGAGTTACCATGCGGCACACAGATGGAACCAACTTCCAGAGGAGATCAAGGGTGCCAACACTTTAGTCACGTTTAAATCAAGGCTAAAGACTCACCTGTTTAGTTGTGCTTTTGTCGATTGAGCAGCAACGTGTATTTTACCTCTGCATTTCAAATCTTAATCTTCGTTTTAATCGATGTTTTAAATTTCAGTTATTAATCAGTTTGATTTTATATGACTTTTTTTATGCTTGATTTTATTAAATGTACTTTCTTTTTATTCTTTATTTCCAATGTAAAGCACTTTAAATTACCCTGTGTACTAAATGCGCTATACAAATAAACCTGCCTTGCCTTGCCTTTTCTTTCCAACTTAACCAACTGCTGTCTACTATAAGAGTATTGTTTATAACCTCCTTTTGTGATAGCAGTTGTGGTTTGGTGGATAGGGAGATCGATTAAAGACCGGAAGGTCGCCGGTTCGAACCCCAGATCCACCGAGTTGAAGGTGGTGTGTGTGATGAAACACTTGCTCTCCATCTTCACCAACCACAGCTGTGGAGCCCTCGAGCAAGGCACTAGATTCCCGACTGCTCCCCCGGCACCGCAGCCATGGTTGCCTACTGCTCCGGGCGAGTGTTCACAGTGTTTGTTCACTGCTGTGTGTGTACACTGAGATGGGTTAGAGGCAGAGCACAATTTCCGGGTATGGGTCACTCCATATCTTTGCAACTGGTCACTTTCGCTTCACTTAACATAAACACATGAATGCAATTTTCACAGTGTTTCAGGTCAGAAACTGAAAGTACTATGATACTAAAAGTTTCAAAACTATGTTGACCAGAGCACTGGTCTCATCTCAGACAGAAGGGTTCTAGTTAGAAGCTCTCAATTTTGAATTATTTATATTTAATTTTCACTATAAAATAAATAAAAAGACCAGAATAAAACTGGAGAGAAAATCATAAAACAGTAAAGAACACAATAACAGATGTAGGAAAGAACACGATGTAGAAAAAGAGTAGCTTACTACAGTAGATTAGTAGGTTACTACAAAATAGTTTCTTGCCAAGCAAAGAAATCCCTGCTCCTCTCGAGTTAATTTAAAAACTCGCGGATTTAATAGACATTTATTTGGATTCTCCACAATCTTGTATTCACACAACCCATCAGAATTCAGAAAGGAAAATTTACAACTAAATTAAGCTTCTAAAAAAGTATTTAGACATAATAAACAAAATACATACAGTGAATAAATTACATAAACAGTCAATACGCTAAGACAAATCACTTGCTCGGCTAATCACACATCAGTGTATTTTACACATGTCCACATACAGCAAAAACAATGAAAAAATACCTCAATTACACACACCTCATCTGCCTCTCTAACTCCAGAAGAATAAACTTGAAGAGTCTTGTAATTTTTTTGTACTCTTTTTAAAACTTCTTCTCCCTCAAACGTAACACACATCATGCACTGAATTTCACCAATTAAAAATTTCCTAAACGAAACATAAGAATAATAGTTTCCACTTGCCTTTTATGATTTTCACTGAAATGATTTGATGTGTTAAATAAGTAAAACTAATTACTGAATTACTGACTGTAAATCCACACTAACAATAAAATATAACAGTTTCCTCTGATGGCAGCTACAGAAATGTTTCCATGAAGTTCAGAAAACAAGTCCAGACTCTGAAAGATTAGACTTCTTCCACTGTGCGCTCAAGCATCTTCCATCCAATGCTTTAAAGGTATCAAATCAACACTCTACTCTATGTTTACAAGCTGAGTGGAAGGGAGCTGAGTCTGCAACAACGTACACACAGGGGAGCCATTTTGATGTGTGAGTGTATTGTATTAAGTTTGTATCAGTCTATAGGTCTGCTCTAAACGGAATATAACCTTAACTTTCCTCTTGTGTGATCTGTGGCTTCAGGGAAATGTCTTTTGCTTTAATGTGGAATTTGTTTAGTTAATGTGGAAGTTTTCTTGGTACAACATTGACAAATAGTTTAAACCCTTATACATAAAATATGTAACATTGGTGTATTTTACAAAGTGAATTTCGTGCAGTATCTAAAATAAGATTATGTTGTTTTTTTTATTAACTGACTAATGTTATTGTTAATGCTGCCCCTGAACCATCATAAGATCTCTAGCACGGCTCTGAATGTCCCAAAATATGTGTCTTGTGTCCGGTCAAGAAAAAGAGCCTTTCTATAGACTTTGTTAGACGTGACTCAGTTTACTAAAACTTGAAATGTGCATCTTATTGTTTGTTTTTGGGTATAAAGATGCCTGTTTTGAAGGAAATAAACAAATTTAGAATGACTCGTGTCTGTGTCAATTGATGTCTCCGGAGCGCATCCTTCTCATAGTATCCATTGCACAGATGATCTTCTAACTTAACTCTCCCTAGCCTTTGAGCGAGATTGTACAAGCCAAATAATTACATTCTTTCAGTAGCCTTTGATGGACTGATGACCCATACAGAGGACAAGCACACACCTTTTACTTGATGTGCGATTCAGCAGACCCCTCATGAATCCACTGCAATTTGATTTACATACAGATGTAGAAAATGAATTCACAAATAAAAAAAGACTCACTCGGCAGGTGGTGAGGGTCTAAAGATGCAGCAGGTGAGCGGATTACTGTAGGCATGTTTAATGAGAGGAGATCCCTGCAGCTTCCCTCGAGCATCAACTCTCCACACGGTCATAACACCTGCCTGCATAGTGTGCAAAAACAGACAGAGGACTCTGATTTTCTGAAAAATAAACAGGAAGTGTTTTGTCAGGGGTTAGTGTGATGGAGAGTTACCTGATCCCCGGTGACCAATCGGCTGCCATTGCTGCTCCACTCAAGCACTGTGATGCATGCTGTGTGTGGGTTCCCAGGCAACACTGTGTGTTCGCCAGATGGATGTGAGAGGAGCAGGGTCTCACCCGTCTCCCAGCCTACCGCTAGCAAGTGTTTTGTTGGATGCCACTGAAGGAGGGAGGGGCTAAAGCCGCGCTCCACATGACACAGCTCAATGTGGTCCCCCTGCCAATAACACATAAATGTTATATATAGAGCAATTTTGAAATAACATCTATTATTTTCTATGTTTTTTTTTTCTACAGACTTTCCCTCGTCTGGATTCTTTACAGCCAATCATGATCAGCTGATAGCACATTCATCATACCATCTGACTCTTCTACAGTCACGACGTATAATAGGACTAGCAGAAAGATGATATTTTGTAGGACAATATTGCAGTGAACAGTACTTCTATAGATCAAGATAGTAACACATTTTTTTTAATGTAAATTAAACAAAGGTAAGAATTGAGACTCAACAGTGAAATTGTATTCCCCTTTCCTCCCTCTCACTCAACAAACTTATTAAAATACACTTTCTTTTGAAGAAATACTAAGCCTTTTCTGTGCCGTTAAAATGGTTTTATCTCACCTGCTGCAGGTAGAGATCCACAGAGCCCCCGGTGGAGGGGTTCGCAGAGCCCACAGCCAGCACACACACACTGGAGTGCCATGAGATGAGGAAGGCAGAGGCACTAGGGTCTGGGGCTTCCACACGATGATCAAAATACACCGCCATCACCTGGAAATCAGAGAAAAAAGTGAATGGATGACATTTTTTACCCCTTGTTAAAGTCATAAAACATCTGGAAGAAGAACAAAATTAGGAATGTGACAAAACCCATAAAGTAGGAATATGAATTTAATATTAATGTAAAACGTAGTTTAAAAACACTTCAAAAACGTACACAGATTACATTAAATATATGGTTCAAGAGTTTAATTATTGGTTTTAATATTGAGACCTTACAAAATACTAATGTTTTTTTAATGTGATATTTGTTGGGTAAATGCAATAGCGTTAAATGACATACTTTACTGCAACGATTTGTATTTAAAACATCTAGTTTCTGACCAAAAGAACACTCTTGTCAAAGGACAACGGTTTCGAAAGTTAAGACGGTCATATTTTAAGTAAAATTAGAAAATAAATGCATTTGCAACTTTTTCGTTTTTAATAGGAAATCTTGTTTACAGCTTGCCAATTTACAGCTAGCGTTAGCTTTGCTAGCTAATCCATACTGAGGCCTGGCTTTTTAAAGAGCGTTTCTCGTAAGGAATGTTTTAATAATTTACCTGAAAAATGTAGCTCTTTCACGCAACACTCCGGTTATATCCGCGTGTTTGTTGAGCACCATATGAATGGTTTTGAGTGTAAAAAGAATAAAATAAACAAGCCCTTTGCGACGCGGCCTCAGCTTTGAAGCGTCTGTTACGGTTGCCCAGACAACGGGAAGACGAAGAAGAGGGAAGGGGTGTGGCCAAAAACGGGGACTGCGTCTCAACCAATCAAAGAGAGTTAAAACGCTAATGAGGGGTTTGGTTCGTTTATGCTTTTTAAAACCTGAAAAAATATCAGAGAAGAAAAAGATATATTTATTAATACAACTACTTATGTCTTAGTATAATTGTTTCTTTTTAACACTGTATTGTTAATAGATGTTTGCAGATTGTAATTTTAAAATCTAAGGATATTATTCACAATTTAACACTACCCTGTAACATACTTGAGCTATAAAAGGGTGCCATTTAATTGATAATAAAATACACATTTTTATCTTCAAAATATGAACTGTAAACACTTTAGCCAGATTGTCAGTACCTCAGATATCTTTTTCATAAATAATAATTGGTATTTAAATAAAATTAGATACTTTGAAACATAAATATAAGAGCAATTATTCAACCTTTTCATATTAAGTTGGCAGGAAAATGTCTTCTAAAAAAGCATGATGGCATAGTCTTTATCTCAGCCCCTTTACTTATCCACGTTAGGTTTTCTGGGTGCAGCTAGTGTACAGCTTTGTGATCTTAATGTGAGCTGTAAGACACAGTGAGGGGGAACAAGTAGTTTACCTTCAGAATTGGAGTAATTACCCACGAACAGATAAATAATCAAAATTTCAATAAGCAAAAAATCTGCATATTTATAAATTACTTAAACTATGTTTCTATATACATGTATAGTTAGCTGACAGGGAGCATCTCCTAGCTACCTGTAACAAAAACATTCCTGTCAACAGAAGACAATACTTTTAATGAACAAATGTACTAAAAATATGTTTTTATTTAAACCTCTTCAAGATATGACATAATTAAGCTAGCTCTCAAGAAATATTTACCAATACAACTTGGTATAAACTGACATCACATTAAGATTAACAACAACAAATATCAGAAAAAAAAAGCTAAAATTATTTTTAAAAAGTATAAAAAGTACAAAAGCAAAACTCAAAGATGTAGAAAAGAAGGGATTTATATTTTCAGGGTCTTTCACCTCTAGCGCATAATTCATCCTAACTAATTGATGATCTTCCAGCTCAAAAAGAACCAGACTGCTGTTCACTTCTCCTTAAGTTTGGATCTCTGCAATCTGCAGCTGAGCTTTGAGGGTTCTGTCCAGCAAGATTAAACTCTGAACGGCCAGACTCCTGCAGTCCGAATCACAGTCGCTCTCCGCCACATCTGAACACAGTAAAACATCCAAAACTCACTCATCTGTAACAAACATGCATGCATGCATGCATGTAATTCACATTGTTCTCTGCACCTGCAAGCCAAGCCCTGGTTTCCATCAGGTCCTCTCCCAATTCAGAAAGCAAGTTGTCACTTGGCATGCTTAGAATGACTGCACAAACTGCAAAGAGAACTCCCCTTCTCACCATTCTGCAGGGGGATTGAGAGAGAGGGAGGAAAGGAGGGAGGCAGAGAGAGAGAGAGAGAGAGAGGGGGGGAGGAAAAGAGGGAGGGAGAGAGAGAGAGAGGGGGGGGGGGGAAGGAGAGAGAGAGAGGGAGAGAGAGAGAGGAAAAGAGCGACAGAAACAGAAAGGGAGGGAAGGAGGGAGAGGCAGAGGGAGGAAAGAAGAGAGGGAGAGAGAAAGAGAGAGATGGAGTAAGAGATTGATGAGATGTATGCTAATGGAACATAATGCAGCAAAGGACAGACACTCACTGATCAGAGTGGAAGCGAAGAGCCCAAATGAAGTTCAACAGAGCTCGACCCATCTGAGACGCAATCTGAAAAATAAGTTTTTACATTAGACATAATGCATGGATAATTTCCTTTTATCAGAGGGGCTAATGCATCATGATCATTCAATAACCTCTATACCGGTTTGTCAATCCCAATTAAGATAAATAGTGCTCTTTATATTTTAATCATAGAAATAATAACCTATCGGTATAACATTCATGATATAGTTGAGATATAAAATCTTTTTTATCCGTAGATCTTTGGTTCTGTGGGGTTAATGGAGATAACAATCACGAAGCTTTCTTTCTGCTTGTGTGTGCGTGTTTGCACCGGAGCATTGATGGCCAGGTGCATGAGCAGCCCGAGAGTATGCAGCAGTCTTCCTAACACCAGGTGATCGCTGCCCAAAAGGTCAAAGGTTGTCTGCGGCCTATTGGAAACGATTAGGGTTTTCAATATTAGTCTTGCAGATTAATGTGATTAAAAACAAAAATCTGTTTTTGCATCAGACCTGTCGTAGTTCTTGAGCAGCGGAAAAAAGAAACAGCCGGCGACCGGAGCAAAGCGGTTTGGAGCTGCTTTAACCGGTTGAGTTGCACACTGCAAAATTGAGAGATTATATCTCAGACATTTGTAGACACATTCTATTATGGTAAACCATTTCACGATACTGAGGCTTCCACAAAGAGTTTTCTTTTAACCATTACAGTTTTTCATTTGCGCATTGAATTAAAACAACAAAACACAAACATCATAGCTGCTCTTCTCTGAGAGAATCTCACTTTGCTAATGCGTCTGGTTTTGCTTTGGATTCGTTTTTCCACAATTTTCCGCCAATGAGTAACATCATCACACTGCTCTAGAGGACTTGGCACTGTGATTGGGTGAGCTGTTGAAGGCTTGCTCTTGATTGGTTCAGAGAGCTCTTGAGCAGAAAGAGCAAGGACCTGGAACAATAGAAGCATTCTTTTAGTGTTTGAATCCTAAGAACAAATGGAAGTAATTCATAGATGATCTGACTGTCAGGTCACTATATGGCAAACATTCAAGTTTCTTCTTTTTGTCAAAGATAAAAACGATCCATTTTTTTTAAACAGCTGCAACGTTTGTTTTCTGGACATGAATTTGACTACAAACGTCGAAACAGTGTACCTTTTGTCATCAATTTTTTCGTCTTTGGAGTAAATTAAGAAAACAATCTCAAACTAAATCAATAGAAAGCTTTTTTGTTGTCATTCAACAAATGATTAACCTTTCCATAAATCTCAATTGTATAGAAAAGTGTATGAAAATTTCTACATTTCTCAATTTCTACCCTTTCTAGGCACAACATCCTCATTTTCTTGAAAAACTCCTATGCAAAACCACTTTCTGTTGAGCCTAATTCTGTCTTTGGCCTTGTACTGCTGGCCTACAATTCCTTTTGTGTTAAACATTCGAATAGATTCACATGTTCTTCTGACCTCCAGAATATCGAGTCTCTGTCTCAAGCTGTAGTTAAGAGAGTAAAACTCTGTCGTCCAATAATGTACAATCTACAGAGGAAAAAGGAACATTTTGTGAGCTTTTACTGGAGTCAGAAACATTTGGCTGATGTTTGTAGATGGATTTGTTCTTTTTACCGGTTCAGTGTGCGTGATGGTGAGGGCTACCATGGCGTTCTGCCGGAGGAAGTGGAAGAGAGCTGTGTTGTAGCGGTCCTCCAGATGAAGCAGAACCTTACTGAACTGAACACTCACCTGAAACACACGAGGATGAGTTTATAAAACATTTCTTTACCAAAACATTCTTCCAATGAAGCCCTCTGACCTCCTGTGTGGCTTTCACGTTCTTCCTGAGAAGAGATTCCGCAACTTGGAGACTGAGTTCAAATCGTTCCGAATCGTCAGACATCATCAAACCTGAAAAATAATTAAGTTTAGGTCACCGATTGCAACACTGAAAAACTGCAGAGCCGAAGAGGAGTGATTGCTATCCTGTCTTTTGTTCAATGAAACCAGGCTATGGTGGATTACCTTCTAGACAGTCTCTGACGTAGCGCGGTGGCGCTGAATTCCTCTTCTCTTGATCAGCTGACATATCGAAGGGAGTCAGCTCATCATCACTAAGAGAAGAGTAGAAATATTTCAGAGAAAATTTGGAACTAGCATCACCATTTTCATAAACTCATGAGTGTAGAGAAACCTGTCCAGATCAGAGTCACTGCCTTTCACTAGAAGTGATGTCACAGACTGTCGCGAGACACCAGCTGAAGCTTCAAATCTGGGCTTTGGCTGAAAACTTTAACAAAATGAAAAATTTTTTTTTTTTATTGTACATTACAATGTATTTGTAAGTTCAAGTTCATGTCAAATTTTAAAGCAGACCCCTATTAAGCTAAACCTTGCACTACGATCATTTTTACATTCTTCGTTAACTTCTAGGTCTAAGTAGTTTTGTCAATGTTTTTTTTACTTGTTGGATGCAACAATCTCAGGTTCCTCATCATCTTCAACAGCTTGGAACTCCATTAAAGCTCTCAGCTCATTGGTCTCCTCGTCTGGCTCAAACTGACACACAAAAACAGCTTCAGATGCAGCAAAACATATGGGAAGAAAAACCTTTCACATGAACTGTATTGACAAAAAAATTGTGTTTCTGTGTGAGCGTAATATTAACTCTACAAAACAATGTTAAAAAAGGTTTGACTATTGCTGCTGGTCAAAAGTGTGATTGACAGTTCTAAATTTTGTCCCGCCCCCAGAAGCCAACGGAGATCAATATGTAACATAATTCAGTGGGTAAGTATATAAGCTCTCGTTATTACATATTTCAGTGTGTGTAACTGAGAAATATTGTATTTCTGTATTGTTGTTTTCTATTCATATTTCTGTGAACAGTTCACATTAGTTAATTAGAATATAATATGTTAATATAAATATAAAAATATTTTCTCTGTAGAAAGGCCACACACATACACACTTAACAGGTGGAGCCCAAGATTTAAAGGTTGAATTGACTTCTGTTTTTTGCATTCGAAATGACGACCCATGAGGATCCAAACCTAGCTAAATCACAAAATATATATTTATTTCAAATCAAACAATTTAACCATACATGACTACAATTGATCGCTTCTGGCTGCAGTCATTTCACTGACAAAATCTTGCAGTTCCTTACCTCAGAAGCTACTAAACCTAGCATGTTATGATGCGCGTATTTGCAAACACAAAGCAAAAGTTACATGTAAAAAAAATTGTACCCATTGAGAATAGCAGCAACAGAAAGTAAACAACTTTATTCAACGGTTGGTTGACATCGCATTAGGCATATACCCAATAACCGCTCTCAGGACACTCAAGCGCTGGGAAATGCACTGGGACCAATCAGAAACAATTCAAGAGAGGTCTTCCTTGTGGGACAATTCTGAGATGAAAGAACTGAGGGATCAGGAAGAAACGCCATCTTTAAGTCTAGTAGAGGATAGGAGATGCCCGCTGCTGGAAGATCAGCCGAATTATGTAGAATATATTATTCACGAATGCTTAAGTAAAAAATAATGGAATTGGAAACCCTTGTCTGTCATATCTATTCATTTCTATGACAGGAAGTGCTGCGTTTCTTGCTATGAATGCTCACAAAAATCAACTCTTCTCTAATTTTATCGTCATATGTAGACCAGGGGTGAGTTGGTCCTAGAAAGAAACATCCAGCAGCACACCTGATCACACTCCTTTATGCCATTCTTTGTTTTTCTGAAGCCAGATTAGTATACACACTAGAGCAAAGTTGTAATTAACACAAAAAGAGTTGTGGCCCTCCAGGACCCTGTTTACTTTGGGATACACTCAGAATTTTTTTTATTAAACCCACACTCACAATTGTATCAGAGAACCATAACAATGGTTTGTTAAAAGTGTAAACTCACCTGGAATTTTAATTGTGATCCAGGAGTGTCTAAATTTTGACTCAGACACTCGCCCACAAGCATCCCCATGTGTCGAATACGCTCAATATTGCTGTCCAGGCGGCACTGCACACCTCCCAGCATGCATTGAAGCAAATCTATGCAACAGACAGAAGCTGCTAATATCTACTTAGGTTACTCTAACACGTTTACATAAAGGTGGCATATCATTAAAAATCGGCTTTTCAGACATATTTTGCAAGTTCTAGAATTATTCTCATATTGTCAATTAGTCAATAACATGTCGAGTCATTTTGAGATTGTTTCATGCATGTTTGTGTAATAATAGTTTCTTTTCTGACAGCTCAAAACGGCTAGATGGAAGTAACGGTCATAGCACCTCCAACTAACCAATCAGGTGAGCCTCTGATGCATCTCATCTCAATGAAGAAGTCCGTGCTGACTGACCCGGCAGTGACCCGTAAGTGTAAGCAGTAAGTAGTAAGTAGTTCAAGGCTTTTCAACTAAAATAAATGACTGCTTACACCTTTTTTTTTTAATCAAAGGTCCAGAAAACTATACAGTCAAACTACTGACTACAAAGTACTATTAAGTCACCTGCATGAAATTAATAATGTCAAATCAAATCAATGTTCTACAATTCAAAAACCTTTCCACAATTTCATGAACATAATTGAACAATGATTTATAATTTATTCAACAAAAGCAGGGCTGTTCAACATATGCAAGAAAAACAATATTCACATAAAGTTCAAAACTAAAAAAAATTATAATAAATAAATAAATAATAATAATAATAAAGGAAAGAACTGCATAAAAACTTTTCTTTTGCATTTTGACTCAGAAGACTTAACATAACAACACAAAAATTTTAACATATTCTAACATCTAAGCAGTTTTAGGGGCTCATATATTTAACCTCCCCACTTTGATGCTCAGTAAGAAAATGGAGATTTGCGAGGACATGAAGGTAATTGGTGCAAGAGTAGAAAATACTGAGGCCAGAGTTAGGTGGAAACAGATGATTTGCTGTGGTGACCCCTAAACTGGGAACAGCCGAAAGAAGAAGAAGCTTTTGAATTTTAAACCTTGTCATTAATGGAGTCAGGTGTGTTTTTGTTCACATTGCATCGCATTACCAAAGAAAAGAAAGAGGGTTTTTAGACGTCCCAGACCATAAGTGTTTTTTGCTCACCAAAATAGGAATGCATCAGAAATGGTTGGATTTACTGTGCGTCAACAAACAAAAACCCAGCAGGGGGCGCAGCAGAAGCACAGCAGTGGGAGGAACAAGGAGTACAAGGCTCGTTTGAGGAACACAATCATTTGATGTAATTCATTGTTTAGGATAAATACTGTCTTTTTAAGGTTATTAAGGATGCAGTGAGTCTAGATTAGTATTAATTATTATAAATGATTTAAAAAGAGCATGATAGGACACCTTTAAAGACACAAACTAAACATTGGCCCTTTAAATAAACATATTAGCCAACCCCATAATAGTTGTTTAAATCTAAACACGGTGTAGAAGTAAATAAAAAAGTAGCCCAGCAGTACCTTGTCGTAGCTCCAGTATTTCTGACTGATGGAGTAAAGTCACACATAGCAGTAAAGCTCGAGTCACGTACAGCTGCTGCTCAACACACGTGTGTTTGACTGCACTACTGTTACACCACACCTGACACACACTCCTCAGCACCTAGACACCCCAAAAACGTGCATCGTTCAAGGAGAATTTTGATTTGAAAAGTTAAAGAACCAGACCAGAGAGTGGATGCTCTTACCTGTTTAAGCAGAGATCTACGCTCTGAATCCAGAGACAAATAACCGAGAACAGACTTCAGCAGCGAAGTCTACAGATGATACAGAGAGAAACATTGCAAATTTAAACTGCAACAGTACATTAGTTAAATTAGTCACAATTTAATAACAATCCTCTGTATGCCGTTAAGAGTAACTGATTCAACGACAAGCACATTTTAAATTTATTGTGTTCTGCAGGAAATTGAGAAATGTATTGTTGATTTTCAGCTTAGAAGTCAGGATCTTTATTAGCATTGTTAGCCTAGCGTTTAAAACACACATGGCATCCAAGTTTGAGTCCACTCATGTTTTTCTTCAGCGTCAGGTTCTCAATTCTCATTGGTTTCCTCCCTTTCCGGGAATCTGAAATGTTAATTCGTTTTCTGAACTTTTTGGAATTTGTAATTGTATTTTCTAAAATGTAAATTTGTTTTCTAAAATGTAAATTACTTTTTAAAATGTAAATGTGTTTTCTGAAATGTAAAAGTGTGTTGTAACTTGTAAATGTGTTTTCGAAAATGTTTATTTGTTTTGTAATTTGTTAAAGTGTTTCACGTTATGTAAATGTGTTTTTTGCCACCGTACCACACGGCACAAAACGCACACTCTTTTTACTTCTTAATTAATTTTATTAGTAGAACGTTCTATTAATTTAAATGCTCTACATTCAAATGATTTAGGGCAGAAGTATCACACTCACTGGGTGCTGGTACTGCTGCAGTATCAGTTTATGAGTGAGAACAAACTGAGCTTTTTTATTGGTCAGCACCAGGTCTCCCATCAGCCTGGAGACAGCAGCCGCCCTGAAACACAGACACAGTGTTCAAGAATTGACTCTTCAACACTGGAATCACTAGAATCTGATCTCTTACCCCCTGAGAGTGCGTACAAGTCCTGCGATCACACTCTCCGTGCACCTTTCAGGAACGTTCTCCAGTAACTTCTGAGTTACTCGCTGCATCAGCGGATCCGAGCGGGTCAGAGAAGAGAGACGAGGTGCCAATGTACCAAAAATCTCACCTGAAAAGAGATTCACTTGAATTTTTTGCATTTTATTTCAGCTCTATACAGTATTTACATATGAATATCAAATATATATATATCAGTGATGCGCGGGTCAATGTATAAACAACCCGACCGCAACTCAGACTGCAACAAAAGTATTGTACCCAACCAAGGTAATCAAGCGACCAGACCGACCGCGACCCGAATATCATTTAAAAAAAATAAAATAAAAATTATATATATATATATATATATATATATATATATATATATATATATACACATATACATAAAAAAATTATATATATATATAAAACAATGTGGTTCAATGTTCCTCTCTGTAACCTATCCTCATTATTTATCTCACCTCCTGCAGCTGATGCTGATCACTTGTTTGTTGTCTGTGTTACAGTTTACTAACCGTTTTCTCCATTTGTTAGTTCCTGTTTTGTCTTTGTTTGTTTTTTGTTTTTCAGGTCCTGTCCGGCAAACCGTTCATCGATTGATTTTTAGTTTGTATGTTCTTTATGCTGGGGAGGTGATTAGCGCCTGCCTCAGTCAGCGGGAGTCCCCTCTCAGAGGGAACTCCTGTCTGCTCTGCCTGATCCTCATGGGGACTTTGTGAAGCTGCTTTGAAAGCAATTGCTAAAGAAGCGCTATATAAAAACTGATTGATTGATTGATTGATTGATTGATATATACTGATGTGCTGTCGCAATTGATTGTTTGCTGTGTTCATATGTTGACAAAACAGTAATATGCTTATCTCTTTAATTTTGAACACAACCATTTGAGGTGCTTCAAAGACATTATTTATGATAAATACTACCTTTTAAAGATTATTAAGGATGCAGTGATAGTCTAGCAGGGTCAAATATTTATTAGAAATTATTTAAATTAGGCATAATAAAGAATAAAAAAGAATAAATATCACATTTGGAACTTTTAGGCAGCAACAACCATTAGAAAAATTACACAAATCAATTTGTAGCAATCTTTACAGAAACACAGAGAGAGATAAAAAATAAAAAAAGAAGCTTACTGCTGTTTCCTTGGATGCAAACTTTTCCCAGCAACTGAGAGACAAAACTGAGAGAGCAGTTCTGTCCAGCTTAGAGAGAGAAACAGAGACAGACTATTCTAAAAGATGATATAATGACATAATACACACTTTGTGTTGTTTTATGATGCTTTAAAATGCAGAGGGGTGCAAGGGGTGTTTAAGTATGAACTACGGTTTAACTAAATCAAGGTTGACTAAGACTCATGCTCTTGAAACTCCTTTTAACATTCTTAACATCAGCAGATGAGATTAAGTTTAAAATAATTATATCTCTAACCATGTGTGGGCTACCTCGGAGTGCCTGGCAGATTTTCCCCAGTGCCTCCAGGATGCTCTCGGCCAGCAGCGTGTAATAGTATTGGGGTAGAAAAGCTTCAGGTGTTTTTCCTCGAAGCTGATTGGAAGTGATGGAGGGTAAAGCTGAAATCTGACCAATCAACGCCTCTCTGAGCTGTAAAGAGTCTGCTGAGGCCACACCCAACTCACATCTGGTCCAAAGTAACAACTGGAGGCGAGCGGAAGAGAGGAAGCTCTGGAGTACTGACACACAACGATCAAGATGTTCACTCTCACTGTGAGTGAGAGAGAGAAAATTAGACAGACACAAACCTACTATTTTTAAAGAAAGATAACAGGTTTTTAGAGATTTAGAGAGATGGAAAAACACATGCCAAGAGAGGCAACAGACCCAGAAGAGCTGATGGCATCCAGTAGGGTAATCAGAGAAGCTTCTGGGGGACCTCTGAGGAACATTTCTCTCCAGAGCCTCCCCAGCTCTTTTTCATCATCATCATCATATGGGATCCTCTTAAACCAGCGTGTGGACACAAGCACCTGAAGCGTGTTTCTGTAGTGCACACGGATGAACTCAGGCTCCTCAAGGATCAGAGTGAGTGAGCGCATTGTGTGCAGGAGCTCCCCGTGATCTCTGGAGCTAGAAAGAGTCCTCAGGTGAGAGCTCACCTGAAGCCTCAGCAAACCCTCCGTTCCTGCTGAAGCCATGTCGTCAGGGCCTTGTAATCTGAAGATTGATTAATTTAGCCTTAGATTTAGCCTCAGACAGTCCTAGCAAAACAAATGGGATTTATTTTAAGATACTTCACAAAATGTTACATTAAGTGAGGTTATTAAAACGTATGGACCTGACAGTTCTTGCTCCTTTAGTAGCAGCGAGGGGAAACCCTAATTTTATTTGTTTTGTTTTTTAATAGTTACCTTGTATGTATTTATTGAAATTAACAAATTTATATCTTTTTTGGGTATTTGCAACCATTATGTCATTGCTTTCCAGTCACACTAAATAATGTGCAACCATGAAGGCTAAACATTTTGCAGATAACTACATAGCAAAATGGTTTGTTTTGAGGATGAAAGTGAAAGTTTCATTTCATAATTGTAATTAGAATGTGTATTAGCTTCTGAAATTGAATACCTTGGACTGGTTAATAAAAACAAGAAAGGTGTTAGATTTTCATAACATTAACCGTAATGTATTTTTGTTAATATGTAGATCTGATGGTCTTTTTTTGAGTTCATTTTGAATAAAAAAATTTTTTGTGAAATTGGACGTAGCAGTTCAGAAAAAAGCCAAAAAGTGGTACCGACTAAAAGGTTAAAACATCGATAAATATACTTAAATACTTGCATTTTGTCATTGAATGTAAGCTTAAACGTTACCCAGAATTGACAGCGCTTTAGTTGTGTTGACACCGGATCGCTGTGCGAACTGCGAACACGCCGTAATACTTGTCCGTGTGGAAACATTTACACGCAAACGTTCCTATCTGTTGGACGTTAGCTATAGAGGTTTACAATTACTGCGAAAAATTCAATTGAATAATATTATATGACTCTTCTTAACCTTAAAAGCAAAATATTTACTAACTGGAAATCGGAAACTGGCGAGTGCTTGAGAAATTAAGGTACTTAAACGGCTTAAACGGTTTTTTAAATTATTTATTAGGATAATAATGTATAGATGATGTAAACCTACTTCTAAGTTCATTGAAATAAATATTTCACCTTGTCATACTGCTGCGCTCTTTGATTATGTGGAAACCTTTGTTATACTAGTCCGTGTAGAAACACATCCAGCAATTGTTCACTAGATGGCGGTAGAAATATTACTATTTCACCAAGATGATCTTCAAAAGCATTAAGTTTAATTTCCTGCAAGACTAAACGTTTTTTCATTTTGGTTTTAAAACGCACATTTAATAGGAGCTAGACCAATGTGTCAATAATGGAAATTATATTTAAACGGTTAAACATTTACAGGCTTAACGACCAAACAACCAAAACATCTCCACAATATCCAAGGCTGATGACCTCTATCTATCCCATATTGATGCTGTAATTAGTGTAAAAGAGACTCTGTGTTCTGAGGACCTAATACAGCTCATTAACACACTTTTCAGTATGGCAACGTGTTTAAATTTTTTTTATTGTTTATATAAAACATTACAATGTAGTGAAATACTGTTTTGTTTATCTTTAATGCTTAAAATGGAAAGAAATAGACATTATTTTCTTTTTTCATTTTTGTGTGAGCTAATGTGATAAACAAGTTTCACTTTTATAAACAAAATTATTTACTCCAAATTTTCCTCAATGTTTTAAATTTCGGCACATTTCTGTACAGTTATCACAAATACAAATATAAAACTTTCAATGAATAACACTTGGGAAAAATTTTGTGTCTTGTGTGTATTTTACAATAATTTTGTTTTTTTTTTACGTTTTTGATTTTTTTTAAAGCATTATAATCAATATTTCAGATATATAGTCATCTGTCCATTCCTAAAATAACAAAGTGCCAGATTTATTGTTTAATTCATTGTTCAGACAAAAAAAAAACAACCCACAAAATATTTTATTTCACTTTTTATTGAGACTATTTTCACTTTTAACCTTCATACAATCCTTTAGAAATCTATGAGACCCCGAACAGTAAAAGATACATCTTAAGGAATTGGAGTCTTAAAAAAAAGAAAGAAATCAAAACATGAAACAGAAGACAATACTGATATCTTTCATTTATACAGTAACCATAACAATTAGAGTAAACATCATTTTTACAACTCTATCCTTCATCAGGAGTCATTCTCTTTTTATTAACATGTATTTAAAATCATCCCTTATTATTTAAAGTCTAAATGACAAGCAGAACACCCCCTACAGCAGTGAAATGCCATCTTTGGACACTGGAAATGGGTTTAAATGTTACAGAACAGCGTTTTAATTTCAGACAGATACAGAGAAAACTGTAAACTCTTCCCTTATCAAATCTGTGAGGAAATTAAAAGAATAACTCAATAACTTCATATGTTAATAGAAGTAAAACAATCTAAATTTTCAACTGTACATACAAAATGGGGAAGTACTTCCCAAGAAATTACTTTATTATATACAAATATTCTGATTTATATTCAAATAATCTTACAATGATGTCTTTTTACAGTGTGTTTTGAAAGAAAATAGTGGCTCCTATCAAACATTGCTCCAATTCTCTTCTAGCGTGTTCAACAAAAACAAACTGAAAGGTTTAAAGGCTCTTGAGAATGAGTAATATGTCTTTGGGGCGACTATCCCTTTAAAGAGCAATGCAGTCATTTGTAGCTAAATAGAACACTGTGACTAGTGCCATCGTGAAAACTGCAGAATCATCATCTCAAGATGTCTGAAGGGAAACCCCAGAAATATCTCAATTCAAAGGAATCACAGAAAGAGAAACAAGTGAATCTGCAAGGATTAAAGCACTTTATCACCTTTCAGATCAAGCTTGTGAGGTTAAAGCCATAATTTAGCTAAGTGTTACCATGTTAAGTACCAAGAGCTGGTGCTTTAGATGCTTCAACAGGAATGAGCTTCTTAAAACAGCAGAAAATCTACAGACCACCTTTTGAGTGTGACATCCCTTTAAAATCAGAAAAAAGTATATTAGAAGAGAATTAGTCCCAAATGTCTGTTTATAGAAGAGAAGCGTCGCCCTCGACAGGTGAAAAGTTAAGAGTCAAATGGAAGACCAAATTAAACAATATCCATCTCCAGAGGAAAGAAACAGGGTGATGTTTATATCAGCCTTCATCAGAAGTGAAGATCATGGCCTTGGAAAGGGTCTCTTTGTCGAACAAAATGTCACATTTCCCTTCGGTGCTTCAGTCTCAATTTTTCTTCATGAAACCACTCATTTAAAGGATTTAAATAGTAAAGAAAATATTTCAAAATAACCTTAAATCAGAGTGCAACTAGCATTTCCAGTGAGGTTTAAAGAGAGTCTTTTGTACAATGGTTCAAACTCTTTAGGGAAACAATCAAAGGCAGGAGGCAGCAGACAACAATAATCCTCAGCGAGAAACCACGCAGGATCCACTACAGTACCCACAATGCACCATGGTAGTTTTTTCATGATACCTTACCAATAGAATCAAGCACTCTACACACAACACTTATTTGTGATGTATATAAATCGATGTTATCAGCCAGAAAATATTTTGTTTCATTCTTTAAGTGAATGTTGACATTTTTTATTCACTACACTGGGAATTACCCATAAAGCCTCATTCGTTTTAAAATTTACTTGACATGAAATCCATTAGTCCTTTCAATGTGTACATATAAGGTTAACTACAACACCCACAATGCACCAGATATACCTTTGTTTCTTAATCATCTTTTGAACATTGTCTCTAAAACATTGTAAACTAAACACTCTTTGTTTAGAAATATTTAACTAAAATGCACCACAACGAGTTGAGGCTGTTGTGATTAATCAAAATACATCATCATCAGAAAAGTGTTTTTTTGCATGTACAATGTGAGCCATTTTTTTATATATTGTTTTCAACCCATTCCCTTCTATGCTCAACAGAGGACGTAGTTTCCTTTTGATCTTTTTCACGATTAACTTTAGTCCCTTAATTCACAAACTATATTTTAAATTACGCATAAGTGTGATGAAAAAAAGAGGCAACTATAGTATCCACAACGCATCATGTAGATGGTAGTTCTTGATCCTTTAGTAGCGGTATCAACATCACTGACTACTGTGCACAGTGGTGAGCAGTGTAACTTCACGGCCCTTTGCGTCTCGCATCATCGTTTTAAATAAAGATTGTAAAGGCAAACACAAACAAACAAGCTGAATCATAAGCAAACATAGCACCCTCGGGTCAGCAAATGTCCTTCACATGGGCAAACGGTGCGACTGCTTCACCCAGAAATACAGTGTTAAATTAAAGGTTTTCTCCACCCTCAATAGAAACACTCTCAGAACTTCTAGGGCCTCATAATGGTTTTTAATCCTCGGAACAAAAATGGAAATATTAGAATCAACGTTAAAACAAAATCTGTTCAAGCGATTAAGCAATATTTGCTCATGACTGAAGGATTTAGATATTTTCATTCTTGTTCAGAAGGAGGAAGAAAAAAAGAAACGAGGATTAGAAATTAGCGAGACGTTTCTTTTTGGGTGTACTCTCCCTTTAAACCAGTTCCACACGAAGAAATTCAAAGGAGGAATCATAAAAACACAGAGGGAATGGGCACCTCAATCCCAAAACAGGGAAGTCACAGGAACCAAAGAGAACACACATTCACACCGCAGACAGTGTGCTCTCCAGTTACTGGAGAGCAATCAAAGACCGGAATCTCATTTCTGGGTGAAAAGCCACTTGAAATCTTTTGACCAGCATAGTGATTAGATTCATTATTTCCAGTTATAGTTCATAAATCAAATATCAGTTTTGTCTTTGAGATTATTTGACCTCCAGGATCGAGGGGTTGGACTCCATGATGGCCACGATGATGCGGTCGATGTAATCCTGCAGGCGGAAGTTGATCTCCTCCTGCTTGTGAACAGCCTCCATCAGCTGCAAACACAAGAACACATGTATACCGCATTAATGCTTTAAAACTGGCTATGTGGTGTCGAGTGCATTTTACATAACTATGACAGAAGACCACAGATAGAAACGTTTGCAGGCTTCTAAGAGTGGAGCTATGTGTTTAAGTTATTTTTCCCTATTTCTATATAAAACTTTTATAAAAAAAATACCTTTTTTCTTTCATTTTTAATCATTACAAGACAAATCATACTTTATCTTTATTCTTGTTTTAACACTAATGTTGTTTCTTAGTATGTGCCCTCAAATTTTAAGTGTAAAAAAAATCCTTTTCTGTGACTGACAGATCCCACAAACCCTCCTCCCAATTACCATCAACCCCTCGCCTCAGCCTGAGTGTAATGTGGGTCTGATATTCCTATGACAGCATATGAGAAACGACCATCTGATGTCCACAGCAGCAGCTTCCGTGGCTCGTGGAGCAGCAGAACACCAGAACAAATAGTCACACAGCAAACGCTGGTTAACAGCTGTAGCTTATGTTTTTAAAGTTTTAACTCCTTGGAGAGTCAGAGAAAAATGCTAATAAAGACTGACGGTTCTGCTTTGTGGATTTCTAAGTGAGAATTAACTGAAAGTCACCCTGCTATCCATTGATAATTGAACATTCCAGAAAGGATGCTAATGCTAGGCTGCAGTACAATGTGTTACTATTTGTGCAGACTATTTGGACTCTAATGTTTACCGTGTGTTTACAAACCTCTTGACGTACATGCAATTACAATCTTTATCTAAATGGGTAGCGAGCAACTTCAAGAATATTTTTACTAGAATAGTTTATTGAATATTTTTTATATAGTCTTCACTGTTTTAAAAGAACTGGTGGGAAAAGACGAGCAGAAACCGAGGACGAAGGGAAGGTGTGGAGTAGATTCTGACCTCGCCGCGAGAGACGTTATTGATTTCAGCAGCGAGCGATTCAGACAGAGACTCTGTGAAAAGGCTCTTGGCTCCCTGAATGCTGAGATTGATGATCTGACCGTTCAGCTCATCGTTCTGCTCCTTCAGACCACGGTTGTCCTGTGAAAACAGATCCCAAGAGTCACCTCACATATTGAAATACGTGGAAATTCATACGGTTTCTGAGTACGAGACTGTGTTTTAGTTCTGTTGCGTAGATTGGTTGTCTTTTACCTGTTTGAGTCTGCGTATCTCCTGCTCCAGCTCGTTCTCCCTCATGTGCGTGTTGTACTCCTGCAGGCCCGAGCTAGCTGATCTGCCTCTCCTCGCTTCTGTCTCCAACTTAAACAACTGAAGATGCTCCAGCTGCTTTCTCAGGTCCTCGATCAACTACACACAAATCCATAAACAGACATAAAATTCCCAGCAAAACTCTAAATGTAGTCATTATTTGAAGTAATCCGTAGTCATCATTGGTCAGCTTAAGAGTCAAGTTTTTTAGGAACATGAATAAAGGAACCACATTCTTGGTTGCAGCCAAGTTCAACAGCTTGAAAAAACAGAAACCAGCAGAAATTTGACCGCTCTTAAGGCGCCTCCTCCTCCTCCTCCGCCTCCTCCTCACCCCTTGAGTGCACTCTTTCTCTTTCTGATTGGTGTGGCGCTCGTGGCTCAGTTTATCTGACATCTTCCTCCGTGATTCGCTCTCCTCTGTCAGATGCTGAGAGACGTCGTCTAACTCGTCCTGAAGTTTCCTCTTTTCCTTTAATAAAAAACATTTAATTGTAATTAATTTATTGCAAAACACAAGAATGCCAGTAGATTAAAGTGAAGAAATGAGTAAAGAACTCTTTCATAATTGGAGTCTATGGAGTGTTGTTTTCTCTTAGTAAATTTTGTGTTTTATTTTCTCAATGAGAGAAAACAAGTGTTTCATTTTGACTGAAAGACAAAGTCTTGTTACGATTTGTTAAAATTAATAAGAGGAGAGTGTGACCAAAAATTCTGCTATTCTCGGTTTGTGCATTAAATATCTTAAATATGATTTATGTGACGGCCCTGAAAGTGTACCTCCTCCAGTCTCTCAATGTTTGCCCTCAGACAGGGAACACAGGACCGCAGCTCACTGTTCTCCTCGTCCAACTGCTGCAACCTGAGTCAGGCAGAACACATGAAAACCAGCCTTTTATTTTCTTTCAGGGAAGAGATCACAAAGAAAATGTTCATTAAACCCAGCACGGATACACAATGCTTTCTTTTATACACCACATGGAGCAAGAGAAAACACTCCTCTCTGTTCACAGCAATTTCATTAAACTTGTTTAAAATAAGGTAAAACGTTGCTTTTATCCTCAGCATGCCACATAGCAGAAATTGTATGTTGTGTATAGAAGAACGGGACACATGAATAGCAATAAAAGGGTCCTAAAGAGTTTATAGAATAGAATGTGCATCTAAAAACTTGAATACAAGAAGATAATGTGGATCTAAATCTATATTTTGTTTCCTTTTTGTTTTATTTTAGTGTTCCTGTCACAACATTGTAATTCATATCTGGACTAGAATCTGTCTCTTTTAGAGAATTATAGGCTGATTGAACAGCTGCAATAGCTGAACAACACTGGCTTTCGTACTTTTCTCGTTCAGTTGGTCAGTGGATAAGGTAAAGATGACGATTAATAACTTATAAAACATGGTCTTTGTCCAAATAGTGTCTGTAAAGTGCCCACTTACTTAAACGAGTCTAACAAAGTACGTAGAGTGTACTGGTATTTGAAGCTCAGGTGCTCTGCTGATGGGGGTTCGAATCCCACATGTCGAATTTTTTTAAATAAAAAATACATATGTTTTAAGGGCATGATATAAAATACTGAAATTAATAAATAATAAATTTACAGTGTAACCTCTAACAAGGAGTGATTTTAGCATATTTTAGATGTTTGCTTAACACTTGAAAAATCCATCTTATATGAGTGTTACTAGAGGAGTCACAAGCCTCCAGCTTTATATCTAAATTGTCTCAAAATGTGTTCTGATAAGGAACAAAACCCTTACAGGTTTGAAACGAAAAGGGTAAGTGATTAACAACTGAATTTTAATTTTTGGGGTGGAGTACCCCTTTAAGACTAGAGATGGGATTTATGCTAATCTCTTGTGATTCACAGAAGCATCTAAATAAAATAACTCCCCTAGAAGTGATGCACTATTCATAAAGCAATGCCTTCTCTCGTGATATCTGGAAAAAAAATGCGTGTTATAGTGTCCATCATTGTTGCTAGCTCTGTGTTTGTTTTAGGGTTAGTGAACTTGCTGATTAATCCCTCTAATATCTCTTGAATCTACATTGACCAACAGACAGCAACTTTGCATACACATCATTACGAAGTTTGCTGAATGAAAATCTAATTTCCAGAATAAGCCTGGGCTAGAAAATGGGGAGATTGAATGTGATTTTAATAAAAAATGTATAAGTTTAATAAGTTAAGACTTTATAAGTAAAATAATCACTCACCCATTCAATTAGACCAATCTGAAAAACATATTATTGAAAATAACACAATTTTACTGACCCTTTAAGTTTCTCCAGGTATCATGTCATTAGAAACCAGGAAAAAAGACTTTTCTATGATCGATCCACTTCAACGACTCAGATTTCTATTTATTTTCAAAGGGAATAACTACATATGTGAGGCACTTTGACATTACTAACTTAAACATGATATTCCTCATGTTGCACAATACACGCCATGCAAGAGCAATTGTTCTATAACAAAAAATCAAACATAGGTATAACGACAGACTGATGACAGATTGTTTATTTTAGCCAACACTCACCTAGCCTGGAGGTTCTCTATCTCTAGCTCTCTCTCCCTCTGGAGTTTGTTGAGGGCGTCTCTATGTTTTCGTGTTTGATTGTGCAGTTCCTCTTCTGTGCGTAGCTCCTGCTCCTTCAGCTGCTCCTCCAGAGCATTTGCGCGGTGGACGAGAGTGAGATTCTCCTGGCGCAACCGTGCATGCTGCTCTTCACTCTCCACAGAGTCCTTCTCCAGCTCACAAACACGCTTCTCCAGCAGATGTACCTGCCCAGAGACCATTGATGCTAATGACTCTTTACTAGCATGATAGCTTCCAAAATGTTAAATTAAAATTAAAGTGCTCAATCAATCTCAAGATTGTCTCCCAGAAAAAAACGCACACACCTTCAACTGACTAATATTGTAATATGAATCTTTTTTTAACCAGAAATATTTTTATCTGACGGACATCACGGTGGCGCAGTGGTTAGTGCGGTCATCTCACAGCAAGAAGGTCCCTGGTTCCAGCCTAGACTGGGTCAGTGGGCATTTCTGTGTGGAGTTTGCATGTACTCCGCGTACTCCGATTTCCCCCAAAAGTCCAAAACATGTGGTACAGGTGAATTGGGTAAAACAATTGTCCATAAAGTATGAATGTGAATGAGGGTGTGTGGATGTTTCCCAGTGTTGGGTGGCGGCCGGAAGGGCCTCCGCTGCATAAAACATATGCCTGAAAAATTAACGGTTCATTCCACTGTGGCGATCCCAAAAGGGACAAAAAGATGGATGGATGGATATTTTTAACTGAAACAAAGTTAAGTTTTAGTCTTTTCGAACAGTTGGGCACTTACTGTTTAAAATGATAATTCTCAGTGATGTAGCAAATCGTGCATTAGACAGTGGAGAGAAACACTTGTCCATAAAGTATGAATGTGAATGAGGGTGGATGTTTCATACATTGCTTTTATTATTCATGAGTGGGCAGTGGACTGATCCGAGTGGATTTTTGGTTTGCTTACATAGCACCAGAAGAACCCTTCTAGATAACTTTCTGTATTAATTTGCATTTCCATTTATGCATTTGGCAAACGCTTTTGTCCAAAGCGACTTACATTAGGGGAGAGACAATATGCATTGTTACACCGTCAAAATCTAGGAAGTATTGATTTTATTTGAGTACAAGGGCTCAACTGTGTTTATATCCAGCTCAACATTACCTAATCAAAATCTGATGGCTGGCGCAGTTAATTGACAGGACACTAGCAAGACTTTCAGAATCTTTAGCTCACTTTTTAAAATCTATATTGATTTGTTGCAGATTAGATACAACATAAGAGTTTCCAAACCTTGTCTGTGATGTCACGATCAGCCAGGTCCAGAATGTCTTGAGTCAGATCTCCCATGCCATCTAGATTGCTAGACTGCTGCAAATGTCTAAAAAATATACCAGATACATTAAACGAACAGGGCCAGTTCGTTATTAAGGCTTTAGATATATATATATGTACTTATTTATTTTTTTATAAAAAAAAGACATAATACATTTAACTTTAAAAGCTTTCTCATTCCCCAAGGCTAACCACGCTAGTGATTTGTTGTAAATTCAGCTCAACATCTGAGGTTGAAAGTTAAAAATAAACAATGCTAAACATTGCTTGCATTAAACAAGATGCACACTTTATACAGAGCTGGAAATTATTCATCAGAGGCTGCTTGAAAACCATTAGAATAAATAAACAATACTAAACATTTATTTCAAATTAAAATACACATTTTTCAGAAAATCAGAGGTTTCTTTTTGAGGGATGCTGCTAAAGTTTTTGTCGATCTAATCAATAAATCACATCCTTACAGAGATTACTGAGGGCCTTGATCTCTCTCAAATATACATTTTCACTTGAATAATTTACATTTAAACATTTAACATGTTCTTTCTTTGCCTTGTGACCCATGCAACTTTAGCATTGCTAGTGTTATGTTTTACCAACTGAGTGACGGGTAAGACAATTACAGAAAGTGATATTTAAATTAAAAATGTAAAATAAATCTAAAAATCTAATTTAGCTAGACACTACCATATTGTTTAGAAATTTAACACAGTAAAGCAAAAATGCTGTGCAATGTTTCTATATTAGTATCTGATTAAAATGCATTAAAGATGCTGTATCAAGTAAACTCTACTTTCAGTATTTTTTTTGCATGTTTTAGTATTGCTCTTTAATTAACTTCCCCTTTTATAGTCCTAAAAACCTATTTCTTTCAAAGCCATGTTTGTGGCAACGAGGGAGGACCTCACCTTGCTGCTTTCTTACTGGACAGCCGCTTGCTGGAGCTGTGAAACAGAGCACAAACAGGAAATAAATCCGCAAGAGAGCAGGAAAAGGGAAAGTTTCTATTTCCAAGCGTGACTTGCGAAAAGTAGGTAAAAGCTAGCCAGGTTTGAGCCCTTTTCAACAGATCGCTGAATCAATGCTCCTCTTTCAATGCTAATGGTCTCTCAGCACAGGCAAAACAACACGGATCCTTAACTGAGATGCATAAAGGAAATTCTTCTCCAGTCAAGAACTTCTGATGCTGGACAAATTTTTTTGTTCAATTTTACCAAGTCAAATGCTGACATTATTTTGATGGTTTGTCTAATCATATACAATTTGCATTTTTTACGTTATATATTTTGCTATGCCATTCAACTGAATTTGAATTGGTTTAATAGAAATGAGTCAGGAGACATTGCAGCAGTTCGCTTACATAAGACTGTCCTCCGACATTCTCAGCTATTTCTGCACGCTGTCTAAGTTCATAGAGCACACATTATTAACACTAAATACCGCAAGCACAGAGTTTTGGTAGCTTTGAGACTGACTAATCTGAATCTTAACACTTTGAAGTCAGTATTCTGCCTATGGCTGATTTGAAAACGTTTTCACATCATTTAGAGAAATAAAAATATAATAGTATTTGGTTTCCACAGTTTATAACAAAATACACACAAAACAACACACACAATCCACCGCATCTACATCACCACAGAGTTCCCCTGCGCTGAACTCACAGACAAGTCACATGACACAGCAGAAATTCAACTGAAGCACACACATGCAGATGGTGAGCCTGTGTGTTTGTGTCGATGGCCAAACTCAGCACACACATGCAGCGAGTGTGTTACCTATTGATCTCTAGCAAGTTCAGTCGGGTCGACAGATCCTCAAGACGACTGATCTGCTTGTGACAGTGAGTGCAGAAGAACTCCATTGCCTCCGATTGCAGGAAGCTCTGCAGACTAGCGGGAAGAGTGCTGGGGCTGAGGAGCACGGAGGAGGAGAAGTGAGGGAAGAGCGTTAGGAGACAGAGGAGAAGATTTAATAATCGTGAAGATTAGGAGAATGGTTTAAATGGGAAGCTGAGAACTTTAAGGTGAGACGAAAAGTAAGGTGAGATGAGTTCGCAGAAAACTAGTGAAATTAAGGAGAAGTGATGTAAGAAAAAAGTAATTATTTTAGATTATGGAAGAGAAACGATGGAGAAGATTTAAAAAGTGTGGAAATGGGGAAACAAGACAATATATGCGAGAGATCGTTGAAAAGATGTCATGACAAACACTGAAAATAGAATAGAAAGGGTTTAAAATACTAGACAATAGGAGGAATTTGAACATCTGTTGAAAGTTTATTGAGAAACAAAAGACCATCAGAGGGGAAAAACAAGGAGAACAGAAGCCGATGAAGAGATATTAGATATAGGAGACTTCAATATAGGAGAGTAAAAACAAGAATGTTATAGTGGCAAGCAGCGGTTTAGGGCCAGAAGCAGTCTTTTAAAATACCACCAGGTGGCCTGAGCCGCATGATCGAACTCCTCATTAAAACTGTTGATAATAATTAGGGATGCACCGATATCGGTATCGGCCTGGATACCACATTTTCTAAAGTACTCGTACTCGTTAAAAGACCCCCAATACGGGGGTTCGATACCACCGTCTGAGAAATGTCTGTTTGAGCAACATGTACGGGGTTAATTACAGGCGCTGATTGCCGGCCCCCACACTCCGGCTGCAGTTCTGAGCGGGGAGAAGATGAGGCGAGACATGTCAGCCATGCTGTGTGGAACCATTTCAAAATGAATGAAGACAACAAAACAAAGGCGGACTACAAGTTGTGCTCAGCGAAATTGTCCAGAGGAGGCTCAAAAGGTAGCGCATTTAACATAAGTAATTTAATCAAGCACCTAAAATCCCAACTCGACTATAAGTACAAAAGAGTTTACCAACTAACACACCCCACGCGGCAGCAAACTCTTGCAGGATGAGTCCAAAGACAATCCACGTGCTGTGAAAATAACACAGGCAATTATCGAGTAGATCACATTGAGTGACAAGCCACTTTTTGGAGGTAGAGATATGATGTCCCAAACCACCCCTACATGACTGACATGGAGCTGCTTAAACTACACGACTCTGCTGCTAACCTTCTCTACGTTTATTTTCAGCAGGGATATTTGGACAAGCAGTGTTAGCTTTGTCGCTAATTAGACTAACAACAAGCCATAATACATGCGAAAAAATTCCCCAGGTCGAACACCAGCCAGGTTTAATTTTTAAGAATTAAAATTGAAGCCCTTATTTTTTTATAATGATTTATTCTGTAATATGTTTTTCATTGTAAAAAAATGGTCTTAATTCCAAACTATTCCGTTGTTTTTATTTATTTTTTATTATATGACTAAAGCTGTTACCTGTAAATTCAAATTATGTTTTTGTTAAGTATCGGTGTCTGCGAGTACTGACATGCCAGTACTTGTAAAAAAAGAGGTATCGTGCATCCCTAGTAATAATTTAAGCTTTTTTTGCAGTAATATCTTGTAAATGATTGTGGTAAAAGCTCCACCTTCTCTCTGTTTGTTTTGGTGGACATAAGAGTGAACACAAAAAGTATATTATTAAATGACAATTTTGTGTTCAAGTTATAAAGCCCTCACAATAATGGTTATAAACTTCAAAATGTTAAGATGGCAACAAAATTCCAGATACAGACATTAAAAAAGCACATGAGACCTGTCTGAACAATTTCTTCCCTCAGTTGTAGAGGATTAAATTTAAAGTAAGATTACAATTGAATTTTTTTTTAAGTGACATGCTTCCTGTGGGTGTTTGTTGGATGCATATCCATAACAAAACCCTGAAGCCTCATGAAACTATGTACGAGAAAATTTCTTGTCGGTCTTCATCGCCTTGTCAGGGGTAAATTGATTTAAAAACTTCATTTACAATTTAGCATCATCCATATCTTGACGAGCCTGCATAGTGGAACAAAATGGTTGGAGAAGCATTTCATGTTAACTATATCTCTCTATATATAACACGATAGCATTAGTTTATGAAACGTCCTAAACAAATAATTTCATGTACAACACAAAACCTGAAAACACATAGGTAGAAATTATTGTAAGTAACAAAAATGAAACTTAGTAGATAAGAGGAGCTATAAAGAAGATGGCATGGTAGATGCAAGGATATTTGAGAGACAGGAGGACAAAAAGAGTATTTATAAGAGTATAAACGCAATGTGATTCTAAGTGACAAGAGACAAAAGAGAGTACAGAGGAGAAAATGAGATGTAAAGACTAAAAAGGCAAGATTAAATACAAAATGATTTCATGGAATTCATGGAACAAACCAGAAGACACGATCAAAATGGTTACGCTGTAGATGACAGGAGAATGAATTCCAAGGGAAAGAAGAGAAGACACAAAACTCGAAGACAGTATAATAGGAGAAAAAGTGTCTGTCACCATATATATATACACATGTGATTATTTCAACAGGTGAGCATAGTGTGTTTCTCCACCACTTTATGTGTCAGTATGTGCTTTATTTAAACAAACCTAAAACTCTGTTTTCATGCAGTGTTTTTGGGACCAGAGTGTGAGTATTTAAACAAACCTCAGAGTAAAATGTGTCTCCATGCAGTCGTGTACATGTGTCTGAAGAACCAGACATCCCCAGAACTGCAATATCTCAACAGATAACCTATTTCAGATGGCTCTTAGAAAGCTTTTGGAAGTTTCTTTTACATACTGTTAGTAGGCGAGACAGGAAGTCGCTGAAAGGCATCTCACAACAAAAACTGCCTTCAGCTCGTACACCCCTGACTCACTTTCCCACAATGAGAAATATACAATAGAAATGTATACATCAAAAACAAAGCCGCTGAAAGGCATCTCACAACAAAAACTGCCTTCAGCTCGTACACCCCTGACTCACTTTCCCACAATGAGAAATATACAAATAGAAATGTATACATCAAAAACAAAGCCCTGAACAATAACAAAATGTAGGTTTTCCTATCAAAGCGTTTGTTTTTCAACAAATCCTGAATCTTTGGGGTGTTGAATCAATGTTTGCTGTATGTTACCTTGGCGACAGCAGCATCAGCGGGTGGGGCAGAGGGCTGTCTGTATGAGGGCGGGGCTCTGCACCTCCATCCCCTTCTGGTCCTTCTCTTCCCTCCTCCTGATTGGCCAGCAGGAGGTCAGAGGTGTTGTTGCTCTCCCCAAAATCCTCAAAGTGCTCCTCCTCCCCTCCAATCACAGCAACCACAGTGTGTCCATTTAAATCAGAGCCCAGTGTGAACCTATCAGATAAGACAAACAATGAAACAATCACATTTATTATTTGTTTCATAAAACGGTTCATTTCTCCTTGCATGTACTCCCCCCAAAAATAAATGGAAACAACCTTATTTTAGGAGAAGATAATCTAAACAAGTGTTTTTTTTACATTACATCCATCTTGTCTATCAAGTTTGATAACATTAATAAGTTTGTGTCTTCCTCACATGAAAAGAAGTCCTTGAAAAGCACCCTTGTCTGTTTCTTGTGTGAGGAGGGACAGTTTGTCTTCAGGATGGTACTCTGATAATTCACTAATCTTCTGCTTGCTCTCAAAACATCAGAAGAATTCCAGTCAAACTAAACAAGAGCCAGAACCAAACTGAAACAAAGTCTCATTAAGAGACTGCACAACTACATTGTTTTGAGAAGAGCTGGTCATGTTCAAAACGCAAACCCAGCTGGGTATTACCTGCGGACTGTACCACCTCAATCACAGCTCAGCGGGTTTGATTAATGAACTCAGTGACCAGATATAATCACGATTAGTGTTCATTAGAATTAAAGTTCATTCATTTTTAAGCCCTATTCACACTGGATTTGGAGACTAGTAGTAAAACAATAAAGGGATCAAAGGTAGCAAAAATTGTATTCTTTTAACCCCTTCAGATATATAATACAATTAGAATTAAAATTAAAATATAAAAAGTGAATTGTTCGTCTGAAGTCAATGATTATTAAGTCAAACTCTTAAGTTGTCTTTTGCCCATTCTAGTCAAGATCAGATAAATGGATGTAATATGATAAATGTAAAATGCGGGTGTTAAAGAACTTTATAACTCTATGTTGAAAATGCTGCCATTTGATTGTTTTTTTTCCTTCTTCTTTAGATTACAACAGAGTGACAGGCACAGCTTTTATTACATTTTACCACATTAAAACATATCAATGTTTGGGCAAATGTATCAATTTGAGGATTTATTTCCAAAAGCAGTAAATAACAGATTAAATGTGCTCCATTGAAACAGATAAAGGCTCTGAAGGGGTTAATTATCATCCACAAAAGCTCAGTTTGGCTTCATCAAAAAGCCCAAGCAGTGGAGAAAAAAATGAAACAGGACTTCAAACAGGGAGCAAACCAAAAATATTGGTTTTGCCACTTATAGTGATTTAGGCATTTTGTTGAAAACTAATAGCCTTAATTTGTCTTGAGTTTTTGAGAAATGCACAGTACCGGTATACTTGTGAAGGAACAGCCAAACCTTGCAGGACGTTTTTTTTAGGATTATTTAAATCAAATCAATTGACTGCAAAGACATAAATATGCATAGTTTATAAGGTTTAAACTTAAAAAAAAATACTTACTTTTGAGTTTGTAATGAAAAAATTTAAAATATCTCAATAATAAATCACTAGTACTGTTTAAGAAGAACTCCAGATTAAAAGTAAGTAGATAATAAGAGCTTTGTAAAGATGCTTAAATGTAACTTTGCACTTCTTGAATGAGTGAAAAAAAGGCCGCTTAAGTTTTATATATAAGATAAATAAGTGTTATAAATCTGAATAACCTACTACATGCAAACCTAAGAATTGTTAAATCTCTGAACAGAAACAGACTACAGCAGCACACAACAATTCAGACACTCAAACCAATGAGTTACGTACCCGTGCTTCACAGAAACGTTCCGAATGTTCACACAAACCACTCGTGAAGGCGGCGACCGCATCTTAAAGAAATTTGGCCGTTCTTTGGAAATTCTGACCAACCGCGAACACAGTGTTTCAAAACAAACTAAACTCTCCAAAATATGACAAATAATGACTCCAAAATAGTTTAAAATACAACGTCGTTTTCTCTGTGGGCTTCAGCCTTCCAGACATTCCCACCAGACGCTCGTGACCCGGTAAAGCTGAATCAACAGCTACAATGCCCTGCTACGTATGCTTGTCCGAGTGTGTTAATCAGATTTAGAGCTTCAGCGAAGACCCGGTGTGTAGAACATACATCTGTTTAATGGCTTTAATCCCCAAGTGATTAAACTCAAACACACACTGCTGAAAAAACCTTACCATGACTTCTTAATTAAGCTAATCTTCAAACCTATTTTAATTCGACTGAATAAATTTAACAAACTAAAGTGACTGCAATAATTATTCAGAGCTTTGCTAAAAACCCATTCAAATTAAGCCAAAGAAAATAACTACACATTAATACACAATATTTTCTTTAAAAATGGAAGAGGTCATTCGAAGCTGAAGAGGTCAGTCGAAGAGAATAAAAAGCTGAAAAGGTGCCACAAATACGCAGGTAACATCTATTCAATTCTCAAAATTTCCCGTCTTAAAAAAATCTGAAATTAACCTGAATGTTCTTTATGGGATTTTAAAAAACTAAAATGCTAGCCCTAGATGAGCAAGTGTTCTGCCCCTTTAGGATGTTTTACCAATGCTCAACACTGATATCCAATAGAGGAAGTCAATGCTAGAGGAAAATCTGCACGGCTGGTGGAATCAATTGTTTTCGTTAACTCAGAAAGGGAATTTTAGAACAGTCTTGAGTCAGCATGACCCTGACTCAACAGGAATGGTAAAATCAAGAAAAACACAAAGCAGGTGGGTTTATCATGAGAGAAAGAGAGAGGGTAAGACAGATAAAATGTGGGCCACAGGAAGCCAGAGAGAGCGAACTGCACACTTCCTGTGCGAGGGGGGACAGGAAAAAAAACTGAGAGCGAATGCACAGGAAACAGGAACGACTCTCTCAGCTGAGCTTGTGTGAGGGGCTCATGGGAAAGTAAGAAACTTGACTCAGCACATTCTTGCAAAGACACAAAAATACAGAGCACTTCTGAATTTCATTGCTTTGAATTAAGAGACAAATGTAAAATGAGATCAAGCACTTTTTATTGTTCTGTTCAGGGTACTGTTGTATTGTTTTGCACAGTAACTGTGGCACTAAACTTGTTCTAGGATCATAAAACAGCAGTAACTAAAAATGTTTAGAGAACACTGTGTGCTGTCTGAAGACACTATCAGGAAATAATTTTTTTGTGTGTGCGTGATACAGTCAAGGGCACTGATATGACATGTTAACGTCATCAGTTTCTACTCAAACCCATTCTACTAGACTGACATTAAGCTTCCAGTTTATTGCTTCATATTATTCAGCTTTACAATTCTAAATTGAATACAGCATATTTAGATTTATGAGTTTAACTACCTTATGTTTGATTTGTTTAAATTTTTTTGAACATTTATGATTTTAGAATGTGTTTAACAACATTTAGTATTTGCTTTAAACATTTAATTTCTTTTAAAAAACATTAAAAATCTTTTACTACATTCAATTATACCACTCATATTTTCTCTTAAAAAGGTAAGTATTTTTCACAAAAACAGTTATTTTAAAAGAGATGATACACTAACTGCAACAGCTGCTCAAAACAATGAAAACCAAGCCCTATTTGTTGCCAGTTCCCAAAATTAAGCCTTAAATAAAAAAGAAAAATAGAATTTAAACAATTTACAGAATTTAAAATAGAGAACATTTTGATTTAATTTAGATTTTGGGTACACACCCAAAATAAGTTTCTCTATACAGAACAGCTATTTTTGTAACTTTCATGTGGTGTGAAACATAGGATTACATTAAAGAAAACCCCAGTTAAAGTTTGAAAGAGCTTTGTGTATCAAACTATTGTCTTCATTAAGAAAGAGTCGATTTAGAGTCTCTAAAACAAGTCCTTTTGAAAAGCAAATCTTTTTAATACAATGGATTAAAATTAGGTCAGACACAAGGTGTTTTTTATATATATATATATAACTAAATACTTCATGGGGGACACATAATTCCATACGGCATTGATGAATCAACAGGCAAAATTTTACTTTACTAACATATAAAAATGCTACAAAACACCTGCGTTTGTTTACTTGAGTAAAAAAAAAATGTTTGCATCATCTTTACCAAGATATGTTTCAGGAGACACATTATCTAAAAGTGAGACCTTATTTATGCAATCGCACTTTTTTGTCCCCTCATAATGTCATTTAATACACATTCTGTCCTTTTCTAAAAGCTTTTCCAACTTGATGTGTGAATGACCTTTTGTGACACGATTTTGAACAATAAACAATGTCTGTGTGGTTACAAGTTTGTGCGACTTTCACCTGCTGCGCTCGTCTCCGTCTGTGAGTGTGTTTTCGATGCCGCTGTCTGTCTCCACGTCCTCATGTAACTCTGGATGAACCAGAGCCGTCGTGTCCTCGTCTGTGAAGGTTTCACACTCGCTGTAGGCGCTCTCGGAGCCCAGATAAGCACTGTCTGAGACCTCCGCCTGCTGCACAAACACAGACATACTCTTGTTACGCAGATTTTAGGAGGTTTTATAGAAGTTGTGCTCATTAAAACAAAATGAATGAAAAAAAGCACAAGACTTCAACACGATGTCTATTAAACTTGTCCTGAAATCAAAACAAGATGTCTTTTAAATGTCATGAGTTTGGTGACAAGCTTAGGATTTTAATGAGTTTATCTTAGTTTAACTGTGGTCAGTTAAATTATATAAGGTTTGATGCTTTCCATATAGTGAGGATCATCTATCAATCATCCACTACTCTCAAACATGCCTTTTAAACTTTCAAAACACGAGGTGAAAAAACAACCCAAAGTCGCAGTCAGTTGACAATTTTCATCTAGAAGCTCAAAGCCAATCAGAAGACCATTAAAAAAACAATGGAAACCAGTAAGTCAGTCAATTACTCCCAACTCAATCAGAGGAGAACTGTAAATTTACCCTTTTTGAAAATCATTCCTTCCAACAAACAGCTCAGCCCTCTGATTAAAGCGGAAAATTTAACTGGAAAGGTGGTAGCAAATGATTTCCAACTAAAAGCTTATAGAGCTTATAGAAATTATTGCCAACTAAAATGAAAGAACATAAAGAAACTTTACAAACCAATACACAATCAATTGTTTCCAGCCAAAAGTATAATATGATCAAATTCCATCTAAAAATTACAAAGATAATATGAAAACTTAAAAAAAAAAAAAAAAAAAAAACTCAAATTCTCTCAAGACCTTTACAAAGCAAAACAAACGAACGTTTTGCTAAAGATTTACAATTAAAAGCTAGTAGACGAGTAGAAATTAATACCAACTCAAACAAAAGAACACCCAAAACCGTATTAAACCATCAATCACACAATTGTTACCAGCCAATAATTCAGAATAGTGGGAAATATTGAACTTTCACACAAAGGACAATCAAAAAGTAAATCCTACTAGCGTTTAGCCAATGCTTTGCTCACAGTACATCTGAAAATAATGATAAACTATATGGGGAGGACAAAAAAAAACCCCATCAAACAATCATTAAATCATTTCCAACTAATATCACCATGAACCTCCATGCTCCAAATGAACTAATTATCTGACCAATCAAAAACAAAGCAACATAGCTAAAAAAATAAAATAAAAAAAAATAAATAAATAAAACATTTAACAACTAAAGCAAACCATTTATTTCCAACCCAAACTATTAGACCAAACATCCCTCGGTCAGTAGAACCCTTCGACTACCTGTTTGAGTCCACATGGAGCTCCAAAAACAGGAGAGGCCATTCCCAGAACCATTCTTCCCACTCCAACTCAGTCACAAGGGAAAAACAGATTCACAACTTATAAACTAATAATTTCTTCCTGTCCCCACACACCAAACAGAAAGATGTAACTGTTCCTCGCCTCTAGAGAAAAATGAGGAGCAAAGTCTGAAGGGCAGCAGGATGGCGTATGGGCGGAGTCTGTATACCTTGACTACACCCCTTACCCGCACACACCCCTTACACACTCTAAACAGAGCTTTGGCTGTTTCAGTGACCCTACATTTCCACAAGTGAGGAGGAGAAAAAGAGACCTCACATTGGTGTGTGAATTGTCCCTTAAAGAAAATCATTTTGTTTCTCACTCTTCTCACATAACAAAGCATTTCACACAGTATATCTTCATAACTGTCCCACTCATGAGTTCTGATAAAGACAGGTATGTTTGTTAGTTTCACAAGCCACTAAATAAAATGTGTGAGAGGGTGTTTGCTCCACTGGACGAGGTGCGACACAAGCCACCTCAGCTGCTGTGTTTTGACAGCAAACATGGAAACAGCTCAGCTATTCATGACCCACAGGAAAACACACAGGTGTGTGTGTGTGTGCGAGTGCGAGTCTATTTTATTACAAGCAACAGGAAGAGTGAAGTTAGGGGAAGAAACGATGCAGTGTAAAAACAAGATTAAAGTAAAATAGTAACACTTTAAAGCGGTTTAAAACACAGTGTTATTAATATATTTCCTTGATATTTTCTCTTATACCATTGCCAAGTAAAAATTATACCTACCATTCAGCACTGATGATCAGTTCTAGATGTTTCCTCTTTTATTAGTGCCTCATCGTGTAACACAGTTTAATTCAAATTTTGAAACTAAAAAGGTACAAAAATGGTCTATTTAAGACTTTATTGGTCTACATGTTCCTTCAACTGGGATCCACATTCAATTTGTGTGTTTATACTTACTTTAGTGTTTAACATGATATTATACTATAGTAAATTTATAGTACATTTACAATAGACTTTTGAATTCAACAAACCCCAGCAGAACTTAACGCAACACAGGAAACAAGCAGGGTTTGTTTTATAATCACTGGCACTGGCGCAATGGATCGAATGAGCACAAAAAAAGATGAGAGTTATAAAAGGATAATTTGAATACTGCTTTAGTTCTCTCAGGCCATTGCACTAAAATTACATTAAATGCAAATCAGCATTTCCAACTTGTTCCGCAGAAGGAAAGTACTAACAAAGCCCATCAGATGGCACTGTATGGGGAAAAAAAACTATTAGTTCTTCTGATGTTCTAAGCTCGACCTCTTTCAATCTTTTAGGGAATTTGTGGAATGTGCTGCTCTGGATTCTATCACTCTCCAAGTGGTTCCTACAGATCTGACTTATTACTTTGGTCTGGGCATAGAGTTAAATAATAACACAATAATCCCAAGTGTAGTGTTTAATACCTCGTCATACTCCTCAGGGGGTCCGCTGGACTCCAGTGGGCTGAGATGAGTCTTGTAGAGCTCCGGATCAGAGCCTGAGACAACATACAAAATCACAGTCCAGTAATTACCACGACAGTTAAACAATGAAGAATACTTTTTAAACCTCAGCTACTTCTGTGTGAGTTTGAAGATGCGGCCATTATTAACTTTATATATAGTTTATGTTAGCATTAACCTGCAGTGAGCTGTCTAGGGTTCAGGAAATAGTCTGTTTCAGGAAGTTGTGGTATTAACGAAGATATATTTGGATAACGGAAAGCCCCTTTTATTGGTTTTTGTACTGTTTTCGGTTGTTCTTCTTTTTCTTTTTCAAGTCAGCTTTATTTGTATAGCACTTCAACACAGAAGATCTGACCAAAATGCTTCACATTAAATCACAAACTAAAACATGGTAAGCATGTAAAAAATATCTAGAAACAAAAGACATCTAACAAATAAGTAAGACAAAAGTGCACGATACAGTCAAACTGAACTGAATGCCCGAACAAAGACAAGTGTTAGTAGCTTTGATTTAAACCCAAAAACAAATCAAGCCTGTCTGGCATTTAATGGTAGAGCATTCCCGAGGGTAGGACCTGCGGCTGCAAAAGCTCCTTCTCTCCTGAGTTTCCTCGCATTCTAATCACATTCAGAAGCAGCTGATTAGCTGACCTGAGGGACCAGTGGACCTGCAGAAGCTCTGAAAATCATTGAAAGACTTATAAACAAACAAACAAAATGGTAAAATGAAAAATTGTTTGTGTGTCAATGTGTCATTGCCTAGTTTTAGCAAGATATTCACCTCGAACAAAACACATAACAGTAATAATTCTAGATTTATTCTTAACCAGCACTCCAAACATATGTTTTCAATTGAGCAGCACTGTTCAGATCTGCTATTTCTTTGCTTTAAATCTCTAGGACATGGGCTTTAATAGATGCTCCAATTGCTCATCAATTACTGATGAGAGAAACCCGAGCTGTGGAACAAAGGACGTCCAGCAGGCCATTAGATACATGAGCTCAACTCTTGACTCGAGAGTTACGAGAAGAAAATCCATTTGAGCATCATCGTCATTTACTATTAGATTTAATAGAAAGCCTCACACATCATATCCAGTGCATGGAGCCCTATACATCTGTGACCATTTTCAGTGGTTTAGGGTGTCTGTTCATGGACATTCATAGCATTGCAGCGGACTCTCTTCCTGTACTAGGAAGTCTTTGTTATTTTCAATCATTTTTCTCATCATAACACCACGAACAGTGCTTCCACATTTTAATAAAATTCTGCTCTTCACTTAACACCATTTCACATCCACAAGAAGAGTTCTGCAACCTCAGATTTTTCCTAAAAACCTATGATGACACAGAAAACAAAAGAATGAGAAGCATATGAGTGAAAAGCTGAAAACTTAATCACATTGAGAAGCCAACATGGATAACATCTTTATAAATCACTTTGATGCAAAACTTTAACACTTTGGTTAAGTTGGTAAAAAAAACTTATTTTGAAGTAGGTGAATAAGACTTTCAGAATTTTTTTTATGTTTTCTCTTGGTGTCCTGAGGTCTAAAAAACAAAACAAAAGAGTTTCATTGTAAAATATGATTGTCCAAGCCACTATAAAGCCTACTTATCAACCCTAAATAGACATGGTTTTACATCTATTAAAAGATCAAATGAAAGCCCCCTTTAGTTAATTTTGAAGCTATGTCAGTGGTTTAACAGAAAAAAAGTATTTTTTATGAGAATGGAACAAAATTACTAGGACCATTGTCGTTTTTCTTCATTTTAAACTGCCGTTTTTTAATTTCTAACTACATTAAAACTATTATTTTATTGTTCAGGCAACAAAAAAGCTTTAGAAAGGGTTTAAAAATCAACATGAAGCTGTGTAAACGCTCATCGCCAGCCCAGTCTGTAAATCAATACCACACAATCCTTCAATCCCAAATTGACCATGGCAGCTTTCCCCCCACCGTTCAGCAGGGGGTGCAGCACCATCTGTAAAAACTAGAGGAAACAATACATGGGTTTAATTTGTTCCCAAGAAATAACCAGAGGGACACCTTGTGTTTGTTCCTAAGCTGTAACATTGACAAAATCTTTTACTACTTTAAAGTGCCCTTTACAAATGTCTGTACTCAGCTGTATTCCCAGCTGATGTGTCGTTAGAGCTTAACTTTGGGTTAAAGTTTACAGTTGAGGGTAGTTACAAAGTACACACTAGATTTTAAATAGCCAACGTCATCATATAACAAATAGTAAGCTTAAATCAACATAACACAACCTCAGATTTTTTCATAAGATCCAAGCAACTTCGAAGTGTTGAAAACACAATAAAGGCTCATTCATAATCAAGAAGTCTCAAGGAGTTTTAAGCCTGTATAAAGGCTTAAACTGACACTGGTCCCTTGTAAAACGCTAGACAAAAACAATAAAGATAAACAGCAATGCAGCACTGAGGAAAACCGGTACTCATTCATTCAATTTATTTTAGTCTACACTTGGTTGGTTGTCTACACTACATCATTTTCTGAATGCAAACGAAGATGTGTACTTGCATTTTCTTATTCATGATGGAGCATGGTGGGAGATTAAGTAAAAAAAACACTAATTGAATCACTGATGATGAGAAAATGTTGATAACATAACGAAATCAAGTTTTTTGTGACGAGTGGATGTTTTAGTTTATTAGCAAGCAATGTGATACTTGTTTCATTTAAACTCCCAATTCAGTTGTGAGTCACGGAGAGAGATGCACAGAAGCTGTGACTCATGTGTTTTTCTTCACAGTACCTAACTCAATCTATCTCCATCATTAACAATAAGCTTCCAATCATCTAAAAGAACATGATGGAGGGTGAGAATTTTCTATTCTTTCTGGGTAAAATACAATTATACCTCAAGATACGAAATTAATCCGTTCCGGGGTGGTGGTCTTAATTCTTTAATATAAAATGCTAATCTGTTCCAAAATATCTTGTAAAACCAGTGACAAAAGTACATATTATAAATCTAATAAATAATAAAAAACAAGGAAAATAAATTAAATGAATAATAACCCTTACGATTCTAGTGAGGCTATGTGGCAAAGTGAAGTAACAAGTGGTAGCGGAGGAGACCCATGGCCATAAAAATTTGCTTTGCCAAAAAAGAAACACGAAAATATGCACGAATTTAAGACAAAACTGAAAGGGTGCATGAAGAGAAAGAGAGCTTTTCCAAGAAGACGTGATGGGGTGACAGGCGACCAATAAGAGAGCAGAATACTATGCACGAACACACAGCATCAGGGCTGGAACTGACCAATAGGAGAGCAGGATACTACTCACGAACACACAGCTTCAGGGCTGTAACTGACCAATAGGAGACCAGAACATTTTGTGGCATGTTGAACGCAGTCATGTGATGACCAGTGTTGTCTTCCACCCGAATTTCACATGTCGAATATATATTTCTCATGTTCGTTTAACATATATTGTTTTGTTTTTCGGATCATGCCACAAAATATTCTTCATGTGGCCTTATGTATCTCGAGGTACCACTGTACTCATACTGAAGATGTTCTTAAAATTAAAAATGTAATCTTAGATGAGAGTTTGTATAGGGATTGTAACATTAATAAATATTATAGATATTAAAGATCAACAATAAAACTTTACATACAAAACGATCAACAAATCATTTTCACCAAACAACAGAGTTTCTATGTTTAAGTGAGCTAAAAATTTATTGTATTGCTACTGTTGTTATAGAACAACTTTGAACTATTTAGAATTTGTTAATCACAAATTCTGACTACTGGTAAACATGAAAAAAAACCATGAATAATTGGTTAACTCTTCTGTCTTTCTAGGATAAGATTTCTGGTTCAAATTCAGACTGAGCACCTTCATAAAGTGACTTTCATGCTTTCACTCACAGTTTTTTTATGATATCCACGTACCGTGTATAAACTTTAACATTAATTGCTACAATGTCCCAACAAGAGTTACAAGCTTGGCTCTAATCTGTGTTGCTGTGATACACTCAAAAAAAACACCTGCTTTTTACCCATCTAGATCACTCCAGGGACACACAAAAAAACGAGCTGATGTAAAACATATGAAAGTAAAAGACTGTGAGGACCTTTGAGGATCATACCATCACTGCTGATAGCGCTGATGCCTCTGTAGAAATCTTCAAAACTGATCACACCCAGACCACTGGGATCCAAGAAACGGGTCAGATCCTTCACCTGAAACAACAGACACACGTTAAGCACTTAAATAGACCATCAAATAAATAAATAAATAGACCGTCAAAATCGACTTGCTGAGATTTAAGTCTTAGATATGAATCAACATCTTAAAAACAAACTTCAAATATTGAGATATTTTGGGTTATTTCAGCCCATTGAAAGAGTTTAACCTCAGAATAGAAGCATCTCAAGTGAATGTGTGAAAATCTGTGAGTCACGAATCAAGCACATGAGCGGCATCATTTCAATTTCACACATCCCAAACACATCCGTCACTTCAGGCCTCAGTGACTGAGGTCTGAGCCCTTGAAGCATACATCTGCTCAGTTCTATTAATCCATCTCAATATATTTAGTTCACTTTCTAATAGTTTAAAATCACCCCCTTGACTGTTCTCTCGAAATTGAAAACACTTTCATCATTCAGTCTCTTAAATATTTTATGACATGAAATTTTTTTTCAAATTTTTTATTTTTTTAGCTAAAGTAAAAACTGTTTATGACCAAAGTTATTGTGGTTATAAACAGTTTTTACTTTAGCTAAAATAATTAAAATTTTGAAATGCAGATTTGCTTATATTATGGGAAAATACCAGCAATAATTCTCAAAATAGCATCTCGTGTGAGCAACAAATGAACTAATTCTGGGTAAATTGAAGATATATCTTCTCTTTTTTAAAAGTCATACTTTTCTAGGTACAAAAAAGAAGTCATTCAGAGGAACATTTATGCGGTTACTTAATTCCCAACTAACTGTTCCATCCTGGAAAACCAAACTTCCTGGTTAAATATTTACATATAATAAATAACACAATCCCACAGCAACCACATCATACAGATAAAAATACATCAGCCAAGACTGAAAAATAAATAGCTAACAAAATATAAGCAATTCCTAGCACGCACACATAAAGTACATCTATTTTTTATCATACCTTTCAGTTAATCTTTTATTTAATCAACAACCTTTTGAGCCATTACAAAGTGAAGTGAACCATAAATTTCACTAACATTATAAAATAGCTACCACCACCAGACAAAACCTGTGTAAATTCAAACCCAATCAAAGTCATGCTGACAAAGGCATGACCCCTGGAGGTGTACGGTTTGGAATTTCATTCCTGAAACTATAAACTGCCCCATAAAGAACAGCCAAACTTGCTTAGGGTTGCAAACAAGCATCGCTTTTCACAAAACAGGTGGTTAAAATTTAACCCTCTATAAACCGGTCACATTTTTACAGCATTAAAAGCTATTATAAAGTCAGTGAATGCTGAGTATCAAAAACCAAGGACTTCTTGAAAGAAAATCCTCTAAATACCACAATCGATGTAAAAACATGTTACCCATGCGCACCTCTGTATCGGTCATCTGCACGTTTAACCTTTCAGCTGATCAGATCAGCAGTTTTACAGGGCACAACAGAGCCAGACTTCCGGCATCAAAGCCATCCTCTCTTAAACACACAATGGAGTGTGTCTGTGGGATCAAGAGGTAACAGAGAACTTAAATCTGTGTTCTCTACTGACCCGCATAATAACCAGAGAGAGCCTGACAACTGTACATTCTCAGCTTCATGTCAGAGACCGTTAAAAGTACTCTCTAATCTAGAACCTACCTGCTTCACTTCTTATCATGGATAGGACATCTGCTGTAAAATATCCTTATGGGGTGCATGGTTTTACTATGCACCTCATTACCAGAGAATTGATGCATGCAACATGCTAGTATATAGTGTAAAATTTTTAGAAAGATCCTAAACTACACATTTGTTCATGAATATGTAATCCAGACATTGAAATGCACTTTGCTCTTTTGGTGCATGCTTGGACATGAACGCACTCAAGTTAGTTGTTTAAATTGGTCAAGAGCAAGCAAAATAGTATAAAAAATTTGAGTGTTTTGCAATCAATCATAAGATAACATGGTAAACATTAGTTGAAAACGCCAAAATCAATTTATTTAAAATTTTTTTTTAATGTTTTAAGTTTAATTTAAGTTTTGCACATTTACATGTAAATCAGTGAACCAGGTTCTTGCTGATGCATCAGTGAAACGTACTTCCAGGCGCTTCAGCAGGACAAATTTTAATATCATATTTCTTTAGAATAATTTAAACAACTTTTTGTTTTGATGATTTTTCATGAGCTTCGGTGCAAATTGACTACTGCCATCTGAGTGTCAGTTTTAAATCTATATTGATACTTACCTACATGTTACAGCCACAGAGTTCCTTGACTATTACACCAGAAGCTTTTATAGTTTCTGGGGTATAGGCCTACTAAAAATCTGCTTTTTTTTGTCCTTCTCTACCAATTCAATAATATATGCAAAACAATCTCTCATCAAACCAGGCGAATGGGTTAGTAGATTCCAGAATGGTAAAACACTACATTTAAACCCTGGGGAATATGGAAAGTGGAGAGTTCTGTTAAATGCAAGGCAAGACGCCACTTAAGAAAAAAAAATGAGTCTTAATAAACAGATTTAAGATATAATATGTACTAGAATAGTGTACTGAATTTTTGGTAAACAGCTGTAAACCTCGCAGGAGTTAACACAGAAAAATGCTCATGTCAGCCTAGAGGATAGGGAAACAGGACAAGGGTGCCAGGAGCCTTTAAATAATAAAAAAGGAGTTCTTGGGTGTCTCCAAGATCAAATTTCAGTCGATGCATTGAGAGCTAATAGAAGACCCACACAGTCTAGTATGGAGAAATCAATGACGTCATACTTGACCTCACTACTGTCATTTATAAAAACACACCCAGATGAAAACAGATCAAAAAAAGAACTAACCTGTTCAGCTCCATATGCTTTGGCGAACTCGACAAACTCCTCAATGTGGACAAATCCATCTCCATCCTGATCCAAAGCTTGAAAAACAGCCCTAAGCGCTGACTGTTCTTCGCCTTTATGGGCTGTTGCTGAAATTATAGGTACACTTATCAAATCCGCAGGAACTCTCTGGTCATTGGGCGATTTGGTTGGCAGATCATCCGAGGCCTTGCACAAATCCAGAGTCATTTCTGCATGTTTGGAAATGCTTGGAAAATCAGGATTATTCTCCATCAAGGTATTGAAGGTCTCTCCATCCACGCTGGTTCCAAAGGAAAAGGCATTTTCAGAGTTTAGGGAAAATGAGCTCACTTGTTGCTCTTGTGCCAGGTCTATCTGCGATGGTGTCAGCTGATTGAAACCCTCCTGATGTGAAATCTGAGCAAGAAACCCCACCTCTCCCTCTCCCGTACCTCCTCCTAATTGGCTGATAGTTTCAGAAAGATCCAGACCCACAAGTCCTTCTGTTCCAGTCAGCTGATCTTGGGTACAGGTAAAGGGAGTGCATTTAAAGGAATCAGGATTACTTGCACAATGAGTCATGACTTCATTCAGCGAGAATGAGATGCTATCTGATCCTTCCACTCCCAGTAAAATCAAACTGTCAGGTGTTTCGCTGACCTTCAGAGGTGGGTTGAGACTGTCAATATACCCAGAAAGGGTTTCTTTAACTGCAGCTGTTATATTAGCATCTGATTCTGCAATTGAAGTGCTAATGGGGTGTTGCAACGACGTGAAATTCTTAAGTCCGATTTTATTTTGTTGATGGTTGCCTTCATGCCCATCAACTCCAGCACTTGCATTTGGATTGCTTTCACAGATTTGAGAATTTTCCAAACGATCAGAATTATTTAGATTAGTTGCCTGCAAAACCTTATCGAAATCTAAGAAATTGTTTACTGGGATTTCTCCAACATTAGAGGTTGCATCACTCACACGAAACATCCTCACTGCCTCTAAATCTTTGACATTTTCTTTCTGTAAATTTGTAAAGTTATTTTGAAATTCATGCGCATCAGGTATACGACCATTCTGATTTGCATTACAGTTATAGTGTTGTACTTTCTGATTTGAATTTGTCAAAAGAGAAATGGAGACATCATTGAGAGCACAGTTAACGCTCTCCACTAAACCAGCTGTGATAAAGTCTGAGTTAAGAGGCATGTCTGATAATAATTCAGATTCAGATGAGTTTGTTGACTTTGTGTCAGGTGAGATTTCATTTTTTGGACAGAGCTGTAATAATGTGTTTTGCTCAGGTGTCCTGATCTGTGAGATCATACTCAATTCCTCTGGTCCATTCTGGCCAGCTGAAGGATCTTTTGCATGTAAATCAGTTAAAACAATTGATGCATGATCAGAGAATGAGCTGATGGAAGAAGGTGTCAGCTTGACACCAAATGAAGATTCTATTGATAGCTCGTGCAACATGTCTTCACATGGTTCTGTCGTGGCTTCAGAAAAACCATCCACAATGTCTGTCGATACATCCTTCTTTAACTCATCGCCAACACTTTCTGGTAATGTACTAAAAGTGCTTTCGTTCTGTAAAACAGTAAATATCTCTTCACAATGTTCAGATGATATGCAAGACTCTTGTTTTGGACTCAACATAATGGCTTCTGCTTCAAAACCCAGTTGTGTTGTTAGGGAGTCATCTTCTGTTGTTTGTTGCCTTTCAAGAACATCGCTATGGGTCTTGTTGCTATTTAAGGACTTACAGCTTTCTTTATCAGAGTAAACCCTTCCAGCCAGAAACTCGGGTAACTCTCTTTCATCAACATCCACTTTGCTTAGAGCACAACTCTTATTTGCTGAAACATCTAGTTCAGTATGGGTCATTGGTGAGACGGGTTCTAGTGGGTCTGTGGAGATGTTTTCAGATGAAGGTGTCTGACAAATAATTGGAGGCTTGGGAATGGAGTTTAAGTCTGTTGAAGTCAATACCTGGGAAGATATAGGCATCGAAATGTCAGATTGTGATGTAGCAGTAGTCCGTTGTGAAAGCAAGTCCTTGGTGTATTCCTTTGTGAATGTTCTTTCCACAAGGGGATTACAGCCAACCTCTTGGTCTGTTGAATACACTCCCTCAAGCACAAAGTTTGTTCCTTGAAATAGTTTTTTGTCGGTCTGGGTGGAGGGGATAGTAATGCCCAGTTCACCTGTATACTCATCAATCTTTGAAGTGGCAGTAGCGCTTGAGCGCCTCTGATAATCCAACGGCTGTTCAGTAAAGTCAAAAGGGTTGTTTTCATCTTGTGTTGGTCTTTTTAACGTTGAAATTAAACATAGTTGCTCACCTTTACTTTCATCAGAAATGTCAAGAGAACCTGGTTCTTTGACTTTTTGAGAAGGAGGAGGTTGCGTGTCCCATTCTGGATATAAAGCACCCAGACCATTATCCCACGAGTATGTCTGTGATGTCCAAAATAAGTTGTCTAGGTTAATGCCTTTTTCCTGAAAAATGTCCTTTTTGGAATCAGGAACTGAATCGTTATCTTTGTCCCCAATTAGATATCCCAGATGATTTTCATCAGGTTCCCAGTCTGTTTTCACCTTCACCTCCCAATCCGAACACCCTTGCGGATTAGAGAGAACTTGCTCCATTGAAAAGAGCACTCTCTCCTCTGTCAAATAAAATATCCCCTCCTTTTTCTGATCCCAGATGATGGTGCTTTTCCGAATTCAAAAGCAAATGGTGATCTTTTCCAGCATACGCACAAAAAGAACAATCCTTGCTCAGACCCATATGTAAGCATTCACCTCCCTGTAAATGATCAACTAGAGTTTACTCTTGTGGACACAGGAATAATGTTTCACTGTCTCCATGAGGGCTTATATATTCTCAGATATGCAAAGGTGCTGAATGTCCATGCTGTTTCCCTGTTCCGTATTTAAGCCAACTGTAATCCAATGCATTTAAGCCTTTTCAAGTACAACAATCCCAAATTTAATCAAACACAACTTTCAGTTGCTCCTCATAGAAAAGGTAGAAGTTCTTCATGAAAATATACATCTGTACAAGAGTAATCAACTACATCAAATATATATCTATAGCATTCAAAATATTAATCCTTTAGGTTGATTCTTCATATAGCATTCAGCTTCAAACTCTAACAAATCATTTATTAAAGGTTTGACTGTTATATTGAATAAACTACTTTTAAAGTCAGGGTATACTTATCTACAAACGTTCGTAATATACAGTTAATCTTATTAAGAGGCAGTGTATTAATAGGTTTACTCAGTTTAAGCAGATTGACAAGAAGCCTGAGCAAATTTAAGCTTTCCAATAGCCGTGCTAGAAATGTTAATCACAGCATATTATACTAAAACAATGTCATTTTTAAAAAAACACTGAAAATGCGCGATTTGCATCAGCATCCTGCACATCTGAAATGAATGGTAAACCCAATAGCCGACTAGCAGGGCCAGTCAACCCGTTCTCGGTTTTTTTTTTTTTTCAAATAAAACAAAATTGTACGTCCTGGTTCCACGTAGAAGTTGATCAAATTCCTTGTTTTGATACGAAGCTGGCTGTGTTTTTCTTCGTTCTGTCTCTTCCTCAAAAACAGGCCAAAATCCAGTCTCGCGAGTCATCCACCTGCGCTTGTTATTAGCCTGTTAGCGGGACGGAATTAGCCCGAGACCACCGTTAATCCCGCCAATTAAACTCGACGTCGTGTATATAAATATTCCGCTGGTTATTGCACCAATACACCAAATTCTGTGGCATACGACGAGCAGGTAAGCCTTTGTTTTCTTCTACTCAAAGGATGATGTTTCAGTTTTGCCTGTCTAACCTTCTCTCATCAGCAGCCTCCGCTGTCTCACGCTCAAACACCGCGACGTCAGCAACACGCATGCGCAAATTGACGCCGCAGTCTTCGGCTGTTCACCACGGGCGTGCAGGGTCCGGTTACCGAGCGGTTATCTGGACGTTTGGTTGCCACGGGGATGACAGTCGACATAACATTCCCACACCTTCAGTCAGGGAAAACAGTCGTTTATATTAAAAATAAAAATGGTAATTACGTTTTTCATATTAAATCATTTGTTTCACATACGACAATCGTAAACAAGCTTTTTGTTAACGTACGAAAAATAGATTATTTAGCGTACAAGTTTGTGTTGTCCTCTAGCGCCCCCATGTGTACTAAATGTCAGACCAAGCGTTCTAAAAAACACACTTAAAATATATATACATTTTTATATTTATTACGCAACAAGATCATCCTCACACTTGTACCTAAAATGCATGTATTTTCTGCGTCAAAATATATGAAAATAACAAACAGGTTGTCTATATTTCCTTTAAATGTCAGACCAAGAGAAAAAAAAGTACAATTAAAAAATACTATTTTGCTTAAAACATTTTTCATTACATACAAAGATTTAAAAAAAACTAATCCCTTTGTAAAGAATGCATTTGTTAGCAATTTAATTACATTTCACAATAAAATAAATGCAACAATTTTAAGCTTTAACAAACAAAATTTAAGTCACATTAACAATAATTATTTTAAATCATTTTTACTATAAAATGGAAAAATTACAACAAAAAGCACAAATAAACAATTGTTTTAATATTTATATATTTTGCACAACCAATTAAAATCAACAAGTTCTTCAATTGTCTCCAATTTCGGCTTCTGAAAGTCATACTATTTATTCTTTCCTTTTTCTTCAGACCAAAAACCTAGATGCACAAAGAAAAGAGAATTTCAAATAAGTTTTTTATTACCCTTACCTAAACTGTTATTTTATCACAATTCTAACATAAGAAATAACAAATAGGTGATCATGCATAAACTTAACAGACTTACAACAGAAAAAGACCAAATCAAAAATTCCTATAATTAAATTTTAAATTAATGTATTACATTTGAATCCAACATTTAAGAAACTCTTTGGATGATTTAATCAAAGAGCACACAAACAAACACGATGGAAATAACGTACACATACATTTATATATAAAAAACTCAGACCAATCAACAAAGACAAACTCTTATTTACAAACATTGAAATCAAAATTGATTAGCCAATGATGAGTCATTGATTCGGAGAATTTAACAAGAAGGGTTAGCTGCAGACTGTAGAGCATAATTCTTGGTGGAGGTGACCCAATAAAAAAACCTTAACCCCAACCCTACATTACCCATAACCTCTCAGGTGTCCTGGAGAAGTTGCTTAATTTACGACTTCTATACAGAATATTAACCTACAAATAACAAGCATCTAACCCCAACCTAAACCAAAGTCAACTCCGCTCTAACAGTAGTGAGGACTCGCCTCCTTCTACAGGACCCGCAGCTATCCCTGCTAGTTTTGGATTGGTCCAATCTACTACCAGAATCCTCTTTCTACCTTTTAACTCTCACACAGACCTGCCTGTGGAGCTGTCTGCTCAAAGTTTAGCAGAGGGAGATGAGACTATACCCAACAGCTGCTCCACGTCATTGGCTGAAGTAAGCCACGCCCCTCCATCAGCAACCAGTATGGATCCAGTAACGTATGAAGCGGCTCGGCTGGCAAGGAATAAGACTGCATGTGCAATCTCAGTCTTGTTTCCAGCTCTTTGAAGCGGGATGCTGCCAAACACACCAGCCGTCTCAGCAATCTGACCACCTGACCAAAATCAGAGGATGAAACGAGAAGTGCGAGTCTTATTTGTCCCTCTACATGAACGTTTTTCTGAGCTGAGAAACAAATGGAAGGCCATGTTTCCAAATGATTGTTGTTACAGAATGAGCTTGCTGAACAATATAGACATTAAATATTCATTTTTACGGGTTTAGCCCTTTTTGAATCTATAGAATAGTTTGTTTTTATATATTTTTTTTTTAACCTGTCCTGTCCTACTTCAAAGCAGCCCCATGACAATTCTTCTTTCCAGAGAATTGAAGATATTATATATTGAGTATTCCTCTGGATAGAAGCTTTTAATTTATTTTTATTCGCATACATCACAATAATTACATTAATCAATCATATAAACATACATCAGGACAGGACGGTGTTAATAAAAAAAAAAGGGGAAAGAGGAGAGAAGTAATTGAGGGGGAAACAGAGGTAGAGAAGTTTTGGAGGGGGAAAGAGAAGGTGAGAGGTAATTGTGGGGAAGGAGTCAAGATTGAGTTGAAAATGAGAATAAGTAAAATAAGTAGTATTAGATAGTTTGTTTTTAAATAGAAAACAATATTGAAACACAACATTTTAAATCATAAGGCTACTGGTCTAATCTGATTCCATGATCTATGCGAAGCTATGTTAAAAGTAATTTTGCCAGCTGAAGAGATCTATCAATCCCGATATATCCAGATTCGATCTGCTATTTTTTTGCTCCTGATACAATTCAAATAATCTTTCCTGATTAGACAGTTAACAGAAAACTATAAATCATTTAAATTGTCACAGGTTGCTTTTTTTCATCCATTTATGAACATGGACAAACAAATATTTCCCATTTTAACACAGAATTACACAAAAAACTTGTTAGCACTGATGCATCATAAAACATATTACAAAAGAGCACTTCCACTCTTCGTCGAATAGCAGATCCTACATCCCCACCATGCAACAAGTTGTCAATAAACAAAACGAATTTAAGCGGTGTGTCATTTTCTCATGAAGTGTGGCTTTTGATTGGTCTTCCAGCTAATTACATATAGCAGGATGTCTCCAGACAAAATAATGTAGCTTTTTTTGGTGGAAAACTAGTATAAAAGTATGGCGGTTTTAATTTCCGAGTAGGAAAAGTGTGTTTTGCAATCTTCTGAAAGAAATTTTCCTGATTCCAATATTTTGAAAATCACATGATTGGACCCCATTGGGAGCCCCATTGATCGGGGAAACCCTAAAAAAATACATGTTTTTAACTCTGGGGAACTGGAGAGTGAGTCTATTTCCAGAAAGTTGGGGTTTTCCTTTAATGTTGTGGTATACGCTCACCCAATCTGCGGTATCCCTCTGTGCCAGAAACGGGTCCTGGTGCGACCGTGTTCACCCTCACACCACTAGGACCCCACTCCACTGCCAGGTGCCTCGTCATAGCATCTGAGTAATTAAGATTTATTACAAAGACTTCCAAACAGGATGCACATCACACTGTACAGCGATTAACAAGAAATATAAAATTGCATAAATACTGCAACTACTTCATCGCAATAATTAGCTGTTAAATAAATCTAGAGAAATTGGAAAAATAAAATGTATGTTTCAGGGTTGTTTTTGTTTTTAAAGCCTTGCAGCAACATATGTTTTCCATGTGTGCAGCATTTTCAGCTTTAGGTATATAGCAAAGCTACAATTTTACATCTTTTTCAATCTTTACAATCTTGTTAGACTCTTTTCTGTTTTTTTTTCATAAAGTCCTTCGCAAGTAGATGTAGAAAACATTTATGACTTTTAGGTTAATTATGGATTTCGACAAAGTCTAGTGATATAAGATATCATCTTATTTCAGATCATATTTATGTTATAATAATGGTAGTCTATGTTTGTGAAAAATGTCATGGCTATAGTGATCAGCAAGAAAAAGAGCACATAAACTACAAATATAATTAATTACATAATATTTAAAAAGTATAAAATTAAAGGCACATTTTCAGGTCAGCCCCAGCAATCCTACATCATTCAAAATGGTGTCATCACTCATGAAGCTACTGTTAAGAACAGACCGTTTGCAGCCTTTGCTGACCCAGCATGCACCTGGAGAGCTTGACCTCTGTAACCCAGCGTGGCTGAAATGTTTACAATGGAGCCGCCATGATCCTGAAGACAAAAAGAAAACTCAAGATTTAAAGTGACAATAAAACAAAAAATTTGCTTCGATTAGTTTTTTTTTCTTTTTCACTGTTCATATTTAAGTAAATTGGTGGTTTTGGGGCGTCACAGTGGTGCAGTAGGTAGCACGGTCGTCGCACACCAAGAAGGTTGCTGGTTCGAGCCTCCAAAGTCCTACAAGTCCAAATACGAAGGTGACAGGTGAATAGGGTAAACACAATTGTCCATAGAGAATGTGAATGAGTGTGTTTGGATTTTTCCCAGCGATAGGCGGCGGCAAAGCTGACAAGAAGATGAATGAATGATGGTTTTTGTTATACTTTAATCCCCAAAGCATTCCGGAGAATGCTTTTCAACCCTTAAACAAACACAGTATGCATTTTATTGTAAAAACCTGCAGACATAGAAATGACTGGAACATCAACATTTAGCTATTTAGTCAAGTGAGTGACCAATTTTGGTAGTGTGTGGTTTGTTCTATGTTACTTTTCACTTCTTTGAAGTGTTCACGGGAATCGTGTTCATTTTCACCTTGAACCAATTATCGTAGAGGACTTTACTGGTGTTGAATGTTCCCATAGTGTCGATCTCCATAACCGTCCTGAAAGCGTTGAATGAAAGTGATGTCACTGGACACAGGAAGTTACCGGCAGCATCTGAATCACAACACAGTAAAAATGTTTGACATCATGGATTGTTTTATATACTTCATATCTTTTTCCATTTCTTTCTTTTTTAATTTATATTTCATTTAGTTTCTTTTAGAACAAGATTTCAGATTTGTATGATGTAAGTTTGCTGCATTCCATTCCTCTCACTAGCCTCTTACCCTTACCTCTAACCCTCCATTTTGCACAGTCATGTGAGGAGAAAGGAGTGTGCTAATTCTCTTTAGAACAAATTGTGAAGGGGTCAGTGTGTGGTACAAAACTTTCACCCTTTTCCATAGCACTTGGTGTCAAAAGAGAAAGAAAGAGATAAGGGTTATGGGTCAAATGAGTGAAATATCCAACTTCTCTTCTAAACTACGAGGAAAAGGGTCTTTGCGAAGCGGTCAAAGTTTTGTTCCACTTTTTCATCCCTTCTCCTCAGCACTTGGTGTCAAAAAAAGGGTTAAGGGTAAGGGCAAGTAAGCAAAATGTAACAATTCTCTTTTGAACTAAAGGTAAGGGCAATTATGAGGGGTCAAATGGCGCTTTTCCATTACACAGCACGGCACAGTTCTGTACGGCTCTGCACGGTATTTTGCGCTTTTCCATTGTGTGCTGGCCGTGGAACACCATTTTTGGTTCCTCCTTTGGGCTGGTTTCACAACCGAGGCTAAAACCATAACCTACCCCATTCTAGCTCATTGGATGGTCAAGCGTGACATACGGCAACACTGATTGATTTGAGAGAGTCGTCATTGCCTGTGTCATTAACTTGCGTAAAGTAGAATTACACACGTAATAAGTGGATTCATCATTCACAAGAGAGGAAACAGCTTTTATTGAGTGTAATATAGTTGCTTGCGATCAAAAAACACAATGCTATGTCTGGGCAATCTTGGTCAAACGAAGAGGTTCAGACCTTCCGGTCGTTGATCGCAGAGGAGCGAATCCAGCGAGATCTGGTTGGTGCGAATCTCTGTCACGCTCTTTATTGCGTCAAAGTGGGGGTGCCGCTAAAATGGAGTGACGCTGACTATTTCTTTCTTTCTTTTCTTTTTAAAGCCCTGACAGCAACACGGCCATATCCCAGTTTTAAAATGTTGTTAATATTTCAATTTAAAAGCTCATAGGATCATTAAAAACTTGTTTTAAAACAATTCCCAGCACAAGTCTGTCCTTGGTAAAAACTTTTTTTCGTTGCCCATTTAACATACCGACACTATAAACAATGGAAAAGCAAAGCTGGCCATACTGTACCATGTTGTACAAGAAAAAATGGCCAAAACTGTGGCCCAACATTTTCCCCCCTTAGCACTTGGGGTCAAAAGAGAGGGGAAGGGTTAAGGGTAAGAGGCAAGTAAGAGAAATGTTGCAATTCTCTTTTGAACTAAAGGTAAGGGTCATTACGAGGGGTCAAAGTGTGGTTTAAAAGGTCCACCTCATCCCTTAGCACTGTGTCAAAATAGATTGGAAGGGTTAAGGGTCAGGGTTAAGTGAGAAACGATCGCACTTAGTCCAAGTGAAGACATTCAGTGGGTTCACCCACACCAGAAAACGTGCAGTAAAATCTCTTTTGTGACAACATACAAAAGTTCACGGATTACTTTGGATCTGTATCACAAATACATGTTTGAAATGTTATCTCGACCCAGCTCAAGTCAATATTTGTTATTTTTAGAGCAAAGCAATTCTAACACTTAACCTCTGTAGACCCTTCTTACTGTTAATAAGAATATCAACGCGTCCCAATGTCTTCAAGCTCTCATCCACCGCAGCAGAAATCGTCTCTGGTTTACGAACATCAACAGCGAGGGGCAAACACCGCCGGCCCGTAGCACCGCTTAACTTCTTAGATGCCTGAAACATGTGTATACTGGTGAATTATTCACTTCAGCACCATATAAATTTATAAACAGAACATGTATAAGACTAAACATGTATAAGATGTAAAAGATCACCCAAAGATCAGGTTATAAATTAGCTTCATTCCCTATCATTGACCACAATATTATTGTTTTCTCTTCTTATTATTACCTTGTTAAGGAAAAACTATCCTTATATCTTTACAAGATCTCAATGATGATGAGTATTTATTAGCGTAATACCTCAATTAGCTTCTCAAGGTTTCGACTCGCAATGACTGTGTCACATCCATGCCTAAAAACATAGATAAAGGCACATAAGGCAAGAGCTCAACTACAATGACTTACGTTACAATTCACAAACAGGCGCACAGTTTAATGGTCATGGTAACCAATCATAATGAACACATGATAACTAAATGTCTTGATGGATTTTACAAGCCGGTTTGTATTTTACTGAAGCATTGCCATTTACTATATGAAATGAATGTTAAAGTAATATCCTGCCTAAACAAAACTTTATTATAATTTATCCACTAAATTCTGCTGCAGAGTTGGACTTGGACTTCCAGTTTCAGTTCAGAGTAGACGTGTCACATGTTTTTGGCTCCTCTCATGTCTGTGTGCAAGCAGGCGTCTGTGTAAGCAGCAAAACTGACTGCATGGAGTTACCAAAATGTAAATTAACTAATGCTGAAAACAAAATTCTGGAGGGGTCATCTCATGCACTATGTGAAAACAACATAATCAATGAAATCTTTTTAGTCATCAAAACATAAAATGTGAAAAAAGAATAAACAACTGACCTCATCAGAACTTCAGCAATCCGAAATCCAATACCTGACCCCCCACCTGTTATAAAAGCCACCTGATCACTGCAACACACAAAGATGAAATAAGCTTCTTGCCTAGTTTGACATGTTTTCTGTAAGACTAATATGTGTTTACCAGAGCAATTCAGGGCTGTAGATGTGTGTGTATGAACTCATGCACTCATCAAACGCAATGTCCTCTGGTGCTTTATTGACCGAGTTCATTTTTCCAGCCATGTCCTAAAAATAATCACATTTACACGCGTGAGAACGTCATTAGGATGCAACAACTGATCTATCAATTCTCACAGTCCCACAGAGATGTCAGGTAGCAGAACTTACTTCGAGTAAACGATTTATTCCTGTTAACCGTTTTGTACAAAAAGTCACGTTATAAATGGGAAAAGGGTTTTAAAATACGGTATCCTAACCCTTGAGGAGCAGCTGAACTTTTTATTTTTGCAGTGAACTTCGGCACTTCGTGATGCGTATGACGTCAAAGAATCGCGCCAAACGTTGCATTGTGGTAACTGTAGTCCCATACTAAAAGTTACGAAAAAATTGATAAAACACAAATTATCTGACAACTCAAAAGTAGCAGTAAGGTTTAAAACAAAATCCCTTGAATACCAGAAAACCCAAATCGTCTGATGTGTTTACACAAATAGATATAAAATAAATAAAAATATTTTACGGTCTCTGATAGACAATCACTCGCATAGCTAGACAAAACTGATTATCTGACATACTTCCGTGGCCAAACTGCGCGCGCATTCGCTAAAACGTCATCATTGTTTACAACTATTGGTCTAAATAGTTATACGTTTAACAAAAGACCATATCCTACCAACATAGCACAACATATTTAAAATCGCATTTGAAGATTGGAAATAGGAACGCAACTTCATTTTTTTGCTCTCTCTTTTGACTCTAACTCTTTTGAAATATATTTATTGCTTATTTTAGTTTTTGTATTATTATTATTGTATTGTTTCCCTGAATGTGGTTTGTTACCAGATGAATACATTTGCAACCTGTCCTAAACCCAGTACTCTGTCCTTTAGAAATAGTATTGGTGCAACTGTAAAATATTATTTCCAGCGAAATACAGTATTAGCTGCAGAACAGCTTAGTGAGCTTAAGGTAGCTCTACTTTGAAGACCTGGACACCAGGTTTCGAGCACAGCCAAGAAAGAGTTAAAACCTGTCTGGAAAAAAACAAACAAACAATACTTTCGTGTATATAAAAACATCTATTTCATCTGAGCTACTGTTACATATAATTGCATTATTACAAAAAGCATGTTTACATGAGTGAAAACAAGAGGCATGACTCTTAGTCCATCCATCACAGCATCAGGACCACATTCTTGGCTCTCCGCTGGGTCTTCTCGTTTTCAGCCGTGTCCATTGCTTGTTCCTCTGAGTGCAAAATGGCTTCCGCTTTCTTCTGAGTTTCTGCTCGACCTGTTCCTTGCAAATCCTCCAGATACAATAACAATACCTCAAAATCACTGTCAGACACCTGCAATAATCAGAAAGAAAAATACAAGAGTGCCTTAGAATGTATTTCATTTCTTTATCTGTGAATTTTCTGTGAATCCACTGCCATGCGTAACTATATATAAAGCTTTGTTCGTTCTTTAAAGCCATACCTTAGCACTGTTGTACATGTTCTGTAATAACCAGGTTTGCCTAGTTTTGTTAAACTTCCACTCCTCTCGATTTGCAGACCAACTAAAAGCAGAGAAACACTGGCATTAGTGACAGAGAACCCAAAACAGCCACCCTTTAAAACAAGCAGCGTACGTCCTACCATCTAAGATACTCCAAGGCTTTTTTCTCAGTGACATTGTTCTCGCTTTTCTCTGGTTTCTCAGTCTCCTCCCCTTCTTCCTTCAGCTTCTTCTTCTCCTCTTTCCTCTTGATTTTCTTCATCTTCCTCTCCAGCATCCGTATCTCCTCAGGAGTCAATTCTTCTTCTGCTCCCTCCTCCACTCCAGACAAGTCCTGTTGCGCTGAAGGACTCACGTCTTCAGGAATCTGAGCACAGGACAAAAATGGTAAAATGCTTAAAAACGGAGGAAAAATATTCACAGCAGCGTTTTATGTTAAAATCAACTTTTTTTGTTGCATAAGTTTAAAACAACGAGAAAACATGTGATAATTTTAGTTTCAAGTTAAACCAGAATTCTGGAGTGTGCATTTTAGCCAATTTTCCATCCTATATTTCCAACCAGCAGAGTTCACAATGAAACAATTCTCTCTCTGCACTGTTTGGAGTAAACAGCTTCTGTCTGTCTGTGCAGACGGAGAGTACAAATGCCTCTATTTATGTATTTATTATCTATTTAGCTTCAAATTTCTTCAGAGTAATTTTTTTGTAAAAAAATTAATTAAACTGAAATTACAGTTAGTCACAAACGTCCTAACTCACCTGAGATTTATTTTTCTTCATTTTCTTCACTTTCCTCTCTGTCTGTTTCTCAGCGTTCCCATTTATTTCATTCTCCTGTGATGCTATCTGATCAGCTTCAAACTCCTGCAAATGAAAACATTTATTAACAACATTTGTTTACAAAAAAGGCCATTTACAGTTCTAGGTATTTCTGACTAACATCTGGTTTATTCTTCTTTCTTTTCCTTGTTTTCTGGCGTGTGTCCTGATCATTATTTTTATCATTGGTCTCACTTTTAGGTGAAATCATCAGATCAGCTTGAGACTCCTGCAGGTTACAGACATGTTCATTAAGAGTTGATCATCAGTTGATACAATTTCTATTATGAGAAGCTGAGATAGACTTTGACGGTGTAACAAATTGCATATTGTCTCTCCCTAATGTAAGTCGCTTTGGACAAAAGCGTCTGCCAAATGCATAAATGTAAATGTAAGCGTAAAATTCCTTTATAGTGATTCAAGACATATTTAACTCACCGTGGACTTATTTTTCTTCACTTTCTTCCCAGTCTGTTTCTCAGCATTCCCATTTATTTCATTCTCCTGTGATCCTATCTGATCATCATCAAACTCCTGCAAAATATAAACATTTATCAGTTACATTTCTTCACATAAAAGCCCTATAGTCTTAGGAATTTCTGACTAACATCTGGTTTATTCTTCTTTCGCTTTGTTTTCTTCTGCGTTTTTTCATCATCATTATTGTTGTTGTTTTTGTTTATTTCATTTTCACATGAGATTGTCAGATCAGCTTCAGACTCCTGCAAGTTAACAACAATAGTTAAATATACATTTATTTCTTGTTAAATTAATTTATAGTAATTCTAAATGTTTCCAACTCACTTCAGGTCTATTTTTCTTTCTTTTCTTCAGTTTCTTCTCGATCTGTTTCTCATCATTCTCCTTTATTTCATTTTCCTGTGTTGCTATCTGATCAGAATCCTGCAAAACAACATTCATCAATTAAAATAATTTTATACGGCACTTTTAGCAGTTGTTTCAAATGCCTATCGTGTATCAGGAGTTAGAAAGGAACTCCTATTGGATAATTCTATGGGGTAGAAATAATAAAAAAAGAAATAATTAAGTTTATTTGAAGGCACCTTTCATGACACGCGGGGGGGGGGGGGGGGGGGGGGCAAGAGAGCGAGTGGATGTAGAGTACATTTTTATTGTAGATTATGAGCAATGTTGTTGAGTGCCTTGTAGGTTCGCAGTTTGTTTGTTTATAGCCAAGACAACAGCAAAGGTTATTTCAAGGCTACATGTTGTATTTGGTATGAAAAAAGGGAAAAAGGTCTATAACGTATTTAAAAATATATATTTTCTCAACTATTAAAACAAGTATGGTAAGTCAGTTTTGAAAATAAACTGTAATAGTTTGCTAGAGACTTGTAGGTTAGCAGTATGGTTTTGAAGTGAACCTGAAAGGTGACCGGGAGGCAGTGCAAGCGATGCAGGACAGGGGTGATGTGTTCAGACCGGTGGGTTCTGGTAGTTACTTTAGCTGAAGTGTTTTCAATTAGAAGTTAACCCAAAGAAAAGTGGATTACAGTATTCAATCCTGGAGGTGAAAAAGAGCATGAATTTCAGTAGATGTGGCTTTCAGTGAGAGGGAGGGGCGCAGACGGTTAATGCTTCTGATGTGGGGAAAAAAGCAGATTGGGTGACAAAATATTAATATGGGTATCAAAAGACATAGTGGAATCAATGATGACACCTAAGCTTTTTATCAGTTTGGAAATGGGAATGGAGTCCACTACAGCTTCAGAAATGTTCGATTGGGCAAGTTTGTTTTTGGAACCAATGAGTATGGATTCTGTTTTTGAGCCATTAAGCGAGAGAGAGTTGGGGGAAACCCAAGCTTTTAACTCAGCAAGGCACTCAACGAGTGAAGGTAGAGGTGTAGAAAGAGTGGGGTTGGTAGAAATATAGAGCTAGAAAACTAGAACTGCCAAACTGCTACCTTGTGTGCATCACTACCTACGTTAGTTCACAAAAAAATCTATCGACAATAAAATGTATTTCTGTCTAACGTCTTTTCTTCTTATTTCTCTTTCTTTTCTTCTGTGTTTTTTTCATCATTGCCCTTTGTATCACTTTCAAGTGAGAGCATCAAATCAGCTTCAGACTCCTGCTTTTCTGACTCACCTCGTGTTTACTTTTAGTCCTTTTTTTCAATTTCTTCTCTTTTTGCTTCTCAGGATTCCCATTTATTTCATTTTCCTGTAATGCTATCTGCTCGGCTTCAAACTCCTGCAAAATATTTATGTTTATAACAAATCTGTTCACCAAAAATCTATAGATAATCAAAGGTTTTTCTCACTTACGTTTACTTCATTCTTCTTTCTCTTTGTTTTCTCCTGTGTTTTTTGCTCATCGGTATTATCATTACTATTATTTGTTTCATTTTCACACGAGATCTTCATATCAGCTTCAGACTCCTGCACGTTGGTAATAACGAGTTTCTTAACAATTTAAGTCAATTTTAGTGATCCATTGCATCTCTGACTCACCTCAGGTTTATTTTTCTTTCTTTTCTTCCTGGTCTGTTTTTCGATGTTTCCATTTATTTCATTCTCCTGTGATCTGACCAAATCGGCTTCAAAGACCTGCAAAATACCAACATTTATTACACATACTTGTTCTAATAAAAGTCTATAATAACAAATAATCTCTAAATAGTCTCTCTGACTAACATCTGGTTTATTTTTCTTTGTCTTCTTTCTTTTCTTCTGTGTTTCTTCTTCATTATCTTTTGTTTCATTGTCATGTGAGATCATCAAATCTGCTTCAGACACCTGCAGGTTAATAGCAATTGTTAAATACAATTTTATTCTCTATGAAAAGTGATTTCCAATCCTCTAAATCGTCTCTGACTCACCTGAGGTTTAATTTTCTTTCTCTTCTTCAGTTTCTTCTCAGACTGTTCTTGATCAGCAATTCCATTTTTATCTGATATTTCAATTTCCTGCAACATAACACAAGAAAAAAAATATATAAGCCAGCACTAAAACTATACAGTTTAATTTAGTCATTATGCAATGACATATGAATTAATTCATTTCAAACTTATAGTCTGGTTATATTGTACAAATGTAACCCACAAACCTCATCATCAGCCTTCCTCCTCCTCTTGTGTTTTTTCTCATCTGGAGCAGATGGGGCATCCTCTGGGCCGGCTTTAACTTTCTTTTTCTTTGTAGTTTCAGAATGTGAAGTGGATGATTTGCACTTCATTTTGGCCACAAATCTGCACAGAACAGTTCAATATACGAGTCAACGATTAAAGAAGTTACTTTTATCGCAAAGTTGCAAGAAAGCAGAGCGGTTAACAGAATAAAGGGGAATTGTATTTGGTATAAACTTATATTTAATAAAATTAATATAAACCCGCCAGTATTACATTCGATTGTAGAACCACGATTATCAGGGTTTTGTTATTACGTTTTATGTAAAAACACAGTTCACATTAATATTTGAAGAATTCGGTGACAAAAACGTAGTAATATTACAACTGTAGTTTAAACAAGTTATTTAAGACTGGGACATTTTTGTTAGACAAACAAGGTACATATACTAAAAGTCTTACTTAAAATGCACGTGTGTTTGAAATACCACTTTTTGACAAACAATAAAGATGGATACAAATCATACTTTAAAATAATTATGAAAAGTTTAACATCGTTGGTAGGCAAACTTAATTATGAAAACTTACCGAACGCTCACAACGTGTGACGAAGAGCAGCATGTATTCTGGCCACGTTTGATGACGTAGAACAGTCGCAAAAAACCCTCCGTCTCTGATTGGTTCCCTTTCGCAAAATGTATTTTTTTTATTATCAAGAAATACATTGATTCCATAATATCTTGTACCAATAACAAATATGTTAAAACTCTTAATTTATTCAAGCTTTACAAGATTTGTCAACGATCATCTGTCCATTTTATTTATTTATTTATTTATTTATTTTTCATTTTCATCCCATGGCGTGGTTTTCTCTTGTTCTTTTTATACGTCCGTGTAGGAGAAGTTGACTGTATCCTTATTCTGTATCATGCTCAATTTTTAAAAGTCGTTTAATTTCCAACGTTTTCTGAACACATTCTGAAAAAAATCCCTAAATGCTGAAATACTTGTCGATGTAATTGTCTGTATATGTCACAGTTTTAGTGACTATTCACTTTTTATCAACAAAAACCCGAGTAAGGGGAACCCTATTAGGAAAGTAGTTTTCCTACCGAGCCGAATTCTTCGTTGCACTCGTTACATGACCTGCTTGAGAGTCACGTTATGAAAATCCCTGAAGATGTCAAGAGTATTCAGACATTTATCACGTTTTTCTCCACTTCAGAATGTTTTTAGCAGCAGAAGACTCCCAGAACACAGGCAAGTGTACATTTTATTCATTTAAACTCAATACAGATCATTTTACCTGGTTTATTCTGCCAATTTGCATACAGTTAGACTTACGAGTACAAGATACAAGTCATAATATAGAAATGTGTTTCTTATTTAAAGTTTAAGATTTAATCTTCTCTAAATCTTTAAATTGCGTTGATTCCAAAGTTGACCTTGCCCTGGAGTGAATGTTTTAGGATATAGCTATACTACACTAAACGAAAGTAAATCATTTAATGTAGTCCTCACATCTCATTTAAGAACTTTGTATGTTTTGGATTGCATAGCATTCAGTATTGTTACCTGGTAGAAAAAAAAACTTGCTTGCCTTGTGTCTCTTTGGAGTTAAGTGTAGGAAAGTGTAGGTGTTTCTTTTCCAAAACAGGAAGAGTTATAACAGCAAACACTTATTTTGTTTACAAAATAATGCATCTCAAACAAATCAAGGACTTGTTTGTAAGCGTATGCAAGGTTCGATGGAATATAAAGATAGTCAAAGTCAAACTAACATGTCATAAATATTATCTCTCCTGTAGACTTTGTGCAACCCGAACACTTTCCGTAACTTCACAGCTTTACTCAAAGTCCAAAAAAACTCAGAATGAAGAAGAGGATGATGAAGAGTTAAGCAAACCCATCAAGTTCTCCACCAGCCCTGGCAGCCATCGCCACTGGAGCGTGGAGCGCTCGATGGGCAGCGGCCACCAGAGGCCCTGGTGGAAGGTGCTCCCCATCAGTGCGTTGGCTGTGTGTTTCCTGCTCTGGTGTGCGTTGAGGGAAGAGACTGAGCTCGACCATATGCTGGAGAGAACCTTCTATGAGCATTTAACAGCACTAACTGGAGGAAAGGAAGAGGACGAAGAGGAAGAGAAGCCATCCTAGTGGCTTAGCAGAGACTTTACATTTGTGATGATTATTTATTGTTTGAGGATGAAACGTTTTACAAATTAAACCGGCCGGTCTGACTGAGATGGAGACTTTGAGAATGATTGTGTGGACTGTTTAGCATCGAGCTTTGGAACTTGATTGATCGAAAGCTTGATGTTTAAAGAACTTTTATGATGTGGAGAAGAGATGCAAGCGAACGATGTGAAAATAGTCATGGTTGCCTAAGCTAACTTTTTGATGCATGTTTAATAGTATTCTGTAATTGTATCAACAGTAACAAATTTGTTAATAATGAAAAGATAAAATTGTACCCTTTAGTGAGAGTTTATATGTGTCGAGTGTTTAGCTGCTAAATCATCCAATACTGCTAATACAGCTATATTCTTCAGGTTGGTACTTGAAAGCTTAAAATCTGAATGTTAAAGCATAGTGTTTGAGCAATGTATTATACACCTAATTTCAAGAGTGGTTTGGACATGTGCTGCATTCATTTGTCTACATATTTCAACTAGAATTCAACTTCATAAAGCAAGAGTTGGAGACATCTATTGTGGGGAGTTGTGGCTTCTGCAAATTTGAGCCATTGGTCTGTAATCCACACACAGATACTTGTGAACATGTTTTCTGCCAAGTAGACATTTAACTAAAATGTAACCTTTTAAAAATAACTGCTTTTCAAGATGGCATTTTTGTTAATGATCAAGCCTAATTAGCGTTTGGTCTTGTAGATGTTTAAATTTTAACAAGGTTAAATCAGCTCCTGTCCTGGAAAGCTTCTCATTATATTGAACCACCAAACAATTGTTGCACTATTAAAAGTAATATTTGCTGTAGTCTTAAGCTAGATTATTATGCATAGTAAAATAGGATCGTAGCTAAAATGCACAACACTGCAGTTTAGAAGGAAATCTAACATCTTCATTAAGCTATTTTAGATCAGAACCTTCCAGGAGGTAATAGAAGGCCAGCCATGTACATTTTAGGTAGTGTTCTTGTATGCTTTTTTTTTTTCAACCTTCATGAAATGTTGAATTTAATTAGTATGCAGTTTTTCAGGACCAGATGTGGAAACCAACGATAAAGTATTCATCATACTCAATCCCTGTAGCCTCAAAATCTGCAGTTCTGTTTCAACTTTGCCTCAGAAACATGTTTCATGAACCTGTAACTCAGAGTTCTCATGTGAAATGGAGGTTGCAGTGAATGTGCCGCGTGTTTGTTTCAACACATTTACCCATGACTGACCCATCTCGCTCAGGACAGACATTAGATTAACACACACTAAAATACTGAGACGAACAACGCTTGAGGTAGTGGAAAGTTTATTTACAACCGAATGGCCACAATAGAAGAGAAACTGAATGCAGTTGCCATAAAATGAAATTCTGACAGTCTATTTTCCTCATGAAGCATGCAGAGGTATGTGAAAGTTTAAAATTACAAACTTTAAAACCCTGAGGAGCTCCCGGAATGTTCTGACACTGCCCCCTGCCCCCACACTACCAACTTCAGACAAGATGCCCCTCCCCTACTGCAACTACCAAAGAATACAAAAAATAAAATTAACTACACAGGCATTTAGTTAAGAGACCCAAGCCCCTCCCCACAGCACAAGCCCTGCCCTCATTCCTCACAAAACAGTAGTCAAAGAAGAAAAAAATTAAGTTTAAGCACGTTCTCCACGAATCCGACGGGCCAGCTGGATGTCTTTGGGCATGATGGTGACACGTTTGGCATGAATGGCACACAGATTGGTGTCCTCGAAGAGCCCCACCAGGTACGCTTCACTGGCCTCCTACAACAGAACATTTTGTGAGGAGGGGAGGGTTTCCAGGTATCAACTTTCACTTCATCCCAGCATTCACGATTCATTTAACCTTGTTATGGTCAATCCATTTCAGACTTAATCAAAAGTACTGCATCAAATAAACTCAACTTTTCAGACATTTCTTGAATATTTTAGTGTTGCTTCCTCATTAAAACCATGCCTCAAGTCAGATTGGTTCATGAATGTGTAAACCTATTTTCGTTTTATGACAGCTAAACTGATTCATTGACAGCAGCCACATCCAATGGCCAAAGCACTGCTCAGTAGCCAATCAGATGAGCTGTTAATGCATCTCCCTTAAAAACATTCATGCTAGCTGACTGAGTGTAACTGTAGCAGAACCACGTAAGCTGCTTTATCTTTACAACATGGTTCCCCAAACCCAGTTCTCGGGGGCTGCAGCCCGGCACATTTTAGTTTTAATCCTGATCGAGTGCGCATACTATATCTTCAGACAATCAGAGGACCTCATTAGTGCAACAGGTGTGCTTCATAATGGTGGGAAAAAAAATATATGTGGACAACCCTTCTTTACACATCTGATCAAAATTTTATATTTTCTAAAATATATTGAAAAATATTGATTTGCAATTCCAATCAATGCAAAATGATGCGAGTAAACTCTAACCTATTCGAACATTAGTTTATTCAGAAACATGTCGCTGGATGATAAAACTCTTATTTACAGCAGATATATTCACGTATAAGCCACAGCATTAGTACCCATCGCCACGTGTCAAAGGAGCCGTCAGCTTATTACTCAAGCCATGGAGAAGCAAGCACCTTATACGCGGGAACGGCTACAAATGAAGCAATTTTAGGAAATAGTGGTTGTCACAGTGGAGCTATGGATCCAACAACTTCGCATGACGCGCACAACTTCTGACGCGTGTGATGCTGGGAAAACTTTTGTGCAGCCGTGTGACTTAGCATTGCAATTTTATGAAATATCAATTTCAATATGCTTTAAAACACCAATTTTTGCATTCTAGGGACAATGTAAATGTAACCAATTTAAAAAAAACAAAAAAAAATGTTTTTTTTCGACGACCAGTACGTAAAGATTTCTTTGAGCGTACAAAAAGTATGTATTTCTCAAATGGGAAAATTTTCTCCATGTCAACTAGCAAAACCCAGAGGAGAGCATGATGGAATCATGGCAGTTGGAGGAACATGGGGTACACCGTTTTGAGGCATACAACCATTTGACAAGATTCTAAGGGGATTATATCCCAGCAAAATAAACTAGGATTACACAAACATGCATAAGCATCTCAACATGACTTGAGACATGTTTCTGATAAGCAAACAATTCTAAAACATGCAAGTAATGTCTGAAAAAAGTAAAGTGTACATGATAGGGCATCTTTACAGCTCAGAACCTGCTTAAAAAAAAAAAAAAAGAGATGATTTTATTGAAAAATGTGTATTTTGATCAGACCTGCAGGGCTCCGATGGCAGCACTCTGGAAACGCAGGTCTGTTTTGAAATCTTGTGCAATCTCACGCACCAGACGCTGGAAGGGAAGCTTGCGGATCAGCAGTTCAGTGGACTTCTGATACCGACGGATCTCACGAAGAGCTACAGTTCCTGGTCTGGAAGACAGCAAACAAACACTTACTCATGTGATGCTGCCATTAAACAGACTAGGCAACGTTTATAAATGTGTAAAAACTACAGTACTTGCATAAAATAACTTCCTGAATACAAGATACTCTTGAAATAAGTCAATTGTTGGCAAGCCCAGCACATAAAATTCAATGATGAGAACTAAATTGTGTGTTCTTGTAATCAAAATAATAATATGATGTCTGTTAAAATAGAAACCTTTTCATGGAAAAGTTTAAATATAAAAGTTTTCATAAAAGCAAATTGTCAATTTTTTAACCAATGGTTTACTTAATTTTTAAATAAAAAAATGAAAGCAGGAAAATCAACTATGATTATGATTCACAGTGACAATGCAGAGCTTTTACAAAACGCAGATACATTTATATGATCATGAGAAGAAAACAGGGCTGCAAAGTCTGAGCAACACCAAGTCAGACAACAAACATGCTCTCCTGGTGTTGTGGAGTCTCACCGGTATCTATGTGGCTTCTTCACTCCGCCAGTGGAGGGCGCGCTCTTCCGGGCAGCTTTGGTGGCCAGCTGCTTCCTCGGTGCTTTCCCACCGGTGGATTTACGGGCGGTCTGTTTGGTACGTGCCATGGCCCTCTAATGAACGGCCTGAACGAGAGATAACAGCCAGCGACATCAGCAGAGACACGGGTCAACTTCGCGGGGATATTACGTCAGGCGTGACGTCATTAACCGCGAAGAAAACACAACTCCACTTCCCGTCAAACCATAAAATATACAACACAGATTAATACAAGATTAACTTATCAAATCACGTCCTGAATTCAGCTTCGAAAATAAAGCCATGATTCTTTGTAGAATATACCGTACCGCAGTTGGCTCGAATTAAAACGCGTAAAGATAAGTACATAAAAAAGTCATACTGAGTAGTGTTTCATGTTGGCGCTTATAGTTTTAATATAGCCTTCTTTCACATAACGTTACACCGAACAAGGGATCATTCGTGAAAACTAGCCGAAACAATAAATACCTGACAGCACTATATTAAATTTAGTTTAAAATTATATAAACATTAGGGTGCGTTAAGATATAGTATAACGCAAAATAAAACCGCGAGAGGAGCTGCGGAGAACGCGGGTCTGGAGTCGCTCAGTCAGTGGGTCACACACACCAAACCAACGTTACCCAGCAACCCACCGCCGCCTGCAGCCAAATCACTTTAACCTCGACCGTTATAAGGGCTCGAGTCACAATAACACAACAAATAATCGCAGTGCCGAGGAGCAAATGTTTGTTAAGGATGAACCTGCTTTATAGCTACAGTGACACCCACCACCATTTCAGATTGAGACACAGACACGTTTCTGGGTTTTTGAAGAACATGGCGCCCAAGAATACCAATTATAGCCTTTTCTTTGTCTGCCTCACATCGAACACCCAACACGCTTGATGAAAGGTTTAAAACGGTATCGTATTGCACATACTGATGAACCAACTTAAATCAACAGTTCAAGTCGAAAGCAGTTGATAATCGTGGCATCGGAATCAATAATAAAGTAAACATTAGCTTCGCGCATGTTAGCGAAACGTTAGCTTGTTTGAACCGCGTCTAAAAATAACGCCAATAACGTTACCGTTCATTCAAAGACCTAACTAACAAGTTCAACAATGCGACATTTGAACGATTATTGACTATCAAATACCTTATATAACACAACACAGATAAAAGAGGGAACAACATAAATAATTACTTACTAAGTACGGTTTCGGTTAATCCGTCAAACCCAAAACAAGAAACGTCGGTCACGCACTGACGCGTCTGCGCTCTATTTATCCTTGATATGACGTCACGCGCGCGCTAAACGCCACTCCTACTTTATTTTCATTGGTTTGAATAGAATTAAAACAGAACTTTTTCTTATGTTGCACCAACTTACATTCAACTTAGTTGCATTTTCAATGTATAGTCTACAATATATAGTTTATTGAAAGATGGTAAAGCAGTTTTAAAATCCAATGTTTTTTAAGAAACAATTATAGTCAATTTAAATCAATACAATCGGAACCAGTTTGATGGTTAAGGTTGGTTAATGCAAGACCCATCTTTTGAAAACACCCATCTATTCAAACATTGTGTTTGTTTGTTTAATATTTAGTTTAATATAATAGTTTAAATAATTGTTATTTTGTAGCATCCACCATTAGTGATGGCAAAACGTCTTTATGTCTTTGAACTCTATTGAAGCACTCATTCGAAAAAAGGTTCCGTACTTATTCAGTTTACTCACTGGCGACATCTAGTGGATTTTATGGTCGATGCCCAGCCAAACGTAGTTTCACTGTAGTTCAATGTGTTATTCATTTTCTAAACGCAAGTTTTCACAATTATTGAATGGAATTGCCAATAAAACTGCATTTTCTTTGTTGTTTGGAGCATATAAGCTGAAAATTTAACAGATTACTCAATAAAAACAATACATTTTGGAATTGCCCTGCTTTTGACAAATCTATGGGGCAGTAGGCATGAATAAAGCGTTGCCTTTTCACTACCATCCTTCGTAGCCTCACTAATCCCAATATGCTTTGAGAATCCGCCCTCCGGAAGGGCTCCGTCGACCCATTTTTTCCCTTTATTGCAACCTTTTGATACATTTACATAAGAGACATTGAATGGCAAAACTTCAACAATATTACATAAGTACATAGTTTTTTTATTTAACGAACTAGAATGACAGTACAGACAGAATCAGCATAAAACATTCAGAATTTAAAAACCAAATGAATTATGAAATAGTAAATAAAAAATAAAATAAATTAAAAAAGAAGTACTAGGGAGTTACAAGAGCGTTAAGCTACATTGCTTAATTATGTGTTTACATTTTTGTGCTTGTGGTTTTTTTAATACGGTCTAAGCAGGAGATGAGTAAACTGATTTCATTTTTCAATCCTCGCCAAGCTGGGATAGTTTTAGTATATCTAAATTTATGTATATAGAATTTGGTCATTATATTACAATTATTAATAACAAATTCAACGTTTTTATTAGTCATTATTACTCCACATTGAATTTCTTTGAAAGAGAATGGGTTTGTTAAAAAACATTTTGTAAAAGCCATTGTGTTAATTGTGTCCATATATTTTTTATTGCCTCACATTCGTAGAATAGATGTTCTGTTGTTTCTAAATTAGATTTACAAAATAAAAATTTTCCACTTCAAATTTAAATCTACTTTTCATAAAATGATTGGAGGGATATAATTTGTTTAATATTTTTAAATGTATTTTTTTAATATATTTTGGGGGAACTGGAAATTTTAAATACTTTGTTCTCATATATGAGATTTCCTTCTTAGTTAGGTCATTCCAATTCAGATATTTTTTTTTACCTACAAGGGTAAAGAATTTGAATGAAAGAAATTCTTAAGGACCTATAATTACATTTTCTATCTAAGATTTCTAAACCATTTAGATATAGATTTGGCATTCTTGGATTTTGAGTATTATCCCAATCATTTGTAATTAATTGAAGTATTGCTTTAGGAATGTGTTTTGTTATTCTAGTGTAATCATTCTTAGAGCCTCCGTCGAGTGATGCAGCCTTTGGAGGATCCTCCGAAGCCGTAGCCTCCTGAGGCTGCAAGGCTGCGTCCTCGGAAGGATGCAGAACCTGAAATGGGACACAGCTACTGTATGGTATCGACCTACAGTGGGAACCTTAAACTCGGCGCGTTGTTTGTCAACGAATCCATTTGAAAGGAACACCTCTGGAATCACATGCATTTCAAACGAATGTAAATAGTTTCTTTGAAAAACAACCGGTTAAATCTATTGTACGACTTTTTTGTTTCTGAGCGCGAAATACTTAATAGAGGTCTACTTTAATTTCTAATGAAGTTTAAGTTTCGTCATTTTCTGAACAATTGAACTATCAGTGAAATGTTGACAGTGGATTCAACTGCAAAAAAGTACGATTTTCTTAAACATTTACAATTGTGTTTTTAAAAATGTGTAATAATATAATTTAATTTGCTGTCTAACCGAATAAATTTACAATGTTTGGGTCTGCTCTGAATCAGGATGCTTGAAAATGAGAAAAGCAAAGAAGAAAAGAGCGAAGAGGCTAAAACAGGCTTAAATGAACTCCCAGAGGCTTCTGTTGGTGCTAAAATACAAAAGAAGAAGAAGAAGAAGAAAGCGGATGATGCTAAACATAATCAGCAGAAAGAAGTTAAAGGTGCAAAAAATGAATCCATGAAACTAGAGACCACAGAAATGGTACGTTTAGAAGTGAGTTAATATCGTGTGTTTGTATAAACCTACACATTTAACTGCTCGAGTTGTCAGACTTTGTATAACCTTGCAAGAGACTAGTCCACAAAATATCAACATATAAATTGTCCTAAAGTTTGATGACTTGATTAAAAAATATTTTGATTATAATATATAGTTGTATATCTTTCTTAAGAGTCCAGATGAGCAGCTAAGTCGGGAGTTGGACTGGTGCATAGAGCAACTCGAGCTTGGGCTTAGAACTCAAAAAACTTCTAGCAAACAAAGTAAGTATATCAAAACAACTATTTGATATCAAGGGCATTGCACTTTAATATATCGTTTTTGGTCATAATCAATCAGTTTTTATATAGCGCTCCTTTAGCAATTGCTTTCAAAGCAGTTTCACAAAGGAAATTTTCATTCATCCAATCATTGATATCAGCAACACATTCTGAGGTCTTATTTAACTTTAAAGGGTCGTTAGGTCTTGCTGAGATATAGAGCTGGGTGTCGTCTGCATAGCAATGGAACCTAACCCCATGTCTTCTAATAATTTTGCTAAGGGGTAGAATGTATATTGAGAATAGGATGGGTCCCAAAACGGATCCTAGAGGAACTCCATACCCTATTGCTATTGTGGCCGATGAGTCTCCATTTACATGAACAAACTGACTTCGGTCAGAGAGGTAAGAGTTAAATCATCTTAGAGCCTGGCCCTGGATGCCTGAGATCTATCGTATCGAAGGCTGCACTGAGATCTAGAACTAGAAGAGAGATATTCCCTTGATCCCAATCAAGTAATAGATCTTTGAGATTTTGACCAGCGCAGTCTCTGTGCTGTGATGCGCTCTGAATCCAGATTGAAGATCTTCATAACAGTTGCTCCTCTGTAAGAAGGAGCTGAGCTGTGCTATAACAACTTTCTCTAATATTTTTGACAAAAACGGAAGGTTAGAGATTGGCCTAACCTTCCGTTTTTTTTCCATGTTGCGATGGAGGGCAACTTTTTTAAGGGGTTACAAAAACCTCAACTTAAATGTTGTTGATTTTTTTTAATGGTTGTTGAGTATCTGTTAATTTGATTTTAGCATCTGTTACTTTGATATCTAAAACTGGTTTATTTCTTGCAGGTTTGAGGCTGTGTCCACATATGTCATGTTTAGAGCGATTAAAACGAATCCTAATGTTATGGCGCATAATTGGGTAGAATATAACCTGAGCTTTAGAGCTTGTTTAGAGCTTGTGGATTCTACACAAACTAGGTTCTACGTCGGCATTGCTATTGTTGCACAGGCTAGCACTGGTTTTTGGCCCCAGTTAAGTTTACATTTAATTTATACATTTGGCAGATGCTTTTATCCAAAGCGACTTACATTAGCAGAGAGACAGTATGCAATTTGTTACACCGTCAAAGTCTATCTCAGCTTCTCAATGGAAATTGTGCACAGGTTCAGCTTCTAGTGATGTACTCTTTAGTTTCTCATGTTTTAAACATAAGGTGCTTATTTATATGGCTTCCTTATCTGCCTCGTGTTAGAAGAAGAAGGGAGTCGTGCTTTGAAGACCCTACGCAGCTCTAAAGCTCCACTGGTGAAGAAGAGGCAGGTTATGCGAGCAGTCTCCGGAGACTACAGGAAGAAGATGGAAGAGGAGAGAGCAAAGCAGTTCAAACTGATACAGTCAGGTCGGCCTGTTCCAGGATGTCAAATTGACATTTAACGATAATCCATGTACTTCTCTATTTCAGATTTTGTCCCAGGTCTTATTTGGCAAAAGAACGGTTTAGAAAGACTTTAGACAAGTCATGAGTTTGTTAGCTGTTGAAGGATGATGGGTATTCTATTCACCTTTGAAGTTGTTGGTTTCAATATTAACATTCGTATGATATCTATTAAAACATTATTTGTTTATGCATTTAATTTTATTTTCAACATGTTTTACAATAGTGGCTTGATGCCTTCAAATGTTTTGATTTTAATGACACAAGTTTTTCTATCTATACCCATAGCCTCAACCTCTGCGCGTCTCAGAAGTGTATCTGAGTGCAAGCCAGTGTTTCATCGGCGAGTGGAGAAAAGCATCCAGCACACAGACGAAGAAAAACCTCCGGAGACACAGACGCTCCAGCAGAGGAATGAACTAAACCCACAGTCAGAGGGAGAAACTAAAGCATTTGTGTTTACTACAACAAATCAAAAGTTTTGTTTTAACTTCGACTTGTGATGGATTAATAGCATATTGGTCTTGAACAGATGATGGAATAGCAAAGAGGAGATTTCAAAGAAATTTTGAAACCTGTTGATGTAATCTTATTTCTCTTGATGGCTTTATGTTTCAAAGGTTTCTCGAAATGTGTATATATATATATATATATATATATATATATATATATATATATATATATATATATATATATATATATATATATATAGCTCAATAAAATACATGGTTATTGGGTGAGTACCTTTATGTTTTGTTGCTGTTACCCGAGTGTGCTGTGTGCTAACACATGTTCAATCGAAATAGATCTTAGAAAGAGATTTTTTTGTAGCAAAAATATTATGGTAGCTGGTGTACCGTTACTAGTTGCTATGGCAACGCGAGTAAATTATCCTTTTCGTTAAATATGAATTGCAATCGTTATGTTCATCGTATGCACAATTTAGTTAGCGCTTTTAACGCAATATTTCACAGATAATATTAACTTGACGTGTGGAGTTAAACAATTTGTTGTGCGTTGTAGTCGATTCTTTCGCTAAGGCTTTTGGGATATGTAATTCTAAGTTCTAGCTAGTTGATTCTTCCGGCCTTCAGAAGACTACAAACCCCAGTTGTTTTACGAAACGTTGAACAACGTTCCGGCAGAAGCGCAAAACTTCCTTTGAGTTTCCAATGCTGTTAAAAAACACTGTTACTAGTGGAGACAATTTAAAGGTTAGTACGCTTTGTCTTGTCTGTTTTTATACGCAGAGTGGCTGTTAACGGTTTCTTTGAATGTTTCAATTTCCGACTTTGTTATTTTAATTAATCTGTGTGTTTAACCGTCTTACCCTAACATCGCTGGAGACAAAATGCAATTATGTACAAGTTGATTAGTTGAGGCTGTTAAGGAGGACAATGAATAAAGGATTCTTGATAATTTGATTAAATAAGTATATCGTTTGTAATAGTCATTGTCTTACTTTAAAACGTTTTGTATTCCATTGATCATTAATGTTAACGTTTTGTTCTCTTGAGAAGCTTAAATCCAGGGATCCGTTCGAAATTGAGGACTATTTCAACTTCAGTTTGAGTCTAAAAGTACGGAGACCCTAAAGGGACAAAGCAGTAAGATAAAATAAGTAATTTTTGTATTTCCTCTTTTTTTTTGCCGAGACAAGTATCATGTGAATATTTTTTGCAAAGGAACACTAAACTATTGGCAGAGAACTTAAAAACTTTGTGAGAAAACCCCCAAAATTATTTTTTTTTCTTACCGTCCTGTCACTTTAGGGACTCCATATGATTTAAGTATGAAAAATGCTGTAGGTGTCAAGTACCTAATCCCTTACTACTTTCGTAGTGCACATTGTTAATCCCAGAATGCACTGTGGAATAAATTATTATTTGGTGAAATGGTGATATGACGAGGTCATTAAGAAATATTTATAACTTTTTTTATTCAGCATAGTAGGTATTATTATTAAGTCAGTCTAAGCATAAACCACACATAATAAACTCCTAACAGTGATCACCTTTATTTAAATCAATTGTTCAACTGCCATCAGTTTTTAAAAATGAAGATTTCTTGGTACAAGACTCTCAGAAAAATTGATTTCACAGTTCGTCATGTTTAATAAAAGCCTGTAAATCAGGGCTCTCAAAGTCAATTCATGGAGGTTTGTATTCAAACCCAGCTTTAAGAGGCACCAATAGTCCCAAACAAGCAAAAATAACTTTTTTAGTGGAACCAAGTTGTTGCATGAAGGTTGGCATGAAACAGTGCAAAGCTGCAGCCCTCCAGGAGATGATTGAGTTCCCTCCTGAAGCCCATTAACTGAAATAGTCAGAAAACAGGTTGCAAGTACACAGTTACACCCTTACACTATGGCCAAAGTTACTATTGTCTTGATTTATTTTAATACTAAATGAATCTTACACACAGATCTGAGTCCACATCAGAGCTGGTTATCTAGGATGTTCTCCTTGAGTGATGAGAGCAGCAGTGAGTCCGATCCGCTGGGTGCTAGTCTCTCTGGCTGGCTGGCCGATGGTGGAGGTGCTCTGATTGGCCCAGAGGAGCTTAACATCCCTCTGGATCTGCACACCGCATGCTCCATTGGACAGAGTGATACAGTGGCAGAATGCATTCGAAGGTGAGAGGGATGCTGATATAGGTTTGGTAAAAATCCTTAAATTAGTTTGTAAAGAAATATTACACGTCCTACATTCCTCTTAATACAACAGAGAAGCTGTTACAGTAAAGCTTACTGTAATCCTAAGGAACATCACAAGCATAAAAATTTGCAACTTTAGTTAACACATCAGGGATTTGGTTCCCAACCCTCCACATCCCCTCCCCCACTCCCTTTCTTTCTTCCTGAAAAAAAACTTTCTGTTTGTCACCAATGCTGCAGGAAAACAAAGATTTTTCAGTGCGCTTAACTTTCCTTTGTTGCCTGTGGGATTGAGACAGGATGTGCTCGAGATAAAAAGTAGCTGGTTGTAATTGGCTTGGAGGGGGTAATAGTCCCTTATTATTGTTTTATAAAAGTACCTTTTCAGATCGGAAGCTTTCATTGTTATTTTAAGTTATTTTATCAGTCAAAATACCATTAACGTTTAGCTAGCAAATTAACTTTAAAATATTGTACTTTAATGCACCTAAAAAAATCTATTTTCCACTTTATTCAAAATATTCCCACAAAAACAAAATTTGTTCAAAGTATTTGAAATGGTTTTTTAACCATTTAAAAAATGAATATGTTTAAATGACTGCATAATACAATTTAATATTCATATAAACATTTTGGATTTATTTTCTTTGAATTATTATTATGAGCTAGGTCCTGACATTCAGTGAGGGTCAGAAATTATTGCCAGATGTTCATGCTCACTCTCATGAATGTATGCACTTTAGAAAAATTTCATATTATTGGTCTATTACATCACATGCTATAGTATGAATATTAATGCAAAATTTGCAACTTTAGCTAACACCCCCCCTTCTCCCCCTCTTATCTCTCTCCCTCTTTCTGTCTGTCTCTCGCTCTTAGGGGTGACGTGGATCTGAACAGGAGGAATCTGGGCGGTTGGACTCCTCTGATGTACGCTGCTTACATCGGTCACGATCGGGTGGCTGAGATGCTGCTGGAATCTGGAGTGAATGTGAATGCCTCCACCAGTAAAGGACTGACGGCTCTGATGCTGGCTGCCAGCTGTGGAAACCAGAGCATCGCACACTGCCTCCTGCAGGTCACAAACACGAATCAAACTGTGTTTAGTTGCATGTATTTCAGGTTTTTTTCAGTGTTAAAAATAGAGGTGATGTGTCACATTTTTAGCATATCATGTGAAATTAAAAAAAAAGTTTAAAATCTTCCATCAATTGCCATCAGTCATTATATACGTGAAACAGTAGATCAAACCCCACACGGGTGCTGTATAACAGAATGAAACTCTCTCCATGCACAGCGAGGAGCTCAGCTGGAAGGTAAAGATGTACAGGGATGGACAGCTCTGTTGCACAGTACGGCTACAGGACACCAGCAGATGGTCAAATTCTTATTGGAGCATCAAGCCAAGGCTGATATCAAGTGAGCAATAGACATTTATTCTCCTGGCTAATTTTGACCGTATTCGGAGTTGGCTAGAGACTGATTTTGACCTTTGACCTCACAGGGAGCCTCTGTCGGGATTCACCCCACTGATGGAAGCTGCAGCTTCAGGTCATGAAATCATCGTTCAGCATCTGCTCAACCATGCAAGTTTGTCTTTAAATGTAGCTAGTTAGCAATGAAGAAATATATAATGTACAGCTTTAGTCTGTGTAGTGAAATCTAAGTGCCTTGATCCCCTTAAATAAATGAGATGACAAAAAGAGACATTGATCTGATGTTGCTAAGTGAGTTGAGGAGGAGAAGGGTTTTTTTTCCAATTACAGTAATTAACAATTAATCAACCAGAAGTAAACAGATAAAAGTGTTTTCAACTTTAAAAGTCGAACTTATTAAATGTAGCTGAATTTAAAAATGTTGTTTATCTCCATAACTGTCCATCCATGTCTGACTCAGGGCGTCCGAACAGAGGAGAGGAACTCGAGGGGTGAAACGGCGAGAGCGCTGGCCATGGTGTATGGACATATTAAAATCGCCAGCCTCATCGACATGCACACGACGAGAGCCAAATCAGGTCACTCCCTCTCATCTGTGGATTTTTTCCATCCACACAGAAAGTTGACATACTTAGACTCTTCCATCATTCCCAAGTTCAAATTACCCATCCTTGTTCCAGGATTTTAAATGCTCACTGTGAAATTTCACATTTTTGTTCATGGGTTCCTAAATATCACATTTATTATATTAAGCGCAGTGGCATACGTATCTTTAAGGTGCCATACTTCTATTTCTAGACACGAACATTTTACGGCAGGCGCCTCAAACTCAATTCCTGGAGGTGTGTTCAGTGAATGTTGAAGCAAAACTATGCAGAGCTGTGGCCCTCCAGGAATCGACTTTGAGACCTCTGTTCTATGCCAAACATCACTTTCTTCAACAAAACAGATAAAAGTCTTCTCTTGTCCAATATAGCTCCGTTTGAGGAATGGAGCTCATCTGAAGAAGAAAACACAACCCCTCGAGTGCGTCCGGCTCACAGAGGCAGCAGAGGACCCAGCATTCACGATGGCCCTCAGGCCATTGCACGCTTTCGGGTTGGAGGCAAACAAGGTACACACAGGAGGATGCATGTTGAAATACGTGTTTGAGCCAGCTGTGGTGGTATAGACCGGGTGGTTTGTGGGTGTAAGTGTTAAGTGCTGTGGGATTTTGTCTCAGTTTCTCTTAAATTCATTTTAAAAGACAATGACGAGCTGTGAGACTGCGATCAAGCCAGTCGCACCGTATTTGTACATGCTCCTCTACTAGGGTACTTATGGTAATCCTGAACGCTGCTGTGGGATTTTGTCTCAGTTTCTCAAATTCATTTTAAAAGACAATACGTCGTTTTAGGTACTTTCAAGACGTTTACATCTTTGTTTAGGTATAAGTTTAATCAAGGAAGTAACCTAGCCAAAGAAATATGGCACTTTTGTTCTAAAACCACACTTATTTGTGTAAATGTTTTCTATGCAAGTTTTTGGTCTACATTGCAATTAAATCATAATTGAAACTGATGTCATGGACTGGTTATTTATTATTTTTAAGTTATGTACATTATTTTTTTATTCGTTAAACGAAAGACAGTATATATACCTTTATAGATGCCTAGTTTAATTTAATTCATACATGCCTAGTTCATGTTACACATTTGCACCTTTCGAATTAAACAGTAGCAAAAACAGTTTTCTGTTCTCTGTCTAATCTCTCACTTTAAATAAGGTTATTAAGGGTATAATGTAATTAAGGTCTACTAAAATGTGATGTCCAATTTTTTTCCCTGTCATGTCGCGATATAATACAGATACTGTCTGGAGAGGATTTCTTCTACAATTTACATTCCTGAGGAGTTATGTTAAGATCTAATGGTTCATGATTGCTGAATGCAGATGTTCCCGTTGGTCCTCCTGGATATGTGACTTTCCAGGACGTTGGAAATCAGAGCGAGGGAATCTGCAATCGTGATGTCACTTCCCCAATCAATGACGCAGATGGACAGAGCAACAGCAGTCGAGGTGAACAAAACGAGCTTCTGATGAATCTCCAGAGCTGCTGTTTTTGAATTGGACTTTAGAATGTCTCATACTCTTATAAACAAATAATTATTTTATTTATAACTCGAGGATCTTGTGGAATTCTTTCACATAGACGTCCAGGCTTGATTCATAGTTGGTAAAAGATACATTGATGGTTCAAGCTAAAGCACGAGTTCTTTCCTGTTCAGATGAGCTGTTTGATAATGACATGCCCACGCTGAGGAGCAGCAGCAGCAGCAGTGAGAGTTTAACACATCTGCTGGGACTCAGCAGGGAGGCATCGCTGGAAAGCAATGAGGTTGTGACTTTCATTCCACTCTTAAAGGAACGGCTCACCCTAAAAATAAGAACCGCTCATGCATTTGTTCCAAAACGGCTGAATTTGTTTCTTCAGGATTCTGATCAGGCAAAGCGAAGCTGTACACGTAGATCCAGCAAACACCAGCACCCTAAAGGGAGGAGTTCGCACTCGCACAACAGCGGCGGAGGGTTCAGAGAGCTCTCGGCGTCCTCCGAAGTTCTCCCTTCATACACCGGACCGAAAGTGCGTCACTGCTCAACTCATTTTTGTGTCTTTTTTTTTAAGATTTCTTGTTTTAGGCATTTTCATCTGACATGCTTGTAGTAAGTAGATGGTTTCTTTGTGTGGCAGGATCTGGCTGAGTTTCTGGAGCAGTTAGGCTTTAGCAAGTATCTCCCGCTGCTGGAGGAGCAAGACATCGACCTGAGAATCTTCCTCACTCTCACTGAGAACGACCTCAAGGAAATTGGCATCAAGCAAGTCTTTCTTTGCTGATCAATGATTTTAGTTCAATGTTGATCAGGTTTGGTGTGATTTTTCCAAAAGGATGGGGGACCGGATTTAGAAAGACTCGTCCGTGGACCAAAACCAACTTGTAGCTAATCAGCATCAGATATCAAAATAAAAATGAGAGGCTATTGGGTTTTTGATGACTTCAGATGCCAACATTGGCTTCCAAAAATGGTTAACTGCGTCTTTCCGTTTCTTTTTGCTTCTAAATTTTTTAGGAACACAATCCAATGGGCTTTTTATTTGTGTTAAAGTCTAAATATTTATAAATGTTTACAAAGTAATTCTTATGTGAATAAGTTAGTTATTGTTGTCAATTTTCAGTTTTTTCTCCATCTTTGGGATCTGAGGCATTGAATTTTTGTATTTAGTTAAAGGGTAAAAACTAATTTTCAATTAAAATAATTTAACATAAATATGCATTCAAATAAATAACCTGCAATTAAATGTAGCAGTTGGTTTTAAATTAATATAGTCAATCTGATATTGTCTCATGTTTCCAAAGTTTTAAAATAGTTTTAATAGTTGTGATTTTCTCTTCCTAGCCTTTTCGGCCCCAAGAGGAAGATGACATCAGCAATAGCACGGTGGCACAGTAGCGCACGGCCACCTAGTGATGCTTTAGAGCAAGCGTACGCTGATAAGTTAGAAGCAGAGATGCAGGAAATGGCCATTCAGCTACACAAGGTAAAACATTTCTCAATTGTTTCATTTTTTTGTTTTATGGCCCATCTAACTACTGTTAATTTGGTTTCTCCAAATGGCAATTTTACAGAAACTTTGTCTTTGGAACTTACAAACAATTAAGAAATATTTCACATATTTTAAATCTCAATAAAGTCTGGGCCCCATGAAGACAGCATTGAAGGACAAACCTCACACGTTTGATGAAATATGGGATACTTCTTTAAAATATTTGGGCCCTGAAAAGAGGGATATTATGGGAATAGACAAATTAGCATGGAAAGATTGAATATTGTCACTTTGTATTAATTATTAGTACTTTCTACTTTATAATGATTTAATTATTTATGTTGGGTATTTACCATGACGGTATTAAATTTTTGTTTGTGTGAGAATTTGTACTTTGTTTCCTTTTTTCTAAATATCATTATTTATGTATGTATATAACCCTGTATGAAATCAACCTTGCAACAAAAAAAACAAAGACAAAAACACTACTCTGTTAAAACTATTGCTACTAGACTAGTGTATACAGTATCAGTTGGGTTTAGCTGTGGTTGGCAACTTTTGTTTTAGGCAAGGTAAGTTTGTAGAGCACATTTCGTACACAGGGTAATTCAAAGTGTTTTACATTGGAAACAAAGAATAAAAAGAAAGGACATTTAACAAAACCAAGCATAAAAAGTCATATAAAATCATAGTGATAAAAAACAAAAATAATGATTAAAACAAAGATGAAGATGGTGAAGTTCAGAGGTAAAATAGATGTTTGGATGTTGGTCTTCAGTCGAGAAAAGCGCAACTAAACAGGTGAGTCTTTAGCCTGGATTTAAACGTGACTAAAGTGTTGGCACCCTTGATCTTCTCTGGAAGCTGGTTCATCTGTGGGCTGCAGGGGAACTAAAGGAGTATTTACCCTGCTTGGAATGAATCCGGGGGAGATCTAATTTATTTGACCTGAGGGATCTCAGCTCTCTGTTTGGTGTGTATTCACTGATCATGTCTGTTAGGTATTTAGGTGGTAAGTTATGTTTGGACTTATATACGAGCAGTATATACTTTATATTATAGTATGTTATTTACTTATCTTTCTCTAAAAAAAGGAGATCCTTTTCCTATATAACTTTTTAAAATCAGTAACTACCCACATAACTGACTGCCTGAACGACATCTCTACTTGGATGAAGAATCACCTACAGCTCAACATGGCCAAGACAGAACTTTTGGTAATCCCAGCTCATCCCTCTGTGCATCACGACCTCACCATCCAGCTGCAATCCTCTACAGTCACCCCTTCTCCTACAGTCAGAAATCTTGGAGTGATTTTGGATGAACAGCTGTCCTTCAAAGACCACATTACAAAGACAACTCGAGTGTGTAGACTTGCACTGCACAACATTCGAAAGATCAGGTCCTTCTTAACTGAGCATGCAACTCAACTCCTGGTTCAGGCTCTGGTCCTCTCACGTCTGGACTACTGCAACGCTCTCCTAGCAGGACTTCCAGCAGATGCGCTCAAACCTCTGCAGATGATCCAGAACTCTGCAGCTCGTCTTATCTTCAAGGAACCGAAACGAGCTCATGTTACTCCCTTCTTCATCACCCTTCACTGGCTCCCCATTGCAGCTCAGGTTAAATTCAAATCGCTAACGCTGGCATATAAAACTATCTCCAGATCAGCCCCTGTCTACCTCCATGAGCTCATACGCTCCTACATGCCTTCCAAAAGCCTGCGCTCAGAGAAGGAACAGCGACTTGTGGTTCCATCCCACAAGGGCAGAAGATCTCTCAGCAGAACCTTCTCTTTCACTGTCCCTGGATGGTGGAACAAACTCCCTGATCCAGTCAGGAAAGCAGCAACACTAACAAGTTTCAAAAAGCAACTGAAAACTCTTCTCTTCAGAGAACACCTACTATATATATATAAAAAAAATTTTTTAAAACACTACTACCTTCTTTTTTCCCTCCTCTGTCTTTATCTTCTTCCTCTACTTCCTCACTGCTTTGGTTTATTGATCAGTTGATACAATTTCTATTATGAGAAGCTGAGATAGACTTTGACGGTGTAACAAATTGCATATTGTCTCTCCCCTAATGTAAGTCGCTTTGGACAAAAGCGTCTGCCAAATGCATAAATGTAAAATGTAATGTAAATGTAAAACAATCATTTTCAGGCGATACACTGAAGAAACTTATTGTATACTATACTAGACTTTTATCTACCATGATCGCACCAAATGTTGATAAACATTTCTCAACTCACTGTTCCATGTGCTGTGTAGCATTATGGGGAGATGGAGTCTCTCCAGGGTCAGGTGTCTCAGGAGAAAGAGCTCCGTGCTGTGATGGAGGAATGTCTGATGGAGGAGAAAATGGCATGGAAGAGTGTTCAAGGCGAGCTGCCGCAGAACACCAAACGCTTGCAGACTCTGAACGCCAAAATACAAACTCTGCGCAAGACACAAAATCAGCTCAAACAGGTCACACAGAACGATTATCGAGCTGCAGGTAAAACTTAGCACTTTTTAACAAACACATTTTTTTTTATAAAATGATGAATAGTTTCATTGTATGTGTTGTGTTTTGGTAAGCGTAAATCAAATAGTCGTTCATTCTCTGCTGGTATGTTTTGTGTGTTTCAGGTGATGGGCAGTCGTGTGCTCAGCTGCTATGTAAGATGGACTCTCATATAGGAGATCTTGGTAATGCTTCTGGATCAAACTGTGAATCTAATGTTTCCTTGAGCCATGATTTGACGATTGTGTTTCTCGGTCCAGCTGAAAGTTTAAATGAAGTCCTTCAAAGTCTCCAGCATCTGAGCACCATCGAGAACAACTCACACAGCTGGGAAGAGTCCTAGCTACAGAAGTTGGGTTAGTTACTGTATAAAATAATGTGTGTTTAACCATTCTTGACAAGAAACACACTGACCAGCATTGTTCATAACTCCTGAGTGATCGTCCATCATTGCAGGAAACTACACCGTTACCGACAGAGGGTGAAAGAGCACAGCTGGCTTGAAGAAACCTAGTAGAGAAAAGGAGGAAGAACTATCTTTCGATGATGCTGGATCTTTTCTCTTGAAGGCTTCAGCGCTGATGAAGATTCAGGACACAATCAGAGATGAGATGATGATAGATAGATAAAGGACTAGTCCAGATGTGTACAGGTCATGAGAGCTGATCGATCACAGATGACTCTGTGGTGGGCTGCAAAGCTCGAGTCTGAGCCGTTACGTGTGCAACAAAGGTCTGAATGAAAACTAAAGGTTTCTTGTTACATATCAAACCCTTGATATTTTAAAATATGCTTATGAAATGAAATGTTTTATCTATTAAATCTAAGATTAATTTAACTGTTAAAACGTCTTCATTCCAATCGATAGTTGTTTTACCATTTCATTTCTATACACAAAGAGTATTAGCTACAATTAAAAGTATTTGTGCAACTCAAATATTTATTTTTCAAATATTTCTTCTAATGCCGTGTAGAAATTAGTCATTTAAAATGATGTTAATCTTGTTTTTCACTTATCAGTCACAATCAATTTGGCTTATAAAACTACACATTTTGTCCCATTTTTAATTTTCTTTTTGATATGGACTTAAAGCATAATGAATTTCAATGCACATGTTTACACGGTCTCTGAGTTACAGCTTTGTTTACATTTGTCCATTTGTTTTTAAGCTTAGAACAACTTAGTTTGACAGTTAATCATGCGCGTGCATCTGTTTATCACCAAATTGACTTTGAGGAAGGAATGAAGACCTGTAGACCTCTATAAAGTGCTAGCTATAAAATTATTTAAACTATTATTTAAATTTGTACTAAATCGCCGTAAAAAGAATGTGATTACTGATTAATATCCACAAGCATACCGAGAATAGGATCATGAATAATTTTACCTAGAGGCTAATTAAAAATATGTAATGTTAAAAATAAATTGAGCAGTGCTCTAAACACAATAGACTCATCGAAAAAGTGATGGCTCTAAGAAACTAACACCTAACTAACACTTAAATATAACTGTTTTCCTCTTTTCTGAATGTCTTCGGTGGGTGTTAGTTCACGTTAGATACGTTGAGAAATACGTTAATCCCTCCGTTTAAACACAGTCAAAACCACTCCTGCAAAGATCTCGGGCTTTTCGCTTTTTTCACAAATGGAAAGGAAAAACTAGCAAATTAACTTTTATCCTATGACCATTTGGATAATGATATGGAAACCCATTTCTGCCCGAGTAAAAAAAAAGAATAATAATGATTGCTTTTTAAGTCAAAATATTGGAATTACAAAGTCGTAATTTTGAAATATATGACTTATAAATACTAAATTTTGACCATCTGCAGACACCCAATCTACGCTAAACTACGCGAGTCCACTTTTTATCAAAATTGTAAAGAAATGTAAACTTTTTAAAGCCATCATACATATTTTTGGTGAAAAAGTGCTTCTATATAAGCATGTTTGTTGAAGTCGTAGCCTAAAGTTAAACCAAAAGCAGCTCCCTAACACCTGCATTATTAATCCATTCATTGTAAAATTGAAATGGAAAAAAAGACATGAAATAGCATTTTAAATTTAGATTTTAAATGCCTTCATATAAAAACAAAATCATAATTTCCTATAAAACTACATTCCAAAACAACACCGTACAATTCTCCTGATTCTATTGGAAATGAATAATTTCTATATCTCAATGCATCTCAATCACATTAGTTTATATACACTGAAATGATTTTATCAAAACAGGATCGATTGCATGCAACCCTGAACTCTGCACATGTGATTAAGCGTCGTCTAACCATGAGTGGTATGAACAGCAGCCAGTCTGAAGAGAGGAGAGTGTGTGTTTGTAATCAGGTGTATTCACAGAGGTGTCCGCAGCCGGCCGGACAGTGTTTGTACTGTTTGAGCCACTCCATCACATGCTCCAAGTGTCCTCCGTGACTGCACCCCTGGCACCACACAAACAAACCTTTGACCACGTGATGACACACCGCACAAACGCTCGCGCACTGATGGCACCTGTCAAGTTTCAACACGAAACAATTCGTTACATATACAAAGCAGCAACCAAACACAAGCACAGATGAACAGATAATATCACAGTTTTTCTCTAAATTTCATGTTTGTTTTTAACTTTTAATTAAAGGGAACATTAAGTTAGAGTTCATTCAGCCGATCCAAAATTAGTATCTTAACTTGTAGTTTTACAATTACTTGGAGGACTCATGTAGGCACCAAAGTTTGAAAAAGTTCCTGTAATGGTTTGCTTCATTTGCTTCACAGCGTTTGTGTGTTTGATGTACTTTTAAACAAATCAAACTACTTAAGCAAATCAAACTACTTCAGTTTTCTTTTGGCAAGGCTTAGTTGGATTAAAACTGGCTTCAGGGAGTTCTTAAGGCACCCAAACATCTGATTCTGAATGTTTAACCACACAAAATCCTGCCTTCACACGCAAACAATTCTTATACATAAATGTTGACTTGCATCAGTTTCCTAAAAAGACAGTTTTGTAGATTTTTGATGAGAAAATGACCAGTTCGTGCATGAAGTAAATTTGATAAAAGGCTTTAGGAAACTGATGCGAGTTAAAGCAGGGTGTGCTGAGGGATGCTGTACCTGTCACAAATCCAGCCCTTATTGCTCATCGGCCGTTTGCAGTTGCTACAGTTGATGTGCAGGCTGGTGGAGGCCTGGTTGAGGCAGATGATGGCTCCACACGTGCTCAGTTTGATCACCTCATTGCTGACGTTCCACAGCTGGAAGCGCTGCAGCAGGTCAATGTATGACATGTACCAGTGCTCCTGAGACACACACCATGGGAAAGGTCAAATACGAATAAAGACAATTGTTTATAACCTGCTAAAAACTTTGTAGTCCCAAAAAGATTTATAAACAAACAATTGCCGTTTCATCTGAGCATTAGCAACAAAATTAAGACAATATTTAGCATTCTATGAGAACATGTAGAGAAAAGAACATTTCAACTCGAAAGAACTTGTAAAATAGTTTTTTTTTGGCAAAGAAAATCAATAAGGAGGAAAAAATTCTTGAAAGCTGTCTTTCTGCTGATTGGAAGGGTGTGTCATGTGACATCACGGACCAATAAGAACTGTAGGACCATGCATCCAATCCAAACACTCATACTACACACTGAAACACACTTATTTTCAGAACAAAATGTAGATACTTTTTAGCGTGTAAGATGTGTGTGAGCTCATTCTGGGATGCACTAAACACTATGTGACGGAAGTAGTTTTGACTTTGTGATTATGCACGCCAAGAATTTAACTTCTTATAGATTAATTTATTGAAAATATTTTAACACCTTGTTTGGGTCCAAGAGAAAGCTCCTTTCGCCCCAGCACAATGGATTGTGGGTAATATCAACAAGTTCAAACGGACAAAGTATACACCCAAACACCATTCAGATTCAGTTTTTTTATTTATACAATGGTTTGGGATGCGCTAATTTTAATTGTGCACCCATAAAATTATGGATCGAATGCTGATTGGGATGCACGGCTAGTGTCTCAATTGAAGCCAGGAAATGTGCTTTTTATGTAACAAATAAAGATTATGCCAAAAGTATTGAACGAGTGGTTCCTAGCAAATAGCTAAACTAGAAATAACAATTGTAAACACTGATTAGAACAATGTTGAATTTGAAATAAATAAATAAATAAATGAATTGTGTCTTTAAAAGCTGATTTTTTCCCCCTCACAAATAATGACTAGAATGTAAGCGGTCAAACTCAGAGGATCTTTAAAAGACAAAATTTGTGTTCCTAGGCCAATTCATGTGGCAAGAAGGAGATTTTGTAGTAAAGCAGGAAAAACCAGAGCTAAAGGCACACAAACAAAAAGTTTCCAAAGACCAAAATATATGACTGTATGAAAATGAGAGAGGTTATAAAAATCTAATTAATCAAGTCATCAAACTCCCTTCAAATTAGTCTCATTCTTGAAGTTTAACTGTTAACCCGCACCTGTGTGAGCTCATCGATCTCTTTCCGTATCCGGTCTCCGAGCACGATCAGCACAGACACGGCCATCTGCACGTCACCCTGCTCGGCGTAATGGCACAGCATCTCCTTGACAATGGGGCAGAAGAAGCTGGGGGGCAGATGGGGCAAGAAGAGCAGCTGGGAGACGGAGATGAGGCTGAAGGACTCCATGGGTGTCAGGCAGAGGCTTTCTGCTTCACTCCCGCTCACATGGGGTGAATCCGGCTTCTCCTGCAGCGGCTCTGGGGCTGAGGGTGCGTCTGTGATCTCATGCCGTAAAGGGAAGGCCTCCTGAGGGAGCAGGTACTCTGTCTCCTCGGCTGGAGATAAAGAAGGATGGCAAATTTATAGATTCAAACGTGGAAAAATTTTGCATTGCACATCAGGCCGGCCTCCATGCTCATTTTAAAAATATTTTTAAACATCTTTGCTTCTTTTGTATAGATTTTAATGTTCTCATAGTTTTTTTGTGTATTATATTATTGAGTTTTAGCATATTTTATTTGCACTTGATGTATTAGTCCTAACTATGTTAAAGAGCTTTATAAATAAAAATGATGATAATGACGATAGATAATAGACCTTCTGGTGTAAGTTTTGTGAGTATTTTTCATTACTGTCTATGGGATCTTGCTCACTTTTGTAGTCCGCCTCAAGTGGTCAGACAATGAACTGCAGGTCAGTCATGTTTTTTTAAGCATCAAAAGAGAAATGCTGATGATTTTAACAGATTCGTTCACTACTCTTTTGTGACACGGGGGAGGAAACACATGCATGCAAGGAACTTGACTGGATTTTATCCTGGAAACATTGTGTGGTGAGGAAACAACGGAAAAAGAGCTGTTTTGCAGTGTACTCCTTTGAAGAAATTTTTTTAAATAACATTAATGTAAATCAAGGTATTCATTGTAAATAATTGTTTATTCCACTGTTCAGAGGAAGTTCTTTCTCGAAGCGATTCACTGACAGACCTGCTTGATTGTCATGCTCCATACTGTACAGATCATCATCGTCTAGTTCAGCATCTCCAAAAAGGTACTCCGCCTGCCCTTCACTGCCCTCCGTCTCCTCGTTCTCTGCAACACATACACACCGATAAGTAAATTCAACCATGCGTAGGTTTTACATGACACTGATATAATAGGAAGGACTTAAAAAAGTGAGAAGGGAAGGAGGAAGTAATAATGATAGAAGGAATGTAAGGAAGGTTGAACAGAAGTTGAGAAGTTAAGAATGACTGCTAGCAGAGATGTAAGGAAGAAGAAATGAACAAAGGTGGAATGCACTATTCAATTAAGATTCAACACGACAAATGAAATAGTAATGGAGTAATGAAATGTTTTCATTTCACTGTCCAGCCACTGCATGGTTTCATGTTGCCTAGTGTCCACAACTCACCGTCATTATTGTTGAGGTTGGTTTCTAGCGTGTGCATGTTGTCTTGTCTGTTCTCTTTGTTTCTCTCATTGAGAGCAGCACTCATCTCTTTCATACTGAAGCTGAAGCACAGAAAGCGAGTCGGTGAAATGTAATAACACAATAAAAGTGCTGTTATTGCATATCTACATCGAACAGTAAGAGTTAGCATCTGATTCAATGTCACTCGTACCTGTTGACAAGAGGAAGGTTTCCTGATTTATTCAGATTGTGATTGGTTGACAGGGATGGATTTCCTGGCTCGGAAAACATGATTCGCAGCATGGTCCACGTGGTTGATTCCTGAAAAACATTCAAGGCATGCTTTAAGGGCCTCTTTGTTTAGTACAACAAATTGATGGTTATATTTGTCTGTAATTAACGTTTTTAGTTGTTTGAGTTTCGATCTCTTTGTAGTTATACAAAAATCTTACTAAAACATATTATTTGTAACTATTAGACCTGCTACAGAAAGCCTGCAATTAATACTATTTGATGAAAGATGTCAAGTTAAAGTAGTTAGATTTTTCTCAACCACCTTCAAAAGTTTCATGCTATAATGACATTCCATGAGCTTGAGGCGAAAAGAATGCTTCTAACAGGTCACTGATCAATAACAAATCATGAAAAAGGTTTAAAAAAAAATCCGTGCAAGAAACAACTATTAGATATTTCTGTTGGCCATTTCTCTTGATGTTAGTGGTTTATTTGATATTTATACCTAGTTTAAGCACATTTAATAATCATAGTCACATTAAATAATCAAATGATAGTCAAAATGATAGTTTAAATGTTGCATCAGTTCTAGAGGGGGGATTATTTTACAGTTTATCATTATTATTTATTGTGCTTTTGCAGTTAAAACTTAAAAAAAAACCTAACGAGACAAGGAATCTTTAATTTACCTGGTAGTTAAAAACAAGAGAAATTTCATATTATCTACTGTTATGCTATCATACACGTGTAATATAGTTGCTTTAACATGATTTTAGCATATTTGTTTTATTTTAGCATATTTGTTTTATTTTGATAATTATTTATTTTCATAAAAATCCTTTTTTGGCCTAACAGTGGCAGGGAAAGAGTACCTCTCCTATAGAATGTATGTACATCCATTGAGGTATATCCTGTTTATATAATGCTCTAGGCAATACAATTGAGTCTTAGATGGTTTACGCTAAAATACATGAGCGATAAAGAAAGAAATTGAAAGTGGTGAATCAAAGTCCACAACGGTTCGAATCAGGCCAGAGCTCTCCTGTACCTGAGGTCTGTTGAGTCTCCTGGCCACCTGAGCGTTGTGCTCACAGAGTTCGGCGAAAGGTTTCCCGCTCAGCAGGTAACTCTGAGCCGTCTTAATGAACCAGTCCATGTTCACATCGGTCCCTGCATTGCTCTCAAACACACTGAGCGCGCTCGAGACTTGTGCAAACTGCTCCGTCACATCTGGCTTCTTAAAGAAGAAGATTGGGTACCGCCGGTCGCCACCCGGGTACGCCTTCCGCCCCACTTCCCCTACAGACGGCCCAGCTGTGAGGAGACACCAAACTCTGATCAGAAAATCCTTTAGTTCTTGATGGGTTTTTTTTGTTAAAGTGAGAAAACCTTTATCTTAAACCTTTTTCTTAAAGTGAGATTAAATACGAACAGATCAATCTATTTAATGAAAAGAAAGAAAGTAAAGACAGTGAAAAAAGGCAGGAAATAGGGAAGGAAGAATGAATTACAGAAACAAACAAAAGGGGATGTATGAAAGTAAAAAAATAAAAGAAAGAAAGTATCTAAAGAAAGAAAGAATAGACAAAGATAGAATGAAAATAAAGAAGGTAGGATGTATGGAGAATGGAAGTAAGGTTGAAAAAATACTTAAGTTAGTAAGTATGTACAGTAATAAAGGGATGAAAGAAAAATGTAGGAAATATGTAACCAACAACTAAAGTGTATATATATATATATATATATATATATATATATATATATATATATATATATATATATATATATATATTATATATATATATATATATATATATATATATATGGAGTCACGGGTGTGAATATATGCTTTTGGCTGTAACGTTTAGCATTTTTAATATAGGTGTCAATGGGAACCTGCTCACTTCTGGATTCAGCCACTAGCGGTCAGTTGTTCATTCCCTTCCTTTAAAACAATTATTATATTCTTGTAATTATAATTATTATATTATAATCAAGCTGAAGGTTGCCCTTCAGTTAAGATACAAGGTGACCTTTCTTTTAAGAGTTTTGATAGTAAAATTGTGAATTAAATCTGATTTAACCTCAGAAAAATGATGTCTAAAAAAACTGTTTACCCAGTTACTAACATTAAATACATAAGAAAGTGTAAGAGAGTAAGCAAGTGAAGAAAGACTGCTAAAACAAGCTTTTGGTAACCCCTGATCGCGTGTTTCAGCTGTTTCAGATTCCGCCACGTCTGCTCTCTCACCGTTCATCAGACTCTCCTTGGCGGCGAATGCTAGGTCCCCGAAAAGCCCGAAACTTAGCCCCTCAGGGTTGGCTCTCTCCAGCGGCCGGCTGGCGTCTTTAAACATGTGCTGATAGAGCGTGCTGTCCTTCGACCCTGACAGCAGATAGTAAGGATCGTGCTGATGCCGCCACACGATGCCTGTGGTCACATCCTTGTGCTCTTCGAAGGTGGCGAAGGGGATGAATGGGCGCCTAACGTCCCACACGTAGATGTTATGGTCCACCATCATGGAGCATGTGGCCAGATGGTGGCGCCGCTCAGGACGCCATTTCACACGTGCCACAGAGGCGATGGTTTGGACACAGTAGATCTCCTTCACACGGTTGGTGGACATGTCCCAGACCTTCACCATCTTGTCCCGGCCCCCGGTAGCAAGCCAACCCCTGCCCGGATTAAGAGAGGAGAAAAAACTAAGAACTCATATGGGTTAAATAACATTTTCTTCTAAATAACCTGTACGTTTTCCATTAGGTATACGCAAAAACAATTATGCAATGGGAACAAAAGCAGAAGTAGCACTGTTATACAATCATGATGTGGACAACAAACTTGGATCTGTTGCCCAAATTTTCCACCATTGATTTAAAAAATTGGGCAGAAAATGCAAGTCGAATGCAATGTATATTGAGAATCTGATAGGAAACCGGTGTATACATCATACATCTGAATTATTTTGTGTGTACGTACCATGCCCAATATTTATGATATGCCCAACATAAATGTTACTGCATGAGGACCCTGATCTAGCACTTTTAGTAAAGCGTAGCATAGATCATTAAATCGGATTAGACCAGTAGCCTTTTGGTTCATCTTTTCAATTAAAAAAATATATGTGTTATCTAATTTCTTTCAAACTAACAAGTAGTTTGAAAGGAGATTCTAGTTTCTATTCTCTAACACACCTGTCCTCAGGGTGCCAGTCGCAGCAGAACACCGGGCCTGTGTGTGCGGTGAACATGCGCTCGTATCGGTCAGGTCTGCGAATGTCCCAGAGCTGCACATTTCCGTTCTCAAAGGAGGCGGCGAAGGTGAAGTAATCCTTCATGCTGAACTGTACGTCTCGCACGCTCTCGGACTGACCTGCACACAATCAAAACGTGTAAAAAAAAAAAAAAAAACGTCTCAAACCAAACAGCAAATTTAACTCTGACCATTTTTTTAATGTCACCCAAACCATTTTATGAACTTTTTATGCGACTTTAAAGGGTAGACTCCACTTCAAGGAATTGCAGATTACAAACAAACATGGACCACTGTTTACAAGGGAATGTATTCATCAGGTCCTGAAAATGTACTAAAATATCCTGATTTGGAGCAAAATTGACGTCTTTGTTTGTATGTATGTATGTATGGATGGAGGGACGGACGGACAGACAAATAGATAGATATTAGATATATAAAGTATCCATTATGCAAATGTTCAGTTCATTTTTAGGTTGAAAGCTTAAATTTGCACCATTCTAAGAGTAAAAATTGTGTTTCCTGGATGTATTTGAAAAAATCTTGGAAAATGTTTTGTCAATATTGCACACCTAGAGAAGTAAGATTAAAAATCTTAAAATTTATAAAATACTTTACCCGCATAACCCTGTATGGATGTGTGTGACTGGTGGAGTGTGTTTGGTGGTGGTCAGGAGGCCGTAGGCACAGAATGGCAGCCACGTCCTGTCAGACTGCCCCAGGACAGCTGAGTGTCACCAAGGTATCTTATCACTACCGGAGTAGGAATGTAGAGTGAAGGAATAATGCTCTGAACATTGTAAATTGCTTTTGAGCTCTGGAAAAGCGCTTTATAAATTGAAAGCATTATTAGTAGTAGTAGTAGTAAAATGCTAAAATCAACCTTGTGCAGCTCTACACTGTTTTTAAAAAAAGTTTGACAATTAGACTCAGAGTTACCGCCTCCCCCTGCTTTGTTTTGCATTTTCTGTATTTCAATCTATTTGCACTTCAATCTTGGTTTTTTTTCTCAAATATCCTAAAAACATTAAAAGCCTATTGTAAATTATCTTTTTTTTCCCTACATTTAGAAACTTTAGTTATTATCACAAACATTTTAGCAGCCAATCGCTTTGCATTGTATAGCTGTTGCCGCATTTTTACAAGTTTAAAAATGAAAGGGTTTTGGGGGGGGACGCACCAGAGAAGGTGCTGACGCTCTCATTCTTCCTCAGATCGAAGCACTTCATGAACCCATCCTGCGATCCCGACAGCAGCATGTTGACTTCAGTGGGGTGGAAGCAGACCTTGTTAACAGTGCGCTTGTGTTCGGTAAAGAGCTGTTCCTGTTTGTTGCGGCAGGGCCGTGCCAGGTTCCAAGTAACCACAGCTCCGTTAGTGGCAGCAGTTGCAAGCAGGTTCTCCTCCATCTGGTGCCACATCACATCTGCGCAGCTGAAATTCAGAGAAGGCTTGCGACCCACTCTGAGATTCAGACGCTCCACAAACCCCTCTTCCTCTAGCCCATAGATCTTAAAGATGTTTCGACCCGCAACCACCACCTGAAACACACCCACAACTGGATTTGAAGGCAGAGTTCACTCAGAATGATCATGAAAGGGCACCGTTCCGCATAAATAGGGAACTGTATGGAGTGAAATTTGTGAGAATTATTAAGTATTTTTCAAAGAATAATCTGCTTTTTAAAAACCTTGACTCACAAACTAATACCAACTTGCAAAAATAAAAGTCTTTGTGAGCTGTGTTGCTAACATGTATATTTCTCCAGTCTTAAAAATCCTTACGACTTTCTTTAAAAAACATGATGTAATCTTCTCACAAATGCAATTGTGTTGAAAACACCAGAGGGCACTAACGATTTCCTGGGATTTTTTTCCTTGTTAATTCTTGTTCCTGCACTGTATCTCATGGTAGCAAAAAACATTAAACAGGAATTAAATTATTGTTGATTGGTTACATGTTGTCAGTTCATTTCTTCAACAGCACTTTACCAATCAATCACTCAATCATTCAATCAATCAGCAAAAATATTGTTTTGAGGGGAATATGTGGTGTGTTCCATCACCTGTGTAGCATCTCGACACACACTGATGGCGTTCGCTGGAGCGTCGAGGAGGCAGAACATGGTTCGACCGCTCACTGCACTGACGCGCGTCATCTTCTCCATCTCCTGCAGAACATAAAAGAAGAACATAAGAAGACATTCTGAATCCTGATTAGGGTGACACGAGTGAATTGAAGATGTGAATAGGTAAAATGAAGATCACACACCGAAAAGACAAGCAATTTAAGGCATTTTAGAGTCATCAATTCACCTGACATATTGGTGGTTAATATAAGAAAATTATGCCACGTTCTTCTCAACTACGATGTTGTAAGATGTTCACGTGAAATGAAACTTTTTATAATTTACTCACAAGGAGTTTCTTCTGTTACAACCATTGTGTGATACTTAGATGCATGTAAAAATAAAAATGCCATTTAATCATAAAACATATTTTTGTTGTCGTTTTTGGTTGAACAGAAAGGCTTCCTGAGAACAAATAGAAAATAATTATGACATATGTCTTTAATTGGGTTGTATTCCCCCTCTCACCGTCAGAGTTCTCCAAAGCTTGAGTTATCTAATGTTCCAGTGCACGTGACTGCTGGCTCACAAGAACTTTACATCTTCATGAGGAATTACAAACCAGCCTAAAGGAAAGAACAAGACACAACTGAAACCAGCAGAGAAAGCAAAACTGGTGCAAACCTCTGTTGGGTGTTAAATATGGGAAACCGTATAGAATTTAGAAAAGTGTATTTTATCAATATATGGTTATTATTGATGTTAAATAAAATGATCTGGGTACTGCTGACGTTTTGCATATATTAATACTATAATTCACATGTACATACAGTGGAAATATAAACTAATTTAAATATAAATACTATCACGTTTAGTTACATAACGTTAAAATAATTAAATTATTTGTTTCTCAGTCTATCGGTTTGTTTTTACTGATACTAACTTTACTGATTTATGTTCACTTATTTCGGAAGATAATCTAACGTATTCAGGAACCAACAGGGTAATTATTGTTAAAGCTAAATACACAGCCGTAGCCTTGAAAATATATAGCCAGATTTATGAAGTTTGTACAGAGGAGTTCTTTAAAAGTGATTTAAAAAGCCAGGCAGAAATCTCATGTTTTATAATTTATATGATATAAAACTCACGTTTGAAAACTAATACAAACATATTCATACGTTAATAAACATAGTAAAATAGCTGCAAATAACTTACCTACAAAAAGAACATTTGGACGTCTGCAGAGGACAGGAAGTTAACTCATTGTTTACGTTTGTCGCTGACGTCATCTCCGGTACATCACATGGCGCTAACGTTGACGCTTTGAACGCCTTGATTTGTAGACCTAACGTTAGTACGTTGATCTACACGCATTCGTATATTGTTTAAAAAACTTGTTTTTTATCTCGACAATCAAGGATGTCAGTGAGCCAAAAGTTGTTTTTGTGTGAAGACCCCGCAGTCTGGAGAGCGGTGCAGCGGCAATACTGGAGCGTGCTGGACGCCAAGGCTGCAGCTGGGAAGGGGAAGGTTTCAGGGAAACTCCTTCAACTCGACAAATGGTCTCTCACATTAATACAAGATAAACTGTGCATTTCCCGCAGCTATAAAGGGTTTTACCTTTTACTTTGAATTGCACGCGCATTCTGGCAACGGAAGAATAGCCGAAACGAACAGCTTGTTAAGCTATGCGTCTGTACAACCCCAAGCCATATATATTGTATAAATTGATCCAATTCTAAAATAAAAACGAGATAGTCACTAAATACAAATATTTCAATTACATTTATGTAATACAATTGTATGTTGTTATAAAAAAAACATTAAAAAAATCAGACCCTCTGAAGTTGCTGGTATAGGTCTTTGAGGTGAATTGAAGAATCTAAATTTCCTTTAGAGGTGAGAATAACTGGTGAGTAAATGTTCCCCCTACATCGAACTAGCATCTTTACATTGACACTCACCCACCTGGAGCTGGAAATCCATAATTCAATGGATCTCAGTAATTGTGAGTGCTTCGATTCTCAGGTTTGTAGAGGATCTGACTGCAGCCGTTGCCGGCCGCTCAGAACGTTTCCTCACTCAAGATGAGCTAGTGAAACTCATGGAGTGGAAACTCACGGTAGGTTCCAAATGTGTTCTGTGCAACTGTTGCAAGGAATTGTTGCAAGTAACTTAAAGAGCAAGATTTTAAAATGTTGACTGCCATACGTCACCAGAAAAAGCACTCAAGCTTCATTTTCCATAAAGTTTTTGCAATAAAATAGTTTTGTGCTTGTCTATGACGCTAGTTTGGAGCAGAACATTTAGACAACTATTCATAAAATCATGTAAACTGGTCTTTTCTTGAGTGAATCGTGTATAAATCATTTGCTTAGATGGAACCAGACTTGTTTTTTTTTTTTTCTTCAATTGGTTGTTGTAAAAGAAATTTGTTTTAGTTGATGAAATAATGATGATTCCTCCCAGAAGGGGAAGTTCAGGCCACGTCTACAGCAGCTGATTGGCTCAAATGGGGAAGAGTCTGTCCGGAGCTCAAGTAAAAAAGCTTTCAGTTTATTGCCTGATGTACAAGCAGCCATGACCGAATTGTGCAAGCTCAAAGGCGTTGGGCCTGCTACTGCCTCAGGTACCCCTCAAATCTCACATGTATCCGACACCTGTAAAAAAACCCTTTTACATCTGTTACGTACATATAATTTAACACATGTAACGGAATCACACAGATGCATGAATGTAACACTTATATTAAGCTGTGTTTCAGCTATACTGGCAGCTGGAGCCCCAGATAAAGTGGCTTTCATGGCTGATGAAGCTGTGGAGAGCATTGCAGAGCTCAGACCTGTGGAGTACACAGCCAAACATTATATACGCTACCTCCAGAAAATGAAGAGCAAAGCATCCCAGCTTAATACAGGTAATACGATTGGCCTCAATGCTTTTATTGCGCAGTGTTTTTTGGAATCAAGCTCTTTTTTTAGTGAAAAGACGAATGGAGTTATTGTGTTTGAAGGTGTTGCCCCTTGAGGATGCATTGTAGGTAGGATACTAAGAAGTATAAAGGTATCTTCTCTTTAGTTAGCTGTTAAATAATGGTAACTGCTGAGCTTGATGGAAACTGCTCGGGATCTAACTAATGCATGTGCTTTCTCCTTTAGTGGATACTCGGCAGGACTGGACTCCTCAGGGAGTGCAGCTGTGTCTGTGGACGTGTGCGGTGGCCAGTCGGATTCAGCCTGCTGTATTGAAAGAACTCAATCTGAGTGATGAAGCAGACACAGCGAGCCATAAGAGCCCAGAAAAGAGGAAGAGAGACGGAGGGAAGCCTTCAAAGAGAAGGAAAACAGAGTGAACATAAAGGCAAAAATAAGCCACTTTGGCAGAAATGCACTTCTTTTCTAAGTGTTTCACTGTTTATTTCTTTGTATAAAATATTTTATGATGAAATAAAAAAATCTTTTTGAGCAGGCTAGTATTGCAAGAGCTTTAAAACACAAGTGTACAAATTAATGTATTACTCTAAGTTAACAATTAACTGACACAACCTTCTTTAGTTTATATGTTCACCAACCTGACATCAATTGCTGAAAAGTGTAAAGCCCTAATTTAGGGTGCTTTAAACCATTCACAATATGTTGATGTTAAATAAGAATTACCTTGACATTTATTAATAATTTAATAAAACATTTGATGCATCTGGATTTGGACCTTTTAGCTTTTAGTTGTGGTGTTTTATATATATATATATATATATATATATATATATATATATATATATATATATATATATATATATATATATATATATATATATATATATATATTTGGCCGGGCCAAAAGCATAACAAGCTAATAGCCAATAAGCAGGTGCTTTCTAAATATCAAGCTTAGCAACACGAGGTGCCATTGGATTTTAGGACTTGTCAGTTTTGAGGATTTTAGGCATGAACGTTGACTCCCAATAATCACTCGTGGCACTTTTAAGGTGCTGATTTGACAGAGCCTGTGCACATGCTCAGAAAAGACAGAAGTGGGCGGAGCTGCAACATCGGCAATCCATCCTGGACCACCTCTTTTACATTGTTTTGATCTACCAGAGCGCTGGTTATATGCAGTAAAATAAATTCATGAATTTTTACCAGGACTAATACTCTAATACATGCCTTTTGAAATAAAATAAAAAACATTTTTACTACAGTTACTTCTATACCTGATAAGAAGAGTTGTGGGATTAGCATTTAAAATATTGTTTAAATTGATATTTTAATGACATTTTAACCCAGTTGTGGGTTTTATTGGCCTTAATGCTTAAGCAGGGTTGTGTGAGAATGCTATACTTATTCTCAATGCAGCACTGCAAGAAAGCTACGAAATATATTAAAGGCATTAATAGGAGCATTAAATAATGTACTTTAACAAGTAACTCAGAAATTACTTTTAACACTAATGCATTACTTTTTTGTTTAAGCAATTAATAAAGTAACAGTTACTTTTTGAGTTAAGTAACTTTAACTAGTTACTATTTGTTCAGTAACTTTCCTATCACTGGTTAAACATCCAGCTGTGACTAGGTTATTAAATATTGCCCAGACCACTGCGCAAAGAACCATCGTGTTTTAGCACCACACATGTTTTTGTATAACATAATGGAAGAGAAATTAGATGTAAATATCCTGATTTACATCGAAAAACTATGATATAAGCCATAATGCTGCTGACTAGCATGGGATTGGGACACCCTCAGCGCAAATCAGTCTTGTGTGAGACACCAGCAAAGTTAGTCAGTTTTTAACATGGGAGTGAATGAGAACCTGGTCACTTCTGGAGTCAGCCAGGTTGAGGAACTGCAGTTCAGTCTCTTCCTATTATGCAAACCAGTTACAAAGATGTGCAGTGAACCTAAACGTCAATTTTAGCGACTGAAAAGTAGCAAAATGCAATTTAACCAATAGAACATAGTTTTCAAACCATCAAATGTGACATAATTATGAATAAAATCACATTAAATGTTGTTAAGACAATACTATTTTATAAATTACTCTTTTTATCCTCCTATAAGGAATTTCACTCCTGTTCAAGTCACACATGCACAAAATAACACAAGAGGGTCCTGTCAGCCACTGCTGCCTAAAGTTATAATAACTAAAATGTGTATTAAATAAAAGTAGACTGTTTGTAATTTTGTTCACACAGTTGTGACCTCATTAGCAGAAGTGTTTGTTGTGAACATATACCATCACACTCAGCCATCTCCTCATACTATGGGCTTTATTTCATACAGTTGAGAAATGAAAGCCAACACAAAACCATACAAAATAAACTACAAAAACAATTGCCTCAGGTCCCGTCGATTCAGAAGTACAATACATCATGAAATGTTAAAGTATTTGATAGAAACTATCAATATTTACATCTCTTTTTTTTCAGCTTCATCTCATCCAGAGACATCTATTATGTTCATATTATATTTTAGGTTTCAACCTCTTTAATGTAAACAGAATGTTTTACTGCGACGAGTTGTCGAGCCTCGTCGTTTGGCACCATTTTGAAATCTGTAAATGGACTGCGATCAGAACTAAAGGCTAACACACTCGAGTGAAATGAAGGCAGCGAAAGATCTCAAAGCAAGACTCGGGAGCTACAGCGATATTAAAATCCTCAGCACTCACTCTCACATGCTTTCTGGTGACCACAAAAACAGCTGGAAACAATGAGATTGAAAACCAAACACTTTCTGGCATGCTGGCAAGAAGATACTTACAAGAATGTTTGAAAGGCTGTGGCCATAGACTTCTTTTCCCTTACTATATAAGTGGATTTCAACATCCACATCCCTCTTTTGTGTTTTGACGGGAAAAATCTGATGTGTGAGAAATTGTACGCAAGGTTCACTTTTGGTTGCAAAATCAAGTTTGAGAAGAGTTACAATTTTTTTTTAAGCGACAAACTACTATTTGGCAATAAAAACAATATTTGACAATAAGCAACTCTTTGTAAATTAAGTGTAAAATTAAAATAAACACTTGTATTTTTTTACAGTAGTTACATTATATAAAACATTTCATTTTCTCAGGAATTCAAATAAAGTTAAACAAGAAGTTATATTAGAGAGCAGAAAAATCTGGAGTAGGCACTGTTGCTGGGTTCAATGCCTGCTAGTGCACTAGTTGAAATGTTTTGCAGCACTTGTTTGTTACATCAAGACTCATCTGCTGAGCGCACACATTTTATAAACATTAAATTATTGGTTTTAAACTGCTTCTTGTCCCTCACTAGCTCATTCTCCACAAATAATGGATACCAAATGCTTAAATTGGAAAAGTAATACAAAAAATATTTAACTTTACTGGTCATTTTTTGTGTGAAATCAATTACTTCAATTGAATAAATGAACTTAATAAAAAAAACTGAGCATCATTTTGACTGCTTGTGTATTCTTGCTTTGATTTCAAACTGTAATTATGGCATTGTGCACCAATCCTGGAAGTAGTACATCAAACACACCATCCACACTCCACAGGTTTTCCACTCTGAGCATAACCGGACTGATTTTGAGTTGAATATGTCCTGCAGATTCACAAAGCGGCTCTGCACATTCTCAAGTTCCCTTTGATTTTTCACCTTCGACTGCTGAAAAACCTGACATGCACAGAATCTGCACACTGCAATCCAATGTGTTTAGGTATGAGCTCAAAAAAGAAATCACGCAAAAATGTAAACGAACCAGCAAGATAACAGAATGATCTTTGTTTTCTTCGAATAAATATAAATATAAGAAATATGGCATAAAAATCCACAATGTTAAACACACGTAGAGCTTTTCCAAAATGAAAAGCAGTCAGAACACAATGATGTTCTTTATTTAATCAATTAATTCCCTCTAGTTCTTTTTACCACCTTAACGAATGACAACTTGCTACTTCTCACTTTTCCCACTTTTTTTTTTCATTTTGAAAAGTATAGTTTTGAAACATGATATTAATGAATTTCTATCACTCATTTTACTTGTTCCAAATCACTTCAGTTTTAATTTTCTGCCGAACACAGAAATTATCTTGAAAACCAGCCTATTACTGACTGTGTTCATATTAATTGTATGCATCAACACTAAAGCATACCTTTTTTTCATACAATTAGATACATTTATTTCATATTATAGATGAGTGATTTCTAGAACATTCTTCAAAAAATCTTTGTGTTCAACAGAAAAGGGTCTGGAAGCAATTGAGTTCGAGTACATGAGTGTTTCCTTGTTTAATTGTTTTGGGTGAGGGGCGGGGACTGTGTAAAACTTGATATCAAATGTTGGCTTATTGATTTAAAGACAAACCGGATTGGAGTCTTTTGATGGCTACTGTTTGGAGACGATTGCTATGGTGATGGTTTCCATTTTGAAAGGATCTATAAACTGGGGTTACCATGACAACACAAGTCTGTGCAGTAATAACTGACTGTGGCACAGAAATACTGGCATGTAAACGACAAACTCGTAGACTTGTGTTGACCTAGGAATGACACTTTTGTCATAAATTCCTGAATCTGTAATGCCAGCAGCCTTCCGCGATGAGGAGATCGGATCGAACACTATGATAAAGGCATTGATAGGAGCTTTGGGCTGAAAGTAAAACACACAGTTTTTAGACAACGGAAAGTTAGACACGCAGTGGGAACCAGAAGGGTGGTGTATCTACAGGTTCATTCATTAAAGCATGGCTCTTAAGATCTTACTGATGGAATGAGACAACGTGAATTTGCATCATGAGATCTACAGTTTCATAGTTTCAAATAACCACAGGCTGATCTTGAAATCGTGGATTTTCATTTTAAACCTTTTCAACCAGGAGACTGGAGCTCTGATCAAAATAAGCAAGAGATCGGGCTGCTAAGAAAGGCCCCACGATGGATCTGTCAACCATAGTTGAGTATTCTTAGCCAGCTGAGACATTTAGACATGAGAATGCAATCAACAGGTTACATTTTCTTGACTGGTTTTACACAACAGTGGCGAGGAGTTGGTTTTGGAACATGAACTAAACTTAAAGGTGTCATATCATGTCCCTTTTAAATAATTTATAATAAATATTTGACCGCTCTAGACTATCACTGCATCCTTAATAACCTTAAAAATGTAGTATGTATCATACACAATATCTTTGAATCATGTCAAATTTTTTTTTATTTTATTGTACCAACCGGGGTGTTTACCTTCTGTTACTCCCCACTATTTCTAGCATGCAGCCACACAGAAAATCCACCCATTTCTGAGAAAATATTCATGTTTTAATAAGCCAAAAACACTTTTGGCCCGGGATGTCCAAAACACCCTTTTCTTTCATTGTTGAATGACGTGATTCTACTATGGTTAACTTTGGCTTCAGTCAGCGCATACGTTCTTCATTGAGATGCATTAGCGGTTCATCTGATTGGTTAGTGGGCGGTACTATGTTCAATAGGTGTGGCTTAAGCCATCTAGCTGTTTTGAGTTCCCAGAAAAAAAAAAATATGATTACAAAACATGCATGAACCAATCTGAATATAACTAGAGGCATGTTTTTTTATGAGGGAACATTACTAAAACATGCAAGAAATGTTGAGTTTACATTATACAGCATATTTAAAAATAAAAATAAAATAGTTTATTTATAGTCTTAGTATAGTATGTTCGCTACTATCTTCTCTAACAATGTGTGGCTAATGTTATACAGAGCTAAGTTTCAGTGGCGCATGGCCATCTTCCTCCAAAAAGTTCACATTAAATGTTATTGTTAAGCTCTGCGAGCTCACACAAAACTCTTAACAGTATCTTCATAATCTACTTCAGTATCTTCAAGAGCTATCCTGTGTGAGTCACTCAGGCTCAATAGAAGTGAATGGGATTCAGCGCTCAACTGACCTATGTTCGGAACTAATCGCACTTCCACTACCCGGAAGTAGGCAGGAAAACATTGCCCCCTTTTTCTTATAGCACCCTATGCAGCTGACACCACTCGGTATATCTACCGCTGTGTATGCTACGTGCCACGTGGATAAGAAGCCAATCAAATCTAACCCACAGAGAACAACATGGCATTGTCCTTTTTGTCTCTCAACTTTTACTGCAGTTTCCAGCTGTTACCTTGAATTCTCTAACAGATAGCCACTGAAAATCAAAAGTGTGACTCACTTGAGCACAGATGAGAAAGTGCGGCTCATTGTAATCATCTTTGCGAGGTGAATCAACGGGGAATTATTTTCTGGGCGTGTTTGTGCGCAACTAGTGTAGCATTTTTACGGTCAATGGAGAGAACCTTTCAGGAAAAAAGTTTGAATGGTGATTCGTTTAATTTTAAAGGCTATAACTAAACACACAGAGCACTTTTCAAATTTCAAATAGAATGCTCCTTAAACTCTGCTGCACACCAATTTATAGATTTTTTTTAATCAATAATAGCAACTCTTTAAATTCACATTCAGAGCTAACATATATGTTTACTGAAATGGTGCTACAACACTGCTGGTAAAATGAGGTTTTCAACCTTCCTTTCTGGCTCCCACTGTTGTAAATCGTTTACATGTGTGTCTTTGTGTGCACTGATACTAGGTTCTGATCAAATAAGCTCCACACACCCTTGAGCTGCCTCGTACAGTTTGTTAAAATACACACCATTATAACCTTCAGTATGGAATGTGAGTATGCATTTTTTTGATTCAAACCTTCCAGTTTATCGATCCGCTGCTGGTTGAGCAGAGTCCATTGAGCTCATGAAATTGGACGTGGCTTCCTTCCTGATGGGGGCGTCAGGGTGTCATCAGGGAGGTGGCGGGATTTGTACCCCGAGCAACTCGTAAGCGAAAATGTTCCAGAAGATAGCGAAGAGCAGAAAGGTGATGAAGGAGAAGATAAGAACCCACCAGGAGCACTGTTTGTGTAGAGACTCCTCGTAGCTGCGCAGGATGAAAAGCCCCATGCTAATCCCGACCACCGCCCCGGAGAGGTGAGCCATGAAGCTGGGCTGAGGCCCGGAGGAGGGCAGCGGGGGGGAGAAGCGCAGCCACACGGCTCGGCCCACCTCTGAACTCACTGCAGGGAGTGAGAGAGAAATTACTTTATTTCAGCGTTCCTTGGAACCTTAATATGATGTATTTGGTTATTTGTTTTAATTTGGATTTTTCATGCATTTCATCAATGGTAAAATGCACATTTTAACACAAATATTTACATAAAAATCTTTTACTGTAAATTTATTTTGACAGAAATATTTCCACAAAAATAATGGGTAAAAGGCATGGTGACGGTTGGTTGCTGCTCTGTAAAGCATCGTCTACCCAGTAGTCCAGCCCTTAATTCTGCAAAACTTTACATTTAATATAACCCAAAGAAAGGGAAAATAAAATTTCACCTCCAAAGCAGCAATGTGAATTAGAGAAAACTCTTGTGAGCTGGCATTAGATGTATTTAGTTTGAATGTAAAGATTTTTTAACATGGGTCTCAATGAGAATCTGTCCACTTCTGAGATCAGCCTCAAGTGGTCAGTTGAGGACTTGCAACTTCCCATTATGTAACCGAAAGGAAAGTGGCAGGGTGCTGCTCGAGTTTACCATGTTTGTTAAACCCCAAAAATTACATTCATCACTTCCCCCATGTTTTTCCAAACCCCAAAAGGCTTTGTTCCTCCTTGGAATGCAATTTGAGATACTTTAACCTGGAGACCAGACACTGGAGACTCATGCCACACCGATTGTCAAATAAAATCCAAAAAGGTGCTAAAAATGCTCGAATTACTCAGCTATTGGGAGTTAGAAAAAAATCTAACACAGGAACACTGTCCATTCACCAAAAAGTCTACATTATCTTCTCATCTTGATGGACAGGAAAGCAAGCATGTTCACAGTTAAAGAGCAGTGCATGCTCTCACATTTCAGGCTAGGCTTGCACCCCTGATAGCAGCCACGTGGGTCTTCAAGTGTAAACATGGCCTTCTCACCTGACATGAGGAGTGCATGCAAAACTTGATCCTTTTAAGAAACTCTTTTTTATTTTCTGTTTAATTTTGTGGTTGTTTTTTGTAGTATTGCTCTAATGTGTGTCTTACATATTCTCCTGAGAACCAAGGATTAAATCTACCAAAAAAAGCTCAAATGAGTCAAAATATACAGATCAAAAAGAACAACAAATTACAACAGAGAACATAAATGGATAGGCTGGGTCTCAGTAGGATATAATTATATTAATACATATGTTGGATTAGAAAATGTAATGCTGTGAAGAAAAAAACACTTAAATGTGATTGATACGACGGTGTGAAACCAGAAGATACAGCTTATGTGGTGTGATTCCTGATTCCGCTTTAAGGAAAGTTGAGCTGAATTCAACTTTAACCTGCGCTGCCACATCACATGACACGATAACAACCACAGGTTTGGAGAGGTGAGAGCATGGCCATCGGAGCTCACAAAAGCTATGCGGCCCTTAATTCGTTTTACAAACTCATTTTATTCCCCTTTTGAAGAGCTGCACACCTATATTAAGTTTGTTTGATTCAACTCGTTACTGAATCCAGTTGCTGTAGTCACTTACTGCAAACGAGAGCAAGAATCATCCGCAGCAGCTTGTACGGGCACTTCATACCAGCCCAGTTCTGAAAAACAAAAAACATACTATTAGTCATAGTCTGAGTAGTTTCTCTACTCTCCCTTTATTCCATGTAAATAACTATGTACTGCTAAAAATGAAGTCTATTTCCTCGTGAGAGCTGATTCTGTTGCTGGTGTCTGCTGTGCTTTACCATCACTACATTGGCCAGATGAGCTGAGCAGAGAGCGTACACTCCACCAGAGCCTCCAACCACAGGAGCACGCATATCAGTGATGGAGACTGTTAGAGAACCTACAAGATACAAAGCAAACACAGGTGCGGAAATAGTGAGTACCAATCTTTTCATGTTTCAGTGTTCATCTTTTATCCTCAGGATTTAAGAATCCTGAGGCATTCTGCTGGCACACATTGAGCAGAGGAAACTCACCTCTTTACAATGATTCTAACCATTTTATTCTCAATACATGGTTCTGTGTATGATTCGGGCTCTGAGAAAAACCAATAAGAGCACAGTAATTAATTAACTGTAATTAAAAGGGCCACGTTAGCCTGGATGTAACGAGAAACTTGCATGTTTTGAACATTGTTTAGGACAACTTTATTGTCCGTTACGTTTTTTTGTGGGAGGAAACTGGGTAATTTCTTTTTAAAATCTTTAAATAAATTGTATTTGCTATTTCTCACTTTTGGTTTAAAGATAATTTTCTTCGGATGTGACATGTTTTTACTCTCATTATTCATAAACAAGAGCTAGCTTATCCAATAGAAAGACCCGATACATTCATTATTAATGAGTTAACCCGTGCGCAGCAGTTGAGGTCAGTTTGAGTCGCGGTTGCATGTTTTCGCAGTGTGACACATCTGGGGTGATAAATGCCTATCCCTGTGATGAAGTCAGAGAGCTTAATCAGAATTAATAATAAGATATAAAACCAAAACAGTTACATAAAAACTAAGCACATTAAAACACAATATTAAACACCTCATAAAAACAACACTAAAAACACTCTTTTGTGTTCATTGCAGTAACTTGTATAGGCTTGTGTTACTATAGTCTGTGTTTTCATTAACACGGTATAAAAGAAAATCTGACTTCTTGTAAAATATGTTTGAATAATTGAACCAAAAATTGCCACACTTTGTAAGTAATTATATAAAAATGTTGATCACTTGGCAGCACAAATTAATAAATGAAGAAATCTAAACATATACGCATTTATTTACAATTACCAAATAACGACTGATCTGTATTCCTGTTTCACTTTTATCTAATTTAATAAATACACTAACAGTAATCAACAGTTAGGATTTTTAAATAAATATCTGTTTGCTGTGGTTACCAGTGTGCTTTAAAGAGCTAAAGCTAATGATATAATATTACTTCTTTTTAGGGTTAAAAACAATGTTTTAAAAACAGTGTTAAAAACAATCAATGTCTATCAGGGGTTTTTTTTTTTTTTATTGAGGGAAAAGGTTTTGGTTATAAATCCCCTTATTGCTTCCTAATGTGTTTCAGATTTATTGAAGAGAAAAAGTGTGAACAACCCCCACGCACTGAATGCCGTTTTCTAGCCTGGAAAGTGAACATGCATGGACAACAGGATTTAATTGAATATTGGCATCTCCTACATGTGTGTGTGTTTGTGTGTTTGACAGATTGTCTATATAGGGAGCGGCCTCAGCATTCACGCTCATCCAGCATCTTCATTATCCCGTTTGCCTTCATCTTTCATTTTATTACCTCTCAAGTTTTTAGACTCTTGCTCGCCGATGAGCTATTTCTTTCTTCTCTTTTCATGTTCAAATGCTATTTTGTCTTTTTTCTAAAATAATTATCTGGATTTCACTTGGTATGCAGATGATTTGATTCAACTTCCTATTTGGTATCATGGTGATAATTGAAAACTCTCAATTATAAGAAACTTATAAGGTTTCTGCAGGTTTCATAAGGTCAAAATTGTATAAAAAAAAACCTTTATAAGACAAATAAGAATAAAAATTTAAACCTATAATATAGCATCAAAAACACATACAAAACTTATTTGCAACACTATGCTTCAAATGGTTGAGACGCTAACCATCACTTTTATGTTTTTAAGGGCTTTCTCAATACCTAGCAACCCTAAAAATTACCTTGATGCTTTTGAACATTTATGCATGTTTTCTTAATTGTTGGCCACACTCAATAACAGTTAAATTTTTTAACATTTATGAGTCTTATGTCAATATCTGCCAACCGTCACAATCACTTTTAAGATTTTGTTCACAAGCGTTTTCTCAAACAATGGCAGCACTAAACATCACTTTTATGTTGCTGAGGATTTCCAAAAGTTTTCTTAAACTCTGGCAACTCTAAACACAGCTTTCATGTTTTTGAGCATTTAATTGCATTTTCTCAGACTATGGCAACCCTAACCACCATTTTTACTTTTTTAGCATTTAGGAGTGTTTCTCAATCTCTGACAACCGTGAGCAACAACAAAACATATCAAATGAACTTTTCATGGACATCAGAAAAATAAGACCTAGAACAGTATTTTTAAGGCCTAACATTTGGGTTAAATAGATTCTTGGTTTAAGTCAAGTTTTTGACTTTGGATATTATTTGAGTTTGTGTGTGCTTTCTACAGTTTTAAACAAGTTTTAATCTCAGAAGTGATTGTTGAGCTAGTGATGCACTGATGACCGGTACACAGTGCACCCCTGCTATCTCTTCAATATAAGCTGGGATAAGCGCACGCAGACCACCATAAGCAAGATTTAAAAGAACAACAGGTCAGTAAAGCACACAAGGAAAGTAGACTCTGACACGAAAAGTAGACACGCTCAAAACAAATCAAGCCACCCCACACAGTAATGCTACTGACCACTAGGGGATGCTAGCTTTGTGGAAACAATCTTACTTGACTGAAGCGCTTCACCAGCTGCTTTGCGGTCATACAAAAAAAGTGACTGCACCTTAAAACTAAAGATTAAAAAAGTTATTTTTGTATATTGAAGTTTGAAGCGGTTTGTTTGTATTCTGGCATGTTTTTGAAAAATCATATAAACTTGTATTTCTTTGTGCAGTTTGTTCTAATCTCAGCTAACTGCTAACATTTTCTGTTGAGTTGCTACCTTGAATTCCCTTTGTACCCTCTCCATGTGACCTTTGCTCTTGTTTGTCACTTTAAAAATGTCTTTGTGTTGTGCTCTACTGGGCCACCGAACACACATGGGTGTAGAGGAAGAATTACTTTTTGTATCTTTGTGTGTTTGTGAATAAAGAGGGTGTTATGAGAGAGAGAGAGAGAGTAAATGTGAGTGAATAATTCAGAGATTATCGATTAGCTCATTGCCCACTGGTGACAAGTCCGTCATAAATATGAGCGCATTCTCCTGGTGAGCTTGTCAGAGTGCAAGGACAATAAGATGAATGCACACAGCCACACACACAGTAACTCACCCGCGATGACTCCAGCCATGTACAGCAGACTGATCCTCAGGATCCCGTGAACCATCTCTAGAGGAACCCCAATCATCAGCTGGAGAAGAGCGTTGAAGCCCAGCTGCTCTAACCTACGTGCACAAAGGAACATATGAGGATGCGGGAGTGAGTGGCTAAATTTGGATCGAGGAGTGCTTCCTGTTAGAAAATAAAAGATTAAATGTTCAAATGTTAAAAAAAATCTTTAGCCAAGGAAAATTTGTTAAAAAAATCACAATTCATATAGCACGTTCTTGAGATAGAATATAAGAGTGAAGATAAGACAAATTAGATATTAGATTAAATTTAAATGAGCAGTGTGAATCTTGCATCAGACCATCTGTCCTAAAAAAATGTTAAGATGCAAAAACTTTAAGTTAATCTCGTCATAAATCTTTTATGATCAGCTGATAATGACACCCTTATAAACATCATTGTACGTGTTGGTTGTCATGTAGTCATGTCATGCAGTACTCTAGCTAAACTACTGATGAGTTTGGTACAAAAAGATTGAAACACTTCCAGAGTCCCGAAGTCATGGCTTGACTGGTTAAACTTATCTAGATTTCTAGTAGTAGCGAGTGTCACGTTTATATTTCAGCGTGGAGAGGTACGATCGAGAACATTGAATATCCATCATGTGTATTGAAAATGTGTGATTTTAAAAAACAACTCAACATTAGATTCGCAAGGCAATTATTGTGGTAATATTTTCACGCCCAGAAACGTGATTTTAAACGAAACCACATGGGATTGGTTATTTGTTGTGTCAGTTAAATGAATTCATTGGCAGATCTTGGCCAAAATAATCTGCCAAACCTCTGTGAGACGAGTCATCATGCAATCTGTTCTGACTGTTACATACTGACCAAAACATTCTATGATTAATCTTTAAATATAACAAATGTTATGAATGGTTCAACACCCCTGATCTCTGGTACCAGCTGCAGGCACCACGGCAGCTGTAAGCAGACTCTCACTGTTTGGAGGGAAAGCTTAGACAAGGAAGTGAGGAGTATTTTATAAATTAGATGATCTAACACGTCTTATTGAACTCACTTTAATTATGTATTGATTTGAAATATTTCAACGTGAAAACCTATAAAGATGAAAAACTCGGATGTATTCCAACTACTTTATTCGTATTTGAAGTAATATTTAGGAGCTACTTTCTTGACAGCAAAGCCGTTAATAAAGAGGTATTAGATCAGAACTGTCTGGAATTAATCCTAGATCTTTCAAGGTCTTTATCTCTCCTGATCACATCAGAAAGGCTTTAGGAGATACTTAGTGTATGTTGATACACATTTTATAACCATTTTTCTTCCTCCTTTTTAAATAATCTCATTCATACAGGCATGGTTTCTCTCCCTTAAAATCCCTAAACAGCAGTGTACAGCATACAGAGATCGATTCCGAATCCTAACACAATGTTGACCAGTACAAACAGAATCCAGTTTCTACATGACACTGATGCACTTCAAATTTACAAAACATGTTGAACTTTTGCCCAGGGTCTTCATTACTGCACAATGACCATCAATGGTTATGCATTAAAAAGTATTTTTAAAAGATCTTAAAATAACTATTCTTCATGAAACCTGTGATTTCAATCCTTACCCGACATGCATGAACATGTAGCTGAAGAACCTCCAGATCTGGGCTCGGTGCCCTGGATGATAGACCAGAGGACTCTTCATGAAGTCTGGCTGGTAGGTTTGGAGCACCCATTTATTGAGCATCACACCATAACACATAAACACTATGATCTGAAACACACAACAGAGAACTGCTAAGACAAGCCTTTTATTTATTTATTTTAATATTTTTGCAGGAAATCAGCAGCCAATCAGACGAAAGATTCAGAAGATGATGTTACCTGTACAATGGTGATGACAGCCATGAACACAGGAGGAGGGCAGAGTCTGCTCTGGTGGAAGTACCACCGGCGGTCTGTTTCACAGGGAAGAATCTCGTAGGCCACATAGCGCACAAAACGCTTGTACACGCCCAGCCCCGTCTCGTCCAATAGGATCTCTCTCTGCAGAGTCCGACGTCCATTCGCAATGGCCCGGCGGAAACTACTGGAACGTTTACTGCTCAGCTGAGAAAGACAGGAGACAACAGTGATAAACAACGATGGTTCTGTACAAGAGTGATTTATGCTAAATCAATGAACTCTGGAAACATGATTATTCAGTTGGTGACATAATTGACAAAACATTGGGTTTACCATGGCTTTTCTATTAATAACACCATTCCTTACTCACGTTCCTCTTCTATTTCTTTCTCATGCCTCAGATTCAGACTCAAATCCTTATAGACAGTAAAGTTCAATGAGCAAAAAAAACTCCATTCAGAGTGAATTTAATCCTTCTCTGGATACAGTAAAAAAATACTCAAATTGACATCAAACATCTAAACAAACAGACATTTTGTCACTGAAAACTTTGCAATAAATATTTGTATTTTGCTATAAAACTCACAAGAGTTTTTTTGTCATTGTTTCTTTCTCAATGTAGCTAAAAAAGATTATGTTCAATTTTCAATTTAACTCTATATTGACCTCTATAGGATCTCTATAGGACCAAATATATTCATAATGGAGTAAATTCAACTCTCTAGATTTTACTGTGTAGACTTCACAGTCTTATCTGAAGAACACTGTTTAAAATTATTTCTCTTTAAAATCTAGATCATTAAAATGTTTTAATTGTTTACTTCACATCTATCACTTTCATTTTTTGTGAATAACCACTGTTACGTCCAGAGCCAAAAACACGTTTCAATAACGTCTGAATCTTAAAGCTGATTTTGTGTGTCTGTGTTTGTCCACAGTTAATTTGTTCCACCTGAGCTCAATGATTGGCCTCTGGCACTAATTGGATCCTGGCGTGGGAGAGGCCTTATAAAAAGCAAATAAATAAAATAAAATATTTTTTTTGCAAATAAAAAGGCAAAGATGGCAATCATCACTCATTTGTCCAGTGTGCTCATTTGATATTAGGTTGAGGGCAATTTGTTGTCTTAGCTATGTGAGTAAAATTTCTCATTTGTTATTAGCATTTCCAATTTGATCTTTCTGTTGGGTTAAGTAGGAATGTGGGTGCCATTTTGACTTGGTATCCTTTATTTTTCTTTGTGTTTGTTACTTTAACAGAGGGAGCTACTGAGGGTTTTTCTTTTTTATTGTCTCTCTTTTCTAGTTTATATAGGTAGTTGAAAGAAGTCAGTTTATTAGGTTTTATGCTTTTTTTATTATTATTATTTTGGCAATTACCCCTTTCTGAATAGAAGGCCCATTTTCTTGTTTCGTTTATATTTTTGCGGACACTTTTGTAAAATAAATCTGTTCAATTGAGTCAGAAGTTTTATTAGTTATTAGAAGTTTGTTAGTAGTTTTCTTTCTGGGTGTGTGAGCATGAGATGGTCCAGCAGTTGCCCTCTGTTCTGGTCTACCCCCTGGATCTAAAAACAGACCATAACACTGCAAAGGTTTTTTCAAATAGAAGATAATTATGCAAATCTTTGGGGCAAACACTGGAAATCCTTTTCTTTTGAACTTTTTACCTTTTTCAACAAAAACATAAAAATAAATTGTATTTCAACATATAATCCCCTTCAATCTTTTGTCAAGCAGCTTCGTAACACTTGTATTTCTAAATACTTTTGGTATCTCTTCCCTTTTAAGATGATAACTCTGAAAATATCAAGACACCAAAGTAAACCGCAGCTAAATGTGAGCATGTAATAAAAGAGCTTGCGGCAAAAGTGATGCAGCTGTCTGTGGTGGAATGAGAATGCTGGCAAAAAAGACACACGCAGAGAGGGAGGGAGGGGTGAACGAGAGAGAGAGGGTGATTGAGAATGTGGTGGATTTGTAAAGGAAGCACATGGTGACGCTTCAGGAATGACAGAGCTGAGAGCTGCAGTCTGTTATCGCTTTTTGAGAGAACTTTACACTCAGCTCTGGGTCTCGCAGCAATATATTGGCAATCAAGCATAATAATCTGTTTTGTGAATCTATAACTCCAGAGTAGTAAACGAAACCCAAGTGGGATTTTTTTTTTCTCAAAAAATGAAGCCTGTCTGAAATGGGTAACATGTTATGATACTGAAAATAGATAAATAACATAGAAAAGTAAGCAAGTGGTAACTAATTTTTTTTTCAGTTAAAAAATATGTTTTTAAAAGCTTTGAAACATAGAGAAACCTGGATATTTACTCTCATGTCTTGTTTTTATTGAAATTTACTCAGCAAGTAAAGCAAATACTAAAACATAAAAAACTCTTCTGCACATAGCAACAAAGCTCATCAAAGAAGACACTTTCATCTAACAAAAAATACATAAGCCAGCACCTATGTATAGTTCACGACACACATTTTTACTAAGCACCAGATACTTTGACAAATAAGCAAGTCTTTAAATGTGCTCTTAAAATTTTCCCAGGGTTGACGTGTCTCGTTATTTTATACCCATAGTGTAAATACATAGAGCAGCAACCTGTCTCCTTTAGTTTTGAATTTGATTTTGGTAACTACTAAAAGCTTTCTATCCAAATAACATAGACTACAAATATAACACTAAAACAATTAATAAAAATACTAACTATTGAAGTCAATTTATATTTTTGTACACTTCTACACCACAGTCTTCACTTTCTCATGAATCAGTCCATTTGACCAAATCATTTGAATCCATGATTCAGTGAACAGTTGGAGTGTAAAGCTGCATGATGGATATTGTAATATTATGTCCACCATACAATACGTGTCAAGGCATTAAAGGTGCAAATTCGTGCCTCTTTTATATGATTTATAATAAATATTTGACCCCTCTAGACTATAAATGCGTCTTTAAAATCCTTCAAAAGGCTTTGGTCAACCAAAACACACTTTGGCCCAGGACATCCAGCTGTCCAAAAGCTGCATCCAATAAGTCTCTAGCAGCGCCCAAATGATGGGGAAGACCCAGGCTTGATGTGCAAGGTTGGCTAGGAGGACAGGGGAGGGATATAGATGCTGAAAATTGTCACTGAAAAGCATTGCTAAATTGGCCTCCTGGTATTTCATGGGCTAATTACCTGAACATAACCCTCACAAACTTATTTAAATCAGTTTAATGTAATCAAGTTGTCGAGTTGAACTTATTTATCAAAGGCAACAACAATTTGTTCAATTCAAAATTCAGCATTTATTCCATACCAGAAATAAACCAGTAGAACTTGGCAGTGAGTCTTTTAAAGAACATAGTTGTCTGTGACTTACCAGTTCAATGAGCTCCTGGTAGCAGACATGTCCATGTTCATTGCTCTGAACTAGTGCCAGCAGCATCTCAAGTTTACTGGGGTCCAGCTCTAACTCATGGTGCTCGGCCAGACTGGTGAAATTCTCTACGGTAATAAAACCAGTCTGCTCTGGGTCCAGCTGTAAAACAACAACAAACAACACAGCAGTGAATTTTGAGTCTCAGGTGTTCTCCTCGCTATTAGCAACATGGCGTGTCTTAACCAGAGGTGTGGAGGAGGGGCATGGAGATCAATGTGAAAGAAAGAGACTAATCCTTGTACTTTTCCTTTGGACCATAATAAGTAACTGCCTGAAACTGATATTGACAGTCTATTCATTTAAGGCTGGTTGCAAAATTAGTTATGCATGACATTTAAATAACAATTTTCTGAACACTCAAATCGCTGTACATATTGTGGGGGCTTTGAATCCATCTCAATGGATAATGTGATGTGTACCATCCTCCATCAGGGGACAGAAGTCAGCAGCCAATTAGAATACAGGGATTATTAGGAGTGAACAACTTTAGCCTGGATTGCCGGGGATACACTCTTACTCCTTTGATGAAACATCCTGGAATTATTAATGGCCTCAGTCAGGAGAGTCAGGACCTCAGTTCAATCCCAAAGGAAGCAGATCCATGTTAATTGGCCTAACTTCACAGCATGAACAAAATCAATAATGTTTAAACTTTGCATTCAAATAACCAATATGGATCTCAAAGACATGTGGGTTATTACTCATTAGCTTCAGTTGTATTAGGCAGTTAAAAAATGCATAAAAAATTGCCAGCAGGTTTTATGGTTTGTTTTCATATTTCAGCTCCTCCCACTTCCGTTGTGATTGTGAGATCACCCATAGGTTTTAGTATAAAAGCATTAAATCAGTCACTTCCTCCTTGACAAAGCATCTCTACCTGAGAGTCAAACATAGCGAAAAACATGTGATTTGGTGGTTTGGAAATTATGAGAGCAAAGCCCTTAGTTATGTAAAACTTTACATTTTAATATAAATTTAAGGAAAGAGTAATACAAACACCCTCTTAGAGCTATCATGAAGGTCAATGAAAGCAGTATACAAAGAAAAACGGAGCCAAGGGTTTAAACATGTTAAAAATGGCCATTTTACAGCTAAAAAAACCCCCTTACTTTCATTAGGAACCTGCTCATTTCTGATGTCAAGTAGTTCATTCACTTTCTATTGCGCATCAAGTGAGAAAATCATAAGATGCCCCTCGCCATCAACTATTACAAGAAAACGGCTGATTTTTAGCTTTGAAATTTGCTAGTTTTATACAGTCTATTCGATATCTATTCATTTTGTCATACTATAATGCTCTTTTTGGTCACTAAATGAAGGCCTGCTCAAAATTCCACCTCTGAGTGAATCTCTCTGATTAACTCTCAAACATTATTCTTGGCAATTTTGGACTTCAGCAATGCTCTGTTTAAAAAAATGTTCTGCCATGTGTTCTTATATCAGGTTCTAGCAAAGACATTGTTTTTCTCTGTTTCTTTATAGAAAAAGCTCTCTGAAGAAGACAATCTACCATTGAGGATATGATCTGACATGACCAAACTAAGATCTGAATAAGAGCCCTCTGTTGCTTAAATTAAATGTATCAGCTAAATATTATGAGCTTTTGTACTTCTTCCTGTAATGCACTAAACACGTTTATAAATTGGCTTTAAGAAAGTTTTTTTTAAGTATCTATGTAACAACCAGAGTACAGTGAGGTGTTTCAGTGTATTCAGCCAATCACTGCCCAGTTTAAACACTGGTCATCCCTGTTTGCTAAGCCTTTTTTATATTTATCATTTAAAAAAGGATTTAGCTCTAGTTAATTCATTAATTTAACACTGTATCGTGTGGTAACCATCAAAAAGACTAGCTTTTATGCCTTTTTATGCCTTTCATGCTCTTTTCCAGCTGTGGCGTAGAATCAGACAGTGAACGGAATGAAGAGCCTGTGCACTGGGATGAAGGAAGGAGGGATGAGATGTGAGCAGCAGACACCGGGAGAGATGGATGGAAGTGAAAGCATCTGTTAGCGAGGCGATTCAGCACATACCGAGCCAATGCCGAGTCACCATGGTTACAAATTACCAGTGTATCACCGCAAGAAAGACTGACACCGAGTATGTGCGTGTGCAAACCACCAGCGACTAAATCTGTTGCCGTTACCTCACACCTCATAATCACATACGTTTAAAAGAATGAAAATACTCTCCAGTGGCACCATGGATTTATCTAGCTAATTACTACAAAGTGCTCATATCACACAGACAGCAGGCACAGTATACAGTCTAAACATCTTTCACAAGGGGCAGCAGGACTATGAGACCCGGGCACACTCATGTACTGTGTGATTCTGGATTTTAGAGCCCTTTTCAGATTTTCACATTTATGATCTGCTTACGTACTTTCAGACTGTAGGCTTGTAAGCTTCCTGGCTACATATCATTCCCCTTTTAAATAGTTGATCATAAATATTTGGCCCTAGGCTGACTGACTTTTGAAGCTGTTAATGGAAATTTAATTGCCCCTGGCCACAAGGTGAGGCCAGGAAACAAACGGCTTCACTAGAATGGAAGAAGAAGACAGAAGCTCCCTGTTTACACTCCAGTCCTAATATTCGAGTCTAAACCTATCATGAGCAGCATTTAAATTAAGACTACCTCCGTCTTGTTATTTGTATACAAGTATAATATATAAATATATAAATATATAAATATTATATATATACATACACACACAAAATATATTGTTATTTACATAAAAATTGTACCTCAATATAAATCAAAATAATTATTACTAATCATCTGTACTAATATCATTGTTTGGCTCAAACAGATGAAAGTAACATAATAAATGATTAGAGAACTGTCCCTAAAGGCTTCCACATCTGGCTGATAGCCGAGGTCACGCTGAATTCATCTGATGGTTGCTTCATTGATTGCAGAAGCTCAAACAAAGGTTGGCGTTTACTGAAAGTCTGCTGAAATGAGCCTTACTGTCTCCATGGTTACTGGAAACGCAGTGCTCACACAGCATATGGGCGAACGCAGAAACATCTGAGCAACGATGTGCTGTTGGTAGTGAAATATGTCAGTTTTCACAAGAAAAGCTGAGAATAGGTTTACAGTAAAGCTCTTCAGGAATGCCAGTGATTTCTACAGATATTTAGGAAGTTTTCGCATATAGTTTATCTACATTTAGTAGAGCTTGTGGTTGACAAATGAATCAGAGGAAAATCACAAGTTATAGGCTTGATTAGAGGTTCATAAAATGCACTGTTTATATAAAATAAAAGTTTGTATAAACTAGGGCAGCAAAGCATTAGACCAATCGGGGACAAAACAGAAAAAATTAACAACAAAGTACAAAGAGTTCAAACTTGTTTTGTTTTCTGTCTTCAAATTTCACACAGTTGATGGCTGAAAGTTTTTCATGGAGAAGCTAGTATGATTGATTGATTGTTTGAAAGATCATCTTCACCCAAAATTTAAATACAACAACTTAAATGGAAAAATTTTAAACACAATTTAGTCATGCTTTTCAACTCCACAGTTTAATAGACCTAATAAATAGTGCCTAATACTTCGCATGTTCACACTTCATAGAGCTATCTGAACTATCCCCAAAGCCAAATGCATTTATAATGAAAGGGGCACTCATTTTTTCCTTCACTCTGTAATTATGCTTCAACGCTACTGCCCTACCCATACCACTGAATCGTTCACCAGCTTACTTTTTACAGTAAATAACTGTAATCATTATTTTTTCCCCGTATGCTGGTGGTTAATTACAGTGAATTAATAGTAAAATTAATCGAAAAACAGGAACACACAATGGAACGATAACCAAGAATGCAACATACAGGTGATGGTCATACTGTATATGCATGTTATGCTATCATGACATTTTTTTATTTCATTAAAGCCATGCAAAAAGTTATATTTGTATATCTTCATTATTCTATACAAATAGACTGATGCATGTTTATTTATTTTTACTGTGACCATTCTAACTGTTAATAATTATTCATTTTCTTAGACACAGCTCTGTGAACGTCTGTGAGCCTCTTCTGTAATTAACTTTTGCGTCTTGCCCTCCTTGTGCAGGGTGTCTCTAGTCATCTTTTGGGCAACGGTCAAGGCAGCAGTCTCCCTGTGGCGGTGTAGCCTACATTTAAAGGCCTTTTATGCGTGTTAGGTTCTTTTATGAGACCCTGATTTTGGGATTTTCCTTAGTTGTCAGTTATATTATTCAAGATAAAAATAAATAAAAAATCAAATATATCAGTGGGTGTAATGCAAGAATATATACAAGTTTCACTTTTTGATTAAAATCAACTATTTCATGATATTCTAATGTTATGACCAGCACCTGTGTTTCGTCTTCTTTTTTTTTTATTAGCAATAACACCATTTGCTGTCACTATCTGAATCATGTGAGAATCCATTGCATCATCACACTAGCACAAAACGGATCTATATCTGACTTAATTGCACGTAAGAACAAAGCCACACCCGAACAGAACCAAAGACATACTCTTTTCTCCAGTTTAACTCTTGCTGAACGCTTGTTTAATATCAGAACTGAGCCCCATTTAACTGTACAAACAAAGACTCTGTGACTGTGTTTCTGAACAGCAAGCCTTTCTGTGCATCAGAGCCAGAAATAGTCTGAGCTCAGCACTGTTTCACACTGCAGAAAAAAAAACATAATAAACTGAAAGGTTAAGCATCTCGTCTGTGAACACACAGCTCAGTGTACACAAACACATGCTCTCCCACACACAATGCCAGCAAACCATCAGGAAATGCTTCTGTTTAGAAATACGCTTACTGCACTCTCTGCAAATAAGAAGTTGAGTTGCATGTGTATCATATACTGTATGTGTAGCCCCTGAAAAAAAGAGATAAATTTTGCCCCATGACTAAATGATCAAACTAATCTCTCAGCATCAGCATAAACTTTAAAAAAAAACGGAAGTCAACACAGGAATTTAACAATTATAGTCCCAAATGCATTGAAAAGGAATACAAGAAAACGGTAAAAAGTCTGACAGGAAAGGAAAATGTGTGTTACTGTTGAGAGGAGGTTAAATTACAGGCCTGTGAGTGTTAAATAAACTGATCCAGTGAGCCAAAGAGGCGGTAGAGGGACACTGAAAAGCATCATTGGAACAACAGTTGAGAGAGCTTTATACACATTATTTCGGATTTGAGCACTTGTTTGGTTAGAGTTGGTTAACATAGATGTTATTATTAGTAAAATATAATAAACTAACAGTGTTGGGAGTAGCATATTACAAAATAAGTATATTAATTTCTGGAGTTTCACAGTAGTGTAAATTATAAAAATAAAAAGTTTTCTGTAATAGGTACAGCCTGAGTCCCCGTATATGCATACTCAGTTAGTATGCATATAAGTTATAATGTAACTATTTGCAAAACATTTTTTTTTAATTAGTAGTAAAGTTATTATACAAAAAAAAGATTAGACCAGTACAAAAAAAAGGCAGACAAAGGAACGTTTACAAGATGGTCGCATTATTTATTATTTATCTGCTATAATGATGAGAAGAAAGTGATTGAGTGCAATATCTGTCCAAATCCTAAAATACTACACATAAAAATGATCACAAGCATTTTAAAAATACAACTTATACACCACTAACTACAAGTAAAAGAAAACAGTAGGGACAAATCGATCCTAGTATCGATACTGACGTTGGCATTGGAATCGGATCGATACTAGCTCTGGAACAAACTCCCGGAAGTTGTCCGGAGTTCAACTACTCTCACAGAGTTCAAAACTAAATTAAAAAACATATCTGTTTAATCTAGCATTCTAATAATTGGCTCTTGGTATTTGTCTAAACAGGTGTGATATCTGAGCACTATATACATGCAAACTGTTGAAAAAACAATGTGGATAAATGTTCCTCTCTAACCTCTCCTCATCATTTATCTCTCATCCTGCAGCTGATGCTGATCACCTGTTTGTTGTCTGTGTTACAGTTTTGTAACCTTTGTTTTTCGTTTGTTAGTTTCTGTTTTGTTTTTTCAGGTGTTGCCAGACAAATTGTTCGTCGATGGGTATTGAGTTTGTATATTCTTTATGCTGGGGAGGTAACTAGCACCTGCCTCAGTCAGTGAGGCTCTCAGGGGCCTCACAGAGGGAACTCCTATTTACTCTACCTGATCCTCATGAGGACTTTCTGAAGCTGCTTTGAAAGCAACTGCTAAGGAAGCGCTATATAAAAACTTTATTGATTGATTGATTAGCGCACCAAGATCAATATTTAGGCTATTTTGTTTCAAACTGAAAAATTAACAAGCTTAAATGTCTTCAAATTCTCCGTGCCTCAGTCTCTGACTCGTCTGGGCTCATCTAACTTACACACATCACCCTCCCTCCCTCTGAGTTGCTTCTGAGCAGTGTCTTGTGATCACGTGACACAACAGTGACAAGCATGCGCAAGTACGAGCGCTTTGATTCCGAATTCAAAATAAAGATAACAGACAGAAAGAAAGAGGGGCTCTGTTTGAAGTTATTTGACAAACACATAGAAATCTAAATAAAATGAAATAAAACTATCTGTTACTGAAGTAACTTCACAAATTTGGATAAACATTTGAGAAGTCAGCTTGAAAAACAGAACCCTGAGGTTCAACAGAGATGGAGTAAGGAGAGCGGTCCTGACGGAGCACCTGTCCTGTCAGCAGTCAGGACATCAAGTCTTTTCAGAGAGGCAGTGAATATCCAGGTATACATCAATTAATATTTACGTGTTCAGGAGCTCTAGCTTAAGCGACTAATAATTTGGTATTTATTAACTAAATATCTGTGATTAAAAGAAAAGTCACAACCTTCGTATTTTTCATATAAAACTTGGTTATCAGTTTTTAATTATTTATTAAAATTATGTAGTTACATGTTTTTCAATCAAAGTAAGCTCATTTATAATCCTATTAACTGTAAATATTTTAGTTTTCATGTAAATGATTACTATTTTTGTGTTCTTATGAAACATTTACCATACATCAAGATAAATTAACATTAAATGCAACATTACATGCAAGATTATTTTTTTTAATAATTGGTATCGGCGATACTGAGCCTGTAATTATTTGGTATCAGGTCGAACCCAAAATCTGCCATACCGCCCAGCCCTAGAAAACAGAGGATGTGAAGGAGAACACGAAGCTATAAAACAAGTAACTTTTCTCACCCGTCATTTCGTAGATAAAAATAAAAAACAAAGTGACCCCAATTTGGGAACAATAGCTCAGAATATAGAATATTCTTCACATGCCAACAAGTAGCAACGCAAAAGTAAATACTTCAAAAAGAATTACAGATATCACAGACTAGACAAGATACAGAAAGAAGACAGATGAAATGTATGGGAAGCAGTGAGGAAAAGTCTGTTAAGAAAGGAGTGTTTCAATTGGTGGATTAAATAAAACCACACTATGATTGGCTAAGAGAGAAAATCTTTCAATGAGAGAAGTTTAAGACTTCAGCCGTCTCACAAAAACCAAACAAACTCAGAGCAGTTCACACATGGATACATTTACATTACATTTACATTTATGCATTTGGCAGATGCTTTTGTCCAAAGCGACTTACATTAGGGAGAGACAATATGCAATTTGTTACACCGTCAAAGTCTATCTCAACTTCTCACAATAGAAATTGTATCAACTGATCAAAAAACCGAAGCAGTAGGGGAAGAAGATAAAGACAGAGGAGGGAAAAAGAAGGTAGTAGGTTTTTATTTAGTAGGTTAATTTATTTATTTATTTTTATAGTAGGTGTTCTCTGAAGAGAAGAGTTTTCAGTTGTTTTTTGAAAGCTGTTAGTGTTGCTGCTTTCCTGACTGGATCAGGGAGTTTGTTCCACCAACCAGGGACAGTGAAAGAGAAGGTTCTGCTGAGAGATCTTCTGCCCTTGTGGGATGGAACCACAAGTCGCTGTTCCTTCTCTGAGCGCAGGCTTCTGGAGGGCATGTAGGAGCGTATGAGCTCATGGAGGTAGACAGGGGCTGATCTGGAGATAGTTTTGTATGCCAGCATTAGCGATTTGAATTTAACCCGAGCTGCAATGGGGAGCCGATGAAGAGTGATGAAGAGGGGAGTAACATGAGCTCGTTTCAGTTCCTTGAAGATAAGACGAGCTGCAGAATTCTGGATCATCTGCAGAGGTTTGAGCGTATTCAATGGAAGTCCTGCTAGGAGAGCGTTGCAGTAGTCCAGACATGAGAGGACCAGAGCCTGAACCAGGAGTTGAGTTGCATGCTCAGTTAAGAAGGGCCTGATCTTTCGAATGTTGTGCAGTGCAGGATATCTGACACGTCATAAATCTGAGAACTTGATAAATATTTCTGTAAAAAGGTTTAGATAAGATTGCGTGAGCATTTGCTTAAAATATTGTATAAACCTGTCTTTTTACGTTGTAAATGTACATTTAGTCTGTAAATGTTTTATTTGAGACTCTACTTGCTCTCTATATTAAAAGAGTGGCTTGGGGAACAAATATTTTCACAAATTATTATTTTTTCTTCAAACAAATACAGAATTTTTTTTTTTACTTTTTACAAACAGATACCTATAAAACAGGATAAACTTGGAAATTAGGATATTTCAGAATATGTTTGATAAAATTACAGTTAAAATCAGAGAATCTATTTCTGTTGTTAAATAGTTTTACATGTTACATTAATACATAAAATATGCTTGAAAAGTAAACATAACATAGTGTTTTATCAGTTTAAATGCATTGTGTAAATAAAACAATTATTTTATGAAAACCTGCTATGAAATTTTTTTATTTTTATTTACAGCAACATAACCAACTAACTTTGTTCTTTATCCGCCATCATAAAAAACATCACATTCCATTCTTATCAGAGCAACAAACAGAAGAAACCACTTCAAATATCAACGTTAAAAGTAATTCTAAATTTTTTGTTGGAAATTCACCACATTGGCAATTTTGCTGCCAGACTTTAAATGTTTAAATTTTTTGTGCAGACCTAAAACCTATTTATGACCTTTTCTCTATTGTGCTGATGCACTCTCCGATCAATAGCACAAGGTGAAAACTAACATGCCTTTCAGGGTTGGAAGAAATGTTGTGTCAACAACCTTAACAAAACCTAATAATAATTGAACAAAACACTGCAGAGGAGTTCAGAGCAAAACCAGCAGAAAGCAGATGCCAAAATGCATGACTCTAGCTCCAAAAAAGAAGCCAGCTCAAAAATCAGCAAGCATTTGCCTTCAGAGCAAGAGACAGCGTGAGTCCTGATCCAAGAATGAGAGCAGGGAATAAGATTTGAGCTGACAGGACGCAAAGCTTAATGTTATTTGGGGGGTTGGTTTAAAGAAGTTGGAAAAAGTAGTTCTGATCTCTCCGGCTTGTAATTTAGCTGTTAAAATATGTCAAAAAAAACTTCCTCTCAGCCCTTTCTTGTGCTTCCGCGTGTGCAGATTTATGCTTTCTGTGAGATTCATGGGCTCAGACTGAAGTATAAATAAGTCATGTTTCTGCAGAGTCTGCACATGAATAAAGCTGCAAAAGTAAATATTGTGCAATAAACATTTCATGACTAAACATATTTCCTGATTTTTTTTGTCTGCTGTTTTCTTTTCCAACACCTTCACTTTAGGTGAATGTGGGTCATCAATAGCTACTGTTATCAATAAGCACGTGTGGAGTTGAGTAAAATATAATTAAACCTGTAAAAACAGATGTGTTAAATCTGCATGTAAAGCAATTCCAAAATAACAATTACTTAAATACAAACAAGTTTAACCTCACTTAAGCTAAATTAAGACTGCAGGTCTTCACGCTTAATGCAGATTTCTTTTTAATGGAATACTTTTTTTGTGTTTGTTCACTCTACACACAATATGTGACTTGTATCTGTCCTGTGTATGAATGTAATCCAGCTCGCTAAAACGCAAAATAATGTGTTTTTTCAGTGTATTGTTTTTTACAATTTGGAAAAATATAGCAAAAACCCAAAATAATTTGTTCAATGGGTTTTTTTAATGGACTGTTTGTTTAGATTCTGGACAAATATTGCAATAAACTCAAACTAATGCGCTCACTGTGTTTTGTCAGTAGATAAGTTTAGTAGAATTTAGAAAAAAGATTGCAAAAAACTCAAAATAATGTGTTTTTTCAGCTGATCCTTTTTTTATTTGGACAACATAGCTCAAACTAATGTGTTCACTGTGTTTTTTCAGAAGATATTTTTGTTGAATTTGGAAAAAAAAATATTGCTTTAAATCAAAATAATGTACTCGTTGTGTTTTTTTCAGTGGATTGCTTGTTTATAATCTGGAAAAATATTGCCATAAACTCAAAAAAATGCAAGACCATCTTCTGAATATCTCTTCCTCTCCCATCCTTGATGACTATGATCAGGCATGTCTTTTTTTTCTTTTACAAGACTTTGCTTTCATATTTTAAAATGTTCTTTTCTAAAGCATGTAACTAGTTACTTATTACAAAAAATATGAGCGATAAGTCACACTACTGTATTACTCTAAAAAGTAATAAGTTACAGTAATTTAGAACTGCTGTAATATACTCCTCCCAACACTGCTTTAATGTCACGCCTTAATTTTTTATGTCTGATCTTTTTACTATCTGTTCTATCTCTGATGTGTTTTTTTTCTTATGTAAAGTCTTTCCTATTATAAACCTATTTTAATCATGCAATGTAATATAGTTGTCTTGGCTAAGATTACAAACTGAACAACAGGGAAGGCAAAAACCCATATATTTGCTACCCATCCAGAAAAATGACAGCAGGGATCGGTTCAGGACACCCCTGTGACCTGAATTAGGATTTTAAGAAGGAGCATGTCTGGAAGATAAAATGAAAACGCGATACAGTAGCTTAGTCAGTAGAGCATACTGCAGACAGTTTCAGTACTAACGATTTAAATCACAGAAGAATGAATCTAACAGAAGAAACTGTATTTGCAATTGAACATGCGCACCGTAATTGATTGTTCTATATATCATATAATGTCACTTTCATGTAAAGCACCGCAGGAACCCAGCGTGCTACTACCACTCCTACTCTTACTACCACTGAGCATGAGGACCTCTCCAACACACTCGTGCACTGCCTCCAGCTCTCATTCATTACAGCTGTCCATCTCAGCTTAAAAACGTGCACCGAAACACACACACTCGCTGGCACACTCGAGGATGCAGTAACCATAGCAACCAGCAGCTGCTTACCTGCTCTTGTATGAGCTGAAACAGAGAGCTTCTATCCATATACTGGGCCCTGGTGCACACACAGCCACAAAAAGAAGGACATAGGGGGAATATGCCTCTCTCACTGCCTCAAACACACACACTCCAGCAGTCTGCCGATCCGTCTGTGCGGCACGCCTCCCCAATAGGCAAAGAGACCCCCTCACAGGGACGCCAGTGTATCCGCAGTCCAGGTTTGAGAGGGTTTGAACCCAAAATCCCAGTCAAGCATCCAGAAGAGAAGCCATGGGGATGTAGCAGACGCAGATGTTTAACGAGTCATTGATGTTTGAGAAGTCAGAGGTGTGTAAGGCACTTTCGCACCAGCTTCCATTCAGCTATAAAAACCCTCAGTCAATTCATTTTCAGTCTCTCTCTCTCTCTCTCTCTCTCTATATGTAAATCTCTCCCTGTCGCCCTCTCGCTCTCCTCTGTCCTCCACAAAGACTGTACTACCTGAATACCAATGAAGTAGGGGAAGGAGGCGGCAGTATCAGCCAATGAGAGGTGAGGGAGGCGTGGCAAAAGAGCTGCAGCTCTCCATCTAAACCGCAGGAGCCTTAAAGGAATACTTTATCCAAAAAAGGGTTTCTGTTCAACACAAAACTAGATTTTTTTTTGGAAGAATGTTTGGAGGAAATGAATTTATCGAAGAGAAACAACAGAGGGGAATTTTTTTGGAAACAGAATGACTTGGTATCATTTTAAATGTACTCTTATTTTTCTTTTTTTTTATTTCTTGCCATTAGTTTAAATGGAAGACTTAACATCTTTCTGATTTGTAATACTTCAAAAAAGTAAACTAGGGAAGCCTGAAAAGAGACCACATTTAATTAATTAGCCAATCTTAGCAATCTCTTCTTTTATGTTAGAAAATGGCATCTTTTAATTCAGCTAACATGTTTTCTTTTCATTCGCTGAAAAATAACCAACTTCAGCTAAAGGGAGAAATGATACTGCATTGTAAAAAATAAACATTAGCAGCTTAGCTAATGTTGGCATATGGTTAATTAGTGATAAAATAATACCGTTTTGATCTACAATAGAATTTCATACTCTTATTGCAATGTATATTTACATACATATTGTAAGTTAAACCACTAATATAGTACAGAGATTAATTTAAAAAAAAATTAAACTGCAACAAAAAAAGCCCTCACAAAATGCAAACATAATACACTGGTTTCAGATGGGCAAAATTTGTCCCCAAAGTTTTATTTTGGGGAGATCTGTCCCTTTAAAAAGAGCGTAAACACACAAAAGCACACATTCACTGCAGTGTACACACACACAGACACTGCACGCAGGCGCTCTGAGCGCTCCTGAATCAGACATTAATCACACACACAGCAGACACTGGAAACCCTAAAACTCACTCTTGGCTTTTCAGCGCGTGCTTCCTAAGCCCTGCTGCTCGCACTAAACTAGAGCATGCTGTTAACAGCTTGGTTAATGAGAATGGGAGTTGAAAGTCTTGCTTAAAAACAGCGCTTCCATGGTGGCACAAAAGTGCACAATCCTGATTCCAACCAGAGAAATTCCCAGTTTGAGTTGATTGTGTGGGTTTCCTCTACTTATATTTGCCTATTTCAGTTCAAAGTTAGCTTAGGGACTGCAATACTAACGATTTAGCACACAGAGGAGTCCAAAATAGAATTTTACAATGCTTTACCAGCTGTCTTTATGCTAGTCTTTTAACCAGTTGCTAGAGTGAGTTCCTGATTTGGAAAATATGATAATTTCACACCAAAACTAAGACACTTAGCTCCACATTGAATACCATATACTGCTGCTAATCAGAAAAGCTTTGAAGCTTCGGTGTGCCTAACAATCAATTCTTTCAATCCCAAATCACTTCACAACAATCCCAAAACTTTCCGTATTATCGCCTTGTTTGATGCTAAAGGAAACAACGCAATACAAAAAAACACAAGTATAATTATTGAATAAGCTTAATTTAGAAACTCGCCATGGGAGGCCTCAAATAGAAGCTTATCAGCATGAATTAAATTAACATAATCCATGCCTCCAATATTATCTGATGTCGATATATAGATCTATGCATTGTTCAGGTTCACATAAAGTAAAATTTTTCACTAGAAGTGATGGAAATCCACACATCCAGTGTCTATTTTCTTTAACCAAGATATATGTAGATCTTCAAGAAGGTTGCTTGAGTAAATTGTTTGGTTGCTAGGGAGAGGTCAGCAAGTTAATGTTGAAATTCCCTTGTTCCTATGATACATGTACCCATTGAACATGTAACTGATTTTTTTTGGTTTTGATGATATTTTAGGATCTATTTACATTTTTTAAAACACCACCTAGTGTCAAGGGTATAAATGTTTTTGAACAGTGCTATGCATGTTCTAAGCTAGTAAGCAATACTTGCAGAATGCAATAAACTCAAGCATTTATCAAAATCTCATTTGGTGTACTGTTGTAACTCCAAGCAATTTTCGTTACATCATTTTCCTTATATTTATCCCTCACTACATTACCCACAATGCTATTTTGCGCTTTATAAAAGGTCTCACTTACTGTTTGCTCTTTCTTTGTGTCAAATGCTGCATGTCCTTTGTGTTCATTTGGAACGAGTTAAGTAAGTTTATTGTTAATTGTATTTTTTTTGTTGATTGGGAGATCTGGTAGCTGTAAAAAAAGTACTGTTTGGTTTGTATATTTTATTGAGATACATTTGTCCTTTAGTCATTTCTGTATAGGTCTATAAAGCCATGTGGACTATGAAAACGTTCTATCTTATGTTCCTTCCCCTTGTTTATTTGCTGAGAATAAAGAAAAGACTTCAAGACCATCATTGCTTCACGTGTTTTTATGAGACAATCCTTCAGAACTAAGGGACTCAACCTCAAATACCTAACAAAGTATGATTTAATCCCATTGTTCTTCCCTCTAATGGGGTAATTACCACCCCTCTCCAAAGAATAGTCAGAGAATCCATAATTACTGAGCAAGCTTTAAGGTATATTTATCTTGTCTGTGAGTAGGTACGCAGGACTAGTAATCCTTCTTGCAACCCTCTTTAATCAGCTGAGATGGTTGACAATATAAAACATGTGCATAGTGTTAGTGACGTCACCTGCAGGTTTCAGATGAAAGTAAAAGAGTCTCTGAGTGGGCATAGCCAGCCATGGCCTTCGAGAAAGTGAGTTAATCCTGGATCCATGTTCATTGGATGAAAAGAGCTGGAATGAACAAAACCAAACGATCACACAAGACTAATCTGCAACTTAATAAACCACACCTTTAATTATTCACAAATTTAAGGCTAAGTATTGCATAAACTAATTAATTTCAAAAGAAGTTACCCTCCTCGGAGTTTGTGAAGGTAAAAAGTATTGAATAGATTCAAAAACCTTATAAGCTCAGGGGTGGAAACATGTTTTTTTCAGGTTCAAAGTTAGTCCGTTTTAACATGGGAGTGAATGAGAACCTGCTAACTTCTGGAGTCAGCCTCAAATGGCCGGTCGAGGAACTGCAGTTCAGTCACTTCCTGTTACGTATCGAGAGGGAAAGCATGAGATTGCTACTTGGTTGAGACATTGATTGTCGTGTTTGGTTGCTAGGGTGTGGTCAGTCCAATCATGTTAAAATCTTCTTATAATATACACCAGCCATGCTCTGATTATGTTTATGTATAGATAGATACAGTAGGATCTCTTTTCAATAGCCAGTCAGTCTAGTCATAGTTCATCTGTTTTCTTCCAAAAGTATTTATAATGCAAGACCTGGTTTATCTTCTCAAATGTTTCTGTTCACCATATCACCATATGGTAGAGGTTAAAATTGTTCCCAAGAAACCCCAAGTTGGTGCAGGGAAAGCCGAACTAGAGTACCCCAGTTACTTTTACTTGTGAAGCTTTTAAAAGCTCCATCAAGTATCAAAGAAACCATTAGTATTTTTTCTGTGCTAGACTGGAGACATCTGCAGGGGGCATCCACCCCTGTCTTTCACTCACTGTGAGCTACGATATGCACCAGGGGAGAACCGAGACCCCCAGCGTAATTCAACAGGGGAGAAATTACTAAATCTACAACAGTCAAGGCGTTTTTCCTATCTGAGCCACACCATGAAGATGACATATTGTGCATATTTCATGAAATATAACTCATATTTATCTAAATATAAAGGACAGCATCTGTGTTCTGGTTGGCAGTGCTGGTCCTGACCCCTCGAGTGAATCCACTCTTCTTTTTTAGAAATCTGGGTCATGATTTGTGCACAGTTTGCTTTGGGTGGACTCAACAGAGAGAAAATTGGTGAAACAAACAACTGATTTCTGCATTATACTGCAATAATGAAAGGGAAGCAAAAACAACTAAACACAATTTATCCTGAGGACAAAAAGCATGCACAGAGTTTCTTTTAAACACATGTGAATTAATGCTCCAACAGCTGTTGATTTTAATTTGTGTGTTGACTCTAAGGTATTTGCTCTCATAATAACCCTATACTTATACATTGAAATGTACTCGCCAGTGAAATGTTTGACACTTTCTATGTCCTTGTTTTTTTTGTACAACTCTTACCTTGGCTGATGAGTTAGAATTAAAATTATGGGACCAAATCTAGCAGGTCTTTAAGCTGTGTACCAGTGTAGCATCTACACAGACGTTACATCTACACATATATATATTCTATAAAATGCTAGTATTATTAAATAAAGTATTTTGGGACTCATGCCATCAACATAACAACAAATACATAGTTATTTTAGTCTTTAAAAAAACAAGAATGAAGGGGAATTTACGGGTTCCTATTAAGTCAAGATTTGTTCATATTTCCAAATCTACGAGCGAAGCACTTTTTGCCCGCCTTTCCAAATAAACTCAGCTAACAATAAGAGCAGATTTTAACCTGGAGCTAGACTCGATTGTGCACATAAACTTTGACAATAACATGCTCTATTTATCACAGACGTGCAGTTCACATCCACAGAAAAAAAACACAAAGGTTCCTGAATTTCCTCAGTCCTTCCAAAGATCACATGAGCTCCGAAAGCAGCTTCCATCACCAGAGGATCATAAACCATGTTTTAATAACGTAATACTTGGAAAACTCTCCTTTTAATTCACCAGTGTCTCCATCAGATGCACACCTCATCAGCTCAGTCTGATGTTTATGACTCTCCTTATTGAGCGTTATTGATGCGCGCTTGCTATCGATCAATCACAGGCCTCTAGCTCGTGAACTCCATGACCTTTCACTCTCGTCTGATCACTGACTCAATCGGGGTTTCTCTGAAAACAAGCTTGTGTTTTTACGTAACTGGGTGTGAAATGAAAGCACATCAGTTCCATTCGTTTTTGTGCACATCTGGGTCAAAGATGAGATGCCCCATTTTAGTCTTCACATCAAACCAATGAAACTAAACACTCTAAATCAATCACCAAATGACGTGTCAATTTCAGATAAAAACCCATGAATTTGTAAACTTGAGTCTATTTTTAATTGATCGAAGCAGATAATTGTCCGAAAAACAGACACAGCCTTAGAAAATCTGAACAGTACACAAAACCACAATATCAATAAAAAAATTGACTGTTTTGAGTCATTTGATAGCTTGTCAGCATTAATTCATATGACTTAATCGGAATTTAACAATGTTTTTGTGATTTTCTAAAATATAGTTCACTTTAAAAAAAATTTACAGTTTTTTTTACTATAAAAATGTATTTGTAATAGTTTTTATATATTTTTATGGATATTTAAACCAACCAATTAAACTCAAATATACACAAGATGCACAAATCTGTTTTTTTTTTTTTGCCTTGAAGGGGAATAAAAACAGAGTGCAGGATTATTTCTCATTATGTTGCAATATCTAAACGTTGAGAAAATGTGTAAGAAATTTAAGCCAGTATTTAGTCATATGGTTAAATAATACACTGATGAGCGATAAAATAATCGCTTCAGACAAAATAAGTTAAGTTGAAAAAAAGAACCAACTTTTTTCATCTTTAGTGTTTCTACAAACTAAAATGTGCAGAACATGTTGACTGCTTTGATGCCCTTTCTGCGAGATTTTGATGTATCCTTCTGCATTTATCTTGAAGCCACGATTCTTCCAGAGCCAATTTTGGATAATTAATGTTTATATAACAATGTTTGTTTAATATTAAATCAGTTTTTTTCTTGGAAAAGCTGCAGATACAGAAAAGATCAGTGCTGCCATCTAGCGGTGACACACTTAAACGTCATCCTAAGCAAGAGCATCGCTGAAGATTTGTTGTTCCATACTTGAGAAGAGTTTTGAGGACATGCTTAAGTAGGGCACTGACCAGTTTGTTTTAAAGTGCAAAACATAATGTTTTGTATCAAATATTTTCACTATTTTAATTTACAACAATCTCCTTACTGCTTTTGTGACATTTTCTATGTTTGTACTTAATGTGTAATTACATTACAGACACAGCAAAATTCAGTGTTAAATTTACACTGCTGGTGTTGACATATATAAACTTAATAAACAACACTTAATAAATAAGACTATAGGACGTGATTTAACACATAGGTCAGTGTTTATTTAGCACTGGCTAAAATTACCCCAGAGGTTGTGTGGTTAATCATACATTATCCCAATTATATTAAAAAACATTTTTATTTAATTTGTAACTTTTTATAACTGAATAATTGAATTCACGTTGTTTCACAATTAACAGTTGGGCAGTACTTATATGTTCACACTGACTATGTCAATTTAACACAGTGATATTTCCTGTGGTATATGCACAAACAATGTATAAAATTGTATATTTGAGTGGATACTCACTTTACATACCTTACAGAAGTGCATGAAGCACACACCATCATTGAGGGCTGATACTACAGCACACACACATCTGTAGTTTTTGCCTTAAAGAGGAAAAATAAACTGACTGCTTACTACAATAAAGACCATTTTTCATAAAAGTGCATTATATAAAAGTTTATATAAAGCCAGTGATCCGTCACATTGTTTAAAAAAACACTTAAAAAAACCTTGAGTGATAAAAGAATTGTTTCTGAAAAATATATAATTTGTGAATTTTGTTGATCAGTTGAAAATAACATAGCTCACCAGTGTTATGTGTGCATATACAAAAAAAAGGGATTGAAGGTATTTATTTGTGGTTAACCAGGCTTATAGTTGTATATAAAATTAAATAATGTATTTATGTTTGTGCTATAGTACATATACTGTGTGACATATATGCAGATGTCTGAAATATAACTTATAAATATATAAGCAGGGGAAAACTATTTGTAAAATACTTTTGTGTGCCAAATACAGAAATTAAAGATATATTGTTCTCATGGAATGAATAGTAACAATGCATCAAGTTAATGCACCAGTGAAGCGAAAATTAATGATATTATAATTAAACAGTGTATAAGTATTTCACTAGAATAGAGTGCTCAACATATGAAAAACTGTATAAAATACAAGAATAAGATACTTACTATGTCAGCATGCAAATCAGTTGAAATCTAGATCTCACTTTTCCTTTTCACAAAAGCAGTCTATAAAGAAAACAATGTTATTTCAATGTTTTATTTTTATGTTTGTCTTCTCTTTTGAAACATAAAACTACAAAATTAAGTATTGCATTATGCAGAAATTAATATAAAATAATATCTTAGCATGTTACTCATCTATTCTCTGTACATGTTTTAATACCAGGTTTAGTAAAAGTTATCAAACGAGTTCATGAGTAAAGTTCTAAAATGTTGTTTAGATACAGGAGTCGAAAAGGATAATTAAAAGTTAGAGCTAAAGTAGTTTTAAAGGATGTGAAGAGAAAAGCCGTTAAGTGGTGAGATTCAAAATGGCGTTCAGACTAATACACCATCAAGGTTGAAAATGTGAATAACACAAGAACTAAAAGCGAATTAAATTAAAATATACAGCCCCCTAACATCATGATGAACCCAATGATTTATTTAATAAGTGATTTGTTACAAAGTGAGTGAAAATATTCTAAATAGATTCGCGTTTCCTCTTCTGCCAAAGGATAGACAACAAAAGAATGCGCGAGCGCTTAAAGCATCAGTCCAGGTTGAACAGTATCAATAAGCCATGTTTATAACATATAAACCACTGGGAACATGTTAAGTGGTTTATATTTTAATCTAATATCTTGGTACCGGTGGGTTCTGGGCGGTAAAGCTGGTCTTTGGGTCTCTGGCAACTTTCCTGTCAGCCGAGCTCTTTCCTCTCTGCTCTCAGTATAGGAGCTACTGTTTTATACAGAATAACGCTTATCTCGTTTATATTAACGTCTTAAACATAACATGAACTCCTCTGAAAATGTGTGATTATGGTCCAGTGTGTTGTAACCACTTTAGTTTGAGTATATTTAATTAATAGAGGGTTTAACAATAAATAATCGGAGAAACGTCACGCGGACTCGATGGAGAGACTGTGTTAGTTCGTCAACTATTTCATCTTATTAAAAACCAAAACGACGTTTAAATTCAATCAAACTCCTCACGTCCTGTAGTATGTAGATGAGGCTTGCACGTACCATCGACGGTTTTTGTCGAGGTAGTTTTGTTCGGGGCTAATTTTGATCGAATTCCGCAAAATACATCACCGCGCTTGTCGGTTTGAGGAGATTTTTGCGGGAAAAAAGTTGATGGGAAACAGAAATCCGGAGAAAGAGACACACGACCGGAAAGCCCAAACCCTCTTCTCTCAAACCGCGTCGGTGAAAAGATTTGTACCGAGCGAGCGCGGTCAAATTCGGGCTCGGTTTGAGGAGGAAGAAACACAAACCAGCCGGCGCAGGTTTCATGGAAGCCAGCTTGATCAGCTGCTGGCAGTTGGTGTTCTCAATCACGTCCGCTTGGAGGCTTCATATGTAGTACGGGCGCTTTACGCGAGTAACACATACTCCATGAGAAAGCTGTCCGACGTGTTATTTTAATGAAGATTTTACTTCGCAAATAAACAAAGAGAAGTGTCAGACTGTGAGAGAATCTCACACTTGTGCTCATTTTTAAAGGAACTGTCAAAGAATTCCTCTCAAGGAACTCGTGGAGAGTTTTTGACTGCTCGAAGTGAATTCTTCAGGACTTGTGAGATGGCTGAGACGGCAGCAACACCCGCATCCAAGCCCAAGAAGGCGAAAAGCTCCAAGAAAGGGACCTCTCACCCCAAGTACTCTGACATGATTAAAGCAGCGGTCATCTCAGACAAGACCCGAGGAGGCGCGTCGCGTCAGTCCATTCAGAAGTACGTCAAAAACCACTACAAGGTGGGAGACAACGCAGACTCGCAGATCAAACTCGCCCTGAAGCGGCTGGTGGCCAGCGGGCTCCTGCGCCACACGAAGGGCATCGGAGCATCCGGTTCCTTCAAACTGGCTAAAGCAGAGGACGCCAAGAAGCCAGTGAAGCCCAAGAAAGCACCAGCCGTCAAAGCCAAGAAGCCCAAAGCCAAACCAGCGGCTGCCAAGCCCAAAAAGGCGCCCAAGCCCAAGAAAGTGACGAAATCCCCGGTGAAAGCCAAGAAAGCCGCCGTAAAGAAAGTGAAGGCGGCGGAGAAGAAGAAGTCCCCCGCCAAAGCCAAGAAAGTCGTGAAGAAGAAGGTGGCCGCCAAGCCTGCCAAAGCAACTAAAGCCAAGAAGGCGAAACCGGCAAAACCCAAGCCCAAAACAGCGGCCAAGAAAACTGGGAAGAAGAAGTAAACCCAAACTAAACGGACTAAGTTGTTTGGACTCAGTGTAAATACTTTTTGATGCGAATGGTTTTAACTGTTATTTTTGTATGCTGTTTGTGCGCAGCCCACAGCGAAACTGTTTTTTGTGACAGACATCGATGATGAACGAACTGTTATTTATTTTCTTTTTTGAAACTGAATCAGGTTGGACTTTCATCAGCATTTCGACGTTCAAGCGTAAACACAAGCTCATCATTAATGTAGGTCTTTTGTGGACTGTGAAGAACTATAACATCGTCTTGTGCAGACATGAAATGTGACGTGGACCGTGTAGGTCATCGTTGTACTTATAAAATAAGTCATGCTGTCCATTGTCTATCAATAAACTCTTCTGATAACGACACGTTCTCTTGTGTTTACTCTACTGCAGGACCATGGATAGCACAGGTCACGTGAGAACGTTCAAGCGCTGCCCTCTGAGTTGGTGGTGGGTTTTAGGGACCCCCGACTCAAAAACTGTCCCTCGGTTTCGACTCAGGGTTGCCCCGCGGGGGTTGAAAAGAGTACTGCTGTTTAAGAAATGCGTGTCGAACAATTTTCCTAGACGAGCGAGTCCGTCCTCGTTGCAGCTTGTAGCGCGTGGACCTTTCTATGACGTATGTGATGCATACTGCGCGCGCGTGTAGGATGGATCCGGTGTTCTAACGATTTGCTACCCCGTGAGATTTGCCTGCCGCGCATGCGTAGAGACAAACAATGTTTTATCATTACTTTTATTTTTTCACACCATAATTTTTAGCGTCGTACTGTACTTTCTGGAGGGTAAGCTCTTTAAACATTTTCCTAGCTTTATTTTATTCATTAAACGACATTTGAATTTATTACACTAACAATATTATAGAACTATGGTAAAACTTAAAAAAAATAATGGGGAATTTAATACAAGTATGTTAAGTTTAAACGAGATGTTACGATTTTTTTTACATTGAACATGTACTATAATAGACGGTTTCAAGTGGGGGTAGGCAAATCTCACAAGGTAGCAAAAATAGTTAGAACGTATACATTTCCGACTAATTAGCAAACACAATTAATATCAAATGTTAACATACCACAAAACCCACATTCTATTCCTAACCAATCACAAACAAGCTATGTAGCATAAGATGCACCATATGATATAATTATTATTTTAGCAGCTATTTATTAATAGTTTTTTTTTTAATTAGTCTGTTTTATTTTATTACCAAATATAATTTAAAATGACAATTTTTATTATATAACATTAATCTGAAAAACTAAAGTTCTTTACATATTGAATTTACATAACAATATCATAAATTGAATAATTGTACATACATATATATATATATATATATATATATATATATATATATATATAAGACATTTATATAATATATATATATATATATATATATATATATAATTTGTAAGAATAGAACCTAGTTTTAAGTTTGTTGATCTGTTTCAAGTCAGCTTAAATAACAGAACAACAAATTGGCATTAAATAACAGAAGTAATATATAATTAATGAAAAGGAGGAATATAGATCAAGTGGCACTATGCAAAGTCTTAGGATTAACTACCAGTTCAATGCAGCTTAAAAGAGTAAAAAATAACAAAAAATTAAACTATTTAAATATACTGCCTTTCACATACCAGTGTGCAAGCAAACCTTTTCAATGAACTAAACCACCAGAGCAAAATAGGTGTTTTTATTACAAAATATTTTATTACATAACTCAGTCAGCAAGTCAAGCATCTTTATTGAAATGGAAGCTGGGAAATCTTAGCAGAAGAATAATAGAAGCGCATTAAAGGTTCCCCTTTATCATCAGTTCAACAGCCCTGCTAATTCACAAAACATATTTCTGCTTCTCTGACGGGGCTTTTGTTTTGTAATGGCAAAATATTGTGAATTATTTCAAATAACTTCAGTAGCTCAGCCTTCTGGTTCTCATACAACTGTTCACCTTAATAGAAGAAAGAATCACCAACAGCACTGATGATGGAACATAATCTATTTGAGCACATTTTTCCTTTACAGACCAAAAAAAAGTATATTTTTGATAATCAACCACCTATTTTGACTCCAAACGCAAAAAGTGTATTCTTTAAATATGATTCACAGCACATATAAAATAATTCTCCATCTAAAGATTCGAAACCGACTCAGCCCTCAATCATTCAGATCCCAAAATTAGTACAGCAGAGAGAAAAAATAATTTTCAGCTCTGAGTGCCAATCCTATAAACAATTTCTATTTCAACAGCCTATAAAAGTAACATTAATAATGATGAAGCATGTGCTGATTAGTCCATCATGGTCCACTGGTGTATTAGTTTATGTAAGAAACTGTTCTGGAATCCGACTTTATCTAGCTTAAAACAGTAGATCCTGAGCCATCTTTGACGCATTGTACGTCAGTTTAAAACGTCTCCTGAGACTTGTTTCTGATGTTTTCTCCCCTTCAAGAGCAAACACCATCATAGAATAACAACTCCTCAATCAATCTCCTTTTAAGCCTTACAATTTCATCTTTTTCCAGATCTATTTTCTAAAACACTCAGCAAAAATCATTTTTTGCTTTGAATTTGTCAGACATTTCTAATATTGTACACAGTACTAGCTATGGGCATAAACAATGTCTGAGATGTGATGTTAATAGAAATTATAATCTTCTATAGCTTCTAGATAATCTTTTAAATCTGAAAGCTGCTCATGTTTGCTGTTTTTAGTTTTAACGGCTAGATGCAAAAAGTGGTCATGTCAAGTGTTAGATGTGTATAAAACGTAATCCTCATTAACGTCTAACTACATTCTGTTGAAAAACTGTTCACTACATTTTAAAATCTTAACCTAAGTGTTTGTTGGGCCTGTGTTCTCAAATAAGCAACACAAACATAAAACACAGAATTTAAATATCCAATCTAAAGATTTAAAGATGTAACTGTGAGTGCAAGAGTGTCAACGAGTGACAATGAGAAAAATAAGAATTGTAAAATTCTGAATTTAATACATTACTGGATCTAGATTGAACTCTGACGAGCTTAAACATCTGCTTAAGAATCCTCCTTCCATTCTCTCAGATCATAAATACAGACCTGACTCTCTGGAGAACAAATCTTAACCAGTTCTTAGATTTGTTTACTCAATCCGTGCATCAATAAAAGCAAAGCGCTTAACACTGCTTGAAAATCACAGGGACAAAAGAAGTCGTACACCCAAAAATGAAAATCTTCTCTAAGCCTTGATGTAAAAAAAAAAAAAAACCCACTGTGGACACCAAAATCCTTCCATTATTTTAAAGAGAAACTTGTGGGAAAGTTTAGATTTCTGGGTGTACTGTTACTTTGATTGGTATAGTAACCAATCAGGAGCCATGCTGTCGTTAAGCCACAGTGACTCGGTAAGGCCAAGGCGGCATAGGGGACGAGGGAGTGAGTGTGAGCATCACTTGTGTCGCGTGAGGGCTCTGTAGAGAGCGAAGCCCAGCATCGCAGCGATGGTGGCTCCCAGCGTCACTCGCAGCCAGAACGACGAGTTGCTCATGTCGGATCCGTTCAGGTGCCTGCCGACAACAAGTGAAATACGTAAGAAGCTAATTATAATATCCCAATTCACACATTTGCCACCCCACAGTAGACATTCATTCATAAATTCAAGACTCAAGTAGAGAACTTTCAGAGGAAACGTTTGTTTATATGGATTTTTGGTGGAGGAGATGCTTGTTCTGCGTTGTGGACTTTGTAGAAATTGGCAATAAGTGTTTAAGTGTTAAGTGTTTTCAAGGTGTTTACAAGCTATTTTGTCCTGGCCTGAATCAAGCTGCCATAAACAAACTTAAAGGGATACTCCACCACAAAATGAAAATATAGCCATTAATCACATGACCTGCATGTTGCAAACCCATTAACACCTTTGGTGTGGAGTATCGCTTTAAGCGATGTCACATGGATTTTTTAGTCAATACAGTTTTCAAAAATACATATTATTTATTGTTACAGAAGACATGCGGTTTTCCACCTGAAACACACTAATATGTCTTAAAACCTTTATTTGAATACAAAACTGGACCAGGTAATCTGTCATTAGCAATATAATCATTTTAAGTCCGGGTTCATAATAAATAAAAAAAAAACTTTAAAAACAACAACGCAGCGGTCCCTCAAAGACTGTATAAAACTCTAGCTGTAGTACCAATGACATCATCCATAGTCTTGAGAAACAGAAAAGCAGTCATTGTTGAATTAGTGCATTACTTCCAGATAATCAAAGTCTGGTAAACGGCAGGAAGTGGATGGATCCGACAATTAGAAGAAACAACTATTTAATACTTCATCACCTTGCAGTAGACAGAGTTCAAATATATTCTCAAAAGATTATTGGGTTCTTGAGTTAGTTTGACTGTCGCTTCAGTAGGACATCTCCCGCCAGTCCAAACCTGATATTTAAATGGAGATATGATTACAATCTATCGATAATAATTTCCAACTTTTCTCATGCCTTGAACAGTATAGTTTATACGATGATGCTGGCCTATAATGAAATTTCCAGAGTAACTGAATGCAGGGTAACAAATGCAAGTTTGAGTAAAAAAAAAAGCAAGCTCATGATATCATAATGATAAACACACATAAAAGTGAATATGTTGCAGCTTTTCAGTTAAAGGCATTCAATTCAAAACACTTGAGAACAATTTAATTAAAAACACGTTCTGTGGGCACCATTTGATGTGAATATCTCATGTTAAAACATTGATTGCTGGGTGTGCAGTCTTTATATGAACATATTTTTTTCTTTCAGAATTAAGTGGGCATGGCTTATATTCAGGTGTGCACTATATTCTGGATATAACAGTTTACTGAAAATAGTAAATAAAGATATGGTTGATGTGCCAATTAAAGTTTCTGTTTGTGTATTTGTGATACTATCTATTGCAAAACCTAGCATCAAAATAAAGAAAACATATAAAAAGTAAAAACAATGTGGGCGCCTTTAAGCAAATGTGTTTAACACAAAAACTAAAAAGCAAAAGTTGTGTGGAGTAATAATTTCAGTATTTTTATAGACAATAGAACCTTTACCTAAACTCTCCTTCTTTTGAGACTTATACTGTAAACAACAAACCGTGTTTAGCATTTTGAAAAAATTACATGATAGAACAACCAAAAAAAACAGCATTTTGTTTCGCGTCAGCTAATTTTTACTTGATATTAGCTATAATAATTCTAAATCATTGTAGATCATAAAAGTGAGTTAAATAAAACGATTATTAAAATTAAGCAACTGAGCAATTGTGTGAGTCAAGTTAACTTTAATAACTAATCGTCAAATTTAAGACTGACACATAACATCAAAAACCTTTTTGCATAAAAAAAACCCAGTATGCTTCAAATACATTGTTTGAAATCCTAACCTCGCTTTTATGTTTTTGAGCATTTACGAAAATCTTCTCAAACTCTGGCAACTCTAATTATCACTTTTACAAAGTTTACAAGCAACCTTTATGATCACATATACATCTTTTTTTTTTTTTTTTACATTTTTGAGTTATGTCAATGTTTGGCAACCTTAACAATCACTTTTAAGTTTTGAGCATTTATGAGTGCTCACAAGCGTTTTATTAAACTCAAGCGTATTCATGACTTGGGTTTTTTTTGCATTTCTCAATCTCCAAAAACCCCAAGAAAAAACAAAACACTCGTATCAGATAAACTTTACATGGACAACAGAACAATAATAGCTGTGGAAAATAATTTAAGACCAAGAACATTTAAGACTTTTTAAGGCCTAAAGTCTGGGTTTTAAAATGGTAGACTTTTTAAGACCCCTCAGAAACCCTGTAAATGGAGGTTCTGCAATGACAATGATGCCCAATTGTATTAATTCTCTAGAGTCGCTCAGAGTTAAGAGTGCGTTCTTGAAGAGACCAGGTACTTAATGGATTTAAAAACGCTGTGTTTCTTGTGACCTTGCATTCAGCTATGCAGCCTAGCAGGCTAATTTTAGTCCACACATGAGGTCTGTAATCCATTTTACAAGCAGCACATGGCAGTCTTTACTGTAGTCAATTGCATGTCTAGCAGGAAAAGTATTGTGAAAAATAGATACAGATTGCAATTTAAATGAAAAAGATCATAAAAAAAGATTAATGGGATTTCAAGACAAAGTTTTCATGGAGTCAACAAAATAATTTCTATGGAACTCTTTAGAATGGTTAAAAAACATCCATGGCAAGCGTGTAATTTTTAAAAGTATAGCGAGAACATTATTAAAAAGAGAAACATTATCTGCTGCAGTCAGCTGATCGAATCGGCTGACTGCTGAGGCCGGGTGAACTTAAACCAAGCAGCTACCTCGAGATTGGTTTCCATGCTTTTCTGCAGTCCTAAACTGGCAGCTTGTGGATTGGTTCTAAGCAGCTGGGGTATGATAATGCTGCCAACGTTGGAGATTTGTGCTTATAGAAGATGTGACTTTCACGGAGGAAGACATTCATGATCAGGCGACTGCTGAGAACGTCTATAAAGTATACAATCAAGTTGCCAACAACTGCGTTACCGTGGTAGTCCAAGGTGGTTTTGGATGCCTGTTATTTTATCAAGTCCGCTTCAGCGAATGCAAGGAATATCTGGTGCAATAGTACCAGCAGCTGGACTTCAGCATTACCTCTCAATTCTCAACATAATTGTTCTGTAAAATGACAGTCTTTTTCTTAAAGATGAATCCCAAAATTTAAAACGAACTTTCCATTCATTCTCTTCCTTTTGAACTTTGTCTTTCCTTTCCTTCAAGATGGATTGAGACAAATCCTGACAGTGGAGTCACCAGTGCCTCTCTCATTTGCCTTGTACAGCACTGTTCTGAACCCACTGGATCATTTTTGTACGGTTTCTTTAATGAATTAAATACCTCATGGGTTTAATGAATAAAATAAATAACAAACACCTATCCTATCTGTGATTGTGTAGCGGCGTGTACTCACGGGTGCATGGCGGCCCAGGTGAGCTTGCTGTAGATGTGGGAATGAGTGTGTTTGATGAGCGTGGAGAAGCGCAGCGGTGACGGTAGCCGGTGTTTGTAGCAGAACTCAGCCGGACTCATGCCGTGATGCTGTTTGACCTCTGCCAGGTCACATTTACTCCCCACCACCACACACGGGATCCCACTGGACATGTAGTGCTGCTGAACGTACACACGGAAACTCAATTAAGATTCATTTCTGCTGGCTGACATCATCTAAACCATCGTAGATTTTCTTTGATAAAAAAAAACCTAGAATACTAGAACAACAAAAGCTAATCTTGTTGTTGCTAAAACATTTAAATGTTGATTGAAGGAAAGTTTGAAAGTGTGTTTGGTACTTTATAAATACTGGCGCAGTAGTTGAAGGAGTCGGGGTCGCTGACGTCGTACATGAGGCAGGCGACATCACAGGCTGCATCTGTTGCTTTCAGGAACTCAGCTTCCACGTCCACTTCCTCCAGCTGCAGGAAACACAACAGACAGGAAGATGTTGTGACACATTTATAACCAGATATGGTATGTAAACTGGGTTCTGCCAAGACTATAGTTGGATGGTCTAAAAACACAGTTATTGGTTGTACTAGTCAAATAATGTTATATTTTTGGGTCAAAATTCAAACATGTTCAAGGATCATGGTTTCAGTTTTAATAGTACTTTACTTTAAATTAAATTAAAATTACATTTAATTTAAATTAAATTATTCTAGCTGGAGGACTTAACAATTAGGTTTTTAGTCAGTTCACCTTTCAAGCAAACTTAACATGTTGAAATGTAAGATTATTAATTAATCTTACAATCCAGAGTTTTAAATCCTTAAAAAGTCAACGATTTTCAAAGATTCCGAGCACTCGAGGGACCTTTGGCTACTTTGTTATTTGTGATTCTTTTACAATTATAGACAGGTGGAAAAACCTGGTTGGTCTGATTGATTTATGTTGAATTAAGATCATTACTTTCTATTTGAATAGTTCTGAATTCAGCAATCAGCAGACCTAAAGAGATATGTAGGCATACAGATACTAGAGTATTGTACTCTTCAAAGTCATCATGATGTACATCATGAACCAAGACTCAAATTAGAGTTGAGTGCCTTTTTAAAATAATGAAAATGTAATAAATGTATAAACTGGTACAATAAATATTGGCAAAAAAAGAAAAGAAAAAAAAATGGCTGTCAATGTGCAGCGCTATTTAAAACTTATACTTGAAGAGAATACTGGAGGGTATCAATAAAATTACAAAATTTACAGCAAGCCTCCAGAAATCATTTGAGATCTAGAATAAGATGGATGAGTGTGAAAGGAAATTAAATTACAGAGAGAACATACTGGAGTTTTAACCAACAGTGTTGTGAATTACAGCTTCACATAGTGTCTTTCCTGACATTTCAATTCCTAAAGGGCGCCATCTACTGGAGAAAAGACTTCATTTGGTCTCATTGACCGTGTTCTACTCAGATGTAAACAGTGTCCAATGACTTCTGAAGCATTTTTTTTTCGATGTTACACAAATCTAATTTTGCTTAGCTGACAAATGCTCAGACAGATTTTAGAGCCTCACTGTGGTTAATCATTCCTTTAAAAGTAACTTTTGTAACAGTAAACAATCACGATTAAGCAATTGCAGACAGCTTCAAACTCTTACAATCAGATACTTGTCCTGATTGGCTATTGAGACGGTGTTGATGGCGTATATTGAAGGAGGTCCTGGGTCCCGGTCCTGTCTCTGAAATAACACAGTTGAGCTTTGTTAGGAGCCTTTTTAACATTCAGGGGACTCAAATGAGACAGAATATTCAGCAAAAATATATCCATTTGAAACAACAAAAAAACTAGTTGGCAAGTGTAATGTTTAAGCCACTCTCTTACCTCGGGGCTTCTCTGGAGAAACGCTTGGAGAAAATCTGTTTTTCCAGTTCCACGAGGCCCGATCACTTTACAATGGAAGACGCTGCGCTGAGTCTGCCGCTTGTCCAGGTCCAACAGCTTCTCTCGGGTTACTGACAAACACAAACACCACAAGCACTTTCATGTATGTGCTTGTTGCTGGGCCATTTTCCCCTGATCTCACACTGCTCTAGCTGAAGTACAGTTTGACAGGGGCATTTTTTTAGCTATCTCTCCTGTTGTATCATATCCTGTTGCTCCTTCTGGATGACCTGTCTTCCCCTGTAATGTGATGTCTGTATCTTTGTCAGAGGGTTCCAATTTCGCTGCATGTAACAATGTAGTGACAAATAAAAGCTTATCATCATGTGTATTATGTATATAATATAATGATATATAATAATATTTTGTGATCAATTTGTGGGATATTTGATTAAAAATGTTCCCTATCCTAGCATTTAAGATCTGGTTTCTTATTTTATTTCATAGAATAGGATTTATTAGGTCAAAAACTGAATCAAGCATAGTTATGTTGTATTCAGAGAAGGAATAAAGACTGAATAAAGGGCTTGTGCAAATTTTTTGACATATTTTTATATCTGAATGAGTCAGGGTTTCTGCAGGTTTCACAATGTCAATTTTATGATTTAAGAATCATATTTCATATTTACCTACATCTAGCAAAATTGCTTGTTTGCTATAGTTTGTAGGAGACCCTTAAAAGTACTCTGATGTTTTGCATTTTTTTAACAAGACGCCAGGAGCCTGTAACATAAACGTGGCTTAACAAACTCAGTATTACCGGATTTGACTTGACAAAACCTAACCGTTTCAATCAGGCTTAATCGATACCATGAAGCAGAAAATTGCGGATTTTGTGAAAACAATGTCAAAGAAGCAGATTCTGATTAATGTAAAATTTAGTGTCATGGCCGATATGCCTTTAGTAACAATAGCATATTTTTTTCCAGTGTTAATTTCAATATGTTTTAATGTTCCCTTTTTTCTATTATTTCTCTACTAAATGTATGCTTAAATTTAAAATGTCAGTATAATAGCTTTTCTTTTTTTGGAAGTAAGCTCAACGCAAAACAGCAAAATCTTGGCAACAGATAGAATTAGTGTCTGGAGCAGGTTAGCCATATAACACAGTACAGTAAGGGCAGGATTTCTGCCGGTCAGATTTTGTATGTGCAAAGACGCTCGCAAATGTAAGTTCTTCCTTCCCTGGGTAACAACAAAACAAAAAAGACTGGGAAAACAAAGTTAATGTTACAGACGATAATATTACATCACTTAAATATTCCTTTTATAACCACTGATTGGAGCTCAAAATTCCTTTTCGTGAAGGAAAAAATAAACTACAATCATGGAATCAACCAAGAAACAAAAACAGAAATCAGATAAGCTTTGTATGGACAGCCATCATTTTTCACAAGTCTTTTTAAAAATATGTTTGTTTTTGGCTGTTTAAGACCCCACTGTAACCGTGAATCCATGATGCTAAATAAGATAAATGGCATAACTAGTCAGATCAATGACCCTAAAGATCGTTTTTTTTCTTACCAGTTAAAGCAGATGTCTGGGACTCTTGCTCCATCAGAATCGAGTAGCCAAGGTATCCCAGATGCTCCAAACAGCGGTGGACATCCAGATAAGAGGATAACCTAAAATTAAATAAACAGTATTTTTTTCATAATCCTTGACATAAAGAAGCGCTATTATGCCTTTATCATAGAAATATAACTAGAATAAATGTTGGAATACATTTAGCTACAGATAGCTGTTAAAGTGTTATTTGTACTGAAAGGGTCTTGACAATTTTATGTATGCAAGCCGAAAAAGAGAAAACCAAGGCCGAAAACCGAAATACTGAAAGAAATTTTGCCAATTATTGGTACCATTGCATTTATGGCTACAACTGTGTACTAACCTTGCTAAAATCAAGGTATTGCAATTGCATATATTCATAATAAAGTTTCAAAGAATAAATCAATTACAAATAATTAAAAATATTAGTAAATTTGTAAAACAAACAATAAAAAAATAAATAAATAAATAAAACTTAAATGTTTAACTTTGCTGCACTAATGCTTATGTTCAAAAATAATGTGCAAGCCTTCTCCCTCTCCGTCTCTCTGCAGGTTCTCCACATCCACCGCATTCTGGATCATTTCTCGTGCGCGCTGCTGTATTTCATTCAAGTAATGATCTTCATAACGCAGTTTAATTAAAGTCGTGATGAAGTGCAGAGGATCCGAATAGATCTCAGTGAAACGTGTACTGACAGACTCTAAGAGTGTACTTTTCATTGCTTTCACTCCGTGGTGTGTCTCAACCTCTTTGCTTAAGAGAAGCATTAGCGCTGCGATTAAAGGAATAACGTCCGCTACAAATGCATCAGAGGAGCTGCTCTCTGTAGTTAGCTGCTCAAAGGGGGCAATAAGAGAGACAATATTCTCTATTAGACCCACTGGTGTGCAGTGAATGTCACGGGGAGCTCGTGATCTGCGCTATCTGCAGCCAAGACTCGCTTTTGGTCAAGGAGGCTTTGCAACATGTAATAACTTCTGTTCCACCGCATACTCACCTTTACTTCCGACAAGCACGTGCATGTTGTGATTGGGCTATCACTGTTTCGGCCGTGTTGTTTCGGTGGAAAAACTGTTCCGGCCGAGAAACGAAAAATGCACTTTTGGGCCATTTTCGGCCAAAAAATTTAGATGGCCGAATATTCGATGTATCCCTAATTGAATATATATATATATATATATATATATATATATATATATATATATATATATATATATATATATATATATATATATAAAGCACTTTTCCATAGCACTGCTAACAGTTGAAGGGTAAACCTGAAATAATCAACAAATAAAAATGCCTATCCTTTTTGTAATAATCCCATATATGACAAATCCAGAATCTAACCGGAGTTGAGGTCATATCTTTACACTAAACACCTATATGACAGAATTATCAGAAGATGTCAGTTTTGCAAAATAAGCTCCCTTTAAGTTCCTCTTTTTAGTGGAATATAAAGTCTTGCCATAACCACACAACTCGACACCAGACCAAAACATTTTTCACAGACGGAGTCATATATTTATAACACTCTAGAATTTAACCTTTTCAGTGAACCATAAAACAGGCCCAGAATCCCTTGAGACAGTTCAGTTCAGTGAAATTGATTGTGTTGAGTGATAGAGTTTGTATTCATTTTAAAATGAATTAGGAAATATTAAAGCATTTTTGCTCATTTTAAATCATTAGTGCTGCATTAAATAAAAAAGTCCTATTTAATATAACCTGTCATTTCTTTCTAGTTAGCGGTTTTATTATTATTTTGCAACTAAATGTATCCTGATCCTTTTTAAAATCGGATGCAGCCAATTTCATAAACAAATTATTCATTTTGTTGGGTCCTTTTAATGAAAATTAAAAAAGAAATTCTTCCGCTAGACCAACACTAATGAGGAAAAGGGGCATGAAACCATCTGAGAAATGAACCTAGTTCTGATCAAATATGACTATAATGCACCAAATACGCTAAAATGAACTCCTGTAGTGTTGACTCACATCCACTGGCAGCAAAACCCATGCAGAGACATGTAGCAGTCATCCGTGAGAGGGATGTTACTGTACACCGTCGGAGCCCAGGGCATGTAGGGTAAAACACTGAACAGGTTCTTCAACTCGGACGGAGACAGAGCCGAATCTTTGTCCTGCACAGAAACGAGCAATTTCTTAAAATAAAGCATCTTACAAGTTTACAACCCTTTGAAGATCACGCTTAGGAGACTTCACCTCGTCGTACTTCTCAAACAGCTTCTGGAGGAACTGAAGACCTAGATGATTCAGCTCCGTCGTGCAGCCCACCGGCACTCGCAGCCTGTGAACACACACAGACGTTATTTACATTGCATCTGTGATATTTAGGCTTTAATCTGTTCGTAATGCAGTTAATAAAGAATAAAAAACTTTTCAAAACTAACGATGAATGGACTTTGGTTTGTCACAATAAAGAAGCAGATCTTAACTTCAGAGAGTCTTCAGAGAATTTACTTTTAGTAGTGGTAAAAGTATTCATACATGGCATAGCACTATATTTATTTTCTAATAACTAAAACAATTAAAAAGATTTTAACATTTTATAATTTTTTAGCTTACTGGCTTAAGCAGCAAGACGTTAAGTTATAACAGTTTTTTTTACAATTTAGGCAAAAATGAAGAAAACATTTTTTACAACTACAAAAAATACAATATTAACAGTAGATCTGATTATTTAACATCATAATGATCACTTTAAAGGTTTTTAATGTTAACAATGGATACACAGGGCTGGATATACATTTAAAGGTAACGGTCACCTGTCACAAATTTTTTTTATTGCAAATACTATTACTGCAAAAGTAGAAAAATTCACACATCTTGATAACTAAAATTGCATACAATATAGGGCAAAACAAATTTATCCCTTAAATATATTAATCTTTTAATGTGTTGACATCATTTTGACTGAAAATCTTTTATAGAATCAAGCATGCAGTCTCAGAAACAGCTCTTTGTATAAAAATCTCAAGCATTTGCTGTTTGTTTATAGCCAAGAGAACATCAGTAGCCATTTCTTGATTACCCTAGTTACTTCTTACAAACAAAATACATTGTTTTCATTTCAATATAACAGTTTTACTTTTAGGTCTGTAATAAGAATAAAGTTCTATAGTCCTCCTTAAATTTCACTGAATTTTTTGTTTTACATTTTTTTTTTTGGAAGTTCCACAATAAGGTGTTTGATTGGAACTTGGTTTTCACCTTGGTTTTCTGCTTTTGGAGCTTGCTTCTCCTTTAAGTAGAAAGCTGTGTGTAATTATTGTGTGTGTAATTAAAATGTTTGTACATGCATGATTTTACGTATGGAACTGAGAGACAAAAATTAACCTAACCTGATGGAGAGGCAGGCTTGTCGACATTTAAAATGGGAAACAATCATTATTTTATTTCATACTCATCGTATGTATCTATTATTCTTTTTAAGTGCTGGCAATGTTCTGACCAAAACCTTCTCTGTTGAGTGAAGCAGGCAGTCTAAAATGGAAACAGCTCTTTTGAGTTTAAACTTTCCTTCATTAAACAAAAAGGATATCAATTGTAAAATGAAAGGCATTCAAAAGACACAAGTACAGTGTGTTTAACAACAAGCATTAGATCAGATATGAAAATGAGGGACTGGTTTAACCAATCTAAGCACTAGAGTATGATGATGCGGAGGGTTGAAGTTGGAGACAAGATTTTTGAAGCAGCAGTTTGAGATGACAATAAAGTGCTGACATATAGCAAGAATGTTTGACTTACAACATTAAACCGCTTTAAAATCTTTCAAAACAAGACTTAAAGTCACAAAGACATTTTGAAGCCAGGACGTACAGAGGATAGAGGTAGTCATCGGTCAGCTCTAGCGTGTCATCATAGCCAAATTTCCGCAGGATGGTCCAGGTGGTCTCATGGCGCCCCCTCTGGATGAAGAGTGTGTTCAGGAAAAGAAAACCTTCAAAACACACATAAAATCTTGTCAGTGGGCGGTGAAGAGTTTTAAAGCCAATATTTAGCACCTAAACTAATTATTTAAGTAAGAAAAATAATCACATAAGAACTATTTAAATTCAGGGACTCTTCTTATAACATACAGGACTCTTATTTTGAAAGGGGTAGTATTTCTAATATGACTATTATGCAGTATAGTTAGCACTCACCAAGCAAGCACACATCTGTTAAAGTGGTGACTTCGTGGTGATCATTTAATTAGTTAGAGAAAAAAAGCATTGCAAAAAAAAAAGTTTGGCCATCTTTAGGAGGGATGTTACATGTTACCGTTAAGTGTGAGTCCGTTGTCCTGAACACCATCGCTGGTGTTTTTCCATACAACGGTTTTCACATCCTCCAGAGCCTGAGGAGCCAGTGGATTCCCGAAACACAATTTCTGCACACCAACATTGTGTTTATATGCATTTTGGTCAAACAGCCTTTTCTGAGAAAGCCTCTAGAAATGCAGATTGAGGTGTGTTTTCTGACCTGAAAGCAGTTGAGCTCCGCATCACTGAGAATGTGATCATTGTCTTGATCAGAGATGCTGAAGATTCGACTCAGAGCACGAACACACTGGGACTTCAACTGACCATACATCAACAAAACATTCAAATAATTATCTAGCTTTTTCTATCATCATAGCCAGTTTCAGTACATCAAAAAAACTGATGCGAACCTTAAATACAGAAACAATAAATCTTTCGTTTGTTCCGTTAATAACCCTGCAAGCAGGTTCATCGACACATTTTAATAACATTTTAAGGTGTTATATTGTGTGTACCTGTTTATCTTCAGGATCATAGAGAGGAGCCGTCGGATGCAACACAGCCTTCTGAGCATAATAGAAGAGCTCAGAGATGTTCTTCAGATTCTTAGCTGAGCACTGCAAAAAAATAAAAAAACTGATTACAATCATGTGATCCTCTGTAAATACTGAAGTAAAACAATGCCCTGCTTGCTTATTACAGGTTGCATAAAAACAATTTTTAGATGAATAAATAAGACATTTATTATAGGTACTTTAATAAACTGATATAAGTTCTGGGACAATATACCTTTTTGAGTGATGTACTTAACTCTAGTGAATGAATAGTTAGTGAAATAAATGATGATAATAGCTACAACAGACTCATTTTTGTTGCATGGCTCTTCTGTCTTGACTAAAGACTCACTTGTTTAGGAGTGCTTTTGATTTTAAAGTTGTGGGGTTTTAGATTTGTATGCATTTTATCAGCTTAGAATTGTTTGTGGCTTTTTACTGTGTCTGAATGTATATATTTGTGCTGCAAGGTCCTTGAGAACCTTGAAAGGTGTCAGTAAATAAACTACATTATTATTATTATTACTATTACTATGGCTCAAACCTCCACACAGGTCTCGATCTCAGAAAACTGGTTCATGATTGGCAGGATCGTTTCCATAGAGCTGCCGGAGCGCAGGTCAGACTTGTTGCCCACGAGGATGATGGGAATCCTATCACAAAAGAGGCTCATTTAATGTTCTATTATTGTACACAAAACACTAAAACAGACTAAAATGAAACACACTTGTTCCCTTTCTCAGCATTGCCGTTTACAAGAGGAATCCACTTCGTCCTGATCTGTTGGAAAACATGAGATTGAATGAGAAAGCACTTACAAAAGCATGCTGATCTGGAGAAACTAACAAGATACCTTCTCAATGGTTTCCTCTTGTGCGACATCATAAACCACACAAACCACATTGGCCTAAAAATCAGAGAATAATATGAGGATCGCTTTAAATTTTAACAGGGAAAAGAACTAATAGCATGCTCACAACTGAGGTTTAAAGTTCTGTATATCACATAATTCCTATCAAATGGCTGAACAGTGAAAACTAATCTGTTTGATAATTTTAAAATAATTATTTAAAAAGTATCAACACTTCCATTTCATTGTCCAAAACCTTCATATATACTATACGTTTAAGATTTAAAACTGTAACAAGAAGACCTCCGTAATATGTTTTCAAACAATAATTGACCCCAACACTAATGAAGTTCCTAAACGTAAACAGATATTTCAGATTTTATGACACTCTTCACTTGTTGCTCATTGTAAAGGTGTTGTGGGGGAACTGCATTGAGCCTACCTTAACAATCTCTTCTCTCAACACTTCATCCGTTTGCTCAGTTTCTGTTGAAAAGATATTGAAGAATAACTTACATTAATAGGACAGATTTTAAGAGGCATCTAATGCATAAATCACAAATGGTGTCAACACAAAGGCATTTTACATCAGCTGTTTAGCTGTATTGAAATGAGCAATAAATGGGAAATTATTGGATGTAGCTTCTATGAGATAAAGGGAAATGGCTTTGCTAACTGGCCAGTTTGACAGACGGACCTAGGATGCTGTCAGAACTCACACAGAGTGTTCTGTGAGGTTTTTTTTGCCCTTCATTTGTGTTTTTTATGCAAATCAAAAAACTACAGTCATTTCCAAGCATCCCAATATATCAGTCAACAGAATCAGTCCCCTGAGCCCAAGTATCTGCGGGTAAACCTTCTTAATATATGTGTGAAAAGTAAACTGTTTACTGTAATTGAGATCTTCTCTTATCCATATACAGCTTATCTTTATAAAAATATATAAGGTCAACATCATGCAAGTTTAAATGCACCAAATGTAATTCCTAACAATTAATTCTGAGATCAATAATGACTCTGTGTATATTGGTACAGTTAAATAAGAAATTAATAAGTGAGTTCAGTTCAAAGTATGTGCTTTAAGCTGCAATTTTTGGGACAAATGCACCTGTCTGTTATTTCATTTCTCACCTGAATAGTCTACAATGTGAGTGGGCACTTTTTCAGGGGTGACATCAGCAGGAATTGTGATCTCCTCTGCCCGCAGAGGGACCTGAGCACACAAAAACATTATTCGGTTTATTAACACAGCACTAATCACACACAGAAAGACCTCGCGGGGGGGAGCTGACCTGCTCTGGAAACTCCTCTCCCACCAGAGACATGATGAGGGATGTCTTTCCCACTTTGGCTGCAGGGACAGAAAAGTATTTAAAGTCTTCTCCTTTGATTTTTTACTATAATAATAATTATGATCAATACTTTAGAACAGGTCATCAGCACTTGGCATTCATTTGTTCAAAGCTTTAAAAGAAATGCATGCAATCAAATGGTTTAACGTGGAACAACAAATGTTTAATTAAACCTTCAATATCTTCAAAAAACAAAGCAAGGACTTTTCTCAATACATTATTGAACAATTTGAGATAATGTTCGATCTGCATATCTTTCATATGCAAATAACGTTATCTGACAGACTTCTCAACTGTCATTATCCTAATGTGTGGAGAACGTTCTCACTTGCTAATTAGCCTCAATGTCACAACTTTATCAGTTATCAACCATAATAAAACAATGACACAAAGTGAAATAAGCACTTATCGCTATCCTTTTCGAGCATGCATGGTTTGTTTACTATAGAGCAGGACTGGACCAGCTCAAGGTTGAGGGTTAGCGCTCTCTAATCGTGCTAACTTTCATTACTCACATTCGTTCCCGTAAAAGTAAAGAGCAGAAAAATCTTACGTTCCCCCAACAGCAGTATCCGGACATCACGTTTCATTTCCGCCTGCTCGCTAATAAATAAAAAATGTAATCAACAGAAAAATTTCAAATGTAACTCAAATATTTGTGCTAGTTTTCGACTAGCAACATACCACCAGGGAACCTGCGGCGTGAAGCACTTCCGGTTACAGAAGCGATGGAGCTCCCCCTATCGTCCGTTTACCAAAAACGTTTCGAGTGAGATTTCAGTCTTAATTTGCCTTTAAATAATATAGTTAAAATCATATGCGAATATTCTCTCTCTCTCTCTCTCTTTATATATATATATATATATATATATATATATATATATATATATATATATATATATATATATATATATATATATATATTATGTTGTCGGGCTAGAATGCAAGTGTTAATAATATGTTTACACCAGTAAGTAAATGTTCCTGACAAACTCTAGCATGTCCAATTGCAGCTGTACATGTTTTGGAACAGCTGGAATTAATGAGTTTACCACAAAAAACCCATGTTACAAACTGTTTTAAAGTCAATGGCAAAACAAACCTCTACATTATTCAAAAAGGAATTGCAAAGGTATTATGGATTTACAATTGTAATTCAGAGTATTCCAAAACAGTTTCTAAAACATTTACTCTGGAGAACAATTAAGCATATTCATTTCAAGCAAAGCAACTCTGAATCGTAGGAACAAAATGCAAAATGCAAATTCTGACCAGAGAGGCACCGATACTATCCAAAGGAATCCCATGCTGCCCAGTGGAACATAAATGATCTTGTGGCACATTGAAAATGTCAGCTTCAAGACTGAATTTTATTTCAAGCAATCATCACAATACACACATTTGTGGGATTTTATTCATTGACTGTAAAGTGCAAACTTCAAGAATTTCTTACATAAAAATTGTAGTAATTGTACAAAATCTAAAACACTTAAAAAAAAGTATAAGTATAAAAAACAAAAAGGACAAAACCTTCATAGCAGTAACAGCTTACTGGAGTATTTTACCAACGATTTATTAACTATTAACTCATCAAACTGTTATATATGTAAAAAACACACACACATTTCCTTTAAAAAGACAATGTCTCAATTCTAACAATTACAGCAACGTTTAAAAATATATATATAAAAAAAAAAGAATACAAAAGCATATTCATTTTTCTCAATTAAAATGAAAATAAATAAAATTGCATTAAAAAAACAGGTGAGGAGGTGTTAGTACCATTTTGAACAGCACCTAAAGATAGCATTAGAGCGGTTTTGCTTCAAAAGCCATGAACATCCCACAGCTGCAGCTCATTATGAGTGGCGGTGAAGAGCTGTGAGCCGGAGGTACTGAAGCTACAAACGTGAACCGCGCCACGGTGAGAGGAGAAGTCCTGAAAACGACCGCTGGAGGAATGAACCAGCTTCAGGCCAGACCCTAAAACACACAGGCACACAAAAAGGTTAGAGCGACACACATCTCCAACTCAATTCTCTAATTGCTACCACATTTCAAATGATTCATCTCCTTAAGTTCCTCAGTTGAACATGATAAAATATAAGACACCTTGTGTTTTATCACTTATTAGACAGATGGGGCGAAGAAGTGGAGTTGGTCATTCTGTAACCGGAAGGTTGGTTCGATTCCCACTAGGGCCATTCTGCTGTTGTGACCCACCTGGACAAGCCACTTCACCCACATTGCCCAGTATGGATGTGTGTGACTGGTGGGGTGTGTTTGGTGGTTGTCAGGAGACCGTAGGCGCAGAAAGGCAGGCACGTCCTGTCAGACTGCCCCAGGGCAGCTGAGGGCTACCAAGGTAGCTCATCACCACCAGAGTGGGAATGTGGAGTGAATGATTAATGCTCTGATAATTGTAAAGCGTCTTTGAGTGTCTAGAAAAGCGCTATATAAATTGAAGGCATTATTATTATTATTATTAGCTTAAGGGCGTCACGGTGGCGCAGTGGGTAGCACGGTCGTCTCACAGCAAGAAGGTCGCTGGTTCTAGGCTCGGCTGGGGCAGGTGGCATTTCTGTGTGGAATTTGCATGTTCTCCCCGTGATCGCGTGGGTTTTCTCCGAGTGCTCCGGTTTCCCCACAAGTCCAAAGACATGTGGAATAAGTGAATTGAATAAGAACAATTGCCCATAGTGTTAAAGTGTGAATGTGTGTGTGAATGTTCCCCAGCGATGGGTTGCAGCAGGGAAGGGCATCCGCTGCGTAAAACATATGCCAGAGAGTTGGCGGTTCATTCCGCTGTGGCGACCCCGAAAATGAAGAAAGCCGACATGAAGATGAATGAATGAATGAATTATTAGCTTAAAGTATAACCAAATTAATCTAGGAATGTTCCATGAAAGTGATGGACTTCCAAACGCTTAGAAGCTATTTTTTGAAAACAGCTTAAACTTTGACAAATTTGCAATTCGTTTTTAAAGGATCGAGCATTCAATTGAAATCTAAAAGAGAATTTTATATATACAGCTTTAATGTCACTTTAATAACTTTTTTCAACTTCTGCAAAATTTTGTAAGGTTTAATCACTGGAGATGTTGGGATGAACTCTGTGATTTTCCGAAGCATATCATCAACAATTTCAAACACACAGATTAAATAAAATTCGTAATACATATTTAGTTCTCAAATAACTTTTCACTGCTGCATGCTACAAAACAAACACTAACGATTTGATCCAACAGCGAGCAGTTTTCTCTTGGAGCAGAGCGTGAGAGACAGTACCCAGTCTGACAGAGAGATTTTCCTTAGAACCTACAAAAATAAAAGAAACAATTTACAGTTACTCTAAGAGATTATGAGTGGCATATGCTCACCTAAAAAACACATATTTTAAAGAAAATCTGATCAGAAATACAGACCTTGCATTGTGTTTAAGTACCTGTTTTTTGTAAAGACTGTAAAAGAGGATCTCTTTTTCCACAGCATAGCCGGTATAAACCACTACTCCTCTCTCAATTGGGCTAAAAGCTGCCAAGCTAGGCGGCAAGATTTCCAAATCCTGAATTAGTCAAACAGTGGGAATTAAATACATAATTTATATTTTATGTATTTGTGATGTAATGAAAAATAAAAGTCACCTTAGGTGGATTGGGTGCAGGAAACGTCAGCCAATCAAGGAGCTCACATTTATCCTCTGCCCAATCAGCAGCCCAGATACTGACACGCCTGTCTGAGCCAACACCCAACCAGAGCTCGTTTCCCTCTAGGCCAAACTCCTTGAGCTAAATGATACACACAGAAAGGACTTCAGGTTAAAAGGGTGATCACAGTTCTGGTGACTGACATAGTTGCTCATAAAGAGGACCAGAGTTCAAATCCTAAGCTTGTGCTCGTCTTCCTATTGGTCTTTAAACTGAAACAGGCCTAGCTTCATGTTTTATAATTAATAATCATTTCAGGGTCATACAACAAAGATTTACTACATTACATTTCCATTAAATCTTCATTAAAGTCATCTTTAAGGATTACGTTTACCGAATAGATAGCATTTTTCATTCACAAAAGTGAAAAAAAATATGTATGTGTATCTATCAATGTGTTTCACATAACCTTATGCATTTTTGTTATAGCCTAATGTAACTAAACAATAGTCACAATTTCAAAATTAAACTCTAATTGAAAAACAAGAAAACTCTTTGAAACAAAAGTCATTGTTGGACTAATGATTAGTGAGTAATTTGATATATTTTTATGTAGATTTCTACAATGGCTATTTTTCAGTGAATCTACCAGTTGTCTGAATGCAACCCAGTAAGAACAGTTAGTGACTCAATATTGCCTATGACTGTAAAAAATGTGATTTGGATATTGGTAAAAGTGGAATTGGGACCATATATATATATATATATATATATATATATATATATATATATATATATATATATATATATATATATTTATATATATATATATATATATATATATATATATATTTTTATATATATATATATATATATATATATATATATATATATATATATATATATATATAGATAAAGTCTGTAACAATCTAGGTTCTGACTGCTTTTGTAAAAAAATAAAAACAACATCATCATTTTAACCTCAAAAAAACCACATCCGATTAAAACGAGCTGTTTGGGGGTATGCTCTTTAAATGCCAAATGATTTCACTCACCACCCCTCCCTGCAGGGAGTCGTGATAAGCTGTTCATAACGCAAGATTCGTTAAGGATGCAAGAGCGGTATAATAATATAAAGTAAAAATATGCAATATATGTTTTTTTTTCATGAAGAAAGTAGGGCAGCAGGATCCACAAATGATCCCATATAAGTTGAACCTTATCGATTTGAGCAGAGTGATTTGTATTGTGAAACAATTCAGAATGGAAATAGACGTGTATGAATGGTTGGTACATTTCATTTGAACGAGTCAATCTTTGTCTGTTTAGCAAACATTTATTTTATTTCCAGTGATAAGTAGAAGTTTGTTGTCTTTAAAGCCATGGCTACTTATTAGCAAAATGGCAGTCTATTGTGTTAAAAACGAAGGAGGAGAGGTGATGATGCGAAGGGGCAGAGTTTATGGTAATTCTGGGAGGGCCTTATAATTTTTGATGTCATTTAGGATGAGTTTAACACACAGCTCGTTCTCGAAGTATATAACGCATTTGCTGTTATTAAATAAAACCATTGGATGGATTGTTTAGCATTTTATGGGAGATTTGCAGACATAAATGAGCCACAATTCAGTCCAGAAAGCAAAAAAGTTTTGATTTTCATCTTTAAAACACATGTTTCAATTATGGGGAGATCCTCCTTATGCTTGGCTCCAGAAAAAAAAAAATAATAAACTTGATTACTAAAAGACTGTTGGCCACTATTGTGCAGATCACTCCAGTGCCCACACACCTTTTTGCTGGTGCACTGGATGGTAGTGATGGGTGCCCCCTTGTGGTCAGTGATGGTGCGAATAGTGACTCCAGTGGCAGGACTGCTAACAGTAATGAGACCATCTTGATCTCCAGACAACAGCACATGTCCTACACACATACACGCGAACACACACACGCGTGCACACACACACGCACAACAATAGAGAGTTACATTTTTAACATTCATTTTGTAAACACATGGAAAGTGACCATACAAGTACTCCATGAGCATTGTCCTATTCAAATGTATTGACCAAAAAAAAAATAGGTTACATTTTCTGCAATGTGAACCAAGCCCTGTGGACACACTCACCATAGTGCGAGAACTGCAGTGCCGTCACACACACTGGCTGAGGCTGCAGTTTCAGCTCCATTTCTGCTGACTCCAGACAGAAGATTCTAACTGTTCCATCACCGTAACCTCCAGCGACATGCGCCCTTCCGCTGGAAGGATACACTCCTCTGGGAGGACTCCAGCACACACACTCGCAGCTCTAAAACAAAAGAGTTCATTAAAATATGTTATAAAATCCCTTTCATAAAGTGGGTATCATTTAACCAGAAAACCCTAGCTAAAACAAACTCCAACACGCTCTCCTGTGATTTGCACATACTGTACCTGGTTGAGCACCTGGAACTGCAACAGCAGCTCGTGACTCTTCACACTCCAGACCCTCACACTTCCGTCCTCACCACAGGTCACAAAATACTGCTCGTCTGGACTACACTCAACACCATTCACCTGCAGCATCAACAAGGTCCGGAGGTCAAATTTCACCACTAGGGGTCTCATTCAAAAAGTAAGAAAAGTTAATAGTGACGAGCATAGTAGATATCGCAAGAGGACAAAAATGGTAGGTAATGCTTCTCTTACTCTCCCCCCGCCTACTCTCAATCTGTCTCTCCTTTCTGTAGCTCTCTGGTTCTAATCTCCTCTGTCCTCTACCTCTGCATTTCTCTTAGCTGTCGTGTCACTTGCTCTGGAATAAGTTACCCCCAGATATACGAAACATCTCTGATTGGAGAGATTTCAATTTGTTTTATACCTTTTTACAGTGACCATGAGTGCCTATATAAGGTACCTATTAAATATACATTTTATTAGTCGTTATACATATACATATACATTTATAGTCGTAGTAGTATTAGTAAAAAATAAAAGCATTGATATTGGCTTTTTGTGTGCTGCACTGGATTTTATTGAATTCAGACAAATTTGAGAAGAATATAAAAGTTATTGAAATCCTGCTTGAGATCTATCACTAAATATAAATGTCAATCAGGCATTAAAAATAGCACATTTGGTGCCTTTATATCAGAAACTATTTAAAGTCTACAATCTGGCTCAGCCTCTAGATACATTTTTGAATGCAACACTTTAAATCTATTAATATTAGAGCAAAATAAATGAATAGAAATTTTTATTGTATGAATTGTAGTCAACTTTCTGCTGTTTAAGGCTACGCCCATTTTTAGCCTGCTCAACTATTAATACGAAACGTCACACGTCCATGTTATATACAGTCAATGACTTCTTCCACACCTTGCTCTTGTGGCCACTGATGAGCCGGATGCTGCTGCAGTCCGTCCAGTTGATGTACCACAGAGTTCCTGCCATCGTGCCTACAATCCCCATCTCCATGACATCATCAAATGCCGCACTCACCACAGTCCCATCTAAAACAAGCTCCTGCTCAAGCTGGACCTGAGCTCTAATAATTCAAAACCAAACAAAATCACAATATATTTTAGGTTTCCTCATAACCAGTTATCTACCAGCTATTAGTCATTTTTATTGGCTTTGAGCAAGATTACCCATCATCCCATGCTCTGCTCTTCTTGAGGTTCCCAATGGAATCTACAGACCATAGTCTCAGTTTTGTGGTGTTACTGCCTGTGATCAGCTTATTTCCACAGCAAACCAACAGACCTATCAACATATATGGAACAAAAGCAATTCATTAGGATGCACTCAACATAAAACAAGCAAAACAAAACAAAAACACACACCTATCTCTCCTCCATCTGCTTCCCAGGTCACAAAGCATTGCTGTGAGCTGCAGTCCCATACACACACATGTCCACTGTTCGTACCCGTGTACAGAGTTTGACGAGAGCTGTAACACACTGAGGTCACCTCTGATTCCCCCATGGTGTCAGGTAAGCTGACTTTCTCCACCTGCAGGAGGAGGAGTCTGTTCTGGTGAAAAGTAAGATAAAGAAAAGCGCACCATCTCTACATACCTGAAGCTCAGTCGTGTTATTCTGTGTGTGTATTCGGGTGAACAGCACAGCCCCGCTGCCGACCAGCGCCAGCTCATTGGCAACGAACGGACAGAAAGCAGCCTCATGCAGAGGGACGTGCATTTGAACAGCACAGAGGAGCTTGTAGGATCGAGTGCTCCACAGTGCCACCACCGGCTCTGAAAAATCTCCTACAAACAAGGAAATAAAGTCAAATGTAAAGAAAAAAATGGAGTAATTTATCCATCCAAACGAATAAGAGACTGATTTGATAAAGCTCTTTGACTTTGACTTAGATTTTGGAGAATTGTTTATGTATGTAATTGTGGTGATTTTTTACACTTATTATTTTGAGTTTGTACTTCTTTAAATGTTCTTGGAATGGATTTGAATAGAATGTGAGTTTTATTTTACACTTTTACCTAACTGTCCTTAGTATTACTTAAATAATTTTCCACATTATAATTTGAAAATCAGAAGTAATGAAATAAAGGACACAAAATCATGTGTCGCTATCGATTCTGAACACTAAATAAGATTTTATTTTCCCCAAAACACTTAAAACACACAAATTCATACCCATACATTTATTGATATCTAATTTATTATTTGAAAAATTAATTTATGAATTAAAATCTATGCTGTTGGTCATCCTTTAAAATCCACTCTTTCTAATTCAACAGGATATTAGTTCAATTACATGAGCACTAAGCCACTCTTCCTGTCTCTCTCTTTATTAAGAGCAGATCGGCTTTAAAATGTAATGAAAGACATAATTCAGCATTAAAACGTTTTAGCCCAGTTAAAAGTATAAAGGCTAGGGTTATTTTGGTACCACGCATATTTAATAGACTGACCCAATGAGAGGAGGTACATGTCATCCCTGGAGAAGGTAAGGCACTGCACAGCTGCCTTGTGATACGAGAGGATGTTTCTATGGGAACCATCCAGGACGCACCATATGTAAATGAGGCTGGTATGTGAAGCTCCTCCCCCGGAGGCAGATGCAACTGTCTGCAAAGCAAACAATTTTTAGGAATTTTATATCGTTTGTAAAGGTCGATACTAAGAAAGATTACGGTTTTAACTAGAATCTGTCAGTTGATTCATTTTTCACAGATCATTATGAATGACACTGACCATCTTTTACCTATCTGATGTATAAGTCCACTTGTTTATTTAGTCTCTGATTTTCCTCTGATAAATTTATTAGGATGATGCTGAGCAAGTGTTGAGCAAGATGCTATTCTTATCTGGTTTTGACTAAACTAACTCTGTCTTTCCTCTGGGTCTCCTCTGGAAAAGCTCTAATTCCATCAGTGATGAACATCATGTGTCCATAATCTGTCTTCATATTAAAAATAGGTATCAGAAATATTTCTTTAAAAATAAGAAAGTGTATCATTTATTATCTTAATGGGTTGGTATCCCATTTTCATCTTCAATATCCTGCTTACTTTTGTTTTACTTAAATTATCCAAAATGAGGATATTTTTTACTACTGCATATGCGTGGTACCTGTGCATCATTAGTGACCGCAAGTGTTGAGATCTCTTCGGAGTGACCGAACCACTGTTTCTGTGCACCAGTGTGAAGGTCCTCCACTATGATCATGCTACCAGAAGTGTACACAAATAAACCTGCACACATTATAGCATGAAAAGTGAGCGTTCAAAGGCAAAGGTATTTTCACATGCTAAGCGGTCAGGTTTTTACCAGTGTCAGGGTTCCACACCATGTTGTTGCGTCCATTTCCATTGTAGCCTATCACGGCTTTCAGACTAAGCCCCGCCTCTGCTGTGGGTGGGCCTTCAGCAGTCTATAGAGTTTTGATAGGTTTATTGTTAACAACTGCTGTATGGACCATTGTTTAATTTTTAAAATAATTTAAATTCGCACCTGATCCTGCATTGATGTCCTAAATCGAGGAGAGAAGTGTTTATAACAATCAGGACGGACTGTCTTGTGATCACCCAGAGTGCCTGACTGGTTGGCTGACAGGCTGAGGTTATCTTCATTGAATAACTCGGTGACTCTCAGGAAAGAGAGGGGGTTAGCAGAGGAGTGGGAGTGGTCTGGAGCAGGCATGTTGTTTTGGAGAGGAAAGTGGGCGTGTCTTGTTATAGATATGCCATTTGTTAGACACGACTGCCAGTCATGTGCTGTACAGGTTTGTTTTGGGGGATAATGGTCGGTGGGATCCGATGGGGATATGCCATCTTGGAGGGAAGTGTGCTCGTGGTCTGTTCTGGTAAGTCCAGCAGTGGAACAGCATAGGACATCTAGATAAATAGAGCCCTTGAGTGCTACTGATTAAAAACAAAAACAAAAAATGATAAACGTATATAAATCAGATACCTTCACAAGAATGTGAGTTCAAAGCTGGTGGTGACACGGGATGGAACACAGTCTCTCTGGGTTTCTCGGACAGCTCTGATCTGTTTAGGGAAGCCCAAGAGTGAGCTGGATAATTGGAGAAAATTAGAAATGAAATGTTTATGTTATAACTATTTGAGAAACCATTATTAATATGTATAAATACTACAATCATTAATATATTATTCCTAAAATAAAAAATAATTATTAATATTTTACCATACCTGGCATAGAAGCAGAGGTTTTTAAAGAAGGAGACCTGGTAGCAGAAATATGAAAGAGAGATTAAATACAATGCTTCAAAGGGAAGGTTGAATTTATTTCTGGAGCTGTGGAATTACATAACCATCCCATCACCAGGCGAAACAAGAACTGTCAGATTATCTTAAGTGGTGTTTTGAGGACGACAGAAGGTATGAACAATATGAGTTATGTATTTAAAGACAGTTGTTAGTAAAGACAGCCTATTTTAAAGATAATACAGATATAACATGTTAAATTTATCTGGCTAGAAGTGTATTTAAACTGCATTCAAAGGAGATGTAGGGGAAACTAGGGACGTCTGGTGGACAGAAGAAGCCCTAGTGAGCAACCCATGAACTTTGCACACTCCGTGTATGCACCAACAACCACAAGTTTTTTTTATTTAAAATATTTTAAGACTAAAATACAAAAACTTTGGGAGATCAGACCACAAAGAAGTCTTCTGACCAAGTGTTGAGCAATTCAATGCTTAGAACTTGGAGAATTAATTTCTTAAGAAAGAAATCTCTTAAAAATATAACTAACAGAAGATCTCACCTGCAATATTCAGCCTCCTGAGGAGGTGCAAGAAAGTCCCAGAAGAAGAGAGCATCCCCCACAGTGACCACACCCAGCTGATCTGGTGTGAACCTCACCTGTGAGATGGGCTCCGAGTGACCGATGAAGATCTGTTGAACAAAAACTCTCAATGAACATCTGCTTTAAAAGCTGACAGCTGAAGCTGTCTAATGTGTGATACAGAGAAAAAGATTTGTCCTCAATTAAATTATTTGTAGGATAATGACAAACCCAACATTTCATTGATCTAAAAACATTTTCATACAACAACGTGTAAATTACAAATGTTTTGTCTTTAATCATCAAATTTATGGAAAATCAAACACAGAGAAACGATCAATCTACAGTGCCTGAAAAAGAACTGTTCGTCAAATTCATCCTTTAAGGTTCAACTTCTATATCATACATAAATAAAAACAATCAGACTAAATAGTTTTACAAATAATGCATTTACCAGCCTTCTGATCGAACTGAAAATGATAACATCAGATAATCAAATAGTCGCTCATACCTGTGAATTAACTTCCATCCTCATCTCATAATCCCAGACCTTCAGAGAGTTCTGAGCAGCCGTCAGCAGATACCGACCATCCTCACTGACTGCTAGAGATGCACACGGTTGTTTGTGCACCTCAGACACCTGCAAGCAAAAATTCCAAAATATTCACATTTTTGTCCAAAAATTTATTCCAAAAAAATTGAAATATTTTTTTAAAATATCAAAAATTCCCAAATCTCTTTACTTTTTGAACTTTGCCCCTGATCATAGACCATTTTGAGGAGGTTCAAAATAGAGAAAAAAAATATGTCAATAATAAAATAACGGACCATTTTGCCCAGTATTTCTACATAAATATTATACCGTCTAGTTTAATTTAAAGCTACATTGAAGCGTTAGAGGACATTTCTCTTGCTTTATTAATACACTGTAACCTCAGTTCTTGTGATTCACGGTGAGAGTATTGCAGGAAACAAAAGCTTCCAGATTGTTAGGATAAGTGTTGTACACAACAAAATTAAGACTTTTTTTTTACCAATTCCTTTTACATTTAATCTGATAATCAGTTTAATATTCACAGAGAGCGCAGTATCAGTTCCTCACCTGTCTGAGTAGCTGTCCAGAGCATGTGTCAATCCAGAGGAGCTTATTGGCTGATGTAGAGATTATCAGATGTGACAGCGATGAAGGTGAGAAGCAGACACTCAGAGCCGAGTCCAGCGATGAGCTCTCCAAATCAAGGATACTCACATCAACGCGGAGCAACTGAGACACAGCACCACACCTCAGAAACAACGATTAAGCTTTAAAAAACAAACCAGGTAAGATTTAGACCTCATTTAGAGTCTGTGCCTCCATTATCGTGACCACGTATTCAGTTGGTCCAACCAGAGCCAGACAGTTAGAGTCAGAGCTCACAGCCAAAATATCCGGTGCGTGATTCACACCACGAGCCACCACACTACCTTCATATACAAAGAAACCGAGCAGTGATTTCTACAGAATGTGACCTTGTATGTATGTGATATTTTTTACTATGCAATCCACTCACTCAGAACCCGAACCACATGATGCTCTAGTTCTGCAGAGCTGTAAAGGACTAAACACCCATCCCCTGCGCTGAAGAGGCTTTGACCATCAGGAGAATACAGCACAGAGTCCACCGGGCCACAGTGCTGCCTGCAAACACAATGAAGCAAAAACAGCTAATACTGTTCCTAAACAAGGATACTAAATACAACACATCAACTTATATTTATATTTGAAATATATGTTTTTAAGAACCTGTGTTGTGAAATTAAGCTGGAAGTTGGAATGTCAAAGACACGCATGCTTCCAGAGCTCGATCCACATGCAAACAGAGGCATGCTGGGATGGAAGGAAATTGAACAGGGGCTTTCATCATCCTCAGAAACAAAGTCATAGAGCTGTGACGTGGAAAAAAGGACAATGAAACACTTGAGCAGCTGAAGATCACCGATTGTATAAACCACTTGTTTCGTTCTCGGTGGTGTCACTACCTATGGAAGCCCATTTTCGGCAAATAAAATAAATAAATATAGGCTTAAAAAATTACGACTTAGAAAGTTGTCATTTTAAGATAAAAGTAGAAATTTTCATTTTTAAAGTCAATAAAAAGAGATAAAAAGAAGAAGAAAATTAAACTGTAATAAAAAGAAGAAAGTGTGAAAAAGACAAGAAAAAATTTTTACTTGTAGAGAAATTTAGACTTTTATTCTCCATTTCAACTTCCTAAGTCAAAATTGTAATTCTCCAAGTAATTTTAACCTTCAGTGTGTAACATAGCTACTCTATCCATAGCCAAAGCCATAGCTATCCTATTTGAAAGACGAGATATAAACTCTTGTTATCAGCATTAAACAACATGTGATGGGCGTAAATTCAACATGTGATTTCCAAAGATATATGTGTTTAATGTCACACATGCAGACTTTTCTTTAAAGATCTTTAATAACCCTCGAGATAGGAATATTCTTGAGTTATATAGAAATTTTTTAAATGACTACATAATTAAAGTGAATTAAATATGACATGTTAGATCCTTTTAAAATATCCTTCATTGTCATCAAGGTCAACGATTGTGATGTGAAAAATAAAAACCTCTTGTGACCAGGCGTTAGATGGATTAATTACGGAAATATTTTAAACATGGGTGTAAATTGTAATTTGCTCCATTCTAAGACCAGTGGTCTTTCAAATTCACAAGGAATCACAAATTCAGTCACTTCCTATTACACACATGGCACACACAGAAAGATAGTGGGGGGTTGTCACTATGCATTTCCAATTAAATCTGAGTCACTCTGTTGTGGTCACATACAAGAGAGTTTGCTGATTGCTCTTGATTAAACCTAAATGTTTTGGTCTTTATTCACTTCAATGAAATGAAATTTACTTACTTTCTTTAGTTTCAGTTCCAGCTAAGAGTAACAATTTGTTTCCTCTTTGAATTTCAGTCTGTGCATGTTTAAGTCTGTGTGGATAAATGCCAGCATGTGTAAAGGACCCTCAATTTAAATTAGATTGAAGTGAAAGGCTTCACATTCGATTATTTAAAAATTTAAGATGATTTTTATCACGATTAAAAAAAATCACGATTCAAAATTATGATTGTATTTTAAAAGCAAAACTTTTCCAAATAAAATCACAAGAGCACATTGGGTTTTTACTGATTATTAAAAGTAAAGGGTGAATCAAATAAACTCAAACTACTGAATATGTACTAAAAAATAATTCAGAAATAACCTGCTGCATGGTATCCATGTCCCATACCCGTACAGTACTGTCTCTGGACACAGTAGTCACACATCGTCGAATCCCATCCACACTAAACCCCAAAACACTCGCGGTGTGTGACCTCATCAGAGTACGGTAACCACGGCTACCAACATCTAGATATCCCAGGTTCCCCGTGGCTGTGGCACCAAGAACACTCGACCCATCCGAGGACACGCACACTAAACTCACAGGCCCCTCGTGCTCTATAAACACAAAAACCCCAGTTATCAAATGAAGAAATAAAACTGGTTATGAGAATGATTGACAGGTCTTGACAGGACTGACCCGCTTCTAGGAAAACTGAGGAGAAGTCCAGAGACCAGAGACGCATGAATCCATCCTCCGAACCAGTCACACAGAACTCAGAACACACACTGATGCTGTTCACAGCAATCCCAAACCCTGATATGAGAAGGATAAACAAACTATAATATAATAATGTGATTTATTAGTTTGTTCATCAATAAAGAGACATTGTGGTTGAACATTTTTGATTGTCAAATAAAAACACAATCTAACACTTTAGGTATACCAAATGCTCACCAGTGCTGAAGGTCTGTTTCTCCTTTTGATGGGCGTGGCTTTCCTGAGCTGGGAGGAGCCTCCTGATGTTCTTAATAGCTACAGCAACATAGTCAATCTCCAGGATATGACCACTTCGACTGCTGACAAACCTGCTCCAATCACAAAACCCAAAGAGATGACATCATCAACATCAGCCCTATATAAGGAGTTAACTGATAAGGTGATTTCCTCACAGTGTGCGATCATCCACCGGACAATCTCGCGTGGACCCCTGCTCAAAGGCCAGGTCAGTAAACTCCAAATTGTGGTACTGTCCCAGGTTCACCGGACAAGAGCGCAACGATGCACCGCGTACACGCCACAGACGCACGTTACCTGCACCACAGGACACCAAACTGCACACACGAACACAAGATAGTTATAACCTACCAAAAAAAAACTGTTTATATAGGAGGTGCTTGTACATTTGGTATTCTGTGAGATCAATTTTGCCACAAATAGTATTTCTATTCTATTGGTTTGAGTTAACTAAATTATCATTGGGGATAGGTATCATTATGGTTTGACTGGTTAGCAGAGGCATTGCTCAACAGGCAAGAAATGCAATAGAATATTTGCACGACTACTTTTGCGTTCGCATGGAACATGGAATTTTACATTTTTATCCTAATTTTGAGGAAAAGTATGTAAACTAAACTCTGAATTAAACAGCAATAAATGATCACACAATGAGACAGCATTATAGCGGCAAAGTACCTTCAGGACAGAGGAACTTTTAGAATTCATTTTAAAAACTACGTTTGAGATATAGATGAAAGATTACACTTTCTTCTGGAGTGAAAATCACCAGGATTGTTGTACAAGATTCATCCTTCAACAACAGTCCTACTGTAATTCCAACAAAATGACAAAAAAAGAAAATCCCTTTTCTTCAGCTGCTCTTTCACAGGTAACAACACAAAATGCTGAAATACACATGAAATAGTGCAGCAGTGATGCTTTTTTCTGGGAGATCACTTCTACTCTATTGTAAACAGCAGCACAAATTGTTAAAAGGACTGGTGGGAAACGGTTAATTGTGGTGGGTGGGGATTTCACATCACAAACTGCTCAAATGTCATAAATCAACCGACCTGAAATACAGCTCAGAAATTTGATGCCCTTTTAAGAGAGGTTTTCCTCCTGGTATTGATGGCTTTCAGCAGGCTAAAAATGACAATACCCAACTTAGCCAATACTTTTTAATATTTGCTATTGTTTAATTAAAAAGAAAAAAATGTAATAATGAGATTGAAAATAATAAATACATTTACTCAATTCCTTATTGTTCGCAGCTCATTATTTTATTTTTTCAAAATATTTACTATCACAATTATTTTGGTACTATCATTGCTTTGTAACTTGAGGCTGTGATTCTGCTCTAACATACTTTTTAAATCAATTGTTTGAACTAATAAATTCAGAGAATATATATATATATATATTTAGAGACCGTGTATCATCAAAGAAGGTAATCTTCATGGTCTGGATGTCCACATCAGTGTGTGCTTTAGCCAAGACTGGGATCACAGTTCCTTCTGCCACTCGCCGTGTGTTCCACAGAATCACAGTCTACACAAGCAAATCAGACCAATGCTGAAGCACTCACGGCACATTAAAAAATGAGAATGATATCTTTAGATAAGTACTCACAGTTTTATTGCGGCTGTCTTTGCCAACACCACACAGTACTCCTCCATTACCCGAGAAACTGGAACGACAAGAAAAAATCTGAAACTGAAAAGTTCTAAATCAAAGGGTTAATTAAAAGCACAGTACAAACTTTACATAACACAATAATGAAATAATAATAAGAAATGCAACTAACGACTATTGTGCCCTCTTACTTCTCAAAATTGATGAAACAATCTCTGGAAATAGAGGCCTATTTGCTTCATAGATGGGCAAGAAACGAAAGATTTAAAGATTGTGTAAATTTAATTATTAAATATTACATTTAATACAGTGTGTAGCATAAGTCTACATTGAAGGAACACTTTGCTTTAATTTCAAATAAAAAAGTGCTCCATGTAGTCTTTAAGAAAAACCTATTCAAACAAACAATTTTCATGGTTTCTAATGAAAAACATGCATTGCACTTCCACTATCAATTGTGCAAAGACACAGCTGCAGCTCTTAAATCTGTGTTGAATCTGTGCACATTCTATCATGAAGACCACTGCAGTCAAGCGAGCCCTGTTTTGTGTTCCGTAGTCAGAAAACTGAGTCGTTCTTATGATTTTGAGAGCTTATTTACCAGCACATTTACATTATTCCCTGGAAACATCAGGAAGAGCTGTGACAGGAGACTGGAAGCTGTGTTTTGCACTGTGGACCACATTTTACTACTGGAAAGCAGGTTAAAAGTGGTAATTATTGGATAACTAAAGTGTTTTTGAGCTAGCATGTTTGTTGCAGACTCCCAAGACAAAGAAAAATTAATGTAAAAAAACATATCAGGGCACTTTCAAAGATGTGACTTTAGATTTTAAGGGCTTTGTTTAAAAATTGCACTGATGTGCTATGAAGACTGAAATGCTGCATACAAAAGCAATACTGACTCAATTTTGTCGGTATGACACATGGAGTCTCTGTAGAAAACCCCTGAAGAGTTCACACTATGGGTGAAAACATTAGCAATATATATGATCTCAACCAAGCGTCCTAAAGTCACTGTGTTCAGTATTTACTATACAGTGTCAGCACAAGTACCTAAGCAGATTGAGAGCACTGGTGTGAGTAGGAATGATGGTCTGACACACTCCTTCACTGTAGCTCCACAAGCGAATCAAGCTGTTCGCGCCCATCTGTGCTGAGGCTAAAACAGTGGATCTAGCGTTTAACGACAGCGCAGAGACCTGGGAAATGAGAAAATAAACACGAAAAGCAAGAATTTACAGACGTCGTATTGGCAATACAAACAAAAACTGCTTTACTGTGGAACACAGTTCAGTATATGCTAAATCGGCTTGATTTCATAGTGATAATGTGTTTTGTTTTTTATCCAATTCAAAGAAAGAAAACCTTATCAGTATGGCCAATGAAGAATCTCTGCTGTCCAGAGGAAACGCTCATGCTTATGATTATTGCATGGCAAGGATACACAACTTCCTCTCCATCAGAACTCCACACAGCCTACAAGACAGAAAAATAAAGGTAGATACAAAGAATGCTATGCAATTTACATTAAGGTTAAACAGATGTGCAAAGAAATTTCAGACTTTGATGGTGATTTAAAAGCCTACTCCATTGCTTTCCTAGCCTCAGTTAGTTGAGTTTGTGTTCATCCTTGCAATGCAAGTTCTAGAAAGCAGATGTTAAAACAGACTGTTTGGGAACCATGCATTTGTCAGTAAATACTAGCTTTACAGTGTGACTTTCACGCTGTCTATCTGTGCAATGAAATTAATTCAAATCAATACTCTGCACCCAATCAGAATAAAATATTCAGACGGACAACTCACACATCTCATTGTGGCTCCTCCAAAGCCTATAACCTTGTTCAGCTTCAGTATGGGGTCCGGATACAGCTTCTGAAATGTCTACACAGAGAAAGCAACATAATGTTTAAAAACCTCAAAGTAAAACATATTTAACCCATCAAAAATCTTGGCTTTTGAATTTATAACAAGCTGAATTAATTATGAGTTACAGTAGGAATATGTGTTAATAAAGCATTTATTACTACACTGAGAAACTGTTATATTCGGACTATATATATATATATATATATATATATATATATATATATATATATATATATATATGAATAAGAAGACATATGAATGTGGCTTCAAATAGTTTATTAATCATTTATTTAACATACTCTAAATTATCTCAATCACTTACAACTAATAACTAACTGTTTTTTAAACAGTGAATATTTATTTCACTATTTATTATTGAATAGATCCTCTATAAAGGATGAAATGATTGTTATTAAGCATATTATATAAATGCTTATAAACAAGGAATAAAGCCTTTAAAGTTTTAATCACAAATGTGTATTCACATAGAAACAAAGCTTTATAAATTTATTAATTAACTATTTGCTGATACCTCATTAATGATTAGTACTGTTTAGTTATTAGAAAGTGTTACTTACACATGCATAAAAAAAATTAGCCAGACTGTCAATGAATATCAAAGAAAACAGTTGAGATTAAAGAAGGGACTTAAAAACCAAAGCTAATATAATGTTTTTGGTGGCCACAGGTCAAGTTAGGACCCTGATGCAGCGTACAGTACAGAATGAGAAGCTCGTCAAGCTACAGTACGATGTTACATCTGAGCTTAGAAGAATAAAAACTAAAAGTAACCTGAGGATGCTTCAGTGGTAGATGAGAAGACAGAGCCACGGGAGATGCTGCATGGACGACCTAAAAAAAAAAAAAAGTATCAAATAACTGTGTTCGTATAAAGTACTATTCTATAAATTAAAGTACAAATGAGTTTATTTTTATTATTGGCTAATTATTAAACTAAAAGTGATTTATCCCTGGAATCAAAGATTTTTTTTATATTTAAGGGCCTTCTGGTACTTCAGTGGAACCTGTACAGGGGTGTATAGACAGTGTGACCTGGTTAAGCTTCCAACAGTCCCTCTAGGGTTCTCCAAATTCGGTCCGAGAGGCCTACGCATTTTTGGTTCATGAAACACACCTGTTGCACAAGGTCCTCTCTGAATGTCTGAAGCTATAGAAGTATGTATGTAACTAAAATGTGAAGGACTCTAGCCCACCAGCTCCAAGACCATATTTGGAGATCCTGCTTAACCCATGCACAGCTATGGAAGTTGAATAAAGTAACAAATAACATATTTTAGAGTATGTTTTCTTTTGAGCTCTACAACACTTACTGGAGATTCTTCTTCACTCTCTGTTGTGTGTATATAGACGTCGTCCCCACAAGGATTATATACGTGAACTCCAGTGTCATCCGCACGCACCACTGTCACCTCTTCTCCATTGAGTGACCGCTGACCTGGTGATCCTAGACTCTCTGAGCTTTCAGACTCTGCGGAAGGCTCAGGCAAATCTGATTTCTGGAGAGAGGAGCGGTGTTTTGAGCTCTGCACAGAGAGGTTGACTAAATACGTAGATATGTATATTTATGAAGCAGTAGTTTACAGATCATTAAGTAGACCTTTACTATTAAATCTTACGTGAAACGAATGAAAGTAAAAAGCATCTTTTTCAGGAATAACTAAGAAAGCCAGACTCACTGATGTGTGTTTGAGAGCGCAGGTGATCTGCTGAACCAGGGCAACTCTGTCCTTTACTGGTTTACTAACACTTACAGCACTTCTCTTATCTCTCTGCGGGCTTTTTTTGTCTGAGCGCTCTGAAGAAAAAAATCACACAAACCGGTCAGCTTGAGATATGCACTTTTGAGAAAGATTTGGAGAAGTTTAAAGACTCTCTGCTCACTTTTAGCTGAACCGTCTGATCCTTTCTGTATTGAATCCAACTTTGTTCCATCTGAAGGAAATCTGTCAATCACACCAGAGTTTTAGGTTTTACTAAAAACACATTTTTACTTTAAAAGGCACACTACATCACACATTTTTTAAAAGGACCCTTCAATGGGGCAGGGCAAAGAAGATATACGTTTTCAGTCAGTAACTGACACTCTGGATCCTGCAAAATCACATAATCAAGACGCTTTGGTGTTTTTGCTGGACAACTTGAATAATAATAGATACATTCATTTATCTTCTCGTCAGCTTAGTCCCTTTAATTTTTCAGGGATCGCCACAGCGGAATGAACTGCCAACTCATCTAGCATTTTCATCTAATTTTACACAGCGAATGCCCTTCCAGCTGCAACCCCCCACCAGGAAACATCCACACACACTCAGACACTACGAACAATTCTGTTTACCAAATTCCAAGACCAAGTCATTCTTTGGACTTGTAAGGGAAACTGTAGCACCCAGAGTAAACCCATGAGATCACAGTGAGAAAGTGCAAACTCCTTACAGAAATGCCAACTGACCCAGCCAAGGCTCAAATCAGTGACCTTCTTGCTGTGAGACAATTGTGGCAACCACTGTGCCACATTTCTTAATAATTAACTGTTATTAATAATCATGTATATTTCCATTATGTTTTGTTCTTAACAATCAACAGAATTCCACAGAAGTTAACAAAAAAACATCTGCAGATTCTGTTTGGCCATATTATAACTACTATGAAAATATCTGCTCACTGCAACACTTTGGTGAGACGGTACAGGTGATTGGATCACAATCAAGGAGTGAGAATTGAAGTTTTGGATAGAAAAAAAAGCACACCTGATGTAATCATATAGGTGGTGCCAACTTTGGCCTTTAGGGACAGGAAAGCACATTTCTCTGGGCATCGGGGCTGACCCATAAGGCAACACTGCACCAGTCAGCCTGAATTCAGCAAAAGGCAAACCTAAAAAAAAAATTAAAAAACAGTTCTCAATTAGACGGGAAGAGCAAACAATTTGCACAGCTCATCTAGGCTTGGATCAAACCCCATACACACCCGGGTCAAAGAGCAGGTCACTGGTGAAGATGTTTTTGATGCACATGTTAGCACATAGTTTGACGCTCTTGAGGTGACTATGTGTTTTCTTGACATAAACTGAAAGCATGTAATGTAGATCCATGGACAGACACGTCCACCTTGTCCTCTGTGGTGCCGGAGCCACAAATCCTGAAATAAACACAGCGTTACAATCAGTATCAAAAATACCTGCAAAGAAATTTAAATGAGCCTGACAACCTTGCTTGCTGCCACTAGCTGTATTGTCGTAGACTGAGTTATGTGCAGCTCCACACAAAAAAGGAAACTGAAGCCAAGTTGCGGTGGATTTAAACTCTCTAAACATGTTGGAGAAGGACACTCGGATCACCTGACCCTCCTGGAAGACACAAACACAACAAAAAGAGAGATAAAAACTCTTACCATTTTTTATACCATTCTTTTGTTTTAACAACAGTATTGTTCCCTCATCCAAAACATGACTCAAGCCATCCTCAGATTGGTTCATGAATGTTTGTGTAATCCCTATTTTCTTTTTCTGGAATCTCACGATGACTTGATAGACATAGCAATGCCCATTGGTCGAAGCACCGTCCACTAACCAATCAGATGAACCAATAATGCAGCTCACCTTGCACTGGATTGATTAACAGAAAGTGTTTTTGGCTTACGAAAAGATGAACGTATTCATCGGATATAGGTGGATTATAGGTGGATGCCAATAAGCACAACCCAACAGGGGGCGTGCCATATGTATGGCAGTGGGAGGAACACGGGATACCCTTCTGTCTTTTTGCACAGCAACTGTGTATCCTTTTTAAGAAATACTAAACAATCAAAATCCTTATTTTTTAACTTAGGTGAAGCTTACACATCTGAGCTCTCACCTGAGCAGCAATATCCAGGTGCACAGTGAATGGTTTGCTTGATCCGGGTCTGAACAGCAGGTAAACGTAGCGTCCGGTGAGGCCCAGAGTCTGGCTGCAGCTTTTGGGAAGCAGGATGTAGTTACTTGCCTGAATGGAGCCACGGATCCGAAACACTGTGCACTTCAAGTTCTTATCCTAAAAATAAAATATACAATAAAAAGATATGCAAAATAACTATTGGTTATTAATGACAACAAAAAAATTGAGATTTATATTTTAGGTTTACATATAAAAATAAGCTTTGAGACTAATCAACTGTCTAAACATTTGTTTTCTGTTAAATATATATCCTGAGATTTATGAGGAAGGTTTACCATGTATGAGGTAACGTCTCCATCTTTGCTGACTTTCTTCCATTCTTCTATTTTCATGTGTTTGAAGATATTTACATATGGCTGCTGCCAAAGAGCTGTAAGAGAAATAGGGCCAATCACAGCTGTTCGATAAAATATGTGTGTTTTTTAAGAAAGTGCATACTTTATAGCATTAAATAAGTGATATATTTAGGTTGTATTTGGTCATTAAAGAATAAAGGAAATACATATTGCATTTTTCGAACGAACCACACATGAACATGCAAAAGGCTATTTCAAAAAGCTAGTTACTAATTATAGAGTAGTAGCTTTAACTTACCTCTGGAAGACATTGTTTACTTGAGCTTTTGAGAGCTGTTGACAGCAAACGACTACAGTTCACAATTAAACACGAAAACAATTTTCTCTCACTCTCTTTAAAGAAAGAGGCATCTCATCTATCAAACCAGCTCTGTTGTTTACTCTTACAGAGAATTTATTTTTGTTTTAGGGTTTAAAAATCTTTGTGTTCGCAGTTTGTGATGTGTTCCCGCTGCTCAGACCGCGTCGCCGCGACACGTTCGAACGGCATGACGTCAAACATACGTCCAGTGTCCGGAAATAAAGTTAATTATGCTTTTTTATTAATTAATTTGAAGGGAGTTTGGTGGTGTTTCCAGTGGGAAAACGCGAAAGGGCAGTTTATGTGCCCAACCTTGAATAAAAAATAAGCAGCCATAAAGTAAGATGAATTTAATTATTTAGGTCGTTGATGAATATTGTTTTATTTAGTGAAATTATATACTGTTTTATTTAAAAACTCTATACTTTGCTATATTTTTGTTTGTTTAATAAAAAAAAAAGAAAAATAATTGTGTTATAACTGTCACATCACCTTTATTGTCGGCATCGATGTGTTACTGTCTTTAAATAATTAGGATCATGGGGAGTTTTATTTTATTAAAAAAACAACAATACACGATAAGATGTTGATTTCCTGTTATTAAAATAAGTTTCGAACGTTTTATTGAAAACGCCTTTCTTGTTGATGTTTGATTTGTCCTAATCGTGTTTCCGTAGGCCTCTTCGGCTGCCATAGTGACGGGGGCTCGTTCGAGTAAAGCTAATTAATGATAAACATATTTTTATGTCATCTGTTTTCGCGTAGTTTGTCTATAAAAGGTAAATGTTATGGTATACTTCTCATTTAACATGATTTTTGTTGTCTAAGAGGGGTTTGTACGATGAATAGCTCAAATAGCTTTAGTTTACAGCTCGAATATGAATAACGCTAAGTTAGCTTAGTTGCAGGTTGAATTAATGGATTTTTCCCTGCACATTAAATAGTTGTACCTTATATGATAGCGTAGTTTGATTCTAGTTTGGCCGTCTTAAAAATCGTCTTTATATAGCTCTTTCTTTAATGCAAAGCGAGCATTGTTACTAAATGTTTTGGTATTTACCGTGAAAATGAAATTCTTGTGCCACAGGTCAGCTTTGTGTTTCCTAGAATATCGGCAGAAATCATGTCTTTCAGAGATCTGAGAAGTAAGTAAACACTTAAATTAAAATGTATTCTGGTGGTAGCACTTATTTAACGTTAGTTCTCATTACCTAAAAAGGAATCAACAGAAAAATTAAACTAAATTATACATTCTTAATTGAGTAAAACCAGTTATCTGTTTTGTAGATTTCACAGAGATGATGCGAGCACTTGGATACCCTCGTCTCATCTCCATGGAAAACTTCAGATCACCAAACTTCCCTTTAGTAGCAGAGATCCTCATCTGGCTGGTCAAGAGGTTGTTTGCTTATATTAACATGGTTTTAAAAATAAATCTGTATACTAATTTCAATAATTTACTTTAAGTGTTTTACAGTTTGCAAAACAGCTTGTTTTCTGAAGTTTTTATCTTCTTTTGAAATGCATTAGTCTTGTTACGGGGTGTAAAGAACATTACATTTCTATTTCTCTCAGATATGAACCACAGATGGAGATTCCCTGTGATGTTGAGACAGAGTCGGACAGGGTGTTTTTCATCAAAGCTGTGGCCCAGTTCATGGTAAATGAGAAGATTGGATATCATAATGCTCCACAAATGTTTAAAAAGATCATAAAACCAACACAATTAGGTTCATGTTAGTACACAATCTTCACATAACTATAAGCACACATCACACAATCATTTTTCTGTGTGTTTCTTCAGGCCACAAAGGCTCACGTGAAGCTGAATCTCAAGCGTTTGTACCAGGCGGATGGATACGCTGTGAAAGAGATGCTGAAAATCACCAGCATTCTCTACAACGCCATGAAAACCAAAGAGAATGCTGATGACGATCACAAGAGTGATGAAAACAACAAGTTTAAGTTTGATCTGGGCTCTAAGGTTTGTGTTGGTTAACGGGACAAAAATGTAGAAGCTTTTAGGAATAAACTTTAAAAAAAAAGTTGCTAGGTTCCACTTGGAATGTGCTATGTGGATGACCGTGCATTGTGTGTTCAGATTGCAGATTTGAAGATGGCTCGTCAGTTGGGGTCTGAGATTACAGCAAAGGGAGCAGCTCTGTTTGATCTGTTGGGACAGGAAGAGGACCTGAGAGAGAGCAGGGCAGCTGCTATAGGACGACCACTGGAGATCACAGAGACGGAGAGAGCCCTGAGAGCAGCCATTAAAGATGTCACGGTAAATTTTCTTCAACATCCCCTTTTAAAACATGTCAGATACTGAGTGCAATCAAAACAGAGGAGCATCTCTGGAGGAGTTTGTGTTTGTCATGAGTGTTTGTGTGTTCCGGAGCTCAGGAGAGCATCCAGAAAACCAAAGATCTGCTCAACAACGTATCTTCAGATGAGGCCAGCCTGGAGGCCAAGATCGAGAAGAAGAAGCAAGAGCTGGAGAGAAATCAGAAGCGCTTGCAAACTCTGCAGAGTGTACGGTGGGCACATTCAGAGTTTTATATATGGATTTATATTTTATATTTGGATTTTTGAGTGACGAAACACCACGTCTGCCTTGACATTTAGCTGTAATGATACTGTATGCAATTTTTCAATAACGTTTAAGCAGAAGGGGTTCAGTTTGACTCGCCAGATACCAAAATAAGCTTATTGCAAATAAGGAGAAACTATTAACATACAGAGACTTCTAGAGACGTGTTGGTTTTGGGGATTTCACATGTCAACACTGGTTCCTAAAGATCTAATACCAGAAACAAAATAATTTTTTTAAACTATAATACATACATTGATTATTTTGGCCTTTCACTGTTTAGCCCTGCATTTATGGATGAGTATGAGAAAATCGAGGAGGACCTACAGAAACAGTATGAAATATACGTGGAGAAATTTCGTAACCTGAGCTTTCTGGAGCAGCAGCTGGAAGACTTTCACCGAGTCGAACAGGAGCGCTTTGAGGTACTTCAAACAGCCTAGCATCAGACAAAATACCAATACAGTCCATACTGGGAAAAAAAACTGAATTTGCTTCCCTGAGATTTACAGCAGGGTTTTGATTTGATAGGAGTGCCACCAGTTAATTCTTTACTTTTACTGGTTTAATTCATGTTCATTTAAATGTATAGATTCATATTTCAATATTTACTATTATGTTGTATAATGTAAACGACATGCTTTTCCAGGAAGCAGAAATGGCCATGAAATTAAGGCAAAATAAGTTAAAAGAAGAGGAGAAGAGACTAATGAGGAGCGGAGGTGAGTCTTCCACACATCCAAACGTCAGTGAGTAGTGCATAAAATGTATTTTCTCTAAAGATAATGTGTAGAGCTGTGTTTAAAGAGCATGTAAACCTTTCAGAATGTGGTTAAGATTATTTTTCAGCTCCTTTTGGCTATGTATTCTTCTTTATCACAGTTAGAAAACTTGTTATTCAGGACATTACAAATAAGTGTTTTAATTGATGTTCAGAAGCGCTAACGCAAGAAATTCTGGTTGATTATGGAGGTTATAGAACACAATTGTATTATAGTCAGGGGCAAATCAAATGATCGATAGTATATTTAAAACGACAACAAAACCGGTTTAAAATACAATTACCAGACCGAAGCGACCCCTGGTAAAGAAGGTAACACAGAAACTTCAAGATAATCATAAAAAAACAAAGCTTGAGAATTAAGATACTGTTAATAAAAAATAAAAAAATAAAAAAAACTTGCTCAATAAATCAGAGCAGCACTAATTGTCCTATAACTGGACTCTGAACATAAAGGGGAATATAAAATAAAACTAAAGAAAGAGCTAACAAGGAAGGTCTGGTTGGTTGGATGACTCAACAACTAAGTAAAGAGAAGTAAGGGGGAAATGCTTGATGTGCAGCACATGAAAACAGCACAAAGCTATGTGCTCAAAACACTAAAAAAGAACAGAATAAGCCATGTGTAACAAAGAGTATATCAGCAGTCTAACTGGACAGAAGCTAACCGTGTGCTCTGATTTGTGCTATAGTGTCAGGGTTCTGTTCCAGCAGAGAATAAACAAGACTAAAAGTCACAGGACTCTCTGTAAAACCATGGGTTGTTGTGCTGATCTGAAAACTAAAAATGAATAAAACATTTTTTGCCAAAGAGAGCTGTTATAGGTTCCTGGAGACTTCCAATTAGGCATTAGGTATACATGATTATGAATTTTGTGTAATAAAAGTTGAAAACATAATTATGGCTCCTCTAATGATACTCATCAAAAAAAACTTCAAAGCTTTTTTGAAGCCACTGTCCTGCACATTTTAATTGCAACCCTGCTGTAGTATGCATACTACTCTACTTCAGCCAATCGGAGGACCATAATTAGTGCCACAGGTGTGTTTCATGATGGTTGAACCAAAATGTGCAGGGCGCACAGGACGACGTTGGACACCCTGTGCTAGATAATCAATGGAATGGATTGAAAAGTGACATGACGAGGTTACTTAAACATTGATTGGCGTGATTGTACTTTTTCCTATTAAACAATTACACCTCTCACATTTTCTCTTCCTCACCAGCGAGAGATGAAGATTCAGATGTGGACATCCCGGAGGATGATGGCTCAGACAGCGACATAGAAGACGGGCAACATCCCAGACCACAGCACCCACGACACACTCATATATCAGGTGATCACAGCGTCTCGCACTATTCAGATCCGAAGCCCCTATTACCTATAAAATGAACAAAAACTAAACCCTCTTGATTTGTGTTCTGATACAGGCAGAGGAGGAGCTCGATTCATCGGCAGTATGAGAGGAGGAGAAAGTGAAGAGGTGAAAACATGCAAAATACCAAAAAATGTATGATTAGAAGCACCTCTGGTTCTTCAGTAAACTACAGACTTCATAAATAATATAAAACAACAAATCAAGCATAGTAGAGGAAAATTATGATAGAAACCAAAACAATGTCTATGTGCTTTATATGCCAAACTCTTAAAGGGACAATACCCTTTATTGACTTTTCTGAACTAACCATTTTTTATGTATGTTTTGTTTATGAAGACGACAGTTGCAGGATAGTATACATTTATATGCATTTTTAATGGAATCCTGTAATGTGTTTAATTTTTTTGGCATACTAGCTTTAAGCTTTTTAGTTAGTTTTTGTTCTAATTTTTACTGGCTCCATGTTACCACAAATTTTAAGCTATAAGGGGCCATAAGCAACTGAACAATAAATAATTTATGGTGCACATGGAACATAAAACTGTACTTAAAAATTAGTTACAATATTTTCATGGAGAAATTTGTCAATTTAAAGAAAAAAAATATTTTTACTCATGATATATATATATATATATATATATATATATATATATATATATATATATATATAATAGAAAAAGGAAGCAACTTGAAGAAAAAATAAAATATGTATTAAAAACACTTGAAAAAATTATGTAAAAAACCAACAAAGTGACTAAAAGCATTTTATGTGCAGACAAAGGGCTTAAAAGGCTATATAGTGAAACATTCCTCAATTGCCATTGTAGTCCACTCATAATAGGTCAATTCTATAAATAAAACTATTTACAGGTGTGCCTTCAAATTCCTCAAACCAGGTCTAGGAGGAAACATAGCTTTAACATTTTTAAGAACAAAATTCTTCAGAGGGTTACTTTATTAAATAGATAACATAAAAACAGTCAGGGCTGAAAGAGTTGAGAAGGAAAGTGTTCCCCAAAGTTGAAACTATTCGAAGAGCCTGGTCCTGCCGAACCTGATCCTAATGCAGTGGCGGAGTGGCCAGCTGCAGAGTTGTCGATGTTCCCATTCGATGTAGCATTATGAGCCACTTCTAATAAGCTGCAGGTGCCAGGTGCTGGCTACATGGATGGCATTTCCAGGGTGACACTAACTACCTAGATTTATCACCAGCCACACATTCTTCAATGCACTAATCATGTATATATAATATTTTATAATGTGTAACAAATAAGTATACATTTTTGTGAGGAGCATATATATAGAATAAGCCATTCCTATGTCATTAAACTATTATTTAGCACTCTCCTTCACCCCTTTGTCACACAATATTTCATTTGGAAGTCTCAGGCAACCTTTGGGTGCATAAAATCTTGCATGGACAGCTCGATGTGACTCTATGCAAGTGAAACCTTGTCAATTGGTTTATTGTACCTCCATTTGTGATTAACATGTTGAGATAACAACAGAGATAAACTTGATAATGGTGATAACTTATTTGAATACCAAAAAAAGTAAATATCAAGACTAGGGCTGTTTAAAAATATCAACAAATCTAACTAGCGCAATAATTTATTTTACCGATAGTCCAACCTTAAGTATCGATACAATTTGTTCCAAACTACCTTCTCCTCCGCTCAAGTAGATGTCGCTAATTCGCCATCAACAAACCACTACGCTGTACGGTATCAGAACAAGAGTGAGAATGGTGGAAAATATAAAAGTACCTTTATAAATTGTTTACTTCATTTATGTTACTTCATTGGCATATACATTTTAGTTAAGTGTTTAATAACAATATGGACATAATACATTTCAGTGTTCTCTGTTCAATAACAATGCAGTTCTAATGAATTGCCATGGATGGAATTAAGTAAATTGGAATTTGAATTCGTCTGCTGACTTTAGCAAGTTGTCAATATAATGTGACACTTATAGTAATACAAACTATTGCAATATATCACAATATTTTCTTGTATCACAATGCATTGTGATCTATTGTATCATATCACAAGGTCCTTGCCATTACACAGCCCAAATCAAGACTTCTTTTTCATCCCCTTTTCTTTGTATTGACTTGTTGTCTTGTCTTTCATTGATTTTTATCTTTGCTTTCTCACTGTACATTTGTGTTCTTCCTGCTTTTTTCATCTCATTCCATTTTTCCTCTGCATTCATTCAAGCCCAAAGTAAAGGAATGCGCACGAGGAGAGCAAAAGAGAAAAAAGGTGGATTGTGCACATCTTTGTGTAGTTTTGCTATTTTTTTTGTGTTGTTCTTTCTCTTTTCATGTATTTGAATTCAGGCATATTCTTTACACTAACATTGTTCAAATACTTTAAGCTTTAACAGCCATTGGCGCTAGTTAGAACAGCAGCTGATTTTTGTTTATTTTGATTGGTTGATCGCCGTGTTTCTCTGACCATCGCTGTCCTGTGTCGTTCCAGTCTGAAGACAGTGAGATTGATGTAGATGATGATGATGAAGAGGGGGAGGAAGATGAGGAAAATGAAGATTTGGATGAGGACAATGACAGCTTGGAGGGATCAGCAAATAATCCGGCACGCTTGAAACGCTCTCTGCACCCACAAATACTCGAGGAGAGCGATAATGATTTTTAAATTGTAATAATCAGTAAAAGTTTCTTTATTGTGCTTGTAAAATATGTTTAATTTCATCACTTAGATATTTATTTTGATTTAAGAACTAATTAAATATCTAAATATGTATGTTTATTCAATTTACAAATATATACATTTTTTACAACCTAAATGTCATCGTGGGCTGACAATGTAGATACATTTTGAGGGAGAGACCTCTGAAGACATGACAGATTGATGGAGTGCATGTTTCAGGGTTGGTTTGAGTTAAATATCCACCACACAGTCCGGTGAACCAGCTCTGATTGTGTCGGAGATAACCTTAGCGCCGGATTCACCAATCCCATTACCCTGCAGACTGAAGCAAAAACCAATGCTCAGATTTCATAATAAGGGAAAACATGTAAACAGCTTTAAATTTGGGAATATGTTTTTTGAAATGGCATGGTTAAAATATAAATCTGATTAAATTACAGTAAGAAAGTTTATAGCATGTAAAAAAAGCTACAACACAATAAAACACTCAATAGAATAAAGCATTCTTAAAAATTGTATCTAATTGGAAATTTCAGGCAAAATTTTAGGACAAAACTGAGGTTTATTTTAAGTGTTCATTTTAGTCCTATTTAACAAATGACAAATGCAGGGCCTTCAGCAGAAGATCTTCAAGTGAAGTGAAAAGTGAAAGGAACCAGTTGATCAGATATGTAGTGACCCATACACAGAATTTGTGCTCTGCATGTTACTCATCCCAGCATACTCACGCATTAGTGAACACACACCCGGAGCAGTGGGCAGTCTTGGCTGAAGCTCCCAGGGAGCAGTCGTGAAACTGGTGCTATGCTCGAGGGCTCCACAGCTGTGGTTGTTGAAGATGGAGAGCAAGTGTTTCATCACCCACATCATCTTCAACTCAGTGGATCTGGGGATCGAACCGGCGACCTTCCGATCTCCAGTCGACCTCCTTATTCACCAGATCACAACTGCCCAATGCCAAGGCAAGGGTGTTCTAGGTGGAGTTTAAATGTTTACCTGGGCTTGTGTGAGTAAAACTTACTCTTTCTAAACTCTCACTAGTGAATAGTGCTATATGTGGCCCTGCAAAGAAGTGACTCACCCAGTGAAGCTGGAGGAGCAGTTCCCAGACACATTGATGAATGGCAACACATTTTTGTAATGATAGTGAAAAGTTTCCAAATGAAAAAGATAAGGTGCGTCATTTAAGCAAGATCTTTCATAGCAACCGCAATGTGCTTGAACATTTGCATCACAGGTGTCCTGAAGTCATGAAGCACCACAGTTGAACTGCTTCTATTCACGTAGACAGGAGTTCAGACACACACACACAAAAACACACACAGACTCACTTGATGTAGGTGAGCTGATGATTTCCTCTCAGTGCCGTTGTGATGAAGATCCCTCCATCCATCCCCAGACTGTTCTCCTGCAAACTGAAAATCAAGACACTTTGAGGGATATACAGGAAAGAAATGAAAACCTTTTAAACAGATGCTGCAGGTGTTTCTTTTAACCAGCATTTCAAAGCTTGGAGTTAGAAAACAGAAATGATAAACAGGAAGAAAACATGCATTTGACAAAGAAAAATGTAGTCAACTTTACAAAATTTTCACATCAAATTTTTCTGGGAATGTAACCATGGCCTGGTTTACACGAACATGAAGATGCTTTTCCAGACATACTTGAGACTTCTCAGGCTTTGGTTGTTCTTCAGAGTGCTGGATAATGCTTTTGCTCCTTCCATCCCGATGGAGTTTCCACGCAAACTACAGGGCATAAAGAAACAGAGATTTAATTTACAAAAATGTATCTTTAAGATGTGAGTGCAGTAAAGAAATATATGATGTCTTTAAAAAGACCGTTTTAATTTTATTCCCGAGTGGAAGTAAAGGTTTACTCATTTTGTAAACATATACTAAGCATAACTAAAAAAAATAACAAGTGAGAAGAACGACCATGATTTTAACACATATACATTATATTGTTATTAACACAAATATATTATATTAACACAAATAAATTAAATTCCTGTACAGCACCACGTTCAAATAAATGTTAAATGTGAGATTCTGAAATATTTCTGTGACATGTTTCATTAAAGGCAAACATCAATTGTCAAATACTTAAATCCATTAAAACAATGTTAAGTGAGGCTGTAATAAGGACTTACTCTAGTGTATGAAGGGTTTTATTAACCTGCAGAGCATCAGCTAATGCAACTGCTCCAGATTTCCCCACCGAGACACCCTGAAGGCTTCAGAACAAACACAAACGTCATCTACAAATCCAGTTTTATGAATTAAAGCCAGAGAAGTACGCTATACTTACTAAAGCACAGTGAGCGAGGAATTTGACTTCAGGGCAGTGGCTAGAAAGACGACGCCCTGATCCCCAAGAGCGTTTTCCTGAAGACTGGCAAAAAGTCAATTAACAAACTATAAGGTGAGACCAACCAAAGGAGCACAACGTGAAACTTGAACATCATGAAACAAAGAGATGCAAATTTTTATGTGTTCTTACTCAAGCAGCTCGATGCAGTTGTTGCTCATGAGTGACTGAGCTAAATATTTAGTGGCTCCAGCTTTCATGAAGTTCCACTGCAGACTGAAACACACCCGCACACACAGAAAGAGAGGGAGAGTGACAGAGAAAGAAAGGAGAGAGAGGGAAGAGAGAAAGAAGAGAAAAGAGACAGAAAAAGAGGAGAGAGGAGGGGCGATAAGAGAAGAGAGGAGATAGCAAAAAGAGAGGAGAGAGTGAGAGAACGTGCAAAAGAGGAGAGAGGGAATAAGGAAAGTAGAGAGGAGAAAAAGAGTAGAGACAGAAAAAAGGAGAAAGTGGGGGAGTGAGGAAAGAGAGATGAGAGAAAAAAGAAAGAAAGAGTTGAGAGTAGATACAAAGAGAAAGAGAGAATGAAAGAGAGAGAAGTCAGTGTCCCAAAGATCAAAAACAGTAGCTTTAATTTAAAAATAGAATGACTGTAAGGAGACTACCTACACCCCACTATATAATATGAGTTGAGTTGATGTACCTTTAGTAACCCAGCATCAATGACCAACCAATCCCAATTCACAATTTTTTCTTGAAATAGGTGGCACACCATTTCAATACTGTCTGTTTCAGCTCACATGTTCGTCGGGTTGTCCTTGACTAAGGTCAGCTCAATATGATTTATTTGATAAGAAATTAGGTTAAACATGATTCAGCTCAGGTCTATTTTAGCCATGTCCCACTTAAAAAGTTAAGGAGTGCTTAGTGTGCATACTTAAAAGTGAAGATTGATCACAATGGGACGGTTTTAACATCAGAGTATGTACCTCACTATTTGGCATCAATGGGTTGATGAACAGTTGTTCATGTTTTTTTAATGGAATTGTTTTTTAAACAGTGAGATTAAAAGAGAAAAGATGTTTTGGTTGAGCCTTCGGTTGGATGTTGAACAGCAGTTGTTCTCACTGTAAAGCAGTGATGGCTCTGTTGACTCGCATGGCTTCAGCGATGGCAGTCACTCCCTCATCATAAAGAAGATTAGCAGTCAGACTGGAAGAGAGAAGAGAGGGGGGGGGGGGGGGGTTTCATGTTCAGAACCTGTTAAAAACATTGATATTAATGATCATTGCACAAGTTCACAATGCATAGAATTTTAAACTGTCCAGAGGAGGGACCCACTCCTATTGCTGTCTTATGATGAAGGGAGAAGATCTCATGATGATTATTCATTAATCAATTAGAGTTTGATACTCATTTACATGCTGGGCTGAACGATTAGCCAGAATGACTCTGAGGTGTATGGATAAGCTATACGGCGTGTTACTTCTAAATTCTGTTAGTTAAAAAAATTGCTAATGCACAATTATGTTAACAAAAGAATAAAATTGACAATAGTTAATTAAAAATGTGAACTGTTGCGGCTGGGTATCCCTTTCAGTAGTTTTTAACCCTTTGGGAATAAGTTCAGTCAATCTCCTGATCTGGTGATAGCACTTTTAGCTTAACTGGTCCTGGAGAGCCGGAGCCCTGAACATTTTTGGTTCAACCATCATGAAACACACTTTTTGCACTAATTAGGGTCCTCTCTGATTGTCTGACGCTAGAGTAGTATGTATACTAGAGCAGGGCTGCAACTAAAGTGCTGTGGCCCTCCAGGACCGGATTTGGGGAACCCTGGCTTAGACCATCAAGTTTTGACCAGAGCAGAATCATCGTTTTGGGACTTTTTTTTATTTTAAAACTTTACAAAGTAAGTTTTCTGTAGGTTTTCCTATTCTTGTGCTGTTTGATATCCCCGTGCCTGCTGCAGCCACGTTACAGCAGCAAAGATTATTACACTGGAATCCTTTCTAACAACATTGACCTGGAAAGTACAAATCTCCAATTTTCATTGGCCTTAGAACACTATGTAACGATGGAGTAAAGATCTAATAACAGGAAAACTTATATATTATATTACAACCTTTGCTATTCTACTGGTGTGAAAATGCTGTGGATCTAATCCGATTCAATTATCTATCCTAAGATACACAAAACGTGCTATTGTCAGCAGAGAACAACTGAACAGATTTCAAAATGTTAAAAACACAGCTAATTATACAGAGAGAAACTGAGAAACAATTAAATTTATTTTATCATGATATTTAAATAACCTTTTCATCTTTATAGACTCAGTATATATGTAATCACTCACTCGAGCTCCTTCAGACAAGGGTTGACCTTCAAGGCTTTAGCGATGTCTTTAGCACCAGCGACTCCAATTGAATTCTCCCTCAGACTGCCAACAGACACAGCATCTTTTTTTCAACAAAATATCAAATGGTAAATTCTGAAATATGCCTTACACCATAATTAAATAAGATAAAAAAAGGATGTAAGGTGCCTTATCGTGTAAACTTAGGTTCTCTTATCAAAAACATACCTCTACATACATTCAGATTGGTTCATATATGTTTGTAATTTTATTTAATTTTTCTGTCATAACCACACCATCCACTAACCAATCAGATGAACCTCTAAAGCAGCTCATTTCAATGAGGACTATATTCACTGACCAACGGATGGGGGGGGGGGGGGTATCGTTATAAATATACATTTTGTCTTCCTTAACCTACTTTTCGTTATACAGATAATGTCAAGTATACAAACAACAAGCCCACATTATGACAAAATAACTATAAAAAGTGTATGTAGGGTGCAGAAATTACAGGAAAACAACATAACAAAAAAACAAGAAACTTAACAAATGGAAAAGATTTCAACAATCAGGAGCCAGATTTTTCTTGTATTTTAAATTCCTCCGTGACAGGTAAATTTTGAATAGCAAATTTTGATTTAATATTTTTAGGCCATTGCAAAACAATAAAGTCATTCATAAAAAAAATTGTTTACATTTCTGTAGGAGCAATTTCCCAATAAGAATATTATTAATAATAAATAACACTTTCATTATTTCCTACCACAATACAATAAGTAAAAAACACTTTCATTATTTTCTACCACAATACAATACGTAGTGTCCTTCCAAGAATAAGTGTCTAGAATTGACATATACAGAGTGAAAAAATGGATCTGTAGTCTCTAAATCATCACAAATCTCACAATTGTTTGAATCAAAACCAAACTTAAGATAAGTAAAAGCCATGCCATGTTTTAGGTTTCCCAAAAGATTAATATATTTTTCTTTAAATTTTCAAAGAACATGAATTTTCTTTGTGCCAACAAGAAAAACCCAGCAGGGGGCATGGTTAATGCATGGCAGTGAGTAGAACAGGAGATACATGACTAATTGTGTGGAGCACAACCATTTGAGGTAATTCAAAGACATATTTTATGATATACATACACATATACATTCTGAAGGTCTGCAAGGGTACAGTGATGGTCTAGAGGGGTCAAATCTTTATAAAAAAAATATTTAAAAGGCTTCAATCCCACTAATCTGTAACAAAACAAAAAAAAAAAACAAAGCAACAAAACAAACTTTTAACCAATCAGCAGAAGTTTTCAAAATAGGGCCATAAATGTTATTGGTCTAGAGTGGTTTGCTCATTTCAATTGTCAAGATTGGCTCAAAGAAATTGCACACTGCACCTTTATTACACAATATGGTATAATTTTGTAAACCAGCCTTATATGAAAAGAAATTAAGACTAATCTTATGTTTATTGCAAACTATAAACAAGTTTTGAATTAGAGACAGAGTACAGTGAAGAACGTACTTGAGACTGCAAAGTCCCCGGTTGAACTGAAGAGCATGAGAAAGAGCTTTTACTCCTCTGTCGCTCACTGAGTTACTCTGAAGACTGAGAGAGAGAGAGAGTGAGAGAGAGAGAGATGTATCAATGAGAGCTACGAAGGATTCAGTGGCTCATGAGTTTTACCTGAGTGTGTGGAGAATGTGATTGACCATTAGAGCCTGAGCCAGAGCCACTGTTCCCAAATCACCCAAATGATTGCTGGAAATGCTGCAGAAAGCACACCATTACACTCAGCAAACATCAGACCTTTTCATACAATCCCACAGGTTCCTCTCTTACTTAAGCTCTCGAAGAGTCTGGTTGTTGATGAGAGCTTCGGCAATTCTTTTCATCCCTTCTGGTCCGATGCTATTCTTCTGAATGCTGTAATACAGGATTCATGATTATGAAACTCACAATCTTTCATAGACACAAAACTGTGGACTCACTTGAGTGTGGTGAGCTTTCTGTTTAATTGAAGAACTTCAGCAAGCGCTCTTGCACCTTCAACCTCGATGTGGTTGTTTTGCAGACTACAAACGCACAGATGTGCACACAAAGTCATGCAACCGACAACAAATAAAATGAATGTGTTCATTTACATGTGAAAAAGGTACCGTGAATCAATTTCGTTCGTTCATTTATGAAATAGACTCACTTGACTGAGATGAGCACCTGGTTCATTTGAAGAGCCTCACACAGCGTCTTTGCTCCTTTGGCACCGATGCTGTTTCCACGAAGACTGATGGAGAAAAACTGTTTATTTTAAATACTAAAAGTTTTTGTTCATAGATAAAGACCACAAACATTAATGTATAAATCATTGACAAATTTGGTGTAATGTGGTACAAAAAAAATTGTATAAAGTAACCGACTCCAGAGTGGTGAGGGTTCGGTTGACGAGTAGAGCTCGACTGAGAGGTTTCACTCCTTTACTGGTGATCGAGTTATCGGCCAAACTAGACAAGAACACACACAAACAGTTCAGTTCATATAAAATCACCCAGTAGTTGGAATTGATATATTTAATTAGCAAATATTTAATTATTGTGATTTTTTTTTTAAATAATAGAAATATGAAGTTTTCATAGAGATCCATTAAGATCCATTCTTAGTTTCCCTGGATCCACTGGATTACCTGGCGTTAAATGCGGGATTATTTTAAGATATCACAGACCAAAAACTATGTAAATCTAAATGAATAAATATATAAATAAAACTAGAAATAAATAAAAGAAAAAAATAATAATTACAAAATGAAAAACAACAATAAAAAGATGAATATATGCTTAAATAAACAAACGTACAAATAAACGCATGAATAGGTATATCTAGTAATAAATAAATGCTTCAAAAATAAATAAATGAATACGCTGATAATTAAATAAATTTATTTATTGTATCTACATTTCAGCCCATACGTGTCTTCATCAGTGCCTGTTTATGGTTTGAGTTTTAGTTTTTGTACTCCTTTTCATTTTTCTTTTTTTTTTTTAATTAAACTTAAGTTTAAATTAAACTTAAAACACAAACATACAATGAAATTTGTTCATTTATTTCAACTTTTATGTTTTTATTTATTTGTTTATTTATTTGTTTATACTTAAGTCATTTTTGGTCCCCCATATTATGACATAAAAATATGAAGAAAAAAATGGGATGGCAAGAATATGAATTAAAATTAAAACGAAGTTGTTATATCATATCTTTGGTAAAATAAAACGAATATTTTTTTTTTTTACAAAATGTACCTTAACATTTGAATATGACACTCTTTTGCACTCAGCAAACTCCCTAACAGCTCCATAGAGCCGTCCTTAAAGTCATTGTTTTCCATTCTGTAGAGAAAAAAAAGTTGTACTTCTGTAAAACAAGATATTTGTTTTTCAATGCTGTGCATTATTAGATTCTAACTCTTAATTTTTTTACATTCAAGAAATTGCTTCAGGTTAACAGAACACTTTAAAATATTAAATCATAAATAGATAGTGAATATCGTGTTTCTGGCCAGAAATTTTTCTGAGATGAATATTTGACTGACAGGGTAGGTGCAGCAAGATCCAGTGACCCTCAGGGGTTTAGAAAATAAAAAAAATGGAAAGATAACAATTTTAGAAATCAAAAAGCATGAGTAAAACATTTGTTTGAAAGAAAGTGGGTACCAAATGCAAACAGTGTTGATTTTCATCTTTTTGTCAGAGCCTACAGAATCAAGTACGGATCTTTATGCACCTTTTCCAAACATGTTACCTCAGTTTAGTGCAGTACAGTAGCTGTGGGAGGAGCTTCTTCAAGGAGGCGGAGTCAAGGCAGTTGTTCAATTGTGTTTCTTCACTGCAAGCCTCTGATACCTGAAATAAATAAGCTAATCCAGCACAGACTCCGCCCTTCAGCTTCCCTCGCAGGTTAGAGCCAAGTAAATAATCTTCTATGGTTCTAAGCCACTCCCCCTGCTGCAGCTCAGCCAAACACATCACCATACACACGCTGCGCATACTAACGACATCACTTCCTGATGCAGCCACTGCGTTCTGGAGCAAAGTCATGGCAGATGTGCGTTGAGTCACCTGCTCTTCACGAGAAACCCCCAGAGCACTTCCTAGCATAGCACCAACTGTTGGTGAAAGCAGACCTGAGAGAAAACGCAGAAACAGGTCAAGGCTGCATTGAGAAGTGTCATCCGATTGGTTGGTTTTCTGCAGTGCTGCTCGATAGTGGCTCTGGAAGCCAATGCGAGGCCAGGAAAAGCCACTTTCGGAGAACAAATCGAACATTGCTCTTCTTGAAGATGCATAGTAATAAAGCGCTCCCAGGAATTCCTGTACGGAAGTGTGAGTGAATTTCCACGCTGAATTATCACTTGTCCAGCTTTGCTTGCGTTTGAGGATGAGATTTCCATGCTGACCTGGAACATCAACGCTGTAATTTCTTAACTCAGTTTCACTAAATATATGGCGTTGCCGTAGAAGGCTGTAAAATGCAAGTCGACCCAATGTGTTTAACAACTTTCTGATGCTGGATCCAGAGAGGAGTGGCCAACAGTAGTGGGTGTAGACTTCTGTTAGTGTACGTGGAAGGGGAGAGGCTTCTGAATCCATTTTAATTAGCCGCAACAGTGTTGTTACGATTATATGGGAGACTGCAGGAATGGACGACATAATTAGCAAAGGTTTGTGAGAATTCAGGTAAGTCCAAACTTTCGAGGAGAGATCCTCAGCAGTATCTGATTGAGATGACGAGCTCTTTTGAGTTAACGAGTATGTATCCAATGTTTTTGTTACAGAATGATTAATATAATCCTTTATTTGTGAACGCACAAGAGGTGAGACTTCTGTTACACGATCGACCAATCCTGCAGGAACTTTTGTCCCGAAGGCAGGGCTCGACAAAAGCCAGAGTGTCGCCTCTGGTAACAGGTTACCTCGTACAATGTTTGCAATGAGATCTGACACAGGGATTTCTTTACGAGGGTCACTAGTAAGTGGGGCCTCGGCAAAATCTAATGATTGCTGAACATCTTCTAATCCACTTAAAATAAAAAGCACCTTACAGCATTTGTTTGAAATTAGTTCATTTGCGTTTTCATTACAAACGAACAATCGCAGCAAACGTTCAACTGATATACGATCAAATCCAATCAGCTCCCAGCATGCAATGGGGATCACCAGACTCAGCTCCGGGTAAATCTGGCCATCACTCCAAAGGCGAATAAAATGCTGGACCATTTTGTTTTTTCCGCTGCCAGCTAGGCCAACTGTCAGTGTGACTCGAGGGGCGGAGCTAGCCCTAGTTAGAGGCGCCAACAGCTTATCCAATCCCAGTGCTCTGCCATGTAGAGGTCCCGCCCCTCTAGTGATTGACACCTGTACAAGTTCATGTTCTCGCTGCTGAAAGTCAGAAATTGAGTCGACGAGAAGGAGCGTGAGTCTCTGTACTTCCAGAGAAGAAGACTCCTTTTCTTTGAGTCTCTGAAGGAGAGCGTCTTTATATGGTTGAACCACAGAGTCTGTAGAGAAAGATAAGGATAAGCTACCCACTGGTAAATAGGGTCACTGATTAAAATGACAAATCAAGTACACACTAACCATGGATGCTGATGAGATTGTACTTCGGTAGGTGTGAACTTTGCAGGTAAACCTGAAGAGCAGTTCCGTGTGGATCGATGAGCGACAAGATCTCCACCAATAACTGCACTTTGTCCTTCAGTGATGTCATTTCCTGGATAATCCCCACTTCCTCTGTGCTGAGCAACTCTGATTTTCTCAGGTGATGAACTACATTCTCCATGATGGATGGGGACAGGAAGCGATACAGTAATGTTTGGTGACTGCGCAACCACCCAGGTTCTGAAGACCCAATGCAACATGTCTCAGAAAAGCTTAATAGATGCACTTTTTAGTTTTGAGTTAACATAGTTTATAATTATCTTTAACAATTATTTGAGTGTAAATATAACAATAAATTCTTACATTATCTGACATTTAGGTTACATTGCTTTCATTTTTTTATACGTAATACAGTTTATTCAGATGACACCAAACTGTTTTTAGTTTAATATTTATATAAAAACTTAGTATATATTTAAAAGAGTTTACCGTCTTTACCATCCATTATCTGGCTTGTCTCTTGTCGATTAGACTTCAGGTCAAGATAGCAGTACTCCTGCCATGGGATCTGCGACCTTCTGTCCATCCCAGATTTTGACAGAAAAGCAAGCTTGAGAGTTTTTAGTCCGTGTGAAATATTTGCCTAATGGAGATGTGAACAGAAAGGAATTCTTCATTAGCAAGACCCTAAAAATTGGACTTCGGGGTTCTGTTGCCAAATGACAATGAATTTTAGAGAGGAAATGTTAACCATGTCTCCATCAAAAGAATGATGGTGAGTTAAATTTGACAGGCTGTGCTGGATAAGAGCTCTTTTTTGTACAGTAGGTGAGTGTTTAAAGTTAAGTGAAGTGAAAAGTGAAAGTGACCAGTTGGTCAGGTATGGAGTGACCCATACCCGGAAAATGTGCTCTGCATTTACCCCTTCCCAGTGTACACACACAGGAGGGAACAAACACACCGTGAACACCAGGAGTAAATCTCTTGCATATATGTATTTTTGTAATTGAATCACAGCATTTTGTATGTTTAAAATAATTTTCATTTTCCTTTGTACCAGCGTACCCTTAACACAACATATTGGGAACAACATAGCATTCAATACACCTGTTGTTTTATCGGTTGTATTATGTTTAACATTGCTTAAAATCCTCCAGATTTTTATCACACAAATATCTACAAGTGATGCAACAAGGTTTTTCAAGTTCATATATTTCATATAATGGAAACAAGGACTTAACCACTTTAGCCACAAGCATCAGTAAACAGAGTTTCTATAGCTACAGCATGACAGTTAAAACTAAAGACAAGCCGGAAAAAGTGTCAAACTACAACAAAAAAATTATTGTAGAAAATTTAGATTTAAGCTTAAAACAGAGGCCATAAAGAGTACTCTAGAGAGACTTTTCTAAAGACCTAAATTCACCTCTCAGCATTCTATTTAATCTTCTTGTACGTCCTAACATCACACAATCCACTGTAACTATTATTTCAACCTTTCCACTAGAAATACCCTTTAAATCATTAACTATACCTCAGTGATCTGATAATTCACCCTCTCAATAGTTTACCAACACAATACTTAAGCAGGAATTTTTATATATGATACAAGTATTAATTCCAAAGTTTTCAGTCAAAAATTTGCTGTTTGCTTAGATATTTTAACTCAATCTGATTGTTTTTGTACTTTACCAGAGAAGGACCAAATATACTTTGCTCTTAGTATTTTACTGCGTGTGTTCCATGATGGAGACTTAATAAGGTAAAAATTGACAGTCAACCTTTTTCACCATAATTCCAAAAGGACTCCCTCACAGATCAGAGCTGAAATAAACCACACATATGTTTGTAGTTGTTTGCACTGGCTTTGTTTTTTAATATTACTGCATAAACCTTGAGTAGGAAACAATGTCACTGATGAATTACTTTTATTTTTAATTTCACACATGAAATTAATTGTTGTGTACAATTGTACTGAATGCATCGATTAAACTATAACTACGTTATTTTTTTTCATTCAACAAGAAAAAATGACTAAACAGAGGCTGTAATACAAATGAGTCACTGCTAAGCGGATACTAAAAATAACTCACAAATCCATCCTCAATACTCCATCCATCTTTTTGTCGGCTTTGTCCCTTTTGGAAGTCTCAACAGCCAAATGAACCGGCAACTCTCCTAGCATTTGTTTTACGCAGTGGATGCCCTTCCAGCTGCAACCCATCGCTGGCAAACATCCACACACACTCATTCACAATTAATACACTTTGGATAATTGTGTTTACTTAATTCACTGATATCGCATGTCTTTGGAGTTGTGGGGGAAACCGGAGCACCTGGAGTAAACCCACGTGATCACGGGGAGAACATCAAACTCCACACAGAGGCTCGAACCAGTGACCTTCTTGCTGTGAGACGACCGTGCTACCCACTGCGCCACCGTGACACCCCCTCAATACTCCACAAGCAACTATCTTTAACACCCTAGACACTCAAAACACATAAAGCATCTAAGCAGCCATACATCCACCCATACTATAGCTGGGTCACTCAAAGTACTTGTTACACAATACATGTGTCCTACTAACCACTGAATAAATCAAAAACCTAAACTCACAAATACCTTGGTGAAGGAAGTTATTGGTTGACCTGCTGATGGACCTTAAATGTTCACTCGTCTGTTTCTCAACAGTCTCATCTTCATCTGTTCTGAGTACCTCTGCAGACTTTCTTTCCTTCGCAGTCTCAGTTTCCTGTCTCACCTTCATCTCTTCCTGTGCAGCTGCAGTTGCAGACATTCAGCAGAGCCACACAAAGTGTCAAAGCCACAAACCCCTCTGAATTCACAGAAAGAATTAACCCTCCCATCACAGGAGTCTCTCTTTAGAGTTTTGGATCAAATGTGTCACAATGTATTTATATTTTGACTTCCTTATTTATTTGCGATAAATGTTTAAACATAAAAGTATTGATTATATTATGTATGCAAGTGTGAAATGTATGATAATTTAAAAACTGTAATAAAAATGTATTATCATGTTGTACTCTTTTATAGTCAACTAAACTGTAGTTTTTTTGTTATAGTCACCTGATAAATTACTCGTAGTCCACTAGGTACAATCGGCTTTTCTTCTGTTGACCTAGTGTTAACTCTCAGGAACGGAACTCATTTATATACAATGCTATAAAACTGTGGAATACACTACCATTTAGCATAAAGATGCAAAAAAATCATATTGAATCACATTGAATTCAGCTCCATTGTCTGAACCTTACATTTGTTCTTCCCTACTTTTAAGCTGATTGTACATTTATCTCCCAAAGGTCAACTATGGAAATAAATGAGGTCATTTAGTATTTCTATATAGTTCCCCTTTTTATTAAAGTAAGTGCATGTACTTCTTACGTTTATTTATTATTTTAATGTACTGGTACTTGTATGGCACTTTCTTAATATTTTCAGTCAAATGTATGATATGTAGTAGAAGCGGTAACTAAAACCTTATTGGTGATGCACTTTTAAAGCAATTCCTAAATATTTTAACGACTTGGCAGTATTAGTAATTTGAGGAATGCTAATGCTTACTGTGAACATGTAAAGGCGCCATTGTACCAGAATAAGTTATAATATAATGAACTGAACTCGAATTGCTCACTCGAATTACTCAAATTACTTGCAACTTTATAATAAACCAACAAAGCAATACTAGAGGCCAACACTTGCATAAAAATATTTTATTTTCATTTATTGTACCATGCTGTAAAAACCCCCCACAAATTTTACCTAAAAAAAATCATTAGAACTAAATCAAAACCATTAAAAAATATCCTTCCAAACAACCAATATGATCCAAAAATGGTCAACTGGTCTATTTTACCGTGTTATCAGTTATAAAGAGGTGTTCGTGAAGTAAATGTGCCTAGAAGGAAATACCCTCATGTATGTAAACCAACAGCTTTGCATCAGTTTAGCTCGAGAGAAGAAAATAATTAATTCAACACATTTTGGCTTGATTAAAATGATGCACATTGTCTATAAATCCTTTTTTGGTGAAATCACTTGGCTTGGCTCATGTTATGTAAAATAAGATCTGCTCCTTCAAAATATCAAAAGAGACTGACCTGAGTATTTTGTAACACTGGACATTCAAACGAAACTGAAAGAAATTGTTAAGATGTAAAGAAATAATAATTCTCCAATCGATGAAAAATGATGCGGCCACCAGATTGAGACTCGTACCAGACTAGATTGAGTTCATACTTAAAAATAATTTCCGGATCCAGGAACAGTTTGTGAACTTATCTAAATATCTACATTGCATAGTCAATGTTCAAGATTTTCCCAGAAATCTTCTGTAGTAAAAAAAGACTCTTCATTATTTAAAAATAATTCAAATCTACATTGATGATCCTGCAAAAATGCACGTCTCTTTCGCACAAAACACACTCCTACAATCCCGCTACAGCTCCAGCGGGGTCTCGGCCTGTTCGCTCATCTGCATGGAAAGGTAATCTGCAGGATGTCTGTCAAAAACATAAAAAGATTCCGGATTAGTATGATTACTGTAAAGTTTTGACTTTGAAAGCAAATGCAAAGAAACACAAGTTTAACTGCAATTCAGAGGATGAAAAAGTGCTTAAAACACTTAAAACACAAGTGGTGGAAAAGCTCATAGGGGCCTTCATAATTGTGAATGTTCTTCTTTTCTGAACATTTATTCTGATTTGGGTTTTGCTCGATGGTTCAAAAACAAGCTATTTAGATTGATAAGTGATTGTAAGAAAGGCTGAGTGATTCTATGATGGGCAATCTTAAGGGTTTTAATCCTTGCTTTTTGCCCAAAATAACCTGTGAAGGACACCAGTAGATACACTTACTCCCGGTAAGAGGTTAAGAGAAAATGTATTTATTTTTCTCTATATATTATGTCATATTTGATCTAGACAGGACTCACTCCGACCTCATCAATGACCATCTTTCACACACTCATCTTCCTCTCACCTTCTTCTGTAGTGGAAGAAGTAGATGGCGGCGACCAGAGCAATGATCAAAAGAACCGAAAGAACTAGAGCGACCTGGAGCACCACAGACGACGAGGCTGAACACACACACAGAAAGATAGAGACATCACAATAAACCCATCATACTATTTATAAAAATAGTTACACCAAAGTCTCAATTTGTGTTTGTTTACCTCCATGAACCTGACGTTCCTGTGCAGCTGAACACAAGAGCTTGTTATCATCGAGTGTCTCAGAGATTTGTTTCTTCTGCTGGTCAGAAATGGCACGAATTGAACCCAGAGCCAACAGCTGCCCCGCCTCACAAGACACGTTCAAACCTACACAACACACGCTAGCATTAGCAGCAAATTCAAATTTAAACATCAACCGCTTCAGGGGTGTCTCTTTGTCCTGAACTTGAGGAGGTTAAGATATTAGGGAAAATAGATCATTTATTTAAAATCATCTTTGGCAATTAACTGGAACTATGTCCTTTATTGGGGTTATTTGACCCTCGTAAACCCCCTGAATTTACCTCTGGACCGTTTAAACTTCGCTAGTGTCTCTCACCTTTCACATGCAAGCTTGAGATCCCGCAGCGACACAACTGCTCAAGTATAACAGCTAACTCCTCCAGGCTACAATCTATAAGAAGAGCATCAAACAGTAGGTGTTAGCATTAGCAAATATTAGCAGGCCGTTTAAACAATAAAAGTGCAGTCCTTCCTTTCCTTTCGGTGTGCAAATCATGAATTATAGCATCAAGGCATTATTTTTGTATGTTTAAAATAAAAAAAGAAGATATGTTGTTATTTTTTTCTATGGACGATCGAACAGCTAATAGAATTTTGCTAATTTGACTTTTTTATGCTAACTATCCCAAATTAAAAATACAGAAAATTAGATTGAAGTACTCTTTAGGAGGTCAATTTATCGTTGGCTAAAACTATTTTTACTATTGAGTTTAAGGTAGTCTTTGCTCCTCCTTTACACTTTGTTACATGGTAATTTTTGAATTTATATTAAGTTGGTCTTTGTATGCTAATGAGTTGAAACGTGAGCATTTGTTATCTTGTATAGACAGGGCTTTATTCACGGTCACTGACTTTGCCTCTCTTTGAGGAAGTGTTGATCATCCAGTATCAGGCACAGATCTGTGCTGGAGAAGAGCTGGCTCGGGCAGCGATTAATCAGGCCTGGAGTCGGCTCAGAAGACAGCCAAGTAAACTGAGCAGCAGAGGCACATCGTGAGAGACTAAATACATGAAACAAGCACAAAGACAGAAAGTTAAATGATGAATAGTTACTGGGAAATGCTAATAATGAACAACAAACCTGAGTGTGGTGCGCTCAATGTGTATTGTGTTATGTTGGACAACTCTCTGAACCTCCACATTAGTGGATAAAACAAGCCAGTCCAGGTGAACCGAGCTGGGTCCAAAAACCCCAGATCCAGAGGCCTCGAAACAAAGCAGCACTGCTGCTAATGAAGCCAACGGTGGAAGAGCCTGGTCTGAACCTACAAAAATACACACACCTGGTTTTGTTTTCTGCCAAATCAAGTTTGCAATCAGTTTCTACAAAAAAAAAAATTAATTAATAATAAAAAAAAAAAAAAGAATCTGTCAATCACAAAAATAAAACATAAAAATTTTCTAAAAAGTCATAATTGTATAAATATATTTATGTTTCAAATACAAAGGTTACATTAGCAACTTAAATTGTTTTTATTCATACATATATTCAACATATTGTATTGTATTTCTATGCCTGTAGAAAGACACCTAAACCAACTTCAAACCTCTTTCTAGCTTGATAATTTTTTCCATAAAAATTGTCTCAATTCTCCCTGCAAAAAGTAACAACATTTTTTGTGCAAATAAATATGTTAATTATATTCACGTGTCTGGTCATTAAATAAAGTCACGGAGTGCACGCAAAACATTTAGATTACAGACTGTTCAAAATGCTGTTTTTAACGCAAACCAAGAAAAACTGCCACATCAGTCTGATCACAGCTGATCTTCACTCCAGGTTTCAAGGTTAAATTTAAGACTTTTTAAGACGGTTAAGAATCAAATTTAAGACCTAAAACACATACAAAACCTTTTTCATCATAAACCGTATACATTGTTTGAAATGCTTAATGTCACTTTTATGTTTTTGAGCATTTAACCAATTATTTAACTAACCATGACTTTTACAAGGTTAAGCAAATTTCTCCATCTCTGGCAACTCCAAATAAATAAAAATGTATAAAACACAAATCAAATGGGCTTTACATGAACATCAGAAAAATAAGACTCGTGAACAATTGTTTAAGACCTAGAACTGAGAATTTAAGACTTTTTAAGGTCTAAAAACTGGGCTTTTAAATTTGATACTTTTTAAATGCATACAATTCAAGGTCCTTACTTTTATTTTTGAGACTTTACATGGAACCTTCGAATATTGACAAACTCCTGGAATATTATACGCCTACACATAGCCTGCGCTCGGTCAAGCACCAGCTCCTATTTGTCCCAAGGTTTAGATCAAAATGTTGGGGTGCTCGTGCCTTTAACAGTTTTGCTCCCCAGCTCTAGAATGCTCTTCCAAGCGACCTCAGATCTAAACCTGAGATTATCTAAAGACGGCTTTCACTGTGTATCTGTTGTATGTTTTTACTCTGCTTTCCTATGTCTTTGTTGTTTTTACCTCTTGTTCGGTGTCCTAGTTGTAACGAGGCATGTTATAAACAGAAATAAAAGTGAATTGAACTGGATATAAATAAATATAATTAAAATGGTCTTGAAAAACAAACAAAATTAAAATGCTACATAAAGTTGAATCACCACCCCCTTCACCTGCTCTGGAGTCATTCCCGAGCAGAAACAGTCCATTCGCTCCTATGCTCCCAGTGAGGAACACCGACACTTCTGAAAGGTCTTCCCCGAAAAACACCAGCAGCAAGCCGGCGAGAGGAGTGTGAGGCGGACCACTCAGCTCCACAAACACACTCCTCTGAGACGAGTGATTTTCTGAAGGGAAGGTTCCCCATTCACTGATGAGGATCCCAGTCGGAGACACCAGGGGACAGTCGTTTGGGCCCCTAGGTGTGGGGGAAGCCACCTTAGAGGAAGGATTTTAGGAAGAAAAAAATGCTATTATTTTTATACACCTTTTGAATGTAAAATACAGTTATGTTTGTAAAAAAATAATATAAAACATTCCCTTGTAGGGGATAATAAATAATCTCTAAATTATAAAATGTCACTAACTGGTCAAAGTGTAATGAGTGTAATGTTTAGGTATATTTCTCTGTTGTTATAAATATCCCAGTAGGCATAAACACATGTGTTCAGACTGTGAGACCTTAATGTGGCCCTGGCATTAGGGTCCTACATGCCTTTACACCTTTAATCCATTCAACTAGACATCCAGGGACAGTACAAAGTAAAACAAAATACAGTTCATTACCCCTTTAAACCAGAATCCACAAATAGCTGAAGATTGGAGCCAGCTGAATGAAGACATTCTCACCTTGAAGGCACTGAGGTTGAGTCTGTCGGGTCGACATCGGCTCAGAGTTTCATCTGAGGAAAACATGCCCATGTCCTCCAGCAGGGGTCGCTGTCCAGGCATCAGCGCCTCAGTCAGATCTTGAAGCTTCTTGTCAGGGACTCGAGTGTGATAAACCACAGCATCTAATAAACCATCCAAGGGAACCGATGCCTCCTGCTGGGAGGGAGGAGAAGCGCTGCGGTACAAAGCCACAGCATCCGGTCCGTTCTGAACAGTGTTGGAGGGGATTCGGATGTCGGGGGCGAATTTAGAGCTGCCAATCTGAGAAGAGTAAGGGTTGATTAAAGACCAAGGAAATACAAGACATTGCCTTTTTTCAGCTTTAAATGGCTTTTTGGTGTATTTTTTGACTACACCAAAACAAATCAGAAGCTTGAAAATAAGAAATGTTTTTTTAACAGATGTCTCATTGAAGCCTAACATAAATAGACAAATGAGTAAAGTGCTAATTGCTTCCTTGTTCGTAGGCGACAAGTGCAGCGCAAGCATACGGCTCATTAGCAGCACATATGCACCGCCTCACCAGGAAATATCCCTCGTCGTCCGTGTAATATCCGTTCAGCTCCAGCTCATAATAAACCAGACCCGTCTGTCCATTGATCATCACCAACCAGATGAAGTCCAGAGACATGCGTGTGCCTGATGGATGCCACAGCTCGATGAACTCCTCATCCTCGGCTCCTCCAGGTGAGTCAGAGTTGATTTCGTTCAGCAGGAAATCAATGCTGCTGTCCATCGGGGGCCAAGGTCGACCAGAGTCTGGAAATGAGGCTGAAACACCAAAGATTGATTTAAAGGGCAACAGGCAAGAACATTGAAATGCTAAATAACTGATTACTTAAGGCAAGATGATGTACATTCACCTACTAAAACAAGAAGTGTATTAGGATAAGTAACAGGGTTTGAAAATACGAAAATTTCATAGAAGGTTTACTTTTGAACCTTATCCAATATATGAACATACTTCTGGTAAAATAAACAATTCTTTAAAAATGTTTATTATTGCACTTATATAGTGTAAATCAAAATAATCTTCAAGAATATTCATTAGGTGCGACATAAATACTCAAACAAATAATTATAAGGTAGGGTTGTGGCATTCATGAATTGAACTGAGAATGAATGGTGCATTTCAATTCACTTCCTGGAATGAAAATTGCATGCAGCTGAGAGGAAACGGAAATCGAATTGAATTGGAATTTTGGGGAACAGAATTGACAGCAAATAACGACTTGAGTTGCTAATGCTAAATAAAACAATTTGACTTGATTTGTTTAATAGATACTTAATAGATTTTTAAAAGATGCAAACTAAGCCATGCCAAAATTCAGGAAATTATGGTAGTTCGGTGAATAAAAATTAATGAAATGCATGAATGAATCAAACTCATTTTTCTACTTTGAGACAGTGATGTGGTAATCATTTAATTAGTGTTTAGTACATCCATAAACATATCCATCCATATGTCATTTTAGTAATATCTCAAAATGTTAAGTTCCTATTTTATTTACATTACATCAGCCCTATTTTATAAATTGCATGATAATTGTAAAGCATCACAAATAAAGTTCAAATGTATATCTCTAAATGCCAACAGAAATAAATGCTCAGAAACAGAAATTTCTCTCAATTTAATTTTACTTCCTGTAATATCAACTCGATTCTAATTTCATTTTCTTCTTTGAATTGAAATGTTTCTTCTTGAATTGACCCCAACCCTGATAGAAGGCAGATAAATTGTATGATATGTGCAAAAATTTGAGTTAAATTTAAAGTTAGCAGATGTGCTTGGTGCTTTTAATCTGGTATGAAAACATGTCATCCATCCGTGTTTTAAGTGCCTGTCTAATAATCATCATATTTTTACGGTAAGATGGCCGATACATAAAAAAATGTCTGCCCTGCTGATTAATTGGTCAACCTCTAATAAAAACTTTTTTTCAGTGATTAATTAAAGCGCCAGTGTAACGCTATTTCATGAATCTAAAGTTATTTACTTTAAAAGTGTGGTTTTATAAGTACAGCCCAAGTGTAACATTTTTTTGCTCTTATGATGGAGAATTTCTTTAACAAAAACCTTTCTTCCATTTGGAACAAGTTTCTGAATTTTTTTATTTATTTCTTTTTTCTCTTAAACCTGCCTCTGTTTTACGCAATAGAGGAACCCCTTGTATGGGCATTTCTCACAGAATTACATCCTTTTTAACATGGCCAACTACAAAAAAAAACTAAACAAGAACAACAACAATCCTATATTTATCCTAACCTTATCTAATCAAATATTCAGTATTAACACAGATTGTTATAGGGCTATAGGGATCTTAGTTTTGAAGTCTTGTTTTAATAAGCAATTCATTTTTTATAAATTAAAGCAGTACCTAAGTCATTCTACTACAAGTGATTTATAGGGCTATAGGGATCTTAGTTTTGAAGTCTTGTTTTAATAAGCAATTCATTTTTTATAAATTAAAGCAGTACCTAAGTCATTCTACTACATCAGCTATGCTTTAACTAAAAGCCAAACACTGGTCACTTATCTCTCCTGAAAAATCATAAAAAAATATTCTGAACACAAAAGACAGCATTCTAGACAAACTGAAAAATAACTAAACAGTGGTTCTGAGTGCCAAAAAATAATATTGACATAGTACCGGAACTGTCTCCAAAAAAATCCCTCCATTTTTGTGAGTGTGTTAACATCTCAGAGAGAAAGGGATCAAGACAGCATGCTTTGAAGCAGGACAAATATATTGGACATGTTTTTTGCCATTTTTCAAGCTAGAGTTTAAACACTTTAGTCTTTCCGGTGGTCTCTTGAGGGTTAATGTGAAGAAGACTATAATCATACTTATGTTCAGTGGGCAGGACTGGAACCAAACACAGTCGTTGGGTTTTCCAGGACTTCTGGGTCTCGAAACAAACAGTCCTGGGTCTCTCGTCCATTGCGCAACCCCACATCGACTAGCATGAACGCCCATGGAGAGAAAACTGCGGCATAAAAACATAATGAAAATGACGTTATATAACAATATTAAGGACATTATTGATTAAAAAAAAAACGGGACAGAAAATCTTCCAAAACTGGTAACTACTAGATTTCATGTTTGTCAATAAATAATAAATGACAAAAATATTATTACAAGTATCAACGTTCTCTTCCTGTACCAAATAAGTTATTCTTCTAAATCAAATGAAGAATTGAGAAACAAACTTAATCTTTATCAGAAAACCATAAAAACACACATGCATATGGGTTTTATCGTCCATATATAAAAGTCCAGTACACATCATCTTATTTAGATGTCTGACCTTTAGCGCTCCACTTCTGCTTTCTAAGGGTTTGTTCACACTTACGTTTTTACATGTTTTTTTTTTTAAACCAAGTTTTATCACGTGATCCACACATGCATGGTTTCATCTCCATGAAAAAGCTGTGTGTCCTGTACCTGTCTGTGAGGATGAAGGCTTTCCTGCCTGGGATGAGCGTCTGGGTCAGGTTCTCACTGGGGAGGGCTGAGGACTCGCTGTAAACGAATGCATCTATTGGCTGTTCGTGCCTGAGGGCCGCATCCATCGGATAATCTGATGCTGGGCCTTTATAAAGCACCAGAGCTGCACTCGCTGGTACTAAAAGAGGAAATGGAGATTATAATAGTTTGTAAACAGTAAAAATAAACATTATCTCATGGAAACTTGAATTAATGTTTCCTTTCTTTTGGTCAAAACAAACCACAAAGCATGTATATCACAATACTTTTTTTTAAGTTCAAATACATGATCACTTAACCACCTGTAATTAAGCTGTTGAATTGTTTTCATAGTTGATATATATATATATATATATATATATATATATAATATTAGTCATCACCTGCTGATCATTTAGATGGTGTATGCAAACACATTAAGCCACAAATTAGGTTGAAACACCAGAAGTGCTGTTATTTATCCTGAAAATTCGTTAAATTGTCAAGATAATATTCTTAACTAAAATTCCCCAAACGAAGAAATCTACTCTGAAAATCGTCTCAAGAGGCCATTAAAAGGTGCCACGTGTAGGTCTTTGAACGTCTTGGAAATCTTTTGGTTTTCTGGTTAAGGACTTCAAACCTTACAAAGCATCAAATTAAAGCGTTTAAACTGAAAAATTCTCATTTATATTCAATTCTTCAATAAAGAAAACAATACTGAGGTCATAGAACTGTGCAAAAAAATAATGCGGCGCTCTCAAGGTTTTTCTAATATAATGCTCTGATCCTAGAGTATAATATATAATCATTAAGATATTGTAATCAATTATTAAGATGGAAATAAGAGCGATGCAAACCTGTCCTTACATATAACCATTATAAAATTAAAATAAATTGAAAATAATAATAATCTAATAAATAAATACTACTAATTACTACTAATTAATAAACTAACTAATTACTAATTAAATAAAAACTAATTAATAATTTGAAAATTGTATAACATTTATTTAAAATCTACACCTTCAACCAATCAGACTCCTTCACTACGTCCACGTTCCGTCACTGTAGACATGTTCTTCAAGTACTGGCTATGTCCAATCTGAGCCTCTTAACTTTGTCAGAAACGTATGTGTGACATCACGTACACTACGCTCATGCTATGTACTAGCAATGATTTGCCTATATCAGATCATTAGATGTCATACCTTATTCATTTCGATTGTATTCTGCCTGCTGCCTTTTCCCTCTTTCTAGCAATAAACCATTTTTGGGTTTGTAGCAGACGTTGAGGACATATCTGGCCACTGATTTTGGATTCAACAATTGAAGAAACAATGACATTGTTCCTAATTTATTGATGTATTCACTGTATTTATTATTCGAGTTGCTAACAATTTGATGACGTAATGCTTTTCATGCTATGCACAACTTATAATAAATGACGTCTTTTAATCATGAAGTACCTTTTAAACCAGCAGTGCTCATCGAGAGAGTGTAGAGTCCTGGTGCTTCTGCACTGAAATCCAGACTCTTGGTGATCAGACTCGTGCTCCCATCATAAAGCACCAGTGAGAGCGGTCCAGTTACCGAGCCAACACTGAGTTCCACGAGAACACTGTTCTCAGATTCACTGGCATCCACCTCACTGATCCAGATGAGGTCAGGGGCTGCTGCAGGGCAGTGGTTGACCCAAGCCGGTGTGGGAGGACCTGTTTTAAATGTCCACAAATTTTCAGATTCCCAGCATCTCTGTATAGACTCGTCCCCTTCAAAAGCCGCCTCGTTTTCCAGGAAAGGCATCAAACCAGGAGTCAAAATAGATGCCAGACCATCAGCACCATCAGAGGATTTTCGGGAAGTGTAAACAATGGCATCCAACAATCCTGCGCCAGAAACTTGCCCTCCTTCGGAAACTGGTGACCAATTGGGACCGTAGAGGGCGATGGCGTCTGGGCCATTCTGAATGGAGTTAGGAGGAAGAGAAATGGTTGGACGGGGGTTTAATTCCGAAGATCCTATGAGGAAGAAACCTCGCTGGTCTGTGTGGTGACCACTCAAATCGATGACCCGATAAGCAGAGTCTCCATTGCCATTATAAAACACAAGTGTGTATCCGTCCAGCGATGTAGGGTTCGTTCCATCGTGGTAAAGTTCCACGAATTCCTGAGTGTCCAATTTGGGATTGTCACAGTTCACCTCGCTGATTATTAAACAAGGGCTTGAGTCTTTAAAAATAGATAAAAGTACCAAAATCAGTTTTAGACGCATGGCTGCTGCCTTGATGACCAGGATCGCATAATAAATGAGTGGAGCTGTGGAGAGAAACCAAAGAAAGTTCAAACTACAAAAACAAAAATGCAGCACAATAGCAGATAGCACTAGCATGAATGCGCTCTGATTTGGAGCTTTTATGTTAAACATTTTTTTTTACTTATTAGGCCTATTTTTATTGAGTGAGCATCAAAGGTTATTTAGAAGGCGTACAAAGTCCACAGGACAATGCTAGTTCTAGATATTACATCTTCATGACAACAGTATACATGCAAACAGTTAGCGCGTGTGGTTTTGATCCAATGCTGCTGGCTAACATACAAAAAGCAAACAAGGCTCCGGACCACAATCGCCTCATCAATGTTTTGATAGCTACTTTTAAAGGTGTGCTTTGTTGATTGACTATAAGTTTGTTTCTTAGATGGTCTGAGGGGGAGATATAAGGTTTCCTGAAAGAAGCTGCTCCAGTCACGGCTCTTCACTGCATCTTTTGAGCTGTTACATCTCTCCAGCGTTCGTTCCAACACAACAGTGAAGATGTTAGAGCAGCATTTTGTTTTTGAGCTTGGATACTTATGGAGGATTGAATTGAAGTCAAAGTTTGAAACTAGTACTTCGTTAAATGTGTACTTTTTAAAGTACTTTATTATATTTAAAGATTATTTATATTTCAAATAGTATGTTTAAAATGTAATTACACAAAGTTTACCTTTTGTAAGTGTATTTTAAGCACATCAACATTTTTAACACACTTTGAAATAATTGTACTAAACTACACTTAATGGAAATATATTTTACTAAAATATACTTTAAGTGAAAGATGCATGTACTTTCTAAAGTGTACTTACATATTTGTGGTTTTACATTTTTTTATATATATTTTAAATTGGATGCTCACAACTGTCACTAACAATATACTAAAGCATATTTTAAGAGTACACCTTTCAGAATCAACACTATCAATATAAAGAATCAATATTAAGTTTAAGTGTATTTCTAGTTGCATTTGAGTCTAATTATGAAGTGAAGCTATTCATCCTCATTCAACGCATTATACTGCACTTTAAGTATGCTAAATATATTTTACATGTTCTTCCACAGCGTCACGGTGGCGCAGTGGGTAGCACGGTCGTCTCACAGCAAGAAGGTCGCTGGTTGGGGCAGGTGGCATTTCTGTGTGGAGTTTGCATGTTCTCCCCGTGATCGCGTGGGTTTTCTCCGGGTGCTCCGGTTTCCCCACAAGTCCAAAGACATGTGGTATAAGTGAATTTCCCAGCGATGGGTAGCGGCTGGAAGGGCATCAGCCGCGTAAAACACGTGCCAGAGAGTTAGCGGTTCATTCCGCTGTGGCGACCCCAAAAGGGAAAAGCCGACATGAAAATGGATGGATGGATGTTCTTCCACTTCACCATATAAAACACATTAAAACAAGTAATTTAACTTTTCTACAATTTATTTACTAATTAAAATATATTTAGAATAAAACTAGATGTTCCAAAATAGCATGACTCATGTTAACTTTTCATGAAAACGCTTGAAATATAAAGATGACTAGTGTAGCTTCAAGTACACAGAATGTTAACTGTAAGTATACTTAATACATTTCTTTGTCACGTGGGTGATGAGTAGAGCAAGCTCATTTTCATTTTGGGCACATAAACCAGATTGAAACCCTTACAGTCGAGAAACAAATGCATTCAACATGTTTTTACTCCCCCATCCTAAAGATGTCCACTAGACCTCGAAACCAACTCTGGAACACAATCTGCAAAAGGAGGAAAGCAGACCGGAGAACACAGCTTCGTGAGAACCTCGCGTCCGCGTGTTTTGGTCGCTTACCGTGACTCCCGTCCGCCGGTTAAAGGACTCTGAAGCCTGATCGAGTGTTTAGCGGAGTTTCAGAAAGTTTTGTGGCGAAGGAGAACCGAATCGCCCGATCGGATCCGGTTGCGGTGTTTCTTGGTCGCTCTCGCTTGCGTGGGCGCGAGGCTGGGCGGTGAGTCTCGGGGAATCCACGCTCGTTCCCGGAGACGTAAATCCTGCTTCCCAGAATGATGCCTCCTCTGTCCTTTGTGAGCAGGGAGGGCGAGCTCTTGCTTCACTCCGCACGGAGCTGCAGCGTTCCCCAACATGATTGGAGGGTCGCTTAAAAGGACAGAACGTTTGCTGAAAATATTTTGTTGTCAATAAGTGAACTCGTTTGGGGTCACATTATGTTTTTATTCTGTGCAGTAATGTATATAATTCAATTTTGATAATAAAAAAATACTCAAAATTCAATCAAATAAATTTCCAAAACAATCGTTTACAAAAAATTTTGTCTATGTTTTTCAAACGGCGTCGTATAGTTTGTATTGTATTGTACTGTATTATAGTTTAAGTATAAGTATAATTATAATAATTGATCAGTGATTTTTATTTCTTTATTTATTTGTTTTAAATAACATTTTTCTGTTTTACTTTGTTTATATTTGTTATAAAATACATGTCTTTTTTAACACTTTATTTAGGTCGCTTATTTTATTTATTGATGTTTGATAAATTATAAAATCTTACCTAATCTAACCTTTTAACATAGGGATGTATTAAAAGTTGTTTTTAATTAAATATCACTGTTAAATATTAGTCCCTAACCTGATTTTCTCGCATGTTTGTGACGTCATTTTAAACGGACCAAGACTTGCGTTAAACACTTTAAATATTGTAATTTATATAAGCAATGGAAAGCTCAGCTTATGACGGCTTTGAAGTAAAACAGCAACCTGCGAAGAATATAAATGAGAAAAGGTGAACTATTGCCTTCGAACACTTAAAAATCTTAACGTAACTCTTTTTTTGTATTTTAGCTATGTTATGCTAACTTTAGCATATTGCCTTTATTGTTGCTTTATCAATTACTATTTTATTACTATTTTATATTCTATTTTATACATCAATTATTATTTTATTAATTATTATTTAATTAATTATGCCAAGGATAAACTAAGTGCACAATGTGGTGGTAATTGTTAATATTAGAAGATTAACACCATTTGTAAGGTGAAGAGTGGGACAATTAAACCAACTAAAAATAAACATGTACAATAACTTTAACTTTAAAGAAAAAAATATTGTAGTACTTAATGGATTAAAATAACAATATCGAATATAATATTATGCAATAACACACATTCGGATCTTACTTATATTTATTTTTTGGTCCTGAGTGGCAGTGTTCCTTACATTTATTTAATAATTCATTTATTTAATTAATTAGTATATAATTTATATGTATATTTTTGCTTATTTAGTCTTACATGCAGTGTTTAGTGCATCTCAAATGTGCCCAGTTACTTCACACGCATGCTATATTTTCACAGTTTCGACACCAGGGAGTGCTGGCGTTTAAATTTGAGCTTAAATGTAAAATAACATATTCTCCCATAAAATGTAAATATTCGCCAGAAACAGGCTATAGTAATACAATTGGAAGATGGAGATGCATGGTATCGTACTTTTTTCTCAGATCTTAAGACATTATTTAAGCTTATTGTATTTTAGGTATAATTGATTTGTATTAAAGGAATAAATAAATTAAAGGCGAATAAAAAGTGATATCAGTTTTTCCTCACGTCTATATTGTTCCAACCCTCTCATAGTGTGATGATGACACATCTAGTTATAGTATGACTTATAACATGGAAGTCCCCTTATAAAGTGAACCTTTTTTATGGGTCTGAAAATGATGTGTCTGAAAGTATACTGATTTGTGTAGTTTAACCTTTAGCTCTGAAAGGATTCTGATAGATTGATACGAACATATTTTGAAAGCCAAGGCTGACATTTCCAAAAGGGTTGAGAGTCTCAGACAGTTGTTGGTTAGATTAAAACGTTGTTGGAGCAGAATATAGATGAAGCAGTTTGTACTCTTATGGACTGTCTCTTTATATCTAAAGCTTGTTCTTGTTCTCAGAAGTGACGGTAGGACATCTGGACCCATGTGGGGCTGCCAATCCATATTTGAGGAATCTGATTGGAAGAGCTTTTTCTCTCAATCCTCAGCGTCTTTTTTCCATATGGCTTCTGCAGGTAATCTCAGGACTCCAAGGGAGAGTTTGACAGGCTGATTACAAGCAAGTGTGGTCTTGTCATGTTGAATGGAGAAGCTGTGTGTACTTCACAATGTGTTTGGCTGCAAACTGTGTGTGTAAGCATCTGTTAGCTTAAAATAAGATCATGACTCATTCTGGCAGACAGACGGGATGTTTGAATCACCAGCGTGTAACACTAAACAGACGTTTGTACTAGTGAAACTGAAAAATCTGTCTTCTGTGGATGACAAAGTTGAGAATTCATACATTAAAAAACAGTTTTTAATTAAAAAAAGACATTTATATTTTGAGAATATATCAAGAACTGTTTGTAATCAGGAGATCCACTCACACTTTTTTTTAAGTATTAGACATATTAGATATATGTGCAAACCCCTGGTTTGTAGTTTAATGGAAGTATAGAATAGAAAACAGCCATATATCCAACATCAGTCTATATTCAAGTGTTGGCATAGGAACTTGTCTAAATTGCAGTGTAATGTAATTTCAGGGCAGTCAGGAAGAATTTATTAAGCAATAATCACAATTTAACTAATTACATCTGTGTGTTTTGAGATTCCACTGAAAGCATTGAACCTTTTGATTTTCCTGGTCAAAATTGACTGTGTATTTGAAATGAATGGGTAAGACCATAATACATGTATATAAAACACATTTTTAGTCCTTTTTTCACATGCAGGTGCCTCTGAAAACACAAATAATAAAACAGGAAATAAAAATATTATATAAATAAAAAAGGAAACTTTTCGAAAGTAACTAGAAACACTAGTCTAGCATCAAAGTTGTCAGAAAGATGTCAATTTAAATATCAAAAGACCTCATATAAACATGATATGAGCATCTTTAATTGTCACATGTTTGTTGGATGTTGGGGGGGTTCTAATTTCTCCTAACATGAACAGCTATGTGGATGTGTCCTTCTCAAAGAAAGATAGAAGCTGAAAGGAATAGTTCATACGCAGACATTGAAGTGGCTATCAAGATGCCCAAAATTAGCCATTAACTAAATCTTCTTAGTGTAACATTGATTTACAGACAGCAAAGTTGGTTCATTTTGAGACATTTAAGCCTGTTTTAGACTCAACGACAACAAATGTAAAGAAACCTCTTGTGTAAATGTGACATTTACTTCAATGTGGAATGGGCACAAAAACCACAAACGCTTGATCTGGTTCCATAAAATCTTCTCTCGTGGATCTGCCTTTTCTGAAATGTTAAACTAACAAGAGGCATGAAACAATGATAGCTTCTCAATAACCTCATGGAACAAGACTCGTGTTTCTGGACTAGTGTCCCTGAGAGGTTTATTAACAAAGAACTTTTGTGATAAGAGATTTGCCCCAGGTAAGAGATGGAGAAACATACGTCCATAAGAAACAATGTTATTTTAAGTGTGTTGTTTCCTTTGGCCGGAAAGGTTGGGCTGGGGACTGTGGGTTAATGAGATTTGCTATAACTGCGTATAATCTTTCAGGTGTTATATACATAATTACTTTCTCCAATATGCAATAAAAAAAGCCAAATTTTGCCAAATATATTAGACATAAATTATGTAATATTTTTTAGGGGTATGGTGACATAGTACGGTGGCAAAACAATTCACATTTATGAAAGCAAAATAGCAAGTTAAAAACCCCAATTACAAATCAATAAACCAAATAACAATTCAGAAAACACAACAACAAATTAGAAAACATAATTCAGTAAACACAACAATTGAACTAAAATGGAAATGGATTGTTGAGATTGAGAACTGACAACTTGATGCTGATGGGACACAGCTTCTGTCGATTAAAGTACAGAGGAAGCTGAATAAAAGCACGTTAGCTTTCATCAAGCGAGTGCTGACAGTTTTACAATCACTGCATAGGAATGTCTTTCCTTAAAATAGTGTGTAAGTAGACTAAGTATATACCTTATTTGTTGCAAAAACTACAGAAAATTTGTATGAAGAGCTTGTAATGATTGATAAAATCAAAGCTCGTCCAATCAACGTCAAGTTGTTGGTTCTCAAATGATACAATTCCTTTCCATTTTGGCTGAAATTTTGTTGTGTTTTATGAATTGTTACTTTTTTTTCTTATTTGCTATAGTCTATTTTGTTTTTTGTTTTGGTAATTGAAAAACATTTGGTAGTTGTGTTTATTGACTTATTACTTTGCTTTCATAATTGTGAATTGTTTTGGACATCCCAGCCACTGTAACACATGTTTCTCAATTTTAGAAATAACTGCCTGGCTCCAATAAAACAATTCTGGAGTTTTCATGTCCGCAACATACTTCTTATTACCTCCCACAAGCAAAAGAAAGAACCAATCAGCTTGATAAGGTACTTTTATTTGGCAATAACATTAATAGTGAATATTAGGTGAGTCTGTGTGGTCCTGGAATAGTGCCCATGTCTTGTCTCCCTTTGACTGAAAGGCATCAGATCTTTAGGACTATAAGTGGATAATATAATAAAAGAAACAAAAATAGTTGATAAAAGAAAAAATGACTAGCTCCCACAGTCCAAAAACCTGCTTTAGGTGAGTTGAAGACTAAATTGCTCTGATGTGTGTAATTGGTTAGTGAGTGTGTCCCAGGCATAGACTGGCAGCAACACAAGCTGGAGATAGCTACCAGCAGAACCCTGAGATTCTAACCAGGACTTTGCCGACAAAGAAAATAGATGAGTTTATGATTTTACAAAATTGTTGGAGGCTTCACAAGTCGTCTCAGAGCAAGAAGGTCGCTGGTTCGAGCCTCAGCTGGGTCAGTTTGCATGTTCTCCCCGTGATCATGTGGGTTTACTCTGGGTGCTCCGGTTTCCCCCACAAGTCCAAAGACATGCGGTATAAGTCAATTAGGTGAACAAAATTGTCCATAGTGAATGAATGTAAGTGAGTGTGTGGATGTTTCCCAACAATGGGCTGGAAGGGCATCCGGGCATAAAACATATGCCAGAGGAGTTGGTGGTTCATTCCGCTGTGGCGACCCTGAAAGGGAAAAAGCCGACAAGATAATAGATGAATGGATGGGTGTATGGTATTGCCCTCAAAGGAAGCATCATGGGCATCATTTTTAGGCCCTTTTTATTTGTAACAGCAATTATAGTCTAAACCTTTTAAATCCATCCATCTTCATGTCGGCTTTATTCCCTTTCGGGGTCGCCACAGCGGAATGAACCGCCTACTCACTGGCATATGTTTTACGCAGCGGATGCCCTTCCCTGCCGCAACCCATCGCTGGGAAACATTCACACACACATTCACACTTTAACACTATGGGCAATTGTTCTTATTCAATTCACTTATTCCGCATGTCTTTGGACTTGTGGGGAAACCGGAGCACCCGGAGAAAACCCACGCGATCACGGGGAGAACATGCAAACTCCACACAGAAATGCCACCTGCTCCAGCCCAGCCTAGAACCAGCGACCTTCTTGCTGTGAGACGACCGTGCTACCCACTGCGCCACCGTGACGCTCAACCTTTTAAATGACAATTTCTAAATATTTCTAAAAATTATTTCTATCAAGAGGATCCATACACTTTTTTCACCTCATATACCTTTTACCCTAAAATACCATGACAAAACACATAAAAAAGACCAGCAATTGTAACCCTTATTATAGAACGAGAATATTTAATGATTAGATAAAATGACGCTTACATGTTAATCATTTAACCAAATATTTCTCTAAATCATAGTGTCAGGAATCTTTAAGGCCCACCGTTTTTATGCTTAAATTACTCAAAAAAAAAAAATCTAAAATTTCCCAGGAGGCCATATTCCAGAACCCTCAAATCTATAGAGAGCACTACTATTTGACACACATTTGTCAAACAAGATATATTTATCACGATTTTAACAAAACTTATGTTATAAAATCTTTAGTGTTTGAGCATCTTTAAAGCTTGGACCCTGGGATCACCTCAGGGAAGGATCCTTGTTTCCAACCTAATCACCCATTTTTAGCAACAAGAAACCCAAAATAAGTTCATTTTAACCAAAATTATTAAATTATTAATGATGACCAGTAAAAACATATTTGCATAGATTTGTTAACCTTAAAAATATTAGAAATAAAAACACCATTAGGCTAGTCTGAATATTATTAAAATGCAGCTCCAGTGGATAACATGATTGAAATGCAGTACAACTTACTTTCAATTGCTCTCTTTGTGTACAACATATCAAACAGTGTTTGCGCCAGACCTGGTGCATGTCTGGGCAGAAAGCTAATTTTGAAGTGTTTGTGGTGCCTATTTATAATCAGAGTAGAGAGTGTGTCTGGATCATGCTTGTGTACTGTTAATACAGTATGTCTGAGTGTGCTTGAGTGCGGGTGACAGTCCTTCTGCAGATGGTTTCTGGCTCTTTGTGTTCATCCTTAACATATATAGGTCAGGTGGCGCATTGGCTGTTGTTACCATGGAAACGAGGTGTCAAAACATGACTGCAGTCTCATCACTATGATGCTTCAGGTCTTATATTTGGGTTTTTAGTCCCATTTTAAAGTATTTAAAACATTTCAGTTGATTTATCATGGAGATGCAGCTAGGAACTGGAACTCTCTTTCCTTCTTATCCCCTTCTTCTTCTGGGCATCCTGCCATCCAGAACAACCAGGTTTTAAGGCTCTATCCATCATTCTGATACCAGTGTGAGTAATAAATCTTCTGTCTGGCCCAGAAAACTCACAGGACGATGCTGCTCTATTTTGCTTCCGAGAGGAATAGTCGTGTAAGTGGAGCAGAGAAAATAAGGCTATGTCAGGTGTAAGTCTGTCGCTATGCTAACTTTACATATTTTCAGCTGTGATTCAGAAAAACAGGTGCACATTTGCAAACATTGGTTTTGGAAGTCTCAGCAAATGGTCCTGGAAGTCTCAGCAATTTCTTATTTGGAGTTTAATTTTGGTCATATTAGGTATATTGACGCTTAACAATACCTTATCATTCTCCCAGCATGAGCTGAAAGAGATTAGAAGAACCCTTCAATCCTAAAAGTAAAGAAGGTTAAGGAATGATTAATATAAAAGTGGGTTACTTTATGTTTAATTGCTCCGATGAGTAACGATTTATTTATGCATAATGTCATGCATCTAAAAAAGTGTTTGTAATCCTTTAATCACCTATAAATCTCTTAAAGAGTCGTTATTATGTTTTTTTAAAATGAGCTCTAATGTGACGTGAAACATCAATCAATCAATATGTTTTTATATAGTGCTTTTTAGCAGTTGCTTTCAAAAAGTCCTTGTTGGGATCAGGTAGGGTAAATAGGAATTCCCTCTGTGAGGCCCCTGGGAGCCTCGCTGACTGAGGCAGGTGCTAGTCACATCCCCAGCAAAAAGATTGTTTGAATTTTTCGATCGATTGACGAACTGCCCGCCGGAAAGCAGAAACACACATACATAGTTTAGAACAATGTAACACCAATGACAAACAGGTGATCAGCATCAGCTGCAGGATGTGTAATAGATGATGGAGATAGGCTAGATTGGTAAATTTAACCATATTGTTTTTTTCAACAAATTGTATGTTTATAGTTCTCAGGCAACATATTCGGACACATACCAGGAGCCAGTTATTCGAATGCTAGATTAAATAGATATGTTTTTAATCTAATTTTTGAAATGGGTTGAGGAGCATCCTGCTGGAGTTTTAAAACCGAAAGTGCTTTAAAAAGAAAACATTGACTCCTCGTTGAAAGGGAACCTTTCAGCCTGTGAGTTCGCACGCCACAACGTACAATTTCCCACATAATTCATTCATGCCGAGAAAGCCAATTTAAAAAAAAATCTGCCCCCAATCATCAAGATAAAGGCTCTCGGTTTGGTGAGGGGAAGCAGGGTTATGCAAGCCTTTCACAGAGATTAGCATGCAGGAAGGGAAAATTTAATAGTTTATCAGTGTCTGATGGCTGGAGAATTAAGTGACTGGAATCATATTTTCACCCAGGACCCTTAATGATGAACGCTCTCGCGACGAGCCTTTAGTTTCTCAGGTGAGCTCGACTCAAACTGATTTGTTCAGCTGTCTGATGTTGTGTAGGTTGTACTCTGTTTGTTGATTATCAGTTCCGTCAACACAATTTCACTAAATGTGGTCAAAACCGACATAAGATTTATATATAAGGTTAATTTTGAAGGAGTCACTAAACAAATCATTTGGGAGTCGCGACCAAATCCATTCAAATGAAATGCATATTATAAAAAAGCAAAAGCTTTTTTTTGACCTTGTATGTTTTTCAACCTGTTGTTGGAGACTTCCAAAACTTATATAAGGAACCTTTCAAAATCGCAATAGAGGCACTTTAATGGTCTTGCTCCCCAGTATCTCACTAAACACGTATTAGAGTATAAACCCCCCAGAGTGCTCAAAGCATCTGGACAGAAGTAGTTAATGATTCCAAGATCAAGAATAAAATGTTGAATAATTTTTCTTAGCGTTTACTGTGGAGCTTACCACCAACTATAATGTATTGTGCACACCAAGTGAGAAATAAGCGAACAGAATGCGTGGTCCATCTGGGTAGACATTTGTAACTGTCGAGTTTACTCGTGTGTGAAATTGTCCTCAGAACAGACATGCAGGGTCTGAACCCAAGCTACACAGCTCCAGTCTCATAGAACAATAGTGGGAATTAATTATTTTGGGAAATCAGCTCAAATGGAATAAACACGTGACATGATCTCTTCAAGAAAATTATTATTTTAAGAACGATTATTTTATAATCCTGTGTTATACAGCTCCTCATGTCCAAAAACTGCTATTGATTTAACAAACCAACCATATCATGTTTCTTTCTAGACATATATATATATATATATATTGTGATATATGTTATGTCATATTTTAAAAGCCCAATATAAAAAAACACATCTTTTGGAATATGTTAGGACTACAGTGAATTTCTTCAGCAACACTAAAACCCTAAAACAGCATGAATTGTTGGCACCCCAAAATTGTGAGTACTTAGCTCATAAATATAACAAATCTGGGTTTTTTAAACAAAAATTTTCAAGATCAATATCACCTTTTGTGTGGCTAGCGATTGATTCACATGTTAAGTCAATGGGTAGGTGCAAAGTCAATGGGTAGGTGCAATATGGAGTCCCTGAAATGGATGGAGCGAATACTGTGAGACGAATGACGCGGTGTGGCAGTATGGAGAGTGCATATGTAATGCTACTCATCAAGGGAGTTGAAGTTTTTTTACTTCGCTATGTTGTGGCCACACAAACCAATCATATGCTTAAAGTAGACAAGTAAGGGAATCCCGAAAACCAGCTGCCAGATATATGAATTTATGTGACTCATGAAAAATACTTTAAGCATTGTTTCAAGACAGAACACACTGCCCTTCAGTCCCTATTTGTATCTGTGTTTGTTAGTATCGGGACCCCTACACCAGGCAGGGTGGTGGGCGAAGTTTGTCTCTGGGAAAAGCGAGTGAGTAATGATGTGAACAAGCCCTTCCAAAGACATGGTAATAAATGTACTAGGTTTTTACAATTGGGCTATCATGTGCTGATTTAATTCTTGCTCTATATGCCATTTTATCATACTACATGTTTTTTAGCGTGCTTTTTCAAACTTACTGTCTTTTAGTATTTATTAACATTTGACATTGTCTAGTACTTTGGTCAACTTGAGTTGTTTTTATAGCGCTATAAACATAAAATGACATTGACATTGTCATTCTTGAAAGTGGATAAAATAGTTGAGGGAGCCTCACAAGAAATACAAACCTGGCAACCAAAGACCTTAATATGAGCTCATAAACTCAGACTGCAGATTATTCTCTCTGCTGAGCCAGAAGATCTGATTATGTACAACTTCTGAAAGATGCAAAATTTGGATAAACAAGTTTACCTCATGAGTGTGTTTGTGCACTAACCCTCAGCAGCTTTAATGACTTTGATTAAGCGGCATAATGAATCTCTGTGTGTGAGGTCGAAAGTTAATTATCCTCTCAGATATGTAGCTGTGTCGAGGAAATCAGAAAGGTCAAAGAAAGGATGTGTTTGGATTTTATTTTGTACGTGTAAGAACTAAGATTCTTTTCAAGCAATCAATAGTATTCCTATTTTCAAGAGAAAGGTGAAGAAAAGACAAGCTTGCTCTTGAGTTTAATTCAGACGAACCTTACAAGCTTTAATGTTGTCCTGGAGCTTAAAGAGGAATCAAGATGCTAAACTTTGACTTCAGTCTGTGAACAAAGATTGCAGGATTATAAAAACAATTCGTAAAATAAAGCTGCCATTTTCTTGTTATGCAAAACTACTTTATATAATCATTTTTTAATTAATCCACATGTTCTTTTCACTCTTTAAATAATGGATATTTGTTTATTTCTCTGCATATAGTGCTGGTGATATTCACATGTTTCTGCTGGTGCCTTTATCTCCAGCTCTCGTTGATAAAAGGCAGGGTTCTCCTGGGACAAGTCCCCCGGTTTACTGAAGGGAAACATATTTATCTGATGTAATATGTTGGACTGTGGGAGGAAACTTTTTTCTTGAGAAAAACACAAGCATGGTGTAATAAACAAACAGTGTGAACCCTTACCTATTAATTTAAGGCTGAAGCAGGGAACTACTAAGATAACCACTGATTTGCTCTCTATGAATAAATGTTTTAGTCTGTACACATAATTATCATATTAGTGTGAGATAAAACATAAAATGTTAGCATCAAATAAATGTAAAAGTCCTCTTACTTTCAAAATTTCTTTATGATTTTTTTTAACCATTGTAAAATGTAGACAAATTCTGAAATTGCAAGTACAAAAAACAAACAAACAAAAAACCATTGATTAAATATGAAACAAAGTAATTGAAATATTTGCACATACTATAATGTTACTACTTGTTACAATGCTAAAAACACAAATTTTCATTCTTTCAAAAATCTTCATAAAATTTGACTTTACCAATGGAAAATATGCTGGAAAAATAATACGAATGCTGAAATCACTACTTCTTCTTCTTCTTCTTCTTCTTCTTTCGACAGTTTAGGGGTCGCCACAGCAAATCATCTGTTTCCACCTAACTCTGGCCTCAGTATCCTCTACTCTTGCACCAATTACCTTCATGTCCTCCTTCAGCACACCCATATAACTTGTCTTTGGCCTTCCTCTCGCCCTCTTGCCTGGCAGCTCCATCTCCAACATCCTTCTACCAATATAACTACTATCCCTTCTCTGCACATGTCCAAACCATCTCAATCTGGCTTCTCTGACTTTGTCTCCAAAACAACCAACCTGAGCTGTTCCTCTGATGTGCTCGTTCCTAATCTTGTCCATCCTTGTCACTCCTAAACCGAACCTCAACATCCTCATCTCTGCAACTTCCATCTCTGCCTCGTGTCTCTTCCTCACTGCTACAGTCTCTAACCCATACATCATAGCTGGTCTCACTACTGTTCTGTACACCTTTCCTTTGATTCTTGCTGTCACACAACACCCCTGACACTTTTCTCCACCCACTTCAACCTGCCTGCACTCGCCTCTTCACCTCTTTTCCACACTCCCCGTCGCACTGGACTGTTGACCCCAAATACCTAAACTCCTCCACCTTCTTGACCTCAGCCCCCTGTAACCTCACTGTTCTACTTCCCTCCCTCTCGTTCAAACACATGTATTCTGTCTTACTACGACTGACTTTCATTCCTCTTCTTTCTAGAGCAGACCTCCAACTTTCCAGGTGTCTCTCCACCTGCTCTCTACTCTCACTACAGATTACAATGTCATCTGCAAACATCATTGTCCATGGAGATTCCTGTCTGACCTCATCTGTCAATCTGTCCATCACCATAGCAAACAAGAAGGGACTCAAAGCCGATCCTTGATGTAGCCCCACCTCCACCTTGAACTCCTCCGTCTGACCTGCAGCACATCTCACTGTTGTCATACTCCTCTCATACATATCCTGAACTACTCTGACGTACTTCTCTGCCACTCCTGACATCCTCATACAGGACCATAGCTCCTCTCTCGGCACCCTGTCATACACTTTCTCTAAGTCCACAAAGACGCAGTGCAGCTCCTTCTGACCATCTCTGTACTTCTCCATTAGCATTCTCAGAGCAAAAATTGCATCAGTAGTGCTCTTCCTGGGCATGAAGCCATACTGCTGCTCACAAATATCCACTTTCCTTCTTAGCCTAGCTTCCACTACTCTTTCCCAGAGTTTCATTGTGTGGCTCATCAACTTTATACCTCTGTAGTTGTTACAACTCTGCACATCACCCTTGTTCTTAAAGATTGGCACTAGGACACTTCTCCTCCATTCCTCAGGCATCTTCTCACTCTCTAGAATCCTGTTGAATAACCTAGATAGGAACTCCACTGCTGTCTCTCCTAGACACTTCCACACCTCCACAGGGATGTCATCTGGACCAACAGCCTTTCCACTCTTCATTCTCCTCAGAGCCTTCCTCACCTCATCCTTTCTAATCTTTTCAACTTCCTGCTCTACAATGTTCACCTCTTCCCCCTTTCTTTCCCTCTCATTCTCCTCATTCATCAACTCCTCAAAATACTCTTTCCATCTTCTCTGCACACTCTCCTCACTCGTTAGAACCCTTCCATCTCTATCTTTAATCACCCTTATCTGTTGCACATCCTTCCCATCTCTGTCTCTCTGTCTCGCTAATCTGTATAATTCCTTCTCACCTTCCCTCGTGTCTAACCTGGCATACAACTCATCATATGCCTTCTGTTTGGCCTTTGCCACCTCCCTCTTCACCCTGCACTGTGATTCCTTGTAGTCCTGTCTACTTTCTTCAGTCCTTTCGATGTCCCACTTCTTTTTAGCTAGCCTCTTCCTCTGGATGATGTCCTGTACTTCCTCATTCCACCACCATGTTTCCTTATCTTCTTTCCTTCTTCCTGCTGACACACCTAGCACCTTCTTACCTGTCTCCCTGATCACTTCTGCTGTAGTTTCCCAGTCCTCTGGAAGCTCTTCCTGACCACCCAAAGCCTGTCTCAGCTTCTGTCTGAATTCCTCACAACCGTCTTCCTTTTTCAACTTCCACCACTTGGTCTTCTTTTCCATCTTTCCTCCCCTCTTCTTCCTGACCACCAGAAACATCCTACACATCACCATCCGATGCTGTCTGGCTACACTCTCTCCTACCACTACTTTGCAGTCAGTGATCTCTCTCAGATTGGCTCGTCTACTTAGGATGTAGTCCACCTGCGTACTCCTACCACCACTCTTGTAGGTAACTCTATGTTCCTCCCTCTTCTGGAAATAAGTGTTAACTACAGCCATTTCCATCCTCTTGGCAAAGTCCACCACCATCTGTCCTTCTGGGTTCCTTTCCTTAACACCAAACCTGCCCGTCACTTCCTCATCACCTCTGTTGCCCTCGCCCACATGACCGTTGAAGTCTGCTCCCACCACTACTCTCTCCCCTCTGGGAATACTCTCCATCACCTCATCTAACTCACTCCAGAATCTCTCCTTTTCTTCCAGCTTACAGCCTACTTGTGGAGCATAACCACTCACTACATTCAACTTCACCCCTTCAATCTCTAACTTCAAACTGATCACCCTGTCAGACACTCTTTTCACCTCTAAAACATTCCTCACAAACTCCTCCTTCAGGATCACTCTTACCCCATTTCTCTTCCTATCCTCACCACAGTAAAACAGTTTGTATCCCCCTCCAATACTATGCGCTTTGCTACCCTTCCACCTGGTCTCCTGCACACACAGAATATCTACCTTCCTTCTCTCCATCATGTCCGCCAGCTCTCTACCTTTCCCGGTCATTGTACCAACGTTGAGAGTCCCTATTCTCAGACCTATACTCTTGCCTTTCCTCTTCTCTCTCTGCCTACGAATCCTTCTCCCTCCTCTCCTTCTTTGACCAACAGTAGTCCAATTTCCACCGGCACCCTGTAGGTCAACAGCACCGGTGGCGGTCGTTGTTAACCCAGGCCTCGACCGATCCGGTATGGAAATCGTATTGATGACTTGCATATTTGGTTTTGGCATGTTTTACGCCGAATGCCCTTCCTGACGCAACCCTCTCTATTTATCCGGGCTTGGGACCGGCACAGAAGTCACTGGCTAGAAACCTCTGTGGCTAGATTGCTGAAATCACTACTGAATCACACAAAAAAAAAATCTAAACAAAACAATGCTTAAGTATAAACAAAAATAATTGAAAATGTTACCAAATAATAAAATACCAATAATGGACAAATGCATTCTTAAATCAATGCTGAATATACTGTTAAATAGACAGTTAAAAAAATATTTATTCCAGTGCATCTGGCAACAAATCCCTTATAACTGGTCAAACCTCAAAATGTCTGGCTCCTATTTCTTTTTGGCATCAGCTGCAAGACTTTGAGCTTCTTGCACTCAAAAGCATCTTTACATTTTCCTCCCTACTGTTAGCTCAACGTGGGCCACACATTTACTGGACCACAGTAACAGTCATTCTTTCAAAAAAGCAAAAGGCTTGTCGTTAACTTATTTTATAAAGATGGTGTCTGTGTGAACCTGTCCCATATAACTAGTTCAGGATGGTTAAAAGGCACTATTAATTTTTAATAAAATAATATTTTGCCTATTCATGAATATCATATCCACAAAAAAGTCGCCACTGGAAGAGGAAGCTTATCTAACCTCATCTAAACCTCGTGTAGTTATTTTGTTCTATATGTTTATTGTCAGATATTCTGCTTATAAATCTCATAGCCTCTGTATCTTATGAACAATCACAAATTTAAAGAAAATTAGAGTGTAAAAGGACACTGTAAATTGCGCCAGCCATCTTCAGCACAGCGTAGTTAAACACTGATGAAGGTGGCATTGAAAACTTCTGCCTGTTCTATAAAAACCCAGGAGAGATGAAAAACTCCCCGCTGCTTTATTCCCCGTCTGCATGCCTTTCATTACGGAGAGATATTTGAAGGTACTGGCAACGAGGTCTGCTAGTCTTATCTACATTTTGTCCTCTTTTTATTTGCTTCACTTCATTTCTTCAGTTCTTTTTTCTCTCCAAATCCCTCAAGACGAAGTCTGAACACTCCTTATCGTCACAACGTAATGAGCTCCTGTGCATTAGCACAAACATATTTTCTCTCTCTCTCGCCTACTCTGTCTCGCTCACATTTCCTTCCTTTTTCTACCTCAGTCTTTCACTTTTCTCTCTATTTCCTCTCTTTTCTTTCTCTGTCTTTCTTGTCTATCACTCCTCTCTCTCTCTCCCTTCTATCTCCCTCTCTCCCTTTTTCCTCTCTTACTCTGTCTCTCTTGCCGCTCTCTCTCTATCTCGCTCGTCTTTCCTCTCTCTATCTCTTTCTCTTGCCTTTCTCCTCTCTCTCCCTACTCTCACTCTCTCTCGATCCCCCTCCTCTCTTTCTCTCTCTATCTCTTTTTTTTACTGGGTGGAGGTGTCAGCGGTCGTCTTAGTTTTGCCTGCAGTGTAATTGCGCATTTATTCTTTTACTCTGTGAAACAGCTTGTTAGTGTTATATTCCTGCAATGGAGAGAGGCCTATCGTTTTAATGGCCTTCAGGATGCCGGAAAAGAAGTAGTGAAACAAAAAAAGGATATAAAGATGAATGAGAAAACCAAGAGAAAAGGCTAAGGACAGAGTGTGTGGGCGAGTTTAAGAGCCATTTATCACCAACTTTAATGATCTTCAACCCTTGCCAGTTGATTAAAATGTCACACAAATGGCTTTCTAAAGATCATCAGGATGCTTAAAAGACTTGTGTGCTCTTCTGAGGAATGAGCAGCCACAGACGTTGACATGAATGGACTGAAGTTACCCAGAAGGGGCGAATGCCAGAGAATGTTAATGAACGACGGGTGAATGATGCGATTGATTCAAGCGGAACTCTTGTTTGTGATACTGTATGCATTGAACTTTTATGTTTTCATTCGTTTTTTTTAATGTTCAGATTGATTGAATTGAAAAACAGTTAAGACGTTAATCAGACTGACAGAGAGCGATGAAGATCTGAACTCTACTGGGTTTGGTTTCAAAGATTGTCAGAGAACAGTTCTTCAGTCTAAAGGACCTCTAGATGTGATGATTTTTGACTGGGAACTATGTGGTGATTGTTGTAATTGTTTTATGTGTTTAATAGATTTGTATTCTTGTAATTCAATTAATCTAGTTAGGGGAGTTCCACCTCTACATCGATAAATAACCCTTAAACTTGCACATGTCAACCGTTTTTTTTTATAAGGAGAGCTGTTACCCTCTATAATAATATAATATAAAGTGTTTAAACCGTACAATATTGCTTCTGCCATGCAGCAAAAATTAACAACATAGTGAGATTAAAGCTGGGCCAAGTTTGTGAATAACCCAATTTGTCATCAAGAGCATCTTTAGTTCTGCACTCCGTTATTGCTGTAGAAGCACGGCCTTTGCATTGATCAATATTCCAATTGAGACAACAATGCTGACTACTAGCTAACAAGAGCAAAGCACAGATGGTAACAAAGGACAGGTTATTTACTTTATGGTGGTTAGCCAAGAGAAAGGTTATTTTAGGAGCACTCTTAGTCAAACAAGACAGAATGGCTTGAAGATGGCAGGTTGTGTTTATAAGGCATGCATTCAGCTAACTGCTTGTAGTACAAGAATCTCTATACAACTATAGACAACTGTTTTAAATTCAGCATCGAGTTTCAGGCTCTAATGTTGTTTAACTGCAGTAATGTTCATCGATTACATTTCTGAATCGAACATGAGATTATAATAATGAATATAAAACAATCAGAGTGATTTCAGTAACTCACATTTCATGTTTAATTAGTTGTTTATTATCCACAACAATCTACAACATTTTGACAATTCCTAGAATAGCTAAATAACATCTATAGGTATTTATTCCAAGTCTCTTCCAGGGACATTTGAATAACTTAGTTTGCTATACTCACCTGTAAAAAAAAAACGAATACACCAGAATAAAAGAGTTCACCTAGCAATTTTTAACTATTAAAATATTTTGATTCCATTTTGAAAATGTTTATAAATTGATGTAATGCATGAGTGTCCTTACACTTACTGGCCACTTTATTAGGTACACCTGTTTAGATGTTAATGGCAGATATGCTGAAGACAACTGGTCAAAATTGAAACTTTGCATCAGAGTTGGCTAATTGTAGTATTTCAAAAACAATTTTTTTAGACAACCTATTTGTGTGTGCAAAGAATGGTCCAAAAGACCAGAAAATGGTACCATGTGTGGACGTAAACACCAACGATGTCAGAGGAGAATAGGCTGACTGGTTAGAGATTATAATAAACATTATATTAAAGTATTCCAGCTCTGAGTGTACACAAAATCCAACCTTGAATCAAGGTCGGAACACAAAAGGGACCCTATTGGCAAGGTGTACTAAATAAACCGGACTGTCAATGTAAGTTTGAAATATTTAGTTTTTCAAACTAGTGAGAAATTAGTATAAATATGTCAAAATTTTGGTGAACTCTTCCTTTAAAACTATTATATAATTATTAAATCCCATACCAATCCTTGCAGAATATCTTAATTTCACATCTCTTTACTAAACACCATCTCAAACATGAACTGTTCTATTAAGTCTAATATATCTAATGCATTCTATGAAAACAAACAGTTTATTTTACATTTCAGAGTGAAGGTCCTCAGAGCTAAGAATTTACACTACCTGATGAAACACAGTTGCTATGAGCATTTTCTAATGCTCTTAAATAATCTCTGTAGGCTTCTGTTTGTGCTCAAAAACAATATTTGGAAATAATTTAGTGTATGGTTATTACACAATGTGTAATATATGTGATGAACATTATCTCAACTACATTGAATATGATTATTTGTGTTCCTCTGGTCAGCTCTTCATGTTATGAGAAACCTTTATCTACTGATGCACTTCTTCAGAGAGAGAGGTCTTTAAATCACACTTAAAGTACATCTAAGAGCTTTAATAAACTCTTGCATAACTCTGCAAAAGGTTGAGGTTATCGAAGCATTCAGCTGCGGAAAAAAACTATGAACAAACTGTGAATCCGTCATATGTGGAATACATCCTGAAAAAATGCAAGTCACTTTTAACCACAACTGTATAAAATTAGATCTGTACTCGAAATTTCTGAAATATCATTTTAAGAATGTACCATGAAACTAAAACAATTTTAAAACTTATAAAACATGATTTTGAACCATAAAATGTATTCACTTATCCCTTAAAATACAATTATTGAAATAAGTGAACTATGTTTTTAAATTATCTCTAAGATTTTAAGAGTCTATTCTGTGTTTTCAGTTAAGCATCCTCTATTTGCCATCCTTGTACAAAAATTATCAAATTGTAGAATATTTACTACCTTTTCATGAGAAAGCAAATCTCATTTTGGCTTTTCACACTGTGGGTAACGCTTAGTGACTTTAAACCTGAGTTTTAGGATATAAAGGTTAAAAACGTCTGCTGTGTAACGTCTCAGTTTTTAATGAACTTGAGCTAAAAAGATACAACTGGAAGATAAGCAGTAGCACTGTAAGGTATTTATCTGCCAACACTTAGAAACTTTCTGGAAATGTGAATTAAAAGCTTAACAACATCCAAGGAGAAAATAGTTATACGTACATGCTCTCAAATTGTAAGCTTGATTTATGGAATTAAAAATTTGCATATTCATCGTGCTTTAAAGTAGTTGATAATTATGGGCCATGTCAGAACCTTCATTCTTGTGAGAAGGTGGCTGGAGAGAGCTTTATATCCTCTGCCTTTATTGGCTAGTTTCTACCGAACTGCAGACAACAACTAATAACCTATAATTTCTTACCTAAAGATTCTAAGTTACAGCGTTGAGATTAAATGAGCCAGGGTGTGAAAAGCCTCTTTGAGAGTATTCTGTTTAGTCTTCATACACAAATCTCAATTGGAGTAGTCATCATGACTTTGCTCTTGTCTTGGCGGTTCGGTGAAGGACTTTTAGAGGATTCCTCTCTAGAAGAGTGTGGTTCAGATAGAATGCTACGTTTGAGAGGGGTGGGGCGTAGACCTGAAGTGCCTGATGTAGGGGAGGGGTCTGTGTGCCTGTGGGCGGAGCAGTGAGTGGCCCCTCCCCTCGAGACTCTACAGGAAGCTCTGCGGCGGTGATGATTAAGCAGGTCGTATTTCAGGAAGTAGAAAACCTCTTTAACTCCACACCGCCGCTCTGGTTCCAGTGCTAACAGGCGGCCAAACATGCGTAAAGCGTCATCAGAGAAACGGCGCCACTGCGAGGGTACAGCTCCCGGTGGACATGCTCCTCGTTGCCAACGCTGGAACTCTGAAAAAAATGCATCGTTTGGTAACGCCGCCTCCCAAGGGAAGTTCCCAGTCAGCATGCAGAAGAGCAGCACACCGAAAGCCCACACATCTTGGGTTGTAGCGACGATAATGCCCTCCGACAAAGAGGCCTGGCACACTTCTGCTGCTGTGTATGGAATGGTGCCGCTGATGTGTTTGATTCGGCTTCCTGCCCTGCGAGTCATTCCTAGATCTGCCAGTTTTACTCGTCGACATTCGCGATCGAACAGCAGTACGTTTTCTGGCTTCACATCCCGATGCACCAGACTTTTACTGTGCATGAAGTCCAGCGCCAACCCCAGCTGTTGAACACAACGCTTCACCATCTCCTCTGGTAAACCTGCCTGAAACACACCAGACAGATACACGGTGGCACAGAGGAACACAAGCTATACATCGGCTTCAGATTTCAACATTATATTTAACGGCCAGTAATTGAATGGTCAGTAATCAATATCATTAATATGAGGCAGTAGGGACCCGCTTCACCTACTGATATTTCTTAGAAGTTTTTGAAGGTCCTATTCATCCATTCTAATGCAAAACTGTCACCATCACTAGACATGTTTAGTTTGACATTCTTGTATTAATTTTTTTTGCGAAATACTTCACTACAAAAAGCACTAGCTCAAATTCTATTTCATTTCTAGCAACTGGTGCTGGTAAAACTGCCAGCTTGTTTGAATGATGCGGCTAAATATTAACAACAAGATCTGAAGTGGATGATCTCTAAATCAGTAATTATATACATGCATGTTTTACTTGAGGAAGACTTGGGTTTATGGTGATAAATAAAATGATTACCTAGAAAGACTTCCGGCTTTCTCACACAAAGCCAATATGCAAAAGACTGAAACGGCAACTCATAGACTCTCCACTTGAGGCTGATGTCAAGAGGGAGCAGATCCCATTTAGACTTTTCCAATTTTTCAAATTTACAGAAAGGAAGCCCACTTAAATCCTTTGATTAACTCTAAAAAGGGTGAATTAATGTGTTACTCAATTGTCTAAAACAGCCATAGATCAATGCCTAACTGGCATCTTTAATTTGATTAATCATCTTAGCTTGGCCATTATCCATATTTCTTAAACCGTGAAAGTGACTTTTTGAAAATCTTTCTTAGAAACATTTGGGTACTTTCAAAGAAAAAACATCCTGTGTTTTAAACTCTATATAGCTGGAATGAACGCAAAATATAGGATTAAATATTTTAGGAAAAAAATAAATGTTGAAAAAAGCATTCTAGAATGTGATTCTTGATTTGACTGGTGCAATACATCAAAGTTATCATCACATCCAATAGAAATAGAGTTATGTAGTATTCATTTTATTATTGATTATTTGTCTGGATTAAAAAAAGATTAATGACCCAATTTTAAGAGATGAATCCCGTGATTTTGTTTGGTTCTTCAGATGAAACATTGTGCATGCAGCGTTTGTGATAGTTAAAGTATTACAGATACCTGAGGTGGGATGATGTCGAAGAGGTCTCCAGCAGGTGCATACTCCTGGCCGAATACATAGCTCTCGTTGGTCTCAAACAGCACATTCAGGACTTTAATGATGAATGGGCTGCACCCAAGGGCTGCCGTCAAGCTGTACTCCCGAAGAAAACTCCGCAGCTTTGTTTTGTTCTTACTCACATACTTCAGAGCCAGTTTAGTGCCTGCGAAAAACGGGAAGCAGTGAAACAATTTGGATTTAAAATTCAGTATTGTGTGTATACAGTTTTCTTCATAAAATAGTGACAGTTTGTAGAGCATTTTGCATTAACTTGCTCTAGGTTGAATTCTCATTGCATCACACAGAAAAAAGTATTTTTAGTGTGGACCCCAGATCTGGACTCCAACAACAGAATGTTTCTTATCAAGATTCAAACTTAGCACTTTCTCACTGAGAAATGGACAAGAATGGACTCACCCTGCTTCCGGTGAATGACTAAGTCAACTTTGCCATAGGTGCCTTTCCCTAGAGGAGCGATGAGCTCAAACTGCTCCTCCAGCTCAGAGGCGGAGAGAGAGATGATCGATAGTGCCTGCATGTCTTCCACCGGAGGCCCCCCTCCAGGACCAGTACCCCGCCCTGCCGAGGGAACACACACCTGCGCACTGAGAAAGACATGCACAAAACTGTTAAATACATAATTGAGTATGTTTCAGCTTAGGCATTCATTTTATTCAGCTTAGTAGTTTGTATACCTCTGTATGAATTTTTCACTCCTCCTGTTCAGTTTTATACTCATGTCTTTTTTATCATATCCGCTGTTTCAGTGTTGAGGAACTGTGGGCAACCTCAATTGAAAATATTTCTTCTTTTACTGTTCTTTATCACTGTTTCTTTTAACACCTGAGCTTAATTTCGCCATGGTTCTCCTGTATTTCTTGTTGTTAGTCTTACAAATGTTAACCTTGTGAAAACAAATCGACAAGATGTCCATCTCTCTCTATTCCACACATCACCTGTCTTGTACAAAAAAGACAAAAATCTGAAATTACCTGGCATTTAGATGTCATAATCTTATCATAGTCTATTTCAGTTTCCATCGTTCTCTATAGTGGCCTCCTATAAGTGTGAGTTTATGTACGGAATATGTGATCTGTTCTTTTCATTTCCAAGTCCTTATACTAAGTAGCCTCGAATCCTTACCGTTATCCCTGATGGCATCTTTACCGTTGCTCTGTTTAGTCCTCACTCTCTCTGTCAACAGTTGGATTCCCTGACGTGACACTGAGACGAAGCAGTCGGATCTGTGTAAATATTTCAGCATCGCTCTAAATCTCACGACTGGCTTTTCTGAAAGAGCTGCTGGGAAATGATTGAAGCACTGACCTGGAATCAGCACTCATGCTTTTAGCTTCATTCTTCCTGACAGCACCACACTAAATACATGACCTTAAAGCCACTATTCCAAATTAAAATTCTGTCCTCATTTACATTCCCTCCTCTTGTTCATGTTTTATTATTCACAAGAGTTGTTCATGTTTAACTATTCAGGAGAATGTGTGTTACATGCAATGTCACATCCATTGACCTACTAATAGGAAACAGACTTTAATGTATACAATGTGTAGCATAACACACAGTATGACTGTAGCATTATTTTTTTAACAGTTTTAACCATTTATTATCACTGTTAGAGTCATCCCTTTGCAAATTTATAGCAGTGCTGGGGACTATGCCAGCACACTACCCTCTGCACAGAATATTGAGTGAAATACTGTGTTAAAATAGTTGGTTTGCTGGCACAACATTGATGCACCTCCTTTCAATAGTGCCAAACAAAGTTAATTCCAGCATCTCCATAATTTGCTTCACAGCTAGAAAAAGTGCAGCACCCTCAAACAAAAGACAAACATTCACACAATGAACTCACCTGCCGGCGCCCTGCTGGTGCTCAATTGCATGATCCTGCATCCAAACACTGAGTCTGAGTCTGCGTCCGGTCACCAGCTCTGTATGCAGGATCAGATCACACCTCCATCTGTGTGATTGAAATGAGTCTGATGTGGATCCTGATTAGATGTGAGTCTAGGAGAGTCAGGGTCAGATTCAGATCAAATAATGATCTGCATTACATGTGAATCAAGGTCAGTCAGGATCCACTTGAGATCAAAGGGTGATCCAAATTAGGTGTGAATCAAAGTGAGCAAGGATCCTCTTCAGATCAAATGAGGATTCGGATTAGATGTGAATCAAGGTGAGTGAGAATCCACTTCAGATCAAAAGTGAATCCGTGTGATTTATGGTTCACTTCAGACAGAATAATGATTTGTATTCGCAGATGTGAATTCAAGAGTGAGGGTCCAATTCAGATCAAATTTTGTTTATAAAAAGTAGTGAGTCCAAGAGTCTGGGTCCAATTCAGATCTAACAATGATCAGGGTTGGCTGCTTCAAATCTGATAAGATTATATATCTAGATCAGATAAATATCTGGATTAAATTTGAAGGAGAGTCTAGATCTGTTTCACACCAGATGGTGAAATGGATAAGATGTGAATTCTTGAGAGTTCTGGTCTGATTCAAATTAGAAAATGATCAAAACAAGCTGTGAATCAACCAGTCGGAAGATCAAACTCAGCTCTGATAAGGGTCTAAATATAGTATGGAATAGCTTTGCATCCAGCTCACTGGGTCAGATGAGGATCCAAAATATTCCAGCTTTGATCAGGTTCTTAACACCAGTTTAAAAGTGGATTGCAGGACTATACAATCGACTTCAGATGAAGATTAAAAAAAAATTGAAAAATAATAATAATAAAAAACGAGGATTTAAAACACTGGAATAGATCAGAGTCCAATTAATCCGTATCCAATGTGTGTGAGCTCCTTTGAAGCTCAGGTGAGGATCCAAAGAAGTCCAGGTCAAATCAGTGTCTGGTCAGACTGAGTTTGGGTCAAAAGAGGATCCAAAATATACTGGAATAGATAAGAGTCTCTACCCGATGTATCTGCATCCAATTAGAGGGTCTACTTCGGTCCAGTTCGGATGAGGATCCAAATAGTGAAATCATCAGACGAGGACACAATTGAAGAAAGGGTCTTCAGTGGCAAATATTTTGTCAGAGGGTTTCGACAGAATCCGGATAAGAAGAGAACCCAATCGGGGCTTTGTTATTGAGCAAGCACTGCGTGTGTCTCGCGTCCTCGATCCTATGGAATCACAGGGTTTCTTTGTGAAGGAAGCAGCTGAGCACGAGGAGGGGAGAGCTTTGTGCTTATGTGTGTGCGTATGTGAGAGAGAGAGAGAGAGAGGGGAAAGAGAGAGACTGAGAGAGAGACCATACTACTTGAGGTATTTGTGAGCGTGCGTGTGTCTGTGCTGGCATCACCTGCAATAAGAAGATTCTCAACCTTCACATTGTAAGGACACACCCCCTAGAATGGCAGGAGATCTATGTTGTCTCAAATTCTCAAATGAAACATACAACAACGTAAAAATTACCATGTGCAGTTGTGTACGAGATGTGATGCGAGGTCATATCTGCAAGTTAGGGACCAAATGCACTCTTACAATGTGAATGATCCTTAAGAACACCAGTGAAAGAATGCAAAAAGCTTGTGAATGGTCTTTTCTTCAATTGGCTCATGCTTGTGAGAGGGTTTCAAAGTCATGGTTAGCTTCGGATAAAATCTAGCTATCATGGGAGAAAAACAATTACATTAAATGCAATGTCCTCAATGTGATCCAAGGTGAAACAACCCTGAAAGAGGGAAATAGAGAAGTAGGTCGCACCCCTCCTCTCTCTCTCTCTCTCTCTCTCTCTCTCCCCCTCTCTCTTCCTCTCTCTCTCTCTCTCCCTCTCTCTCTCTCTCTCTCTCCCTCTCTCTCTCTCTCTCTCTCTGAGGATTTTTTCCCGCGCTCAAGCAACCGCCGGCCGTTTGTTTCCCGCGCTCCAGCAAACACGTCATTCAGTGCGGGTTAATGCAGAACCTGCGGCTAATTTTAGATTTTTTTCTGTTTCTGACGTTCAAGCACAACTTCGCCCTACAGTTGTCCTTTTCTTCTACGCTAATGAGAATATTCCAGTGACATCAAGGATAAAAAAAAATCAGGCACAGCATGGTGGCATAGTGGCTGGTGCCGTACTGGTGTTAGGATATTTCTGATTCAAATATTGACAAGGAGCATGATTTGGTTTATTCCAGCAGTCAAAAAACATCTGTCATGTGATACTAAACAGTTTTTATGCGAGTTAGAATATGAATGGTGTATCCTAGCCTTTTCCCCTAAATTACTTTTTTAGGTTTCAACCACGATTTCATTATTTCTGTTTATACTATAGACTATAGTCATCTAACATTTACTCATTCATGGCTTACTGTTAACTTTTTCTGTTTGAATTCAAGGAAATTTTCTTCCTTTTTTCTGTAATTCGCTCATCGTTTAAATAAACTAGTTTTTATACTATAAATAAGTTTAATTTATGGTACCTTTTCCTTTTTTCTCTCCACATTTTTTGCTCAGTGCTTGCTGGCCTAGTTTAACTTGCAGTTTCTTCACTTTATCCAGGTTGACCTGTTTTTATTTTAGTTCGGAGCCTGCATGAAGAATATCAGTTGCAAAAGTCAAGTAGAAGGATGAATTTTATTTTCAGCAAGTGACGCTTCTTTACTGTCTCTCTTTAGCTTTGAAATGAGAATAGCGTCTTGATAAAAGGTTTGAAAAATGATTATTATCTCTTTAATGAAGGTGAATAGAAAACCAGCTTGATGCATTTTATTTTTGAACTCGTCGAGCGCTCACCGACAGCAGCAGCAATTGAACCCAGGAGTCTTTCTGACTCATCTGTAGTTGTGACAGGGTGTGAAGTGACTTCACTGATGATCTGATGATATTAATATCTCCTGCTGCTTTTACCCATCAACTACAAAATCGTGGGATCTCCTCAGAGCTTTAAAATAAGGTCACTTCCCCTCTCCCAGTCTCTCTTTCTCTCTCACTCTCATTCATACGAGGCTCCAGGTTTCGTAGGAGATATCAATCATGCTTCAAAAGTTAATTGGGCAATAACGATTATTAAATGGAAATGTGCAACTTTCTAATTATTCCCTCATTAAAGCATTTAGAATAAATACTGACCCCTCTACACTATCAATGCATCCTTACTAACCTACAAAAAGCTATCATATACAATGTCTTTGAATCACCTCAGATTGTCGGACTCTACAAAATGCGGCGTTCACCCCTGTTACTCCCACTGCCATCCCTCAGCAGAACGCTTACAAAAGTTTCCCTTTTCAGAGCCAGCCTTTTTGTCTTGTAATCTATGAGGTTTTCTTGTTGGCACTCAATTATTCTACACATTTTTTTGGCAAATATATAATTTTTTTTCCTCCGCTGTCTTACACTTCCGGGTTTGTTCTGAATTGAGATGGGCTGCATTAGCAGCGCTATAACAATGGGAGGCGCTATGCTCAACAAGCAATTTTGACCTTCCAGAAAATGAAAATAGGATTACACAAACATACATGAACCAATCTGAGAATGAATTGAGGCTTTTTATTGATGAGGTAACAGCACTAAAACACACTAGAATTATCAGAAAAGTCATGTTTACGTGAGATGCAGTTTTATTCAGGCCAAAATAATGGAATTTCCAACTGATCAAAGAGGGAAAAAAATCTCCATTGGAAGTTGGTAGGGATGTAACGATTCGCCTAACTGAAAACGCTAAATAAATCATGATACAATTTTCAGTTTTTTTTAATAAACCACCAGCTTCTTGTATAAATATTTAATAACGATACGTTTGTTAAAGCAACAGCTATGTTATTGATATATGCTTGAAACTCGTTTTTTTGTACTTTTGATGTTAGCAGAGTTTGCTGCTGTAACAACAGCGCCCTCTCTGTTCAAAGCATGCATGTTACATTGAATTCTTAATTTTTAATCTTGAATCATCACGAGTCTTTAGTATATTTATTGCAATTAATTTATTAAAATCATTAAATCCTTGTTAAAATTAGCATTTTAATTCAGATTATTTCAGCAGATGTGTTTATCCAAAGAGATAAGCGAGTGAGAGAAAAATAGTGAATATATTATCACAAAGGAAGGATCGATCAAGACAAGTGTCTGGTAAAGGTTTTAGCAATGGTGAGAAAAAAAAAAAAAAAAAAACCTTCAACTCCACATTTGACAACCCTTTGTATGATTGTTGTGCTGATAATGTACTTGCTTTGTTAACGGCAAAGAAAATTTGCTGCCATCTTCTGGTGTGAAATTGCATGTGTATTTCATTGTATATCTATGTTTTTAATTAAAACAGAATTCATTTGATAAAATATTTTTTGCCTTTAGAAATAGTCAAAGTAAATTAACATCAACAGACTTAAAGTATTAGCAAAAATAGCCAGATTTTTTTTATTTCTGTCAGCTAACAATTAGGACACAATTGATTTTGTAATAACTGAAGAGACATTGTGATGAATTTGGTTCCAATTGTGATCTCCAACATTTCAATTTCAAATATGAACCTTAAGTATTAATGTATATTTAATACCGGTATTTATTTGTTCTTAAATATTCATATAACCACAGACATTAATTCAGAAGTGTAACCATCTCTCTGGATGTCTCTGGCAGACACACACACACACACACACACACACACGTTTCTACGTGTTTTCAATCCAGGTCATCAAGAAATCCAGTGTCTCCTCTGAGCTGCGGGTTCTGAATGAGTGTGGGATTAAATGTCCCTGGTTCTTGAGTTTGTTCTGAGAAAGTCAAATGATTTGTTGGTTAGAACACAGTAAATATGGGAACAATATGTATGATATTTTTTTAACGTACAGTTTGTTTTATAGAAATGTAACCACCATTTCCTCAAAAAAAACTATAGTAAAAATCCATGTAAACGTCTACTGACAATTTGAGGTTTGTCAATAGACAATAGGCTCTGAGGGGCTTAACATTTCTTCCATTTTCTTATTGAAGCCAAATAAGAGAGAGCAAAAGGAAGTGTGTGTTTGTCACCTGTTGCTTTCTCATATGAGATATTGTGATGTCTCAGAAGAGATTGTAGCCTTTCAATCTCTAATCGCTGTTTGTCAAGGTCCTGTTTTAGAACACAACCACAAAAAAATTAATATTTTAATACAAATGAGGATGCCGGGTTCAATTAGAGCATAGCCTTTGCTATTTTCTGACCTGTGAGCACTGATCCAGATTCTGATGAGTCCGAGTCGTCACGCTCGCCTCGGTTTTCTGCAGCTGAGCTTTTCTCAGGAGACCAGCCTCCTCAAAGAGTCCATTCAGCAGCTTATTATAACCCTGCAGAGAGAGAGACACTCACACACACACACACACACATACATACATACAAACAAACGCACACACGCACGCACACACACACACACACGTATTAGGCTTTATGAGTCCGAATGCAAAAATCAAGAAACAAGTCACGCACACACACAGGATGAGTTTGGGGACAAAACCTTGGCAAACGTATGAATTCCTTCATTATTCATATTACAGATCTTACACAGTAAAATCCTGAGAGTAAAATTAACTCTATTCAGAGTAGGACCAAATACACTCTAAATAGAGTGAACTAATAACACTTAAACTTAGTTAAATCCACAATGAACTTATCATCTAAATCATTGATTATTCACCAAAAATGTGTGTGCAAATAAATAAATGTTTGTATTTCATCATAAAAAACATCACAACTATTTTCCTCATCACATTGTAACAAAAAAAAAAAAAGAGTTTAACTTAAACGTATTATGGTTCGGGTTGACGAGCTCAGTGTTAATTTAACTCTATTTAGAGTAGGACCAAATAGACTCAGAGCAGTGTCAATTTAACTCTACAGATTTTACTGTGTAGGATTTAAACATCTCAACCAATATCTGCTTTTGATTAAAATAACAGTTTTGTTTCTAGCGTTCTTCTTCTTCTTCTTCTTCTTCTTGAATTTTTAGTACAAACATGTTCAATTTTAAACGTTAAAGTGTAGGACAACAATCAGCTTGTTAACACAGCTTTTTGTTATATTTTCCTCACTTGTTATGGCAGCTGACTTTCCAAAAACACATCAAGAGACTGTTCTTCACCTGTTCTGTGAGGAGATCTTCATATCGAGCTTGTGCTATCTCATCCCACTCCTTCTGTAGCTTCTCACTCAGCACTGGATACACTGAAAACAAACACGAGGACATTAACCTCGAGGAGTGCAGTAGACCAAAATCTTTATTTACTAACTGAAACACAATAATATTTTAGCAGATAAAAAAGAAGGTCTGGAGCAGGTATAGCCATACAGTAAGGGCGGGACTTCTGCATGTCACATTTTATATGAACGGAAGCTCGAAGAAGCTCACAAATGTTAGCTCTTCCTTCCCTGGAGAACCTGCATCTTTCGTGCAAATACGTGTCAGGAAATGCGATGGGATTTTGTGCGTCCCTAAATATTCGTATCGAATTAAGTGCTTGTTTAACTTTTTGGCACGAATATGAGCAGGACTTGGAGCCAATATGGAGCCAATGTTACAGATGCTAGTATTACGTCACTTAAAAGTTCCTTTTATAATTTCTAATCCAGAACATAACCTGCTCCAGTGCAGGTTACCCATGTGGCTTAAGTAACCAGAGTGACAAAGACTAGATCCTTGATCCCTTCATAGTACCCAAAAACCAGGATTGGTGCAAACTACTCCTAAACTTAGCCGGCAAACCAGTTAATCCGGCTTCAGGTCCCAGCACTCTTTATTTCACTAAATGTAAATAAGCTGTGAATAAAACCCTCATACATCTATTTTAGTAAAGTTTTCCAGAGGAATCAGTTTATCCTCCTGTAACACACTCGAGCATCCATTGCTGTTTTTGTCCCATCCTGAAAGCCGTTGACATGTTTTTACAGTATTAAAAACTGATAGCAGTCTAGCGTTCTACTGCTTTAAGATTATTCCTGTTATTGAAGTAATGTTTACAGTACCAAGTATTTTAAAGGTTTTTAATTATGGTTTAAAGAACAGATTTATGTTAATAGAGTGAGAATCTTTTAAGGTCTACTTTATTTTGTCAAACAAATGTACTTTTACATTATGTAGCATTTGAAGTTTAATAAATATTTGAATGGGTTTTTAATGGGTCTAAATATTCTAATCTAACTATTTTAACATTGTAACTTGTAAATATTCTTATAATCTAAATTATCAACAATTTTGGGATTTCATTATAACATTATTTTTTATTTGCAATTTAATGAATATAAAATAACAAAATAACAAATGATTAATAGTTCGACGTACAGATGTTTTCTTCTCAATGACCTTGTTCCATTTTATTTAAAACCTTAAAGTTGTCATCATGCCACTTTTGAATAATTTATAATGAATATTTGACCCCTCTAGAACATCACTGCACCCTTAAAAAACCTTCAAATTGAAGTATTTAGTGTAAACATTTATTTAATCACCTCAAAGGGTTGTGCTCTACAAAACGAGACATGTGCCAATGTTCCTCCCACTGTTCCTCCCCAACACGCCCCCTGCTGGGTTTTGCTCTTTTTTTGCACACAGCAAATCCTCCCATTTCCAATGAACACATTCATCTTCTGGTCAGCCAAAACAAACTTTTGGTCCAGGAAATCCAAAAACACGATTTAATTTCATTGTTTATCTGACGTGGTTCTACTACACTTACCATTCCGAGTCAGTCAGTCGTACGCCTCTAAATTCTAAATACAGGTGTGTACTGGTACTAGTGTTTTCTACAAATTCCGAAAAAGTTGTGGAAGATCATTTCTGGCCAATTAAAACCCACGATTGTTTTAGAGAACAATCCTGTAATGCAAATGATAAGAGCAATATTGCAAATGTAGGAATGTGCTTTAGAAGATTGTGTTAATAGAGTATTTCCTGTACATTTATAGTAATCTACACTGTACTCTTTTACGAATACAAAATGCACATCAATACTAACTACCATTTTCAGCTCTTTTATTTTGCACTGTGAAGCTCTTCCTTGCTTTCTTTCTTTGCTGCTGTCTGAATGTGTTTTAGAAATAACTGTTCTATAGTAACTGCAATCTCCTTTACGTTTATGGAATTTCTGGCCACATTGAACTAGCAAATCCAAACTTTTTTGCTTTTGACATTTTCTAATACATTTTAATTTTGTTAGTTAATACTTCAGTTAAAAACCACTCCAGTAAATAACTTGATTTATTTAGCTGCCTGATAAGCCCCAGACAGAGCCAAGTTCTAGAACTTTTCTGTGAAAATAATTGATTGACTTTAAAATGACATGATCACATTTTCCTTATTGTTGCCAGAGTATCTGGGGTGCAGAGTAAGAGAAAACTGGCCTCTCCTGAAGAGGGGATGGTGAAAACATCTCAATTAGCATCAATTAGCATATCACAACAGATACGAAAACCCATCATTCAAGTTTCTTTGTTCTTAAAATCTGTTTTTCTTACCCAAGAGAGAATGTGAATGACAAACGAGTGGTGTCTCGAAGCTCAGAGAATAAACACAGGTCTGTGGCTCAGAGACACTGGCTAGTTTATTCTTGCTTCCACACACCAAGAGAACCTTCAGTTCAGACAAGGAAAGCCACAGTTACCAGAAAATAAACGTAAAGGGTACAAGGAAATCAGTGCATTTCTATAGTTTTAAACTGAATAGTGAAAAATGATTATCTGCAAGTCATTACAAACATTTCTTAAGCAAACCAGTCTCTTGTCAATCATACCTTGGTCTGTCTGTTCTTGTTTCCGCATGAATCTCCCTCACGCATCCACATGCCAGTGAACGTGTTATTCTGAATCTCCCATTCCTGCCAAACGCTACAAATACACCAAGATCATGTCACGTGATCCTTATTTATACTAGAGGAATATCAAACAGTCTCTTAAAGATTATTACCCTAGAATACCACTGTACGCATTCCATCTGAAACTTTGTTCATGCTGAGTCACGTTATGAAATGGGCAGAAGACGTATTTGTACCTAAAAGAGTAAAAAACAGGGTTTTAATTTCTTAAAATTGGCATGACCATACAAAGAGTCTTTAGTGTTAGTCTTGGCTGTTAGTGAAACACGATTATCGTAGGTTACCATTCTATAGGATGTTTAGTAGTTTTAAGAAGACACCAACAAAAAAGTTGTTCATCATAAAAATAGATTATTTTCCAAAGCCACAAGGGATCACAATCGGGTTTAGTTAGCATAACAACTAAGTTAACATATTTTTACATTTTCCAAAAAAGGTTGGAAACATCAAAAAAGAATCGAACAACCATTTGAATGCTTTCTGAGAATGTACATTTAGGTCAAAATAAACATCATGGATTGAAATCAAACTATCGCTCATTGGTATATGTTTTTTAAAAGCTTTAACATGTTTATATATTATGCACAAGTGTTACTGACGTGGATTCGATGTAGTTAAAGCATTTCCCAGCCAGTTTGTGCAGATGAGCAGGTCCAGACACTGGAGACGGGCTGATCTTTGCCTGCAGGCGACTGGTCTGAGACACAAGGACATTGTTTAATCTGTAAAAACAGCAAAAGGTTTTCAGTAAAAGAGTTTAAACATTTGCAATTAAAAAAATCATTATTGGCTTTTAACTGTTTATAAGCTAATACCCAAAAGTATTAGGCTCCTCTACAATTTTCATCTTGCCTCCTGATGTCACAGCCACTGGAACATCAAAAACACCATAAATCGCATTTATTAGTATTACATAAATATACTTTATACAAGACAAAAGTGTATTGTAAGCAACAATATGTACACATATTTGCAGTTCCGCATTTGGTTTGATGTATATATTGAATTAAAATATTTAAATTTAGGGTCATTAAACTTACCGAAAGCTGTCAGACACACTAGGCATAGTTTTAAACATTTACGGTTCATATCTGCTCAAATCTAGGCTTTTGCATGTAGTCCTTCATATTGTTTACTCCTGTTTTGTTCACGTGACTCGTCTGAAGGCATTGAACAGTGGTTTTATGACCGTTTTATTATTAAAGCTTTTTAAAATATCACAACTTTACCGTTTGAATGTTGATTCAGGTGAAATAGTTTATATACAATGTGTTTGTTTCCTTATAAAGTTTAACAATTAAATACTAAGTAAAATGTTTTTAACAATTTGGAAAGGGCGGCGGTGACAGCAAACAAACAAAAAATATATTGGCTACACTTCCGGTTCTGTATTTGCAAAATAAAGGTCTTTTTCGTCTTGTCAATTATTTTGGCGTCTATCGAATTACTTCAGCTAATGTTGAAATCAAATGACTTGTTAAAAAAACTATAACCTACACATTCTTTAAGTCACAATTGCAGTTGTCGGTGGAAAATTCAATAATCGTATTTTGTGCTGTCACAACTGACATGTTTAACAACGTTACGCCACAGTGTTTTCCTCACAGAACAGCGTGAGAATACATCTTAAAATTTATTTAAAATCAAAACACGAACCTTTTATGACATTGTTTATTTCAAAGTGACAATGTATATGTTACGTTTGTAAGTAGGTTTATTAGACTGTTTAGACGTCCCTGTGGTCTAACACGTGTGAAATTTGGAAAGGAGAAATATTTAAGTTATTTTTACGTTAAAAAGTGGAATTTAGAAATGGGACGTAAAAAATCTGGTAAAGCTGAGCGACCTGTTCACAAAGGAAAGGACACTCGACACAAGATGAAGGGGAAAACACTCGAGACGTTCACAGAAGAGATGCAGGAAGCTCTGAAAGGTCTGTCTGGGCGTTTAAATGGCTGGATGTAAACATTTTAAAGTTTGTGTAATATAACTAGACTGAAGAAAGATCCTAAGTACTCATTCAAAATACTGTGCTAGTTTAGAAAAACGTTTTATTCCTCTGTAATTTACAGAATTGTAGTTGGATCCACCTTGAACAAACATGTATGTTTTCATTCTTCAATTGTAAGTTATAGAATGTTATACTATTCATATAACAAGCATTAAACAAGCAATAAACATTTGCAACTGATTTGTTTCCCTGTCAGTTTTCTTGTAAGTGAATATCTGCTCTTCTCTGTGTTCCCAGGCAGTGAGGATATGGGTTCGGAGGCTGCAGGCTGTGTGAAGCTGCCCTGTCCTCTAGCCATGTGGGATCTGGGTCACTGTGACCCTAAGCGCTGCACGGGACGGAAGCTGTCCCGTAAGGGACTGGTGCGGTGCCTGAGGCTCAATCAGCGCTTCAACGGTCTCATCCTAAGCCCCATGGGGAGTAGATACGTCACACCTGCTGACAGGTGAAACACAATAATCAATTGTTGCATTTTTAATAGTTCTAATTTAAAAAATTGTATCCATCAGTACAATTTTACTTATTTATTAAACACATGAATTCTGTTATAATGAAAGGAAACCATTAAGACAGGAAGGCCTTTTTTTCAGTTGTATACCCGGAATGATTGAATAATACAAAATATCTAACGGAATCTTCTTGATTCACTTAAAACCATGAAGAACCACAGTTTTTCTAAACCACTAGTGTTTTCTAAAAAAGACAAAAAAGAGGATGTCTGAAAGCATATCTGTACGTATTTAAATTTTTCTGTTTTTAAACATTCTGTATTTAATTGTTTAAGTAGGTTTTAGCCTTTTCAAAACTCTATAGCACTATGGAGCTGTTTACCTATTGTCTGATTACGTACTTTACTCTGTCTGATTTAAAAAAATAAATATTTCGTGTCTTGATAATTTGTGTCTTTACTTAAAGTATTAAAATATGAAACCCCCTTTTCAGACTTAAGCACTACACATTCTTCCATCCGATCTCTGAAAACATTTTTTTTGCTCTTAGCATTGTTTGACAGTTTTTTTAATCAATGTTGCAGAAAATCTTTCTTTCAAGGATGTCAAAATTGTTTCCTTAACATAACACCCAAGTGTTTCAGAATCTGTTTCAGATAGATTCAAACTGCTACTAACAATTAAAGGTAAAGGTATTTTCAACCAATTTACATACTTTTAGATTGAACAGATAAAAAGACAATCATGGTTAAACACCAGAGAACTTCAAACAGGGGTTCACAGACTTTTAATATGACCTATAATTGTAAAATGTTGTTTATTTTCAGAGAGATTGTGGCACAGGCTGGTCTGGCTGTGATTGACTGTTCCTGGGCTCGTCTTGAAGACACACCTTTCAGTAAAATGATTGGCTCACACCCGAGGCTTTTACCATATTTGGTTGCAGCCAATCCAGTCAATTATGGAAAGCCATGCAAGCTCTCCTGCGTGGAGGCGTTTGCTGCCACCTTCTGCATTGTAGGTAAGAACCTATAGGTCTTCAAAATAAACATTCCCAATGTGACTTAAACAAGTTATTTTTGACTGTTTTCCCAACTACTCCACTCCAAAACATTTATTGAAACGTCACAAGTTTATGGAAATCACAATGATCATCATTGTGTTTCAGCCAATCAGAATCAAGTATTTAGGAATCCTGTTGTATGAAGCGAAACATGTTAATTTCCTGAATGTTTGAAATGTTTATAGATTACAGTGTATCTCTTTGTGTAGTGATCGATGTATTGTCACGCTTCAGGGTTTCGGGAGCTTGCTGTGCTTCTCCTGGGAAAGTTCAAGTGGGGTTTGGGCTTTTTGGAGCTGAATAAGACTCTTCTGGAGCGTTACTCATGCAGCCAATCAGAAGAGGAGCTGCTGGCTGTGGAGAAGGAGTATCTCAGTGTGAAACCTCCTCAGGAAGAAATCGGTAAGGGTTTAATAAACTCCTAATTTAAGTGATGCTGACCTTTTTTTTAAAAAAAAACAGCATCCATTATGTTTCAATCGAACCGTTGTTGTCTGGCTGATTTGTGTTGAGCGAAGAATCAACCTGTCAGTCATTCTAGCGTAGTTCCAAAACTGCTTTCGCCTGCTAAATGTGACATTTTTCCTGATTTGACATTCAAATAGAAATGTGTTTTACTTTCAAGAAGGATCTGATTAAGTTTTTTTTAAAGAATGTTATCTTTGTTTGTCATTTTTGAAACTAAATTAAATAGAAACATCAAGTAAATGGAGTTGAAATGTTATTAAATGAACATGCTGCTATTTTGGAGCATAACCAAACGTCTCCACATGAGGGCAAATCTTTCAAAAGTACATCCTGATTTAGTCTTGATATCCACACACTGTAAAGTAAAGTAAAGCTTATGGACCCCTGATATCACACCATCGAAATAATCTGCTCTAGTTAAAAATGTTCTGTTTATTTTCTTCCCCAGATCCTTTTGATGTGGACTCAGGAAGAGAATTTGTAAACCTGAACAGACCCGTCCAGTGAGACTCTTACAATTATAATACTTCTTTTGTTTGAGTGCTACTATATCTTTAAAAATCGAGAATTTAAAGACCCAGCAGTATATGCATAGCCAATCTGCTAAATAACAACAAACTGCGCTGTAATTTGCAGGGTTTCCGCAGGATCTTAAAAAGTTTATGTTCTATATCTTAAATAATTGTTCTCATTCACTTATTTGTCTCGTGTCCATGTAAAGCTCTTTTTTTTGTTGCCTCAGGGTTGCCAGAGATTGAGATAATACTCATAAATCCTAAAAAATTGTGGTTGCCAAGAATATGTGCATAAATTATCAAAAGCACAAAAGTCATAGTTAGGGTTTTTAGAGTTTGAGAAAACTTTCATAAATCCTCAAAAACTTTTTGATTATTGAGTTTGAAAAAGGCTCATTTACACAAAAAAATCGTGAAAGTGATGATTATGGTTTTCAGAGTTTTTAAGAAAACATTTGTGAACACTCATAGATGCTTGAAATCTTAAAAGGGATTTTTAGACTTGCCAGATGTTGAGAATGTGCACATAAAAGGGATTGTATGGGTTGCCAGAGTTTGAGGAAACCTTCGTAAATGCTAAAATACAAAAGTGATGGTTAGGGTTTCAAACGATGTATGTGAAGCATTCTGTTTGTGAAGCAAAAATGTTTTGTGTGTGTTTTTGATGTTATGATATAGGTCTTAAATAAGATTTTTAATGTCTTACATTTGACCTTATGAAACCTACAGAAAGAAACCCTGAACCTTGCAGACAGTGGAGTTGATATCTTTAAGAAGCATCTATCTTTTTCAAACTATTTTGTTTCTGTTTCAACTTTTATCATGTCCCACTCACACTTTTATCAACGCGACATAAAAAAATATTCTGCATCTTGGTACATTTTAGTTCTGTGACAACACTTTACATTAAGTGATTTTATATCCAACCAGGAATGAGGATGACCGTGATGAGACCTCAGAAGATGAAGATGATGATGAGGAGGAGGAAGAGCAGAAGTCTGGAGAAGATGGTCAAAGTGATCATGAAGATTGAGCTGTTTAATGTGACTGCTGTAGTTTCAAGACAATTAGAGAATGTAAACCAGCAGCTGATTTCTAAACATGGACCTTCATTCATGATTTGAAGCGTCTGTTTCCTAACTCTTCATTTATGAGTCAAAAATGAGTCAGCAACTATTTCAGGCTGTAACTTTTTAGAATGTTTGAAAAGGGAAATTTCTTCTCCACAGGAATATTGCTGCAAACCTGAACAGAGTTCTCAGTTTGTGACAAGAATCTAAAGTTTAAATAAATATTTTAATGACTTTTGCAATATGTTTGCTTGTATTTTCCAGCAATAATTATTTCTGATAAGTCACAGAACAAACTACTCTCTGTTACTAAGGCTACAATAGCTTTTCAATTCACTGCAAACATGTTTTTATTTGTTTGAGAGGAAACCCTGGTGTTGAAACTGTCCATGTTTGTATTGTATTTGACATAGATTATAGTCTTTAAATGATGTTTAATCAACCGAGTGGGAGAAACATATCAGATTGTTAGCCTGATGACCACAGGTTGAATCCATGAACACAAACCCACGTCTTATTTTCACTATAAGACAGGGGGCCCTACTGGAACTGCTTGTCTGGTAAACATTACTATAATTACAAACTACATTTTCTAGGCCAGACCAATTATATGCAAGTATGGGCTTGTAAATTTTGTCATCTGTAAAGATGTTGGGTTAGTTTGTAAGTAGAGTTTCTGCTAATTTTGTGTCAAATCTACAGTGTTAGTAGATATTCAATTATTTTCTGTGTAAATAAAGTGTATTGAATCAGGAAATCATCTTTATTAAAGTAGGCACTGCCTATTTCTCATAAGTTGAAATTATTCCATTCAATCAATCTATCAAGTTTTCATAGAGCGCTATTTTATCAGTTTCTTTCAAAGCAGCTTCACAAAGTCCTCGTGAGGATCAGGTAGAGTAAATATAAGTTGCCTCTGTGAGGCCCCTGGGAGCCTCGCTGACTGAGGCAGGTGCTAATCACCTCCCCAGCATAAAGAATATACAAACTTTATATCCATCAAGAAACAGTTCGCCGGACAGCACCTGAAAAAAAAAAACAAAACAAACAAAGACAAAACAGAAACTAACAAATGAATTATTTGAATGCCAGATTAAACAGATATGTTTTTAATTTAGTTTTGAAATCTGTGAGTGTAGCTGAGCTGCGGACAACATCCGGGAGTTTGTTCCAGAGCTTCGAGGCTCTATATGAGAACGCTCTTCCCCCTCTGGTGGATTTACTAACCTTCGGTACAATCAATAGTCCTGCTTCTTGTGATCGGAGAGAGCGAGCTGGAATATATCGTGAGAGGAGACTGCTCAGGTAGGCCAGAGCCAAGCCATTCAGCGCCTGAAAGGCAAGGAGCAGTATCTTGTAGTCAAAGCGATATTGTACAGGAAGCCAATGAAGAGAGCACAAAACCGGTGTAATGTGATCATATTTCTTTGTTCTTGTGATAAACTCTATCTGCTGCGTTCTGGACTAACTGTAATTTTTGTAGCGTGGTGGATAGAGCGTAACAATTATTCATTCTGGAGGTCTTGAAAGCATGCAATAATTTTTCTGCATCTACAATAGACAGCATGTTCCGCACTTTAACAATGTTCCTGAGGTGAAAGAAGACGGTCTTCGTACCATAAGGGATATAATTCTTAAACGTCAGTTCACTATCTATAATAAAGCCAAGATTAGTATTTAGAAAAATTGGTTACAAACTGAAGTTATTTTTGTCAGTGTTTTGTAAACCATTTTTTTAGCCTCAAAAAGCATTCTCACCTTGGACACTTGTGAGAGGCTTGCCCTTTAAATGATTCTGAGCTTCTGCTGATAATTCTCTTTCAAGAGCATATAGGGTAATTTTCTCCTCAATGCTTTATTTAAACATCAAGTTGGCATTTTGCAGACATCAACAATCTTGAATACAAGTTTGGTTGATTCAGAAATAAAACTATTTAGATTAAATGCAGAGCATAAAGAGGGGAGCGTACTTTCGGTGTTTCCCGAATCGTCCTTTAGATGGCGCGCGACATTTTTCTCCATCTCGAATGCGGGTGATGTTGTTGTACATGACGTCACAGCGGCGAAACGAAGGCGCAGTGAGGGCGGCCATGACTCCAGTCTCCACAATTATTTAATCCCAAATAAATTACCCTCGGAAAACTTCCATGGCAAGAGCCACGAGTCAGATTGTGAGTACCAGCGGCGTGTCGGGAATTCGGGCTCGAAGCCGCCGCGCTCCCCTTCACGTGTGGCGCGTGTTAGCGGTGTTTTGTGTTCTGAGTGGCGCGAGTCTTTAGCTTAGCATGTAGCATCACTAGCCCTTTAGTCCCCAAAACAAGCGCAACTCCATTAACCAGGAAGTGTCAACTTTTGTTCCCTAGCCTATTTCACGTACAGTTTTCTGAATGAATCGTTAGACTCAAAGTTGATATATCAATAGGACACGGTGGTTGAATGTTTACATTGTTGCGTGTTAGCATTGCGAGCTAAATTTGTCAACAAATGAAGTTGCTTGTTTTCCTAGCCGTTAGCCTGACCGCTAACACGACACAGGGGATTGTATTTTACGTTTTTTAACCCGGCTTTATTATACACAAAGTTTTTACAAAGGTGGTAATTAAAATATGCCATAATTATGTGATAGGGTCTCTCATTTTGACGAGCACCTAGTTTTGACCAGAAAGAGATTCGTTTCAGATTGTTTTGCATTAAATGCGTCTTCGTTTTCGGTTTATTTATCGCACTAGTGCTCGATAATCGAGTACACTTGGAGTATTTATGTCGCAAGTCGTTCCAAGTGTAGGGATTCATAGACGTTGACATCTAGTTGTTTGTTTACGGTATTTTCATCAAAACAAACTGACTTTCTTTTAAGGCCTGCAGGGTTCACTCGTAGATTTCAAAGCGTCGCCTACTCTTGGAGCTGTTGGGCTTTTTCATGACCAATAAGATATATTTCTTAAAGTTCTATTTTCTGACTTATTTGAGAATGGCTGATGAAATTAAATGTGGTTGATGTCAGGACTGAGCGTTTATTATCAACTTTTTTCAAAGTTTTTTCAAGGAAACTTAATCGGAAATGGAAGCTTCTTGGCAAATAGCAGGAAGCAGAATGACTCTTGAAAAGGGATTTTATAGTTTGATCTGTTTTATAGTATGTCTGTAAAATAGGCTGACTTAAGTTATCAATGAGCCAAAGCTGTATGGACCCCCAGTCCCCCATTTTATTATATTATTTTATTATTTAGTTGTTTTGATTCTAATAGCAGGGCTATTAATTTATAAGCAACGAAGATACCTACACATATTTGTATATTTTGTTAATAGCATCCTCCTCTCTTTGGACCTTTCATTGACTGTAGCTCTAGATTCAAGCAAAACTATGTAAAGTGGTAAATTGGGGAGAGTTTTTTTTGATGATGTGGGGAAATACCATACTTTTGTCCGTTTTCTGTAATATCTGTAATATATCAGCTTTGTGGTTCTGAATGCAATTTTCTATTAGATGGGGACTAGTTTCTGTAATTATTTCTATGTAGAAGTCTAAAAAGCTTGTAGAGCGGGAGTTGTTTTATGGAGCTGTTTTGAAGTTTAGTATTGTTTGAGGAGCAGTAACAAGAAAATAGAAGATTTAAATATTCATACTAAATATTATTGTTACATTTATATACACTTCAAATATAATGTAGTATTATTTAAAATATTTATGATAATTTAGTATAAGAACAGTGTTGCAATTATGAGTACCGTAAATAAGAAATCATCATCTATTTTTGTCATTAAGCCATGTTTTTGTCCAATATACATTTTATTAATGTGATAATGATGAGTAAATGTACTTACCTGAAGTTTAACATGCATCAGTATCTAATTATCTCTCTAATTAAGTGTGTACTGTTTTGAAATGGTATGAAACAGGTTACATATATATAATATTTTGTAGCACGTACAAGACTTGGTTGTATCTAAAAAATCTATATATTTTGTCACTCGATCAGAAAGAGAATCCCATATTTCAAAAGGAGACATTATAAACTGTGAACAGTGAAATGCTTTACTTTCTGAAATATTGTCTCAGATCAGTTGTCTCAGATCAGAACTTGGCCTGTAAATGGTCCCTAGGTGCAGGTCAGGCTGCACAATCATGCATACGACTACTGATTACTTAGACATTAAGAAGATTGTCATTTACACCCATCATAAGGAGAGTAAGCCTCAATGGCTTTTGCTGAAGAAGCTTATGACCTATGACTCCTCTCTGTTTTCTTCTTCAGTATGATGTTGCATCCCTCCGTTCCTCTGTTCTCATCTCCTGTCCATCCATGGTAAGAGGCCAGCAGGACACGCCCCGTCTCCACGGCAACAGCATGCAGGGACAGACCCCACCCACCCAGCCTCGTAAGAAGAGACCTGAGGACTTCAGATTTGGAAAAATCTTGGGAGAAGGCTCTTTCTCTACTGTAAGTTTCACATGAAAGTTTTTTTTAAGCTTGTTTCACTTTTAATGCTCTTTTTTTTAGACTTTTGCTGGTTCTATTACAGGTTGTCTTGGCAAAGGAACACTCGACGGGGAAAGAATATGCAAGTGAGTTATCACAGTGGAGCTTTTTTTTTGCTTCGTATGTGCTGATCTGTTTTGTCTGTTCTTATAATGTTTTGAGGTCTGTCTATAACTGATGTAAACAGGAAGTAAAAGTACAAAGCTTTGAGGCTAAACAGGCACAGGTCAACGTTCTAGTTTTATGTGGCACTTAACTTGTGCTTGTGTTCCAACAGTTAAGATCCTGGAAAAGCGCCACATAATGAAGGAGAACAAAGCGCAATATGTCAAGAGAGAGAGAGACATCATGTCCCACCTGGAGCACCCGTTCTTTGTCAAACTCTTCTTCACCTTTCAGGACGAGGAAAAGCTCTGTATCCTTCACAATCATTCTTACAGCTCCTCAAACAGTGTTGAGCCTGAAAGGCTGTGAAAAATATCACTTTAATTTGCTGGAGTAATTTTATTTACACAGTTGAGGCTCATAAAAATGCTTAAAAACATTTTGCCACCTTGTGGGAAAAATGTTGGTTTTATAGTTTATTTTACAATATCCCTATATATGCAAAAGTGTCTTGTATTATAGTTAAAATTCTGTGTTTTGTTGGTTGCTGTCCTGAACCTCCTGTCAGATTTTGGGTTGAGCTATGCAAAGAACGGCGAATTGCTGAAATATATCAGAAAAATCGGCTCTTTTGATGAGACCTGCACACGTTTTTACTCTGCGGAAATAGTCAGCTCACTCGAGTACCTGCATCAGAAGGGCATCATTCACAGGTCAGTGGGTTCATCCTGAGTCTACCCAATTAAAATGCATATAAATATATCACATTGATCATAACCAGGCACTGTTATTTATCTTATTTTATTATATTGTTATCTATTATTTATCTCTTAGTTATTTCATTTGATCTATTATTGTAAAAAAATTTACAGACATTACTCATTTAGTAGTCTTTGGTAATAATGGTTTGGAATTAAAATGCAGGTCAAGGTTTGCACACGGCAAAGATTCGTTCCAGTTGAGCTACCAAGCTTTTGTCTTTAAATTCTTCAAGTTTGTCCCGTTTATTGAGAAAGTAACCATTGTTTGTGTTGACCCAATTGGTGTGAATGTAAAGCTCCAGGGATGTCTTGATCTCTGGGATAGTTATGTGGCCTAACATGCAGATTTAGACCAATTAAATTAGGTTCTTTTAGGTTAGTTTGTTAGTTTTCGCCAGGTGTCTTTCACGTGAATTGGGATGAACTAAGAATGCGCGTTGTACAGATTACATTCACAGAATGTCTTTGTAAGAATTTTACACTAAAGTTAGTACCTCAGGCCTCTGGTGTTTGACTTTTAAGCACTGACCAGACTCCAAGACATCAAAGATTTTTTATTATCATCATGGTTGATCGGTGGTCCGTTCTCTCACATAAGGTTTAAATAAAAATCATGTTTAGAGGCTTGGCAGAGCTGTAAAAGAGAGGGACTTCAGTCGGTCTTTTCTGCTTAATTACGTTGAATTGTTTTTGTTACAGAGACCTGAAGCCAGAGAATATTTTGCTCAGCGAGGAGATGCACATTCAGATAACAGATTTTGGCACGGCCAAACAACTGTCCTCAGACAGCAAACAGGGTAAATGTTCAATTGTTATGAAATGATGTCCTTTCATGAAATGTTATCCATAAGGGTTTACTATTGAGATTTAAAAAAATGTATTAGGCTTCTTCAACAACATTAGCAAAAAACCTTGAACTCTCAATATTTAATGTAATTGTATTATCAAGATTCATGAATCTTATTAATTTAAAAAAGGTTTTGAAAATTAACTGAAAGAAGAGAAAAGAACAGAACAGAATTTAGTGATGCCGAATTCAAAGCAGCCACACAACATTCATCATTTTCTGACAGTGACTCGTTTGTACCTGCACAGTATCCTGTCAGGATCTGCTTTTAATGCCGTGGTGATGTCATTGTGATGTTTTCCCTGCAGCAAGAGCAAACTCGTTTGTTGGTACGGCTCAGTACGTCTCTCCTGAATTACTGACGGAAAAATCCGCCTGTAAGAGGTAAACAACACTGAATATTTCACGCTCTGTAATGCAACAAAGAATCTTCAGAGAACTTGTGCTAGTTTCCTGTAGTCTTACATCAGAGCTGTCCAATAAGAACGTTTGACTTTTTTTTTTTTATTGGATTATTTTTCTTAATATATTTCCCTTTTTACATTTTTGTTTTCTAATGATTTTTTTTACTTGTTTTCAGATCAAGTTGTTTCATTATTTTAAATTGATTAAAGTAGAATTTTTTATATCCTTTCCTTTATCAAAAATTTGAATGTTAAAACTCCATTTCCAAATAAATGTTGAGATGAGTTTAGGTGGTACTTAAAAATCACCTTGGTCTCTTTAGATTTAAAGTCATCATTTTTAACCAGCTGGTTGAATTTCAGGAAATTAAATGTGCAGTAAGATGTTTGGGAGGGTTTAATTATTTAAGAGATAGTTTTTTTGCTCTAATCATTGTCTTTCTTGTGGCAGCTCGGATCTCTGGGCTTTAGGTTGCATTATCTATCAGCTTGTTGCTGGTCTGCCACCGTTTAGAGCCGGGTGAGTCATTCTAACAGTTCTTGCTGCCATAAACAAGGAAATTGATCCTGAGAAGTAAATTTTTACTAATTTAGGAGTTGAATCATTTAATCAACCTTCTTTTAATCCGTGGCAGGAACGAGTATCTAATATTCCAGAAAATAATAAAACTGGAGTACGAGTTCCCGGAGAAGTTTTTCCCCAAAGCGAAAGACCTGGTGGAGCAGCTTCTGGTCAGTCTTGTTTGATTTTGTATTTGCTAACTGCTTATACCTGCTGTGCTCTCATTGAGGTCTTGTTTTCAGTCTTTGGATCCCTGCAAGCGGATTGGCTGTGATGAGATGGGAGGCTACGGGCCGCTGAGGTCTCACCCTTTCTTTGAGACGGTGGGCTGGGACGATTTGCATTTACAGACACCTCCCAAACTAACAGCGTATCTTCCTGCCATGTCAGAGGATGATGAGGACTGCTATGGAAATGTGAGGATGCACGTGTGATAATATACACTTAGAGCTGAGTGTTATGGCCAAAAAATAAATCACAATATTTTTTTATTATATCAGTCAATATTGATGATTATTACAATATTGTCAAATCTTTATTTCTGGTACGAATGAAAGTCTTTGCGCTGGAGTGAAAAATTTAAAGAATCTGATCATTAACTGACATTGTCAACTATTTTTTAATGTTAAAACAAGGCAAACATTGTCTAAACATGAAAGGTTTAAGGTAATATTATTGTTTGTCATCACAAAAAATTATGTACATAGGTATATATCATATTTAAAATGTATGTTAATTTTTTTTATAGAGGAGAATTTCCATTTTTAAATTGAATTTGGAGACAGTTTAAATAACTGTAAAAGGTGTTCATGACCTGTAAAAAAAGTACAAATTTGCATACATTGAGTAATTATTTTGTTGTTATATAGTCATTATCAATTATTTTCACATTTAAGATTGTACTTTAAAAAGAAGTTCATGAGATTCATAAAACTCTTACATTGAAACATACTGAACTATGTTTTTGTTTACTAAAGTCGTCATTTTCCCACTTCCAGCTCAACGTTAATCTCTAAAAAGAGCTGTATATCTTTTTCTGCATCTTCATGATACGAAAGAACAATATCTGAGCTACATCTGTTGTGGTAAACTTGCACGTGTTTTGACTTCAAATAGACGTTTTTAGATGTCGCAGCTATTGCTTCCAATTGCGCCGTCACCACTGTGTATTCCACTGCAAGTTTCTCTTCCGCTCTGGGCGCGAGTGGATTCGTAGGTTAAAAAAGAAGCAAGAATGGGTGGAATTCTCGAAATGATCGGTCTTCCAATCAAAACACTTTTTTCCAAATAGCACAGAAAGATTTAACCTTCCCATTGTACTTTGTGATCGATTACAGTGGTGTATTATATTGTTTTATGTTATTGTAGTTGCTTAGTTTTATGCCATCTTTTGAGCATTTTAAGGTGGTATAGATGAAGTTTTGATTGAATCATCAGTTTCTTGTTGATAATATAGGTCTCATTAACCTTTTAGACAGGATTGCTCTGAAGTTGGTCGTAGATTTTATGAATAAACACATAACAAAAGCTAATTAAATAAACATGTTGATTAGTCAGATTATTGCCTAGATTAGTGATTAGTTACCTCTTTTTTTCCAACAATTTTCCTCACTGCTTGGTGAATTGTTACATTAATAAAATATGCATTAACACTTGCACGTTTGTCTTCAGAAAGCACCTACTACTACTAGGCGTTAAAATTAAAAAATTTCAGCATTTCTGATTGCACTGATTTTGCGATTGTGATAATTAAAACAACCACTGTTTTCTGTTTTCAGTACGACGATCTCCTGAGCCAGTTCAGTTGTATGCAGGTGGCTCAGCCTGGCCCCGCCCCTTTAGTTCCTGTTACTGGGGAGACGAGCCATCCTACATATAACCCCTCCCCTAGCGTGGATCAGTTCATTCATATTCATGAGCTGGACAGTAATAGCATGGAGCTGGACCTACAGTACAGCGAAGAGGAGAAACGTGTCTTGCTGTGCAAACAGAGCGCTGCAAACCCATGGTAGGAGTTTGGGGATTTTCCTGTGAATTTCTGCATACTTGCTCCGTGTAATCTACCTGTCTTTTTAAAAAACAGGCATCAGTTTGTGGAAAACAATCTCATCTTAAAAATGGGCCCGGTAGACAAACGCAAGGTGAGTCTTTGATGGACCTTTTGGTTTATAGAGCTTGTAATCACCTGTTTGGTTTTCAGCTATTTGTTTCTTCGTTTTACAGTGCAGAAAGTTTTATTCTTTACGACTTCAACCTTTTTATTCATTATTCTCAGGTTAGGTTATGTATAATCTACCCTAAGTTCTAAACATTTAGTTGCTTTTTAGTTGTCAAAACAGTAAAAACAAAACATAAAGTAAAACAGTACTCAACCAATGTAGAATAAGGTTTGTTATTGGTTCTCAAAGTACAAGTGTTTTCTCCGCTCGAAGATCTGGTCGTTCATCATCATCATCATCAGCTGCTATCTCTGGCACCAGAGACGAGCTGCTGCATCTTCCCTTGCCTAATAATTTTGACTTTTTGTCTTACGAAAGAGGATTAGGGCCTCTGTAGAAATAAAATTTGAAGTTCTGACTTTTTTCTCAAAATTCTGACTTTTTTTCTCAGAAGTATGGGTGCCATTGAGGACATTTTTCATCTAAGTTATGGTTTACATTCACTATATGCAACTAACGTAGATGGTGTGAATGCTGAAGGAAGCGTCAAAAGCTGATAAATGGCCAATTTAAGTCTGTTTTTGCGTGTCCGAGGGGTCTCGGAACAAACCATCGCGTTGCTTGAAGATCAAAAGGTGATTGGAAAAGTGTGAATTTGGTCACATTAAGTAAGCTAAAGGCTCGTCGACTGCACATTACGTTCTTCAAGCAATGCGATGGCTTTCGCCGAGACCCAGTGGACACGCAAAAGCATGAAAAGTTCTAGACAAAAATGTCCTCATGGACGCCCATACTTCTGAGATTAAAGTCAGAATTCTGAGATGAAAGCCAGGGGCCCTAATCCTCGTCCGTATTTTATACCTCTTCTGAACTCCAGAGTTCATTGGCTCTGCTTCAACTGCTGCCCATGCTGTTGGTGCATGTTCTGATGCTAAATATCGAGATTTTTGTTTGTTTCTTTCATTTCCTTACTGTTTTCCCTGTTTGTATTTAGGGTTTATTTGCACGGAGGAGGCAGTTGCTTCTGACTGAAGGTCCTCACTTGTACTATGTGGATCCAGTCAATAAAGTGCTGAAGGGAGAGATCCCCTGGTCACCAGAACTACGGCCTGAAGCCAAGAACTTTAAAACCTTCTTCGTGCACACGGTAATCATAGTCCTTTAGTCACACCATTTTATCCTCGTCTTTTAAAGGTTTACGATGGCATAATAACACATTTTCTAAATGGACTTCAGAAAAAGTAACAGACTAAAACCTTTTTTTTTTTTATGTTTTTAAATCCGTGTTAATGATTTCATAATTTTATTTGTTCAAGAGCAGTTTACATTGTTATACTTTAATTTGTAAAATTTGTCTCTTGTTATTTTTCTCTTGATGCCATAATTAGAATGGCAATTAATGATAATGAATATTCCTAGATTATTTATATGTTTATATTTATATTTATTTGTTTTTACTTTTTGGAAATCATAATACAAGTGTAGCTCTTACGTTTTGTCAGATTTGGCTTCAAAATCTAACTGGTTTAAACCATCTACATGTTTATGTCTATCTTAAACTTCTGAAGTGTTGCTTATTCTTATTCCAGTGTGTTAATTGACTCTATAAATGTTCTCTTCTAGATGTTTAACTTCACCTCTTTGTTCCCCCAGCCGAACCGGACATACTATCTTATGGACCCCAGTGGCAATGCAGACAAATGGTGCAAGAAAATCCAAGAAGTTTGGCGAAAGATCTACCACAAGCACCAGAGCCCTAGCCTATAGGACCACAGCGCTCCTCATCCCATTGGCCACGCCCCTCACAGTCCTCCAACAAATCACAAGGCAGAAACACGCACCCTGTAGAGATGCCTCTCCCGCTATATATTGTCTTTCTCACACAGCAGCCCCATTTCTCCAAAACCCTTTCTTTGTTGAGATTCAATAGTTTGACACTCAACCCAAAGCAGCAAAGTCCACCGTCAGCAGGCAAGCCATAAAATAAAATACACTTTGATTATTCTCACACCTTTAGATAAAGTCTTTCCATAGATCCAGAGCGCTGCAGGTAACGAACACTCTCGGAGTCGTGCAATCTCCACTTTTCTCCTCGCTCGCTTTTTCTCCAACATACTTTGAGTGTGTGATTGTGCGTATGTCGCTTTAGAGTTAAGGCGGGTCCTTATTGGCTACAGTAGCTGGTCTTGCTGATCCTGATTGGACGATGTGATGCTGTTTGTGTCCTCAGGAGTTACTGATGACATCACATCGAGCCAGTCGCCACATACCTATGCGTCATGTGGTTTTTCGACTGTAACACACACACACACACCCTCTTTTTCCTGTTTGCTTTTTTCCTTTAAAGTGTTTCCTTTAAAGCAGTGTGATGGTATGCATTGCTGGTTGGAGACTTATGATGGAGGGCGGTATGATGGATGTGTGATTGAGAGAGAAAGAGATTTGCTCCTCTCATTTGCCCGTTTTTAACAGGAAGAGTGAGTGAGGCACACAAACGGAGTGCGTGTGAGTGCGAGTGCGTCTTCCTGATCGGTAACAGATGACTGTGATGTACAGCTGATGTAAAATTGCAAATGGGAGGTTAGTACAGAGGTGACTTGGATCCAGGTTTTGTATTTTTATTCTTGTATAAGGTTATTGGGCCGCTGCGTTCTGGCCTGGCTTCTTCTGTGTTATTTAAATTCTAATATATGAAAGCGTATTTGGATTGAAGTCATGTTCCAGGGCCTTGCTGTGTATGTTTGAATATGTAAAGCCTTTGAATGTGAAGAATTATTGTAAACTATGATATTTTACTGCTTTTGTTTTCTTACTATATCATATACATTTTCTATTTGCGCAGTGATTTGGCTCATTTCGGATAATTTAATGCTTGTGCACACATGGCCCCGCTTGTTTGTCTTTTTGTCTGTTTGTATGTGTGAAAGAGAGACTGTGTGCGAGCCTGTGTGGGGACTTTGTGTGTCTAGGCAATGTGTGTATATTTCTTGTCGGCCATTTGTGATCGACAAAACCTAGAACTGAAATAAAGCATGTAGGGTTTTAGGCCAATAAACACAGCCTCACACTGTATCTGAATTGTACGAAAGTTGGGTTCTTATGGGTGTTTGAGTTTAATCAGTTTAAAAATAAAAAAAATCTAGCTCTCTCTTTCTAAATGTATGAAATCATGCAGTACTAGAATAATGAAAATGTTTGGTGATTGGTTGACAATGATCATCATGCAAGTTTTGTTTAACAAATTCAACATTTTTATATCTTTTAATTTCATTCTAAAATATTAAATCTTGGTATCAGACCTAGGAAATCAATTATCGTTAACGTCATACATTTTAATTTGACCTTGCTTTCAAGTTCTCCCAGTGGAAGTACAAAGTGTAAAAGGACTCAACTCCTTTTTTTGTTTTTATTTATATTTTTGGCTCTCCTCACTGAATATTATAGATAATATCTTATGTTCTGTGTTTTAAAGAGTTTTATTTAAATCCCAAAATATCAGTCAATGTCATTAGGCAACCAAATTAACTCAGTAAACCATATAACTTTTAGACTGAACAAATATGTGTAACTTAAAGTTTTATTACAACAAACGTTTCTAAAACAGTGACCCTAGCAACGCCTTAACGACTGGAACCACTATAAGGCATATGTAAAAGCATGTTTTGTAAAGAGTTCACCAAGAAAAGTCTGGAGTAAAACAGCGTAAATGGTCGTCTTTTAAGCGAACTACGTTTTTAATTGTATTTATTAAAAAACATTAATTTGTCGGTTGGTGGTCAGGTTTGTCGGTTGGAGACGAGCACGCGCCTCTGTCAGTTGGCTTGTCTCTGTCCGTTGAAGACGCGCGCGCGCGCAACCGCCCCGCTCTTCACGGATTCCCTCAGAAGTACAGAGCGCGGGAATCGGGATCATGGCCGAGAGTCACGGAGAGATCACCGGCCACGAGTGTCGGCGGTTTTCCCCGGTCCAGACATTCAACCACCGGTCCTCCAAATGGGTCAGACTGAACGTCGGTGGAACACATTTTCTTACAACTAGACAGACGCTTTGTCGAGACCCGAAGTCCTTCCTTTACCGCCTGTGCCAAACCGAGCTGGACCTCGATTCTGACAAGGTGATTTTACTTTTATCTAGCTAGTTTACTTCAACGGTTTTAGCACATTTGTACATTTATTGCAGTCAATGTCATAATAAAGTTACTTATTTAGTTATTTATGAATTCCGTTTAGTTATTAGTTATTCATAAAGGATGGTTGGAGAAAAGTAGGTTAGAAAGAGAATCCAGTCTAGCGTTAAATTGGGAGTTAACGTTATGTTACCGTTTTTTAATTTAAAATATAAGTATATAGAATATATACGTTCTTTTATATATATATATATATATATATATATATATATATATATATATATATAATGAAATGCAGTTATTAATAATATTCATTTCCCTAGATTATAATAAATTATAATTGGTTTTGCTGCATAAATTACGCTGGTGTGACAGTTATTTGTTTTTAAAATGTAGCAAACATTTCTTTAAAATTAATTAGTGTAAAACGACCCCTGCTCATTTATTTTGAGGAATTATCTTAAAATGGGTCATGATGAGTGTGAGGCTGTTATTTCACTTCTGGCAAAAACTGCTGTTTGTTATCTGCATTGTTTTTGTGTGTGGTAATCTGGGGTTTGGCCAGATGGTTGTTTGTGTCTCTGGAGCTGTTTTCCTGTTGGTTGGACACAAACACAATCTCACCCTCCGTTTTTCTCCCTCCTTTCCCAGTCCAAGACAGACTCTCCTCTGTTCCCCTGGAGGAGGGTTAGTTTTTTTTCTGCCAAATTTGTCCAATAGAATGTACTTTTATATGATTTTAGATCTTACTATCACATTCCCTTGATGGAACCTGGCTGTCAGATCAAATATGATAGAGCTCTCAGTTTAAATATCCTGGCTTTTTTGACAAAAATTAAATAGTTTGGAAAGATACAGTCTTCATATGTTTCCTTTTTGGCATAGCTATGGGCAACTTTTCAGTTTTTCAGCGTAAGCAACATGCAAAAACGTACAGATGTGTGTCAGACAGCTGGATTCCACAGAAAATAAAAAAGAAAAAATTAAGATTTTATTTTTTATAATATTCAGACTTTTTATTTCTATTTTTAGCACACGCTTGATAAAAGATATACAAATAAACAAATTAATACAATATCATGTTGTCAGGATGTTTTTTTGTTTGTTTGTTTTATTTAAATTTGTTCTGTAAATATAACAATTAAGTTATATTGAGTAACAATACAGCATAGATTTCTAATGAGGACCCTAACCCAAACGGTCGCAAAAAAACAAACTTTTATAAGAGCTTGTGCTAGTGCCTTGGCTCAAAACAAACAAAACTCACTCCATTGAAAACTGCTTGGACATCTTTAAAAATAAAATTATAAAAAAAATAGTGGGGGAAAAATTATCACAAACTAAGTGATAATTATTACATTTTTGATTATTTTTGATGAGTTTTTTTCACATATCAAATAAACAAGAAACATGAACTGTACACCCCGCAGAGGAACAACTTACATCAACGATGAGTTTGGAAAATTTGTTTATGTTATTGAAAATTCAACAATAAACTTATTATTACAACAGTGAATCTGATAGCACTTTATATTCTTAATTTTTTTATGTTCATTTCAATATTTGGATGTGCCTAAACTATTCCACCCCCTTCATTGAAGCACTCCCTCTATTTGCTCTCGAATGGGACTGTTTTGCAGTTTGAGGTCACTGTGTCACCTTATGTTCTTGCCAATTAGGTTTCGGTGTCTCGGTCATCTGTGTTGTCCTGGGGAGGCATGTGGATGACCTCGGCAGCACATCTGTTCCCCTTCAGTCGCGTAATCTCAATCTCTCTAATCTTATCTTCTACCTCACCTGAGCAGCATGTGTCAGAAATCAGAGCAGGCGGCGCGAGGCTCAGCGATGAGTATGCCGAGTGTAAGTGTAGCTGTGCGTGCAGAGAGGGGACGCTGAGAGCCATTAGAGGAGAGAGAGTTTAAACTTTGATCAGCTGCGCACTCAGCGGTGGTGCCGGTGGATGGTACATGCAGATGAATCATAAAAAATGCACACACTAGCATCCACTTCCTTCTGAGAAGCAACCAGCAGAGCTTTGACTCAAATTCTATTCTGGTACAACTTCTCTCAAAATCAGGTTTGCCATGCTTGTCTTTTGTCCCAGCATTGCGGAGGGTCCCCACAAGTCTACTAACATAGAAGTGTTGGAGTGAAATATTCAAAATCACTCTGGTTTTATATCTACAATTTTTAGTTTATTCACCATGATAACCAATTTAATTAATGTGTGATTAAAGAACCCCCCTCTCTGTTTTGTACACATTTTACTTCCCCAGCACCCCTAAAACGATTCCTCCTATAATAAATTATTCAAGGTAAGTTCATGTCACAGCTTTAAGATGCACCGAGGCTCTGAAACTGTATTGCGAGACTGACGCGGTGAGTTAATCACTGTTTCAAAAACTGTCTCAGCGGAGCTCATCTCAATATCAGCTCATTTAGGGACCAAAATGAGAGTTCTACATATTTACTTAGTTTTTTTTCTCTCTCGAAAGAGTTAACGGTTTAGAAGGATGAGATTATTTAAACCATATTTCGGCTACTTTTATATTGCAACTAAAGTTGAATGTAAGAACATTTATCTTCGAGAAATATTCAATCAACCTAAATAATCTATATTTTAATAATCAAAACTTTTTACATCACGTTTACCCCTTACCTCTGTTTACTTTAATTTTAAGCATTCCAGACCAACCTAAACCCATCTTGGGTAACTTTTTAAAAACACTTGTGTGCTATAAATTCATTCAGTTTTTGTACAATAATCTCTGACTGACATTAGTAAACAATATTCAATAATTGATAGAATGAATTTATACAATCTGTGCCTTAAGTATGACAGTTCCGTGATAATGTGTGATTGGAGGAAATGAAAGTCAGGTAGGAAATGTTTCTAGCACAGATAAAACCCGGACGAATTAGATAAATTGCTCGCTATTATTTGAAAGAAACAGGTCAGTGTGTGCTTGTTTGGCAGAGTATAAGCACCAAATCGTTTTTGAAGAAGACACAATGATATTTATTTATTTATTTTTTTTTTTTTTTTACATATTAATTGACAAACAACCAAAGAATGAATTACATGTATATATATATATATATATATATATATATATATATATATATATATATATATATATATATATATATGTGTGTGTGTATATATATATATATATATATATATATATATATATATATATATATATATATATATATATATATATATATACTTGAGCGGATATTGAGATAAGCTCCGCTGGGACATTTTCTCCCTGTTGCAAACTAAATAAAGATTTAGTGTTTTATTTCTTTAGCCGTCAGAATAATTCATTTAAAAGGTGTGGGTTTTTTTTTCATTCTGTGAGGATGCTTTGATGGAGCTCACATACTACGTGATAGAAACAGTGTATTTTTTTCCCAATAGGATTTCTAAAAGCTACTATATGAAGCGGTATATGTTATAAAACTTTCAAACATTCATTCATTCATCTTCATGGCGGCTTTCTTCCCTTTCGGGGTCGCCACAACGGAATGAACCGCCAACTCTCTGGCATATGTTTTACGCAGCGGATGCCCTTCCAGCAGCAACCCATTGCTGGGAAAATCTTTCAGACAATTGACCATATTTATTAACTTCAAGATTCAGAAAATTCTGTTTAGCTTCAGTTCAAGTTGCATTGCAAAACATATGATTCAAATAAGAGAAAAATGTGGTAAATTGATGAATTTAATTAAATAGGAGATCTAACTGTTTAATGGACTTTTTTTAATCCAATAAGTTTTCATTCATAAATATATGAGAAAGGGAGACTAAAATGAGTTTTTTTGTGAAATCTGGGCCATGCACGCGCACTGCCGCTCTGCTGAGGGTTAAAGTCTCTAGAGAGCAGGATTACTCTGGATTAGGGTTATTTTGAGATTACGCTCAGAGATTTGAGAGATGAGAGGAGGTGAGACAGCCGGAGGCAAAAGAACGTCAAACACCACACTTAAATAGAAACAAACACATACAGATCAAAAACAAAAATGAACAAAATAGTGTGTTCTAGTTAAGTGAGAGCATTTAAAGGAACCCAATAGATTTCATATTACAGTGCCAGAGCGGGTTCAATTCCATTTCTCTATTTTAGCATTACCTGTACTCTTTTTCTTTACCTACCCCTTCCCTTTGGCCCTTGATTTCAACCCAAAGGCATGGACATTGGGCTGGAAATATACAAAAATAAAGATGAACACCACTACAATGCAAAGAAAACAACTTGATAAAGTTGGGTTTTCTCTGTGTTTAACAAATAGCTGAATTTTCTTAGAAATGTGAATACATCTTTCACCCGGGTCTCTTATTTGTAAACATTTAAAAAACAAAAGGCAGTCATCCTACTTAGTTTGCTCCAATACTACATCGCATGAAGAGCATTTGCTAGTCAAAGTTCACTCTCACTATAGTGAAATACACCTTTTGAATTCAACTGCAGAGTATAGTTTGACAGCACAGTTAAAGATCAGTGAATGCGTACTAACATTTTGACTTATGTCTTTAAACAGGTCATGAACATTTTAACATCAACTGCTTGTGAAGCTCCAATTGTATAGATTTATCCATTTTTAAAAACATAATTACACTATTTGAAGGAAAATCAGATTTTGTCTCCATTTCATCAGAACAACAGGTTTGAGCAGGCACTTGCAAAAGCTCCTTAGATGCCATATCATGTTCCTTTTAAATCATTTAAATTAAATATTGGACCCCTCTAGACTATAACTGCACTCTTAATAACATTCAAAATGCATTATTTATCATAAACATCGTCTTTTACTCCAATTTGTGATGAATATATTAATTATTATGTTTGTAAGCCAAAAAACACTTCCCAGTTAGTCATCGTGTAGGCTCTTCATTGAGATGCTAATTGGGTAGTGGGTAGTGCTATAGCCAGTTTTCATGGCTACGGCCATTGAGCCATTTTGAGCTCCCAGTAAAAGAAAATAGAAAAACAAACATACATGAACCAGTCTGAATATGACTTTTTGATGTGTGAACAATTCTAAAACATGCAAGAACTGTCTGAAAAGTCGAGTTACCTTTAACATAATCAGAATCAGAACTGTTAATAATTCTAGACCATAAAGTTAATGCAAGCTTTGCATTATAAAATATTACTAATTTACTACTATAACAAAAAGACAGCGCTGTTAGGGTCTCCACACATCTAAATTAAAATTTGCTCTCTCACTTGAATAGCTTCACTTCTTTAATGTTAGTGCGATGACACTCCTTGCCTTTAAATGCTCTCGGGGGACAACAGTTCCTTCTTCTGATCTTTTTAGGTTGTTCTTCTTTTTAGTTGTTTCCTGTTTTGAGGTTGACACGTGATCAAAAACCCAAACTTTCATTGATGGACTGCTAAATTTGGCAGAACTGAACATTTTACATTTGTGCCCATCACTTGACAGGTTCCGCAAGCTTGTGTCGTGTCTCATAGAATCCATCATTGAATTGTTCATGGATAATAAAGCAACCTAAGGTAAAATAAAGACAAAGACGTGATCAGTTGTGGCCTTGTGGATAAGGGGATTGACTAGAGATCAAGTCACCGGTTCGAACCCCAGATCCACTGAGTTGAAGGTGGTGAGTGATGAAACACTTGCTTTCCATCTTCAACAACCACAGCTGTGGAGCCCTCGAGCAAGGCACCAGTTTCCTGACTGCTCCCCGGGTGCTGCCGTCATAGCTGCCCACTGCTCCGGGTGTGTGTTCACAGTGTGTTTGTTCACTGCTGTGTGTGTACACTGGGATGGGTTAAATGCAGAGCACAAATTCCGTGTATGGGTCACATCATATTTGGCCAAATGCTCACTTTCACTTTTGACTTTCACAAATGTCTGGCTTCTGCATGTAGACCATTTAAATAGATAATTCAGATTTGTAGATTTTCAGTTTTCTTCAGTTTTATGCATATGTATTCATTTTTTGACAGATTTTCCTTATCAAATGTTAACTTATCAAATATTTTTCTTTGTGTGGTGGAAGGCCATACGTCTTTTAAACTTCCATCATTTTAACATTGGTTCCATTTTTTTTGTTTCTCAGTGCAGTATCATCTTTGTATGTCGAACTACTGTAAACAGCGGTATTTGAAGGATCTCGGTTTTACATTGAATTCCACTTGGTCTGCTCATAAACCTTTTCTCTGTTAATATCTTTTTTTAGGATGAGTCAGGAGCCTATTTGATTGACAGAGACCCTGTATATTTTGGGCCTGTGCTGAATTACCTCAGACATGGGAAACTGGTGCTCAACAGGAACCTGACGGAAGAGGGTACGAGGCTCAGATGAAACAGATTGTGAGATCAAAAGTTCAGCGTTAACTTTCCCTTCTGTGTGTTTGTGTGTGACAGGAGCTCTCGAAGAAGCAGAGTTTTATAACATCATATCATTAATAAAGCTCATCAAAGACAGGATCAGTGAAAGAGATGCCAAGAGCACCCATGTAAGAGAGCTTAATCCTGTGATGCCTATTTCTGAATATCTGTTGAGAGAAAAGCCACTGGAGGTTTGCTCGGTGATCCTTATGGACTGCCCTCGGGGATGATGTACCATTTAAATAATGAATGAAGGAACTAAAAATATGAAATGCCAAAATGAGCGTGACTTGTTTTACAAAAGACAGCACATAGTCATTTCTTCTGAAACAATCTGAAGAAACCAATAAAAATTTGAATGTTTACATTATGTGAATTAAATTGATTCTTCTTATCAAAATGTTTTCTGAATAGATTTCAAAGATTGTACTTTGTGTTTTGGAAACTCTCAAATTGTTATGTTTGGAAAGTATAAAGATGGAAAGATTGGAAAGATATTGGTAGGTTTATGTTTGTGCAATACAAGTTAATGTTTTATATTTATTTCTTTTTGAAGTTTAAGGTAAACAATTCTACAAACAATTCTCTTTTATTTGTTTTTTTTTAGTTAGTTAAATAGCCATTTCTTAAAGATGTGGTTCACAATTTTTTAAAAACACTTACTCCTGTCAGACTTGACATCAGCAGGAGGTATTCAATTAATTAGTTCTGAAATTACATAACACACCTTTAACATTTATATTGGTTGCTTAAATTAATATAAATGAGTGTTGTCTATTGATTAAACTATTCACATGTTCCTCTAAACATTAATTGCGATTCATCACAATTTATTTAAAATGTTGTACACGAGTTAGCGCTGTTGTACATTTGGACACGAAATGCAAACGGCTGGAGTAAAAAAACATAAAGTCAATGTTTACTACTTAAATCTATGAATAAGATAAATTCTTAATTTCACAGTACTCTATAATACAGAAAATAACTATGTTAAAATAATGAAAACTGGGAATTATTAAAGGGAATTATTCTGTAAAAATTGTCTCTGAAACCTCAAAACAGCTCAGTCTTTTTTGACACTCAGGCTTTTGCTAAGAGAAACACTTTTTATTTTTTGTACATCAGGGGAGATTGTTTGCTCTCTCTTTTTGGGACATGTGACAGGAGCATACTCTCACAAGGCACTTCACATAGTACCTGAAGTCATCAAAAGCATGCACAACTTGATACAGTGCCTTCTTCGGTCGCTAGTTATTTAGATTTTGCTGTCTAGAGTTCAAAGCTGTTTGAAAAACTGTCTACAAGATCTTTATCACAAGTCTTTTACCCGCACACCTCCATTCTCTGAATATCTGTTCTCTGTTTTGACTCTCTGCAGTAGAAATGATGACTGAATAGATTGTATTTAAGTTGGAGATTATTAAGGTTATAGAAGGTTATATTTGCACTCTTCTTCAATCACTCGCCACATGATGTTAATCCACATCGTGGTTTGTTATGAGATATGGGCTTTAAACCACACCACCAATCAGAGAGCTTCGCCTCCCATCTGCTACTCCAGAATGTTTTGTGAAGAGCATCAAGCCTCTCTCAGAGGACAGCGCAATGTGAATGCTGAGAAAGCACTGCGGTCACGCGCAAAATCTATTGTCTACTTTAACTGGCCTTTACTCGCCACAGGAAGTTAATTGCGTTTTATAAAATGTGTGTTAATTTCCAGAAATTAATCGCATACATTAATTTGACAGCACTAATTAATTTTTTTATATTTTAAAGACAATGTATGTGTAATCTCTAAAAACCTGAAAAACAGTATTAAGTCATACAAACACTTTTCACCAATAGCTCTACATCATAAACGTGAAATAAAAAATTAGTTATAAAAAAAGTCTAAAGTTCATTGCTTTCTTCTCTTTCTCCAGACACCTGTGAAACATGTGTACCGGGTTCTACAGTGTCAGGAAGAAGAGCTGACACAGATGGTGTCCACCATGTCAGACGGCTGGAAGTTTGAGCAGGTAAAAGAAGCCGCTATCACCCGCTGACCCTCACAGCTCCTCAAACAACAATCAGGTCCCGCCTCACGCTCAGATTGGTTGTTACAGCTTGTCAGTGTAGGTTATGGGCGGGCCCAGAAGTCCGAGTTTTTCCTGATTGTGTCTCGGGAAGTGAAGGGGACGGAGTCAAGCCAAACTCGCCCTGCCCACTGTGGAGAGGTGTGTTAAAATCAATGGTCCTCTCAGTAATCGATGCATGTCGGATTGCAATGGTCAACACGTGGATGTTCGGGCTCCCTTTCTGCATGTTTTTGATCGTGCGCACGTTTTTCTGATGAAACAGTGTTTTAATGCATGGAGAGTTTCTGAGCATTCTAAGCCAGGAAGGACATTTTTTGGTATAAAAAAGGGAAGATTTATGCTATACAATTTTTGGGTGAACCTTTCCTTCACAAGATTTACTATGATAATATGATACTAAGCATCCCTCTTATAGGAACAGTTCACCCCTAAATGTTTTTAAAAGAAGTATTTGTACAGCTAACAGTAAAAAGATGCTCATTAATTAATAAATTTTTTATGTCACCAGTGTCTTTGAGACAACAGAGAGACCGTTTCTCTCACTGTCACCATCCTCTCTAATTGTGACTTGTGAAAGCATCGCATGCCTCTCATTTTAATCACTTACTGAATGAGAGCACTTCTTAACTCCTTGTTTATTTGTGTGATTGCTATTTTGTGCAGCTGGTTAATATTGGCTCATCCTATAACTATGGTACAGAGGATCAAGCTGAGTTTCTGTGCGTGGTCTCAAAGGAGCTGGTTAACCAATCATACAACAGCAACACCCAGCCCAGTGAAAAGGCCAAGGTAAGCACACGATACCCTACCAAAATAGGTACACTCCTTTTCACTTCTGCTTGCGTTTTGATCCTCATAATTAAACACTCAGAGCCAACACGATCGTTCACAACAGTGCTACAAATTCAAGCCTTTTTTATGATACAAATAACACCCTGCGTATACCTTGTTTTTTTATTTGGTGTTGTAATTTTTTTAGCCATGACATAAACACAACCAAACATGTCAGTGTGGAGTGCATTTTAAAGCAAAATAATCAGATAATTGTAACTTTATACGTTTAATCTAAGCTAAATAAATGTATTGATTTTTAAAATCTTGTTAAAACAAAGAATATTTAGTCGAAAGGCTATGTTCAGACTGCAGCCCAAAGTGACAAAAATTAGTTTTTTGTTTGCGCGTGTGCAACCTGGATCTGATTTTTTGAGGATAATCTGAAAAAAACTTGAAATTGAACTAGAATTTCCAGGCCTGCAATCTGATCGTAGCCTAAGACAGCTCCCAACCTTTTTACCAGTGCCCCCCCAAAAAACCTGGTTATACATACTCATACATGTGTGTATATTTTTAATAGACAGGCTTTATAAGTTGTTGTTGTTTTTTTGTTGTTTTTTTTAGTTTTTTGTTGCTTTTTGTCATTTGTGCATGAACATACACTTTATGTCTAACACTGAATGATAAAATAAACTTGAATCTTAGCATTACAATAGCTGTGCTTTTACTTTCAAGTAAGTACAGATTGTAAGTACAGATGTACTGTCGTGCCGTTTAATCCAGAACACATTTAACGGCTGCTTTGACTGTGTGTACCAGCAGTTTTGACTTCCAAAATTGTATCTCGCAGTTCTAGAAAGTGCACAATCACTTTGTCGTGCAATAGCCAGCAGCACACCTCCTTGTAGAGCAGATTTAGTGCGCTCCATCTACACACTGTTGCGCAAATAAAAGCTTTATTGAATTTACGACTTTTTACAACTGTTGCCAGTGTGTCACCAAGGTCTTGACACACTTGACTTGACAGCGTTATATTGGTGACTGCTTGACAATGGATCATATGGTGGAAGATTACACAGTGTGGGCTCTTTTCCAATACCAGCTGTTAAATCCCTTTTTTCTACTGATCATAGCGGCAGCCAGAGAGGAGAGAAGTCTTCTGTGTTCTGATTGGCTAGCCTGTAAACCAGACTCCTGTCTGATAGACTGACATTTTGGCAGTTTGTGACTGTGATTTATTTCGAGCTAGAGCGGGTGTCAGTGTATTGTTGCGAGAGCAAACACGACCGTCTATGCACACGCATAAACAGAGTTTACACTCAAAATGGATTTTTGCTCGCTCAAATGAACTTTTTTCATTCTTAAGATTGGACTTTTTGCGCTCAGAATTGTGACGCTAACATAACCCTATATTTTTCTACTTCGACACTTATCTGTTCCTGCACACCCCTTGTGAACTCTGGCCTCCCCCTAAGGGACCACAGGTTGGGAACCACTGGCCTAAGATGATATAGCCCCACATACACGAATAGATAGCTATATGATTAACTGTGATAATCTCAAACCACCACTGGCATACTAACATAATCCCCAAATATGTGTGTCTTAGCTACACGCTGAGTGTTTATTTGTTGCCATTCATAGAATTTAAAGAAATATGACTGATTAGTTGTGTAAAAAAATTCCATTTTCCTCAGATTTTGCAGGAACGCGGATCTAGAATCTGATGAACCTGAAGATTTAAGAGTAATCGCCTCAAGAGCACTGGACACGTGAAGCATGAAGCCAGATCTTAGGAGAACACATCTCCAGTGTTTGGACATTTGTACACTGTGCCTGAACACAAACCACGTATGCAGATCACAAGAACCATAAACAGAGTCCACAACATGATCCTCTGTTCTGAGGTCAGCTTGTCAATACCAATCCACAAGAATGCGCTGTTAGAACCATGAATCGAATCCAGGAGATGGCTTCCCTGACTCTGGTTTGAGTCCAGATAGTTAGAACCCTAAACACATTTCACAAAGTATCTATCTTTGTGATTAGAGAATCAGTGAAGTCTTTAAAACTCTCTTGTAGAGCGTAATATGCAGCAAGTGTAACCCTGTTTTAGATTTAATAGAAAAAAAAAGTTTCCCTCATATGTGGTTAACCATACTTAACTATGGTACCGAAATTGTTAAGATAAAAATGATCCTCATCAGTCTGATTTGAGGCTTTCAAAAAAGAAATTCTGATTCTCTGGTCTGAAACAATCTCAGGGAAAAGGGACAAAAGACTGGTGCACTTTTTTATACGTTTACCATAATTCCATCCCAATGTATAACCCACGGCTAGTTAAATGTCTTTATAAATACTGTAGTTAAAAGGATTTCTTATATCTTCTTTTAGAGAAACTGCACTGACCACATGCGTGTGCATCTATAGCTGTTTTTTTACTGTCTTTTGGATGGTTATTGCACGAGTCTTCCATCACTCAGGTAGTATTTGAAATGTGCACTATTTATTCAGATGATTTCTAATCTTAGTCGTTACTGCTGAAACTTGAGTGGTTTTAAGGGATGATGCTTTTCTGTTTCTTTTTTATAGGATGGAAAAGTCAAGAAATGTTGTTTAGAACACACTAATGTAGTCCTGTTATTATGATTATGATGTATGCAATAGTGTCTTTTTTAAGACTGGACTTGAGAATCGCATATCACTGTAAAATTTAGCTGAACAAACTTTATAATGTTATAAATCATTTTATCACACGTTTGTGTACATGTGGTTTTTCAAAAAATGCTATTTAATTGTGTTTTATATGAAAGGTTTACATTATCAAAAGAAATGTGAACTAGAAAAAAAATCAAATATCAAAAACTTCACAAGTATTTAAAATCTGAGAAAAATCTTATAAAGAACCTCCAAAGCTGAACATTATTTGAATAAAATAAAATAATTTTACTTTATTACGTTCAATGAATCCTGATGTTTAGGTAGCTATTTTAAATTATATTTTTTTAACCTTGTTTTGAAACTTTGATCTCTCTCTTTGACAAACATCAGATCTGAAAAGAATCTAAATCTGAAAAGTAACTAAAAAAACCATCAGTTAATGTGAATAACAGTACTGAAAATCTTGCATCCATTTGAATGGATGAAAAATGTTCAACTTGATGGACAATTCACTTTAATCGAAGTAAATGTCCTTAGACATCAAAATATCCAGCCTGACGTGTGACATATATTTAAATGCACACGGCATCTGAAAGGGTTAAAAATTAAAAAAAAAAAAATCATATTTATTAAACTTTCTCAGACCTATACCTCCTCGTCTCTGTCTCCTCTTGCTCTTTTACAAGCCTTCTACTTTTCTTCTCGGTTTCCTCATTCTCTCTGACATCCTCTTCCTCTTCTCTGTCTCATCATAGTCTTCCTACAAACAACTACAAAAACAAGTGTAAGATGAACTGAACTTACATAAACATATGTTAGGCACATAAGATTATATTTGATTAAATTAGTAATTTATTAACTATTAATAATAGTTATAGGATTAGCTGTTCCTTCCCTAATCATTTTAACAGCATACGTGCTGTTGAGAAGGGGCTACAATATTAACTAAACATGAAACAAGGTGCAGTGAATGGAAAACAAATTTAAAAACCAACCTTAAAGCATCTAAATTGTCAGCATAGAAAATAATTACATTTAAGACTTAAAATATTTGTAATGCTCTCAGAATTGACATTTATGAATATGAAGGCTATAATAAAACACAACAAAATAACTTCCAAAGACTGTATCTAAAGCTAGTATTTAATCCATGGAGGATTCTCTTTTGGGAGACCGGTGGATATCAGAGATAGAAAAACAGAACGAACAGATTCACTGGAGAGGCTTAGATCTGTTTTTGAACTTTTGTTGAATATGAATTGAACAGCCAAAGGAACTTCAATGGTTATGAGAAAACCCACGCGATCACGGGGAGAACATGCAAACTCCACACAGAAATGCCACCTGCCCCAGCCGAGCCTAGAACCAGCGACCTTTTTGCTGTGAGACGACCGTGCTACCCACTGCGCCACCGTGACGCTGGCAAATGCTGCATCTGAAAGGGTTAATTTTTTTTCCATATTTATTAAACTCAGACTTATACCTCCATCCAGGGAGTTCATTCCAGTGGACTAGTGGAATCTCTTTCCGCGTAGATGATTTTTTCTTCTCTGTTGGTTCCGTCACTTACAATAAGTTATTTTTATCTAAACAAACTCTTTCTCTCTAGTCTGCATCTGAGCTCTTTGTTTGTTTATGATAAATATCAACTGAAAAGAGAATAAAAAATCGAATTAGGCACAAAGTAGATGTATGAACTGTACATATATCAACAATGCTTGGTGAGTGGTTGATGCTGAGGTCATGAAATGATTTGATTAAACTAAGTGCCATCACAAACATTGCATAACTCGGGCTCAGATGATCAAGCTGTTAATCCCATGCGTGATACAGGGCATCACTGAACAGAAATCTTTTCTCAGAGATTATGTTTTCTATAACTATGCACTCACTCAGGATTTCACAGCACCACAGGTATACAAATAAAAATAAAACCTTAGTTAACATGTTTAGATTTAACAAAAAGGTTTCTTTTTTTATGAATATATTAAATTTATTTTGATTCATATATTTTCAGTAGAATTAACAACAAATAAAAACATAATATTAAAGATATTGTTTTCTTATAGTTGTGTATTAAAGATGAATGGATAGATCAGTGTATGATGAATTGTTCGTTAAATGGATGGATGATTGGTTGGTTGGTTGGTTGGTTGTTAGGTGAGTGGATGGATGTTTGGTTGGTTGGTTTATTAGGTGAGTGGATGGATGTTTGGTTGGTTAGGTGAGTGGATGGATAGTTGGTTGGTTAGGTTGGTGAGTGGATGGATGGTTAGGTAGGTGGATGGATGGTTGGTTGATTAGGTGGGTGGATGAATGGTTGGTTGGTTATGTGGGTGGATGAATGGTTGGTTGGTTGGTTGGTTAGGTGGGAGGGTGGGTGAATGGATGGATGGATGGTTGGTTAGGTGAGTGGATGAATGGTTGGTTGGTTAGGTGGGTGGATGGACTGTTGGTTAGTTGGTTGGGTGGGTGGGTGGATGGTTGGTTGTTTAGGTAAACAGACAGACATGCAGATAGTTAATGATTAGCTTGTACTGTCTCTTTAAATGTTAGAAGTCCATCATAATGCCTGCTTAAAATGTTTTTCGATATTATCAAATTGATTAAAAAAAACACCTGTCATTTTACTCCTAAGATTAAACTGTTCAGCAGTTGTATTTGTTAAACTTAAAGGACTCCGACCTTTTTATTTTGTCAGAATTCACAATTTTGTACAGGCGATCAGCGCGAGGTGCCATTGGTCCTTTTAGACTTTTCAGAACCGAATGTGTTTTTCGGGAGGGAAACTTCACGGCTTCTGTTTTAAGTCAAACGCGGTTCGACTGAGTTGGTTCCAGAAGACGACACCGCTGGGATTTTTTTAGGTAAACTGGTTTGGTCAACACCGTAGAACGTTCTAATTACTCGGTATCCGGTAAGCGGTCGCGTCGGTTTTGTTTGGCTCGGTTGCTGTGTGAACGCGTCAGAGGAAGTCGGGTTTCTTTGTCCTGCGCGTTTAAGAATGCAGTTCTTCTACAGACGCATCATCAACAGAGATTGGAGAGCAACAGGCGCATATCAAACCAATTAGTTAGCGAAGAAAAATATTTACTAACATAACACTTTCTATACTAGTGACTCAAACAGTTTAGTTCGGAGCTGTTGTTTTGTACAGCCCTTTTTACTACTGCGTGCACTTTTAGGCTTACTTCCATCGTTGCTTCATCTTGTAGATGTAATAGTTGATATTCAATTACCTTCCCTCGATTAGTTACAACCCCCACCCATTCTCTTTTTTTCCTCGCAGAGATCAAACAGTTATAAAGCAAACCGTTGGAGGGGAGGGGGAGGGGGCAATAATAACCTGTTAGTTCCCACCTGACGTCATAACACCCAGTGTTATGACGTCAGGTGGGAACTAACAGTTCCTTGAGCCCTATTTTTGTTTAAAGGCCAACCCAGGTCACCTTTTCTGTAATCTAAGTCTGTGAGACATAGAGATACAAATTTGACCACATTCTGAACGTAACTTTTTTGAGGGTAACGTTACTGCCATTTCTGAGTTTGGGAGAGAAGTTGCTCCTATTATATTTTTCCTCAAATCAAAGTGCTCCTCTTCTTTCTCCTCCTCTTCGATGGAATAGCATACATAAAAAAAAGCATTGCAGAGTCACTCCAGCTGACTTTAGACTTTGAATTTTGTAAACGTGCTAGTCAACATGTGACATCTGTAAAGTGTGCATCTCAGTTAGCTAAAAACTTTATACAATTTTGGAGAATTTTACGGAATAAGATTCGATGACTGAAGCAGGATTTTCACATAGTCGTGAAAAGTCTAACATTTAAAATCCCTAGCTGTAGGTGTTAAAGTCTTAAACTTACTGTTCTAGGTCACAAATAAATTGTCACAGGTCTTATTTTTCTGATGTACCATGTAAAGTGCATTTTGTGTGTTTTTTTTGTTGCTGCTTGAGGTTGCCAGAGATTGAGAAAAAGCTAAAAAAAAAAAAAAAAAAAAAAGCCAAAATGATGGTTAGGGTTGCAGAAGTCTGAGAGAATGCTCATAAACACACAAACACTGAAGTCATGATTAGGGTTGCCAAAGGGTGAGAAAATTTGACATGATACAATTTTGAATTTGATTTACAATTAATAAAACAAGATATATTTATTCAGAAAAGGCAATTAAAACCAATAAAAGTCTTAAATGTCAACAATCATGAGCAAGTTAAAAATGAGTTAAGTCTTAACAAATTTAGCAGTTTATCCATGCAGTTCTCTCTCTCTCTCTCTCTCTCTCTTTCTTTCTCTCTTTCTCTCATGTTTTAAATAAGTATTGATCTCAAAATTAATTTCTCCTCAGGATCTGTGGTCATGTCTGGCATTGCTCTGAGTCGACTTGCACAAGAGCGCAAGGCGTGGAGGAAGGACCATCCGTTTGTGAGTCATTAACGATGATTTTATCTTTTTATCTGTTGAATCCTCCTGTCTCACTCTTTGTCTCAACTCATTGTCCCTCAGGGCTTTGTTGCTGTACCCATGAAAAACCCTGATGGGACCATGAACCTCATGAACTGGGAGTGTGCCATTCCAGGAAAAAAGGGGGTATGACAGTTTTGTTTACATTCTTTCAGGAGCTAAGCCATTTATCATCTCATTGCTGTATACCACTTTATCAGTTTCTGTTCATCATTTCGTGAACATTACATGAGTCTTTTCGTTTGTGATTGGTCGGTTGGCTAGTGATGTGAGGAATGACACAGAAGCTTCGTTATGTAACATTTTAGAAGTGAAGACTGTGTATTGTAGTGCGTGTTTATTTTGATGTGATAATCCAGGTTAGAGTTTTTTTTAACAAAAGCTTTCAATATAATTTTAAATTAAAACTTAACTGCTTGAACAAAAATCAAATCAAATCTAGGTTCGTCAAATCTTCAGCAATTGTGGGTGTCTGTCTTTGAAGTGTTTTTTAGTAAGTTGGTGTTTCGATATAAAACTTTTTTTATGTAGAAAACGCAACTGCACACCTTACAGACAGCGAGACAAGAACCTCAGTACTGCCGGCACTAAAGAAATCCTGGTACAGTAAACAAAACAAAAATTAGTAGCGACTTGGTAACGAAGTACTGCTACTTTTGGCAACACTAATGAAAACAATGTGAAAAAAAGGGAAATTGAGGAGCCGTAGTCCTCTTTTTTTGTCATGATTTACCATTGAGTATAGACCACTGAGTTTTTGTTGTACTGTGTTAAGCTCGTTTATGTCCATGTAAAGCTCATCTGATGTGTTATTTTATTTATTTTTTGCTGTTGCTTGGCGTTGCCACTGAATGACAAAATTATATAGACACAACCCAAAAAAAATTGCATTTACAAGTGCCATAGTTTGAGAGAAGCTCATATACACTCAAAAACGACTGGGAACACTCATAAATGCTGAAAGTGATTGCTAGGGTTCCAGGTATTGACATAAGTCAAATAAATGTAAAAAAAAAAATGTAAATGTGATTTTAAGGGTTGCCAGAGATTGAGAAAATGCTCATAAATGTAATTAAAAAAAGACTGCTAGTGTTGCTATAGTTTGAGAAAACCTTCCTAAATGCTCAAAATCTGTGACCCATAGTTTCTCACCCATAAGTCAATGCAGAGAGTGTTGGATGCTCAATGTAGCTGCTTTACGGTTAGTAAATGGCTGCCACACTAGACCTACACTAGCCCAGAGTCTGGAAGACTTGAGATCTGCTGTCTGGATGCCACACAATTTAACTCGTTCTCTCCATCTCTCACTAGACACCATGGGAAGGGGGTCTGTTCAAGTTAAGGATGCTATTTAAAGATGATTACCCATCATCGCCACCAAAGTGTGAGTTTTACAAACACATTTCAGGTTCTCCTGCGTAAATTCTTTGTAAATGAAGCCAAATTATTCCTCCACAGGCAAATTTGAGCCTCCGCTGTTCCATCCCAATGTGTATCCATCAGGAACAGTGTGTCTTTCCATCCTGGAGGAGGATAAAGACTGGAGACCTGCTATCACCATTAAACAGGTCAAGGAATGGTTTATGAGTCTGGGACTTTTATTTTGAAAGTTTTTGAGTACAAATTTCTTGGAGATAAGTTTAGGTAGGTGCTTTCACAGTTTTGTTGAAGCACGAGGTGTTAGTTTTGACTTGGAAGAATCCACCGCACAGTTCAAACTTGAGGTTTTTATTCAGTATTACTTAAGTTGTAAGCTTATTTTATTTGGCTTTTTCTTTGTTGATAATTCTCTATCTAATGAAAACTTTTGTATTAATCTTCTGTTATATAAGGGAGTTTTTTTACACAAAATCTAATTTTAATATCTTCAAACAGGTTTTAGATAATGTAATAATTCTCTTGAAATCTTTGAATGAAAAAGCTTTAAAAAACTCCAGAGTTTTGGATTTTCGTTCATAATATCTTATTAATCTGCAGATAGCTTCATAATCCTCTTGCTATTATTTGTTTCTCATTTTTCTTTGTGTTCAATATTGAAATACTTTCATTCTTATGTCTGTTTATGAATTTCACCCCACTCTCTAATTGTACCGTGCTCGGTTTTCTTTATACATCTCCTCCTTTGTATATTTATATTAAATTGAAATGAAACGTTAAAAAATAAAAATAACGTAAGAATTCACGCTCACCGCATCTATCCAGTTAAGCAAGAAAATAGCAACCCACCTTGAAATATGACAACCAGGCAATTAAAAATTCTAACTATAAATGAAAACAAACCCTTTCTGTGCTAATATGAAACTGTAAGTCTTAGACGTAGAAGTTGGATGTTTGGATTTGTGAAAAGATCTAGCTCAAAACTACTGTCAGGCAGTAAAAAGACAAAATAAATAGTGTGCATTAGTGCGTCTGTCATCTGTTAAAAAGGAGCAGCATCCGTTTTCTGCTGTGATCAATTTAAAATCGTTTGAAGGTTTTTAAAGTAATTCTTCTTTTGATAAAACCAGGAGGCTGTTTTAACTATTCTAATGTAACTCCAGAACTCGCCTTTAAATTAAAAAGTTCTTTATTCTCTGTGCTTTAGATCCTGTTGGGCATCCAGGAGCTGCTAAACGAACCCAACATTCAGGATCCTGCTCAGGCCGAGGCGTACACTATTTACTGGTATGTTTCACGAGCACACACAAATAATCGGAATAATTGATGAATTAATGAGGGAATCGCCAAAACTCCCTTTATGTGTTGCAATCTCAGAAAGAGAGATGATTATGATGATGATGATTATTAGTAGTAGAAGTATGAACTAGCTAGGACTAAGTCAACAGAAAAGGAGAAGAATTATTCCTCTTAAATTTGTTAAATGTACTTTTTTTGTTATTTACTTTACTATCACAGTGAAGTGTGAGGTTAACTGAGATTTGTAAGTAAGTCTGTTTATGACAGTCAGAGATGCACAACTTCAAACCAAACAGAATTGACATAACAAGTATAAATAAAACATGTCTACTCAAATGTTTAATTTAAAAGTGTGCGTTTTTTTAGCTTATTGCATCTTCAGCTTATTCTTCAGCTTATTATTACTCGCTGACAGATTTTTGGTACAATCTATTTTAATCTATTCATGATGACCTCCAAAACAAATACAGACCCAAATTTCCGAAAATTTGTCCCAAAAATGGGCAATTACAAACATTAACCAATCCCACACACTTTCCAGTTACCATAAAACTGATGTCAGATCATTTGTGACAGTTTTTTTTTGTTGTTTTTTGTTTTGTTTTGTGCACGTGTCAGATGTTTTCAAACATAAACAAGTTATTCTTTGGAATGTTATGCATCAGCATTGGTGGATGAGGCTTAAGGGCTGGATTTTGTTAATTAAGGTATTGTTAATCTCTGCAAAATAAAGATCCAATTCTCAAAGTTAAATCAAGAAAAATACTTTTTATTTACCTAGTTAAAATATCTTGAATTAACATATTGTCATATAATTCATATATTTATTGTGTGCTCCAAGAATAAGGTTTCAAGTTCCCACATTGTAATAATCGAAATGAAAATCAAACAAAAAGTTGTGGATGCTCTTATCATACGGTATTATAATTTTGTGAACCGAAGCTTTGCTTATTAAAAATGTCAACTTCTTGTTTGTATAATGTATTGCCATGTCACCGATTAAGAGCATTATCATGGCACCTGAGCATTTAAAATGTGGTAGAGGTGGAACAGAGATAAAAGCAAGCCTGTGAACGCTCTCAGAAAAAGTGGCAGACGTTATCTCCATTGCAGGATCATTGCAAACTTTAACTTGGTTCAGCTGAAAGCATGCACGTAGTTAAATTTAATTTGACATGTAAAATGCAAGATGCCAATGTAATATGACAGATTATATAAAATGAAAATGTGGTTCTACATTTAAATATCCATTTTACTGTTACGTTTGCCAAGTGTGATACAACATTTTAATAAAAACATGTACACTTGCCATTTACAAATGTAGTTTTAGAATGAAAATTGCATAAATGTTTTAATGCTTTAAAATGTTTAATTGAATTCCTCTACGTGTATACGAGTGTAGAGCACAGGAAATTCAGTTTTAGCCTTTTCTTCGTATTTTTTTTTTTACTGTTTTGTAGCGTTATGGTCTATTTTAACTTTATGATTAGACATTTTTAGGGTTTTTGCTGTGCACAGCAGGGTTTTTTTTATTGTTAACTCATTGTTTGAGCTGTACAGCACAGCGGGCTCATGCTGAACAATATAACTTATTTAAAAATACAACTAAAGTGCTTCTGAACATGGCTACTTTTAGTGAAATATGAACGATAGAGACTCCCTTTGAAGAGAAATTAAATATATAATAATATAGTTTACAGAACAGAAATCTAGTTGTAATATTTCAGTGTTTTTTAGATGCGTAATTTAGTAAAATATCTACTATGTTTATAATATTCAAGTGTATAGTGCATGAATGCATGATGCATCTGATATTGAATTCATTTTACTTTTGTTAAGTAAAACATCAGGAGATTAAACAACTGTAAGAGCTTACCTGATTAATCGATCAATTACACTAATTGATTAATCACAAATCAAACATTCAGAGCTTTCCCTTCGTGGGTTAATAGGGTTTGGAATCATTAACTAGTGTTTTACAGTCAAAGTGAATAATTTGCTCTGCGTCTTTTCGCTCACAGTCAAAACCGAGTGGAGTACGAGAAGAGAGTTCGCGCACAGGCCAAAAAATTCTCACCATCATAAAGGAAACAGGGATGAAGGAATGAAAAGAAGAGGAAATATGTGAATACATGTGCTAACCCTCTCACCGGGACTAAAAGGACTTAAAATAAGACTTCTGTCTAACTTTCTGTGCCATCGTCTTGAACCCTTCACCTCGCCACCGAATTCACACTCAACTACAGTTCAACTCCAGTTTAGGTTCATCCGCTCTGTTTCCCGTCTCCATGGACGTCAGCGGCTTGCAGCAGCACTTGTGCGATCACAGCAGACTCGCTCGTGGACCCAAGCGCACCGGTGGATTTTAGGTCTCTTTTTTTTTCATTTGTGTCTGTGCGCTTACGTCTGCTTCAACTCCTTTTATATTGTATGTGAAGCTGTACGCCTTCACTGAGAGTCTGTGTGCGTGTGAGGTTTGAGGTGACTGCTTTCATTTTGTGTGTGTCCTGGTGTGTATGTGCGAGTGTGTGTTTGAGTAGAGACTTGTGCTTCTTGCATGACAGAACCAGAGTTCACTTAGTTTACAGGATGTTTCACTTAAAAAAAAAAAGTCTTCCTTTCTCTTTCTCCATTTTTTTTGCACATTTACTTCTGGTGTTCATATTTGATTGAACTTGTTTGTTTAATGGAGTTTGTCATTTCCCATAATCCTCCTGAGTAGTCATAGCCATTGTTTTGTTTGCAAGAAAGGCAAGCAGCTAATGGTTTTTATCATTCTTTTGAATGTTTTAATTTGGAAACAAGAAATGTCTGCAGATTTGAAATGAGTTTGGGAAGACGGTTCTTACGTTGGACTGGTTGCTTGTCTTCTGTGAACCGCCTGCTCAAAGTCCAGGCCAAAGACCAGAAAACATCCTGACTCTTCCTTACATTAAAAAGCGAAGAAGGAAGAGTCTGGTATTCTTTTATGAGTGAACTGTTCCTTTAAACATGCTGTACATGCATTTGTGTCTGACTGGAATGTCTGTCCCCTGTTCACACTGACTGTGTTTTTGTGTTTAATAAAACTCTTTCTAAGAAAACAGAATCCTGTGTGTGTTAAAGTAAAGAGAAGACCAGTTGCAGAGCACACCAATCATTTTTATAATTTGATAAAACAGGCTTGATGGCAAGGCAATTTTATTTGTATAGCACATTTTCCAACACATTGGCAATTGAAAGTGATTTACAGAAAAATAAAACAGATTATTGATCAAAAGCAAGGAGTAAAACAGAGGACAGTAGAGCTCAGACAGTAAACGTACATTTAAACAAATGAGTTTTAGCCTGGATTGAAATGTGACTAAAGTTTTAGCCCCTCTAATCTCTTCTGGAAGCTAGTTCCAGCTGCGGGCAGCATAATAATTGAAAGCAACTCCCTGTTTGGAGCAAACCAGTGGTAGTTCTAACTGATTTGAACCTAATGATTGAAGAGCTCTGTTTGGTTTTTATACAGTCAGCAGATCTAAAATGTATTTTGGAGCTTGTAGATGAGCAGCAGGACTTTCGGAGAGTCACTGGCAGCCAGTGTAGAGACCTTAAGACTGGTGTTATGTGCTTTGACTTTCTGGTCAGGATCCGTGCAGCCACATTCTAAACAAGCCTAGTGTTTTTTGGGGGAGAGCAGTTAAGAGCCCATACAATAATCCACTTTAATCTTTCTTACTTTAATCCTGCTGGTGATAAAAGCACTGACTAATTTCTCTACATCTTGACTGGAGACGAATCCTCTAAATCTTGCAATGTTTCTGAGATGATATCAGTCAGATTTTGTTATCGTTCTTATATTACTGATGAAGCTGAGATCATATTCACCTTCCAGAATCATCCTTAACCTGATTTTTAGTCGTCATGGTTCCAGCGGGGTAAATTTTGATAACTCGTCTTCAAAATTGTGCTAGTTTATTTCTTAACCACGATTATTGTGATCAAATAATGTAAGCAACCTTGATATGCCAACTGCTGAAAAAAGACAGAAGATTAAGAAGAAAACAAAAGAACATGCCGCTTCAGCCTTATAACACTTTGCAAAGAAGCTAGTTATGACCAAGAGGCAATGTAAATTTACTGAGGTGTGGATGGAAATAGCGTGCTATTGGGTTTGGTTAAAACCGATGCCAACAAACGTTTTGAAGCATATTGCACAGTGTGCAAAAATATATTGCAATTCGGCTGTAAGGGGTTTGAGAGCATTGGAATCCCACGCTAAATCCACAAAACACCTGAATAATGTCAGAGGAAAAGACTAAACTCAAATATCTCTGTTTTGTTTGCTTAGTGAATTATATTTCAGAAATTCAAGGCAATGACATTTCAGTTGAGTTTTTATTTTATCTAGAGTCCATCTAGTTATTAATATCATCAAAGTATTTACAGAGGAGTTTACAAGGCTGATTTTAGGAATAAAAAAATTCTATAACTTGGTTTCAAAATATAGAACTGTTCACATTTGAAGAATGTAGAATCAGTCTAATTCGGAATTGTTAATATTAGTTAAATCCACATTAGGACACTTGCTTGTAAAGCTGCTTTGAAGCATCAAAAAAAGCACTACATTTGATTTATTGTTGAATTTGTACACATCTGTTATCATCTGCAGGTCATCGTGCGCAGTTGTGTGAATTAGAGAGTGCAGTAATCCTCACTGTATGTGATGCTTCTAAGCTCTTCTAGCTCATCCTCTCGAATACAGCAGTCCTTGGAGCACATACAGGAGGGAGAATCCTGATGCTTCACTATGTTCTCATGCTCTGATGCAGGTAGTGGAGGGGTTTGTGAGAGCTCGGTCATTATGTCAATCGGCAGAGACTCTTCTCCTTTCATGACATCACTCACCTCACGTGATGTCACAGAGTGCATCTGTAAGTTTAGGAGTGCTTTAGTTCATTTGGTGTTGATTTGAATGCTGGATACATGGTTAACTTTGAATTGAGAGTTTTAGTTTACTTGGAAGTTTACTTGGCCCAGCTCTGGTTTACTCCAGTAGTTTTGCTCCATTACTGGATCAAGTCTTGATGCCAGACAAGAACCACATCACACATGGCTAGCTAACATTAGCCAGATTTAACGTAATATCAAACAGTTTCAATGCTGCCAGATGTGCAGTAAAAATGACACAATTCTCTAGGACTACGTTTGGCCCATACCCGTAAGCCGGCACCAGACAGATGCCATATTTGGGCCGGATGTTTTTGCTGACCTTGTTCAGTTGAGCATGACTAACTTCAAAGCAAACATTTGTTTAAAAAGGGATAAACTGGGTTCAGTAAAATGATGTACAAAAAAGAAATATTTTTGCAGAAATCAAAGCAGTATCCATTTCAGTGTTTTAAAGTTTGAGATTGTACTGCAACTGTCTTGAGTTAAACCAAATACACTCTGAAAAGAGTACAAAAACACTCAAACAGAGTTAAATATCTTTAAAGGTTATAATCTAAATTACTGATTAATCACGGAACATATTGTACTTGTTGGAAAAAAAAATTATTAAAAGATTAAAAACTCACACTTCTATTCTCATCTAAATGTGCAAAAAAATACAAGTTTAACATTTTTATGCTTCAAGGTAATGGGTTAAGCATTTATTTAACTATTTAGATTAGGAATAAAAAGACTCTGAACAGAGAGAATGTAACTCTAGATTTGACTGTGTAGCTCTTTAATAAGAAATAGATTTCTATGGAAACGCTATATTGAAAGCCATGTTTGGCTTAATTTGTGCCATTTCAGAAACCGAAGAATGTTTTTTGGCAGAACAAGGCAGTTAACAAAATCTGAAGGGATCACCCTTTAAACAACGTATTCTGCAGCTATTGTAGATTCCCTAGCCTCTGTAGTAATTAATAATAATAAAAACAAAAGATGGAGATCAACTCAATCTGCTTTTTTGAGCAAACCACATAATAATTATTTGTTTGTCATAAATGGATTAGATTCTTTTTTTAGGTATTCATTAGTCAGCTGTACAACATATACTAAAGTCACTTTTGTTAAAGGTTTTGTTAAACGTCAGCGTTTTTACCCTTTAAAATGGATCATTAGCCACAAACGAGATCCCTTTTATATCAGAGAGTTGTTGGACACCCACAAATAGTATGAAAAACATTGTTTTACAAAGAAAAAAAGGCTCGAGGATGTTAAACATATTTACAAGTCCTCATAAAGAGTTGTGGGCAGGATTGTAACGTTTGTGATGTCACAAAACAGTAATTTTAGAAAGGCTCATTTTTCTAGGGCGTTATAATCTGATGATTAACCAAACTCCTTCAACCAGATAACCTCTCTCCCGGGTCACTTTCAAGGGAAATTTTCATTCAAGAGCGTATCAACATTTTAACATAACAGTCTAATTAAAGTGAGAGTTACCTGCACTTCTCTTTCCCAGTCTTTGAAATAAGGTTCTGGCGAGGGAATGTAATCATCCGTTCTTAATCTGTAACATTAGGTACTCAAATTATTCTTAAAAATGGAAGAAGGAAAAGGTTCTTGAGGAGTCAGGAGGGTATCTCTAACCTGAAGTATGAAACACAGCACAGAAGCACCAATGGCAGAAACAGGAAGCACCACGCATTCTGGAAGGACTGCTCTGGAATATCCTCTGAAAAACAAAACGAGAACATTCGTAAGTGCTGCTCTCTTTGCTTTCAGCACTGTTCAATAATGAATATGTTCTCAGATTGAGCAGGTGGTGTAAATGGAATACATGGTTAAAATTTCGTCTGTAGACTGGCTCACTGTAAATGCTCCCAGAGTTGCAGTGCACCCCTGGACTCCACTGGCTCCAAACACCCATATAATGCTCCTGATCCGGCTGAGATCGCACACGTAGGGTGTAGTTTGTGTAAGGTGTGAACATGGATTGGTCCACATACACACTCTGCTCTATAGATTCAACCTCATTCACCTGAAAGCATTTGTTAATTGGTACAAAGTAACATGATATTCTTTAAAGGTGTACCGCGCAAGCTAGGTATGAAGATGCATTTAATCTACTGTAAAACAAGCTCTGAATTAAAAGTTTTATGCAGTGTATGGCTCACCTGATGCTTGCTGTTCAGCCGTAGCTGATACTGCAGCCGAGAAATGAATAAAGAGCGCAGAAAGGCAAACGCTTCATGCTCATATCCACTCTGCCACTGGAAAAGAGCCCCATCCTTTTCCCAGAGCACAGACAGGTTAGATGGAGCAAGTGGACGAACTGCACGCACAAGGAAACCGATACTTAAAAAGAACTTAGCCCTTGTGTGGCCTTCGGGTCAAACATTTCTAACGTTTCTAATTTTTACAAGAATAAAAATGTTACAAGTGTATATTCTTTTCTAGTAGGGACTGGTTGCAATAATTCAAGATATGTTCTCTGCATTGTTTGAATTTGAGATAAGTCATTTATGTTAATGTGTTTTGGAGCCAAATTTAGATTTTTTTTTATTGCTTTTAAAATGGGAATACCCCACAAAGGTTAAGTAATATTTTTCAATCAGAGAGGCAAAGCTTGTCGGAGGATACCGAGAAGTTTGATTTAATATGTACGAATTAGAGTATTTCCACCCGTATCGGAGCCATACATTGTTTTATGGTGTTCAATTTATTCTTTACACCCTCAATCTTTTTATTTTCTATTCTCAGGTCAGGTTAAGTAAGTTAAACCTGCCCTAAGTTCTTATTTGCTTAGCACTTGTGGTCTTTTCTATCTGAAAGTCTTAAAAACATTTTAAAAACTCAACAGTCAGAATTTGCAATAAATAATTTTATACAAATTAATCCCTTTGTATTTATATTACAGTGCCTAATATTCACTTTATGAAGAATAAAGTTTCTTGTTGGTTGTTTAAAGCTTTTTTCATTGTCAGCTGCTCCTCTGGCGCTGGGACGAGAGCTGCAGCTCCTCTCGTCTGAATGAAAACGCTTTCTTCACCTCTTTTGACACAGTCTGAACTCAAGAGTGCAGTGATTACCACACCGAGGGTGCATGTACAGTGTATGCAAAGTGCATGTGTAGCTCACTAGCGCCTCCTCTGTCCATCAGCCAGTCTCACAGATATCCATAGCTGAACTTTCCACTTTATATAAGTTGATTGCAGTTTAAATACACATATTGCTGGGTGACCTTAAGAAGCTTTGCATTAGTTTTACAATAATATACTTAAATAGGCATAATTGTGAAGTACAAAAATAAAGGAGAATTGTAAATTCTTTAACTTGCACAACAACATAACCTAGTTTTTAAAATCTTGCTAACCAAGGTTTTGTGGGAGCACTTATTACACCTATATACATTTTTTTGCAAAGTTAATTTTAAACATTTTGATGTTCTTTACTTGCCAACACAACATATTGTCACAGAAATATAATATTGTATCACATTTTTAAGGTCACACGTAACACTTTTACCAAGCAAGTAATTTAAAATGTTCATTTAAGCTCTACTGAAGATGATTTTCCAAAAAAAGGTTCTTGGTACAATGACGTAAGTACAACATAATGTTTTTGTTACGTTAGGTTAAACTGGTATCTTGATAAACTGCTCTCTGGTTTGGTTAAACTGGTATCTTGATAAACTGGTATCTGGTTTAGTTAAACTGACATCTTGATAAACTGGTATCTGGTTTAGTTAAACTGGCATCTTGATAAACTGGTATCTGGTTTGGTTAAACTGGTATCTTGATAAACTGGTATATTGAAATATCACTTTCTTGAGTGGCTTTGATGACATGTCCTTCTCTCGTGACCCTTCTGAGCATGTGCAACTTCCTTCCTCCTCTCACATCAGCCTGTAAATCCTGCTCAATTTTTTTAGAGGTGGCTGGAATAGAATTTTTTGTTGCTATATGTATATAATCAATCATATTCAAGCTGTGCTGTAGCAAACAGGATGCAATATTCAGCCAATCAGAATCAGAGTATTGTTCAGCGTACGCTCTTACTAACCATTTTTACTTGGCATGAAATCCTCATCGAGCACAATGGAGGTGTTGGCATGGTAACCATGGTGATAGGTGATTTGGTAACTATCCTCGTCTGAGAAAATAACATTCGGGGACAAATCCATCTCGCACTCCAAAGTCTGCTTTTCCCTCTTGAGTATGCACAAGTGATGTTCTCTGCACATAATCAAAGCAGTCGTCTTACAGCAGGCAGAATTGTGACTGTGATCATGTGTGTTCGTGGTGTAATTAAACAGGTCCTCTCACTCATGAGTGCTGAAATGCAGACAGGAGGAAGTTTCATTTTCCAGAGCCCCATCAGAGACATTCAGAGAGCAGGTGATGTTGGATAGATAGTTACTCACACACTGGAGACTGTACTGATCATCTGAACACAGCATGAGAACAATGTACAAAGCTAAATAACATTATAATCCATGATTTCACAACATAGAGGCTTTCCATTGAGTGGTTAACCTATTGTTTGCTGTGTGTTCAGAATTCAGCTGTTCATGTCCTGACCGGGACCAGAAAACACGAAAACATCACACCTGTTCTTAAATCACTGCACTGGCTGCTGGTCAACTTCTGTGTAGATTTTTAAATTTTAACCCTCACATATAAAGCACTACATGATGTGGCCCCTGAGTACTTATCGTCTCTTTTAATCACTTACAACCCGAGTCGTTTGCTGCGCTCCTCACAGTCTAAGCTTCGGCCTAAAACTATGGAAACAGGGCCTTTTCTGTCTCTGCACCAACACTGTGGAACTCTCTCCCTGAGTTTAAATTTTTTTTCTGACCATATATTTACATTTTTTCTTGTTTTTCTTCAATATTTTATCAAGTTTTACTTCAGTTGCTAATGCCCTGCAAGAAGGTCGCTGGTTCGACCCTCGGCTGGGTAGGTTGGCATTTCTGTGTGGAGTTTGCATGTTCTCCCCGTGATCGTGTGGGTTTTCTCCGGGTGCTCCGGTTTCCCCACAAGTCCAAAGACATGCGATATAAGTGAATTGAGTAAGAACGATTGCCCATAGTGTTAAAAGAGTGAATGTGTGTGTGAATGTTTCCCAGCGATGGGTTGCGGCTGGAAGGGCATCCGCTGCGTAAAACATATGCCAGAGAGTTGGCGGCTCATTCCGCTGTGGCGACCCCAAAAGGGAAGAAAGCCCACATGAAGATGAATGAATGAATGAATCTCTTTGAATACTGTTAACTGGTTGATAGTTCCTTCAACTGCCATGCCTCCACCACACTCCCTGCTGGGTTTAGTTTTACACAAACATGCATGAACTAATCTCAATATGACTCGAGACATGTTTTTGATGAGAGAACAAAACTAAAACATGCAACAACAAAAAACGTCTGAAAAGTCGAGTTTATATGATGCGGCACCTTTAAGTAGCACTTATTTAAATCACATTCATTAATGTTTAAAATATATTTAAAAAAAAAGAATATGACAATATTTCTCACCCAAAACGATGAAAGTGGCTAGTTCAGAAAAGCAAACTAATGAGAAAATAGTTGCAGAGGGATGCATCTTCTCTCTCTCTCTCCTGAAAAAAAAAACTGAATGTTGATTAAAAAGCAACCTCTAGAATATTTTATAATAATTTAATTCTTTTAAAAAACTGTTTCTCGCATATTTTTGATGCTTCTCTGTTAGTGATCTAAATCCATTTCACATGAATTTTGCCTTATTGGTTTTATTTGTGAAACAATGATACAAAAAGCATTTCACGAAACTGAATAAACAGAGGAATTCACTTCTAAATTCATTTGTAAAAAAAATTCAGTCTTAGCACTTAACCAATACTTTTGAGTGAGAAAGAGTTCAACGCTTACCTTTTGTAACTTCTGTTTTCTCACAAACATGAAAACACCTCTTTCTCTCTCTCAAACTTGCTTGAGAGATTATCATGTCTCTGATCTGTTATCAGATGTTTTTTCTGCACATATCAGCAATACTCTTGACACATTTAAAATACTTCCTAACCGATACCATCTCTCTCCACTCAGGTGCGCTAAATTGTTGTGAAAGCCTGATACAAATGCTTCTGTCAATTTTCGTGGAGATTTTTCATTAAGTTTAAGATGACAATTAACGTCTCTCTAGTGTAGCAGCAATTATATAATTGTTTATTATTGTTTATTTTTTTAAAGTTTAAACTATAAGAACGTTATAACATTTCCTGCAGAAAAAAAATATATAAGCATTTATAATAAGCATTTACATTTTGCTGCGTTATGTCTTTGGTATTTCGTGTTGACCATCTGAACTACATAAGATCCACGTCAACATTTGCAAGAATTAAATAGAAATAAAAATTTATTTAAATCGGTAGTGGTGCTCAATTTTATGCACAAAACATTACCAGTTACTTATTTTGCATTGATCACGTATAAACCAATGACTGCATATGGCAGATTTAAACCATATTTACATAACAGTTTTTAACAACTTGTGCTGTTTTGTCGTGCGGAACGTTTGATGAAAATGTAATCCACCACCGGAGTAGAATAAACCAAGCACACCCCGGAACCTGATCGGAAACAAGCAACGCTCCGAAAAAAGCTGATTTTATATTTATTTCGTCTGTTGTAACGCTGGAGGAAGCGATTATTCTGTTTGAACTGTATCTTGTGGTAATGATAATAACTTTCTCATGGGCTGTCTATTTCACGTTCGTCTTTAAAGCTGCTGTGGGCAGGAATTATGGCATAGACTGGTGAAAAAGGTGGAGGGGAGTACTTCTGTCGAATAAACAAACCAAACTCGCACATTAACGGTTGTAATACCTCGTTTTCGTGTTACAGATGGTGTTAACTCGTAAAGGAAGTAGTTATCGTTTTCTGGGATCTCGGGAAGGCTGAAGATGGATTTCTCGAAGTTTTTGGCGGAGGATTTTGAGGTGAAAGACTGGGTTAATGGTGCTTTTAAAGTGGCGCAGAAGGATGCGCCTGGGAAAGCAGACGCGCACGCTTCAACCCTGGTGATGAAGCTCCAGCTCTTCATTCAGGAGGTTAACAACTCCATTGAAGGTAAAGACCAAACCCTCACACAGTGTACATAAACATTATACATTAAATAGGAGTGAATACGTTAATGTAATATTTTCAGGTTAAATTTTACTTCAATATCACATATGTCAGCCAATGCTCTAGCACAGGGATCTCCAAACCTGGTCCTGGAGGGCCGAGCCCTGCACATTTTTGGTTCAACCATCATCAAACACACCTGCGGCACTAATTAGGGTCCTCCGTTTGCCTGAAGCTAGAGTAGAATGTATACTAGAGCAGGGGTGCAACTAAATTGTGCAGGGCTGCGTCCCTCCAGGACCAGGTTTGGGGAACCCTGCTCTATTATGTCTTTGTGTACACCAAAGGAACAAGAAAAACAAAACGCTGGCTCTATAGGAGATAATCCAGCATTTTCCACATTAGTTTAGTGTGCAAACTTACCAAATTGTCTCTTCCAAAACTAACACACATGGACAACTTGTAAAGTCACTCAGCAGGACTCTTTTGTTTCTGCGGTTTAGACATTAAAGGCTGTGTTGTTCATGCAATTTCTTTAGTTTATCCTCTTAAAATAATAGTACAAAAAAAGTACTAGAAACTCTTTCAGTTAGTCACAAACAAAAAAAAATGCAAGAAAATATGTAGAGGATGAAAGTAAATATTAAACAGAAGCAACACTGTAAGCATTTTGTGGGTTTAACAACACATTAATGTCCGTTTCACATTTCAATCAGATTCCATGTATTCTTAATTTTTAGGCTGCAATCTTATTTTGAAAGTTCAAATTTGAACCTGGAGCCATCTTGTGTTGACTATGTGGTGTTTTTGGGGATACATTGGATTTGTTGACTTTGATGGAAAAGTGTACCTGTGCATGTATGTCTGTAGAGAGCAGTAACCAGGCTCTGCAGAACATGCCTCGGGTGCTGAGGGACATTGAGGCTCTGAAACAGGAGGCTTCGTTCTTGAAGGATCAAATGATTTTGGTTAAAGAAGACATCAAGAAGTTTGAGCAGGACACTGTGCAGTCAATGCAGGTAAAAATACATATTTGCAGGTGCAGCAGATTATATTATAATAATATGAAACATCACAATAAATCCAGAGCAAAGTAATATTTCATAAAATTGTTAGTTCTGAACATTGTCGCAGGTACATTTTATTTTCCAATGACTATCCATGGTTCTCTATCAAATTAGGTACCAAACAAGGTCATGATATATGTTATTAAATTTAAATAATGTTAAATTATCAACCAGAAATGCATTGTGCAATCAAAAGAAAAACATGATTTGCAACATTTGCAAGCATGCTTATTGCTTGTTGTCACTTTTTACAGGCTTGGGGAGTGTAATGTAGACAAAATACTCGCTGAATTGTTTAGTTTGTGTAGTGAAAGAATGAGAAATAAACTCCTTCCTGCCTTGCTTTTCATGCCCGCTGCTGATTTTGAACTGAAAAGCCCCCCATTTTCCACAAATATATACCTTTTGTTTGGAACATCCAAAAAACACACATTATTTAAATTGTTTATCCCACAAGGTTTAGTCAGTGTGTATGTTCTTCATTGAGATGAGCTGCATTAGGGCTTCACCCGAATGGTTAGTGAGCGGTGCTTCCAATGGGCGTGGCTACAGCTATCGAGGTGTTTTGAGCTCCCAGAAAAACAAAATAGGCTTACACAAACATGCATGAACCATTCTCACGATGACTTGAGGCATGTTTTTAATAAGGAACCAATACTAAAACATGCAAGAAATGTCTGAAAAGTTGATGTTAGATGATACGGCACCTTCAAATTACTCATGCCGGTATTTACAGCTACACAAAAAGTAATAGGAAATGCAATAATCATTGAATGGAAAGGGAAACACTGTTAATTATTATCTTTTTTTGTCCAAACGGCCTTTCCATCTAAAGAACTTGTAGATACGTGTGTGTTTTACTAATGTTAATAGGAGCAAAGTCCACTCAAAAACATAAAATATATCTATATGTATTTGACGATATTCCACTGCACGGAAAGATAACTTAATGTACATTGTTATAGTTGCGATTTAGCCCTGAAGCACAAACTCATTTTACAAATCCAGTTCAGAATAGCTATGAAATATGTAACACTTGAAAACTATTTTTTTCTTCTAGGATTGGTTTACAGAGCTGCTACTTTACTAGTCCCAGGGTACACTTTGGAAGTATCGATGAGCTATTTTATAGTTATACCCAATGAAACAACAATAAAATCTGTCACACGCAGAACAGACAGAAAGCACTTTTTATTTTAAGACAAGTTAAAAGTACTTGATCTTCTGGGAAAATGCTACATTCAAGATATGATCTCTAAGGTCTTGTTTACGTGTGACCCAGTTCTTTTTGTGATGCAGATGAGACCTAGCTACACAGAAAAACATCACATGTTTAAAAAAAAAAAAGTGCCTTCTGTGATGAACTAGTTCTGACGAACTCAGCTCGTGTTCTAACCACAAGCAAGCATCTCAGATTTTGTTTCAAGTCTTTGTGACCCATGCTAGAGTTTAGTCGTTGCCTTCTTACAAGCAAACTCAGTTTTGTTTCAAACTGAACGAAGTGTGAAAGCTGTAGCTGCATATTGCTGTTCTCTTCTTGATCTTTCCAACCTCGCCCAAACAGCTCTAAGTTTTGTTTTAAGATTTACACACGCACGCACACACAAACACACACACGTAAACACACACATATTTATATAAGCGGGGTTGCAACACAAAGATTGTTTTGTCTTTTTGATAAATTATATTAAAATCCACTTTATCTTTCTACAGTGATTGAAAGATTTATTCTATAGTTGTTCTTTTTCTGGACGTTTTTAATGCCTTTAAGTTGTGCGGAAGCATGTTTTTCATGAGCCAAATCCAAGTCAAATTAATTCATTTGCTAACTTGAAAGAATTCATTGGTGTTTGTTGTTGAAATGAGTGCTAAAATCTTCTCAGGTGCTGGTGGAGATCGACCAGGTGAAGACTCGGATGCAGCTCGCTGCCGAAGCGCTGCAGGAGGCTGATAAGTGGAGCACACTCAGCGCAGACATTGAGGAGACTTTTAAAACACAGGTTCGGGGGGTCCGCTGTGAAAATATGCTCTGTATCTTCTAATAACTAGCATGCGTTGTCCAGAACAGGAGAGACCTGGGTTTTGTTGATTTTTGTGCAGGATGTGGCGGTGATCAGCAACAAACTGAGCTCCATGCAGGTGAGTCTGGCCATGCTTGTGGACACTCCAGACTACAGCGAGAAGTGTGTTTATCTGGAAGCGCTGAAGAATCGTCTGGAAGCTCTGAGCAGCACACACATCGTCTCCACATTTAACTCTCTCAACACTGGTACAGCCCTCTTGCACTCACAGGATACTTCCTCTATCTTCTTTGATTAGCTTAAGAACAAAAATGTGGTCTCTTTTAAAATATTAAGAGTATCGTCTGTTTTGAAATAAATCTATGTTTAGAGAAGCGTTAAATGTCTTAAATAGTTTTGTTGAAAACATATTTAGTAGGTTCTGCTATTTTTTGAGAAATACAAAAAGAACTAACTGTATTTATTCTGAAGTCATGAACATCTAACTGGAAGTAGTAGAAATGTTCCTCTGTTGACTTCCATAGAGATGAGATGAGATGACCAAAAACTACAAATCACACAAGTCGCACGGTTCAAAATCAAAACCTCAACCACTGATGAGCAATCAGCCAGCTGTCAAATGAAAAGAACAGATCCAGTAGCCTCCATTTTTATTTACTTAAACTCTTTAATATGCAGTATGTAGGAAATGTAACATTACTTAAACAATACATTTTTTTATTTGTTGCCACCTCCATAACATCTCGGAAAGCATTAAAACAATGAACATCAAGCACAAGATGAGTAGAGAGGAAGTTAAAGAACAAGCGGCTTCAGGCTGGAAATGTCTGAAAGAACAGCAGTTTTCAGCCGTCACCTGAAGCTCTGAAGGTGTTGGATGGTTTGAATCTCCAGGGGAAGCTTGAACAATCTAAACTTTCTCGACCCAGGACTGTTTTTGGGGGCCGAGGGAGACCTTCATTAAAATAATGGGACAATTGTCAGACATTCAGGAATTATGTTCAGTTCAAGTGTTACTGTTGCTAGAGTTGTTAGTGTAAAAAGAATATTTTCATTTAAAATCGTACAATCAGTCACAAACGCGAGCTTACTACATTTTATGTTTAGACATGGAGAAAGGAGTCTGGAATACTGTGAGTACTCGCGGTTATCCGGACACTGGAATATTATTAATTTTTTTTAACATTTATTTAAATTATTGAGCCCAAACATGTCAATCAAAGCTTGTTTTACCTGTAAGACCCTTCAGTGAGGACTAGACATTCAGTCAAGTTTTTCCAGGTTGCATTCGTCCTGGGATTTTAAGCTAAAGGTGACATATCATGCCTCTTTTAAATAATTTATAGTACATATTTGAGCTCTCTAGACAATCACTGCACCCTTAAAAACGTTTTTAAAAAGCCAGTATTTATCATAAACAATGTCTTTGAATCACCTCAAATGCTTGTCCTCCACAAAACAAGGCGTGTGCATCCTGTTCCTCCCAACAGTCATGCTTTCCCACACCCCCTGCTGGGTTTTTCTATTTACAGAGAAATTTCTTTCATTTCTAACAAAACACGTATTTTAATGTTTATTGACATGGATCTACTACTCTTATACTAACAAGTCAGTCAGCACTTACGTTTTTCATTGAGCTGCATTAGCGATTCATCTGATTGGTTAGTGGACGTCGCAACAGCCATCGAGCTGTTTTGAGCTCCCAGAAAAAGACAATAAGATTACAAAAATTAGCTTGATTCAATCTAAACATGACTAAATGGTCAAAACATGGTCTTTTTTTGCTATCAGTGGCAGTTTTGGCCACGATTCCTCATATTGCTCCTTTAACTTTAAGCTTTGAAGGCCTCCCATGTTTCTATCGGGACTCGGGTAGAAGGTTTGATTTTTGTGTCTGCTTTCTTTCAGACCAGGCAAAGCTCTTTGTGAAAGTGTTCACGGAGATGGACCGGATGCCTCAGTTACTGGCGTACTATTTCAAGTGCCACAAGGTATATTATCTGCATGTTTCTTGTATTTTAGGATGGATACTTTGAGGTGTGGTACACGAGTAATCCTATTTTGTGTTCAAGGCCCAGCTGCTGTCTGTGTGGGAGGGCATCTGTCAGGCCAACGCTCCTCTGAAGCAGCAGCTCTCGGAGTTTTACGACACCCTGCTGTCCACCTGGCACACACAGCTTCAGTGGAGCAGTCAGGTACTGGGTTAAGTTCATTCATTTCATGTGATTGTTACACAAACCTGACCTCTTTCTTCAGCGTTTGGAATACTATGAAATGTGTATAGGATAATATCTGGGGGACCGTGGAATCAATGATTTATGAGTCAATTTGAAAAGTGATGTCTGTTTCATATTGCATCAAGTCTGTGTAGCATGTTCAGTGCGTCTTTGTTTCGCCACGCAGGTTAAACGAACAAAGCGTTCACGCAGAGTCTGTGCTGTGCACCCCATATGTGTTGCGTCTCCATGACTGTGTCGATCGTTTAGCCACCGGCTCTATTGTTTGATGTGCCGCATGTGCTGACGGACTTCAAAAATGCACATTAATTGTGTCAATTAATGTTCATTATTCGCTTATTTTTATCAAGTTAAAGTAAAAAGTGTTTCTGGTTTCTGCTGGGTCTAGTGTGATTGATTCAGTTCGTACAAGGCTTAACAAACCACTTGCGAGCAGCTTTGGGCTTTCTTAAATCTTAAAGCAGATTCAAGATCTGTTGGTAATGATTATCTAAGCTCGTCCGAAGGAGCAGATCCTGTTTAAAGTGTTAAAGTTTCTGTAAGTTCTTATACTCTTTAAAACCCTAGCTCCACAGTGGTTCAGAGCCCATTAACAGCATTAGGAAGTTCATCATATCACATTCCAAGTAGGTACAGAAAAGGAGTCATCCGAAGGTCTTCTTTACTTTCCAGTGACAACAGACAAGCTAAACCAAACTGGAATCGACCAGTTGTCCTGGATTCTTTGCTCACAGATTAAGGGGATTCAAAACAGACAACCAGACTATTTGAGAAGTTTTAAATGCACCAATAAAAAATCCCTCACAATGAAAAAGTTTATTTACAGACAAAGATGTGAATTGCAGGAAGTTACGTCATGCGCAGGAAACCTAACAGATGTTACCAACAGCTGCGATGGGCCACACTCGCCTTTTTCTCAAAATTTAAAAATGCCGTAATTTTTGATCCACAAAACTCTTTTTATAAAGACTTGTTAGTCGAGGACAGAGCTTGAGATGGAGTCGTTGAGGCTGTCGGTGCTGAAAGGAGCTAGTCCTGTTTTTATCTTTTATGAGAGCTTGAGGAAACTCCAAGTTAACTTTACTTAAAGTTAGAACAGATGTTGCTTTATATGTGGATATTAATGAATATACAGTTTTTTTTTATTTGTGTTTTTAATTTCTTTCCATACTCGTTCGCTTACTATTGCATACAGTTTTATATGCTAAATATGGTTTAGGAATGTAGTATTTGTATTTATATAATAACAAAAGTATATTGTATTTTATATGTCCCATTTTTTTTTTATTTAAGTTTGGCAACTAAGTTGCCATGTTTCCTTTCCTAAACAGCCATCACCATTGTGAGAAATTAAATTATAACCATTTCCTTTTCTTCTGTGCTTGATGAAAAAAAAAGTAATTAAAGGTAATGGTTTCTGTAGTTTTTAAATGTGGTATTTCCTCCCTCGCTACTTTTGTCCATATTACAATTTTAGGCCTTTTACATCAACAATGGTCATGATATATTATAATAAAAAAAGCATTTTAAGTGAAAATAAACAATAAAATAGGTTAAAGCTTCAAACCAATCCCATGTTTAATTATAAAATGTATTAAAGAAGTGCACATAACACATTCAGGCCTTCTGTTCGTGCTGAAGGCGTGTGCAGCAGTAAATCTGCTGCCGTGATGCTTACAGATACACGGATGCAGGAAACAAACAGAAGTGAGGATTGTTGGGCCGAGGAGGCATCGCTAAACAAATCTGTTGAACAGGAAACACACAAAGCATCAGACTCTTGGGAAAACCATTCACAAGTACACAAGGCAACCACTAGGTGTGGATTTAAAGATAGACAGAGGCAGATTAGACCGTTCCTGATTGTTAAATCAGGAGAAAGGTTTGGCCCCACACATTCTCATTTAGACCAGGGGCCACTTGGAGAATATTTGAAACACTTGTAACCAACCTTTGCTTAAGTCGAGACTTAAAACGAGGTGGGACAGGGCTTTTTCTTTGGGAGCAATGCACTGCCTCCCTTTGTGAAAATGCCTCCCACATTAGAATATTTAAAACACATTTTCACTCTTTGGTTTTTAACCAAAAATGCCATTGTTTTGTGCCAAATTTTAAAAGCTCTGTTTGTAAATGATTCTGGGTTGGATTGGAAATCACCTTTGTGAAGCTAGCCCTCCCCAGGACTCCATGACATGTTAAGACAAACACATTCTGTTCTGCGTGTTTGTGAGCAGGTGTTTAAGAACCCCTGTGAGGTGCTGACCGTGCTGCTGATCCAGACTCTAGGAGCGATGGCGCCCTCTATCCCAGAGTGCATTGAGGCAGCGGTGAGGCGCTGTCCTCCCGGCACTAGTCTGGAGCTGCTGCTGGAGCTCCACCTGACTGCTGTGAACTTTGGCACCTGTCTGGAGAGTGCTGTGAGCCCACAGCTTGGTGAGGGGATGCAGAGTCATTTTAGAACAAAAATAAAAGCAAATTACTTGAAAAATAAAAAGATATCTGATTTTATTCAATGATCAATATTTTTTTTTGTTTTGGCCATGTGTTTCAGGTGAATGTAACCTCCTGAAGGTGGCAGAGCTGGTGTCTTGTGTTTACTCTCCGTACAACACGTATCATCTGCAGTACGGAGAGCTGGAGGAGACAAACCTCCTGATACAGCTCAGCGCGCTTCCCCTGGTGAGGAAAACCCTATAAATCTTAAACTCAATCTTGAAGTTATCTTAAAAAGGGCTACAGGTGTCTCTAAAAGAAGGTTAAACTATGAAAGTGTTGTCCCTGGTGTGTCAGGAGCGTGGTGAGGTTCTGGACTGTGTGATGGAGCTCTCACACTCCGTTCAGAAGGTGTTTGCGTTAGCTTCGGCTGCTGTCGATCGCTGTGTGAAGTTCACAGACGGTCTCGGAGTGCGTGGCCTCATCAAAGCCCTGCGAGCACTCTTCAATAAGTAACTATCTGCATACGTACTCATGCACCAGCTCAGGAGACTGACCACTCCGCCTGAACACCTCTCTCTCTCTCTCTCTCTCTCTCTCTCTCTCTCTCTCTCTCTCATTCTCTCTTCCACTCCTTTCTCTCCCTCCTTTCTGTTATTCTTTCTCTTCTACTCTTTTCTCTCTCTGTCATTATCTCTTTTCCACTGATTTCTTTCTCTCCCTCCTTTCTCTCTCTTCCACTTATTTCTCTCCCTCCTTTCTCTGTCATTCTCTCTCTTCCACTCATTTCTCTCCCTCCTTTCTCTATCACTTCCACTCCTTTCTCTCCCTCATTTCTCTCTCATTCTCTCTTCCACTCATTTCTCTCCCTCCTCTTTCTCATTCTCTTTTCCACTCATTTATCTTCCTTTTCTCTCTCTCTCATTCTCTCTTCAACTCTTTTCTCTGCCTCCTCTCTCTCATTCTCTCTTCCACTCCTTTCTCTCCTTCCCCTCTCTCTCTCATTCTCTCTTCCACTCTTTTCTCTGCCTCCTCTCTCTCATTCTCTCTTCCACTCCTTTCTCTCCTTCCCCTCTCTCTCTCATTCTCTCTTCCACTCCTTTCTCTCCCTCCTCTCTCTCTCATTCTCTTCCTCCTCTTTCTCTCATTCTCTCACACTCCTTTCTCTCCCTCCTCTCTCTCTCATTCTGTCTTCCACTCCTTTCTCTTCCTCCTCTCTCTCTCATTCTCTCTTCCACTCCTTTCTTTCTGTTATTCTCTCTTCCACTCATTTCTCTCCCTCATTTTTCTCTGTCATTATCTCTCTTACACTCATTTTTCTCCCTCCTTTCTATCTCTCATTCTCTCTTCCACTTTTTCATTCTCTCCTCTTTCTCTCTGTTTCTTTCTTTCTTCTTCTCTCTATCTATCTCTCTCTTTCACTCCTGTCTCACTCTACCGCTCTTTTCTCTTTCTCCATCCCTCTCCTTTCTCTCTTTCCCTCTACTCTTTTTTTTTCTTATCTCTCTCTCTCTCTCTTCTCATTCTTTTTCTCTCTACTTTCTGTCTCTCTCTCATTTGCTCTCTCTTTCTCCTTTCTTTACCCCTCTTCTCTCTTTTTTTCTTCCTCTCTTCCCCTCTCTCACTCTTATCTCTCTATTGCTGTCACTTATGTCTCTCTCTCAGGTACGTCTCAGACTTTTCGGTCACTCTTCAGTCCATCAGGAAGAAGTACAAGTTTGAGGATACGCCCCCTTCTGAAGACTTCACTGAGGATTGGACGGCATTTCAGAACTCTGTCAGGTGGGCGGGTAGCATTTATAAAATAATTCTGGATTCATCATTGCTGTTTTTATTTAAAATATAACAATGCAGTGTAAGCCTGCTGTAGAATTTAATGTAGTTATAAAGACTTTTTATATATTTTTTGTAGGTAACATGTATATTTTGAAATATAATGTTACATTAATGAGTTCAGGTTCTACATTGGTGTAGTGCTGGGAACTTGAAATCTTGGTTTAATTAAAAAAATAAAACACCTCCATCTGGAAGGTAGTAAAAAATGGCATAAAAACATGTAAATTGTTTGCTCTATATCAGACATAAATTGAAAGACTGCTGTTGCAATCTCAGGAGACCGCTATGTTGTTATGTAATAGACAGATTGAAACATCCTCTTCTTTTAGCTGCTTAAGTTAAGAACTGCACACAAACAGATTTCACCTCTGTTCAATTTTGAACAAAAAGCGTTTGTGTTTTAGTTTAAGAACTTCTTAAAGATTTGGAATGTATATAATTTAAATAAAATAGGATATGCATATATTGAAACATAACATGTAATTGAGTATAGGTTTCAGGTTTTACAAGTGCGGGGAACTTGAAAACTTGGTTTAATATGAAAAAGTATAATAATAAAAAAAATATATATAATTTTATACAGCCATTTTTATACATTAGTAATAACCACTCAAACAAACTTTTTTTAAATTCAGAAAGTTGTTTAAATAGTTGTTGTTGTTTTTTAAGTGTTAATAGTCGGTGTGGTAAAAGGCTCCTCTGTGTCTGGCAGGATCATTGCGGCCTGTGGAGAGCTGCTGAGACAGTGTGGAGAGTTTGAACAGCAGCTTTCGAACAAGTAAGAAATCACATTATTATATGAATAGAAAAACATTTTATTAGGATGAAAGCAGAACAGAGATGCTTTAGCAGACACTTTTTCTTTTGCTAAATCTACAACAAAGTGCTATTTTTTTCACTTGAACCTTTTTTTGAGCAAGCTTAGAATGAAACGTACACACCACTTGTTAATAGTTTTTTTTTTTTTTTACCAATATGGTAACATAGTTTTTTAGCTGTCTAAAGATACATTTATAGATTTTTTTTAAACCATAAACCACAACGTCAGAACCTGGAGATTATACTGACTTGGAAACTTGTTTCTTTATTGCTTTAGCCAGTTTGGGTTTATTTTAGAAGCCAAGAACAAAAATGTGAAGCGTTCTTGCAGGACGTTTATATCCAGTCGGTTTGAAGCTTTATTCACGAAGCACATGTAAGAACAGCTGGTGGATCTCTTCAGGGACGAGAAGAAGTTTCATGGGGTTGTCTCTTGGTTGGGATTCTCTCTATGCTATGGTTTGGGATCTCTAATTCATTTTTTTCTCCCTTAAAAGTATGAATAATGTGCCAACTAGGATTTAAAAAAATGCTGATCACGACTGGTAAATGACAGTAAAGGGTACATATGGGAAACTCAAATGTTTTAAATCCAGATTTAACTCTTCATTGAAAGTTAAATGGCTGGAGCATTCACCCATCGATGTTGTGCCTGGCTCTTCGGCAGGATCTTGGGAAGGGCAGGGCGCTTCCTGTGGGAGGGGTTTAATCCCCGCAGCCTGACTGGCTTGCAAGAGAGTGTGGCTGAGAGGCGGAGCCAGAAAAACCCCTGGCAAGAGTACAACTACCTTCAGCAGAGCGACACGGTGGAGTACAACAACCTGCTGGAGACGCTGCACTCGCTCAAGGTTCAGCTGCGCTCTAGAGCTTCTCCTTTCTGTTTTGCATGCAGTGAAAATCAGCTGAATGCAAACGAAAGTTTAGATGCTTGAGTTCTAACAACATTTTAATGATCAATAGACTTTTTTTTGTCATTCTTTGTATATATCTTTCTCAAATATATGAGAGCTGTTCCTAATTCTGGTCATTTAAAAAAAGTTTAACCTCTTAAAGGTGTTAATCTATTTACAAATTCTATGTTAAGGATGTTAAAAAACATTTCTACTTTTCTTCAAAACTCTGTTTGTGATAGGATGTCCCAGATTATAAACCAGCAACTGCTGAAGGGTTGTGTTTGTTTGTTGGTAAGGTCAATATCGAATCCGTTACAAAAAAAGGAACACTTTTGTGATTAGTTTTGCTTGCAAAGACCTTTAAATCTCTGCATGTAAGTATTCTTCTGTCACGACTAGAGGGCATTAGCCTGTCTGAAACTGTTCTCCAGTGGTTTAGATCTCATACCTCACTCATCGATCACAGTTTATCCAAATCAGCTCATATCGATCTAAATCTTCTGTCAAGTCTGGTGTCCCCCAGGGGTCTATTCTCCAGCTTCTGCTATTTCTCATATACAGGCGAACGAGCATTTTGCTGTGAAACCACTTACCCAGTATGATCTGCAGTAACCAGGATTTTTTAAATCCAGGCTGAAAACTCACTTTTTTAGAGAGGCGTTTAACTTGTAGCACTTTGTTTTATTGTTTGTGGGCATCTTATCTGCTTCCATTGTTCTTGTTGAGATTTTACTGCTATGCAAGGTGTCCTAATAAAAATAAAATAAAATGTATTAAATTATTATTATTATTATTAAAGGGCACTCTTCTACCCTCGTGCTGATGTGCTTGTGTTGTCGTGCAGGAGAAAGGAACAGGAAACTCGAGCTTATTGTCCGAGACTCGAGTTGCTCTGATGCGTCTGAACCAGCAGGCCAATCAGCTGGCTTTCGACTCTGTGTTTCTGCAAATCAAACGGCAGCTCCTCCTCCTCAGCAGGCTCGAGGTGAGTTCGCGGTTTAGAGCGTCGAGCTGAAGAGGTTCAAAGTGTTGTGTGTATGATCTGCTGTGTGTTGTTCTGGAAGGCTCGTGGCTCTGCTGAAACTCTGACGGAGGATCTGCCAGCCTTCAGCTTGTCACCGCAGGAGTACATCACTAATGTGAGTCCACGTTACTGTTTATTACTGTTGGTTAGTGTTTTGTTTAGCTCAGCGTCTTCCAAATGTACCCAGAACATATATTTCTGCTCCTTGTCTTGCTCTCCTCTGCCATGAGGATTTATGGCAGTTTGTCCACTAGGTGGCGGCAGTGCTTTTTGCTGGTTTTAGTATTTTTACAACAGAAAACACACTTCTACAATAATAATAATAATCTAGGGTGTCCGCGGGGGTTTTAAACTTTTTCTTAAATAATTTTCTTGTTTTGAATAAAACATAGTGCTTTTTGTTCTTGCATAAACAAAAGCCAATAATTCTGAAAAAGTATTCTTTTTCATTCATTATTGAGACGACTGAGTTTTCTTTAAAATATTTTTGACAAAGTATATAAAAAGTTTTCCTGTTATTTAAAAGTAAAAGTATGTAATGTGTATGTAATAAGTAATGGTCTGAAAGAGTGAAATTCTAACATTTAAAAACCCAATTTTTAGGCCCATGAAAATCTTAAATGCAGTTTGCCATAGTTTGAGAAAACTTTTGTAAATCCTCATAAACATGGAAGTGATGTCTGAGAAAAGGCTAACATACACTCAAACTCTAAGGGATGGTTAGGGTTGCCAGATTTTGAGAAAACACACTCATAAATGCTCAAAATCTTAAGAGGTTGCTGGATATGGCGAGAAGACTCATAAATGTTAAAATATATATTGAGAAATTGCTCATAAACATTTAACTTTGTAGAAGGTTTGGTTAGGGTTACCAGAGATTGAGAAACCTTCGTAAATGCTCGAAACATAAAAGTGATGCTTAGGGTTTCAAACTTTGTATTTAAAGCATAATGTTTATTATAAACAAGTTTTATATGTGTTTTTGATGTTATGATTTACTGTATGTTTTACATTTAATTAACGGTCTAAAAAGTCTTAAATTTGACCTAATGAAACCGGCGCAAGCCCTGTAATGTAAATAATTCCAAAGTAAAGTATTAGAGAGCAATACATTTACTCAGTACTTGATGCATAACTATGAGCCAAGAAAAACGCGTGTTATTTAGTGATATTTGTGAATTATTATCTCTTTGTAATTCCTCAACAGTCTTCTCCATATAGAATGGGATGTGTTTAGTTGGAGTTTGATCGTATTGACTGTTGTTTAGTTGTTGATAAAGTAAGCGCAGTATCTTTACCTTTGAACAGAGTGACTCTGAAGGTTGTTCTGCGGTTTGTCTGTCTGTAGATCGGTCAGTTCATGATGTCGCTGCCGCTGCATCTGGAGCCGTTCGTCTCTCAGGAGGACCCAGCGCTGGAACTGGCCCTGCACACTGGGAAGCTGCCTTACCCTCCAGAACAAGGTCCAACTGCTCACACGCCTGCATGCGCTCTGAGCTACAGAGCCTTTCCCTTAGGTTCAGCCGTACAGAGAGAGAGAGAGCGCGATAACTTTCATTAAGAAAGTGCCATACAAGGACCAGCACATGAACAAGAATCAGTTAAGGCAGTAATAGTAGTAAACAAGCTCATTTATTTCCATAGTTGACCTTTCTGTTTAAACAAGAGTGGTCATATTCAGCTTTAAAGTAGATACATTTTTTTACAACGGTCAGATAACAGAGCTGAGCTTTAAAATCACAATACACCGTCCCCATGGAGTTGTAAGGATTTATCTAACATTTGGGTCAAAATTGAGTTATTCAAATATTCTGATTCCTTGATTCTGTTAGTGATATACATGTTTGTATCTGCTGCAAAAAACATCATTTCAATATCTCAAACCTTCTCTGAAGATAGAACTTTAGAATTCTAAGGGGACAATTTATCTATGGCACGATCAAAGGAACACTCAGCTTCTTTAGTGTAAGCCCTTGCACAACTGTGCAGCGGCTGCGGCGTGCATGGTCAGAAAATGAGTGCACAGACCCTCTCCTGAACACTAGATGGCGCTTCGGTGAACTGTAGTGCTGCTAGCTTTCCTATTAGCAATGGTCTTTCTCTCATATTCGCAGTGGAACTGCCTTTAAATGGTGTACCAATGCAGTGGTAGTAAAGGTTTTAGCAGACGTACTACATCTTGATCATTTACACTCACTTTCAATGCTAATGCCTCCATCACTTTAATATACAGATATACCATCGATGGACGTTGATTATTTAAGCTTGAATCATCGTGTTGCTTGTCACTATTCGGCCTTGCTTACACTTGCTCCCACCAAAAGCCGAATGTGACTCTTTTGCAATATTCTGCTGAATATATTTGAGGTGCGAATATTCCGTGCATCCTTACTTAAAAAAAAAAAAAATAATACCAAATTTATCCTGATCGATTCCAATTTTATGCTCTAAGCTAAGCGCCATTGCTACCAGTGATGGGCGGGATGACCCGAAATGAGCAGGTGGTTACGAGTCATCCAAAAATATTTTTTGATATTCGGGTCGCAGTCGGTCCGGTTGCTTGAAATAAAGATGGCAATTAAACTTTTGTAATTTTTATAATACTAGACAAAATTCTCTATGAAATACATGGGCCTACACATTATTACACCGCGACGTTTATACAATGACCCGCGCATCACTGATTGTTACTAGTCTTGAGCGGATGAAGGATGTTCTCATGGTTAAACAGAAGATAGTACCTTATTTATTCAGGATTTCACCAGTGACATGAAATGATAACGCTCGAGGAAAAGAAATTTATGTTGGTCACTCTTGATGTAGAAAATTCAAAAGGTTTTCAGTTTGTGGAAGCATTTTTGGTAGTTTACTTTCTAAAGAAATGACAAAAGATTAAAGTAAAATAACTTTATTAGTGCTCGAAGGGCAAATTCAAAAGTGCATCAAGAAAGTGATTCAAGTACATAAAAATAAACACAATCAATAAAGTCAATTTTATCCCGATCAGTCAACCCTTCTTCCAAATACAATATGAGAATTAAAGATTGTAAGTTCATAGAGAGCATGAGCCCAGACTCAGATATAAGTCAGAGTTCAGGCGATGCGACCGTAACAGACGTCTCTGAGAAGGTTGTGAGGACGAGTGTGCTCTGTCTGCAGGTGATGACGTTCCTGAGCTGGAAAACACAGCTGATTATTGGTTGGGCTCTGTTGCCAGGGCAACCATGCAGACCTACTCTGATGTCATCCTGCAGCTTCCTGAGCTCAGTGCGCATGCAACCAAACAGCTCATCACCGACATAGGTAACATCTTCATCCAGCCGCCTTTCTTCCTCTTCGAGCGCCTAACACTGCGCTTCTGTTTCGTAGAATCAGCTTCATCTGAGGCCTTGCGTCAAGATAAGCCTTTTGTGAAAATAAAAGTGGTTTCAAAATAGAGTAAATGGTAAACTGAATCCAGCTCCTTTTTACTGAGTAAAATAGATTCATTTAAGATTATTTCCCTGAAAACGTGTTAAAATACTTTATTAGACGTGTTTGTGTAGTTGATTTAGGTTACAATATGAAAATTGTGGCACATTATTATTTCTGCTTTGTGAAGGATAAACTCTAATTATTAACAAACTTACACAAACAAAAGGTGGTTGGTAACCACACTCATTTCAGTGAAATCTTTCACAAATTCAGTTGCGTGAAGGACGTCAGAGCGAACTAATATGTTGATTTACATCCTTTTTGGGAGGAAGCTTCTAAACCTGGCGAGTGATGGACAACAAAACATCTTTAAATACGTTTTTTTAAATACTTTCTCTACTCTTTCGTTCTCCTCCCTGTTTCTCTCTCTCTACTCTTTCACTCTTCTACCCCCCTCTCTATTCACTCCTGCATCTCTCTCTCAAATCTTTTGCTCTTCTCTGCTCTCCTCTGTCTTCCACTCTTTCTATCTACTCTTTTGCTCTCCTCCCTCTTTCTCTCTCTACTCTTTAGCTCTTCTCCCTCTTTCTCTCTCTACTCTTTCGCTCTCCTCTGTCTTCTTCCACTCTTTCTCTACCCTTTCACTCTCCTCTCTCTACTCTCACTCTTTCACTCTTCATCTCTACTCTTTCACTTCCCTCCCTCTTGCTCTTCTCTTTCGCGCTTGTCTCTCTACCCGATCCTCCCTCTTTCTCTCTTTTCTCTCTACTCTTTCACTCTTCTCCCTCTCTCTCAAGACTTTCACTCTTCTCCCCCTCTCTCTACTCTTTCACTTAAGTCTCTCTCTAGTCACTCCCACATCTCTCTCTCAACTCTTTTGCTCTTCTCTCCTCCCTCTTTCTCTCTACTCTTTCACTTTTCTACCTCTCTCTCTCGCAACACTTTCACTTAAGTCTCTCTCTACTCACTTCCGCATCTCTCTCTCTCTCAACTCTTTTGCTCTTCTCTCCTCCCTCTTTCTCTCTACTCTTTCACTTTTCTACCTCTCTCTCTCGCAACACTTTCACTTAAGTCTCTCTCTACTCACTTCCGCATCTCTCTCTCTCTCTCTCCCAACTCTTTTGCTCTCCTCCCTCTCAACACTTTCACTCTTCTACCCCCTTTCTCCCCCTCTCTCTACTCTTTCACTTACGTCTCTCTCTACTCACTCCCACATCTCTCTCTCTCTCAACTCTTTTGCTCTTCTCTCCCCTCTCTGCTCTCCTCCCTCTTTCTCTCTACTCTTTCACTTTTCTCCCTCTCTCTCTCAACTCTTTTGCCCCTCTCTACTCTTCTCCCTCTTTCTCTCTACTCTTTCACTCTTCTACCCCCTTTCTCCCCCTCTCTCTACTCTTTCACTTAAGTCTCTCTCTAGTCACTCCCACATCTCTCTCTCTCTCTCAACTCTTTTGCTCTTCTCTCCCCCTCTCTGCTCTCCTCCCTCTCTCTCAACACTTTCACTCTTCTACCCCCTTTCTCTACTCTTTCACTTAAGTCTCTCTCTCCCCCTCTCTGCTCTCCTCTCTCTTTTACTCCCCTCCCTCTTTCTATCTACTCTTTTGCTCTCTTCTCTCAATCCTTTCGCTACTCTCTCCTCCCTCTCTACTCTTTCGCTCTCCTCTCTGTCTCAATCTCTTCCCTCTCTACTCTTTTGCCCCTCTCGCTCTCTCTTTCACGTTTCATCTCTCTCACTAATCTCCCCATCTCTCTCTACTCTTTGCCCCCTGTACTCTTTTTCTACTCTTTCGCTTCTGTCTCTCTCTCTACCCCCCTTCTTTCGCATCTCTATACTCATTCGCCCCTACTCTCTCTTTTATCAACTTCGTCTTCCCTCCCTCTCCTATAAGAGGAATACCAAACTGTTGTTTTCCTCCTGTTCAGATTATTTGAGTAACGTGATGGACGCGCTGGGCCTGCAGACAATCAGAAACCTGCAGAACATACAGGCACTGCTCCGAGCGAAACCTGAGGAGTACAAACAGACAAGTAAAAGCCTGCCTCGACGATTGAGCAGCACCATCGCCTCCATCAGGAAACTCCAGTACTGATGCTGTGAAGGCCAGATGAATGTCACTGGATCAAGAACACTACCCGAGTCCGCTGAAGAGCTTGTGTTTCTGCTTCTCCTCCAAACAAAGTCCTTCAATCGCCAACTTTGTCTTGTTTTTGCTTGTGGGATGTAAATTAAATGTGCAAAAATGAGCTTTGCTGTGTTTCTACATTTTACTTGTCATAATAGTTTGTTAGGAGTTTTTGAGTGTTTGTTAATTGCTTTGTTGTATATTAGCAAATACACCATCAATAATTAATACATATGTATTGGGTGGCCTAAACAGTTTCTAAATAATATAATATAAAACGATCTTACAACGAAAACAACATGCATTTACCACAAACAAAGGAGTTAGCAATTACATTTTCGGTCAACCCGCACTTTCCCCAATATTTATAAGTTTTCCCCAAATAACAGCACATAACAATTACACGCCTACATTATATTAATTTAATTGCCATGTTTTAAAATTGTTTTTAAATTGTTATGACATTCTAAATTTGTGTTCTATTTTTTTTTTTTACATGATTTGAATTAAAATCTCATGCTTTCTGAATTTTTTGTGAAGTATATATTATTTAAAAAAACCTTAGCTTTATTTCTGTGAGTTTGTTTTTACCTGAATTGAGGTAGGCTTCTAGATAACTTATCAATAATAAAAGAACATGAATGTGTGTTTTAAAAGAACAGGATTGTCTACACATGCCCTCTCAAACGTTCAAGTTACAATTAATGTTTGTTTTTTATTGAAAATGTTTACAAATGTTTTTTATTACAAATGTTTTGACGAACAACAAAATAATACCTTTGTGTTGCAGCTTTTGATTTTGGTGAATTTGTTCTTACGTGGTTGGAGTTAATAATAGTAAAGTAACAGGTCTGCGCATGTCCGCTCAATGGTACAAGTTTTAAAGTTACAATAAATGTTTTATTGAACAAAACACAAGTCCTTTGTGCTTTTAGCTTTTTTGGGGGTTGAATTTGTGCTTTTAGCTTTTTTGGGGGTTGAATTTGTGCTTTTAGCTTTTTTGGGGGGTGAATTTGTTTTTGCACACTACAATTATGGTTCTAGAAAATTAAACAATAATAAAATCGCTGGAGGATTTTTGTCTGCACATGCCCTCTTAATGTTACAACTTTAAAAAAATGTTGTTTCTGCCCAAAAATGATGAACTTACCTTAATAATAAATCCTAAAATAACAAAGATGTTGGTTTTATATATATTGTGCAGTCAGTGGTACTAGTTTAGAGAAGTCAAGTTTGTAAATAAAAAATAAATAAATGTGTATATTAAAATAATCTAATTTTGATTTAAAAAAACATACTAACCCTATTAGTTATAGTATTTTTTTTAGCTTTTTGTGATTTGTATTTACACTATTAGTTATGGTTCAAGACAAGTTATCAATAATAAAAACCAGAAATGTTCTTGTTTTCACACGCTATCTTAGTGGGACAACTTTTAAGAAATTACAATTAATTTTTTTGCCCAAAAACAACATAATAATCCCTGTGTTTGTGTCTTTTCACAGATATAATTGTAAAGGTTTGCTATGTTGTACCCCCTCAGCAGAGCTAGAGCCACCGGTTACACTTACTTGCTATTATACAAGCATCAGGCAATCAACTGCTGCTATCTACCGACGCTTCAAACAGGAGCCCAGCAGAACCGAACCCAGTGCCTCGCAGCACCAGGACACCTGCAGCAGAGAAGATCGACGCTCAAAACAAGTGTGAATCACGGCTGAATTTTCGGAAACTATCCCGGTCAGTTTATTTATGCTGAAACTACTTCTCACTCATTCTTCAAAACATGCTTTTAGCTGTTCAGAATGTATACATCATGAAGTGCTTTGATTTAAGGCTCTATAAGTATTAACCAAATAAATACAAAAATATCTTCCAAAACATCCAGCCAGAAACCCCCGAAATACTTTGTTTCTAACCAGGAAATTAAAGTTGAAATGTAAAACTCACTCTTTCTCTCGCATGCAAAGAAAGCAGGCGGTCCAGGTTTGTAAATCACTTTAATCATCTCGATCACTGATCTTGTCGATCGATGGCGATGATTGATGATTGGCAGTGGTCAGAGAAGTGGTGATTGCATATCTGTAATTCAAGTACATCAAATCAAGCTGAACACCGGAATGAACAGAAGGTACACGTAGAGAGATCGATATAAAAAACCTATCAATCATGGGACACAACAGAGGAGAAAACGTAACCAAAGCAAGATGTCAGAGATGGCTGTGCGAGCCTTGAGTCGTCATGTTCTCTGCTGGAAGCAAGTGTAAAATATTCATTCTGTGCTACGAAGTGGCCTTAATGCCTCCTAAAATAAAACCCAACAGCAGACTTTTCTAGAAAAGTGCATGAAAAATAAGAGACATCTTTGAAGTGTTGAAATAAATGATTAAATCACTTGTCTGTGCAAACAAAAGCCTTTGAAAAAATATCAATATATACTTTGACAAGTGACTTACCCTTTCTCAAACGAGTATTTGATTTAAAAATAAAAACACATTTAAATCAAGTGGAGGATGAAGAAACAGGAAAACTGTTGGAGCTCTAGAGTCTGTGCTGGAACAGACTCTGTGACCCGCTGCGAGCCTCATTTCTGCAGCGTCAGCTTTCAGAAATATCAAACCATCTTCCTCCTGAAGGTCGAGTGTCCAGCTGACACCAGAAAACGATAAAATCAGCCCAAACGGGAGGCCCTGAAGCAACACACAAGAACACCGCTGCCCACATTCACCTCTGCGCTAGATTCAGAACGAAGTCTTTCTGATACAGCTCCAGTTAACGGCAGTAACGTTTCATTAATAAAGCTGTTTCACGTTCACAGTTAAAAGCTAACTCTGAAGGGTACGATTGCTTACGTTACTGTTTTAACCCTTAAGACCATGCATTCTTCAGAATGGACATCATATTTCTGCAACCGCTTCATATTTCTGGGAATTTCACTTAGTTAATGCACAAGTTAATGCTTTTAATGCATTAAATACTTTAAATCAATGTATTCTGAAAAAAGAGCTGAACTATCACTATTCTCCAAAGAGATTGCAGTGGGTTGTTTTAATATTCATTGCTCAACAGCAGGAAATCAGTTTTTTTTTGCGTCCTAAAAGCCAGAGAAACTTATGATCGCAAATGTTATTAGAATTAGATACCGGAAGTCTTAACAAGAAATATATATATATCCTCTCGCGCTTTACTGATGCCAAGAAAATAATTCAGGTCTGAAGAGGTTAAATGCAGAACGTCCGACAAACTAATCTTCCTCTGAAGAGATGTTCTATATCCTTTAAACCAGAGCTGGAGAGAAAAATTCTTTTTTCTCTCAAGGGAATTTTCTGTAAATAAATCACGCTCTTTTTTTTTTTATTAACAAATTGAAAGCTGTTATCTTCAAACCTGTTTCTGGTTTAAATAAGCAGCTTAAAACCCCATGCTAAATCATGCTAAATTCTGTTGTAAATGCTGCGCTCAGTTTTGTATTAAGAGCTTTGCCATATCTCATATACTATACTTTATATAGTTCTGACACTGTGGTACAGCAAGGGTTAGATCGAGAAAGTGAGAGAGAGAGACAAAAAAGAGAGAGAAAGAAAGAAAAGAGCATAAGAGAAAGATGAAGAGATATGAAAAGAATGAGCTGAGAGCCATAGAGAAAAAGAGAAGACAAGAGATAGAGAAAGACAAAGTGATTGAGTGATTTTCTTTTGATTTTGGCTCAAAATCATGCACAAAGCCTCTTGAGTGCCCACAAGCAGGCGCGTCAGTGTTTAAGTCTGTTAGCAGTGCATTCTGGGAGATTTCCTCTTCTGTGTATGTGTGTCATGTGTGTTTGGAGCCGCATTTCGTTCAAGAATAAGACGAATAGCAGGCGCAAGTTATTTGTAATGTAAACAAACGCACCAAAAAAAGGGATTTCATCAAAAAATCTAAATTGGGCTTTAAGACCTGCAGTCTGAACATAGCCTCAGATTAATCGGTGCAAACCATTGATCTACCAGGAATTTTGACCAAAGGGGATTCTCAATCTGCCAATCAAAATAAATGGAGATTACATTTCGTCGTCTTTTGTTAAACTACCCAAAAACTGAACATAAGGCGAGAACTGCACAAAGACTATTATAAAAAACTAATTTGAGAAGCTCTTCTTCACAAAGCTCTCTTCACAAATCTCACAAATAAATGGTGGTCTGAGGTGCAACAGGGTCAATAATATACACAGAGTATACATAGAAACAGAGAGCGTTTTATGTTGCTCTATCTACATGAGGAAATCAGACCCAGCAATGGCGCTAACTTCAGATGTGCCATCCCAATGGAAACTCACACAAAACTAATAAAAAACACAATCACCTAAACCCAAAATAGTTAAGTAATTGTTAAAAGCCAAGTTATGCAAGTCTTTAATATGAAATTGTAAATACGAGTAGGATTTAAAGCTGTAAAATTCAGATATGGAGTGACCCATACACGGAATTTGTGCTCTGCATGTAACCAATCCCAGTGTACACACACAGGAGTGAACAAACACACAACCGGAGCAGTGGGTAGCCATGGCTGCGGCGCTCGGGGAGCAGTCGGGGAACTGGTGCCTTGCTCAAAGCCCCCACGCTGTAGTTGTTGAAGATGGAGAACAAGTGTTTCATCACCCACACCACCTTCAACTCAGTGGATCTGGGGTTCGAACTGGCGACCTTCTGATCCTTATCAGATCCTTATGTTCAGTGTAATGTTCTGTGTAATTATTATTATGCTCTGCGTAATTTATGTATGCACCAAGGGCCTGAGGGTAACATAATTTCAATTCTCTGTATGTATGCACTGTACATGTGGCAGAATTGACAATAAACACACTTGAACTTGAACTTATCCATCAGACCACAACTGCTGACAAAGAATGAGCCAGATGTGGCTTTGCTGAGATGAGAGCATACATAACTGAAACACAGAGCTGAGGCTACGTTCAGACTGCAGACCAAAGAAAACCACTTTTTTCCACCTGCGTGTGACCTGTAGTGGATATTTCTGCTAATCTGAAAATGGGCAGACGGTGTTCTTACATGGAACTGCAGGTTTTTGACCTGAGACTGGAGACGCTTCAGGTTCAACATAAACACAGCTTCCAAACACTGCATCTGTTCCTAATGGAAGACACAGAGACTGAATCGAGTCTCTGCAAAGAATTGCTACAATCTCCAACGAGCAGATCTGATGATTATCCTTCATATTATTGCCAATGAGAACAGGTGAGCCTGGAATCACAGTGTTGCCAGATTGGATATTAGCAAAGGATTGTGAAAATCACCTCACAGCATCAAGCTTAACAATGTTTTTTCTCATATTTTTAATTCAATAAAACTTAGTTTGAAATATGATCAAACTGAAGGTATTTTTGGGTTTTAATAATTTTTATCCACAGGATTGTTTCAGTGTGTCTGGCAACACTGCTCAATCACCACAAAGGAGGAGGATTCTGGGATTAGCACAGTTTTTTTTTCATGGCTACAGATAAGAAATGTTATACACAGCCTTTCTAAAACAAAAGACAAGAAACAAGAATCCTGTAGCAGACGATGCATGAGTGAAAAACACCATCTGGAGGAGATAAGTACAGATGTTAATGTAACATGGGACGTTATTTACGCATTCGTTAGGTATTTTTTACTAACTCGGCAGTCAGAATTTATTCACATTTTCTTTCTATTTCAAAACAAAATATAGCTCTTTTATAATATATTAATTTTCTTAAATATCCATTGCATATCATGTTTTTTTTTTCTTTTTGATAACATCTTCCTTAATATCTTTTAAAATTATTATTTTACCCCTCCCCTTAACTAAGGGCGAGCAGAAATACACTCATGCAAAGTTCTCATGCTGGTAAACAAAGTTACAAAAACATATTTTTTTCTCTTAAAAGTTTTTTTTTTTTCATATATTTAGACATCCATTCTCTCACAGTTCAGTCTTAGCTTGCGACGAAGCACCTTCCCTCGAAAAAGTGCCAGAATACTCATCAACTTCCCTTCCACCGTTTGATTTTCACGAAAATCATCGCAGCGGTTCGTCGAGTGTTGCCTTTTTACAGTAGCATTTGAACGACGGTGACATCGGTTTGCTCATGAACATGAGTTTCTTTAGCTACGTATTAAAATATAAATTTGTTCTGTTTACTTTACATTTACTTTCCTTGACGTAGTGCGTCTCCACTGATTAGTTAAAAAGGATAATTCAGCCAACTTGAACTTGATCACTGCTGCTACAGATCTCAGAAACAGAGAATGAGACCACATCACACCTGTTCTTCACTTGCTCCCTCTAAAGAGCTACAGAGTTCATGATATTGCTACGGTCATTTAGAGCCCCGTGCTCTCATTAGGTAGTTTCTTCTTCTCTCTACGATAACTAATTGTGGCACTTTAAATCTTCCTCAAACCAAAACTATTTCAGGAATAAGGTTCAATTCTCTCTCCAGGCTCCATGTGTGTTCACGTGAGGGGTCGGGGTGTCCCAGTTCTCTTTTGAACAACGGGGAAGGGATGTGCTTCAGCCGGAGTGTGGTCAGACCCGAGGGCTTGAGAAGGATTTCCCAGCATGCATCATGAAATGCTGGACAAATATTGTTTTATGATCATATATAGGTCAAAAATACTCATATATTTTACAAATAAAAACACAGGTATAGCGCATCAATTTTAACTTTATAACAGTAACGTTACACAATAGAATTGCTTTTAAGACATACAATTTTTTGAAACATGGTATTATTAAAAGTATATTATATTTGGAAAAACCAGCGATTAATGTTAGATTTCATGTTATAGGTGCTTATACAGGTCAGAATAAGTTAATATAAAATATATTAAATAATAAATCCAATAACTATATAAATCATAGTAATTTAGTTTCACTTTGGTGTCCAAATTCATACAATTTTCAGCCCTTCCTCACTAAGGGTTAGGGCCAAGGGAGAGGAATGGAACTCCGCCTAAAGGTTTTCAGTCCATGGAGAGACTTTTTTCTAAATTAAAGCCATCATATTCTCTTTCTAGAAAACTTCACGCTATAATCTTGAAACCTCGAAGGCTGCCGTCACATTTGATTCATCTAATCTGGACCAAAAGGTTTCGATTAGGACTTGATTCACAGGTTTTTGTGGCAGTAAAGGCATGAAGAATTTTGATAAAATAAAAAACTGCAAGATTGAACCCTCAGATGTTAACAACACTCGGATAAAAAGCGGGCGGATGCAAAACATTCTCCTCACTAACAATACAGTTTGAACAATTTAGATCAGAAATACAATATATTTAAAAAATCAAGGTAGGATCTGTTTGTGAGTTTAAATAAAATTAAACGCTTATAAATACCAACTATATTTTTAGTGATTCAGAAAAACTAAAACATTTTGAGACATCCTTGAGCTGAACAAAGTATCCCGTCTTCATCACAGAAGAGCTCATTTTCTCCCTGATCTGGTCTCAATAGCACTTTTTGGTGCTCACTCGAGTTCAGTTGAAATGAATCAAACGAACACTGAAGACAAACTTTTGTTAACCACTGCTCATTTACCACAAAAGTCCTGAGTTTGATACCTGACGGAAATAAAACCCGAACCTGCATCCAGCTACTGTCTGCAACAGCTCCTCTGTGCACTCAGACTTCCGAAAGACAATCTATAGCTGGGGATTTGAAGGTCTCAGGTGATCTATTGAGGATCTCAGATGAGAATGCTCACCTGGATCAATTCCTGCACACAGAACTCTCATTCGTCCTTGAGGTCTGTCACCATTGAGAAGTTTGTCTAACTGTCGCATAAATAATCCCTGTTCTGTCTTCACTATATGATAAAATCATAGAGATTCACATATGAAACATTGTAAGTGATAGATATTTAAAAAACATTTTCACTGGTTATTTAATCATCAACTTAAAAAAGCAAGTTATTTTTGTTGTTTAGCCGATCAAACCTATAGCCTCTTCTCAGTTTATGTTGCAGGAGCCATTTGCCAGGTTCTCAAGTTTTGATCGCAGCTCAGCGAGAGATATCTCTAGAGCTTTTCTTTTTAATATAAAATGTCTGTATTTTGTGTTTGAATTTTAGCTAAATACTGTTCATTAATTCTTACTTATATGGTGGGCAAAATTCTACTTTTCTAGAAAATTATTAAAATAATACTAACCTCTACTTTTGTGCAAATTAATGATCAAATAATATATTTTGTGACTAATAAAGCTTTTTACGGATTATATAAATTATATAAAAACTTAAGACATTCTTTCCCTCCAGCCTCAAAAAGGAACAAATGTTTTGAAATGTAAAAAATGTATTACATTTAACCAACGTTGACTTTTTTTCAACTTAATTTAAACAACTCTGATTTTATCTTTTGTGATTTTCCAGAGATCAACAGCACAGCGGAAGAGTGAAACTAATTCAAGAATATTTCAAATTCATGACAGCTTTTTAAATAAGAAAACGTGCTTGAAGCAGATGCATCTATTGAAAAAGAACTTCGTATATGTGAAGCGAAACGATTACATAAACAATCCAGCGCTTACTAACTACAGAACTTTAGAGTTTCCTGTTGTGATGAACTATTTCCCCCAGATTAAGCCTCCCTTAAAGTCTCACGCTTTTGTCAATTTTCCTGCGAAGCGCTGTCGTGCACGAGAACACAGAATCCACATGCATCGGACAGTGTGTTTTAGTGTTTCTCTCTGCGCTTGTGAGCTGTTGAAATGTAGTGCTACAACTTGGTGGGCATTATTATATAATGTTTGAGCACGAGAAATCAGGATGACTATTTTGATCCTGGCCACTAGGGGAAAAACTACGCCCAATATATGGTGTGTCAGTGTGAGTGTACATTATTCATGGTTGCTAAACGTTTCGACCACACAAAACATTTAGTACTTCTGCGTTCTAAGCAAGCTATTATGTTCATTTTGTTGGAAAATATATCTACTACAACTTTCGCAAATTTGGCTGGTATGGACTAACGGTAGACTAACTGCTAAAATCACGAACCAACAGGTCATGAAAGTGTTCTTTCCTTCTCCTATTAACTGATGTCTACAAAAAAAATTATTAAATAAAAAGAAAGAGACAATGACATCCTCATAAGTCAATTTAAGGTTGTCTTGAAAACCTGATTTTGCAGACAACTGATCTACATTCAGAACCATCTGTTAGATGCAGCTCTAAAGGAAAAAAAATGAGTGGAAAGTCAATGCAAACATGTTCATTTTTGGCTGAATTATCCTCTTAAGAAGGAACAACGCTGAGACAACGAACGGCGGAGGGAAGCTCAGAAGGCAGTTTTAGACAAGTCTTACATAGACGATTTTTGGAAAGGGAAATTTCTAAGAATGTATCATCATTCAATGAAGAAAACACTTGTTATTGGTCAACGCACTGGCATGTGCATCAATATAACCTATGGCAGCATCAGCTCTAAGAAATAAAGCACTAAATGAACCTCTAGAAAAGGAACGAGAGGAATCCCACCGGGACATCCTCGGTTTAAGCACCCCTGGCAGAGCAGCCAATCCTTTCGCAATTAAAGGGACGAAGAGTTCAGTCTGACAGGGAACGTTTTAAGTGATTTTGTGCTGCTTGATTTATCTCAACACTGTTGGCTCACAGTTGGGCTTTGGTCTGTCAGGGCTGTGTTTTCGATGTTGCCTCCCCTGAATGTTTGGGAAAAATCTGGAAGACTGTTGTTGGGAATAGCAACGTAGCAAAGCTGAGTGCCATGTTTCACTTTTCAGTGCTCGAGATTCATTCACAAAGAAAAGCTACTCTAAGACTTTTTCTGGGACGGGGAGTGGGAACTACCACAAGGCAATACACGAATAACACACTTTGCTGCTAATAAGCTGAGTGGGGTGGAAGAGAGAAGAAAAAATTGTGCATGACTAAGCCATTCTTAGTCATTCTGTGCAAACGGTCAGAGTTTCTCCCGCTCAAGAAATGCTACAGGCTCTTAGCAGAAATGCTACATAATTATTCTAACTTGGTCCTTCCTTCAGATAAAGACACAAAGTTAGAGCCTCGATGACCTTGGCAGTCAAAGGCCTGTGTTTTGATCATTGGAATGTTTTCCGTTCATTCCTTCAAGAGTCTTTCTCTTTCAGGTGTCAGTGCAATGTTGGGTTTTGTTGCTGTAAGTCGGCAGTAAGAGGAGTGATCCGGAAATTCAGTGAGGTTGCTTTGGTTACCGTGTGAAGATCCGGCTTGGAATAGTCCAGTCTCCTTCCTCGTTTGTTTCCAATCACTCGCTCTTGACACTGCAGGACTCCTCGCGTGTCCGATGTGGATGCTTCGGCAAAATTTTCAGGATTCAGACACTAGCCGGGTCTCCTTAAAAGAATTGCCAAATGCTAGAAACTTAACACTGTGGACAAAACAGAGAAATAATAACGCTGTTAGAAACACTGACAATTAATTCAAAGAAATCTGAAAAAACTCAAAGGAATAGTTCAGCTATGAATGAAGATCTGCTGAGAATGGACTCACTCTGTTGATTTAGAGAAATGTACAAAGGTAATTGTTGCGCTCTGTGCCTTTAAGAGTGACTGATGTTTGAGCTCATGAATCGGTTCATTTGAAACGAGTTCTTTACCTGGTTCAGTATGTCTGTGTGTGTGTCATTGTTTGGCATATGTAAACAACAGGTTAACAACTCTTCTTTAATCAACGCTGAAGTTGGTTCTTTCTTGTTTCCCAGCGTGGTAAGAATTTATAAGTTAATTATTAATTTTGTTTGCATTTTATGTTTAAAGAACTAAAAGGAGATCGTTAATTGTGTTAATGACTGCATGATATTCATGTTAGCCACGTGAGGATCGCATATTCACTTCGAGTGATTCATTTTCATTCCGTTTCATATTTTATTTATAATTGTAATTTAGGCACTATTTGTGTAATTCATAGGTTGTTTATACCATGTGTTGAGTGTGTATTTTATGTTGTTTCAGTTGACCTCACTCACTCACTGAAGGCTCATTCTAAGGCTCATTCAAACTGCACGAATTTTATGGGTCAAGTTATAACGCTTCATCTATGTAACACAACAAATAAAGTGAGAGTTCAGCACCAAAGAATAAAGAAAGAAACCACAAGTTAATGTTATCTTTATTGGTAACATTAAACACCATGTTCAGCATTATTAATGTAGAATCCCCAACACCAAAAAAGAAAAAAAAAGGTCCAATACTCTACCTTTTTAAAACATGCACCCATTTAAGGGTGGACAAAATAGAGATTTGTTGAAAGGAATTAATTTGCAATTAACAGGCAGGTATTCTACAACTATTAGACTATAACAAAACATCCATTATTATTTCATCTATCCTTTTTTGAACATTAAACTCACTGAAAACAAAAATGGAAATGTTTGTCTTTAAAACCTAAGAACTAAATATAACGTCAGTCTCTTCCCGCTGTTCAAAATGATTCCTCCATAAATCGAGATAAAATTAAAGCAAATAAAATTTGTAATTATAATTATTTATTAAAATTAACTGCAAAAGCTGCACATGTATTAAATTCTTTTATGTTTATGCACTAACCAGTGGTCTCGAAGTCAATTTCTTGAGGGCCGTAGTCCAAACCAGTACCAAATCTGTTTTAACAGACACATCAGTTGCTTCAAATAAGCTGCAGAGTCTAATTGGTGCAATCAGATGTGTAGCAAGAAGTTTGAAGTGAAAACATTTTCATTTATTTATTATTATTCGACTTTGAGAGCCCTGCACATAGCCGCTATCATAGTGGAACCAACTTGAAAAACCTTCGTCCACTCCTGAAGGACAAACGTGGTTTGATCTGGTAACTCTTCAGGGTGAGGATTCTCAGCAAGCCCTCATTGCATGGCTAAATGATCACTGAGAACGAACAATTCCTTTAATTGGAATGGTAAGTAAATCATACATTTACAAATCTAACCAAATCAAGAAAACTCAAATGAAACCAACGGAGACAACTGTTACACAAACACACAGGTTGATCGTAATGAAGATGCATGCACTGAACACCGGCTGAGCAATGTATCTTCTCGAGGGTGAAAAAGTCCAGTCCAGAAAAAAGCGCACAGATGCTAACAGCAGTTAGCGAGCTAGCACTGCAGGAAAATCGTGAGCGGTCACACAAAAAATGTGGCCGATCACTTTCTAGATCTGGCAGGAATGGAATAGTCCACCCCAGATACATTCTAGATCCGTTTCAAATATAAAAAGCTAATTACTGATAAAGGAAACTTAGTGATTAAAACATAGAAAGCTGAGTGGTTTACCTGTGGATGGCTGCTAAACGTTAAGCATGTACAATTTTGTTAGAATTATTGCAACACAATCAAAATAAAGGATGATGCCTTACTTATTTTCCTACTCTCTTAGACTATTTGAAGAAAATCTGTGGAGAAGCCTCGTATCTAAGACATCTGCTATTCTTGAGAGTAAACAACGGGAATAGGCCTTTTAGATTTGGCCCATGGTAGCACAACCCTATGAAATGTATATAAAAAAGAAAAAAAAATCTTTGGAAAAAGTTCAGGATGAAAATCATGTACTAATATATATTCTACACCAATTCTCCCTATATTTGAGGGGTCATACTTGAATAAAATAAGAAAAATACAAATTTTTAAATGTTCTAAACAATAGCGATAAATAACTCTACAGTGCATATTTCAATCTAGGCAACACACAACATATAGAAAGAGTCAGATGTACTAATATGATGTACAAACGTAAGGCTGGCCTCGCTGGTGATCAGAAAGCTTTCCTCAACACAACATTTATTTTAAAGATATTTTTGGGCTTTTAATGGCTTAACTAGATAGGACAGTTCAGAGGAGACAGGAAGAATATTTGAGATATCTGGGTAGAAGGGTCGGCAAAGGACTGGGGCTTGAATCGAACCACTGTGGCCCGATGCAAATCTCCACCAGATCCCAGTGCGCTGACCACTACGCTATCAGTGCTGAGGACTACACAACATTTTTTTGTTAAAAAAAAATGTACAATTGAAAATGTCACTTAACAAAATGCCTGAAAATATATATATTGTCTGGTGGCAGAACTATTAAAACCAGCTCCAGTTGTTGCTTTTTACTGACTGACTATGATATAAAGCACAACGTAAGCTCCCCACTGTAGGCTTTCCAGTAGAATTGGGAAATCTAAGAGAAAAAACAATCTTTGGGTGTTTTCAAAAATTTGATATCAATCTGTGAATATTTTCTAGATGGATGACTAAAAGAGACCTTTAACAGCACCTTTGAAAGGTTTTTATGATTGTTAATCATTGGTTTTAGTTGGCATATATTATTTTTATAACTGATAATTGAGTGGACTAAAATACTAGCACAAAACCTTAAACAACTACATTAACACCTCACAATAACATAACAACAAGAATAATTCTCTAAGCTACCAAAATGTGAAATTGTGAACTCAAAATCAACTCATAAAGCTTGATTTGTACAAACAATTTTGGGACGCTTTCTAGTTATGCTTTTCTATTGTTTAAACTTTTTAAATGATAAACAGCCCTTCACTACAACAAACACTCATGTACAGAAATATCCACACACAGTAACACAGGCGCAGGAAAGGCAGGGATGAGTTTAATGGGCAGTAGATACAGGTTTGTACACTTCAGGTTCACGAGATCAACTATCAAAGCATTAACAAGTGAAGCTAGGTAAATCTAGCTAGCAGTGTATGAGTCTCTACAACAACACTGTAGCCTAAAAATCCTCATAGAGGGCTCTTGCTTTTTAATATAAACATGTTCCATGTGTTTCAGTGTTGTACAGGGCTCAGTTACATGTATACACAAGTAAAAAACTTCTTTTTAAAGGGATACTTCATCCAAAAATGAAAATCTGCCCATCCATGTTTCCTTATTATTGATTTATGTCGAATCTTTTAGAGGTTCTTCTGCTGAACACAAAGTATTTAGAGTTGAGCTAGCTTTTGACTTGAGGGTTTTAAAAAAATAAAAATGTCTCCAAAAAAATAAATGAGACATTCAAAGAGATTCACATCAAGTGAGCTGGTGGTTGTTTTTCATTTTGGGAGGTTTACTATCCCCTTAAAGGTATTTGAAACATCCGGATACTACAAGAACAGCACAATATTAACTGTAACATTGACTCACAAATTCTCATCTACAGGATAAATATTCAAAGCTAACTCATCATTGGAGTTCAGAACTAATGGAGAGCTAACTGTTGTGGTTTCACAGTGTGAGGATCTGGCATCCCGCTACTTGAGTAGAAATACACTCATTTTTACAAGGATATTTCCCATTTCACGCAAAAATCAATCCTCCTGCAGATCTCTTTGTCTACATTAATACAATTAAAAGGTGGTCTAAATTCAAGTGACTTTCGGAGAAAAACACAACGTAAAATTTCCAAAAGATTGTAATGTAACACAAAAATAAACATTTTATCAGAAGGTAAATTCTCCTAAAAAAAAGTCTGCTCCTTTAAAAAATGAAATATTTATATGTTGTTCAGGAAGTCAAAATAAGTTTGGTATGATGACAAAATAAAAAAATCATTGCTAAACCAGCTTTTTTTTTTTAGAAGTTAGTTTAAATGTATTGGTTCCATTTCTGATTGGGTCACCGTATGTGTAATGATTTTTTAGCTGTATAAAATTAAATATATTTTTTTTTTCAGTTATCAGTTTTTTTTCCAGTTTATCCAATGACCACAAACACAAAAATATAAGAATAAGTTCCTTCTACAACTGATGCAACTGTACAAATGAAATTAGTTTATTTATTTAAAAAGTATAATTTCAAAGTATATTGAAGATATTTTATTCTGTGATGCTTTAATCTGTACATTTTCTCCAACAGAAATAAAAACTATACATTTAAAACAAACTTGTTATTTTTTCTTTGGACGTCATACGTTGGGTTCGTTCCATTAATATATATATTTAAATTATGAACTACATCATAGTTATTTTCTATAAGTAAGTTGACTATTTGATGATATTAATTAAACTGTGTGAATTAAGGATCGTGTCAGTTGTTGATTTGTTTCTCCAATGTGAACCAACAGGAGCTCAGAGTCCGAATATAGCCATGTGTTATCTGTGCTTCTCCTCCGCTCACAGAAAAAATAGGATTCTCCATTTCTAAACGGACTAGGAGCCAATCAAAATCCACGTACGGGGTGCAACACATCACGGGAGCATTGTTTTATTTACTAGAGGAATTTAAAACCACTGACTGTTTTTAACATGGACAGAGTGTTCATGATGTTAGCCATAAGGTTCTGGCAAAGTCAAATAAAGCACAAAATGGGACATCCTCAGAAGCGGACATGGTTGTAAGGAAGACATCTAATTGACTGAACGTTTAATTTTTATACATCTTGAACAAATTTTAAAATAATTCACCCCCCTCAGTGTCAAAAATAGCGATCTGAATCAACAAATCTAATGGAGCCAGGGGTGGAAACATGTTTTTTCACATCCAAAGTTGGCCAGTTTTAACATGGGAGTGAATGAGAACCTGCTCCATTTTTAGTCAGCCTCAAGCAGCTGCTCGAATAACTGCAGTTCAGTCTCTGCATCGAGAGGATAAGGATCCTTGTTTTAAACTCTACGCATAACAAGCATTTATTTGACCTTGCACAACATTGACAAACATCTGTTAAAACACCAGAAAATCAGTCTGGTATATAGAACAGCACCTCCAGTGGTGGCCATTGTTTATCAAGACTAGAATAGATGACCGAAAAAACTTGTGAATGGTTAGCGTCTGAGTAGAAACTGTATAGTTTCTCTCGAGCAACTATAAACAAGGTGTTACACTTAACAGAAATGAAAATAAATTCCTCTGAGCTTCGTACATTTACTAAACCAGAGTTATTTGGGGAATTCTGCAGGAGGGTCGAATCAAACATGAAGCTGGGTTCATCGTTTGCATGAGAGAGGAACCATGTTTAAAACAAAATGGTCCCTTACTGATAAATGTACTGCATCAGCAGTGGCTAGTTCTCCATTGGGAAACTGAATCACACTTAACAATTAAATTCTAGACAACATACAGTTTTCTATAATCTACGACCTTGCAATTATTGCAACACTTTATTTTGCATTTAGCTAGTATTCTCTCAGAAATGGCTTATTTTCTTAATATTATCTCTTTTGCTTGTTTCTGGAAGCACTTCGACCTGAATACATATACATTTGAGTCTATTTCTATCAAAAAAGAACACAGTAACACTATAAGTATATATTATATACAAATTAAACTGTCATGTAGTGTTTTTGAAATCCACACTTCGAAAAAACATTGTAAATATGCAAAAGAAAAAAAAACAGCAGAACACAAACGCTGACGAGACAAACAAGAAAACGTCTTCCGTTCTTCATCCTTTGCGCAAGAACTTGGAACACTGTATGTTTGCAGCATTATGAACTAATGAGGAATATCGTGCATGGTTTGCATATGTAAATGAGGGTTTTTGGGAATATGCACATTATTCCTTTTATCAGAGCATCCTTTTTAGCACAATTCATCACGACACAAAAATCTCAAACATGTGACGGTGTTGCTCCTCAAGCACAGTTTCAGGGAAAAAGAGAAGTGATTTCAAAACATGTTATGATGAGAATGTAAGGATACTCAAACTAAATATTCGAGGATGATGTCATTGTTAAGGAAGGGAAAGATTCCTGTTGAACCCTTTAAGTTTCAACGATAGTCTTGCATTGGAAGTGATTTTCATTCAAACAACAGTAACCAGTTTGTCTTTTATTCAGTACTTTTTTAGTAAATGACATCCACTAAATATGTTGTTTTTTTGGAGTAATGTCATACTGTACGTACATTTATTCTGGGACTAAAAAAGCTGGAGCATTATTCAGAAATGCATGTGTTCACAGTAATTTCTCATTACGGCAGGTTCACATTACACAGTAAGAACGGGAAACTAATGTATAAAAATGAAGACAGATTATTGAGTAGATGGCGATCCGGTCCGATACTGCCCTTTGGTTTTAGTTCGAGTACAACTTTTTAGCTACATTCTCAAACTAGTTTTTATGAGGGACTCTAATATCTGTGAAAAAATTGTTATTGAACTTAACATTTAATATGTGCATTTATGTAAAATACACTAAAACAGTGCACACTGTTTTTAAATTCTGTTAAATTTAGAGTTTCAGAGTGTTCAAATAAAAATAGCCTTATTAACTAAATAACAACGGCTTAAAACAAATACAAGTATATTTATGTTTTGAGAAATTTCCCACAAACTTATATTATAAGGTTTAAAATTACCTTTGTAATAACTTCAAAATTAAACTAAAAAAGAAATATCTTTCACAATTTCAAATCAGACCCTGAAATCAAAAGGGATTTCCATGTTTTTTCCATCTTTTAAATAAGAAACCAGATGGAACTAAACTTAATGGTTCCTACCACAGAAACCTGGTGAATTTGACTGTTGTCATTGCTCTAAAAGCATTTACGAGACGGTACTTTCTCCCTCCATTCTGATGTTATCCTGACACGCTTTTCTCACTTTCATCTACAAAATAGAGGGAATGGGTGAGCGGCAGCGGCGAAGAGGTACCGGAGCCTCATAGGGGTCAAAGGGCGTGCTGGTGATGGGGGCCAAACGCAGAGATGACCCCGCCATTCCTGATATGTTGTTCAGGCTGCGTGATTTCTCATAACCCGTAGCTTTGGGTTTTTGTATTAAGTATATGGAGGGACGGGTTAGTTAGTGGTGAATGGGTTGAATTGATTAGGTTCGGAGGGAAATGGATAATGGATGAACGGGGATAAAATGATTTAACATGAAATGAAAAAAGGAGAGGTGTAGAAGACAGAAGGACACAGAGACACACAGGACAAGACAGAACAGGAAAATGAGAGTTATGAAATTGGTCATACATTGTTTTATCTAAACATCCAACAAAATCCACAGCAGAAACAGCTTTAACACAGAAACGTCCACACAATCCACTGGCTGAAGAAAACACAGGTTGGCTTGATCATATTTAGGGGGGATGTGGGGGTTTTGGGAGTGTTTCAGTTCGCCAGTGGTGGTTAAGCAGAGCAGGGACCGAGTCGGGCTTCACACAGACGTTAAACAGATGCCACACTGAAGGAGATCGTAAAAGAAACCTCTGCAGGCTTTTGTGAAGGTGAAAGACTTTAGTTTAAGATCAAATAAATACTTCAAATACAGTTCCTTCATAATTTTGAAATATCTACCAAAAGGTTTTGTTACAATAAAAAATCTATCTCAATTTTAGCATCTTATATAATATGCTACTTTACAGTTGTAGACTAAGCTATCCAACATTCTTGTGTAAAAGGATTAAATTAAACAGTCCTACAAAGAAGAACAAGTTCAGTACAAAAGTTTAGAAACCTGATTAAATTAAAATATGCTACTGTCTTTATATTGTGTATTTAGATAAAGACATTTATCTTAACTTGGTAACCCTATGTGTATTTTTTACATTTATGAGTCTTTTGAGTGATCTGGCAACCCTAACAATCACTTTTAAGATTTTAAGCATTTATGGGAGTTCACAAGCATTTTATTAAACTCTAGCACCACTAAAAGCATCCCTTTTATGTTTTTATGAGAATTTAAGAAAGTTCTCCTCAAACTATGGCAACCCTAACAATCATTTTTACACATTTTTTGTAGCATTTTCTCAATTACTGGCAACCCCAAGCAACAGCAAAAACTCATATCAACTGAGCTTTACATGGACATCAGAAAAATAATATCTGACTTAGAAAAGTGAATTTAAGACTTTTGAAGCAATTTGGGCTTTTTTACTTAAGCTTTTTAAGACCTCCGGAAACCCTATAATATAAAATAATTAGTTAGATTATTTTTCAGGTCATTTTCAATCATTCAGGTAGTCCAGAAAAAAAAAACGAATACAGTAATTAGTTTTAAAGTGAGTTCTGTTTTGCTGTGTATTTGATTTTGAACAGAAGAAAATGTCAATAATTCTGCCTGGTTTCCTTGACAATCTCCTGAACATCCCATAATACCTTTCTGAGCAGTACGGTCATAAAGCCTGGATTTGCATGCCGCTGTTTTGCTTCATTATAACTTTGAGAGGAAGCCCCAAAAAACTGATAATCAACTAATATCCAGTTCTAGCTCAACCCACAACCAAAAACATTCCAACACATTTGGGTTACTTGACCACACGCCTTTAATCAAAAATATGTAAAATGACAGTAATTCCCAACATTTTTGGTTGAGCGCGTTTAAGATCTGTCAAAGACTTCATCATCCTCAGATTAGAAGTTGCGAGTCAGGCTTTATTGACCTTGTGTTCAGGAGGAGATACTTAGACACATCCACATGGTTTGAGGTTATTGTCCTCTGTATACAACCACTGCTGCTTATACGCATGTGTGCGTGTGTGTGTGTGTGTGTGTCTGGGTGAGGAATTAAGAATGTGAGGAAACACTGAGCACAGACACAATTTACTGGAGGAGGAAAAAAGAAAGAGAAAACCTTCTTTGGAAACTATTTAGGACGTGAGGTCAAACACACATTCATTCACACAAATGCGTTCAGTCAGAAACTGCCGAGTCAGGTCTGGAACAGTGTGCAGAACATGGAAATGCACGCTACTCTTCTGCACAAATATTAGAGATGGGTATCCCTGTCAGCTTCCACGATTCAGCTCTGCTTTACAAGGTCAAGACTTACGATTCCACGTCATTCGCACTCAAGAAACATCTACATTCTAAAACCATTCACAAACGTGGTTGTTTAATTTTTACATTAGCATTTTAACTGCTTTAAAACACAACTCTGAGAGAGATCAGATACTCTAATCTTCAGTAGAAGTTAAATCTATATTTTAACCTCAATGCTAAATGTTATGCTATTTTGTTTAATTATCTAAAATTTGTCGAAGATTAGGTTTTTTTCTGATTTTTAGAGATCACCTTGTAAAATGTTGCTTTATGCAGTTTCAATGTCATAAATGATAGGCAAGATACATGTATGATTGGCAGGGCTTCTTAATGAAAGTTTAAGATCTCAACTTTCCCTAAGATCATGATTTGTTTAGAGATTTTTACTTTTGAGTATACTAGCAAACTTGCAAGCTAGTAAACTATACTAACTAAACTATACTAATAAGAGTAAACTAGCAAGCCAATTTATTATTTATGAATTGATTTATAGCTTCTCGTGACATATACATGTATCTTTCCTATCATTTATGACATTCAAACTGCATGAAGCAACATTTTACAAGGTGATCTCTAAACATCAGAAAAAAAACTAATCTTCGACAAAGTTTAAATTAATGAAACAAAATACCATAACATTTAGCATTGAGGTTAAAATATAGATTTGGCTTCTACTGAAGTTTACTAAAAAAGTAGTTTTACTTAGGAAAATTGCTAACATCCATCTCACGCTGTGATTTCTTTCTTCTAGCCATAACAGAACAATGGAACAGAATAAAACAGTTCAACTATTTTGAATTTAAAGGTTTATTTTGGAAAATTCTGAATAAATACTTTTACTTCTTTGCTTTCGGTCTAAACCTTCATCTGTGGATATAAAACACCCTAAACACAAAAGCAGACCCAAACCAAGAGCACGAATAACTCACCTGCTCTTGGTTTTAGATTTTGTAAAAAAAAATTTAAATACCAAAGAAATATCCATGTATGCGTATTTACCAAAAATCAAACATAGCGATGAAGTTTCCCAGAATAAGTAATGCATCTTAAAATTTGCCTCTTCTGACTAAAGCGTTTAAAACACAGGGAGCTCCAACCTACACTTTAAATAAAATTAAGTTCTTCACGTATAATCTGTGATTAAAGATGAGCTGCTCGCAACATCAAATCATTAAGTTCTCAAATATAGGGTTTTTAGACCCGTTCACTCAATGTTTGTGGCGTAAGAATGAGATTGGAGGAACAAGAGTGTTTAATGGGAAAATGAATGCGAAGATATTAAAACAAACAGACAACCTGATAAACAAATCAGTTTTACAGTTATTAAATAGATCCAAACTAGAGTCTAACACACTTTTGTTTATTTTGCAATTAAATTGTTTTTAATTGCTGTTCATATTTATCTAATATTTATATCTACCTAACTTGCGATAGATACGAGCATGATTTATCAACTGGTGTAAAATCCATTATTTAATACGAAATGTTTTTAAAAGATGCATTTAATTTTTTTTTTATTCCCCAAATTTCCCAAAAATGTATTTGTATGTTGTAGAAAAACAGTAATCTACTGTTATGTTTTGTTTTAGATTAATGTATAAAAAAGTATTTAAAAAGTATTATATACTAGTATTTAAAAAGCCAACACCTACATTTTTATCTAGATGTGCTGAAATATTATTATAATTTTTTGTACAATGAGTTACTTATACGATATTACAATTACAATACATTTGTCAAGGCCTTTAAAATGCCTTAAAAATCACCTTTAAAAGCCTCTCAACCCTTCATATAGCATTGTCACCATCACAAATATTTGAGAGGGTGTGAGAAGTTGAACATCTCTCACAAAGAAGCAGACATACTGAAGAGAGTTAAGAACGGATGACGTACGTACCCGAGTCAGGCCGTAGAGAGGCTGGAGCTGCACTGACGGCCTGGAGGTGATGAAGGTGAGATGAGTGTTAGTACAATGGAGACACTTCATGGACAACACAAATCAACAGAAATGGGGATGAGCAAATATCAAAACCACATTTAGCTGCATAAAGGGAATCTTTCAGTACGAGCGCATCATGCTGCCACAATTATTTATGAGGATTTTTGCATTTATAATTGCATTTTCTTAAAAAGATTATTACAAATTGTGAGCACATCATGTAGAAACTATAATTCAAACCTTTAAGATTTTACTTTAGGACTCGGCTCTAAAATATAGTTATATTAGACTTATCGTGTTTTACCTTTTTGAGAGACATTAAAGCATATTATGCAAGAATCGTATAGTTTCTAATGTTTAAATCTAAATGAATGGATTTAATGATGAGAAGCAGGACACACTAGAAGCTCGTTCACACGTAAAGTGAATCAAATTCAAACGTGGTTAAAAAAAAAAATATATAATATATATTATAAAATACATTTACAGAAATGCATAACATCTCATTACTTCTTTTGTGTTGAAATCGCAGTACTTGGTTTAATAAGTTTACTTGTCAATAACTTGCAACCTTGAAAATGCAAAAAAAAAAAAAAAAAAAAAAAAAACTTGTGTTGCCAAAATGTTAATGTCTACAGTATTAGCCAAAAATATCTTCTATAAAAAACTTCAAAGCTGCATTTTGTACTTATTGTGTTTGTAGAAATGAACATTTTCCAGTTTTTAATATAGAATTTAATTTCAGATAGACAACTGCAAGAAATTAAAGTTTACAGTTTTCCAACACTAACAACCGGCAATTTAAATCAAGGTAATACATTTTCCATACATTTATTAAATAAACATTTAGATCAGTAAAAGACTGTTTCAAGTAGGTTTTTAAATCATGTAAATTATTAAGTTTCTGCCACTACTTAGCGTTGATATATATGGCAGGAAGCTTTAAACTTCTCAGGAGCAGTTTGTAGCTACCATACAGCTGTTTCCGGACTCATAGTGGCATATCGACCGAGGGCCTGTTAGACATCCAGAGAGCTCACATTACCCACAATTAAGCTTCATCGATTCACTTGGAGACCAGAAGAACACAAGCACGACTGTTTAATAAACACCACTGGAATGCGCCGCATCAGAAATCTGATTAGCTTTGTACTGTAACGTAATATCTCACAGAAACATCAGAATTCTCTCATGAAGCTACTCTTCGCACAAATGAGGGTTTTTAAGCTAAGATAGAATTTGTCTCTGATGCCAGAGGATTAAAGAAGTTCAAATTTATATTTTAGATGATGGGTTGTGATATTTGGTGACAGAGGATGCAAACAAACACACATGCAACATCAACATCTTCAAACACAGACATGAAAGGTGCGAGGATGTGTGTGTGACGTGAAATGAAACGAGAGAGAGAGAGAGAGAGAAAGAGAGAAAGAGATGGAGGGCCTCTGTGCTGTAGATGATCAGACAGATGAGCTCATTTAGATTAGAACATTAAAATTGAATGGTGAAAACTAAAAATATACTAGAAAAATAATAGCCACCAGGACTCAAATCTTTTCAATACATTGGCGTTAACAACAGGAGCTTATTTCTATTTAAATGTCTGTGTTTTACCATTTAATACAAATAAATATTCATTCAAATTACACAATCGTTTAACTATGTGCAGAAATGTAAAGGTTTTTAACTGAAGATTAGAACAACATTTAGATTTAACACAACATGGGATATGTATAGGTTTATTTAGGTAAACAGTTTCCTGAATTTTTTTTAACTAAATAATAATAATAATAATGACAATTTAAATGAATAAATAAAGAAATATAATAAAGAAATAATAAAAAAATAAAAATGAACGTATTTGTATTTATTGATGATTGGTTTAAATAAATAAATAAATAAACAGTTATTTAAAACGCAAATAAAACCTCCAATTTTAACAATTTGTTTACGCACCTCAACTCCAAAAGGATAGCTAAAATTCATCAGAAATCATTATCTGACCTGATACAAATCATTAGGGATACATGTTTGCCCCCGTGGTGTTCTGAAAACTGCACCCTGCGATATCCAAAGCTAAATCTGGATCTTCTAAAGCGCCTGTTTTATCATGGAGAGGTGCTTCCTGCTGCTGCTCTGACAGAACTGGAGCGCACCTGTTAGCTCAGAAAAATGTCCTGTTCTCCAGGCTCTTCTCACTCCTCTGACCTTCAGACGACACAACCATGCTACAGCTTGCACCAGAAACTGTGAACACTTTACATCAAGTTCCACCAAGAGAAACACAAACTACATCCACTACATCTACATGTAACAGATCTCTTTTAGCGAACAAACGCACGACCTCTGATGAACACAGTCTGCGTGTGCCTTCGAGCAGCTTCTTGCCTTGCACCAGCGTTTATAGCGGAACAGGTCACCCTCTCTCTCCTCTAATGGTGGGCATCATTTAGGGGTTGTATTTCCAGGAAGAAGAGATCGCTTTAACACAGAGAGCAATATCTGTGTGTGTGCGTGTGCGTGTGTGCCTCCACAGATGGGAACTGAACACAGGGGTATATTTAGACCTTCAATCGACTCCTGTTGGCACGGTGAGCCTCACACACGCTGCATCGTGCCCAGTTTACAGTCTTACCATAGTTTAATGATGCACCCGCAGGCTCCGTTCCAAATCCGAGTGTGCTTCCTAGCCAACTATTGAATGGACAATTTCACTTACTCTAGTACAACTTTGTTTATAAATATTTTGTGTGCAACAAATGAGAGACTTTTTTTGTTCTTGTTTTAGATGCTGCTTTCTACCAAGGAGTTGATCTACTAACTGAATTCTGTGACTGAGGACAAGTGTGCATCATTATCTTTCTACAGTTTCCTTCTTGACAAAATGATAAATGCACTTAAAAAAATGTTTTTGATGTATATAAAAATCCTGCTGTTTAATTACTGGCTCTACAGAGAAAGTGTATGTCTAACCTCACAACGTTAACTTCTTTTAGGATTTCAAACTTGAAAGAGTTTCATATTAGCTTGATTACTTGAGTTGCATTAGTCTTTACAAGCTAAGATAAACAAGCACTTTTTGTGCATCCCAATCTGTCCTACGCAGCATTCTAAATGAGATTCATCCAAAATCATAGCATTTATTAAAAAGTATTAAAACAGTCCCTGTATTTGCAATTACATAAATTACAATGAAACAACAGATATCCTCCCTTTTTGTTTACTTTATTCTACCAGGTTAATAACTACGTATCAAACCATTGATGATGGACATGATTCTCTCTCTCTCTCTCTCTCTTCTCTCTCTCTCTCTCTCTCTCTCTCTCTCTCTCTCTCTCTCTCTCTCTCTCTCTCTCTCTCTCTCTTTTGTTCGTGCTCTCTCTCTCTCTCTCTCATTCTCTCGTTCGTCTCTCTCTCTCTGTCTGTCTGTCTCCTTCTCTTGCTCTCTCACTCTCTCGCTCTCTTTCTATCTCTCTCTGTCTATCTCTCTCTCTCTGTCTCATTCTCTTGTTCGTGCTCTCGCTCTCTCTCTCTCATTCTCTCGTTCGTCTCTCTCTCTCTGTCTGTCTGTCTCCTTCTCTTGCTCTCTCACTCTCTCGCTCTCTTTCTATCTCTCTCTGTCTATCTCTCTCTCTCTCTGTCTCATTCTCTTGTTCGCTCTCTCTCTCTCTCTCTCTCTCTCTCTCTCTCTCTCTCTCTATCTATCTCTCGCTCTGTCTCTTTCTTTCTTTTGTTCGCTCTCTCTCTCTCATTCTCTCGCTCGTCTCTCTCTGTCAGTCTCCTCTTGCTCTCTTTCTATCTCTGTCTCTTTCTATCTCTCTCTGTCTCATTCTCTCGTTCGCTCTCTCTCTCTCTCTGTCTGTCTGTCTCCTCTTGCTCTCTCTCTCTCGCTCGCTCACTCACGCTCGCTCACTCACTCTCTATCTCTCTGTCTCTTTCTATCTCTCTCTGTCTCTGGTTTGCTCGCTCTCTCTCTTTCTCTGTCTGTCTCCTCGCTCACTCACGCTCTCTCACTCTCTATCTCTTTCTATCTCTCTCTGTCTCTGTCTCTTTCTCTCGAATGCTCTCTCTCTCTCGTTTGCTCGTTCTCTCTCTCTCTCATTCTCTCATTCGTCTCTCTCTGTCTGTCTGTCTCCTTCTCTTGCTCTCTCACTCTCTCTCTCTGTCTATCTCTGTCTCATTCTCTTGTTCGGTCTCTCTCTCTCTCTGTCTCTGTCTCTATCTCTCTCTCTCTCTCTCTTTCTCTCTGTCTGTCTCCTTCTCTTGCTCTCTCACTCTCTCTCTCTCTCTCTCGCTCGCTCTCTTTCTATCTCTCTCTCTGTCTCATTCTCTTGTTCGGTCTCTCTCTGTCTCTTTCTATCTCTCTCTCTGTCTCTTTCTCTCGTTCGCTCTCTCTCTCTGTCTCATTCTCTCGTTCGCTCTCTCTCTCTCTCTCTCTGTCTGTCTCCTCTTGCTCTCTCTCTCGCTCACTCACGCTCTCTCACTCTCTATCTCTCTCTCTCTGTCTCTTTCTATCTCTCTCTGTCTCCTCTTGCTCTCTCACTCGCTCACTCATGCTCTCTCACTCTCTATCTCTTTCTGTCTCTGTCTCTCGTTTGCTCGCTCTCTCTCTCTATCTCTCGTTTGCTCGCTCTCTCTCTTGCTCTCTCTGTCTATCTCTCTCTGTCTCTGTCTCTCATTTGCGCGCTCTCTCTCTCTCGCTCTCGTTTACTCGCTCTCTCTGTCTATCTCTCTCTGACTCTGTCTCTTTCTCTCGTTTGCACTCTCTCTCTCCCCTAACAGCTTTTGACAAGCTTAACTAGTTTTTAACACTAATCAACATCAAATTAATTTTATTCCACATCCTATCCATAATCAATCAATAATCAATTGTTTTTTACCTGTAAACATTGAGTCCTTCAAATTGGGACATGGAAATTAGCTTTCTTCATGCTATTTTCTCCTAAAGTAAAAAAAAAAGCTACAAGTGTTTCAATGCTTTCATCTCTGAAAGAGTGAATTAGGGTTAAAACCAGCAGACAGCGGGTAAACTGTGTCCAAAATGTAATCTTTGAGTGGATTAGTCCTTTAAGTTCCTAAATCTGAACGATTGCAAGTATTCCTACATCTAGATGTTCAAGAGACTTCCATCTCTCAGACTCAGGTCTAGCTGAAGTCTGAAGAGCAGCCAGGTGCCAGCGAGAGCAGGTTTTACAGCAGTAAACTCCTTACCTGAGCCATAACGGTCGGTCTGTGAGTCTGTCCAGAGGTCCCAGCGTCCGTCTGTCAACCAGTCAGTCAGACGAGTCAGTTACACACACACGCACGCACGCACACAGCTAGACTAGGAACTGAAGCAGGTTCAAGTCTTATCAGCAGATCCCTTGGACAGTGCCACACACAAACTCAAGCTTTGGGGTCGATCTTTCCACTCGTTGCTTTCTAAAGGCTTTGAAGAGGAAATTTAACACAGGGCTAAATTTAAATGAAGGGATTTAAAAACTCAGAGGTCAGAAAATGTTGAATTAAAATAGATTTAACATGAATGAACTTATTGTGCTGGATTTAATGCAGTAAACACAGGCCTAAGTCCTAGAAGGCCATAGTTTGATGTAGTTTTCTGCTTCAGTACAAGAAATAGCTTTAAAATAACTGTATATAATAAGTAAATAATAACAGAAAAAAATTATTTAATTAAAAATAACAAAACTTTTTAAACTGTCTCTTTCATTTTAATTTAAATCTAGTTAACTTTTCAAATTTTCTTCTGACCTTTAAAACATCGAACTGATACAAATTTAAAATCCAATGATTTTTTTTTTAAATGACAAGCAACATAAAAGCATAGTAATTTGTGGTAAGCATTGCTCCAATAAACAAAAAACATGATTCCTACAGCGAAATGTTGCTCGTGGGAGTTCATGGGTATACTTTTTACTACTTCATTTAATAAGCTCAGTCAGGTTAAAAATATGATTATGAAATAAAAATTATTTCATCCCAAAAACCCCAACCTGGTCAATTTGAGACTTTTTCATGAGTAAATTCTCCCCTTACGGTGTTTGCTGTGTGGCACAGGCTCGAGAACTGGCACTCATTTCAATTCACCTTGACCTCAGATCAACCCTTGCCCTTTGACCCTGATCGGAATCAGCAGCACACACCTAAACAACCATCTGATTCGTTTTCTAAGTGAGTGCTCCGCTTCACAGAGGCACCAGGGTCAGAGGTCACTGGTAGAGCGAGGAACTGAACACGGCAACAACACAACAAGCAACAGCACATCACAATATACACAACAAACAAACAAACAAACAAACAAACAAACACACACACACACACACACACACACAGCGAGGAGGAGGAGGAGGACGGGGAAGACAGGTAAACAGTGAGAGAATATATGAAGAAGCCAACATACAAACGCGGGATATGACACAACCTGAAGAGAAAGACAATACAGAGCGTGTGAGAGCCCACTCAGCACATCCACGCTCCCTGCAGCAGCTGCTTTTGTAATTCCGTCTCAGTCTTACACAGCTCTACAGAGTTCAGCACTAACCCGTGCACTTCGAGATCATGAGCACCTGATCTGAACACATACGGTAGAGTGCTCCACGTGAGGTTAGTTTAACACTACTGAATACTTCTGAGCAAAGGCTGGGTTTCTGCTCTCTTCTGATGTAGACTGGGGAGGAGTTTAGCATCACTCTACCGAACACTGCTGGATTCATGGAATCTCCAATTCATAACTATTGATTAGTTCCAAACCGTTTACTTTGATGTTTTAACTGGTTAGCGGATTGTGATCGGAAGGCAGGTTATAATTTAAGTCACTTAACAGCAGAAGCAGCTCAAGATTGGTTCAATCACACTTTATAGTAAAGGTACAGCTTGTAATATTCAGCCACTGGAGGCTGCATGTCCAAAACAATATTATAGGAATATTTTGAATGAACGTCTAAGAGCCTTTACAGCAGGAGTCTCCAGATCTGGTCCTGGAGGGCCGGAGCCCTGCACAGTTTTGTTTTACCCATAATGAAACACACATGTTGCACTAATTAGGGTCCTCTCTGATTGTCTGAAGCTGGAGTAGTATGCATACTAGAGCAGGGGTGCAACTAAAGCGTGCAGGACTGCAGCCCTCCAGGACTGGATTTGGGGAGCCCTGGTATACACCCAATCTAGCTCACTCTAAAGAAGATCTATCTATCTATCTATCTATCTATCTATCTATCTATCTATCTATCTATCTATCTATCTATCTATCTATCTATCTATCTATCTATCTATCTATCTATCTATCTATCTATCTATCTATCTATCTATCTATCTATACATACATACATACACACACACACACACATATATACTCCATATGATATATGATCTCCAGTTGTAACTAACCTCTCGTTTTAATTATTGGTTATTATCGATAAACTTAATGAAGGTAATATATATATATATATATATATATATACATACATACATATATATATATACATACATACATACATACATATATATATATATATATACATACATATACATATATACATACATACATATATATACATATATATATATATATATATATATATATATATATATATATATATATATATATATATATATATATATATATATATATATATATATTACATTCATTAAGTTTATCGATAATAACCAATAATTAAAACGAGAGGTTAGTTACAACTGGAGATCATTAGGAGATTTAATTAGATTCGTTTATTAACAGTGACCTCATTCTGATGTTATTATTGGTGCTATTTCTTTATTAAAACCTTCATTTGTGGAGCTCTGCTTGGAGTGTTTCATTTATTATTGGATTTCAGATCATAAGGGGAAAATATTAAATATGGAACTTGCATTTCTGATGATAATGGTGGTTGTGGTTTTAAAAGTAATTCAGGCGTAACTACGTTTACTTTTACATTATTCAAATAATAAGATTGTTCTGCTTTTCTGGTCACTATGGTAGCTTTGACATACCTTTTTTATTATTATTATTTTAAACAGTTTTCAATGGCACAGTCTCTTGCTACAGTAGTTACACTATGCCCACTACACTCTATAGTACACAGACTCTCAGTGAATAGACTTGAACCAAATTTGAGGCTTGGAGAATCTAACGTCCTCTACACAATCCAGAGCACATTTACAGTGACATTTGTGTCATATCACCGTATTTGTGCTGACCGTCCTCATGCCCATTGTTACAGCGGGTGATAAATTGTCCCTTGCGTGCAGATATTCTTGTCATTGACGTCCAGAGCGGGACAGTCAGCGGTTTGAGGGCTAACATGTGACAGAGCATGAGAAACCCAACCTTAAACTCATATTCAGCAAAATCCTTTCAGCATTAGATTTGTTTCCTTTAACAGATGAAACTAATGACAGTCTGTTAGGACAACACCACTCACATCGACACACAAAACACAACCATGAATAACAAAACTCCCATGCAGGGGTTTGTGTGTGTTTTCAAACTGTGGTTTTATACTGGAAATATAGCTATATAAAACTATCTATAGAGATTATGCAATACTTGAGTTTGAACGGATTCATTAAGTTATTTTGTTCCCTTTGTCTTTTGAAGCATACACAGATTATCAAGATTTTGTAATAATGTAGTGGACAGATTTAAGTTGTAACTTTTAATCCCTTAACTGCCACACAAGTTTTTTGAGTATAGACAGTAAATCAAATCTCGTATCATTTGATAGAATGTCTGACAGATTTATATGTACTCAAATTAATTAAATGTGCTTCCTGTTTGCCCATGTTGTCATAGATTTTGTTCTATATAGTTTTTTTTTCAAGACATCTATGACTTCCCTGCAGGGTTTCGTAGAAAGATCTGTAAGCTAAAAGTGTGGGTAAACTTCTATCTTGAAACTCCCAGAATCAAAAAAAGGGATAAATAAAAACTGGCCTAAAATAGCTTATTCATATAACTAGATTTGTTTTAAGTTTATTTCAGTTATGTTTCTTTCTATTTAATTATTCATTCCATATTTACTTTGTTGTTGGACTTTATCATGCGAATGCAACTATGATCAGACTTTTACTCTAATCCTTAAGGTCGGGTGTGTGAAACCATAACAAGCTAACAACCAATCAGCAGGCGCTTTCAAAACATCAAGCTTAACAACATGACCTTTTGATTGGTTCTAGAGCCTAGAATGATTTCAACCATCAACATTGCCCTTTAATTATTACACACCCCACCTTTAAATTGAATAAAAAGTTGATGTGTTTTATCTTTCAACCAAACAACAGCAAGCAAATGTTTAAATATATTTTTCCTTTTTTTGCTGTTGTAAAGTAATCATCTAGCATACAGGGTGATTCAAAAAGAAAACAACATCTTTAAAAATCTGTATTTAAATAAAAGAAACATGAAGGAATCTAAAAGACCAATGTGAAGAGTGCTTAAACTTCAGAGCTTCAGTAATGGATGACTGAAAGAGCATAACTCTCCTTTTCTTCTTTTCCGAGATCTCGATTTTTAAATTTATGCTATTCTTTTTGAATCAGCCTGTACTTCACGTGGACTGGCGACAGTTAAGGGATTGAAGAGGTTTAGTTAGGTTTTAGTTTAGTTTAGTTTACTGTGAGACTGTGTGTATCTGTGCACGTGGCATGCAAGGCTGTTGAAACACACCTTTCCGCACATTTCCATCCGTGGGTCGGAACTCTCGGGTGTTGAGAAGGAAGCAGGCTCGATCCTGTTGGTATCGCTCCTGCGTTCGGGCCACTGGGCTGCGCTCATCCTGGTCGATGGTGGGACAGTCCTCGTTTGCTAAAGCTGCGCTCGCCGCATCTCCGTTCTGCTTCGAGTCTGTGAAACGAGAGATTGTTAAGACTTAAAGCACGGCTGCTTGTTGATTATAAATGCAAAGTGAGTACAGAGCCTGGGCATGGTGTGTGCGAAGCACTAGAAAAAGCCATTTTTATAACTTCACACAATGTAGTTGTTAATCTAACTTTACACACTGCTATAAGATGCTAGGATGCACACTAAGATGCACTGTATAAAAAGGTGAAAAATCAATCAATTATTAACTAATCCTTCAAGCTATAACTAGTTTCCAAAAGATTTATAAAATAATATATGAACACTTTTTCAAACTGAAAAGAAGTAAATGCTAATATCTCAGTCACCAATGTGCTTTTGAGGGATTGTGGGAGGCTTTTGTTTAAACTAAGTGTGATGCAAACAAAGACTGGGGAGAGAAAGCTGTGAGTTTGGCTGTGAGAATTCTAAAACTATTTGGATTAATATTATTAATAGAAATTTGAGTATTCTAATGTAGGAGTTATTGTGAGTGTTTACAATACTTACATGATAGAGGGTTGTCTACAGGTTATTAAAACTATGTGCAAGTCTTGAGTGACCGATTCTTTTTCTGGAAAAGCAAACAGTACCTGTGACAAGGGTTTGGATATCCCCTTTTGGATTAATATATATATTTTTTTATTAAACTACAGCTTCAAAGATGCCCAAAGTTTGCAATATATGCAATACATACAAACTAAAAGAAAAAATATCAATTTTTATCCATATCCATTGTTAAAAATCACTCTATCAGTGATGTTTTCATCAATGATGACGATAACAAAACGGTTTCGCTGACGCACCTTTTTCGCGTGGCAATAACGTAATGTTCACAAGCTGATTATGTCTCTTTTATGACAAAAACTGTGTGTAAGTTTTCGTTGGCAAGAATAACGTTATTTGTAGGGACAGTTTCACGTTCAAAATGCTGAAACTTCTGCCTCCACTGCCACATGTTATCCTGGTCCGCTCACCCTTCCTCCCGACACGCTGCGCTCACATTCTGCACGAGGCTGACATGCATGAGCATTTTCTTGATTTTATTTTACAAACTTCAATGGCCAAATTTTCTTAATGCTTTTTGAATATGTAACTACATAATGTGAAACGATCTTTAATTCATAAACAACATTTTTAATAAATTATTTAATTAATTCACAATTTATAATATTTAAAACCTAAAATAACTTCTTAAAAACATTTCAATCAACTAAATATTTATTTAAATAAACTAAAAATAAACTAAAACCTTTTATTTATTGGTGACTAAAACTACAAAACTATTTTAATTACTAAAATGTGAGTAATGACAATTCAAAAAACTTGAAATGCAAAAAAAAACTAATGATCATTTTCATCAAAAAGACTAAGACTAAAACTAAGGTGGCTGCCAAAAATAACACTGCTCTGTATAAAGCATTACTGACAGCTATTGTTTGAAAACCACATGATTGAATTAAAAGAAATAAATAGAATAAACCCTTTAACATCTTAAGTTTTCATTTTAAAGAACTAAAACTAAAGTAAAGATAAAATAAATCTCTGTGGCAGATTTTCCGCCAGTGAATGAGGGATTTAATGGAGAAGCACCCTCACTCAACAAAAGATTATTAGCGCTTCCCCAGATGAAAAGGCCTTGTTTGAACATCCCAGAGACTGTCTGTGTTTGAGTCTCGTTGACATCCGTGTACAGTATGTTTGCTGTGTCTCTCACCTCTGTTGATCTCAATGATCTCCTCCTGAGCCAGAGGACAGTCTCCTGTCAGTCCGGCCGACCCGAGAACACCACCCAGCACATTTCCCAGAATCCTCTGCGGTGAGGCTGTTGCCATGGCCAGTGCATCCGGCTTGCAGTAATTGGGCGACCCAGGCTGGGGTGCTCGAGGAATGTGTTTATTCTTCTTCTTGGGTAGTTTCTGCTTGGCCATGGCCAGAGAGTAATACATGCCGAAGTTATTAACAATCACAGGAACAGGCATAGCAATGGTCAGCACACCTGCAAGGGCACAAAGAGCACCCACTAGCATGCCAGACCATGTTTCTGGATACATATCCCCATATCCCAGAGTGGTCATGGTCACCACCGCCCACCAGAATCCAATGGGAATGTTCTTGAAGTTAGTATGCGCACTTGCTGTAGGATCGTCCGGGCTGGCTCCTATTCTTTCGGCGTAGTAGATCATTGTAGCAAATATTAGGACGCCCAGAGCGAGGAAGATGATGAGCAAAAGGAACTCATTCGTGCTGGCGCGAAGAGTGTGTCCGAGAACACGCAATCCCACAAAATGACGCGTCAGCTTGAAGATACGCAGGATTCGGACGAAACGAACCACGCGGAGGAACCCGAGGACATCTTTGGCGGCTTTGGAGGAGAGTCCGCTCAGACCGACTTCTAGATAGAATGGTAAGATGGCCACAAAGTCAATGATGTTGAGAGCACTCTTGAAGAACTCCACTTTGTCAGGGCAGAAGACCACGCGTGTGATGACCTCAATGGTGAACCAGATGACACACACTCCCTCCACGTAAGTCAGCCAGCTGTCAGTCACCACCTCGTAGACGATTTCCTCCCGTGTCACGTTCCCTTCCGTCACGTTTTCGGTTTTGTTGTAGATGGTGTTGAAGGCTTCGTGGGTTTCCATGCAGAAGGTGGAGATGGAGATGAGGATGAAGAGGAGGGAGCCGAATGCTACATACTGTGTAGAGAAAGAGACAGAGAAATGGTAAAACTTCTGTCTACTAATAATGCACTTTTACATTCCAGAAAACAAATTTGCATGTTACACAATTTATGAAACTATTTTACATTTTAGAAAACATATTTACATGTTGCAAACCACTTTTACAAATTCCGAAACACTAATAAATCTACTGAAACCAGAAGGGGTCTCAATAGTAAATTGAGAACCGACAACTTGGCCCTTCTGTCAATCAAACAAATGCCCTGTTCTACTGCAAAGGCACAGTTTCCTTCACGTGGGTTTTAACTTAACGCAGACTGATATTTATTCCATGGAGTGCTGACATGTTCACAATCAATGCAAAATAGTGTTTAAGTCATTCCATTTCAGTTTTTATAACCCTATTTTAGCGAAAACTTCAGAAATAGTGATTCTTATGTGCGAACGCTTATCATGAGTGACAGAAGCCTCATCCAATCAGAGCCAAGTTGTCAGTTCTCAAGAGGACCTACCCTTTACGTTTCTGAAATGTCTTCTGAATCCTGAAACTCAAATACATTGTCTTGGGTACCATTTGAGAACCAACAACTCAACAACCAAAAGATTTGTTTAAGAATTTATACATTTGTTTTATAACATGGACATTTGTTTATAAGGTTGTAGGTTATAATACAGTAAAAACACAATTTACATTAAACAATACATTTTAAAAATGGAAAAAAAAATAAAAAAAAAATTATGAAAAAAGTTTCATCAAAATGTTTTCAAACTGTAAGACTAACAACCTAAAGGTTGGATTTTTTTTTGAGAGCAATGCTTCGTAAATTGGCTTAAAAATCAAACTAATAAAAATGTAGTATTGAGTTACAACTGTTGGCATGGTAACAGGAATCACAAATACATTTATGAATTTAATTCAACCAGACCAAACACAATTCAAACAAATAGTATAAACTTAAACCAGCATACCGATGCAAACATAGACAAGTAATTACAAGTAATCAAAAGAAGAACATCCCTCTATCCTAAAGTTTCCATTTTAAATTCCCCAACCTCAAGCTGGCTCTGAATATTCCAAAGAGCAAAGACGCAAATATATCAGAATAAAAAACACACAAGGTTTTCACCAAACAATGGGCAGGAGATGCAAATGGCGATGATCAACCAGATGATAAACTGAAGTTTGGCAGAAGAACTGTTTTGCTCGATCGCTTGCCTTGAGAAAGGCTCAAACAAAGTAGAGTGCCACAAACATTTTGGTTTCATTTAGCAGCTAAAGCTTTTATCTAGAAGAATGTACAGCTGACTTATTAGAGATGCAATCCCTGAGGAGCAGACTGATGCTAAGTGCCCTAGCTGCTAATAACTGGAAGCATGTACTTTAGGATGCTTCTGACCACTAAACCAAACCCACAGGCTGAGCGCTGGCATTTAGCTCTTTCCACATACAAGATATTCTCTAATACAAGATAACTCTTAGCTCCATTCCTTCAATACAATTTAGTTTTATTCGTAATAAGTGTAATCATGAACCACTCCATTCAAACCAACCTCAGAATCATAAAAACATTTTGTCCTTTTTTAGTTAAATTCCTTCAGACTTAGTCACATAAATATCAATCTTCTAGTATGATCATGCTACTTCTGCTGCAAAATGATGCAATTTAACGCATTTACTCAAAAAACTTTAAATTGTACAATTTTGGTTAGGATATAGAAACAACACCTTGTTTTACAGCGCTTACATCATGATAGATGGTAGATGAAGGAAATAAAATGCACACTGTAACATTATTGTGATGGCTTTCTTAGCATTTAGTGCATTGCAGACGCATTAGTATTGTCTTGCAAGCAGGCGCCAAAAAGAAGAGCAATGCTTACGTAAAACAAAAACATTTGCTTTTGTGATCTCTACATTTTGTACATTTGCCCAAACACTTATATTTGAAAAGGTTAAGACATATGAAACTAAGATACAAATTTAAATTGACATTCTAATAAATATCTATTAATGAAATATAAACAATCTGATATAAACTAGAGCACAATTTTAACTAAATAGAATGGTATTAACTCTTAAATTATGACTAAAACACTCAATAAAAATCTTATAATAATAATTAAAAACTAATAATAATTTAATAGAGAAATAATAAATTAATTCAGAAATAACAGCAATGGATACAAAAATTATTTAAGTAGCCCATTTTGAAACTTAATCCATATAAATCTAAAAGTGAACTTGCAGATACAAAAAAAAAAAAACTTTTTTATTTGTGGTAAAATAACAAGATTAGAATCTAATACCACCACAATTTCAACTACCATGACATCTGCAGCATCAAACTCGTGATAAAACATATTCAGCCCTTCCTGGTACAAGCATCCCAGTACGTCCATAATCTACTGTATATTGACTTTTGAAGACAAAGTGATTGTTTGGTCAGTCAGATATGTATAAAGGGCTCTGTCCTTGACATAATTTCCTCCAGACATTGATCTTTATGCAAACTAGATCAACTTTCAGAGTCATGATCAGCAAACAGAGATGTATGACCTACTTGAGCTGAGGTAAAACAATATGCTTCTGTAATCAAAGACGTACAGTAGAGGATAATACTGTATGTTCTGTATGGATACATCTGCAGATCAGTTTCAGTGAATGTGAACGTTACAGGTCAGTTTAAAACTTGTTCTTTCATCACATGTAGAAGAAACAAATCATAGCAAAGCTATCTTGAAACACATTTAGTACAGTATATAGATTTCTACCCCTTTCGTTTTGAGCATCATAGGAAGCTATTTAAGCAAGGACCAAACCTGAGAGGAAAGGTGAGATAGATCGATCGGAATGTAAGGTGCAAACGCACAAAAAGCATGTTTTGTGTTGCAGACATACTGTACATATGACTTAATTCAACATTTATTAAATAAATACAATTAGCAAAAAAACAAAAAAGCAACCGCAACAACATTTAAAACTTCATTGCATGTTTTGCACATCATAAATGTTTTTTTTTCTGCATATGCTTTCTTTTTTTAGATTTAATTTCAAAAGTTTGGGTAAATTTGAGACACAGCTATTTCTTTAAAAAGATTTTTACTTCTTTAATAAAAACCCCATGTTTTTGCTTCTATGTAAATTAAAAAGTGTTATTATATAATATATTTTCAGAACACCCAAAAACAGGTTTGTCTAGTTCCAGAAGAGTTTGTGGCCGTCAAAATTTATTTTTAATGATTATTTTTAGAAGTCATTGGCTTCACTGCATATATGTCTGGCAGTAAACTTTCTGGTTAAAACATGCACTTGTAATCTGAGTGATTTTTAAAATAAAACATCTTACAAAAAAAACTATTAAAAATGGTCAACCGGTTTTGCAAACAAATCATAGAAACAGAGGACTTATCAAGTAAAACTCAAAAATGTGTAGATTAAAAAAAAAAAATTCTAAAAAATAAAAGCTCATAGGTGTTTTGGATTGCTAACAATTTAGACTAACTTCTTTTACTGCAGTCTATAACTCACTTAAACGCAAACTTAAGAAAATAACATTTAAACAGCCATGTAAATGTGCAACACAAATTAAAAAGTATTTTGTAAACCCTATAGATTGGGAAGAACGATACAGAATGGTAGCCTTACAAACATATCAGTCTCTTCCTCAAAAAAACACATCTTGGATTGTTTAGTTATCCATCTAGGAAGATTCAGTACAGGAACAGTCTCGCTCTAAATCTACTCACAGTACCGAAGTAAATATTCAATACGACTCATTTTCATGGCTAAAGAAATCCTTACATTTTCAACACTACACACAGTCCACAACACTTCTACTGTAATGCATAAAGCACAAAAAGAAAGAAGGGAAAACACGAAAAGATTGTATTTTCCTGTCGATCTCTTGTTCTTCTCAACATGACCTAGTTAGAGACTGCTGCAGTATCATCTCCTTGCGCTCACTCTCTCACAAAAACAGCTCATAGTCTCTGAGACTACATCAAGCCAGACCATCCTCAAACCAGTTGCACGCAAACACCACAATCTCTACATCCTTTTAGCTTCCTTCCTGATATTAATGTATCCTGTACTCTTACATCTTCATATGAATCCCATTTCAAATCACACACATTCAAATCAAAAGACATTTTTTTGCAATACATGTGATAAAATTTGCCTCGTCAAATGTGCAGATTTAAGGATGAAAAAAAATAGATAGGTTTTTTTTTTTGTCTTTAAGAGGTACTGGATGAAACACTGTGTTACCATGTGAGACTTACAATAAAGATTACAGACACCGGAAAAATGTGTGTTTTACAACAGTACATTGTTCATACCATGCATTAGGCACAAGCTTGTATCCAAAGAAGTTTTTTTGCATTGCAGGGACTTGATCAAATTTGACTTTTTCCCTTGGATGCAAACCCATGACCTTGACATTGTTTAAAGCACCTTACTACTGACAAAGCCTCAAGAAATGGTAGCATCACCCACCAACATGTCAAACATGTAACAGTCACCTCAAGATCCTGTTCAGTCAGCTAGTAAAATAAAGACATGGGGCTTTGTACAAAATTTCATAATGTGTAGACATACAGTATTGTCCCAACTAGACAGAATCTGATTATGACTACAGTCTCAAGTCACAACATAAAACAAAAACATCTCATTTAGAATTAATGTTATAACAATATAATCCTCAGGGACATATTATCGTCTTGGTATTTGCACTACGATGTTATTCTGTTCAATGTCATCTGCCCTTATCGACTGGATTCCATGGTTAACTAGTCACCTTCCTTACCTACTGCCAACCGTGGGTAGATTCACTATGCCCTTATCATCCAATTTTACTTTAGGCAAATAGATTGACCACCACTTTGAGGAAAATTTCAGTGGATCAAAGGGTCACTTACAGTTACATTTTGGGTATTAACACATTTCAAAACACACTCCCAAACAAACAAAACACACTCAAGAACTGTTAGTCCCATAGAAAAACAGATCACGACTACTGCAACGCTCTCCTAGCAGGACTTCCAGCAAACACGCTCAAACCTCTGCAGATGATCCAGATCATCCCCATCTTATCTTCAAGGAACAGAAGCAAGGTCATGTTCATCCCTTCTTCATCACTCTTCACTGGCTTCCCATCGCATCGCCTGTTAAATTCAAATCGCTGATGCTGGCGTACAAAACTATCTCCTGATCAGCCCCTGTTTACCTCCACAAGCTCATACACTCCTATATGCCCTCCAAAAACCTGCGCTCAGAGAAGGAACAGCGACTCGTGGTTCCGTCCCACAAAGGCAGAAGATCTCTTAGCAGAACCTTCTCTCTCACTGTCCCTGACTGGTGGAACAAACTCCTGATCCGGTCAGGAGAGCAGCAACACTTACAGCTCTCAAAAACTGATAACTCTTCTCTTCAGGGAATACCTACTATAAAAAAAATCACTCTTCACTCTTTATTATCTTCCTGCTATGGTTTATTGATCAGTTGATACAAATTATATTATGAGCAAGCTGAGATAGTCTTTGACTGTGTAATAAATTGCATATTGTCTCTCCCCAACTGTAAGTTGCTTTGGACAAAAGCGTCTGCCAAATGCATAAAGGTAAATGTAAAATCATCCACTAAACCTACAATAAGAATACAAAAATAATTGACTATTTTATGAAGTGCCTCTAAAGCTTGGTTTCCCAAAGTGCTGTTCAGAGCAACACAGAATCACATGAAATCAATAAGTTAACCAGGTATGAATAAGAAAACATACATGAAAAGAATTTGCACTATAAGAGCAATAAAAGAATAACAAATAAAAGCTCTCCCAAAATATAGTTCTACAATGTTGTTCCCTAGACACAAAAAATTCTTATTTCTTATGGTTTTAGTGCACATGTGTGGTACTGACAGGAGCTTGCAATTAATAATGAAGTATATACTCAGGAGCAAAACATTTACAAGTGCATTTTTAAACATTGGAAAATGGACTGGGAGGCAGTGGCGTGTTTTAAGAACAGCTGTAATGCGTTCACACACTCTGGACCCCACCCCAAGATATGAGTGCATGAATTCTGAACACCCGGCAGCCTGGAGTTAACCTAGAAACTTTGGCCAGGAGAGCTTTAGAATAATCCATACGCGAGAAGAAATATCCACAAATCCATTTTTCAGCGCTATAGGCCCCAGCCTAGCAACATTTCTTAAAAAAAATAGACTTGGTCATGGTCATGGTGTCGATATATTGCTCAAAAGTCACATCATCTGCGTTTATCACAAAAACAAAGGCCAGTTATTGAAAGACAGAGATCTTATCCAAAAATCATGGATAAGACACTTTCTGTCTCTGCGTGTGCCAGGTCAGTGTTTGGGTCTTCAGGCCACTGGAAAGCCATTTAAAACTCTTTCATTAAATACATAACATATAAAAAATCTAGTTCTCACCAGTCAGAATACAATTATTCCTGTTGAATATTTGTATGGATAGTTAGGTCCAAGGTTCAAGTGTAAAAACAGCTCGCCATACTGGCAACCCATCTTTCTCACATGGACTGCTGTATTGATTTAACGTGTTCAGGTATCACACTCCAAAAAAGACAGTTTTAACAAATAAGTTCTAAACTAAAGATCTGAAGTTATTTTATAACTGAAACACCACTTTACACACTAAAAAACACATGTAAAAAGAGTGCATACATACATATGTTCCCTATAGAGGATCTACATTAAGAGGATCTACATTAAGGAATAGGACAAAATCCCCTGAGATTAGAATAATTTTATTTCTATTAGTGCCAAAAAAGGGTTATGGCACCACTTTTTTAGTGAAGGGATCAGAAACTTTTAATCTCATCATTACACTCTTCAATTGCAATTTATGGATTGATATAATCATCTGTTTATCCTGGTTTAAATAAATCATTTCACTGATAACAGCTCAAATACTTATATCCCTCCATGTTACAGCACAGTAAAGGTAATTACAACCACATATTGCACTTTGTGCATAATGAGTGGCATCTCATTTTTTTTAAAGTACAGCATTACAGTCTAAAATAGGGGGGGGATGTACACTTTCACTTCAAACCTCTCTGATAAAACTAACTAAAGTCCTCTTGGCTTGTTTGATGCCTTTAGTATGAATACTGGATCAAAATCCTGCAGGGTTTATCTCAGCCTTGTTTCAAAGATAAGATTACCAAAGTCAGTGTTTAAAACAAGGTTCAACCACAGCAGGTTCTCCTCGGCTGCTGGAAGAAGCACATCGGTTGTTATGGAGACAGTGATGAAGCCGTGCTGCAGTAAACACACGTCATTAGAGTCGCGTTAACACTCGTGCACACACGCATCGAGCTCCCGGCTACAGTGTGAGACGCTCACATGAACAAAGACTCGCCACATGTGTGAAAGTCACTCATCACTTTGTTCTCTCGTTTCCTTCATATCTCTTCTTCTCTCTCTGGGTGCTTCTTAAAGGGACAGCTGACCCACAAAAATAGCAATATATATAAACTGTCTTTTTAAAAGAATTAAAGTATGTTCATTTTTCTATAGATTTTCTAAAGTTTTTTCTAAATTACATTTTTAAAAGTTATAGCCACATTTCCCTACTTTTTTAAGGCAATAAAAACTTTCAAAATACACGCCAAGAAAGTTGGAACATATCAGAATTTGCGATAAATCCAGTTTTATTGAAAAGCTATTACCAGCCACAGCCAGAGCATCCATCTCAGCTCTATCTGTGTCCATGTCAGGGGAGAGTCTTCTTGCCTTGGCTCTGTTTTTTGTTAACAAACAGATACATTGGAAAAATCTTCCAATCAAATTAATTTCATGCCATTCGCTTTCCGTTTTAATTCTTTCCCTCGAGATCACACTTTTTGGTAAACTGAAATAATCAAACTGTAAACATTTTTTTAATTGTTAAATTATCATTACAATTTAATTATCATAACTAGTGTTTTCAATTTGTTTTTTTTTTACTTTCGGAGGAATCGCCAGATGAGACAGAAAGACAGGAATAGGTGAGCAACAAAACACACATGGATTCATGCATCAGCAAAAGAAGGAGCCTTTGGTCATATGGGAATGACCTATAGCACACCTGAGAGAGAGAGAGAGAGAGAGAGAGAGAGAGAGAGAGAGAGAGAGAGAGAGAGAGAGAGAGAGGTTACTTGATGTTCCATGGGACACTGCGGGATACTGAAGGTCATGGTGGGACAGAGAAGTGAGTGACTTTATAATGACAGACTGTTCATGCAACAGTGCTCCACACGTGTGATTGGTGCACTCAGAGTACATGTGATAACTCCTAAAGCCTTTGTACATGCACTTCATGTGCTGATGAATGGTTTCATATAAGCATCAATATCACCTCAAGCCCTTGTGCATGTGCCATAATTACAAATGTGTAATTTGCATGCAACCAACAGCAAGAGAGTGCATATTGCACGATTGTCTCATCTTGTAATGCACAACTCATCATGCATTCCTCTTCATTTGCATATGAAACACTGCCTTTATACAACGCTATCGTCTAATTCGAACAGTCTGAAGCGACTGTTATTTGAAAATGCAGCGAGAACGAGACGGAGAGAGAGAGAGAGAGAGTGAGCAGCTCATGCTAGCTTGCCTCCTGCCTGCTTTGTATTCTCTCTCGAACACTGCAGTGTTGCCATGTACGTTTGTCCTTGCGACACACCCCCCCTCACACACACACACCGTCTACCTGCAGACTCACTCTCTCACTCTCTCTCTCTCTCTCTCTCTCTCTCTCTCTCTCTCTCTCTCTTCATCCTTAACCTGACAGAGATTGTGAGTAAAAAAGTGCTTTGTAGGAGAAATGGCAGAGTCATGGTGAGCACATGCACATGCAGAATTAGTTTAGGTCTCAAACCTGATCTACACGCATGGACTGTAATTGAGCAGCATTTATTCATTAATAAAACATAAAACGTAATATTTAGTAAAGTGATGCCGATACAACATTTCTGAATCATTTCTCCAGCCTTGTCTGTTGCATGATCCATCTAAAATAAATGTATTATGCAGAATTATGGCTTGATAGATGTGTGTGACACTAACACATTTAATTAAAATCAAGAAATAAAAAGTAAGGTCATTAATATGAAACATTTCAGCTCAATTATTTTACAAGAATTGCATGGCTCTGTCCAGCTCTGGTAGGTTAGAACAGTATCCTGCTTTGATTGGGCAGATGGGTATACTGTTGTCTGATTGGCCAGAGGACAATACTCTGTTTTTTGTTGTATAGAGAGATCTACACTGCAGCTGATTGGCCAAAAGGCTCTATTAAGGACCGATGACACAGGAATCTAGCCAGGAATTGAGAGATTCACAAACAATTAGAATACCTTGGTAAGTTTATTATAAATGTGATAATCTAATCATGAAACTTGCTTCTAATGTCAATGATGTGTGATCTTTTTAGAGAAGCAACTTAAAAATTAATTTTCAGAAAGCTGCCCATGAAATGCATTTCTGGCACAAAATCCCATTCTGGGATTCCTATAAATTGCACTTCTAAGAGAAAAAAAGCTAAACTTTTATACAATTTATAATACAAGTAGTGTATCTTAATAACTGACCCCACAGGCAAACTGTCCAGTTAACCTGAAACGTCTAGACTTCAACAAAGCTGCAAAAGTGACGGTGAGCTGTCTCTGAATCACTTAAACACTTAAGCGTGAGGTGTGCACACATTATTTATGATTAAATCAGTGGTTCTCAAATAGTGGCGCTCCGACAAGGGGGGCGCATTTGACCTCGGGGAACATGCTTTTTACTTTTTTTTTTTTTTTTTTTTTTTTTTTACTGTTCTAGAATAAAGTGCAATACCACTCCACTACATCAGGGGACAGTGGCGCTCTCATTGGCAGAGTATGAAGTGTAGACACAAAGTGTAGAAGACAGGCGGCGAGAGAAAGAGATAAAGAGACAAACGAAAGTCTCCAAAAAGCTAAGACGAAGAAATATGACGTGTTTGTAGCGCTTGGCTTCACTGTGACTGCGATGGGAGACGAGGAGAGGCAGGTGTGCTTACTGAGTCTAAAAATGTTGGCAGCGGACAGCAGGAAGCCAAATAAATTAAGGAGTCACTTAAAGACATTACACACCAATCACGCTGATAAGCTGCTTGAGAATTTTCAGCAAAAACGTGCCAAATTTTGCCAGCAATCATGATCAGTCAAACAATGTTTATAGTTTTATTAAGGATTTAATGTTTTTTACATTTCAGATGGACCTTAAATCTTTTCTGCTACAGTTAATAAAGATATTCTTTGTTGTAAGTTAGTCCATATTTCTTTCTTTTTTCTCTTATACGTTAGTAAGCATACTGTGTTATGCAGAGGTGTCCTTATAACAAATTTAAAGACAAATAATATTATTTATAGTTGCGCGGGGGGCGAGATGTTTTTTCTTCCTAGGGGGGGCGTGGCAGAAAATAATTGAGAAACACTGGATTAAATGAATGCCGTTAACTTTATTTTATACAAATATTTAACCCCAACTCCAAGCAATTACTGACTTTAAACGAGAAGATTTTCTAAAAAAAATTAATTGCCAATATTTTCGGCATCATGGCTTAAAATTTTGGGAACCACTTCTGTATATGTAAAAAACAAAAATGTAAACGGTGTTAAATAATAATTCTATTTATAACAATTCTATTTTTTAATGATTACAGCAACATAAATTTACACTTCATAATTGCATGGTCCGTGAGACATCTGTTCCAACATCAATGTTTTACCTTTTTTCATGTTTTAATTCTTGCATTATGGTCTTGTATTGAATATTTACCATTTATACAGAAATATTTATCTGCCAAAAATACTTCAGAAAAGGCATATTTATGTGCGCACACAATGACTTGGGAACCAATGTCATTGCTCAACAAAATCATGTTTTCCACACCTCCACATGCACTAAACAGAGAGCCTGAGAGTGTTGTATTGAGCACGCAGGCTTCTGAAGCCTATCACAGCTATCCTGAAACAGCAGATGGCTGCACACACAAAGATCTGCCGTACCATCAGGAACATACAACCTCATGTACTGTATAGAGCTTAAAATAACTTTCACGTATGGCTGCGTATGAGAATATATCTATGGATTTTCTCACTATAAAGAGCAGTGAATGAATCTCAGAAGAGAGCCAACTATGACTCAACTCCCTATGGTTAGCCTCGCATGCAAAAGTGATTGCTAGAAAACCTCCTGTCCAAAGCTACACAGTCTACTCTGGAGTATTAGGAAAATAACAAAAGAGAGTGCATGTTGTCCTTGTCCTGTCTCCCAGAAACAGACACTTTGGGAGACTTTGTCTGACTAAGGAAAACAATGCAAAGACCAGAGGGTAAAAAAATTAATGAGTAAATTGCAGAATAATTCCCCACACTCAAACTGCCAGATTAAAACCATATATTCTAAGGCAAACAACTACAGAAAATCTCCGTCCATATGAATGGCATCATCGTGGAACAAACTCTAATCCCACATCAGGAATTTGTGATATAAAATATGAATTCAAACGTGCGTTGGGAAGGAAACAATCATGCTATATCAGTGACGTGAGTGCTGGGGGAGGAGCTTCCAGTAGGCTTTTACATGAGGCAACAGAGAGAAGATTTACTATTTATGTTCTTTGAAGGCAGAAAAATGGAGGATATGCAAGTTGTTTACTAACTACAGGCTTCTATTTTACCAGCAGCGCTTCTTCCGGTAAGTAATTCTTTGAATGCATGTTTGTTAGTTTTTTCAGTCCTCCAGAAAAAAACACATCATCAACAGAAGAAGCTCCTGATTGGCTGGCGCAATTATCTGCTGCAAATGGACATCAAAAGCTCCAGCTTTCCTGACGTAACTAGCAATTGACTTAACACATGAACGACTCGTTAACCACACTTATTCTGTTCTTTGTGTGAACACCCGGAAACAAACAAAAACCAACCCTGAGTGACCCCTTTAGGTCTTTTGAGGACTACAGTCCAATGCAACCTGATAGAAGACTGTACTGCATTTTGTAAAAGTTGTTTTTTTTATTATTTTTAAAAAGACCAATAAGTACATTATTCAAAATAATTCTAAAACCTAATCAAAAACTACTTAGTCTTCTATGGGAATAATATACAACAAAGTATGAACATGAAAAATATGGAATGTCCGATCCTTTATTTCACTAAATGAAAAAAAAAGAGCTTTCATGAATTTTTGCAGAAAAAAAAGTTCTGTTCAGAATGTTCAAAGTTGCTATTCATGGTCAAAATATTATTTTTCCTGGGAGAGACTCCTTTATTTACAAAATGTTGCCAACTGTTCAACAAGCAGAAGGCACCAGACAAGATGCAGCTATATTTAAAACGTTTTACGATTACAATTTGTTTTTTTGGGTTTTTTTTTTTTACATTTTCAAATTTTACAAATATGTGGAAAATTTTTTGTCCACTCTGAGTTTTCATCTGGCCATAACTTACTCTGTGTTTCAACAAAAGGAGTGATTTTTGGTTACAAATCTTTTTTTTTATTTTTTTTTTTTACATATTTCAGGGGATTTACCCCTGTGAGCAAATTTACTATACTCTCATTATGTTAGCGGACAAACATGTCAAGTACATTATACCACTTTAAAATTTGTCTAACTGTTTTTTTCTCTATTTTTATCATTCAATTTATAATGCAGTGTAGTGGAGCTATACACACTTTTTTTTTACCGGGGCTTCTGATGACTTAACAGGGATATTATGACTTCTAATGGTCAATAATTGCGTATAACCTGGGTATGCTCACTTATTTGCTTTATTATTATATTATAGATTTCCCCAATTGACGTGTATTCGCGTCCCCTTTAACTGACCAGCAATTGTTCTTTTTTTAACTTGCTGCTTAATTTGCTGCAATTAGTGCATATTTGTTTGAGTTCCGCCAATTCCCGCCCTCGATAACCTTAATAAGTGTCTGCAAGCTGCGAGAAAAGGAGTAATGTTATTTCGAAGTCGACGACAAGCCAACTGAAGATGATGTCTCACTGAAAAATTATAACACAGTGTCTGAATCTAGTTTTAATAGTGCCCACCGCGACGGGAAATACACATTCGACATTACTATTATAATATTGCGGTCAAGCCAGCTGCCATGTCAAAAAGAAGGTCTTTGAAAGGTCTTTGCCTCATTGTTTGCTGCTAACTTGGTTTAAAACAAACATGCACGAATCTGAAAATCAAATAATGGCTTATTGGTTTAAATGTAAAGTTACAGAGAAAGTACACTTGTAAAGTTGGTTCGGGTGTGGTGTTAAAGCTGAACTCTACAGGACTCCCCAGGACCGAGTTTTGACTGAGTATACAATAATATACCAAAAATGCCAAGTGACTCATGCAAATGTAATTTATGTTAAATAAATTAATTGCTTGCTAATCAATCAAAGAACATTGACTTTTGTCATTTCTTTGCCCACTTTTACATCAAAAATTTGTGTTGGGTAAGTTAAGGTGGAAAATAGTACACCACCTTTTTTAAGGACTACACCACTGCTGTTAACCAACATTGTTAATGTTAAACAACATTTAGTACTTTAGCCAGTACTAACACATACTAGGAGAAAAAAGGAGAACAGAAATTAAAAGCCATTTAAGTTAGTGGATGTTTTTGTCTGCTAGCATAACGAAAGGGTGTCAGCTTGAACAAAGCGTTAAGTCATAATTTAAAACTAGATTCTCTCAATCCTCAAGTGAGAAGGGGCAAAACATTCCCAGAATCCCCTCACATTTGGAGATGCTCAATCTGTGTGTCTGCGTCTGTATGTAAGCCAGGTCACACACCAGGGTATGCTAGTGTGTGATGCTCCTGCTCTGATGTGGCTCAGCAGGAAATGATCTCATCGCCACAGGAAGTTCCAATTATCACTGAGATGGAATTACCCAGCAGGTCTGAGCTCGCCTCCCTGAGGAGCAGGCATGAAACTGAAGAGACAGAAAGACTCACATGGACACCTGTGTCAGGGTAAAGTGAAACGCTTCGATTCGAGTCTCAGAAGCTGTGGCGCCAATCAATCAATGTCAAAGTCCAGAGCACAGGAGCCATTGCCAGATAACACGAGTCTGGAAGAATGAATCTATCATGGAAATCTCTTCTGCTCCCCAAAGCTTGATTTATGTGATTTTAACACAAGTAAATGGCATTTCTGTCTTTGTACTTTACATCCTATTAAAGCACTTGTTTGAGGTATTAAATGTTCAGTGACATTGTGTTATTTTCAATAATATGTTGTTCATATTGTTCTAATTGTATGGACGATGTGATACTTTTACTTATAAAGACTTATCAAAATCACATTCAATCTCCTCAGTTACTAGCCCGGGTTTATTCCAGAAGTGAGCTGAGATTTTCATTCAACAAACTTCGGAACCACTCCCCAGTTAATCACCTATTGGTTAGTGATTTGCATATTCATGACATGTATGCAAAGTTACTGTCTGACAGTTAGCGTAGACTCAAGAGATATTAGAGGGATTAATCAGCAAATACACTAACCCTAACCCGTGAACACAGAGCTAGCAACATTGATAGACACTAAAATGGCGTTTGGAGGAAACACTATTATACAACCGTAACTCTATGAGCCAGAGTCTTATAGATGTTTGGTTTCTATACACTCTGGAGTTGAGCTTCTTCTTTTAATCCTTACAAGTCCTTTTATAACCTCATTTAATCCTTTTAATAACACAAGTCCAAGTTGTGCGCTGCTTTTCCGTTTCGCTCTGTTCAATTCGACCGCATTTGTTTCCGGATATCACGAGAGAAGGCGTTTGAGGATAGAGCATCACTTCCAGGGGAGGGAAAACCCTTTAATATCTCGCCCTGACCTTACAATGGGACTCGTGTGACATTGTCAATAGCGCGAATAAAATCGTTTTTAAAATAAATTATTCTTTTGTTTGAAAACATCCGTCGTTCGATTTTTGATTCAATCTACTCTTATATATCACTATAAAAGCTACAAAAAGGCTCATCATGGCATGAGACCTTTAACAAAAAAAGATACATAACCATATTTTAAATGCTTTATTTATTTTTGCTACTTTATGATATTAAAGCAATAACCCTTTTAACAACAACCCAAAAGTACCTGGATGGTCGTTTATATCACGTTCACCTTAAAACCAAAAGATCACTGACTTCTTTACTGACAGAATGTTTCGGCAGTGGCTGCCTGGAATGGACGTGAGGGATTGAACCCGTGTTTGACACTGAAATACAAGCACGCTCAGAGTTCTGAGGGCGTTAAGGGCACATAATGCGTCACATCTCCTGGCCAAAGGTAAACATCGCTTTATAGAAGTGTGTGGGGTTTGACTCATGACATATGAAGCCATCCATCCATCCATTTTCATGTCGGCTTTTTCCCTTTTGGGGTCGCCACAGTGGAATGAACCGCCAACTCCTCTGGCACATGTTTTATGTGGCGGATGCCCTTCCAGCCGCTACCCATCGCTGGGAAACATTCATACACACTTTAACACTATGGACAATCGTTCTTACTCAATTCACTTATACCGCGTGTCTTTGGACTTGTGAAGAATCCGGAGCACCCGGAGAAAACCACATGCAAACAGAACATGCAAACTCCACACGGAAATGCCAAATGACCCAGCCAAGGCTCGAACCAGCGACCTTCTTGCTGTGAGACGACCATGCTACCCACTGCGCCACCGTGACGCTTACCTTCGCGCCGGGGCATCGCGCCCCGCCGGACGCCCTCCCACCGCGGAAAATAGAAGCACAGATCAACTGATAAAAAAATGCAACAAAGTGTTTAGATTGAAGTTCTAAATATTACATATTGGTATAAACTATACTTATATATATTTAAGTAATAGTATTAAGTATTAAGCGTTTAAAAAAAAAAAGACTAAGCTTCTAATTTTTCACTATAAGCTGAGGTTTCAAACATGCTGTGTTTAATGACAATTCAGAGTTGGAAAATCCAGACACATTTTTTAAAGCAGAAAGCTTTAAAACAAAAGTGACAAAAATCTTGTCTGGAAAAACCGTCAATGCTCATCTGGTAATAAAGCAGCTACACTATGAGACAAATTGAATGAATGTTGAATGTATTTGGACTAACAACAAAAAAAACTAAGCGAAGCTGTTCACAATCATTTCAGTTTTTTATATTCTCTGGCAGGCAAGTTCTGAAACAGCCGTGCATCAGGGTCCTTAAAGGCAGATGGGTTTTCTGAATTACGATGGAGATCGCACTGGATTAGCATTCTTACATGATGATGAACGTTCACCAATAATGAATTAGATAAGAGTATCAAAAAATATTTGTAAAATGTTTTCAGGTTTAAAAATAAAGTTATAAAGTACAGCCTTTGAGTGCTGTTGAAACATTGTACAGCTTATCCCTGCAGCCATGTTTAAAACCAAATTGCTCCATTAGCAGGATCAAATAATTTTATTAGCATAAAAGATTCTCTTTAGGGACCCCTTAACATTATTTAGGCTTTAATGTGATAGATCAAAGAAGACTGACAGGAGTTGACGTGGGAGAGTGACAGGGGGTGGGACACAGGTTCAGGATTCGAACAGGGGTGCCCAACGAGCCGCTTAACCCTTGTGTGCTGTTCATATTATTGTTACTCAGGCAGTGTTTGTCGTTCTGGTGGACCCATTGATTTTTAATCGCAATCAAGAGATTTTATGTTAAATACTTAAAAGATAGTTACTTTAGCCAGGAATCAAGTGATTTAAACAGCAAGTATACTTTATTTGTTGTTTTTTAACCTCTAATTTCTATCTCATTTAGAAATTAATCCATGTGTAGTGTTCTCATTATTGTTACTTTGGCAAAGTTGGTGGGTTTGCTAGACACATTGCATTTTGGGGCGTTTAATTTACTCAATCATAGAATTTTATACTAAAATCTAAAATTGTATGTTTGTGTGATTTATGTTTGTGTGGGAAGACAGAGTAAAGATAAATAATCTACTATTTTCTCACTGTTACATGCCCTGGGTCCAGTAGACCCAAACACACCAAAAAATGTGTAGAGGAGGATACAGTGTGGGGTCATAAAAAATGTGTTCTGACAGATGTTCTTCACAGAAAATGAGCCAACACCAGTGAGTCTCAGTTTCAAATAATAATTGCTTGTATAATTTTTCTTTTGATGAAAATTGAAAACTGGTCCCACAGACCCGAACACCATACAAGTGTTAATGAATGAGATTTATCCAAAATTAATACTGTTTTGGAAGGGAAAGCTGACTGTATAAACAAAAAATGTTGTGTTTGGAAATGTTCTATGTTGTTTTATTGCACCATAAACTTTGTTATGTCAAGAAGGAATCAATGCAACAAATAGAACATCTACAAGTCACTTCTCCCTCTCTCTTCCAGCAGCGACCATAATTACAAACAACAAATTAAAAGTTTGTAATCTTTCTATAGAGCAGGAAACGATCATCTTCAGTGGTTTGAGTTCCAAGGCAAACGTTTAAAAGCTTGTTAAGTCACCCCAAACGTTTGTGCAAAAGACCCAGGACAGAAAGAGTCAGTGTGAGGACTGATGAAGTGAGGTCGTGAAAGAGCCCTCAGAGGACATCAGAATGAATGTGGATGGACAGCGGTGGAAATGGACAGAGGGACAGGACAGGACGCTTGTCTTTTTCAATTAGGCACCAGGAGCCCGATGAAGAGCCTCCAGGAGACGAGAGAGTCACATCAGAGCTGTTCATCAAGAGTCAATAGCTGAGCTGTTCATCAGAGACAGAGAGTTAAAGATTCATGGAGCCCGCGGCAGAGCACTGGGAACTTCTAGGTGTCTAACGCACCTCCTAAAGAGATAAACCCAACATTTAAAGTCTGTCTATCTACAGGTACTCAACTTCTATTAATAGCTTCCTAACTATCCTGCGTAGTTTACGCTCTTAATCTTTAAACCTGCAGGTTTATCTTAAAATATGGCAAAAAAGTAGTAACTTTTATGCTAAATTTGTCTGTCCAAACCTTAAATACAGCAGTGATGCCACCAGACACGCATTTCTATGTTCAAAAACACCAGACGAAGAGTCAAACTGTCTTCATCGGTCTGTCTAGAACACCAGCTGCTTTTTAAAGAAAAATATATCAACATCACTTCGTAAAATCAGAGCTTGACCCCTCGTGCCACAAGAACCGCTATTCTGAAACTCAAACAGCAAATAAAGGAAAAACCTCCAAAACAAGGAACCACCACTCCTGCACCTTCAGGTCTTATATTCCTGGAAGATCTGTGCGTAATATATCTGGATTTACTTTTCTTTGTCATAAGCGGTACAAATACTGTCTCCAAAAACACTTAAAAATCTGATCACATCATAAGCAACTGGGAGCAGGAGCTAAATGTTTAGCTTTTCTTTCTAATCCAGTTTTCTTTGGAAAAGCACAAAATGATTGGATTACATTTCTCATAACTGTACCTAAAATATGCACTCAAACTGCAAGTGTTCCAAGCAATCCAGGAAAAGAGGCTGGTTCTAATGCAAAATCCTTTTAAAAATGCAGGAAAAAAACATGAACTAATTTGTCGTTTAAGGAATATTAATGACTAGTAAATCAGTAAACATTAAGATCTCAGTAATATCCAGTAAAAAATGCTTATATTGTGGGCAAGAAAACCCAATAAACAACCACAACGATCACGGAGATATAAAAAAAAACAGCTATAAATGAACTCTCAAAAACTTAAAATAGCGTTGTGTTTCGAAGCTTGTTCAAAACGAGAAACATTTATGTTGTGTGCGAGTAATGCTTTTATTTTCAACGTCTTGATTATTAGAATGTAGATATTTATTTTACAATTTGATGAAACTTTGGTGTTGTTCTTTCTGGCTTGCTTCTCTTTCTTCTGTATTACTCAGCAGATACTGATTGATGAGATTGAGAAAAAAAAATCTGACCAATCGGTGGTTGTTTCGTTCAGCAGCAACAGCTCTCACCAAATGGGGTGAAAAACACAAATACAGAGAGTAGCTCCAAATTATGCCACCATTAATACAATAATTAAAAAGTTTACATATTGTTTCATTTCCTGAATTGAGCATACAAAGAAGATGGGCTATATAATGGCAATAATTTGAATATGGGTTTAAGATTGCAAATGAGAATTGTATAAATGCCATGAAAGTTAACTCTGAATGTCGGCCTTGTACATTTACAAAATTTAAGAAAAAAGGTGCTCATTAACTTTTTTCAAACCATACGTCCATTACTAATGGACATCCTATTACAACATGTTCTTGCTTTTGGAGAATTTCACTTCGTTTGATATGGAAGGCCATTTCCATAGGGTAAACATGTTTTATTTAGAAAGTCATTGAAATTTTTAGATTAAAAAAAAGCCAAAATTTTGATAGCTGACCTGCAGATGACCCATTCTAATGCTAATTACATGAACGCACTTTTTTTCTCAAGGTTTTTCTTTTTACTAAAAAAATCAAAATTTCTACTTTTCATCTCAAACGTTTTACTTTTTATTTCAGAATAATTAACTCAGAATTTCAACTTTTAAACCTCGAAATTTCGACTTTTTAAAGCCATTATATGGCTATATAACAGGACAAAAATGACTTGAAAGTCTGTTTTCGATCAAAGTTGGTCATTTAGTTAAGAGCTCTTTAAACACAAAAGTAAACTTTTTCAATCGTATCACTGTAAGGATGCTGCACTGTAAAGCACATTTTACAAACACGAGCATAAAACAAGTATAGAATTTAATTTGAGATGTTCATCAGAACTATTTTGGACTAAAACGGGGAAAAGCTGAAGGGCTTGATACATCTATCACTTTCTATGGCCTGAAACATGCCTCGTATATGGATCAGTATTAAAAACCAGGTGAGCGCAAGACAAGATGGTCTTTATTGCCAGGTTTTTCCTTCATATCTGTTTAAATCTATGTATTACAGTAATTACGATGAAGGATTGAAGTTTCTTCGCCTCTGTACTAACTGGTACACTCAATTAAAATCCTGCAGTAGATGAAAACGAATTAACATGCACAAAATCAATAGTTAAATAACTTTAAAAAGGACAAACGTAAGCTTTCGTTGTAATTTTCGCACTTGTTCCGGATAATCAGCACACAGAGATGGAGCTGTCCAGACACAACCTGGTGCTGATCCCTCTCGCTGCATTTCTTATATGTTTACTTGATCTATTTAACGCACTTTGACGTTACATCTTGGTTTTTTAACCCCCTATGCCTAAACAGAAACCAAACGGAACTCACCCGCGCGTATTTGGAGGAGTAGGGGTCCTCGAAGAGCGCCCAGATGCGCGGGCGCCAGACGCGCCACCAGCCCGTTTTCCTCCCGTCCTCCTGCAGACACAGCCGCTTCATATCTCCGTCCCCGACCAGCGCCGGGTCATCCTCCGGCACCTCCGGCTCGGGCGTCTCAAAGCTGTCCAGCGCTTCCTCCGCGTCCCGGTGCTGCCGGTAGTTCATCCAGCAGCACGCCTCCACGTCGGTCTCATCGATGCCCCAGAACGCGAGCTCCTCCTCGAACAGCGGCCCGCACACGTCGTTGGGACAGTGGAGCTTCCCGGTCCGGTAGTAGTTGAGGATGAAGGAGAAGACGGACGGGTGCCGGTCGAAGAAGAACTCGTCGGACTTCGGGTCGTAGTCGAAGTTGCTGAAGGCGTCCGGTTCCGTGAGCCAGGAGAGGCGCGTGCCCGGCAGCGTCTTCAGCGTGCTCCGGTAAGTCTCGTGGCGCACGCCACCGCAGTTGATGACGATTTTCTCGCTTTCCGACGGGCAAGTCATGTCGGCGCTCGAACATGCTTTGTTGGACGACTTGTTCCCACCCTTGCGCCCTTTGAATGAGGAGACACACACCGAGCTGAGCATAGAGGAGGGAGGGAGAGGGGAGGAGAGAGAGAAAGGGCTGGAGGGGGGAGAGAGGGGAGGGGGTGATTAGTAAAGGTAAAAAATGGAGAGGAATCTTGCATAACATACGCTGCTTTAAAACAACCAATGAAGCATCGCTGTACAGTGTGAAGCAAATAACGGGATGTAAGCAATCCACGAGCAACATTTTACTTGGAAGCAACACGACTCGAAGGTGAATGAAGCCAAAATCAACCCTTTCTTTCCAAAACGTACTTCTCAGAATTAATCATAACTTCCCTTTTTCACAACTACTGGAAATAAATCTGATGTGTGCCATAAAACTTCAGGACAAAATATATAAAGAGATGTTAGATTAAATTGTTCATGTATATCAATAGCATTTTCAAGAGAATGCAAATTTCTCCTAAAACCACGACAATAAGGTGATTGGTTAAGTCAACTTCTAACAGACCGAGCTGCATTTGGACCGTGTCTGGCCATGCACAACCTTTAACATAAATGCAGCATCAAACCAAAAGCTCATGAAGCACGTTAAACATCAAATAAAAAAGTATTAATATATTAGCAATAGCAGAATTTTATGCCCTTCAGCCGCTGCATGAACTGGCTCTCTTTCTCTCTCTCTCTCTCTCTCTCTCTCTCTCTCTCTCTCTCTCTCTCTCTCTCTCTCTCTCTCTCTCAATGAAGCAACTAATAAGTCAAGAGCTTCGCTGCAGCTTCATTGGATGAGGTGAATGAGAGAAAGAGAGGCTCATTATGCACAAGCAGCAGTCCAGCTTTTGAGAGAGAGAGAGAGAGAGAGAGAGAGAGGTTGAAGGAGACCTGTGCTGTTTGCTGCAGTCTCTCTTCTCATCTGTTATTGCATTTAAACTCAGCCTAAAATACCTCGCTTTTAGTGCCTGTAAAAAAATTAATATCCTTCTTTCCATTCATTTCTGTTCCCATCCCATCTTTGTTTGTCCTTTTCTCCTCCTCCTCCTCCTAACCCCCCCCCCCCCATTCATCCCTCGCGCCCTGGTCCTGCATTCACAGCTCAATGCGAAGCAATCTACACTCCTGCAGCACTTTCTTTCTCAAATATAATCATGCACTGTAACTGGATATTTAAAACTTTTTGCAGTGTGTTTCTTCATTTTCATCTCTCTTTTAGCCGCTACAGCTATGACCTCGTTTCGTTTGGCTTTGCTTTCAGTCCGTCATCATTTCTGTCCCGTTCCAAGACTGCAGTCAAAGTTACCCAAGTTCTGCAGAGCTGCATGAAGCTAGCGCAGGAGCGTGACGGAGGATGATCACAGATAAAAGATGAAGGTAAGGCTAATGAATTCTGCATGCTTACCGTCCAGTTAGAGTCTGAGGAATATTTTTTTGTAGAACTTGCATAACATAAATCAAAGCACTGATCGTATGTGTTTAGTAAAACCACCTCCCAAATCTATTCAACCTATTTTTGTTGTAAAAAGACTTTATAGCAAGTTTTGGATATTTATAGCTCACACCTCTGCAAAACACACTAAAACCCTTTTCCAATGCATCAATTTCAGACTTGAACCCAGCATTTTTTCCAGATATATAATTTTTGAGAAATTACTATGAGTCAAAACCATTTTGCACACTCAAAAAATTTATGTAACACACTTATTTGAGACACTCATAATTTTACCAGATTCATTATAAATAACACACAATAATTGGATAGAGAATTAATATAATCAGGTCTTTCCTTGCATGGATAAGTGCAGATGAAACCTCCTGTTTGGAGCCATTCGGTTGCATAAGTGTGACTTGGAGATCAGGATAATAGACTAAAGTGATACTCAGAAGAACCCAGAGGAGAGATTAGGATTGAAAACAATTAGAAGAGACAAATGAGTGGTAGTACGGATAGAAGCAGCGCAGAGGTCGAGTGGGAGTTATGAGAGTGATAGTGAGAAGGTATTTCATGAATAAACTCTATGTGGAGTTGTAGAAGTTTTGAAAGAGTTGATTTCAGCACCGTGGAGAGCAGAATCCACATGTTATGAGAAACAGCGAAAGCAAATTAGAGCAGGTTGCTATAAAAACTACTGTGGTTCTACAGTTTTATGAGAAACATTGTGTAGTGTTACAAGAACCACCAATAAAGAAAGAGATGAAGACAACAGCTTTTATAAAAATGGAACGAAAGTTGACCATTCAAATTGTTCAAATTCAAAGGTTGTAAAACCGGTCTGAATGTAAAAAATCTAATAAAGCGTAATATTCTAATTGATTGGAGAGCAGATTTCCTTAAGAACTATTTCAAATACTTGCAACCGCTCTAGAATCAGCTTTGGTTAGACACAATAAAATATTTATTAATTAAATCAATTTAATAAACGCTTTAACTGAGGAAACGTGGAAAGAAACACGTTGTGATGGTATTTTCCCATGTAAACACCCTGAAGATGACAGAATTAAAAATGGTAGAAAAGTTATAAAAAGCCAGCTCTGATTTGGAAAATGTATGCACAATATTAAAACCAATGAAAACTAGTTTTAGTGAAGAAAGTTACAACACAGACTGAGATTTAGAGTGCTCTACAATCAGTTCTGGATTGGCAGTTAAACTATAAAAGAATAGTAGTGAAACAAGATATAAGTTTATAAGTGGATTCAAATGTACAAAATTTCAGCGTTCTATGTTTTTACTGTCGAGTAAAATCCTGCAACAATTAAGGAAAATAACAGATTTTCTCATTTCGAATATCTGCAGTCAGAAATGGCTTTACAATACTATTTTAAACCAGCTTAAGTTGAAACAGAAGGTATGGAGTACATTTTTATATGTAAACCATGTTTTTCTTCTATGGTGGAAAGCTCTGCAGGAAGCATAGAGGGTTAATGCTTCACTGAGCCCATGTAATGCAGGCAGCACGATCGAGAGCAGCAGCACCACTCTTCCTTGCTTTCTTTTATTTATGTTCCTAAAAGAGAGGAGGTTGGTCAGAGAAGCAGATGTGCAGAGGAAGAAGAGAGAGGAAGATGAAGAATAAAATGTGTATAGAGTCGACATCGTGTGAGCAGCGTGAGAAAATCCTGAATCACACAGAAGGTGTAATTACCACGCCATTTACCCAAGAGACACAGAAAGCGCATGAGAGAGGGTCGAGCAGTGAAAGACTGCAGTGCCGCTAATATACATTAGCAGTAAGACTGCAGCAAGAGGGGGAGGAGATAAGAAACCAGCAGAGAGAGAGAGAGACAGAGAGACAGACTAATACAATCATACACAGAAATAGAGGGCAAAATTCACAGAGAGAGAGAGGGAGAGATGATGTGAAGGAAATTGTGTGTTTTTTTTCTTGGTTTGAAAAGAGGAGCATGCAAAGGATGCTCATGAAAAAAGCGACCAGCGGCTAAACAAAGCGGTCTAGCAGGAGAAATGAAGATAATGTCAATGACTCCTCTGTAAAGAACTGCTTACACTGAACGCTGTTCATCAACCTGCAGCTTTGTTCCCTGCTAATAAAGAATCATGGATGTTCAGATCAGCTGCACACATATAGAGTTTAGCTTCTGATTCAAAGCGTGTTTCTGGAAATCAATTTCTGACTAACCATTCTGATCATGGACACAACGGATTTCAATCCCTGTCAGTCTCAAGGTCACGCTTTCTCAAAATATTCTCTGAAATAATCAAACTATAATGCAGCCTGTGCCGGAAAATACATAATTTTCCTGTTTTCAACTTCTGAATGCAAGTTTTTACATGCAATGAGGATTTAAATTACAAAGGCAGCAGCATACATAGTTCATTTTAAAGTATCTTCATTAAATAAAAGTATCATCCACCACTGCTGATCGGACTACTCCAGACTCGATCTCAAAACCAACAGAGATGAAAGTGAGGTTAAAGCAGCTCACACTCTTTCTATGACTCGGTTTCTAATAATAAATAATAATAATGCCTTCAATTTATATAGCGCTTTTCTAGACACTCGAAGACGCTTTACAATTATCAGAGCATTATTCATTCACTCCACATTCACACTCCGGTGGTGATAAGCTACCTTGGTAGCCCTCAGCTGTCCTGGGGCAGTCTGACAGGATGTGGCTACATTTCTGCGCCTATGGTCTCCTGCCCACCACCAAACACACCCCACCAGTCACACACATCCATACTGGGCAATGTGGGTGAAGTGGCTTGCCCAGGGCTACAACGGCAGAATGGTAATAGTTGAAATCGAACCGCCAACCTTCCGTTTACAGAATGACCAACTAACTCAACAACAAATCAAAAACGGGCTCTCCCCCTCCCCTGGTGGTTAAACAAGAGCTCAAAGCAGATGAGAATCACGTAACAACAGTCAGTTTCAACAAAACAGTATTCGCCATGATGGTCTGAATGAGAAGGAAAATAATTGTTATTAATTATTTATATACTTATATTAAGTTATTAATATATATAAAAAAACATGAACATTTTATTTATAAGTCATAACTAAGTTATGATTTGACTCCTACAAGAAATGTTTGCTATTAAATTAAATTTATTTCAGTGTAGTCACATGACGCGTTTAATCATGTTTCAAGGCTAATACCATTTCAATGATCTTAAAGGATTTTGAGTACGAGTTTAACTTCTTTTGTATGAAGAACCCCAAGTAAATAAACTGTTTTTTGGAGGGTTTCACGGATCACTCAATATCTACTGAATATAATACTTCAAATTATTTAACTGACGATCAATTTCACTGAAGTGACCGTATATGGTTACCTTCTAAAACTGTTAAGTACTACAAAAGCAACCTGAGCCATGCCTCCTCAGGCTGAGAGAGGAACTGCAGGCACACAGAACGCTCTGCTGCAGTCGCTCTCCTCCGCAGGGACACACACAGACACAGTCCTGTCATATCATCTAGACATTCTTTACACTTTTGTTTGTGGTGTAGACATCAAATCACCTGAGGCAGAAAACAGCATAAATGAGGTTAACACATGAGGTTAGCATAAATTAGACTACTCTCTTGCCTGCTCTTCTTCAGCCACAGTGGCTGCATCAACACAAAAACAACCCAAGAGTGGATTGGTGTCGGTAATTGCGATCACGTGGTACTGGCTTGCTCTAGAGCTTCATGCTCTTTTCATTGAAGATGGCAAACTGCCCCCCTCCCTCCCTCCGCTTCTGCAGAGCATCAATAGAACAGTGTTTTCTTGCATTAGAGCAACACATCATACTGCTAAACCCCTAAGCTGAAACAAGTCCATAACGCTGAAGCTAAAAGAGCCCAAACATGCAGCATTGGCAGCCAGATGACGATTCCCTCTTGACTGAAAACAGATGCTCACTGTAACCTGTAGTCTTTAGTAAAAATTCCAGCTGGTGGACCCAACTAATTATTTAACATGCTACACTTGCATGCAATTTGTTTATTTTCCACATTTCCTCAACTCTAATTTAAAGCTTCGAGTCCCCATTAATGTCTCCTTATCAGCAGTTTGCTCTCTTTTCAAGAAAATCTTGTCATACTCATACTGTAAATTCACATTGTGAATTCAAATGATGTCATCATCATGCTGTATGATACAGTAGAACACATTTTAACTTTGTCAGTGCTGAGTTTTTTATAAAATGTTAAGATACAAGGATGTCTTATCAGAATGTATAACTTCCGTCATGTCCAGCATAAACTACTGTTTATGTTAAATTAGGAAAACACTAAAAAACATCCATTATGTTCATTCATTATAAAGTTGTGGACATCTGACCTGAAGAAAAACAAATCTTCATTAGACTTCTATTGAAAAATATAATGACTAACTAAACTAAAAACTATATGGACTGAAAACTACAGGTCCCACAGTTCATATAGCCAAGTCCCCGATTGGCCCACGGCCTAGTGACACACCCAACCAGGAGTTAAATGAAAGTAACCCTATTTTAGAGAAAACGTTCATAAATCGTTATGATATTGTTATCTAATTTAGCTCAACATTTTGAAGCATTACCCAAAATATATCAAATACAGTTCACTCAGTCTGATGCTAAGCTTCAAAGGAAACGTGATATAATGATGTCTAACAAAAATTTCGTTTTTAGTGGTTAAATTGTTTCATAGAAATATATTAAAAAAATTTACGATAAGCTAAATTGTCCTAAATTACACTGTGTTAGATGTATAGTGTTAACGCCAGTTTTGGGAGACTAGTGGGAGAACTCTCAACAAATTATGAAGGAAAACATTTATATAAATATAATACAAATTGATTTAGCACTTCATAAGAAAGTAACAAAGAGGACATTTAAAAAAAAAGCACTACGTCAAATTAAAGGCAGCATCTGAAGGCTTAGTATAGTTGCTGTGCATCAAATATCATCTAGTTATTATTACATAACAGAAATTACAAGTCATGTCTGAGAAGACAATAACAGAAAGGCAACAGTAACATTATTAGCTAAATCCAAAAGCTTCTTTGACCACTGAAAACAAGTATCCAAATCAACAAAATCATGGATTTTCTCAACATCTCCTCCTGAGCATAACAGCTGACGTTTATAAAAATATTAAACTAAAGAAACTTTGTGTCGGCTGCTCACACTCTGGGAATAAATGGGGACTTACTGTAGATCAAGTCCCCCACGAGCAAGATTAAATAATGTCTTGAGGTTTTTATTAAAAGCTTTTAAATACACATGCCAATGAGAGCAACTCAAAGGATTTAAGCCCGAATTCCAATTAAAACCACTTTAAACATGCCTACCCTGCAGCACATGGCAATCATCTCTGTAACTAATACGTTTTAACATAAGGGCACAGAAGGGACAACTTTGTAGAGCTGAGTTTCCAACGCTTATTGAAAACATGTAAGCTAAATTGCTCACTAACCAACATATAAAAGAAACGAAAACTTCAATTAAACTCCTCTTTGAACCCAGGCTTTAGCCAGAGATAAAAACAAATAACCTTTTTTTCTGGGACAGGATTTTGATCAAGCCATTTAAAATCTAAATAATGAACAAATATAGGGAAATTTTTATTTATTAAATCTTAATTCTAAATGATCTTAAATTCTTTAGATTCAGTCCATGTATAATCCAGGCATCCATTGAGCACAAGACTTACACCCAAATGAACAAAACAGCATCAGAGCAGAGAAATATGTTGGGTGCTAAAGTGAAATTACACGTTTAACATGTTCCAATTCATTGATTAACCTGGATTTCAACCAACAACTTGTTAAATAGATAACCTTAACAGTGCTTTTTGGTGTATAACTAAAGAAAATCGTAAACCATTCAATTGTAAAGTGTTTAACACCACATTTTACATTTTTTTTTATACAAGGCTCTGTTTCACAACAAAAAAAGAGAATTTCTGCATGACTAAAAATTATTTGCTTTCCACGTTCGGTAAACATGGAAGATCCGTTACTTTCCTTCACATCAGAGAGAGATTCAAATCCTTGGATTTTTGCAGTTTTATCATCCATCAGACCAGACGAGTGGTCCCTGGGTTCAACATCCAAGAACAGTCCTTCAATTATTCACTGAGTGTATAAATAAAACCTGATGCCTTCCATTTTAGCATCTTCCCAGCTTTCAGCGAGCTGACAGAAGCCCTAGCAGTTTCCTCTGATTACTCATCCCTGTAGGAAAGAAATAACCTCCGTCGTCGAAATCCCTAGAAATCCAAATGTATGCAACAACACACAGAACAAACGTGTGCACATTGCTCACACACCTGTCTCTGTGAGCCCTGGCATGAAATCAGCTCAAGCTATTCCACATGAATGCTGCTGTGTGAATCAATGCATGAATGCAAAGCTCTAAACAATACTTGTTGCATGTTGAGGAACTACTTCTCACAGTAGACGAGTAGATAAACGCATTAAACGAAGGATGCACAGACAAACAGTTTATTGAACACTGAACACAAATACATGCCACACACGACAGTATACACGTCTAGCATACTCACTTGATCTGGGCTGAATTCAGATCATGTGTAAATCCATGAGAGCGGCTCGAGGTTTTTCTCTGATCACGACATGGATGCTCCAGTTTCCCGTTGGCTTTTCACAATGAGTTTTAAACGCGAGCATATTCAATCAAGCAGACGCTCTTTGGTGTTACACCCAGCTCAGGCAGCTTCCACAAATAACACTACAGCCCAATTCCCTCACAGGTTTCCCCGCGGATTGTGATGATGAAGATGAAGACTATGGTGATGGTAATAATATTTCCCGCCTTTTGAATCGCGCACGGCTTAACGCGAGCGGTTCATGATCAGACATACGCACACACACACATACATACATACACACACGCACGCACGCTTACACGCGCGCTCACGGCTCCGGGTGGAACTGCACCTTGCTCCTTCATTTATTTATTTCATTTTTTGACTCTTTCAGATGCTACGCGTGGGCGGTAGGACTCACGCGAGTTCAGGAGGTGGTGACGTAACGCGCGCGGGAAGCTCGAGGCGCGCCAAATACAACAGAGTACTTCAAACACCGTAAATCACAGTGCGTGCTCCAAGGTTTATCATTCTCTTCTAAAAACGCGCTGCTTGTATTTTGATGTATTAATGAAGCCAAAACAAATTTGTTTTTTATCATGCTTTTTTTATTAGCAAACCACTGTTTGCTCTATTTAAAGGTGCCATATCATGTAAACTCCACTTTTCAGACATTTATTTATTGTTTCAGTATTGTTCCCTCTTCAAAAAACATGCCTCAAGTCATATTCTGATAGGTTACTGCATATTTGTGTTATCCTATTTTCTATTTCTGCGAGCTCAAAACGGCTTGATGGCCATAGCCACACCCATTGGCCGAAGCACCACCTCCTAACAATCAGATTATACTGCCAATCTTAATAAAGAAAGTATGACTGAGTGATCTAAAAGTATCAGATAAGCAATACAAATAAAGTGTGTTTTTGGATGTCCTGGGCGAAAAGAGTGTTTTGGAATGCCAAAAGAAGAATGTATTTGTCGGAAATTGTTGAACAAACAAAACTCAGAAGGGGTCGTGGTGGAAGTATGGGTCAGGAACTACACAACCGATTTGAGGTGATAAATAGTGGCCATTGAAGGTTATTAAGGATGCAGTCTAGATTGCTCAAATATTAATAATAAATGATTTAAAAGCGACATATGACATGACACCTTTAATAGAAAAAAAGGTCTAAGATACACTACTCAATAAGATATAGTTATTTTTATTCACATGAGTGTTTTTACCATTTGCTCAGAATTTTTATGAAATAAGTAAACGTTTCCCTTTAATTGCCGTAATGCGTGAGAAGAAAATGTAAAATGTCAGCAGCGAGCGATTCTACCATTTGCTGAAATGACAGCGATATCTCTTGCTCCTCAATAGGCTCCTGATGTTCTGAGGCAATGAGTTCCACAACTTCATCCTCACGGGGACTTTGTGAAGCTGCTTTGAAAGCAATTGCTAAAGAAGCGCTATATAAAAACTGATTGATTGATTGATTGATTGATTGATTGATACTCTAGTAGGTAGTTACTTCTGATCTGAACGATACAAAAACACAAATTGTCAAACTATTAGAAGAGCATCTAGTTCTCTCTTCTCACATGTAACTTTGTTTTGCTATTATGAAACATGTTTAAGTATTTAAAAAACAAAAAAACATGTTTAAACAAAACATGATCTCAGTCTGTTAATGGGAACAATCACATCCCATAACATAACATTTACAAATAAGCACACACCTGAGATGTATAACATCTCAAGTACATATTTTTAAAAGTGCTCAAAAAGTACTAGCTATCACTATTAATAGCCATCACACTAAATAGTTATCGGTTACCTTAGGTCTGATCTGGCCTGAAAAGATGCTTGCATTGAAGCGGGACACCATAAGGACAGATGAGGGACACCCGTGCATTCCTAATTTTGTGTTGTTTTGAGATCGTTTGCATTTGGTGGTTTAAAAAATAAGCATTGCTATTTTAAGCATGCAAAAATAAAAAAGGACCGTACACGACAAACATGTCTGCATTAAAAAAAATCATTGTACTCAACACTAATTTATACTGTAATGAATAATAATAATAAAAACACTAACAGACTTAAAGTGATAATAATATAGAGCTTACCATCATGATGGAGGGGGTTGTTGCCATTTCAAGGTCTACAGCCACTGCTAAAAGAGAAACCACATTTATTTATCACAGACAGCGTGGTGAAAACCTTCTCCTTCAATAAGCTCCCTTTACAAAATGAAATGGAATTTAAAAAATTTAAATTAAATTAGTATAAAGGCAATTTTTTACTAGTAAAAACTATTTTAAAAAATCAGCAAAAAATTAAAACATAATAACCACTGAAATCTAGCTTGTTTGAAAGCATTTCTACAATAGCACTAACAAAACAAAAATATTGAATTTGTACAGGCACTATGAAGATCGAGACTGATATTCCATCTCTGAGGCACAAAGAAATGTCTCCCAAATAAAGTTAATCCACTGAGACACTGCCTCAACAGTTATGGACAGGAGTCACACACACATCTCTAAGTTTATCATCATAGATAAGTTGTATTCATCCACTTAATATCTATTGATACAGCACTGATGGCTGTCTCAAGGTGACTTGGAAGAAACAGATCATTTTAGGCTAGTAATATATATACAGAAGACAACCAGAGTTGGACGACAGAGAAAAAGCCCAGAATAAAGCAAATTGATTCACTCTCGATTGAAAACCTTAAAATGTGAGAAAGGCTTAGACTAGGACGCTCCTGCCCTCTACTGGCTACACAGCGAGCAGCACGCGTGTTTTCTGGCGTTGACAGGCAAAAACAAATAAAACTCACCTTGTAATTTAAAGTTGGAGTGTTTTATCGTTTGCCTAAATAAAAAAAGACAAATTTTAAACCATACTTAAGTTAACGCTATACTTAAAGCAACGTTACTCACGTTGGCTTCGACCGTAATTCCTTCGTTTTAACTGTTATTGGCATGAAAAAATCGTGACATATCTACTCAAACCTAATTAGCGAACAACTTTTCGATTCATTTTGCGTTTGGTAGTTTCAAAATGGTATTTTACTCAAGTTTAATCGAACAACGTTTAGACGAAAGAGTCAACTTAATTACCTGACAGGTGCGGATAACGAGTTTTAGACTTCCGGTTTCTATTTTTTCCCCTTGGCAAAAACCCATAAAACGTAAAAATCGACAATTTAGCAAATTTACACTTTGCTTCTTTAATAATTTCACGCAAGTTAGATATTGTCACACAAATCATTAGGGACTTCAAGTTGGACAACATATACGTTTATCTTCCTGAGTAGCGTCAATTCACCTGTAAAAACAAGTCAGACATAAAATAACAAAAAATAACAATTATCTCCTAATCAAAAATATAACAAGAATTTATTTAAAATGTGACCCAACCAAAGTCGAAGGAATTAGATACAAAAATCGATGGTTTGAAGCGAAACCTTGAAACTTGCTTTACTTTCATTCCACAACAAGACACAGTTTGTTAGCTATTTAACACCTAAACAAATGCTCGGTCTCGTTGAGAATCATTAACGTTATTTTCAACCTCACCCTCCGCCGTTAACCTTGCAAGGCGTGCCACGAGAGAAGAGGGCGTGTCAAGAGATCATCAAGCTCCTTTGGATGATGGGATTGGTGTTGAGGTTTCCAGTGAATACCGTTCAGTTACGCCCCTTCTCTCTGGCCTGCAGCTACCTGCTGTCTCTCATATGGTGTCCCGTTGCTAAGCAACATTCACCACCTAACATCAGCCTCCTCCGTTACACCGAAGCGAAAGTGATCGAACTGTGCGCTTAACTTTAGGTTAACCTCGATTTATATTCAGCGTGACAAGTCTGTCATAGCGTTTTAAGTCCGTAGATGTAAGTAACATTTTTTTATCGATGTCGAAATACTAGTTAGCACGTGAACGCTAGCGTCCTTAGCCTATTAACTTAAACGTCGAAAACAGTCTGCTAAGAAGAGACTTGACAGGTTTCAATATTTTGCTCACAATTAAAAACATTCAGTTGTATTATTTCAGAGTTTTTGTTGAGTAATGAGCTGTGGTCGGGTCGTTGAGGGCGCGGGGTGTGTGACCTGGTGGGGTTTTGGACCATCTCAAGACCTCCTGAACTCAGGTAAATTTTCCTGGAACATCGCATTAAAAACCATCTGTTTAACACGTAAATTAATTGTGTAGGTCAGTATGGACAGAGAGAAAAAAAAATCAAGTTTCAAAAATCAAGCCACTTTAAAACTTAAAATTCAACAAGAAAGTTGTTTGAATTTGCAGGCACTCACAGAGCGGGGTCTGAAGGAGAGCTCAATGTGTTGGTTGTGGGCAGTGGAGACCCCAGACATATCCTGAAGACTATCGCTGGGCTCTCACTCTCTGACAAGCTTCATGTGAGACACTGATTTCACCAAATCCACATATCATCAAGCGATTAGGAAAATATGAATGTCCTTCAAACTTTAAATTAACGATGAGACTTCTGGTTTGTTGCAGGTTTGGGTGATTGAGAACAACATGGAGGTTGTTGCCCGACAACTTTTACTGCTGTACTTATCCCTTGAGACACCCGAAAGGATGAGTCTACATAGTGTGTAACCTCGATTTCTAAAAATCTAAAAGTAAAACATATAGATCTGTGTCCAAAGTGTTTTGCTGCTGAAGCTGTCATTGTAACATTAGTTCCTAAAGGGCAGCCTTTAAAGATGCCATATTATGATGCCCTTTTAAAAGAGTTTATAGTAAATATCTATGTCTACTATCACTGCTCCCTTAATGACATTCGAAATGCAGTATTTATCATAAACATTGCTTTTGAATCACTTCAAATGGTCGCGTTCCACAAAACAAGCAGTGTACCCCCTGTTCCTTACACGCCCATGTTTCTGCCCTGCCCCTTTTTTCTTGTTGATACACAGAAAATGCTTTTGGTTAACCAAAACACTTTTGGTCCAGGACATCCAAAAAAAAAAAACTTTCTTTTTATTGTTTATTCAACGCAGTTCTGCTACAGTTAAACTTCAGGAGGAGAAGTGTAATATTCATTGACAAACATTAGCAGCTCATCTGATTGGTCAGTGGGAGGAGCTTGGCCAAAGAGCATGGCTACAAGGGATTACACAAACATACACGAGCCAATCTGAATATGACTTGATGCATGTTTTTGATGCGGGAACAATACTAAAACATGTAATAAATATATGAAAGGTCGCGTTTACATGATACCACATCTTTAAAAAGGGACTGCAAAAGCTCTCAGAATTGGCATTATCACACGTATTCACAAGATTTTCTTTATCACTAAAAGGAGAAATGTGATGAGAAAACATAAGCTGCGTGCACCATTCACATAATTCTTTTTTTAAGCAGTGTCTGGAGGGATCTTGTCTAAGGATGTGCCAAACCAAACTGCTTCTCATACTGAAAATGGCATGACAGTTTCAATTTAAGGGATTTTAATTGGTGGATGTTTATTTGGACAATTAATTGGTGGACGTCTGGTCATATCAACTTACTTAGGCAATGTTAAAAAAAAAAAAAGAAAAAAAAAAAGGACTTACTGGTTTACTATGGGTCTCACACCTTAAGAGTATATCTGTTGTGTGTTTTCAGAGAAGGTCGAGGTGTTTCTGGAGGTGTTTGGAAACTCAGAGATCCGCAAGGAGACCGAGGAGGTTTTAAAACAAGCCGCTGCTCAGCTGTCTCTGTCCATCTCTAACTCTCTGTCTTCTGACTTTCACAGTCACCAGTGCCTCAACACCAGCCTTCTGAGGGTACATCTAGAACCATCAGCTCCTGTTAATTTCCACAGAATTCATGCTACAAAACCATAAGCCTAAAATTCTTTTGCATTTTTAATGTAACTAATACATATTGGTTTAATTTTGAGAGTCTCACTTAAAGTCCAGAACTTCCCAAAAGCTTGTTTCCCTTAGCAACTACCAAAAAGCAAAGTTTCTCTACGCAATTTTAAGTTTCCTTTTATTAAGAAAAAGTGATTAACAGAAGACTCTATTTCTCAGTTTAAAGAGCGAGATGAGCTGGTTCGAATCTTCAGACAGTGGGAGCATCCTCCACCGATGCCTGCGAGTGTTTCTAAGGTCTGGGATGCTCGGGTTCGGAAGCATCTGGGCCCTCGTTACGATTCTCGCAGAGGAGCGTTTGATTGGGACCTCACCATGAAGCTCCACGAGAGAGGGGTACGAGCTCCGGTTCTAGTGTTCTTGGTTCTGTGTCATTTGAAGGTCCTCGCTGGGTTAGAATGACATTGCAGTTTTGAAAAATATTTGACTTCAGGACTTTATTGATACAAGTTTGATATTGAAGTGGTTAGGAAACATTGCTAGTAGGTGAAATAGCTTTGAATAGCATTAAAAAAACAAATATGTTTAAAAGATACATGTGCAATAGATACTTTTTATAATTGTTACTTTTGATTGCTTTACTGTGTATTTTCCTTCTCATCTTGAATTTCCCTTCAATATAAAATGACTTGTTTTTAAATAATATGATAATAATTGTATATGAATATATAAATAATGTCATATTTTAGTATTAGTTTAGATTTTTTTGTGAAGACCAATTTAAACAGAGCCTATATGTTCAGAATGTAAAATAGTTGAAAAAAAAAACAATCAGGTTTGTGTTTTTAAGGTATTTAATGCTGGATAAAACTGTACTACTATGATTCGAAAGTCAAGCTGGCTGTGGGCACTTTAAATAACGATAATGAAAAATCAATGAATTATTCTGAAATGAGTACTAAAATGTAAAAATATTTAATAAAAGGGCTAAGGAATGGCTCTTGAAGCATTACATTTTTTTCTGCTAGTTTTACATGAATTATTCTTCAGTTTCTTACATCCATTCATAATCTAGTATTCTGGCTGCTGTTCAAATGTTGTGTTCTCATACAGTGCATCACCATTAATAAACACCAGTATGCGAAATGGAGGGAAAGCGGCGTGGCCTTTGAGATGAGGGAGGGGCTCTATCAATCAGCCAATCAGAGCCTGTTGTCAGCTCGAGTCTTCAATCATGTGAGGATCTACTGTTGGAGTTAATATTGAGCTTTATGTGTAGCATCCCTTCTCTATCAGCATGTGTTTGTACCAGAAAGGAGAGTGGGTAGCTGCTCGGGGATACTGGGGAGACATCGTGTCCAGTCCGTACCTCTCCTTTGGCATCGAGACAGAAAACAAAGAGCTGCTGAGGAAACAGAACAATCAGCACATGAAGGTGAAGGCAACACGCTCAGAACATCGAAATGTTTCTAAAGCTATGTTATCATCAGCAGATAGGTCAGAATGGCATGAATCTGACAGCCCTAGAGAGACAGAACTCATGAAGAAAGAACCTTGTGTGAAAGCTATAATGTGATGGAATATCTTGTATTTTTAACCTTTTAATTATGCATTTGATTTCTCACCTACAATTTTTTTTACCTTTATTGACTGTATAGGGTAACAAAAATATTTAGATTTCAACCTTTTTTTAAGAACTTATTTAAGTAAAGCATCAAAATAAATGATAAATTATTTGTTATTCATTTAAATGAAACAGTTACAATTTGTGAAAGAAAAAATATCCTACAATTAAAGAAATTCAAACATCTTTTTAATATTGAAATGTAATTGTTTAATGATTTAAAAATAATAAACTGCACTATCTTCTTATAGTTAATTTACTTTCCTCTGGTGATTCTCAGACCGCGCAGGACCTCTCTGAAGCAAACATCCTGGCGTTGTTTGAGTCTCTAGCCTCTAGGGGACATCATACCCTGAAGGAAGCTGAACAAAACACCACTCAAGAGACAGAAAGTCTTCCGAAGGAAGAGAGCAAGCGGAATGCTTCACAAACTCTGAATGAACCAGAGAAACATCACACTGGTCAACAAATGCAAGAGCTCGGTAACAAGCTGGTCAAGATGGTTATATTTCTGTTGAACCCTTAACTTTGCCAAAAAACTGAATTTCTTACCCCAAAAAAAGATGTTTCAACGAATATTGAAGCAGTTCTCACTTAGATTGCTTCAGCTTAACAAAACACCTACAAATGAATACAAAATAAAACATCCTCTAAACACTGGAAATTGGAAACCAGCTGAAACCAGCAGACCATAAGAAATACTTCAAAGGATCCTCAAATAGTTCATGATATGCACATAAAGTGTTTTTCTAGTCACCTAATATGTATGTTTTTCTAACATCTGATATGTAATTTGGCAGCCATTCTTTGCCTGAACACTCACAACGCAATTGTGAACTAGAGGCATGGGTAGCCAATCAGAGTAATGTAAATGGAGCCAATTAGAGAACAGATTTTATTATTGGTTAGGAATTACTATTGGTCAGGAAATAACATTTTCTACATACTATCTTGTAAAATTTTCAGACAGAACCTCAGTTTTACCATCACATTCAGGTACTAACCAGGCTCAGTCCTGCTTCACTTCAGTGGGGAACCAGTCGTGTGCTGTAGGGTGACATGGCTGGGGCAAAAATAGGCTTGTCAAATTGGGTTCAAATATTGTAGAACCAGTTGAGATCTAGGCATTGGTCCAATTTTACTGGATTTGGCAGAGAACTCATTCCCTTTGGAAAAACAATTCCTTTTCCTTGTTTTTTTTTCAGCAATTTCTTTACTTGCTTCTTTATGTAGTATTTGGCTGGGTTGTATAGACTTTAAAAAAGAAATGGTTGTAATGTTCTTTACCTTATTTTGAGCTCTTTATAAAGAGTCTATATGTATGCAGGTAATCTTCAAACAAATGAGATTTACAGAATAAAATGAGCAAAAAGTTTGATTAGGCAGCTTTGAATGTCCCCCCATCAAATTTCTATGGTTAAAACAGCTCCTACGTTATTTGACAGATTGGGAACCATATTTTTACGATGAAAACTCCTCTCATCCTACTTCTTTCCCTCTTTGGCAGTCACAGGTCTGATGCGCGTGAGAGGAGTGAGGGTTTCCTTTCTCTCTCCAGACTCGCTCAGCAAGCTTCCTCTCAAAAACCAATACAGGACGTTGTTCAACAGCATCTTCTGCTCAGCCAGGTGAGGCGGTGTCACCTGGATATCACTGATCGTCACAAATTCAAATAACAACATTTGCCGTTTCCTCAGCATGTTTCATCAGCTCAACTCTTCTCTGAGAGAGGTCGCAGCACCAGAAGCGGTCCTGGTGATAGAGTTAGCAAAGTAAGTTCACTACAAACACAGAAATGCCTTATCAAACAGCTTTAAAAGTACAGAAATCAAGTCCGGCTTTAGCCAAGAACCAGACGTAGAAACCAGAATTCTCTGTGACAGTTCACTAGTGTAGACACGCAAATCCTAAAACACTAAACCAAGACAACAGGGGCCCTTAATTTTTTTTTACCTAGTAGCCAAATTTCCCAGTTTGAAGCTGTCTGGGGATCATTTACGTTAAACACAACAAAGAGTATTTCAATTGATCAGAGTTTTGATATAAATTGTTTTTAAAAAATAATGAAATAAAGTAGTGACGAGCTATAACAAGGACTGTAATTATCTCCAAAGCTAATATTACTCATTAAAATAAAAATATATATTTTTAAAAGTAGTGATACATCCAGATACATAAAAACAATATAAAAAGGTATGGATTTACAATAAGAAAAAAATGTAAAACATTAAAAACGTAAAAAAATAAAATGTGAAATCACTGTATTAACATTGACACTGTGGCTGCAACTAATGATTGCTCCTTTGTTTATTTTCATTTTCTCATTCTCCAGAAATCACATGTCAAAAAAAAGACCTAAATACATTTTCATACTTAAGTGTTTAAACGAACAGTAATAAAAAGATTTAGTGTGTAACGTCTCTGAAACTTCTGTTTTTATTCAGCTTCCTGTTGGATCTGTCAAACGATCAGGTGTCAGGTTTTGCAGAAAGAGTGAAGAAGATCGCTGAAGAATCAGGATTCACTTCTACAGAGAAGCAGCAGAGTCCGATCTACTCTGTGTTTACATTAAAACAAGACTAAAGGTGCTCTATTATTATGCTTATTTTAGAAACATGACAACTGGGCCAGAGTGTGTTAAAGACCAGCCCAACCCCTTTTTTTTTAAGTGAATCTTTTTTGTTTTTTCATTTTAACTATAGACAAGCAGGAAAAACATGTACACATTCTATACTATGCAAGTCTTTATTGTTACATTGACCACCATTAAATAAAATTTACATTTTTCTCTGGAGAGGTTTGAGATTTTTTTTTTCTCACAGTACTTATTTGTCGAGAGTTCGTCTACCTTATTCACATACTAGATTTGTTGATCAATACGTTAACATGGAACTTGTGGCTTTATTATAAGTGTTATTGAAGCTACTGGTGCTAGTAAACTCATGTAATGGTAACTCAAAGACGTTGATACATAAAGCGGTTGTAGGTAAAATATTTGATTTTAGGATAAAATATTGGCGTCTGTGCTGCATTCTTTTTGTGTTTACAATCGCATGTTCACACATAGTTATTGATGCTGTTTTGTAATCTATCTTCAGTCATATTTTATGTTCACAATTTTTGTAATCTCAATCATTGAGAATAAACTTGATCCTTGAATGCATTAATAAGAGACGAAACCACTGCTTTCGAAGTTGGTGAGAAATGAATTATTTACAAAAACAACTTTAAATAGTGTCGCATAATCCTCATTATATTTTAGTCAGGCTCCATCTGCATGTAGGGCTTGTTCATCATCGAATGCCTTTTCTCCTTCATTCTGAGGGATCAACAACTTCTTTATTTACAGCATGTTTTGGGAGCGATGCGTGCGCACACCTGTGTTTGATACACAAATATATTGGTACGCTCAGAGAGAAACAGCAGATGGCCAGGAATTCTCTCGGTCTTGAGACCTGCTCTTATTAAAACATCATAGATTTTAGTGCGTTATAAAATTACTGTTGCTTAGCAGCGTGCTTCAACAGGCAGAACCTGTCAAGCCTTCAATGAGGTGTTCGGCTGTTTAATAAGGTTGAAAAAAAACTTGCAGGGCATATCGGCACCAGAGATTCAGTAGGACTGCAAAACAGTTAAACTTTAAAAAGCATGTCCATTAAAGGAGAGCAGCATCTCATTTGCATTTTAAGATACTGGCACTAAACCATGTATTTCCACACCAACACACGAGCCTGACTCGAACCCATTTATGGCACAAAGAAAGACGCAACCCAAAAATGATCCATACTGGTAATAAAACACCACACACTTGTGTTCTTGAACAGTTTTAATTTAGAAAAATTGACCTGTAGTGGCTTCCTGGTCATTCACACACAGAACATCCAGAAGCAGAGTAACAGAGAAGGTGTAAAACTCAACAGAAAACTTTACTGGCCATAAAAAAAGAGAGATATTGATCGCAACATTCCCCCGCTCAACATGAACGCTTGCTTTGCTACTGTTCCACAGATATTAACTGAGACGGATTATAGAACAATATCAAGAACTACGAGATTAATGAGATCAGAGGCGTTTAAACTCAAGTGTAAGGAGAGCAGTAGAGGAACACAAACAATATTACAGGCCTTATATAGAATAATATATACTGTAGGTCCCACACTGAGCACATCTGAATAAACTCGTCCACTTAAAAGGAGAGGGACTCAAAAAACCCTTTTCTTTCTTTCTTCTGCTGAACTCAACGATTTCATCATTTTAATAACATATCCAAAACCTGTATTTGAGCTCAGCAGAGGAAAACGTGGACGAAACGATGCAGAGAATACTTTTTGAGTGACATGTCCCTTAATTGTGAACTTTATACTGAAAAAAACTGGATGTAAAACAGAAAAGTGCGTAGCTGCCTGCGGATTACACTGAAAATGGTTTCTTTGCTTTTTGCTCTCAGTCCGGCCAAGTGAAGCAAAGAGAAATGAGGTTTCCCTCTGAAATATTGTGCATTGTGATCATAAATACGTATTTTTATTTTCATTTAATTATTTGACACGTGAAACCAGTCACTATCTTGTTTGCAAACTGTAATGGAGGAGATGTTTTAGGTATTGCATGGTATATGTACAGCCGTCAATTCCTGCGGCAGCTCTCAGGCTTTCATGCATGTTAAAAACAACTTTATTTCTATTTTCCTCTGCGGCTAAAATGTTTTGAATTCTTACTAAGTGCACATTTATCAAGTTCAGAATTAAAGTGATTGTTCAACCCAAAATGCAAAGCCATAGTTAACTAACTATCTGTAAAAGCTTGCACATCCAGATTATTATTAAATTATGAGTCACCAAAACAGTAATTTCCATGTTGTGTTGAACAAACCACTTTAATTTAAAGAGCTTGTTTGAAGTAATTTGATTAAAATAGATTTATTTTTTAAGAGCAATCTCAGTGTGCTTTTAGAAGTGTGTCCCGAAACAAATCTCTTACCTCAGACTGCATTCTTTTTAACCTGTTAGACATCCTCTAAATCAGCTAATATTTGAATTCTAGTGTAAAAACACAACACAAACAAGTCCTATTAAATAAAGAGTAAAAACGAAGGGTGAGATTGACATCATCAAGCTGCATTTAGTGTGATGCCGAGTCATAAGTCACTAAAACAGTCTGTTGTCCCTCTCCTCTGCTGTTCGAGTTAACCCTCGCTGGAGTTTTATTTAGTAAAAAAAAAAAATCAAGCTTTGAGAGCTCTTCAAACCCAACAGAGGGGATTTGTTTCCTATTTAAAGAACATTTACGATATTAAAGTGCCTTCATCAGATCCACAGAGGCGCAGTTTTACTCTGATCTCCGTCACATCTACTGGGAATTAAGTTAATTACAGGCATCACCCAATCAAAATGATGCATTCAAGTGGTTCCAAAACCTATCAACTTTCATAGCTTGTGTTTTCTTTTCTGCAAATCAACGTGTCACAGGTATATTTTTGTTTTTGTTTGGAACCCTCGTGCATTTTTGGGATATTTTTAAAGCCACAGTTTACACACAATGATTTTCTAACCTGCGTTGATCTAAATTTGATTTATTTTCAGTTCTCATGTAAACCTGAAGGTAAATCTCAATATCATACTTTTTTTTTAAATTCAAACATTTGTGGTGAAAAAAGATTGAAATTGCATCAGCCAATCCTCTGTTTTTCTTTGCGCGTGTGTAAACTATGGTTTTAAATGTACCTGATCTACTTTAAACCATCATCTCCCATCACCCCGGAGGTAACGTATTCTCCTAATAACTTGTTTACATCTTCCTGAAATCTAAAACAAATGACAAATCTAAACCTAAATTTGGTCCCATCCCTCTGACCTTCCTCTTGCCTTCAACCTTCTTTTGAACTATAGTTTTTAATCTAGTTTGCATTCGTACGAAGCAGCTTCCACCATTTTTGTGTTCATGGTTTCATGGCATCGATTTTTTACAAGCATGGAATGAGAAGGCATAGCTATACACATTCATATACGCGCTCACACACACGCACGCACACACACACACACACCACACACACCTCTACAGCTCTTTCTTGCTGCTCTTCAAGTGGTTTTGTTCAGCTTTAGACACGTCCGGCTTCTCTGGAGACATCAGCTCCAGGAGATCCTCCAAAGCCTTCTTGATGTAAGCAGCAAACTTGTGAGCATCCTGAGAAACAACAAAATAAAAAAAAATAAGCGAGGACTCCCAGATTTTTTTTCTTCAATACCGTTCCATGAGACAACAGTTCATTAAAAAAAGAACTGTCAAAATATTGAGTGTCACAGATGCAGCACACGGGACAAACCAGCCAGGGGTCTAGTCAGGCTGCTGGACTATTTTAAGAGTAATAATAAATGCATCTTTTGAATCTTATTTTTCTATAAAAAGGTTTGCAATGCCTACATTTTTACAATTAAAAAAAGCTCTTATTCTTTTTTTTCTTCCTTCCTTCAATGGTTGACTGATCAGCTGAAACAACTTCTATTGTGAGCACCCCGAGATAAACAAAAGCGTCTGCTAAATGCATAAATGTAAAATGTAACATAAATGTATTTCCTACTTGCCTAAATATTCATGTTATTAAAATATTTTTTGTATTTAGTTAAAGAACCTGTTCACACTTCCTGTATTTTTAGTGATAATTTTCTTTAGTGTATGCTCATGTCAGGTGATCCGTCACTTATATGGCCTGGTATGGGAGGTTTTTGAGGGGCTGTGATTTTTGAAAGCATCTGTAAATGATCAAACCTATGCCTTACTTTTGATCTCCAAACTGAAATCTTTTAAGCAACAAAAAGAACAAACACAAGGACCATGTGTATGAAAAAAATATTCCTTTAGTTGAACAGACACCCTCCATATGTTTAGGGAGATGAGAAAAAGACAAGATAAACAAACAATAGGTTTACTAACAGTTTGAGGGCATGAATGTTTGCAGGAAATGTGAAAGTTGATCATGTTTTCTCCAATGATGATGTAGGACACGCCGTACCCATCATCTGCAACCTGTCAAAGTTCAGAACAGAAAATATTCTTTAAAAAGTTCTGTAATCGAAAACATTTAAAAGGAGGTTAAAATTAAATAAATGGTGTAAGACAGGGTTTATATTCTCCTGACCGGGCCGAATCCACCTCCACAGGTGGTGTAGTCAGGGTGGTTCACAAAGTCAAACAGCTCCACCTGCTGCAGAGGAGTCTGACTGGTGGACAGACTCCAAGTCTCGGAAAGCACCTGACGAAGGCGAGAAAACACACCGGCGGGGTTTATTTTAAAATGGAAAATCTACACATGAATTTTAAAAAGCAGAAATTAACAAATCATCCTCAATTAGATTCTTATATATTATTGTGAATAAGGACTTAAGTGCATGTATCTGCTCTAACCCCTCAACACCAGCTCATGAAACCTAATTAAAGTTATGGGACTATTCCAAATGCCAATGTCAGGGTGTGAAACACAAATAAAAAAAACTCTTATTAGACAAATGTCTTAAATCAGGGATTCTGCAGGTTTCATAAGACCTTTTAAAGCTTTTAAGAATAAATTTTCTATTTCATAACATCAAACAAAAATATATTTAATAACACCAGAAACAAAGCTTTTTGATAAACTATACATTTATATAGATATAAAAAAACTGTTTTCCACAATACATTTTTGAAACCTTAACCACTTGTTTTTGAGCATTTAAGGTTTTCTCAAACTCTGGCAACCCTAACAACCATTTTTACTTTTTTTTGCTTTTAGAAGAATTTTCTCAATCTTTGGAAACGTCAAAGCAACAGCAAAAAACACAAATCAGTTGAGTTTTTCATGGACACCAAAAACATAAGAGCTGCGAAAAATTAATTAAGACCTAGAACAACGAATCGAAGACTTAAAATTTGGGCTTTTAAATTTTTTTACTTTTTTGAAGACCCCACGGACACCCTGTAATTGAGAAACTATTTTTCCCAGAAGCCTCACCTCTTTAAGGAAGGGTGACTCCTCTCCAAGGTACTTTGAGACAATGTAGAGACAGAAGAGGTGTCTGTCTATTCCTCCTCCAGTCATTGCCATCCTGTAGAGCTGCTGGTGCTTCTCAGATGCCGTCCGGAAGAGCCGTCGACACACTTCCTTGCTCTACAGAGACACAAGATGCTAAAACACTCAAGTCCAGTGGAATAGAGCCATCAAAGCAGCACTTCCAGATTTCCAACGCTCTCATTGTGCTAGACAGAGTTAAAAATACAAGTTGATGCATCATATAACTAATAATTTTTTTTTTGTCAAGAAAAGAAAAGTTTTAAAATCTGAATCATGACCTGAGATACTAACGTTTTATCTTCAACCAATGTGCGTAGTGAGTGCAGGTACCAATTTAGTCACATGTTGGAGGTCCAGATGTCAGTTTCTAGATCAGACATCTGCATGAAAACATCTACTAGTCTGGACAAGCCTTTTCAATGGTTCATAAGGTATAAAAATTAAAACAATCACCTGAAGAAATCATTTACCCCAGAACACTCAATGTTTCTAAACCGATCTAAAAAAAATGTTTAAGCAAAAAATCCCACTTACACATAGCAACATTTCCTAAATGCAATCTTTGAAACATCTATTTGCAGATAAACATGAAGATTCTCATGAAGCAGCCCTCTGAATAAAATGCTGTTTTGGTATCACAAGCAATGTTCATGTTGTGCTGTCACCTCTCCAGCCTCCACTGCTCTCACGAAGGCACAGGTATCGCTGGTGCAGGAGCGAACGGTTTCTGTCCGACCCTCGCGAAACAATCGGGTCATCGACGCTTCATATGTCAGAGAGAACGTGCCTCGATTCTGTAAAGGAAACCGAAGAATGTCTCATATTGCCAGGATTTTGTAGAAAAGTATTAAAGTCAATAAATAAATAATAGTTTTACTATTTTTCTCTCTGAATTCAAGTCTCCAACTCTGTAACAGCTGATCCCAACTAGGTGCATAATTCTGCAGTGTATAAAGTATTACCCTGAAGTACGCCAGCTGAAGGGCGATCTGGATAAACGCGTCTGGACTGATTTTGCACTTCTTGATGGCTCCTTTTCCAAACTCTTGAATAGGAATCACGTGGAAGTCCAAATCATTAGCCAGACCCTGAGCCACAGATAGAGAGCGCTGGACACAATCCTCACACTGGAAAGAAAGAGAGGGAGAGAGAGAGAATCAGCATCAAACATTTATGGAAATCAAGGCTTTATGGAGCAAACACAAAATAGTTAAAAAAAAGTAAATTCAATAAACATTATTATTCACAGAAGACTCCTTTTCAATTTTCAGCTTCAGAGAGGATGCACATCCAACAACTGAAAAATAACTACTAGTTTTAACAACTGCGTTTTAGACTGAACATGATTTTTTACACTTCTAGATCATTAATGAATGTTTAATGATCATTATTGTTTCAAAGAAATTCTTACATTGTACCCTGAATACTATATGCTGGATGATCACTGCATTTACTTTGAAAAACACTACCAAACAGCAGAGATGGACTTCTTTCTACTTCCATCCAGCTAAAACCACAGTTCATAAATAAGCACTCAGTAAGAGTCAAAAAAATCAAATTTAGCTATAAGTAGAAATGCTTAACGCAAGTGATCAAAAACACTTATAACCATTATAAAAATAATTAAGACTTATACAGAAGAACACTTATACACAGGTTGTTTAGGGCTTTAGCAGTTATTTCAACAGCATTTTACATAAATAAACCGTAATTGTTTCAGATTAAATAGAGAGAGTTGAATTATGCAGGATCGGCTTAATCTTGGTCTTGTATGTGCGTGTGTTTACCGCTGCAGGGATATCCCAGCTGAGCCGAGAGGGGTGCGGAAGCGAGGGCTGCACGTCTCCTTTACAGTGACCCTCCTCATTGTACCCCAGCTGGAAGACGTCCGTGGTCATCACGTACTGAGAGATCAGGAGTGAGCATTAGAACACTCGGATGTTCCAACCGTTTTCAGTCAGAACATTCGGAATACTGATGTAAAAATCCAACACAAAAAGCTGTGCTTTTAGGAAATGAAATAATTTAGAGATGTCATAAGCAGATGAGAGTATTGCGTACTTTAGCACATAAAACTATTCTAATGAAACTTGGAGTGGTCTGTTGTAATCACTGCGTAAAAGTCTCTAATTTACTCTGGCGCATTCATTATTTTTTCATTTAGCTTTTTAAAATGAACACACATACATAACATACATCACATAACTTTTTATCCATTGTGTCAGATTGAAGGAGACAAAAACATTTGGTAGCAAATATTTACATTTTCATGAAAAGTACTCAACAAACACTAAAAAAAAAAAAATAAAAAAAAAAACGGCCATAAAAAGGGATTTGTGAGGTCCTGGTACGCTGCAGTTAATTTATATGTTAACTTTAATTCAGCTAAAAATTGTATTAGCTTAAATAAACTAGCTTATATTGACAAAATAACATGTTTACAACACTCTCTTACTCTCTGACTAACAAAAACTCACCTCCCAAAGGTGAGCCATGATTGGTGCATCAGCCCAGGAATGTTCAGCATTCAGTCCGTTCTTTCCATTCTTATAAATAACCACAGTGAAGGACTTATCAAACCATCTGAAACACACAACACACCCATCACACAGACACAAAGGTAGCCAAAGAACCTAAACTCTATGGAGGTCAAGGCTTGGAAAACTTTAGCGTTCAATGTGTACGAGGGGCAGCTTCTGAGGCTTCTGCAGAGTAAGAATCGATCTTCGCTGAACAAACAAGCTTTTCAAACAAACACCAGATTAAACCTTTAACGTACAAAGATTTAAGAGTGGGGCACAAAAACATTCACAAAACATACATGTTTGTTTTTTTTTGGAGGCATCTGTATCGCAAACAAATGCTCATTTCTCATTATAAATACACAGAGTAGACTTCATTAATTTAGAAAATGTATGAACACAAGTTTAAAATGTTTTTTTCAGCTTAAGATTCAAAAAGAAACCTGAAATGTGAAAAGATTTCTAAAAGAAAGTGCATTATAAAATAAGTTCTCACGAGTTAAAATAAAAAGAGGCCAATAGAATACTTTACCAAGAAAGGGCCTTAACAGCGAATATTTAAAGTATAAAACCACTTATGCGTCACGTATGTCCAATTCGGCATCTAGCAAAAACAAGCTGGTCTACTCTAGTTTTGAATGGTATGGAATGTCTATTTATGATGTCTGATTGGATTTCGTTTCGTGTTCTGTTGTTAAATTCTTCCCATTCCTTTTGCCACCTGTTAAAAATATACAGGCTTTCTGCAGGTCTGATAAAACATTCATACTAATTGTTTGAAACCCTAACCATCACTTGCTACTTGAGCATTGGCAAGGGTTTTCTCAAACTATGAAAACTGCTAGCCATCACATGTTCATGTTCATGTTCATGTTTTTGAGAATTTATGAGAGAATTTGGGAATTTATCTCAAACTATGGCAACCTATTTTTACATTTAGGAGCATTTTCTCAATCTCTGGCAACCAGAGCAAAAACAAAAAACAAATATCATATCAGAGTTTTACATGGACTTCAGAAAAATAAGACACATGAACAATTATTTTTAAGACACAAAAGAGGGAATTTAATACTTTTTAATATCTTCCTCTAAACATGAAATTTTAGGTTTTTAAGAGTTTATCTCCAGCTTTCAGCCTGATCCACTTCTTCATTTCCCAAGAGTCTTCAAAAATGAGACCTGAACTTGAACACTAAACTTGCCTTTAGTTATGTTAGGTTGTTAGACTTGTTTTCTAGGAACTCTTAAAACCTAAGTCTTCCACTGCGGAAGGATCAAAGTTTTAGAGTTTATTGAAAACTGAGTGCATGATGTGGTGCAGAGTTAGGGATATTATAGGTTTATCTAGCCTCATTACATGCTACATTATAATTTCGAAAAATCTAAATTTTACTGGTGTAGAAATCATACCATATATTTGGATCTAAAGTAGGGTTCTCGGAGGCCTGCAGGACCTCACCTGTCGTAGCATTTCCCGTGCAGCAGTGATTTAGCGTAGCGGTCCAGATTCCCCTCAGGGTCGTCTCCCATCATGCCTTGATCTTCATCATCCAGAGCAACAAAGAACGCCGCCTTCTCGATACAGTCCAGAGATCTCTTATTCACCCCCGAGCTGAAGAACTCCTTCCTGGCTTTAGCCCATGGGATCCTGGGAAATGCATCTCAGCATTAGCAGCAAGACAATCAAGAACAAAACCCTTAAAACAACAATTTCCTTGCTAATATCAGCAAAAAAATACTGATTTAAAGGCAAACTGATGTAGAATTAAAATAAATTATATTTTAAAGTAAATAAATCTCTTTGAATCATGCTGATTGAACAGCATTTGGGAGGACACTTGAGATGTTTTTTAAACAGCTTTAGTGTTTAGAATACCTGTCTCCAGCTGTGAGCGCAGCGAGTTTAGCTTCTCCGGAGGCCGGCTGTGAAGGGTCGTCCAGGATGCGCTGAATCTGCTGCTCGATCTCTCGTGGAGAGAGGAGTCGAGCTGCGTGGTACAACCAGAGCCGGAAAAATCGTCCCCGGTGGAAAACCACCACATACTCGCTGTCCTGCCAGTGCATCAGAGCATCTGAGGAAAAGATTAAACAAATTAACTACATAACGTGGTAAATTTCAAAACTAATTACATAGATTTCTCTTGCGTTTAAGTCAAACAATTTTCATTATCTAGTTGCAAACATCTTATACCATAACTTAAAAATTTATTTATGCTATGAAAAGAATATAGAAAAAAAGTGCAAAAATAAAATAAGCAGAACCTATAAATAATACAAATAAATAAATAAAAAAACTTGAAATTCTTTGAAAGTGTGAGGAAATGAAAGGCAGCACAAATATTAAAGAAGAACAAATTAAGTGGATAATGTGTGTACTCGACACGACTTTTCAATCGGGAAAAACATTTGTTCTACAGAAAAGCTCGCCTAAATAAAGGAATGTGTAGTTTTAAATTAGTTTTTTTATGTGTACAATCAAACAAAGCATGACAAGCATGCCACTTTACCGGTCTCTTCTCCTGGTATGCGCGTGGTGTTGAAGATCCTCTCACACTGAGCAGCACACAGAGGAATATTCAAACCGGGTACACGACTCTAAAAACAAAATTAAATGGTCAGAAGAAAACAAAGACTCTATATTTTCAATTTAGAGAAAAGCAGGACTTACTCAGCTAAGGAAACTTTGAATGGATTTCTCTAAGATGCAGATAATTTAAACAGCTTCCTCTGTTATGTGCATTATGTTGGTGCTTACGTTAGGTGGAAAACATCCCATATTTAGCAGAAGATCCATTGTTTAAAATCTACTGATGGGAAGCATTTATGGCAATATTAGAAATTAAGTATGTTGATAATCTGTTAGAGCAGCATGAAACTATCACACAACATTTCAACACATCAATCAAACAAGTCGTTTTTCAGTCTGTACACATAGTTTAGATTCCCTAGAACCTACACCTAGAAGGGGAGAAACTGCCCTCTTTACATGTTTACGTTAAATCTTCATTATTTGGTTGCAGTACCAGTTTTGGCCACTATTTATCACTATTTGGGCAGCACTTGTAAATACTTTTACTCAGAATATCCAATTGGAGACTAAAATAATACTCATCCAACCTAAAATGAGTCATGATGCATGTTATCTGATCAGATTGTGGAATAAGAGGAAAAACAAAACATGTGATACTTTTTTTTACTTCTGTAACTGATAAAAAAAAACCTGATCGATAATCAAGATAAAGATAATCAAGCCATCAAATCAACAGAAGACATGTTGCTGAATAAAAACAACTCTCACTTGAGTGACTTCAGGATACTTTTGTCCTTAAAAAGAGACCTCAGGTGGAAATCTACATTTTTCAGAAGTTTGGACAGAAATGTGTCTCATTCATGTGTGCACAAATCCCACCTACAACGATAGCAATCCATACAAAAGTTTGATTTTAATCATAACAACTGCTTTATACTCTCTGCTCAAGCCATTTTGCTCTAGACTGTTTCTGAATCAGGGTCAGACCAAGAAGCATTTACAATGAAGTTGAATGACTGAAACTTGGATCTGTACTAACTCTACGTGATCCAGGCCCACCTCTAGAACAAGTAAATGTATTATTTTAAACTGCCATAAATTTCTGGCATGGTGAGTGGAGTCACTTGGCACAGAAGCTAAAAAACGACTCGTTTTGTTGTTTGTAAGTGGTTTTGTTGAGGTAAAAATTGTGTTTTTTACAAAATCGTTGAGAAATCTAAACTTTAAATGTTACAGACTTCATGTGTATATACCCTAAAAACCAAATTAACTTGTGTTATATTGGCATCCTTTAATGACAGAACTAGTAAATTAGTGTTAAAAAGGTGAACTGAAGAATATTGTTATAAGCACTTAGACCTCACTCTGTTAGAGCAGCACTCAGCTCTGCTGACATCCAGGCAAGTTAATAACCAAGCCTGCGATCAATCTTTGACACAGCTCGGGGCGAGAACACCCTCCACCCTGCTTAAAACCAATCACCCATCAGCCAGTGCTGTAATGTGGACTCACTGGTTTGATTTCTTCTCTGTTGACCTTTCTGCGGTACAAGAGACATGCGTGCAGAGTGTTTCCAGCTCGCGCCGCTTGAATCGGCGTCGGGGTCACATAGAGGAAATCCTGAACAAAAAAAAACTTTTGTTCACTTTTGCATTTCTTTCAACAGTTGCTTTAATGGACAGTTTTTTTTTTTTTTTTTATTGGACAAAATTTATCTTAACCACAAAGGAGCCAGCTATACTTTTTAAGGGGTGTAAGAGTTAAGTGGTGCGAGAGCACAATATTTTTCAAACACCATCTTAAACATTGTGAGTTCCTTGAAAGATGATAAACTGTGGAAAAACAGGCTTTCTAGGGCAAAAACTTCACTTTAAAACAAAAAATCTAAATATATATATTTTTTCACTGTCAAAAAGATTCATACCATTCCATAGTAGTTGCTGTTGATCATGATTGGGCCACGCCCCCTCAGATAGACATACTCCTCCCACCAATCACTGACCTTGAAGACACAGAGGCAAGAACATTCATTCTGTTACCATCAGATTTTAAATGACACCATTAGCATCAAAATATGATCACAGTCTGAAGCCAAGCTCAGTCATGCTTAACCAGACTGTGAGCAAAGTACGCTTCCCCAGCTCAAACCTAAGCCAATTCATTTGCATGTGCCACTTACGTAGTTTGAGGACCAGAGAGCTTTGAGCTTGAGGTACCACTGGAGCCGGTTCCCCAGACTGCTCTCGAACTCCCTGGCTAGCTCAGTCATCCGTTCATACTCCTGGTCGTTCATCAGCGGACGGACTGACTCCAGGTACTGCAGCGGAAACAAACACCCGAATGCATATCGATTTCCTTTAAAAGCAGATGTGTGCTTTCTGATTTAAAGAGGATCTCACCCTCTTCACGGTGTCCTTGACCGCAGGAACAGGCAGATTGGGTAAAGAGCCCTGGTAGCTGTAAAGCAGCGGCTGCCTGCCTGAGAACATCCGCACCATCGCCTGTAAACCATCACAAAGAAGTATGACGTCATACTTGTAAATTGTTTTGCTTGGAAAAAGTTACAGGTAAGAATAAACCTGCTGAAATAATGATTATTATAACGCACATGAGCAAAAAACTAATCGTAAGAGATCTTACAAATTTTGATACATCAACTTCAAGCATTTATGTAGTTACATTTGGACATTTTGAGGTTGCAAACGCCTGCATTGGGCTGTTCACTTCGCTTTGAAGAAGCTGCATTTTTCCTTGATTTATTGTCATTAATCGAAGATTTGCAGATTCAGAATAATTTTTTTATGTACAGCTCACATTGTTTTTACAAAATTATTAAAAAATGTAAACAATTTTATTCAACAACCAAAATCACTTCCATTTCTTGATGTACAACATCCATAAAGTCAGTTTTTAATTACAGGCTCAAAGAACCATCTCGATTAAAAAAAAATTTCACCAAACAAACTAATCTTCCACCTGAAGGTTCAGACTGAAGGGCACAGTTTCAAGCTCGTAACAACCTTTTCTTCTGAGATGTTAGGTTTCATGTTTTTTTCCTCAAGATTTGAAAATAAATGTAACAGTTCAACAAATAGCCATAAGAAGCAGTTTTCATTTAACAACAATATCTAGCATTTTTGATTATTTGAATAGAAAGCAGAGTAATTCAAATGTTTGGATCGATTTCATCTGCTAATTCTGCACATGCACCTGGGTTAAACGAAATGTAATGGCGAAATTCTGTATAGCCACACAAGAGCTGACGTGACAGCACAAACACACTCCTCCAGCCATCCCTCCCATCATCATTTATAGCTACTCAAGGGATTTCAACCCTTTGGTTGCACTCACCGCCCAGACTTTGGTGGTGTTTGAGACCTTGCCGTGCTGTTCGAACATCCAGCCATGATAGGAGAGCAGCTGCTTTAGACAGAGCCTCATGGTGAAGATGAGAGAGAACCAGAGCAGAGTGCTGAAGAGCACAGCTGAAACCACTGTCCGGCACTGGACGCTCAGAGACTCGCTTCACACACAGACACAGCCAACAAAACATACCTTTTAACTTAATTTAGGTGAAAAGGAAAAGCAGATTCTGAAATCTAATCGGAAGACAGGAAATAACCAACACACAAATGTCTCTAGCCCAAAAGAGCTTTGTCCCTGTGACTCCGTAACCAAAGCAATGGCGTTATATGGTGGTCGGTCTGGGTTGAGTTCATAAACTTTTAAAAATCACTTAAGCTCTATTTAAACGGGACTAGATTTACAAATCTAGTCAGGTGGGACTTAGACTCTTGTGTTTCTGTAAAAATCACTGTTGTGTGAGTTTGACTTGTAATCGCTGGATAACACCACATGATCAGAATGAGTGAACTGCTTTGGTCACATGACATATTTAAAGAGTGGTTTTAACTGTATTCATTCAGTTAATTATTAATAGAATTAAATTATTAGTTATCATTATGCCATTAAGTGTTGAAATAAAAAATATTTTACCTGGAACTAATGAACGTAGCTAGTTTTTAACACAAATATGGCTTGTTGATTTTTTTTCTTTTTAAATCTTCGACGGTTTGCATTCTCATTTAATGTTGTAGGCTAAAAGGTTACTAGCGAAACCAGTAATATGAATTCTGGCATGGCAGAGATTGTAGGGCAAGTTTATGGTGTCGAAAAACCACAAAAAATACATTTCACACATTAAATACTAACATCTGCATTCGGACGGAATCAGATTTCTTAGATGAGCGCATTGCGAGAAGAGTTTGCTGAAAAACAGAAGGGCTTTTGCTCTGGAATTTTTACAGAGGTTGTGAGAGAACAAACATGGCAGATTCGGATAGGATTCTAAACACAAAATACACTTGGGATAAACATTTCTCTAACGACCCCCAGTGAAACCAGTCCAGTCTCAATAGCCAGAAAGGTGATGTTTAAAAATAGAAAATAACAATTTAATCATCAGCTGAAATGAACCTGGATTGCACAAAATCTTAAGCAGTCAGATTTGGATATTTAGCTAACCCTAAATACCTTAATTATTTTTTTTTTTTTACATTTGTAATATATGATGTAATATGATGTCATTAGCATCTTTAGTGCAATTTGTTAGATGAGAACTCATGCACAGGTTTAAATAAATGACACTGATTTCGTTGAATGTGAGATTTATCTGTTTGTGTGATGAATCGGATGAATTTTAGGCCAACACAGGATTTAAATTTCTAAAAGAATGTGTTTGATAAAATGTGGGTCAACTAAACTTCTGTGTGCTGAAACCTTACTCTCACTGCTATGATACACACCTTCACTCACTTGGTGTGTGTGGATGGGTGGGATCCCTGTTCATCTGTTACAAAAGAAATCCAGCTCATCTTTGCGTCACTTACATGGTTCAGTGCTGATGATTCATAGGTTTTACCTTGGATTTGTGCAAGGCAACTATAGGCGTGCCACCTTCCCATTGAAAAAAATGTTGTGAAACACCTTAATAAATACATGTGTTAAAAAACTTTTACTTAAATCATTCTAAAAATGTCTTGGGTGATATTCAATAGGTCTCTATGTAAAGAACAAACTACATAGTCTCTTTAACTTAAGAGTGGTTATTTTTAAACTCGCTCATGAAAAACATGAAGAAAGTGGATATTCCTGATGAAGTTCTGATAGAATGGCTCCGCCCACTTTTGGCTTCATATTCGCATGTCTGTTAATCCCAACCACTCTCTTTTATGAATGTTACACAGAGATATTCCAGCGTGTTTTTTAGCGTAACTTCTCTTTTGTCCGACTATTTCTAACTTCTGGTTTTAATCTCAAATGTTCTGTGAGTGAAAGCCTGTCAATGATGCGTCAAAGAGGAAAAAGAAAGAGAATGAGAGTGAAGGAGAAAGAGAGAAGAGAGAGGAAGAGGGAGGGAAGAGAGACAGAATGACACAAAGAAAGGGAGATGGAAAAAGAAAGAAAGAGGGGGAAGATAAAGTGAGAGTAAGAGAAGAGAGAAAAAAGAAAATGAGAGAGAGGAAGAAAAGAGAAAGAGTGGGAGAAGAGAGAATTAGAGAGGTAAAGAGAGAAAAAAGGAAACCAGAGAACGAAGGTGAGAGAAATAAAGAGAAAGGGAGAATAGAGAAAGAAAAGAGGAAAAGAAAAATCTAGAGGGAGAATAAAGAGAATGTAAGAGGGAGAAAGAGGGAACGAGAGAAGAGGAAAAGAGAGAGAACTAGAGGAAGAGAGAAAAAGAAAGAGGGAGGAAGATAATAGAAAAAGAGACTTTTCTGTTATATCAGAGAGAAACGAGAAGAGAAAGCTAGAAGGGAGAATGTGGAGAAAGTGAGAGAGAGAAAGACAGGAAGAAAAGAGAAAAAATTAAAATGGAGAGATGACCCAAATATAAAAATACTGATTGTCTGTCTTGTTTGTTAGTTTATTCAAACAATATTAAAAGGTGAATATTGAGTGAGGGATTTTCCACATGATAATAATGTGATTTCCAGTGCTGTCCTGGGGCTCAGTCAGCAGAGCAAAACAGATAAAGCATCTGCTAAATGCACAAATGTGTGTATAATACACAGATAACAAGAGTTATACACAAATGGTCTGTGCTAGTCCACATCTGACAAGTTATAATTTATTTCCATATACAATATATTGTTTTATTTTAGATTATTTTAGAGTTTTTTTTTTACCTGACGGGCAAGTGTTCCTGTATTTTGGCGATGAGGCCCATGGATGGGTCCGAGCGGGTGTACATGGTGGCCAGTATCGCGATCACCACAAACAGCCACGAGGAGGGGCTAGCCGGATACACCCCCGTTATCACATTGTTCTGTGTTTGTGCGACAGAATAAACAATAGTAAACATGAACCCTACTCCGCGTAAGTGAGAGCAGATAAAGACTGTTTGTATTTCCACATGTGAGCGTAGTTCGTCCTCACCTTGAGGCGAGTGACGCGCTTCTTCCAGGAGCGCAGGCCCGACAGATACACCTGGCGCAGAGCCTGATGGGAGAGCTGCAGGTCGATGCCTTCAGGGGTGATGGTGAACTGAAACGCCACCGCCTGGTGCGCTTCAGCCATCCCTGGGAAGAGGGAGAAGGGGAAGTGTCAAAACAGTACTCACTCTCCCTTGCGAAGCTGATACAGAAGTTAATTTCTTATCTGGCCACTTGAGGCTTGTCCCAAAATCCGCAGAGTCACATATTAACATTGCAACCTTACAAGGCAGAGGTAAATTTTCTCAGGCTCCATGACTTGACATTGACATTTGTAGCACATACATAAGTCAAATCACTCCCACATCTTCATCCAGACATGATGTAACTACAGCAACAGTGTTGTTATGGGAACCAGGAGAAAAGATTTTATTCGTGACTGAAAGTCCACTCAAACCCGATGACTACATTTGATCGAGTTAAAGTTTCCCCTTTGGATCATCATAATCAGGTTATGACAAACTTAAAAGTTAAATGTTCATAAGCATTACGATCCTGTTTTTGAACTCTGAATGTGACGGGTGTTAAATAAAGAAGACAGGTTACACCTTGAAAGCACACAAATTGAACTCTTCTCCAAGGAAACCCAAAAAATCAGAATATAACATTTTTCAAAATATCACTCAGTTTGAAATAAGGATCTTCTAGCTAACATACGTCAAAGTCACGGCCCCGGGGCCAGATCCGGCCTGTGAATTTATTGTCTATGGCTCCTGAGATAATATTTAAATACTATTGAAATCGTGCAGCATGTTTCAGTCGGATGTCAATGTCTTGCACGTACCAACACTACATTCCCCACAATTCAGCAGTAGCCCACAAACTCAGGAATACAGATTTAATTTTTAATTTTACTATCTGAAAGCAGTGATTGGTAGGATCATAGAGCAGCACAATAATGCCTTTTCAGTTTAAAATGCATTCAATTTCATTTAGCCATTTACATTTATTTTAAGGAATATTTTCTGTTTTGATATTTGCCTGTTGAAAGTATTTTCTTTTTGAAATGACTGACAGACTAAATACTGTTTTCTTTATCTAATCATTAAATTATACACATAATAATATTAGGTTGTGGTTCAAAAAGGCTATGTGCAATCCTTTCAATATGTCCTCGACTTGTAGCAAATTCGTAGTAAAACCCTGTGATATTTGACATCCCTGTTCTAGGTGCTCTCGGTCTATTTCTCGGAATGATCGGGTGAAATTTCATCCCATAATACTGAAACAGTAGATGCTCTAATCTCAAGCGGTCCACAAAGCACTCAATGGGGATCAGATGCAAAGACTAGACGTTCTCAGATTTAGAACCTCTACTGAGCCCCTAATAAATATTTTAAGTTGATGTCATTATTTTAGACTAGTGAATGAAATTAGCAACTGATTCCTGACTTATAACACACACACAATATATATGTATAAATATATACTGTATAAACTGAGACTCTGGAGTACATAAACAACATTTTTTTTAAATACTAAAAGTTTTTCCTGTCCTTTGTGACCTTTATTAAATGGTTGACAAAGACGCACATAAAATAGTTTTGTGACTAATAAGGTGATTAGGAAGTGGTGTCTGGTTACAATAAAAAAAAAATCCAAAATGCTTTTGTGCTTAGTTTAACAGGAATAGTTTTTGTTAAATGTCAAATACATGTACTTCTATTATAATAAAAATATTTCATTCACATTTGAGAAACAATATACATTCTTTAGGATATAAGCCAATTTATTTACGTGTAACATTAGCGTACTAAAAATACTGTTTACTCTTTAATTGCGCTGCGTACCTTATGTTCTGCTCATTATATGCATCACAAATTATATCTAGCTTTTATAACTTTATTGAGTTTCATATTACCATGCACTGCATTAATTTACTTCACATCACTTGTTCTTTTTTCCTACCTCTTTCTTATTATATAATTCTATTTTACCTTACCACACTTAACTGTTAGAACACTTACTCGTTAGGCTTTATCTTCTGTCTCTGTAGTCTCGGTCTGTTCAGCCCTTTCTCACTAAAGCAAATTGCTAGTAATGTGGAACCTCATCATTACATGGCAATAAAACACAATTTTGTCTCTGATTCTTCTAATAATTGTAACTTTCTTTAAATACTGTACCCATAGGCTTGTATTGTATAAACTTTTGCATCATAATTTTACAAAATATGCTTGATTATATATTCAAATACGTGCACGTGCTACTTTTGCCCATTAGTTATGACTTTTGCACTTGCTGTTATTACATTAGCTATAGATTAGCTATTGCTATATTGTTATATACCGGTAAAATAAATTGGACAACAAATGTCTTAAATAAAGAGTGCTACATTAACCTTCAGAAAAATCTTATATTCCAAATAATAGGTAAAACTACGCATAATTACATGATGAGTTTTCCAATTGGCCGCTCGCTTTAGGAAAAATGCAAATGAGGAACGGCTGCACTTCCGCGCGTGGCCGGAAGGTGGCAGCTAACTGAAACGAATGGCATGAACTTTAACCTAATTGAAGCTTTCTAATTAATTAAAACACTTGTTGCATTAAAAAACGCGGGGAAACGACGTATGAAACTAACGTTCACGTTTTGTAGTCAAACAATTAAACATTAGCGAATAACATAAAATATAGGTCACTGTCGGACAGGTGCCAAACAACATCGCGGGTTAATCGATTCCTCTGCCACAAACAAACTCTAAATAATTCATTGGGCTCTTAAATCACAAGCTAAATCATTAACCAGTAGTGATGGCCCTATAACGTCATAAACAAACAAGAAAACGCAATCAAGGGTCACATGCAGATGCTTGTGCAGCAAGCTAGCATCATTGGAAGAAAACAACTACTCAATAACAACATTGAAAAGCCTGAACGAAGCCAAACGAACCATCCAGCATCAATAAATATCGATGGGAATGTACTCCAAACACCACAAGCCAAACAACTAGTGATTATTCACATATAAAGCTGTTAAATCACGATTAGTTAAACCTTTCCACCCACATTTCTATTATTTATCACAAAACAGAAGAGACCGCATCAGAAGAAGCATCTCCCTACCTGCTGTTTATATGATACTGATGACGGGAACAAAGTGACGCGCTCTCTTCCTCTCCTCTGCACGTACGAACATGTAATATTGAAAATAAATACTAACACCTGCTTATTTAACCAAATGCGGATGTCGTGAGTTGTTTGGTTTGACGTGAAACTCGATACAGAGCGCCTTTGATGCGGAGTACGAAAGGAATGTTACAGATACAGCGAGGAAGGCGGGAAACGAGCGGCTCGGAAATAGGACGCGATTGGACAAAGGGTGATGACGTTAAAGGGCGTGCTTGACAGGGATGCGGACAAATAGGAGAGGACAACGCAATTCATGCGTCGTTTTGATTGGACGATATAACTGTCATTCAGTAATTGATCAGCTGGCGTCCGTGCCTTGGAATCAGTTTATGTTGGGTGTGGAGCTGTGAGTAAATTTGTTTTAATATCTGATTAAAAGCTGCCAGGGCTAAACTATTCAACGAATACGTGGGATGAAATTGTTTACTTGAGAATAAGTTTACTATGACTTTTTATTAAAGTGCATGCCTTTACTGCTTACCTTAATTGATTCTTTTTGAATATATTTCTACATGTATGGCACTTTCTTAATTAAACATTTTCTATTAAATTTAGTGTTACATAATTCTAAAAAAGAAGAGTGTCTCCAAATGCATATATATATGAAACAAATAAACGGAATTTACTTTAACAACTGTTTTAATTATAAAGACCAAATATTAATAGTTTATTTTAAAAATAACTTGTTACCACACTTTTTCTAGTCATGTTATTTCTGTCATGTTTTATTTTCTAAAAATTGAAAATAGCTTTCCTTACTAAAGGTCAAGCCATTACATTAGTTACATTAGTACATTAGGTACATTAGTTAGTGATTTTATAGTGGGATAAGTATTTAGTGTTTTATATTACTCGCCTTTCTCCAAGGCTATTGGGCAAATCTTAGTACATTTCCAAATTTCTCTTACCTAACTTTACTTCAAACAATGAAAATAATACAAACAAAATAATCAATCCTTTTGTTGGCAGGGCTTGAAATTAAACTTTGGCTTAAATTAACTTAATAGCACTAGTGCTCCCAGCTTTAAAGAATGGGAGCGCCAGCAAAGATTTTAGGAGAAGTGAGGAGCACCACAACTAATGCAGTGGTTAGGGTCACAGGGTTCTTCGGATGCAGCAGTGCCTTCAGTGATGCCAACTTTCATTTGTCCCCCAATCCATTGCAGACCTGCAAATGTAAAAGTGCTAATAACTTACAAATTGAAATCAACTAACAGACCTTTAAATTGAACAAAAAACGCATATTGATTTCAGTAAAAAAAATAAAAAATAAAAATCACCTGATTCACATCCGAAATCCATTTCTATAAATGTCTATACGTTTTGCCATGCTACTGAAGAGAGGCACGTACCTCTTGTGTTTTGTGTTAATCCTCTTTAAGGGTTTTATGGGATTCGTTTCTCTCTATTGAAGTGACTGCGAAGACCACTCTGACTTACACACTGTAAGCTTTTCCACTGACCTAATTCAACTAGTGGAATTACCTGCTCCACAACCAAGAATGGGTTTTACACCACTGCTTCACTAGGGTATATCACCTTTGACCCAATTACATGAGTGTGGATGCTAAAATCGGGTTTTAAGGGCATGCAGAGTGAACTTCCGTTCCGAGAGACACATGAGTCACATGACCTTTCCTTAAAAATCCTCAACAATTGTCTGCATATAAGAGCTGTGTGTGCGAGAAACTGTTCAGTAACAGAAAACAAAGTGTATTTATGAGCTTAATATGCAACAATTTAAAGCAGTTTCTTCTTAAGCATCCCCTCATGAAGGGTTTAACTGCAGACTCCAGGGGTTCAGCCAGGAGTCTCAAGGTTCTGTTGCCAGGTCAAACCAAATCCAGCGATGCTAGACCTGCTTTAGTAACTGAAATCAGACGAGGAGCTAAAGAGTACTTTCACATCTGTAAGTGTAGTGATGTACAGGAGAAAAAAAACAGGAGCAGTTTGATTTTTTGGCAAACATGCAACAGAGTAAAAGTACTTTCAGATCCAGCTATGTCCATTTCTTGCTTATTTTACCAAATGTTCATAACCCAAGACAGGAGAAGAGGTCTTGGAAATCTCTCTTTTGTGCTTTCATAACATTTACATTTTATTACCAGCTGATGTATTACATTAACTTTAATGAAACTTTTTTAAACGTTACATTTCATTTACATTTTAAGGTTTTATTTTTATATATTTATTCATATATATTTATATTTATATATATATATATATATATATATATATATATATATATATATATATATATATATATATATATATTTAAAAATGTGATGTATATATATATGTTTTTCTTAAACGCTTCAGGAGAACAGATTCGGTCTGAGTTCTTCGAGCACTAAAACAACTTTGTGCCAATCAGCTGCTGTGAGGCATTGTGGTGCAGGGGTGCGCTTGCTTTGGCCACACCTATAAGCAACATCAAATACTACACCTGTAAGAAACAAAATAAACCATGTTTCATAAATCATGGCGTGGTAACATGTTCAGGGTGTTCGCCTGCCACACATGTGCAAATATAGAAACATTGTGACTGACATCAACAAATATGTAATATTAAAGTTCTCTCAAGTCACACATCCTCTCGATTTAGATATGAGCAAATAAGTCCTGAAATATAATATTTTTTTGTTTTGTAGGTTGAAGTGTAAACATTTTACTAAAATTTATTCTCAATTAGTTTTTACTGATGGCATCTAAAAGCTCAAGTTAGTTTTTTAAGGAATACAGTTGAGAGAAGCTTTATAACCGGCTACAATTACACGAATTTGTTGAATTTGTTACCAGATACTATTACATTATTTCTTCCCTGTCTCTATTAGTAACAGCATTCCCCAACACTGACTACACATGCTATACCCGCTTTGCCCGCGCGAGGCCGCTGTTTCCACTCCGCCATTGACAATGAGCGCAGCATCCGCATCACGTTCAACCGAAGGATGCTCGACCCCATGACTGAAAATACAGACTCACGCACGGCCTACGAAATGCAAACAGCGATGTAGCTTTCAAGATGGCAAAGCCTATCGCATCTACAGTCTTCTTTTTGCTCGTAGTGTTCATTTTTAGGGGCTCTGGCGGGAAATCGCTCATCGACAGAGAGACAGTTGGTGAGTACCGAAGAAGAAAAAGCGCGTTCACGGCTCGGGAGGAGGGAGTGGTGGCCTCCAAAACAGCGAACCATCGGAATAAATATAAACAACATACTGATCACGAATCCATCTAGCTTTATTCATTCAGCTTTAAACGCCACGTTTTGATTTCAAGAGTTGGTGTAAGATCATAAACGCTAGAGAGTTCAGTTGATGATTTTCAGCCTTAGCACGTGATGGCCCTTTTCTGCCTGAATGCATTTTATGCTCAGATTTACTGGAGGCCACTAAATTGCAAATAAAAGCTTGTATTGTGTTTATTTCAGTCTTGTATTTACTTAAGCTCTTACCTGCATGCGTCTGTTAGAATGAGTTGTGAATGCTGAAAGCTTTTAGTGAGCATATTAGAATATGTTATTCTAGTCAGTGTACAGTGGGTGAAATATAGATGACGTAGATTTTGTTATAGATGTGCACAAAAACATTTTTCAAGCATGCAGTTGGAATCTTTTTGTTAGTGTGGTCTCCCATTTATATATATATATATATATATATATATATATATATATATATATATATATATATATATTTGTATAATTTATAATTGACACAACATCCTGGGAACACCAAAGGCTCTAATAAATAAATCATTAACCTTAAAAAAATAATAAAAAACATTTTACTGAAATAATTTTAAGTTTATTTCTTTTTTCGGTATTGAATGAATGGAGAATATTGTAGAAAGAAGTAAAAACTAGATTTTGGTGGAACACTAATGAAATAATATATTGTTTTTAAAGACAGGATCATGTTTGGAACCCTATTTTTTTAAACATACTCTATGTTAAAATATTCTATAGATATTCTAACATACTCACATGCTCTATGACCATTTAAAAATACCTCCCATCTATGAATTCTAATGAATCATATGTAGGAGACAGTTAAATTGGCATCGTACTTACAGAATCAAAGTACACACTAAAATCTAGAGAGTTAGATTTACTCTGTTATGAGTCTATTAAGTCCTTCTCTATGTAGAGGTACATTGAGAATTATAAAGTTAAACTTTTTGTTACTTTTTAAAAATAAACAACAAAAAACATCACCCAGATGAGGGATTTTTTTAACTGTGGTGGTCTCTGTCTTTTTCATAGACAGCTCGTCTAGCATGCATTACTGTCACTAGCTAAAAGTTTGTGTTTATGTGAACTCATATATAGTCAGAAACTTTGAATTGGATGCTGCTGGGTGCTTGACACCTTGAATAATAAGCTACTGGGTCGTTTTCAATTCCCATGTACACCAAAAATGGTTGAAAACATCACGAAACAAACACAATCTAGGACTTCATAGATATTAGTATAGCTCATTTGGATTGGCTGAACGTTCTGAAAGCATCTGCTGGTTCCTCTTGTTTGGTGTCTCTCAGAGGTGCAGGTGAGGGTTCAGGTTTTCGACGGAGGGGATCTTTCACCCCTGGCAAACGCTGCCATCGCTGTCCATGGAAACCAGACTGTGCTGGCACAAAGCCAAGCGGGAAGCGATGGCATCCAGGTGGTCACCTTCATGTACCGCACAGGATCGTGGGTAATCATCACAGCCTCCCGGAGAGATTACCTCACCGGATCTGTTCCATGGCATGCCAGCCGCGTCCCCTGTGAGTGAACCTGTTTGAGATGCCTTGTTTCTCTCCAAGAATAGCATCGATGCCATTTTTCAATCATGTTGTAATTTTTCACTGCTAATTTCACATAATTCATTGATCTCTTTAACCTCACATTCACCCCAAGACCTCGATCTGTTTTTTTATTTGCTGTCTTATTTATAAAATAAGATATTTGTTTACATCAATAATGACCGCTTTCAATAATGATGTCTTCTTTTGGTCGTCTCTTTAACATTTCTGTCATTTTTTTCCTCAATGCTGACATTTGTACATTTTAATTGTCAATTGTTTTTGTAAAAAAAATGTTTTATATTTCTGACATGTTACTACAATAATTGAACATTTTCCACAGTTTGAAATTTGATTTAAACTATTTTTACCGATTTACTGTATCTTTAGCACATATGCACTTTTAATCGTACTCTTTACTTTTTCACCCTTTATTACCAATCTTGTTAAGTATTGTATTTGCTTGTATCTGTACCTTTTTATCACGTCTCCCTGTGTCCCTGTGTTAGTGTATGCCTCCGTCAGTCTGTATCTGATGGCCCAGAAGCCTGGCACCCTGATCCTCTATGACGATGTCATCCAGGTCTTTCATGGCTCGCCAAGTGAGTAAACATCTTAGAAAACCAGAACATATTTTGTTAAACATGACAGAAATGTAAAATTGTGCTGCAGCATTGTTAGTGAAGCTGAGGGAGTACAGTGAAAGAGAAACACTTTTAGCTAGAGTTTTCATGAGAGTGTTTGTGCCACCCAAACACTGGTAATGCGGTCAAATTCATTTTCCGTTCATCCAGGAATTCACTCAAACGAAGGGCATCATTTATTTTCCAATAATGCTAAATTAAGTTACTAATCATTTGCTCTATATCCACTTTTTCCAAAGGTTTTTAAGTCTCTTTCTTTTGATTTCATAAATACAATTCAACTTCTGTGCTCTTACCCTTGTGGCTAATTCATAGCACCAATCACCATGACTACTCTTTGTTTAAAAAAAAAACTTTAATCTTAGAACCAACACTAGAAACATTTTTTTTTTAATTTTGAGAAAAAAACTAGGGGGCGCTATGACTGATGAGAGTTTGATTAGTTTGAGACCAATCGAACGGTGTATGGCTCAGCTTTAACAACTTCCTGATTTAAATCCAAATTTGGACATTGCCTTTTTTATCATTTCCAAAAAAATGTAAACATTGTATATACCATAAGATTATACTGGCTAAGTTTACTAATGAATAAGTAAAATCTCTAGGCAGCGTTTGTTAAAGTATTACGAAAATGTAAAATAACCAGCTGCCTGTCCAGTTTCAATACTTGACCTTCAGTGCTTGAGGTGTGTGACTTACTTCCATAGTATTAAAAAAATATTTAAATGGACATCAGGAGTTTCCAGTCATCATCATTAAAAAAACAACCTGCTGTTGTGCTCCAAAATATTACAATGTTTGAGGGTCAGTACTTTGGTAACTAAAGGTTGAACCATACTATTATGTTTGTGACAGTTTCTCCTTATTTCTTTAATTTCTTTACCTTCAGGTGGGCGGAGCCAGCCCCGGCTGCAGGTTCCAAGGCGGGGCTTACAGTTTAACTCCTCCTACAGCGAACTAACAGCAGTTTTAACGGCAGCCAGAGAGCAGAGTGAAATCAACTTCTTCCCTCACCATCTCGCTCTGGAGACAAACATCACAGGTAGGGACCAACCCAGAAATACTCATCTGTCTCAAGCCACTGCTTTAACCGCGTATCGTCACATTTACAACACAATTAATTTTTTTAAGCGCACAAGAGGCCATCCAGTAAACCTCCAATGTTTTACTTGCTTTTGTTTCATTGTTCCACCCTACTCACCCTACATTAAGTGTGAATTTTGATGGAAAGATAAAAAATGTGATATTTACAGCATAGTACGACGTGTTTGTCAATGTTACAGGAGGAGGAAACGGTTGGGCTGACCTGACCCCGATCGCAGCCGTATACGCTCAGCTGTTTGATCGCGCCGGTCGAGGCGTCAGAGTGAGCGACTCTGTTCACATCTCTGTGCCTCTGCCTTCGGATACGCACGTCCGATCTGCCACCAGCGTTCCCGTATGGATGTACGACACCAGGACAGGTACAAGCAGGCTCTGTGCAGGGTCACAACTTTTTATTTTTCAGTTTTTATTTTGTGAGATACAATTTATTTATGGGCTAAGGGATAGGGCCAAGGAAGACAATTGCTAAAAACAGTTTCTGATGACTGAAAATCCCTAATTTGTGTGGAAATAGATTATTTAATAGGTTCATGATTTGAATAATTCATTTTATAATGTTATATTCTTTTCTTTTTATGATTTGCTTTAATGAGAAGCACTTTGATGAAATGATGATTGTTTTTAAATGTGCTATATAAATAAACTTATATTGTTTTGGATGTTTCATCAATCTAAGACTCATGTTCCTTACCACATAATACATTAACAGCAGATAGTGTAACACATCCAATTAGTTCTTATGATGCCAGTCTTTATTTGCATGCACTTCTAGCGTCAAATAAAGTGCCAACGGTTTGTATTTTTTTTATTTTTGAGTACCATGGGCCTTTAGAAAAAGACATTTGATCACAAAAACTAAGTAAATTTAACATTAAGTTGAAGTTGTACCAATGCAATTTCATGAATCGATTCTGATAGCTTCACTCCCTTTCTTTTATCTTTAAACACAAAGAAACAGCAATCTTTTCGTAATGTTAAAGGATGAGAGAATTACATAGCAATTCAGACAATTGAAAACCTCCCACTCTAAATAATTCACTGTTTTTAGGATTGTGGGTTCGAAATGGAACAGGATTCATCACTCGAGAAGGATCACAGCTTACATGGGACTTCTCTGCCTCTCAGCTCGGCTACTGGATGGCAGCTTTTCGTTCTTCACCCGGTAAGAAAATCCAGTTTTGGCGTAAGGGTTTTTGTTTAGTCCTAATAGTCTTAAATGAAAGTTCATGGGCATTGAGATGCTGACTGAGCTTGGTTTTGAACTCTAGGGTCAGGTTTGTCTCATCCAGGCCTGAGGGACATCACTGCCTACCACACCTTCTTTCTGCTGTCAATCCTGGGATCCCTTGCTCTTCTTGTTCTGGTTCTACTCTGTGTCTTGCTCTACTACTGCAGGTTTGTATTTGTTTTTCAGATCCATGTGGTATTATGCAAATAAGAAGGATACGCCTATAGAATAGATGATGTTATATTTGGATGAAAGCCTTTGTTTACATATTAATTTAACTAGCAAACCTAAGAGGGGACAAGCATTTAAATAATCTATCATGTTAGCCCTCCCCCTTTAAACAGAATGGAAAGGTACACGGCAAAAAAATGTAAAAGCAATGACATTTTTAATGTCAAATAACAAATCTTGATTGTCTTTTTTGGGAAGGCTAAATATTGAGCTTAATTTTAGAAAACATAACTTGAGTGTCCTTGATTAAAAAAACTGTTTACTCTGATCAGTAATTGCTTAAAAAAAGTCAGTGGCCCTTTAACTAGAAGTCTCAACTTCAAAATTGTAATTCAAGCTTAATAAGACAGCTTCTTATTTTAAGAAAACTATGCTAAACGTTGCAAAAAGGCTCCTCTCATAATAAAAAAAATGTAGACGTAGTTTTATTCTTTCAAGTTCAAGCAAAACTCACAGGGAAAGCAAATTAGACATGATAAGAAAAAACCTTCATTCATTCTCTGGACATATGGCTGATAAATATAAAAATCTGAAATGAGAACCTAACAAGCTGCATTAACATTAATCACTACAAAAGTGACATTTCTCTGTATCTATGCCACCATTAGAATAAAAAGTTTGTCATGGTTAAGTGCTGTATGAAGATAAAGTTGAAAGTTTGAATTCTGCTTGGGACATTATCAGCTAGATCGAGAGCACATGTGATTTTATACATGTGTGTCTTTTACATAATGCTTGTTTTGTTGAACTACAACTACACAAAGAAGTAAGTACATTGAAGGAAACCCTATTCTTTCAAGTGTGCTTAGGTGGGAGATGGCGATCAACAACTCTCTACAAGAGGGGTCGTAAATACCAGGTGGATGTGAGGATCACAAGTTCTTTTCAAAACACACTCAAAGTTCTTAACACACTGATGTCAAAACTTCAACCACAGTCTTTTTTTTTTGCCTTGTTTTAATATATTTCTTATTTTCAAGATTTCCTACAGCGACAACTTTAAAAAACACTTTTCTATTCCTTCTGATTACTCTCTATCACCTCTTTGTTTCGGTTAGTCAGCTGTGACAACCTCTGTTGTGTACTTTAATTAAGACTTTGCCTTTTTTGTCCAAATTTGTCCCTCCTATAGCAAGTTGCTTTGAATGAAATTGTCTGCTGAATTCAAGAAATGTTAGATTTTTTTTGCTTGGTGTAGGAAGATATTACCATAAATGTATTTTTTTTCTTGTTTCAAAAGTAATTTTGTATTGTAAAACAGCACTTTAGAAATAAGACACCCCTACGAAGACAAACAAGCTGCTACGTAACGCATGCATTAAGTATTTGTACCTGTATTTAATTATAACCCAGCATTCAAACTGAACACAAATGTAGCCATCTTTTGATATTTAGCTCTACTCGTGCCTGGATGGACTAATCAAATTCACTTGCCTCACTTAAAACGGAAATTCCACTCAACTCACGAAAGGGCAGAGCTTCTCGCAAAACTGGAAAAAAGGCAGACATAATGCAAGATGCGAGAGATGTTTTGTTTTATTTGTACTTGTTTCTTTGAAAAGCTTAAAACAGTGTTGACATGGTGGGTCTCAGTCTGCCTGAGCCTCCCAGAGATGTACACAGCTTGGTTCATTTTTAATTGAGCAGTAAAACTTTTTTAACTTACCATGTTAAAAACAAGGTTTTTTCTCTCTCTCTCAAGGAAAAAAAAATTGACACGGTGCAGAGTATTGTAAACAGTATATGTTTTCAACTTGGGCGAAATTCATGCTGTGCAGTTTGTGCCACATCATTCCGATAATTCACCCTGTGCCGCTCTCGTCACTCGAATCACTGCGAGCCAGTTCATACGAGATCATGTCTTCAGATAGACATGTGCATCTAATGCCTCTGGTCTGAATGTACAGTAATGTTTGAGCATTAATGCTAAATCAGGTTTTAGTGTGTACTAAAACTAGTGATTACGTCATGTAAAAGTAGTGTTCTCATAATTTTAAGTGACAAAAGTATTTCTAGGTGTACACTGTTCTTGGCTACTAAGTTGAAATTTCAGGGAACATATACTGGAAAACCCATAATTGCTCTTGATTTATAGGGATTTGCCATCCTTGCTATCGTTCGAGGTCTATGTAGAGCTACTCTTCACTCCTTCCCCTTCATTTAAAAATCAATGGGAAAGCCCTGGGTTACTTATAATGTTTATCTAGGAAGATAATAACTAGAATGCTGCCTTATTTAAAATGCTTCAAATATTGATAAATTCTATATTTGTTTCCCAGGCGAAGATGTCTGAAGCCCAGGCGGCAGCAGAAACAGGTCCAAGTTCCATCAGCTTTGAACGGATCCAAACGGGACCAAGGCACCTCAACATCCCACCTAAATCTCATCTCTGGAGGCCATGTTGAATCTGCTGCCACCAATGGCAACTTGGATGCCAACAAATCTGAGGGATCCCCATCCCGTGCTTTCAAGAGTGCTCGAGATGAGTTTACCCGTCACGTTCCCACCCATAAGCTTCGCCATTCTTCCAAAAGCAAGCAATCCAAAGCTGCCCAAAGAAATGCAGAGAGTTTCCCCATGAAGGTCCATCAGTCCACGGATACCAGTGCTTTAGATAGCAATCTTCTCCGTGATGACTACGGATGCAATTATGGTGATGAAAAGGATCTGGAGTATCGACGGAGGCATATTGTTAATGATAACCGTGGATACACATCTGACCCATCTTCTCCACCTATTGCTGACAAGCCTCCGGAGTATTCACAGGTTTTGCAAGGTCCGGATCGTCCAACCTCTCTCAACACACAACCAGGACAGATCATTTTCTGCAGCTCTCTGGATCAGATGAAGGAGAACATGTACCGTTCTATGGTACCAACTTTGGTAATCCCAGCTCACTACATGAGGTTCTCATCTGAGTTTGGAGCCACGGATCAAGGTAAGGATGGAGCAAACCAGGGAGATCGTGATGGGCAAAATTTGCAAGGAGCCACCAGTGGCATCCAAGGCCATATCCACCAAGGCCAGACCCCAGGATCAAGCCACACAGACTCCCAACAGGGAGCATCTCCAGCAGACTCCGACGAAAGTGTCTGGCCCTCAGGTGGAACCCCTGCACCAGTGCACATCCCAGTTTTATTCAACGACTCTACCATCTCCCAGATGAACGGAGAGCTGCAAGCACTCACAGAGAAGAAGTTGCTGGAGTTAGGGGTGAAGCAGCACCCCCGCGCTTGGTTCATTTCCCTTGATGGACGTGCCAATGCTCATGTACGCCACTCATACATTGACATAGGTGCCGACCTTGGCCACAACGGATCACATAGTGGAAATCACAGTGCCCAAAGCACTCTGAGCGCCCCAGCTGGGAGTAGTAAAGATCGAAGTGTGGATTCAAGCCTTCACGATCCCCAACATGAACGCAAATCTGGATCCGGTCGCAAAACTAAAGAGGAACACCATGGAAGTACCCGTAAGGGGCATGGAGGTGGTGGAAAACACTACTCCAAACCAACCTATCATCACGACCCTCTAGATTTAAGTGGAGGTGTGAGTCGAATGGCTGCTGGGTCACCCCTGGAAAACCCCTTGACGCCTCTTTTGGATGACGGTCCTGAGGAGCCACGGGGGTCTTGTGTCCCAAGAAGGGGTCGAAGCCGTGGAAATAGCTCACGAAGTAGCAACAGCGAAACACAGCGTGACTCCGTTACCAGCCCTGAAGACGACAATGATATGGATGACAAAGACGAGAACAAGAAGAGTCCCTGGCAACGAATTGAAGAGCGCCCCCTGATGGTGTTTCATCCCAAGAAATAAAAACAATCTCAGCAGATGCCTTGACCAATCAAAGAAACAAGAGGCCAATTTTTGACAGTTTCCTAATTTCACTAAATGAGCGACTTTCCTAAGAGAGTGCCAGAGCATTGGATCATTTGACTCTGTGAGGGAAGACATTAAAGAAAAGTTGGTTGCATCATTCCTTCATCTTTTGCAGATCAAGGATTACATAGAAGTAAGATTAGTTATCATAATATCGTTTATGATGGAAGAACACAAGACTCCAAACAACTCGCGAGGTGTTAAAACAGAGCACAACACAGCCGCGTAAGCACCTAAGAACCTTTACACTTTCAACCGCATCAGCTTTTTTCCAATTGAATGGATTTCTGAACTGTTTAATTCTTGAGTTTGGTGGAACTAAACCTTGATGTTTCTGAACTTTGTGTTAACCCCTTAGAGACCTGTTTTCTCTTGTTCTGATGCAGTATATTACTTAACATTTCACATGTTCTTCTACCTTTAATGCTTACGACTTTTATGTCAATTTCTCATTCAATGTTTAATGGTAGTTTTGTACGTAATGTGCATTTCTAATTCAAACCTTAAGTTCGTTTTAAAAACATTCCAGATTTTTACCACTACTCCTTAACACAATTATATATACACTGTACAATCTGCCAAACAAAGTGCTTGGTTGTTAGGATTTACCATTTTTTAAGTATTAACACAATTATACATTTTATGTGCTGTCATGCCATCCACTGTATAATTTCATGACAGTTCTTCAGTCAACTGTTGAGTTTAACTTTAGAATTTCAAAGTGCCAGAAATGTTTTCATTGGGGCCCTAATTTTAACGTATGCCGAAAAAGCTTTGACTGTGAAAAAGTAGTTGTTATATGAATGTATGCTCTCTCTCCATATTTAGCTGAAATAATTTTATATTTTTCAACATATTTTAATTCTACGTCAGCTTTTAAAAGAAATAGTTTGGTCAGTGATTCCATTGGTAAATCTGAATCTTTTGTGGATTTTAGACATGTATAAATGAGAGGCTTAGACCCCTCTGTTAATGTCTAGATCGGCTCCAGAAAGGCAGTGAAAACAAACATCATTGAATCAGTCTACTCCAAGTTAACTACATCTAACACAATTATACAGAAAACTGTAGCTGTCTAAAAAGAGAAAGAGTGCTGTTCCTTTAGAAAATATAGATCGAACGCAAGTCATTCAGATTTATTAAATCATGTTTTAGCATTTTAAAAGCTTTAAAATCCATGTAAAATTGTTGTCAATGAAGAAAGGATGATTGAAAAGCTAGCTTTAACAACCCAAGGGTAAGAAAACATGAACGCAAATGTTTAGTCCTTAGGCCGTTACTTAAAAAAAATTGTTTTTAACTTCTCTCATTGACTTATAGATGATAAAATGGTTAAAATAGAGGAAGACAACCCCTTGTTCATAATACTTTTCTTGCCATTTTCACCTGTTTTTTTTCCTATGAACAATCAGGTTTTTTCGAGAGGTCTAACTAGTGTGAAACATTTTCAAAACACATAGTAAGTGTCAAACTAAGCTATACTTTTTAAGTTTAGTGTTTCTTAATTAAAACCACATTTTGTGTATATGTATGATAGCCTTAAAGTGCATGAGAAAATAGTAGAGGACAGCTGTTTTAAGCATAGAGATGATAGCGAACACTAATTGAGCATGAAGGTGGATAAATGCTAGACGCCTAATGGAAGGATGTTTGCCAAAACGTCAGATGCCAGTTTGAAACATTATGTACCAGTTTACAGGCCAGCGTTCGGCCATCCAACGTGTCCAACACTAGTATTGCACACTATCTGTATAATGCATAAACTGTGAAAGTGTCTGCTGGATCATTTCAGTAAGCCATTCTAATACTAAAATATATCAGTTTACAAATACTACACATTTTCTTCATTGCCATTTAAACAAGCACAAACATTGCAACAAGCATCTAAAGAAGCAACATTGTGTGAGCAATACAGGGTCCTTTGAGAGCAGAAAGCCACAAAACAGCTATTTGACGATGATGAAACGTGATAAAAAAAGGCTTTTCCCAGAATAGTTCCTCTCATGCTGATCCAGTGCCAATCTCACACAGGCCAGTGATTAACGCCGTCGCTTTAAATGATCGTCAGCTCACTAGACATGACAACATGTGTCAGCTACTCATTAATCATTGGTTTCACTACCTTTACTTCCTTTTTGTAACAACTAACACAAATGGAGATGTTGGAATAAATCACCCAAAAATGCAAAATCAATCTTTTTGTGCAACAACACTTTTTTTTAAGTTGTGCAGAAACAAACTACATCCGCAGTTCTGCTCTTTAGGAGTGGAATTTTTCTGTTGAACTCTAAAGCCGTATTATGAAGAATGTGTTGATAGTTCCTGATTTCATCCGTAACCTCCTCAAACCATCTCTATAGGGCTATTTTATACAAAGAAGACTCAATGACCCATGAGGCTAGATCAGGCGCATGGACGTGACTCAGTGAGGTAATGCAATAACTCCACTAATAAAATTATTTCCATTTATAGATATCTGGGTAGACGCTGTTTGTTTTCTAACATTCATCAAAATATCACAGCTATCTGGACCAATTACAAGCTGCTGCCTTGAAAGATTATTATGAGAAGATTATCACTTTTGGGTGAAATATTCAAAACATGCCATTTAAAAGAATTCTGCAATGCTTTATACAATATACAAGGTGCTGAACCACATGGACCTTATCAACATTCTGAAACTGCCCCAAACATTTCCTTAATTTAGATTTAAACATTTCAATTGTGCTAAAAAGTACAGTGTAAACCTTCATTTTCTAATAATCTTTAGTTTTACACTGATATATGACTACACTGTTGTTTGTGTTTATCTATCTGTTTATAATGATTTGATGTCAGCTGATAAGAACCCAAAACTCATCTTCCTATGAGTGCTAACAATAACACTAAATAAGGACCTTTCCAGAACACTTGACCATAGGTTCTTATGGGTTAAAGTGGATTTCAAAACTTTTATATATGAATTATGTTTTGTGTAGACTTTGTATCTTTGGTATACTCAACAGAACCCAATATAAGTTGCTTTTTACTGGCGTATAAGTAATGAAGTCAAAGCCATTTTCCTCTTAATAAATTCACACAAAATATGCCTTCATCGATGTACATTTCTCACGTGATGTGGTGCTCTCTGAAAACATTTCTCTCTGGATGTGTGTGTAAATATTGCTCTCTTTGACTGAGTTTGACTCTTGATGCTTCGATGATGTTGTTTCCATTGTGCACAACAGCTTTGCTTGTTGCTCAAACACCACGACGGCTCAAACTTTTACAACTTTTATAGTTTGATCATAATATGCTATAGAAAAACAATGACTGTTTCACTTCTGACGTGTCGGGAAGTCATGTGTTTTAAAATAAAGAAAATCCATTTCCTGTGGGTTTTTCTTGCGTTTCTGTTTTTTAAATAAAGTGAAAATAAAAATCTACAACTGATTTCAGCCCTTAATCCTCTGCGAGGCTATCAGATGCAGCACTGGTGTCTCTAATCGATGTATAACATTTGACCGTTTACTTGCATGAATGCTTTAGATAAAGACATACTTTAAACGGATCTATAAAAAATATTAATCAGACATAGATCAGTGCTTGAATGCTTTGAATGTTACTTGTTGTTAAGTTATGTTTTGTGGACCTATCACTTTTTTGGGCAATGTCTAAAGCTTGTATTTCTTGTATTTCTTTATTTCAAATGGAAACAACAGACGTGAATGAAGAAAACAAATCAATTTCCTTACCATTTTTTAACAGCTTTATGTGGTTATGTAATTGTTTTAATGCACCAGATCTTAGAAATAGCTTAAAAGTATTACTAGTCTCTAAATGGAAAGCTTTTGCTTTCCATTTTCAAACTTTTCATTCAAAGCAAAGCTAAGTTTGCATTCTCCGCAGGTGAAAGTGGGTGAGTTCAAACAGGTTGGACCAGATCACCAAGTTTCAGATAGAATCCACTGTCTCAGAGGTCAAAATGTGGGAAGAAATTAGAAAATGTTTTAGACTTGAAACATTAAATCATGAATACCACCAAACAACCTAAACCATACTGCTAATGCAGTTTTGCTATAATAAATTTTTTTTAAATATTTTATTTGTTGGGCAATCTAATCAACAATTAAGCCAATCTAATTTGTGATTAAAATGAGATCGAAATCGCTTGTTTAAGAGCGTATTTTAGTAAAGTTCTTATATTTGATTGCCAGGCCATGCGGTGGCGCTGCAGCACATGCGCTGGACTATGTAACCACCACGCGAGGAAGAGGATGCATCGGTTCGGGTCAATGTTATGCACACATTGCTGTACAGTATACTCTTTAATTACATTACGTAATTAAAAATGTTGCATTAGTTTCTGGCTTCCAAAATTAATCTAAGTAATACAACGAAACCATTTTCTAATCGCTATTTGTATTTATTTTCGTGCAAAAACGGTCTTATGATCTGTGTTTACAGCACAGGAAGTAGGTCACTGCAGTAAGGTAAGTTATATTTCTTGTGTTTTTATGACTTTAGATATGTTTTTAAGCGATTATTCAGATTTTTAAAACCCGTTAAAACGCTAAAAAATATATATTTTAGACAGAATAATGTTTTTTATCCTCAGGTTTAGTATTCATTAGCAAACTGTATATAGGTAATGTACCACAATGTGAGAAATACTTTATAGCTTTTTCTTAATGCAAGTTATATTATCATATTTACTCGAGTAAACACTTAGGATACCAGTAATGGCCACTAGACAGCGCTACTAATCCATCATTTCAAGCCATTTGAGTTTGTCCTTCCACAATGAAATCATACGTGAACCTACACGAAAAGAGAGTGGCTTGTGTGTTTCAGGATGTTTCTGGTGGGATTGACTGGGGGCATTGGCTCGGGGAAGAGCACAGTTTCCTCGCAGCTAAGAGAGCTGGGCTGCCCTGTCATCGATGCGGATGTGGTCGCTCGAAAAGGTGTGCAGCTTTTCCCAAATCACTCACATTCTCTTATGAAGCCTAATTAAAGCCAGTTCAATGTAGGGAAATGTAAGAGTCATCAAAGCACTTAACATTTTGAGAGAGGGAGTGTGTAAACTCAGAAAGGTCCGCAGTTCGGCTCAAACCAGTAATCTTCTGAATGAGATGCGTCGTTTTTTAACCATAATCCACCTATGCTGCCCTCTTAAAATGCCACCATGCTCACAACACATGTATTACAGTAAATATTATGGAGTTCATGTGCATTCAGTAATTTGTTGTCTGTTTTCTATGTGGCGCATCAGTGGTAGAGCCCCAGAGCGTGGCACACAGACTGATTGTGCAACATTTTGGACGAGAGGTTTTATTGGATAATGGAGAAATAGACAGAAAGAAGCTGAGCCAGATCATTTTCTCCAACCCAGACAAACGACGGCTCTTGAACTCCATCACTCACCCGGAGATACATAAAGAAATGTTCAAACAAATCCTGCTGTACTTCATCAAAGGTGGGGGTAACATCTTCATGGACTTGTACACATCTCATTTTATGCCATTAAAGAGTATTTACAAGGTCAGGGAAAGGCAAAATAAAATGTCAAAACAAATGCTGTTTTACAGCAATTCAGAAACATCTGTTTAAAATACACGGAAACAAAAAAAAAATCAGCCACTCTTATAAACATAAACATGACACAATCCAATGGATTACTGTCCTCTAAATGAGTTTCATGAGTTAATTTTTTCCTTCTTCAGGGTACAGATACGTGATTTTGGATGTCCCTTTACTGTTTGAAACTCGCCGTCTCACTCGTTTCCTGACTCACACGGTAGTCGTTTACTGGTATGGCATTCCCTTAATCAAGTAAAACCTCGCTGTGCTGTGAATACATCACAGCTGAAGGCATAATAGGAACTGTACCTCTACATAAACATCTCCAGCAGCTTACTTAACGGTCCTTGTGCTCTTCACTTGTCATGCAGTGACCCAGCGACACAGCTCTCCAGGCTTATGCAGCGTGACTCTTTCAGCCAGGAGGAGGCGGAGCAGAGAATAGCCGCACAGATGCCCCTGGAGGAGAAGCGAGGCCTGGCCAGTCATGTGATCGAGAATTCAGGGACCCGTGAGGAGACTCTCCGGCAGGTGCTGCGGCTGCACACCAAGCTCGAGGACTCAATGCAGTTCCTGCTCGTTAGGGCAGTCGCCGTGGCCGCTGTTGCCGGGCTGGGAAGTCTCCTGTTCTGTACAGTCAGACTTCTGGTTTCTTAGTAACAGTCATGCACTCAGTGAGGAGTGCCCAAAGTTCGATGGTGGATAAACCTCACTAAATTCATTCATCCTCGCAGCATACATCAAGACTGTTCGTTCCATAGCATGGTTTGTGGTGAAACATATATAAGACAGTTCACATTAGTGTTTTTATTTATTTATTTTTTTATAACTAATGGGCAATTACGTTATACAGACAAACTGCAGGTCCCTAACAAATATTTCCTTGTCAGCAATTGAAAAAAACAGTTTTGTTACTTAGAAACAATTTAAAAATATCCCAACGATCAATTCCACCATCGGACCTGAAGCCAAAAATAACTTCCCTTACTCAGTCAGTCATAATGGGAGAAACAACAAAGAAACAAGTTGTATGAAATTCAGCCTAAAGTTGGAGCACAATATCATAAACCTGAGATCAGAAGAGAACAAGTCATCTTTACTAGAAGCAGTTTAGGTCACACTAGACTGACGCACAGTTTTTTACTCAAAGGAGAAACTGCCCCAAAATGTAAAAACTGTAAATGCAGACTCTCGGTCAGACATCTGCTTATAGAATGCCCTGTATATGATTCCATGAGGAAACAACATCTGAAATCTAACAACTTAAAAGAAATCGTCTCAGCCCCTAGCAAACTATTAAATTTTATTTTCCAAACTGACTTACCATACTTCTTCTAATAGTTGAGAAAATAATTATTTTTAAATAAGTTTTAGACCTTTTTTCATACCAAATACAACATGTAGCCATGAAATAACCTTTGCTGTTGTGTTGGCTATAAACAAGCAAACAAACTTGCCAACAATTCAACACAGTTTAAATCACATTTTATTACAACAGCTGTTAAATGAATGTTTTTGAATATGCGAATAAGCGGGGGTGCCCACAATTGAGCTCTAGCCTACCTGAGGTAGATAAAACGCTACACTATCCCCATTCTCTAGTTCAATGTGGATTTGATTTGCATGCGCTTGTGAAGCGATTTTGACTTCAATCTTAGGTCTAGCCAGTACTTGAAAATGCATCCCCAAAGGCAGGACATGGCAAAAGTGTATGTGTCTGATTGGGTGAAGGTTTAAATTTTAATATATCTTAAACAAACAACTAAAAAAAATTATTCACCTCCTTCAAAAAGTTTATGAAGATCTGAATCAACAAACCTAATGGAGCCAGGGGTGCAAACATTTTTTTTTTGCAGCCCCAAAGTTGGTCAGTTTTAACATTGGAGTGAATGACAACTTGCTCGCTTTCAGAGCCAGCCTCAAGTGGCCGCTCAGGCGATTGCCGTTCAGACACTTCCAATTCCCATCGAGAGAGAAGGTTGGAGCTTATCCCTTGATCCCAACGGCCAAATTTAAGGTCTGAAGTGTGCTCATCAGCGCCACCTTTCCACCCTTAATGTGGTTTTCTGTGAAATACCAATATGACTTGGGAGGCAATATGATGGGAGGAGCTCACTCAGATGGGCAAACAGATAACACGTTATATTATTTTACTACTTGAACTATCATGTTAACAGTTTTCTGAAATTCTTCTGTCTTAACCAATACACAGACGCTGAGGAAGATTTATGCAAGTTCCTTGTAGGAATTACAGGACTTCTCATCTATTGAGCAATACGCAATGAACAAACAACAACAATTCTATCAACAACAACAATTCTAACAATAATTCTATAATATAATTCAATTCAATTCTATAGTCCCCAGCTAACAGGGAACGCTCTCATAACATTCGCTAACGTTACTTAAAGGTTGTCTAAATGTTAGCTGACATTTCCAAAAGAATGTTGTAGTAACATTCTAATAACGTTACGCTAAAATGTTGTCCAAATACCATTCTCAGAACATTCCTAGATTGTTGTTTGTGAGTTATAAATGTTCTTTCAATGTTGAAAGAAAAACAATGTTCTGAGAACATTACAAGAACGTTTGTTATATAATTAGTTGCTCAGACGTGGCGCCAACGTTCTAAAAACTATTTTAATAACATTTTAAGATGACGTTCACAGAACATTTTTGAAACCTAAATTTGTTAGCGGGGGCAGCAAATAAGAGGGATCTCGGCATTAAAAGCCATGTTGGGAATTAACAGCAGGGTTTAGACCCATTTACTGTTCGTAAACAGTGATGATGTTTCAGCATATGCGTGCGCATTTGATCACATGACCTGTAAAAGGGTCTACAGTACATCTTTATTCAAGTTGAACTGGAGCGCTAGTGTAAACAAAGCAGAACTTTTCCTACTGTGAGTCAAAATAGTTGTGGGTCCCTAAGGTCTGAACTTCATAATATCATCAAAGTGTGAACTCGAGTAAAGTCCAGAGTGTGCCATTTGGGACAGGCCCAAACAGTTGGCATTGCTGGGTAAAATTGGCAACAAAAATTTTGGATTTTGAAATCGAGGAGAGTGAAATCTAACATAATTGACCTCAGTGCTAGGAATAGCTGCACTAAAGAGAATTTGCTCTTAGTTATGAACGGTTTAAAACGTAATGCACAATTTCACCACCCTCACACCACCTGTCACAAAGCTTAAACCAAGCGAAATACCTCAAAAGCCTTATGGAGCCAGTCTTCAAACTTGTTTTTTTCTACTGTAAAGGTGAAAATCAAAGAGAACTTCCTCAGTTCTGAATGCCATCTCTAGTGGTCCATCAATGAACCACAGTCTCCGTCACATTATATTAAACATACAAAGGTAACACAGCCCATTAATATATTTTTTATAGATACAACTTTGGGCTTCCCTGTACCAGACAGTCACAAAGCTCAATAAATGCTACTCGAACTGCAGCCAAATAACTGCTCGCAAGATGGATACAGTCAACTAATAATCACTAGCATCATAAAAGAAGGATGTTTATGATTTAATAATGCATTTTAATTCTGTCTTGAACTACATGTATAAATCTATCACTGTTTTGCTATTGCTGTGATAGAAGCACTGTGATGCACTCTACAAAACACTAAGACTGTGACTCATCCTAATGCACATGTAACATTTACATTTTATTTCTCTTTTGTGATCAGAATGTATGAAACAGCACTTTGTTAAAACATGATATTTTAATCCTTAGTGAGCTAAACCCTCTGTCTGGTGTAAAATGTAGCTTAATGATAACTTCAATGCAGTTTTACTTTTTTTAAAAAAATCTACTAAGTGTATATTAAAACTGAACTGAATTAATTATTTAATCCATTACATGGTAAGCAACAGGTTCAGTGTTGCACATGAATTTGTAAGAATGTGTTTGTTCCTCTTGATTGTAAATACACTTCAGACAGTTATGAGTCTCGCTCTCTCTCTCTCTCTCTCTCTCTCTCTCTCTCCAGGCTTAGCCAATGGTGATGGTCTCTGTCTTTAATAAGCTGTTCTTATGCTAACACAGAGTGACGTGGCCCAGCGGCCTTGCACAGTAAGACCTCCATCTGAGAGCGTGTGTGCGCGTTTGCTTGAGATGGTCAAGGATGTAAGATGTGCATCTGTCCAGTGAACTGTTGAATACAGAGAGAGCACGCCGGTCAAGGATTTAAGATTGCATTTGTCTTCATATGCATTAGAAGATCTTGAGTGCGAAAGAGTGAAGGGGTCAAGGTTTCACGATGCGCCTGCCCTCTGCTTTTAAAATATATTTATTTTATGAAATGTTAAAGGTGCTGTATGCAATCTATGGGATCAAGTGAGACCGTTTAAAATCCCAAAACAAACACCCTCCTAGAGACAAATTCTGCCTTGTTGATATTTTGACAGCTCCTGCTAATGTGACACATCCACATCCCCCGTTGGCTTATAAACATATACATGAAACACATTCTGGAAGAGAACCAACGAGAAGACAGATGCAAATACAGTAAACAAGATTGGGGATTTTCTGATTGGAGAGGACTGTGCTGGTTCATGGCATCAATCTTCATTATTTATTACCTATTTAGTATTAAGCACTTTGAGGAACAATACATTTAAAGACCAAAGCACTATTTTGATGATATGCAGCTAAACTACACGGTGGTAGGTTTAGTCCATAAAACATTTTTCACTTCCTGTTTGGGTTTGGATCCGTTGTAACCTATCCAGACATGGAAGCGTACCCAGACCAGCTCTTCAAGTAAGTCAAAGTCACATTTAAGCAATGTTTTTGCTGTGCTCTCAAGGTCGATGACTTAACCCTCATTGGCCCAGAAGAACCGTACCAAAGGGATAAAGAACTGTAGTGCAATTTAACCAAACTTTGTGAGCCATTTTTAAGAAGGGTCAGATTCATCGGTTTACCCTGCATTCACTTCTGGGGTTGTTTAGAGTAAGAAAATAGTGAGTGTTTAATTAGGGCTAGGGGGATATGGACTAAAAGTTATATGTCCATATTTCTTACCTATATATATGCTGTTATTTTTGCTGCATAATTGGGGTTCCACAAAAATGTTTTGCATATTAGATGATAGTCGTTTTTTTCAGAGGCAAACATTTGAAAAACAAAATAACAATACCAGATATATGTTTGGCACATGGGCAACTTAATTTACTTATCATAATTACAAAATGTATCAAATTAAGTGAACAAAAAAGCTATCCGCATGTATGAAAATAATAAATAAAAATACAAGTAAAACCTGCAAGGTTTCTGTTCTGCATGACAAAAATGCTGCGTAATGAATTAAAAAATACACTACTTTTACAAAATAGTTTGTTACAATACAAGAGATATTGTCCTGTTCTATATCTTATTTAGAAATATATTGATATATATTAAAAAACAAGATTCATAAATGATGCACAAACATTTTAATCTCATTCTGGCTACCTGTATGAGAAATTGTGTTCCTTCTGTCTCAATTATGACGTGAGTAGACCAATCTTTTAAACCACTAGCTTTGCTGAGTTTATTTTAATTTTTTTTACCATGGCTGACTAGCAAAACGACTCTACAATACGGCAGATGCACCAATCTCATGCTCCTTCCTTCCTTTTTCACTCAAGATTAATAGCCCAAGGTAGTCCATTTGAGGCAGAAACTCTCCTCCACCCTGCGACGAGAACTTCTGTATATTTTTTCAGTTAAGAACCATCACATCAGACTCGGAGATGCTAAAACCCCCTAAACCCACCCCTACTTGCTGCACAAAATAAACAATGAGCAGCAGAAAAGATATACTTGTTGGATTGTGTACTATATAAGCCACCATTAAAAAGGAGGACGCGTAGTGAAGTCACAACTCCACACTCAAAGGAATGTTGTACTGCAGATCTCTTATAATAACAGATCATTTTGCTGTAGTCTGGGTTTGCAGTACAGTAAATCCAATCAAACGCTTCACTGTTACTTCCAGTCGTGTGCAAATGTGTGTTTGGAGTGAATCGTACTGGACTGGCAGCAAGAGTGAAGCATTTGATTGGGTTTACTGGGAGTAACTGTGAGCGTGTGTTTGTGCGTCCTGTAGATCTGCTCTGCCTTCAGGCTCGTCCAGTGCTCGAGTCACACCAACTCAGCTGGAAAACACCCAGCAAATGAGAAGTGACAGCTGCTTTGTGTGTGTTGTTGATTTCGGGGCGTATGCGGGTGCTTGTTTGATAAAGTGAATTTGACTTCTTCAAGTACGAGATAAAGGAGCACAACAGGCCTTGAGACGTGTGAATGAGTGGCTTTCCCCTCCTTTTTTGGCAACATATGGATCGCTTTCATTAAGTTAATTAACAAATGTGTCTAAGAGTATCATTTTCTCTCCTCAGAGAAAAATAGGGCTTAAAATTAAAACCGAAAACCTTGTTCCAGATCAGATTAATATTTAGTTTTGTGCAGTTCTCAGAGAATCACTTTTGAGGATGGCTGTTGTAAACTTGTTTTAAAGGCAAGGCAAGTTTATTTGTACATTTCGTACACAGGGTAATTCAAAGTGCTTTACATTGGAAATAAAGAGTAAAAAGAAAGCACATTTAATAAAATCAAGCATAAAAAAGTAATATAAAATCAAATTGCTTACAATTTCTTATCACAACCGTCTGATCTTCTGTAGAGTGGCTTACTCAAATTTAACCAAGTACAGGACACGACTCTCACAGGATAACCAGTTCCTAATTTCTTATCATCTAATTTAATTTTTCTCAAAAATGGAATATACCTGAACAGACAAGGAAAATAAATAAAAAATGGATAAAATCAAATTGCTTACAATTTCTAATCACAACCGCATGATCTGTAGAATGGCTTACTCAAATTTAATCAAGTACAGGACACAGGAAAGGTCTACAACTGTTTTTATTTGTGCTGTTCATGGAGGCTATAGTATGAATGACTGTAACATGTATATTCACACCCATAAACGGTTTTGGTGTTTTGTCTGGAGTCCAGGATTGTTAGGGCCGCGGCATTTCAGTTTGGGCTTCTTCATCAGTGTTCTCTCACTTATTGGCCTATGATTTTCAAAATTTATCCCTACCCTTGTCATACAATCTAATGTTCATGTGGAAGCAAGTAAAATTCCATGCTTACATACACATAATATATCATTAGGATTGCCTCAGTTGCCTCAAGTGCTATCAGCTTTGTTGTTTTTGTACCGGTTGTGCAATCATGGCAAAGAACCTCAGCGTTTCAGCAGAAATACAAATCCGGATAGAGACAGACAGAGCGAGAGAAATGGAAAGGATGGATGGCCATTTATGGATCCCAGAGTGCAGAAATAAACTATGCGACCATACTGCATATATCATCATTATGTACATGCCTTTTTTGTTAAATTTTGTGAGCATCAGCAGAATAAACAGTTGATCTGTTCTTCCATGGCATATAAATAGTTTTACTAATAGAATAACAATTGACACGGCATTAGTAAATCATAATGTCACTTACAAGATATTTTGGGCAGCTACAAACACCTACTCATGAGAGAGTCCAATGCCATATTGTCCGTTGTTTGCACATGACTAGTCATTCATTTGCAATAGCATCCATAAACGTAAGTTTTTACATAGTCCGAGTCGCTCTGAACTTCGTTGACTCTTATCCCTTCTAGAATTCTCGAGTAGTTGCACACCCTCCACTGATCATCAGTTATTTGTTTTCAAGGCCATTTTAAAAAGCTGATTTCAGCAATTTCATAGCTAGTTCAATATGAGAGAAGCCAGAGCTGATACTGACGGGTGCAAAATTAAGTTGTGACAGCTTGTCACAAGATCTTGTACCTCTATGTCACTAGCTGTTCTGATTCTTTAATAGACCTGTATCAGATTTGTATCCACTTCTACGTCAGCCAATTTTTGGTTTGTCAGTTCCAGAGCCTCTTAAAATACACTGGACAATGAAGAAATACTTTTAAATCATTTATAATAAACATTTGACCCACTAGACTATCACTGCACCCTTAATAACCTTCAAAATCAATCAGTATTTATCATAAACAATGTCTTAGAATCTTCTCAAATGATTGTACTCAGCAAAATAAGCAGTGTACCGACTGTTCCTGGACTTTGCTTTTTGGTGAATATAAAATCCATCCATTTCAGACGAATATATCCATCTTTTGGTAAGCCAAAAACACTTTAGTCCAAGAACACTCATTCTTTTCATTGTTTATCGATGTGGCTCTACTATGGTTACACTTCTGGGTCAGTCAGCATGTGCGTTCTTCATTGAGCTGCGTGAGCGGTTCATCTGATTGGCTAGTGTGTGTGCAATGGCCAATGAGCCATTTTGAGCTCCCAGAAAAAACTTTTGGATAACAAACACTGAAAAACACTTGAGGCATCTTTTGATGAGGGAACAATCTTTTGATTCCAACATGACACCGAACCACGGATCTTTAAGCACCAACAAATGAGAATGTACTATATAATTCTTCTATCATCTACACTATATCTTGAACCATCAAAAACATTTTCCGTTCACTATCAAGAAAGAGAGAAACAGGTTAGGAAAAGAAAAGTAAATGATGAGGCGTCTATATTTTGCTTGAAATGAGCCACTATATTATATTTGTAGTCCCTGTTTGCCCATTGTCATACTGGAAATACTACAAAGGCTTTAAAGTTGAACCAGAGCCGCTAACGGTCTGGATAAGATCTCTAACAGCATTAACGAAGCGAGTGCTGTTATAAGAAACTGTCCTGCTGGACTCTTGAGTCTGTCTTGTGGAGATAAGAAAATCACACTTATCACAAGAGGATTATCAAATGGCATAACACATCTCATTACGCACAGAATTCACCTTTCCCTCCTGCAGTGTTCTGAAAACAAGTACACTTTTTCAAGAATTTCCAGTTTTAAACATACATCGAATTTCTTTATACCTCTGAACTTAAACTTCAGTCAACGTTATGTCTATGTCCTTTGCAATTAAATACAATAAAATGTATTTAATTGATACTGCAGAGTCTGACTGCAAATTCCTGCTCAAATGGAGCCAGGTCCGAGAGTTCAGACACAGACCACAATAACTGCATTATCATTACTCTAAAATACAGTTACCAGTTCACTTAAAATACATGTTTGGACTATGTGAGGAAACTATTTAACTACCAGAAGTTTGTGTTTTAAAAGAGTTTAAATATAATTTAGCTTTTTTAAATTTTGTGCATAATTTAGGTTTTTTTTAGAATTTTTTGCCACTTCACTATAACATACAATAAGTTAATTTTATTTTATCTGGAATCAAATCGATTTTCTCAAACTCTAGCAACCCTAACAATCTTTTTTTAAGATTTTGAGCATTTAAGAGTGTACACAAGCGTTTTTTTTAAAGATGACATCACTAAATAATCTCTGGTAACTCTAATCATGACTTTTAAGGTTTTGAGCGTTTATGCACATTTTCTCAATCTCTGGCAACCTCATGCAACAAAAACACATATCAAATGAGCTTTACATGCACATATTAGACCTAGATAAGTGAATTTAAGACTTTTTAAGGCCTAAAACTTGTGTTTTTAAGTTTGATCCTTTAAACACCTTCCAGGAGCCCAGTTTATGTATTGCGTAAGAGAGAAAAGTTTTCGTCAATGAAAGTTCACAGAGTCTTTCATTATGGATTCCGGACATGTTGATTACAGTATCAAGCCTGTTATTGACACGTCTCCCTCTCTCTCCGAAGAGTGTTTGTGTGCGCTCTCACCTGTCACTCAAGGGCGGTTTGTTGTTTGTGATTTGCTCTTGGAGTGTCTCAGATGACACTCTGATTGTCACGACTCTAATGTGAGGGAACACTCAGACACCCCCAGAGGAGCGGAGCAGGGCATCATGGGAAGGCTTCAGTTGGTATTGGCTGTTTAACAGACGCTTTGTTTCATGGTTTGAAGTCTTGTAAGGGTACTTCCTAACTGAGATGTCCTAGGGTTAAACAACCTGCTCAGAGGAGCTTTACAGGACACCGTTTACTCTTTCTAGGGATTGTGACCTAGTGGTTTCCCAGGTTTTGAATTGAAGCGTTATTAAATGTATGTAGATGTGTCTTTAATGTCTCGAGTTCTTTCTAAAGACTGAGGAATCTGAAAGGTCAGTATTACAATTTCAGAAACAGACACCAAATAGCTTGCTGTCAAACTCTACAAGATATCTCTCAACATAAATGTGCAATAATGACCTTTTTTGACAGCCATACATGGAACTTTTCTAATCGCAACTATAATAGGAGTAAAACCATCACCATTAAATTAACTTTAAATGTTATTGTAAGTATGGATATTAGGCTTGATTCATTGAAATTGGTTGCTGTTTGTTTGTAATAGTTCACTGAAATTGTATGTTTTTAACCTTCTCTGGGTTTGTTTACAGACATCTATATGGTTGGAAACGTTTTAACTAAAGTGTTTCATACTAAACTAATTCAGAAGTCGTTATAGCACTGATTCTGGGAACACAAATATATTTTTATGTAATTGTTTATCATATTGTAGTTGAAAATAATTATCACAATTTGATTATTTCCCTGGCCTTTTGTCTTTTTCTGTTAATTCTTTGTTTCCGAGTTTGGGTGAAGATGAAATTTACCTTTTACGTCAACCCCTTAAAGAATATGAACAGAAGCCAAACTCTACTCCTATTTTTCCATCTTGAGGCAAGGATTTAAACTGAGACTAGCATAATATTTTTGTAAAGTAAAGATGGTGTCCTGACTGACACGTCTCTGCAGCATCGCGTGGCGGTCAGGGACAGTACCTCTGGAATGGCAGACCGGAGTGGTGGTCCCTCTTTTCAAGAAGGGGGACCGGAGGATGTGTTCCAACTACCGGGGGATCACACTCCTCAGCCTCCCGGGGAAAGTCTATGCCAGGGTACTGGAGAGGAGAGTTCGGCCGTTGTCGAACCTCGGATGCAGGAGGAACAATGCGGGTTTCGACCTGGTCGTGGAACACTGGACCAGCTGTATACCCTCTGCAGGGTCCTCGAGGGGTCATGGGAGTTCGCCCAACCGGTCCACATGTGTTTTGTGGATTTCGAGAAGGCGTTCGACCGTGTCCCTCGTGGTGTCCTGTGGGAGGTACTCTGGGAGTATGGGGTCCGGGGCACTCTGCTAAGGGCTGTCCGGTCCCTGTACAACCAGAGCAGGAGCTTGGTCCGCATTGCCGGCACAAAGTCAGACCTGTTCCCAGTGCGCGTTGGCCTCCGGCAGGGCTGCCCTTTATCACCAGTTCTGTTCATAGTTTTTATGGACAGAATCTCAAGGCGCAGCCGGGGGCCGGAGGGGGTCCGGTTCAGGGACCTCAGGATTTCATCGCTGCTGTTTGCGGATGATGTTGTCCTGTTGGCTTCTTCGGGCCTGGACCTGCAGCGTGCGTTGGGGCGGTTTGCAGCCGACTGTGAAGCGGCTGGGATGAGGATCAGCACCTCCAAGTCTGAGGCCATGGTTCTCGATCGGAAAAAGGTGGCCTGCCCTCTCCAGGTTAGTGGAGTGCTCCTGCCTCAGGTGGAGGAGTTCAAGTATCTCGAGGTCCTGTTCACGAGTGAGGGGAGGATGGAGCGCGAGATCGACAGGCGGATCGGTGCAGCATCTGCAGTGATGCGGTCGCTGTATCGGTCTGTTGTGGTGAAAAGCTCTCGATTTACCGGTCGATCTACGTCCCTACTCTCACCTATGGTCATGAGCTCTGGGTCATGACCGAAAGGACAAGATCCCGGATACAAGCGGCCGAAATGAGCTTCCTCCGCCGGGTGGCTGGGCGCTCCCTTAGAGATAGGGTGAGAAGCTCCGTCACCCGGGGAGAGCTCAGAGTAGAGCCTCTGCTCCTCCACATCGAGAGGAGTCAGCTGAGGTGGCTTGGGCATCTGTTCCGGATGCCTCCAGGACGCCTCCCAGGGGTGGTGTTCCGGGCATGTCCCACTGGGAGGAGGCCCCGGGGAAGACCCAGGACGCGCTGGAGGGACTATGTCTCCCAGCTGGCCTGGGAACGCCTTGGGATCCCTCCCGGGGAGTTGGAAGAAGTGTCTGTGGAGAGGGAAGTCTGGGCATCCCTGCTTAGACTGCTGCCCCCGCGACCCGGCCCCGGATAAGCGGGAGAAGATGGATGGATGGATGGCTTGAGTCCTATCTCACTGGTAGATCTTTCAGTGTCGAGTGGAAGGTGAGGTCTCCAACACTCATAGACTACTCACCGGGGTTCCCCAGGGTTCAGTCCTTGGTCCCCTTCTCTTCTCCATCTACACCACCTCCCTGGGTCTTATCATTCACAGACACGGAATCTCCTACGCTGACGACACTCAACTCTATCTGTCGTTCCCCCTGATGACCTGTCAGTAACTACCCGCATGCCTGAACGACATCTTTACTTGGATGAAGAACCATCATTGACAGCTCAACATGGTCAAGACAAAACTTCTGGTAATCCGGGCCAATCCCTCTGTGCACCTCGACCTCACCATCCAGCTGCAAACCTCTACAGTCACCCCTTCTTCTTCAGTCAGAAATCTTGGAGTGATTTTGGATGTACAGCTGCCCTTCAAAGACCACATCACAAAGACAACTCGAACGTGTAGGTTTGCACTGCACAACATTCTAAAGATCAGGTCCTTCTTAACTGAGCATGCAACTCAACTCCTGGTTCAAGCTCTGGTCTTTATTTTCCTCCTGCTATGGTTTATTGATCAGTTGATGCAACTTCTATTATGAGCAAGCTAAGATAGACATTTAGTGTGTAACAGATTGCATATTGTCTCTCCCCTAATGTAAGTCAGTTTGGACAAAAGCTTCTGCCAAATGCATAAATGTACACATAAAATGTAAACTTAAATAACACAAGTGTCAGCCATGTTCTGTGTAAAAAAGGTTAAAGGAAGATTTTTGAAAAGAAAAAGGAGTTCAATCTTCTTCAAACTGAACAAAAAAACATCAAAAAATTTTTATGTACATACCATGCATCTAGGTAGAAGGTAAATGATTTGCGTTTCCTTGGCAAGTTATACTTTTTAAAGCAGATGGAAAGCAACATTGTCAGATGTCCAGAATGGTGTATAAACTATGCGATGTTGAGGGGAGATTATCAAGGCACTGGCAAATTAAGACAGAATTTATTGCTGAAATTGTATTCGGAAAACATCTAAATGCTTTCTGACATCTGCACACGGTGACATTTTGCTCAACGGCAGCGTCACATGGTCTTCAAATCATATATGGGAGTGTGAAAGGACATTCGATATTGTGTTTGGTTTCATCATGAAGATTGATTGATTCAGAGTGGAATAGATCTGAATAAGAGTTTAAAACATGAGTGCTTTTCACCAAACTGAAAATTTAAATTTTAAGTATAAAGGTGTTTTTAAACAATTTAGCTGATATTTGCTTACGTTAATTGAAAATGTTGCATTTTTTTCAATATTGTAGATTTTTTTCACTTTGACATAAACTTTGAAATAAGATCTCAAGTTGCCATAAGAAATGTATTCAATTATGGAGCTAGCTATTTTCATTAACCATTAAAGAATATTGTAAAAGCAATAATATATTAAGTTTAATTAAATTCAGTTTCAACTTTCTCTCTCGTATCCTTTCTGCACATCAGAGCATATGGGGCAACAATTTCTTGTTGTTTCAGTAGCAGAATTTTAGGTTTTTATGGGACTGAGGTGCTAGCGCCCCAAACCGGAGGAAACATCCACACACTCATACTATATGGACATTTGTTTTACTCAATTCACTTGGGCACTGCATGTCTTTGAAGTTGTGGGGCAACCGGAGCATGTGGAGTAAACCCAAGCGCTCATGGGGAGAACATGCAAACTCCACACAGAAATGCCAACCAACCCAGCCGAAACTCGAACCAGCGACCTTCTTGCTGTGAGACGACCGTGCTACCCACTGCGCCACCGTGATGCCCCAGATTCAACTTTAGAAGTTGACTTAAACATAAATTATTTAGAGCCTAAGTAGAAATAAGAGTATCTATATAATTATAATACATTCAGTATTTGTGAATGTATGTTTACTATCCTATAAGAACTTTAAGCAAGACACATTTAGTGCCTAAATGTTTCAGAAGGAAAAACATTTGCAACCTTTTAAAGATAAAAATCCTTCTTTCCTCATTACCACAGTGTTTAAAAGATCACCAAGTGCTCTATCTTCACTTAAACTTCAGGAGTTAATCACATCATTTATCTCTCACTGAAGAAAGAACAGATCTGTGACAAGAGGCTCAAAAACTCAATTAAAAATCCCCGGAGGGTGGCAATGAACCTCTGGATAAAATCTGCTCAAATGTGAGGTCCTTCATCTCTGGAATTGAACCATAGCGTTGAGATCCCTAGCATTCGAGTGTGTTATTTCAACACAAACACGCTCATCACAGGCGCTGATCCTCTCTTCCTGCTGGACATCTGGCATTTCACACTAATTACCTGCCTCTGATCGCTGCTCTTTTCTTTATCATTACCATCTGATGGTTTTACTCTATTACAGCTGTTCTTGTTTGCTGTGTCCAAACACAAACACTTTATTAAGATATGTTTACAGAGCTAATAATCTGTAAGCTGTAATGTTGTATCATAATGCTCCCGAATAGATTTTATACAATTTTTGGTTTTCCCCTAAAACAAATACTTAAATTAAAAATATGTATATTTTTTCATCTTAAAAAGTACTGTGGAACCAATGCCTGATGAGTTGTGGCTGGGTAGGGTACTAGATTCTTGTATATTGTAAAATCTTTAATAAACAGAACTTGTTCAAAATACACCTTACAACTCTCATTAAATCAAAATGATCACTTGACTCTGCATGAGTTTAAAAATCCCATTTATTAACAAAAGCAACTATTAAACAAAATTGAAAGAACAGATGTTGCCACACACTTTACAGCTCATTGTGACGAAATATTCAGCGGACCAGGTTTGAAATATGACTACATTTTTCTCAAAGTTCGCAGTCAGGTAAATATATAAATTATTAGGGGGATACGTGGTTCTTAACAGTAATGAAACCACATCATTAATAATTTGGTGAGGTATATGTTTATAATGGGAGTCTTGGCTACAGATTTGCCTAAATTAAATGGTTGTGCATTTATTGATGCTAATATTTCCATACTTCTACACTGTAACCACAAACAGATAAATCACAACACGACACTCTTTCACTTTACATGAATCCAAAGTGGTTAAACACCAGAAGAGCTACACAGATCGGTCATACACACTGCACACTGTGAGACGACATCATCTTAATTGTCTTGCAGAACTATTATTCAATCGAACACAGTCTGGCTCAGTGTGTTTTGGGGCTAGACAGAAAAAAAACACTTTCTGTTTTATTTTTCCATCGGATGTTGGGCTAAAAGGGATTTAATCACCCACCAAAAAGCATCCCATTCATTAAACTCTCTTCTTCAGACTCCATACCAATAAAAAAGGATTTATTATTTATATGTAGCACCAAATGAATCCTACAAAATATATTACACACTACAGTAGAGCACTAAAAGTAAGAACCAAAAACAAGCATCACCTCAGACTTCGGTCTGTAGTCACAAAGAACCCTAGATGAACCTTAAAAATTCCTTGAGTAAAATAAGGGCGAAGGAATTCATTTCAGAGAGTTTCTTTTTTTGTTACGCCTGTCCCCTTTAACAATCCCTACCCCTGCTCACTCGTTCTCATGCACACCTCCAGTCATGACCCTGATCTCTCCGATCTCAGTCACTGTAGAGGATGAAGCCAGCGAAGGTGCTGTACTTATTGCTGTTGCCGCCGTGAGCTTTCCCGCCGTCCAGCTTGATGTAGATTTCGTCGCCAGGATCGAGGTGCAGGATGACGGTGTTTGAGGCGTAATCGTAACTCTGATCCTGATCTTGTGCGATGGCACTTGCTCTCACCTGCAAACACACAGAAAGCGATTCAGAGGCAGCTTCTTCGATCTTCTGCCCTAGATACAGTATGTGAGTGTTTTCTGGAGCTGAGGCGAAAGATGCCTAGCATGGTAAACATTTACTACAGGTGCAAATGATCAAAAGAAATATTAGTCTGTGTTTCAGATATTAAAAACATTCAAGTATGGAGTTCAGGTAATGAACCGTTATCAATTGTTTCACAGAGTACAATCATTGCTTAATCACTCGTACTGTAGGTGACTAAGAAGGCCAGACCTGCAAAAGCTGAGGTGTTTTTTATAGCCAGTGTTTCCTTCCAACATAAAAAAAACTATTCACACAACGGGCCAAACAGGTGGAAAAGCTAATTCTAAAGTTTGTGTTGGTCCATTAGACTGCTCAGACGGGTTTAAAACACTTGGTTTCAATGAAACAATATACTTTGCTTCTGGCATTGGAAAATACAAACAACACTCGGACACAACCTAGAGGTGGCTAAATTTACATTTTAAATGGGAAATTATAGCAAATTGGCATCCAAATTTCTAATGGGCTTAACACTGGTGTAAACACAGCTAGCTAGATACTAGCTAACCAAAACACAACACAGATGCTAATAAAGGACAGGTTTTATTCACCTTTATCTTTGCAATGATCAATACTACAACTTGGCGTGACAACAATGCTAACTTCTAGCTAGCCAAAATACAACACGTATAACAAAGGAAGGTTATTTACTTTGTTGCTAAAGTTTGACTGCTTCATCCACTGTTTAACATGGAGCACAAGCCAAGAAAGAGATTGTAAACGCTTGCTCTGAACTGCCTTGATGTTGAGGATCAGGTTAAAGCCTTGATCCAAAGTTAAAACATTTCAGAGGCGTGTGGTAGGGTTCACAACAGGGTCAGAGCGGGTTATGTAAATGCACAACCTTTGCAAAGGGCAATTCGTAGGCTTGACTCACAAGTATAGATTGGCCTTTAGGAACAACTAGTACCATTGTCATTTTTGGTGTTTTCACACTTCGACCATTCTCCTTCTGGAGACAGTTCCCACCCCGTTCCTCCTCCCAACTTCACCTTCTGATCCGTTCCCAGACACATGGTGTATTTAAGGCCCCTTTCACACTGGGGTCATCTAATCTGTTCCCGAGCACACTTCGTCCTTGGAACGGTTGATTTTTGAAAGTGTGAAACAGTTCAAGTGATCTCAGACAGTAGTGTGCTGTTCCCTGTGTTATGTAAATGCATAAGCATTCCTAAGGACAGATCGTCATGAGCTGTGTGAACAGAAAAGGTGGGTGGTTGGGGAGGAAACTGTGGAATGATCAAGGGACCAAGGACCACTCCTGCGAGCGTTCTGTGGATTAGGTTTCAAGAACTGAATGATTATTTTAAATCAACCATTCCTAGTGCTAAGTGTACTCAGAAATGAAGGTAAGGCCACATTGGGCCAAATTTAGATGTGAATCAGAGGATGCGCAACGATTCATTCCTAATTTTCAAATAATGGGTGTGGAGACAGCCACGCAGATCTTGACAAAAAGCTGAAAAGTTTGACATATCCCACTAATATTTTGTGAGTCAAAGCTCCGAGCTTGACCAAGAAAGCTGGATGTTTTGCTGACGTGTGAGGGGTGTGATGGCCCCAGAAGCTTCAGTTGATAGCAACAAATGGTAATTCAACTGGTTTGCCAAACGTTTTCATGTAGTCACATTTACAGCTGTCCTAATTGGTTATTAGGGAATAAACAGGATTTTGTTTGATTTTTCTAAACATGAAAGCGAGGGTATGAGGAAATGAAAGAATAAATAAAGAGCACAGGATACAATAGTCATTTGAAATTAACTAGAAAAGATTTTACACTAATTTCATAAATGCATTTCAGATTTTGTTGTTTTCTAATTTTATGTAACTCTTGCAAACCCATTAAGAAAAACTTGTTAAATTACATTTTTAATGGAATTTTCTATTCAATTGAGTTTGATTTCACGTTGCGTTGAACTGCTTGATTTGAGCTGAAGCAACATGGCTAATCACACCATCATCAGATCTTTATGCTCTTTTGGCAACTCTGTTAAAACAATCACATTAGCCGATTTAACTCCTCACTGAAGACGTCTGATTGTTGCCTACAGGCAGTCAACATGGCCGCCGAGTGATTCCAATCCCCAGCGCTTCAATGGGATATCCTTTTCTCTTCGTTATTTCTGTAAATAGATCACCCACGGCCCCCTTAATCTGAGAGTATCTGAATCTCCAGAAAGACTGCAGCTGATCTAGATCTAGAAAAAGTTAATTTTTGAATCTGCGGCAAACTTTACTGAAGTCGAGACTTCAAGCTTCCCTGGTGAGCTCAAACCTGGACTCTTTATTCAATCATTCAGTTTGATGTTGTGTTTATTGTACTCTGTTTATTGTTAGTCATTTCTCTCACACAATAAAACACTACAGATATGGCTCTTTTAACGGTCGCATTTGAAACTCTCATCTCACGTTTATTAAATGAGTCACTAAATTAATAATTTAGGAATCCCGACCAATTCCGGTAAAATTAAATTCATATTTCAAGAAAGTGAAAGCTTATTTCGACCTTGCCTGTATGCGAACCTGTTGTTGGAATAAAAAAAATCACAATAGTGGAACTTTAAACTGTTAATTGAGTTCAGCTTTTATTTAATAAGTTATTAAGTTATTAGTTAAAACAAGTTATTATTAAACTGGGATGTATTTGGGGTTGTTGTTTTTTAATCTTCCATATAGCATCTTTAAAGGCAGTCATGCTGAGGGGGCATTACAGGGCTACTTTTGGAAGCAAATCAGAGAGTTTCATCTGAAAGCCTGCAAGCCAAGAACAGTTTTGTCATTCTTCTGTTTGACAGACAGTGGCCGAAGTCACCGTCCATCAGAGCGATCGCTTTGGGCTACTGCCATCTCTGTGCCCACATGAGTAACAGGACTGACTCAAACAAGGGTTGTGTACATGTCTGAGCGAGAGCATGCATCTTTGTGTTTGTTCTGATTTCTGTCATCTGTGTGACTCGGCGAGCAGTGTCCACTTATAATTGCAGCCTGTAGCAGACCCAGAGCTAAGGAGCTACAAGATATATTCAGATGAACCAAGTGTAAAAGAGAGTCCACTACAGTGAGGATCTGTAGCTGAAAGGAGTCAAACTGTTTGTGTAAAATAGAACTTAATTATATGAACTGAGGTTTAACCCCATTTCTGTCCAGTTTTCCTCCTCATCAAATCTTCACAATCTACATTATACAATTTAAAAAGTAGAGAGAAGGCTTGAAACCATGGAGCGTTAAAGGCCTCAATTTGTAGCTGTTCACGATTGTATTTAATAACAGATTTCTCATCATTTCAGAGCAACTCTATCACCTACACTTTCACTATAACACTTCTCCATTTGTTACGCAAACTCTTTACAAAAAGAACTGACAATTTGACTTCTATAGAAGACAAAGCAGCTAAACAAAGTTAGAGTTGAAGAAATTAAATACAGGCTAAATGAGCCCATTTGGTTTACTGGTTTGTTCACGTTGTTCTACGTGAGGTGAACAAAGAGAGAGGAGAAGAGAAAAAGAGGCTGAGCTAGGGTGAGTGTTCACTCACTGGTGTGAGCAGAGCAATGAGGGATGCTCCACTGAAGGAGTCCGGTGTAAATAATCATAGGGCTGTCCTGAATTTTGTCCTGAAATCAAAGTCTCATTTAATCAGTTAAAGATTTTAACTCGATTATGATTAATGAACAATTTTTCCTCTCTCCTAGCTCACTAATGAGTTTTCTACAGCAAATAGTCTCATGTATTACAAGTGAGAAAATTTTGAATAAAGGATGCATTACTTGAATTTAAAATAATTAAAGGAAACACACACTATCTAGTATTTATGATTATTTATTTAAACCCCTACTATTGAAGCATACATTGCCTAAAACGAACAGTCAATTTCTTGTAAAAAAAGTAAAAATAAATAACTTGAACTTTTTAAAACAAAACTAGTGTTTTGCAATGTTCCACAAAAAAAAAATGTAAAATACTAATAAACACAGATATTATGCCATTTTATGTAAAATTTTTCAAACAAAAACAACAAATAATTGTTAAAAAAAAATAGTGTTTTTTAAATCTTCTCATGCTATGTGAAATTTTTTTAATGTCTTTGTTATTAACATCTGCTTTGGGGAGGCACTTGTCAGTCTTAATGTTTTTTTTCAGCAATGCAATGTTGCTCCAAGTGTTGAAACTAATAGTGTTAGAGATACTCCCCGGATAAAAACTATTGAACAGCACTATTGATTGATATTGAGCACAAATTGATTCAGCACTTTTCAGCAAGAAAATGATGAATTACTCTAGTGGTTTTGGCTCTGTTAATTGGTCGAATTGTGAAAAATATTTGAAATACTACAGAAGTTGCTTTAAATCAAGGAGAAGACCCAAAAAACTGTCAGAGAGGAGGCGGTTGTGGTAAGCCAGGATTTCCACAGTGAGATTATAGAAAATATTTGTGTTTGTTCTCATTTCTTGTCAGGTTTGGTGAGATATAAACATAAACCTTAAAGGTTATTGTGTTGTTTGTATTCCTTAAGATGGGAAGGTTTGAATGCTTGTTTATCAGATTTGATTTATGTTTATACTTTTCCCAATCAAAAACTTCATTATAATTATTCAAATATGAATAGGTGTGCCATTGCATGCTAGAAAAACCACAAGAATGAGTGATTAAATAAACTGAATTTCAAGACATGATAATAGGGACGATGGCCTTTGTTTTTCCTAATCCGAGCATGGCACCCTTTGCCGTATTTTCCTCTGCGTGTAAAGCGCTCTGATTTATGTGTTAGTGAGTATTTCTGAGGGCCGTGGGAGTTCACAAAGAGCCCTGATTCAGAATGACACACTGAGGGAAGCCAGGAGATGAGTTGGGCATGTGCTCTCCAGTCCTCAAACAGAACACCTCCTGTGCAAAGGAAAACCTATTGCTTGAATTAAATACTTGTTTGCATTCTGCATAGACACAATAAAAATGCATCTTTAATGTGAACCTGACCTTTAACAGAAAGAGACCTGAAATGCACTCAATCTCGACCAGTTACAAACAAGAAGCTTTGTTTTATGAATATTCAGTCGGAAACCCACTGAAGCCAAATTATTCATAAACTCGAGGAACTACATGCCTTTGGCAATGTTTCGTCAGGGTTATGTAATATAAAAACTACATATGCTACTATAAACATACACCCCTTCTATTTTCATGACTGAAAATGTCAATGTTGGGCTTAAGAAAATGTAAAATCTACTTATACAAGAAAATATAGCAAAAAATGTGTGTTTATGATTAATGGTATGTTTGTTTGCTGTTTGAGCCACTCAAGGCTATTTCATGGCTAGACAGTTATAAAACATTAACCTCTTCATTATTTCCAGTTTGCAGACAAATTAAAAAGTTGTCAAGATCTGAGAAAAATCTGTCAGCAAGCTGATGAAGAACCTCCAAAAAAATTTATAAAATAGTTTGTGATTTTTTTGTTCAAGGAATCCTGATGTTTAGTTTGCTATTTTAAATAATATTTTTAACCTTTTTGAAATATTGACCTCTCTTTCACAAACGATCTGAAAATTAATTCCAAATACACCAGTTAATGTGAAATATAATAAGTACAATTGAAATAGTGAAATACAATAAGCCTACTGAAAATCCTGCTCACATCTCCCCTTGGTGTGATGTGCTGCCATGGCTTTGTTTGGAGAAGTTAACTTTTTTCCGATTGTGTCATACAATGTCTTGCTGCCATTTGATTGGATGACAAATGTTCAACTTTAGGGATAGTAGGCTTTAATTGGAGTGAAAGTCCTTAGAAGACAAAAAACCCTGCCTGACACGTGACATCCATTTAAATGATTAAAAATGAATTCCATCCATTTAAAAAAATTAAAAGATGCAGGGTCTAAAGGGTTAAAAGTTAAAATACAATGCTTAATATAAAATGAAAAATGCATATTTAATATTAGTTTGCTTTGATAAAACATTTAAAACATTCTTTGGTTGAATGTTTATGTTTGAGCTAGTAAGAGTCAGAGAAATGTAACATACTGAATGTTGACAAAAGTAAAAACATCAGCGTTTTATTTCACTGTAAATTTAATATAATAAATAGAAAATGTGGTTATGTATCAATATTGTACTGATGTGTACATGGGGCTGACAATTGAATTACACAAAAAACTTTGACTCTATTATTTTATAAGGATGGGTAGGCAACATTGTTCCGGGGGAGACCTGCAGAGGTTCTAGTTCCAGCGCCGCTGTACCTGTAGCTCCAGCTAAAAAGTTCTTAAGAAGTTTGACTAAGTTCAAATAAATTTAATAAGTTTGAAGTTCAGTATTCCAGAAACAGCGTTGCCTGACCCGATTGCAAAGATTATTTTAGCAACACAATGCTTACCTGTGTGTTTTTCATGAGGTCTGCCCACATGCTGGTTCCATCCCCTCCTCTCATTAGGACGTTATATGTGAAGAAATATGTCCCTGGAACCTTGCACACAAATTTCCCAGTTGCACCATCATAGTGATTTCCAATGTTTGTCACCACATCGTCAAATCTCAAGACCTCATAACCCTCCTGTGGGGTACGCAGACCAGCATAAAAGGCTACTCTGGGTCCCAAAGAGTAGAGAGGTGTCCCGAACCCAGTGGCGGTTTTTCCACTCAGACTAACAATCTCACTTCGTTCCGTGTAGTTTTTCCCACTTCCTGGTGGACCCATGGGTCCTGGAGGACCAGGCTCTCCTGGTGGTCCCGGGGGTCCTGGAGGTCCAGGGATTCCGGGTTTCCCTTGTCGACCAGGTTTTCCTTGTGGTCCATGAGCATACGTAGGCAACGGTGGTCCCATGCTATGATCCGTCAAAGCCTCAGCTTCCCCTAGTGTGTTCGTGATCGCAGTCCCAGTACCAACACCAGCCGTAACAGTTTTTTCCGAAAATGAATCGCAAACCATTTTGCAAGTGCCCAACATCTCATACTGACCACCATTTTCACTTGTGCTTCCTGCCAGATGGACCAGAACAGGAATGAGGACCACCAGAATCAAGAGGAGCATGACTGCAACGCCAGCCCCCAGAAGGGTCTTCCGTCCCAGGCTGAAGCGGGAGAGGGGCTGGGCCGCCAGTGCGGAGCTCTCAACGAAAGCCGGAATATTGACCCCCGGGAGTGAGAGGGAACACACTCCCTCACCAGCAGGTACTCGCAAAAATTTGGAAAAGTGTATTTGTTTTTAAAGAGAGACTGGGTATTCACTCCTTCAGCCAGCAAAAGAACAGAAGTGCATCGAGGATGGACGTGGAGTTAAGAGAGTAGAAGAGACAGAGAGCAAGAGAATACCCTTCTAGCATGTTTCTTCGTATGATTCAAAAAGGACAAGTGGGAGGAGGGTTTCAGCAAATGAAGAAACAGTGGAAGAGAGAGAGAGACAGCGAGACAGACAGAGAGAGACAGAGAGAGAGGAAGGGAGGGAGGGAGGATGAGAAATGCAATCAGAAACTCAGAAGTCCTTAAGTGTTTATTGTGCAGTCTTTTGAAATATGATTCGATTTTCCACATGTTGAAGAGCAAGATTCAATGGCTTTTCACATAGTTCCGAGACGAGTGGGAAAACAAGGAAGTGATTGTCTGTTTTTCTGTCTGCGTGATGGTCAAGTAAATATGACAGGATGCATTCTGAGCCAGACTTAATCGAAAGGGACACCTGCTGAGTGCAAGCAATAGGATTTTTCCGCTTCCCTCTTTCCGTCTCTCGAAACCATCCTCGACACATCACCCTGTCATTATTATGTAATTATGTCATTGTTTATTTGCATGCTGTAAACACACACTAATTCTTCCACAGCTCGCCCGGATTATGAGAACATGCTACAGGCATCCGTATAATTGTCTCGTTTCATTAAGTGGGCGCTAACTTGCATGGGATTTGATCATCTGTTGACTTCTGCTATGATCCAAGTGTCTCACGAATCACAGACTACTGCGATGAACTTGACTGTGTTTATTCCATAGCTGTTCTGATCCTACTGTAAGTGACTGCAAGTCAGTGCAACTGTGAGTTGCCAGCTTTGAAAAGACCCGAGCAGTCTGGGAGATGTGAAACTGGGGGACAAGATTGAGATTTCGGTTTTCCCTCAGACACTTAATACCAAACAAGCTGTGGTTTTGCAACTGGGGAATTAGTTGTTTCTGGAATAGATTCACTACAGGTCTTTGATAGTTCACTGTGACATGCTCTCTGGCAAATAATTAACTGCCCTTGTGATGAGCGTTTGCCTCCAACACAGTTCTGACAGTGTCACAAATGATGCATCACAATCCTGCTGTGCCACTGCTCCTACAACAGTTGTGTAATTATGAATCTGTAACAACGGCAACTGCATGGGAGAGAAGAACACCCAGTTAAATAACAATTTCAACAACATAATCAATCTTTTTTACATTTATTTAAAGATTTAATCATAATAAAGACTTACCTCCATTCTACTTTTTAAAAAAGGCTCATCCTTTGTCCATGTTGACTTCATTCTCTCAGCTTTCTTCTATTTGCAGCAATCAGACCCGAATAAATGTGCTTAGTCAAACTGTAACCGTGATCTTCTGTGTAACCGTATCGTTCCCTGCTTTATGTCAGAATATCAGTCATAAATCCTCTACATTCTCACACATATCCAAAGTTGATTAGCATTGGACTTAGTTATTGTCTATATTGCCCCAAAACTTTTCTTGAGTTGTCTATATCAGTTTATAAACAGTATTGCTGTAGTTAATAACCCTAATGGCATCTAATCTACTTCATATCAATATTAAAAAAGGTAAAATAGCTTGAAACAAGTTTTCAATAAGTTCATGCTTTCACCTCTTCTGCTGAACTTTGCACTGGGGCAGGATTCCAGAAGACCGCTGTGCTTCATCAGGCCACTTGAGAAAGAAGTTACCTAGCCTTGAAACTGAGCCATTTTTTTAATATTTTTGATGGCTTCGGAAGTTTGATGATTGAACCGAAGATGTTCTCTCCTCAATGACATCTGTAACACTTTATAGCTGTCTCAAAAAATGTTTTTTTCAATCTTACACATTGACAGCATTTAGTTTGAGTAAACACAGACTCGATCTGTGTGTCCTAAGGTAACATTAAACTTTGATGCTCCGGTATAACAGTTTTGACGTCACTAAACCTTATCTCTTGTATATGAAACTCTTTATTGCTGGCTGTAATAAAAGCTGTTAAAAACAGAGTCCTGAAACTTTCAGAATCTTTTTGTTCCAACATCTCTTTCAAGTCAATATAGCTGGCACATTTTGGCTTTTCACTTTATAACTATCATTATGTGGATGAACAACTGCTTTGCTTGAACGACTCTTTCTTTATTAAATGAAGTCCTCCAACCTACACAATCAAATAATGGCAAAATTAGCATTTTCTCACTGGTTTGTTATGCTGCCATAGGACATAACTAGGACTAGCTGACTCTTGCTATGATTCATTGAAACAGAGAGAATGTTGATGGTGGGCTACAGGCAGCAAAGTCTAAGGTCGGTGACTCAGACCATGCTGAAGTGCCCTTGACAGGCACGCAAGTAACGCAACAAGCAGAGATTCTTCCAGCTGTCCTCATGAACCCACACTTTCTCCACCGCTGCTTTTGCCTTAGCTATGAACAGTAAAGCCCTCGAGTCCATCAAGAGCCTCCAGAAAATCGCAGGAATGGAGCTCCTCCTCCAGCAAAGGGAAATTTATGTTTCTTGCTCAATTTTTCTTGAAAGCAAACATAACGTTGAGAGAAACCTCAGGCTGGGCCGGGAAGGTCATGATGTAAGCAAGACTGATCTTATGAGCTGTGCTTGCATACATGTGTTCAGAGTCTGCTCGTGTAAGCTTCACATGTTTGGTGAAAGCATAAATTAAGTTCCTTCAAATTAAAATCCTTCAAAATACCAAACGTTAATACTAAATATTTTATTTACAAAAACTAGCACTGTGGATGACGTGACCCTTGGGGTTGCTTCATTTACAGTAGATGCTTGCTTCCTACATCACGTACCACACACAAAGTGTACTTTCTTTATACAGGAATAGCACCTGCCCACAGATCAGTGTTTTGAATGTGTGTTTGTGCATGTTTATTCTCTTCCGCCCACCATAAAAACAATGCGTCAGCCTTAGTTTGCTTTGAAGACTGCTTATAGATGCACGTGTTCTCCAGATTGAGTTTGAGATCTACATGACATTTTACTGCAGATACACTCCTGTCTCTACAACTATAATTACATTATAACTCAATTTTACTTATATAATAAATGCAACTGAGATATTTACACATTTTTATTGAGGGCCGACATTAAATTGTAAACTTTTTTGCTTACTCTGATAGAGTTTATTCAAGTTAGGCCAAAAAGCTAGGCCAATAAATGTTTAATTGACAAATACATAATCAAATGACAACATGTATTTCTATATTTCTGAATATTACATTTTCATACAACTGTTTATAATACCCATAATAACATATCGTACTCTTTATTCTTTATCGAGATACATCTATAATTGTACATTCAACACAAGTTCTTGTTGCTGTATGTGGAGTTTTGGGCTGGTTTTTTGGCTGTCAAAACATACAACAAAAACAATATATACCAAAAATAGAAACACCTTAGTTGGAAAGCGTTAAAGCTATTTGGCTTGTTTAGTCTAACTCTTGAAAAGTGTGATCGAACCCTTAACTTTAGAATAACGTGTGAACATTGCCATCTTGTGACCGCTTAAGTGAGATGCCCCTTGGCTTAAGTTCCATTAAACGTCTAAAATGACTATAGTGTCAAATCCTACATTTGTCCTTAACAATTTTACCACTGTCAGCGGTAAATTAACGTTAAATTAATTTAGCTACCGTTGAACAGCTGCACACGTGTTCGGCCCAGCAGTGGCAGACGCACATTAAAACCTTAACAGCACGAAGTTAAAGTTTCACTAACCTCAACAGAGTTTGAACTGCAGCCTTAATGTTGTCCTTCGATTCTGGAAGTTTGCAGAAGAGTCGCGCTCTCATTTCAGCGGCCTCCTCTGCTCAACGAGACCTTCACTGGGTTTGTTTGTTTGGCGCCATAATCGTGACCGGAAGTTGGAATACCTCGTTTATGGCTGACTGGCAATCTCTATTCATTTTTATTTTTGTTGTATATATGAATATATTCAGTTTATTTCACCTTTTGCAATTGGCATTGTGCTATTCCTTCGCAAAAATGTATTATTTTTTCTTGATAAATAGAAAGCTACAAGACAATTTAAAAATTCAACGAAAATTAAACTAAATGTTTTAATTTTATGCTTATTGATTTTTTTAATCTTCATGTTTTTGTACTTGTGTATATATATATATTACAGCTTTACATACTAATTTCTTTGTCAAAAACAAGCAAGGTTTTATTAAAGCATGGATTGTAAAACAAAAATGAATTTTTACTTAATGTGAATCTATTTAGATTATTGTACTCGACATCTCCATAGTCAAAAGAGAGAAAATATAAGCTTAATGTGTATTTTTCTTTTTGCATGCATAACAAAACAAACATGAAAACATAAATATTCTTTAATAAGGATTTTGATAGTAGATGCATCGAAGTTCAATTATTATTAGTAACACCGTCCTCCCCGAGGATGGGAAACGAAATCCAAACAAGAAAACTAAATTACTTGCTTGAATTTTTCTCTATATATACCCATTTAATTTTTCCTATAAAGAGCCAAAAATGTGGATTTTCTGCATAAAACAGGAACACATGCATCTTGAAAATCAGTTAAACACAAAGCTGAGTTAGCAGCGCCCACTTCCCCAGATTTGCTAGCTTTGGTTATGTAATGCAAGAGCGTGTTCTGGACTTGGAACGAGGCAGTGCAGAGCATTGTTACAGCAGCGAGAGGATCAGGAACAACAAAAGAAGGTAAAAGTGCTTCATAATCTTCTAATTCCTGTCAGTTAAGTTGTTGATTCTGAATGCACCAATAGTGCTCTATATAGTCTTGTATATGCAATTGCCAATGCAATGCTTTTTAGCCTAAAAATGGGTTTGCCATCTGGTTTCAATCACACAAAGCGCCCCAGATCTGTTTTTAAGAAGCACATTCTGGCTTTGAAGGAATGTTTTGAATGGTGCAGAACAGAAATATTTCAGCACAGCATTAATGTTTTCTTACAGCTTCCTGAAGTCATTTACTAAATGAAATAATTGTAATTTATAATAATATAATACATAACAAAATAATTACTGCGTTAAAATCTGTTCACCACAGTTGTGTTGAAAATTCAGATGGTTTTTAGTCTTGAGAACACACACTGATGACTTTGTAATCACAAATCACTCTTCAAAACCACTTAAAAGATATATACAGCGAAGTCCAAGCAATTTTATTTTTTCCAAGTAATCTGAACACACACTTGTTTATAAAAGTTGCACGTTTTACCAAAAAATTCAACTTTGTGGAAGATTGGTTATTTTTCAGGCTATAAAGGTATCTGATGTTTACGTAATCTGAATAAAGAGGTCATTGGCCAATATCTTTTCAATAATTAAACCTTTGCTCCTAAAGAGTACACATTGCTAAACCTATGCTGTCACAAAGAGTATAAAATAGCTCCTCAAACTGATATCTAATTGAGTTGAAAAAGGAACATTAAGTTTGACAGCATTTGAATTTCTTCAAACACTGATGCTTCAGAGCAGGGATCAGTAAATCCAGTCCTGAAGATTTTATTTGCAACCCTGTTCTAGTATGCATACTACTCTAGTTTCAGATAAGCTTGAGAATTAGTGTGACAGGTGTGTTTCATGATGGTTGAACCAAAAATGACCGGAGTCGATGAACATGCTTTCAAGGAACACAAACCTTTAAAGCTGCTGCGTGGAATCCCTAACCTGAATTAAAAAATCTAAAAGTTCTTTGATCATTACACCAAAATCTAGTATAATTCGAGACAGTATCACAGTTAAAAAAAATCCACTTTCCAATTTGCACTTATCATGGCAAATAGTCAAGTTTTAACTAAGAAATAGTGGTCCTGGGATATTACAATGCTAAAGATCACATCTGAGTAAATGATCTGAGCTAAGCTACATTAAAAGTACTTTTGTCAGATAAAAAAAATTAGGCTGAAATAGTCAAACACAGCTTACTAATTATGGTGGAGATGGAATATGAGGCTACTTTTAAAATTAAGCTTTGGATTAGCATGCTCTTTAAATTCTGACGTTTATGTTTTGTCTGTGCACTAGGTGGCGATGAATGCCCTCAGATCCTCATCAGGTCTTCTTCTACTCAACTTCTTCTTGGCCAGGGACGTTCCCTCGGCTCTATCAGGCAAAGTTCTTGTTTTCCCAGTGGATGGCAGTCACTGGGTAAATATGGACATTCTGATCAAAGACCTTCATGAAAATGGTCATCAAGTCACTGTGGTGCGAACAGCAAGCAGCTGGTATGTCAAAGCGGTGTCTCCACACTACCAATCCATAACCGTGACCCTACCAGAACCCATCAACATAGAGAAGCAGGATTTCTTCATCAGCTACTTGAGCAAAATGATCGAGATTAAGAAACACGGGCAATCACCAATTGCATTGATCAACTTCTATTGGGAGATGTTGGTAAATCTTCATGACATGCATCAACAGGCGAGTCACCTAGTTGTGGAGATGTTTGAAAACCCGGGTTTGATGAAACAGCTCTCGGACGAACAGTTTGATTTGGTTCTTTTGGATCCAGGCATACCTACAGGGGTTTTGGTAGCCCATAAACTCAGATTACCAATGGTCTACAATGCAAGATGGATCACAAGTGGAGAAGGACACTTTCTTTTCGCACCTTCTCCAGTTTCCTATGTCCCAGCACCAGGAAGTCACTTGTCAGACCGCATGACTTTTAAAGAAAGAGTAAAAAATATTCTCTATTATCTCCTTAACATGTGTGTAGACCATTTTTCCATAAGACCAGAATACGACAAACTAATTGCACGCTACTTTGAGCCCGGAACAGATTTCTACCACTTGCTACAAGGTGCGGATATCTGGCTAATGAGGTCGGATTTTATCTTCGAGTTCCCACGCCCAACAATGCCCAACGTCGCCTACATTGGAGGCTTCCAATGCAAACCCTCCAAACCTCTGCCTGCAGAACTGGAGGAGTTCGTGCAAGGTTCAGGAGAGCATGGGGTGATTGTGATGTCACTTGGGACACTCGTGCAAGGACTTCCAAGTGAAATCACCTCTGAAATTGCTGCTGGATTTGCTAAGCTCCCTCAGAGAGTCATTTGGAGGCACTTAGGAGAGCGTCCTTACAATCTGGGAAACAACACTCTTTTGGTAAAATGGCTGCCGCAGAATGATCTTCTTGGTCATCCGAAAACCCGTGCATTCGTTGCCCATGGTGGAACTAATGGAATTTATGAGTCCATCTACCATGGTGTTCCAGTGGTTGCGATCCCCTTGCTTTTTGACCAGTTTGATAACATGCTTCGCCTCCAGGGACGAGGAGCGGCAAAAGTTCTTGATGTTACCAAACTGGATAGTGACAGTTTTTCTTCCGCAGTGCAGGAGGTTTTAAATCAGCCATCATACAGAGAAAACATGCAGAGAATGTCAAGGCTGTACAAAGACCGACCAGTGTCACCACGGGACAGCGCCCGCTTCTGGATCGAGTTTGTGATGCGGCACAAGGGCGCTGCTCATTTACGAACACCCTCCTATAAGATGCCTTGGTACTCGTATCACTCTGTGGATGTCATGGCATTATTGCTAGCATTTACACTGACACTAGGGGGAGCTGTGTTTCTGGGGATGCGCTGTTTGTACAGTAGATTGTGCAGAAGACAGAAATCAAAGCTCGAGTGATGAATGTTCTCTGAATATATTTTTAACATCATTTCTGAGAGTAGAAAGGCACTGAACATCAGAATATTCTTTCAAAAAGATTGTTGTATTCCATTTTTTAAATCACAAAATTCCGGTGCAAATATATATATATATATATATATATATATATATATATATATATATATATATATATATATATATATAAATATATAAAGAAACAGACATTTGAAGTGAAATAATAAAAAAAACATACTTGTCAGGTTTGATGTTTTGGTTATTTTATTTATGATGTCCTCATGCCATTAAATGCATTGTCAATAACATTCTGGACATATATTTATTTGTTATTTTTTTATATCTATTTTTTTACATTTTATAATGATGTGATTAAGCAGCAGTGCATCCTTAATAACACCTGTAACCTCAAAGTGACCAACTAAATATCTTTATTTCAGAATTATCTATTTTCATAATATATCATCATAAATCTCAGGTAGAAATTTTTACACCAACTACACATATTTTATTTACAGTAATTACAGAAATACAATTTTAATACTCAAGAATCAGCCTTTAAGTGGTAGTTTATACTCATTTAATTTAAGAATTTTTTTTTTAATTTAGTTTCAAAATTATTCAAAATTTCATTATTCAAAAATAAAATCATAAAATATTGCAAGTTATATTTAAGTAAAAACAAACAAACGAATAATAAATTTAGTAACAAATAGTAAGTAAACAAATTTAAAATAATAACCGGACCACTTTACATTGAGTTGACTTGAATCATTAGTTAATGCATAAATGAACCATTAATTTATGATGCCTTAATAATGAATTAACATATGAATTTATCTTTAACTCTTTAAACCTAGATCAAGAACGGTTTTAATGACAATGTGAGCTACTTGATCATAAACAAATGGTTAAATTACGAATTAACTAATGATAATTATGTCACCTTATTGTAAAGTGTTGCCAGAATAACTATTAGAACATCTCACAATGCTGTTTTATGATAAAGTATTATAATGAATGAAGATTTGCACTACATTGCCTGCGGTTTAGAAAGTTCCGTTTTTCTCATAGACTTCCCTTTATAAGAGGTGCAGTGATCCTCTTCGTTTGTCCCTAAAGAAATGTTTGAACTCTTTCCCTCACGTCAGTCCTTCAAACTGCTCTTCCACACCACGATGTAGACGATGAAGGGGATGATGACGATTGGGAGCAAGGTAGCTAACAGAACGACTCCCGCCGGAGCGTCAGCTAGGTCCTCCTCGTTGTTGCAGGAGCTGAAGAAGCGCCGGTGGATTCGTACAAACAGCTGCTCCACCACCCGGTTCGGGTAGAAACAACTGGAGAGGAGCGAAGCTTTCTCCATGCAATCTGTTAAACTGTTGTAGCTCCTGGAATAACACAACAGGGGGACCCACAACAGCAACCATCAGACTCCAATTACATCTTCCTTTAAACGTAACCGAGAACTGGAGCAAATTGGTCTTTTTGATAAACAATTTTTGATAAACTGTGCAAAAACCACACAATGCAAAAACAAAAAAAAACATAATTCTTTTGTTCTTTTCATAACATGTTTTATAAATCAAAAATAAATCACAAACAAGTACAGATCACAACAACATCAAGAATCAGAATAAATGAATGACAAGATTTCTCCAATGTGCTCTGAAGAATCAAGCATATTTAAGAACTATTTCCAGCAACACCTAGTAAATTTATCGCAGTGGAGTATTTTAAAATGGATTTTTTTATTTAAAGAGGTCATGCCATGATGAGCATTTTTGTGGCTTTTATAGTGATTTATAAGAGTAGATTGAATCAAAAAAATGAATTTGTTTCTTTTAAAAAACGGTTTTATTCACGCCACAGATGACGTCACACTAGTCCCATTGTAACATCACGGTCAGATATGAAAGGGTCGATGTCCCTCCCCCGGAAGTGATGCTCTATCCTCAAAGCAGCGCCTTCTCTCGTGATATCCAGAGACCAACACACGTGAAACAAGCAGAGCGAAACGGGAGAGTAGCGCACAGCTTGGTTTTTAAGATTAAAAGAGGTTATTAAAAGGACTTTTAAGGATTAAAAGAAGATACTCAACTCCAGGGTGTGTAGAAACCAAACCTCTATACGACTCTGGCTCATTAATTAAAGAGTAACGGTTGTATAATAGTGTTCCTCCAAACACCGTTTTAGTCTATCAATGTTGCTAGCTCGGTGTTCGTAGGTTAGGGTTAGTGCATTTGCTCGTAATTATTCCCTCTAATATTAATTAATATCTCTCGAATCTACGTTGGCTGTCAGACAATAACTTTGCATACACATCATGAATATGCAAATCACTAACCAATAGGTGATTAACTGGGGAGTGGTTACGAAGTTTGCTTCTGGAATAAACCTGGGCTAGAAACTGAGGAGATGAATGTGATTAATTAAAAAAGAGACTTTATAAGTCTCCCATACAATTAGACCAATGTGTACAACATGTTATTGAAAATAACACAATGTCACTGAATAAATTCAATAAATTGAATTCAAACAAAACAAAAATAGGCAAAAAATGTGACTGATTAAAAAATTTATATCCAACACCAAACAAATAAAATTTAATTTGATTTAATAAAATAATGCATTTTATTACTAAATCGCTACAATAATCATGCCTAATTATAATAAATGCATAAACTTTGATGTCCACAAAAAAAAAACGATGTCCTTAATTGTTTTGAATTAAAAATGATTGCTGATTGGTGGAACGGCACAGAAGAAGACAGCTGTAAATTATAATCGTGTTTATTAAGTACCATTTTTAATCTTATATTTAAAAAAAACACTATTTAAAAGACGTTTGTCGTGCTCTATAATTTTTCTATTAATAAAATAATAAAAACTGTCTGAGCTTCAAACTTCTAAATAGTACTCTCCAATTCTAAATCGAAATCAGAATGAATATTTTTGTTAAGTGAACTTGACCCAGCGTTATCTGCGCAACAGAAAGCCAAGCGTCTGCTTCAGCCGGACAGGCCGTCGTTATCAGGGCCTGCATCAGAGGGGAAATGTCTCTCATTGTCTAATGGAGCAGAAGGTCTCTGGCTCTCTCAAGCAGCAGCGATCAGTTTCGAGAATACGAGTTCGCTTCCCTCTTCACACATCCTTCGATTGTTTCTCGGCCGCTTCCTTTCTTTGTGACTTTACCACAGCGTTTCTCATAAGCGATCGTGTCAAGATAGAAGCTTTTAATATAAAAAATGGCAACTAAACACTGGCATAACATAATCATAAGGTTTGGATAGTTATAGACTGAGTGACTATTTAGATTTAAATGATTTAAATATAAATCTATGAAATTAAGGGGGTTAGACCACATGGGGCATGGAAACAAACAGGAAATACAGCTACAGTAGCCATAAAATAGATCTGACTTAGACTCCTTTACATCTTACAACTTTACATCTACTTTTTAGAATGCCACACCAATGCTCATACATCTTATCTTCCCAGTCTAATTGTTTTTTAAAACTGTGTTTACAAACAGTATGATGCTGTTACTATGTTGTAAACCAAGCCATATATTGGCTTTGTTTTTCAAGCCAAGTTGCTAAAACTACAACTCCCCAGAGCTAACGCGTGTCTGTGATGATTTACGATACCAGAGAGACGCAAATAACAGAAAGCTGACTGGTTGTTGCAAGTTGGTCTCATTTGTAGTCAAAATACAGTGAATATGAACTAGAGAATTAAACATAAAATGAACCAAACCACAACAAACAGTATTCAAATTAGCTTTATATGGAAAAATAAGAAAAATTATTTAAAACCTAGAACAGTGAGTTTAAGTCTTTTAAAGAACTAAAAATTAATTTTTTTTAAATGGCTTTCAAGGGCTTTTTAAGACCCTGCATAAAACCTTTATAATGCCAACGCGATGCCATTTGAGCTATTGTCCATCGTAATAATTAACAAAAACAAATTAAATTATATATAATAATATATAAATAATATATTTATTACTAATTAAAAAAAAACGTTAAACTTTTTTTTATCAATTTTTGGTGGCTCAACATTTCTAACATTGATAATGTGCATGAAAGTAAAATATTCAAACTGACTAAAAGAATCGAGATATTTTGAGGGAGTGCTTTGTTCCTATAGGACAGAGAGGATGCACAGAACAGAGAAGCATTTGGCAAGTTGAAGAATCTCACTTACCTCACCACTACTTCCATATTACACCAGTTCTCCACCTCGATGCTACTCATGCTGTTGTTAAAAATGCTCCAGCAGCTTTCACCGAGAAGCAACAGCAATCTCTCGTCACAGTGACCGTAGTGGTAGACCAAATCTTGCTCCTGAAAATCCTCTACAAGAGTGAAAAAGTGAAAGTGACAAGCTGGCGAGATATGGAGTGACCCATACCCGAAATGAATGCTCTGGATGTAACCCATCCCAGTGTACACACACAGCAGTGAACAAACACACTGTGAACACACACCTGGAGCAGTAGGCAGCCATGGCTGCGCGGCCCGGGGAGCAGTCGGGAAACTGGTGCCTTGCTCGAGGGCTCAACTGCGGTGGTTGTTGAAGCTAGAGAGCAAGTGTTTCATCACTCACCACCTTCAACTCAGTGGATCTGGGTTTCGAACCTGCAACCTTCTGATCACAAGTCCATCTCCTTATCCACCGGACCACAACTGCCCCTAATTTTAGAACTAACCTTGACGTTACATACCCTCGTAAAAAGAAGTGTTCAGTTTTTCCTCAAGAGGTTCAGTTTTAAGAGTTTTGAAGTCTGGTTCCTCATCTGAAAAAAAAAAACTAGATTTATTTTCCATTTTGGCTGATTTAATGACAAAAAAATATGAACAATATTATGTTCTTCTGCTCCTCACAGCCGAAGCTTCTGTCTACACTATGCACTCGCACTATGGGAACTAAGAGAAACATGGCTTTTTTATTTATGGGCCGACGCTGTGGAACTCTCTTGCAGGGGAGCGCAGGGATGCACAGTTACACCATTTTTAAATGTTATTTTAAAACATTTCTTAAAACTGGCATACGACCGTTGACATTTTATACTTTTTATCACTTTTAACGTCAGCCCTTGATTTTCATTACCTTGTCTCAATGTGTCTTGTTTTATTCGTTATATTTCTGTACTTTTGCTTTATATGATTTTTTTGTTCAGTGCTTTGGGAAGCATAGCTGAAAAGGTGCTTAAAAATAAGGTTTATGGTCATTATTATTAAAATACACCCATCTTTAAATGAATGCACTAATCTTGTCTGTACGCTTTCCACAAGCTTTACCATAAGCGTATACTTTCACACAATTTACATTCAGATTTAAAACAAGATTCCAGCACTACAAAACAACTACACTAGCGATTATCTTGACAGAAACAACAAGTTTCTAACTAGAAGACAATGACTGCTTGTTTGTGCCGAGGTAAGTGCACTTCTGAAGTCATCAAAAATCTGCTTCCTGTGCCAAGAACTAGCCGTTTGTGAACTGAGAACCCAAAACAAGCCCAAAGCCATCACCCTTCGGCTGACGATTCTTGGACTCCCATCCCAAAAAAAAAAGTTTATTTGTAAAAGTCGTGCGCTCGCAGCACTTCATAGTTTGAGTGATCTGAATATCTGACTTAAAAATAATGTTACATGAGCAGTGGTTTTATTTCCAACACGGCAAACTATTTACACGTCTTCCCTGACAACAAAAGGTTTAACCACCCTTTACAATCCAGATTGAACACAAGGCAGAATTCTGACAAAATAAATCGCTGTGTGAATCCATGATCTGTTTACTGTTTTAAAATGAAATACAGTGAGTGATCTCTGATTGGTCGCTATGAAATTAAACATAATGACTCGTGCTTGTTAGATCTCTAGAAATGAAAACCAAGTCATCCGAGATCACCAGCTCACTCACAGAAGAAGAGAAGGTAATATAGTTTTCAGACATGTGGATTCTATCTTTGACAGTTATTTTCTCCTCTCATTATTGAAGAACTTCCTGAAATCTGAAATTACTGTGCAGTTCACAAGTAACAGAGCGACTGAAAGGAGAGTAATCATTTAATAGATCAAACTGGCAGCCCTAGTACTCAATTCACTTATATTTGGACTTATTTTAAGTGTATTGTGAGCAACTTTCCATTGTCAAACTGTAGGGTTCCTTCATTTAACAACCATTGATCTTTCACCAGAAAATGCAGAATAGCATCAAATAATTTGTTATAAAATGTGATCTTATTTATGTAATATTTTATTTATGTTTTATTTATTCATTATCATTATTTTCACACATGCTTGCCACTTTTCACATATCCTGTTTCCTATATTATTCCTCTCATTTACATACAAATTGCTACCAATTGTTAGCTGGTAATATTTATTACAATATACGATTCTTGTGCAATCTGTGTATAGTATGTGTTTCATTCCCCTCTGTGTGTGCTTTATGATTGATAACATGAAGACAGGGAAGGATTTATTTGTGTATTACGTGAAGTTTCTACACCAACTACAATACAATACAATTTAAAAAGAAATAATTAATTGTTTGTCAATGCACAGCCAAGCACAGTTTACTGCAAACCAGGCTGCAGCAAACAGATCAACAAGCTAAATAGTTAAACATGAGCGGTATGAATTGTGTCTAGCTCATGCTGCTGTATGAACCAACTTCTTCAACTGTGATATAAACCCAATCAAATCAGAGATTCTATGATGTTTGATCAAGCAAACCCCAGCATCCGCCTCTTCACCCCTCTTCACGGCAGGATCATCTCCAGCTCTAGCTAACTTCCTGCACCCGCGTCCCTTCCTCTAACAGCTAGCCTGATACGCTTCTCTAAACCTGCCAAAGCATGTCTGCGATACTAAGGCTTCGCGTGTAAAAGAGAACTCGAAAAGTGACTAACATAACTAACTAGCACCTCATTTCTTTCGTTCAATTTCTCCAGCGTCGTGATTCATGGAGCTAGAGATCTGACTAAACAATCTGAATTTGAATTGTGTTGATTTGAATTATTGTCACTTGTAATGTAAGAAACCTGAATATTATATGCCATGAAAAAAGATTTTGAATTTCTATTTCTTCTTCGAATTTGAATTTCTTAATTTGCATTTTTTAACTTGAATATTGAACTTCTGAAATTTAAAACCACTGATTTCTTTAAGGCATAATCATTAATAGATGTATTTTCAAACTTCATATTTTTTAAATATTCAGTTTTTTAAAATACAGCTTGAAGTTTTCAAGAAGAAAAGTTTCAAAACATCAATTTCAATATTCTAACATTCAAACCGCAAAATTCAGATTGTGAAATTCAGATCTAATAGAAAGTAGGTCAGGGATCATCACCAGGGAAGAGTAGTCGATCACAGATATTCACATAAAATTCCCATTCCGATTTCAATTTATTTAGACTTAACTGTATTCCAAACGAGTCTGAAGGAGTTAGCTATAAGAGGAGTGGTTAATTATGTCTGCAGCTAAACTGTGCCAAGTTAAAGTCATCACAGAATGACATTGGATAGCGCTGATATTGTTTGGTGTTGGATAACTTGTAAAGATCTTTGAAACAATAGCAGATTACGCTCATGAAGAGCCGCGTTAAAACATGATTATTTCACCAGACAAACATGAACATTAACCAACAGAGGGTTTTTTTAAACAAAGTTGAGATGCTTGCAAAAACGAGTCGTCCGACTTCATTAGACCTCAGTGGTTACAAAAAGAGCAACTGTATAATGCTTTGCAAGCCATAAATAGTCCTCACTTTAGATGAGCTCAGCAAAAAGGTTAACTAGCAGCTAGTAAGTGCTTCTAAACTAGCTGAATAAATTGTGAGTTACAGTAGGATTATCTGTTAATGAAGCTTTTATTATCACACTGTTGCTATCTCTGAATAATAAGATGTAAGAATGTGCTTTCAAATACTTTAATCATAATTTATTAAAATGTTCTAAATGATCTCATGAATCACTTACAACTAATAACTAGCTGGTTTTTAAATAATGAAAAGTTTAATTTATGAATGAATAACTGATTCTCAATAAAGCATGACATTAATGTTATTAAGCATATTATATAAATGCTTATGAACTAATAATAAAGACTTTAAAGTTAGATTTATAAACGACCTACAATGTATAACCATAGAAACAATGCTTTATAAGCAATCAATTAACTATTTGGTGATACTTAATTATTAATTGGTAGTGTGTAGTTATTATAAAGTGCTCCCAGTGTATTCAATTGTATTTGAACACAAGATAGATTTCGAAATTTGTTTTGTTTCTCAACCTGTTGAGTAAAACTAGCAAATCAAAAGAAATCAAGACATATCGAACAATAAACAACAGAGAAATTTCCACATCTCTTACCATCAATCGCTGTGATGTTGTCTTGCCTTGTTTCGCCTGGGATAAAAATAAGAAGAAGAGTTGTTCATGTTTTTGAGTGTGTTCTATTCTTAATACAGCTCAAACCCAATAAACACATTCAACTTAATCAAGCAGCAACATTTCCTGGTGTTTCCAGATGAACAAAAACATTAATGCACACATACCAACGCTCACAGACAAGTCCAGAAGAAGCAAGAGTAATCCAGAGAGATAAAACATCGTGACAGACGAACGAAGTCAGTGACAGCTACATGGAGCAAAAGAAACAAGCTCACTGTGACTCTGGGCCGAGAGTTTAATGGGAGAAACAAAGGAGGGCAGGAACACGAGTGTGAATGTGTGTGAGGGGCTAAAGAAAACACCCCACCCATCACAGTCCATCGGGAGTTCATGGCTAGTTTGGGATGAGCCATTTCTCTGGCACTCGCTTCGAGGAAAGAGGAGCGTTTTCAGAGCCAGTTCTGCGGTGTTGACTTCAGGACCAGATAAGAGAGATTTCTCCTGAGACAACTGCAGGCTTGCGTCAGCTCTTTCCACATGTCTGTAGGGACGTAAGTACGCTTCGGTATCAAATGATCTCATGCTACAAGGTTTCGGGTCACTTTGAAAATGTTATCGAGTACTCGATCATCCATCCCACTCAATGAAAGTGCTCAAAACATTTCCAAAATTGTGTTTGGTTGTGGTGTTGATAATAAAGGCACTGATTTCCGTAGGAGTTTTGTACAGCGTCTAACAAAAGTGTGATGGGGAATAACAGTTCCAGCATGTGCTCGGCTTTTAACCCATCCAAGTCTACACATGAGAGAAACTAAAGAGCGAACACGGAGCCACGATGTCCTCGTAGACTAATCGAGGATTCGCTGCTCTACTGACGTTTGAGATAGAGGAACTCTGATCAGAGTAGGACCGAACACTCTGAATGGAGTTCAAATAAATATCAGAGGCTTTCTGCCATCATCTAAGCAGACATTTTTCATCAAAACCTTATACTTAGTAATACATATTTGACCTTATTTTTTTCTTACCTTACTCTTATTTTGGTTTCTATCCATGTTTTGTTTAGCCACTCAGCACCTTGTAAATTAACCTTTAAACTAATCTTAAAATGTATCGTTTCTATCAGGTGTTACTGCTTTGAGGCGTATGGTGTATTATAGGTTATCTTTGATGCTTTCTTCCCTCTTTTTCTCATTGTTTTTATCTCTGCTTACTTGTTTCTTTTGTACGGTGACCTTGAGAGTACTGAAAGGTGTTTGAAATCAAATATATTATATGTATATCACATTATTATTATTATTATTGTACAAGTTGAGAGACTATCAAATTAACTCTTTATTGGCTCAGAATAGTCAATTGAATGCAGTAGATTTGACCTAAATTCTCGCAGATAACTATATTTTGAATAGAACTATATTTAGCTATAAGTTCAATCATTTACATAGAGTATCATAATATGCAGAGAACGTTGACGTTTACAAAAGGTATAGTTTATGTTATATTTAGCCGTAATCCACCTAATGAGCCAAATAAATTCCCAAAGACTAGAAAACTAGAGAAAGGAAGAGGGAGAGGGGGTAAATTTACTCCAGGATTGAAGTTACTCATTAAATCTAAAAATTAAAAGGTAATTGTTGCTTATTATAGTATAAAACTCTATCCAGAATAGAACCAAACACACTCTGAAAAGAGTACAAATAACACTCAAACTTTGTCATCATGTAGCTAGCTATTTTTTCACCTAGACTTTGTACTTCATAATAAATCAATACATGTATTCCACACATATAAAACTCAAAACTCTTTTCTTTAATAGTTTTAGGGCTCAATGTTAGTTTAACTCTACCCAGAGCACACCCCGAATAAAGTAAAAAATAACTCTAAAACTGAGTTATAATATACATGAGGCTCTCTATCGTCATCAGAACATCAGCAGCCAATTCTTCACCAAACACTTTTTTAAAACACAACTCCTTTTTTATTTCTATCTTAAGGTAAAAGAGTTTAACTGATTAGATCTTTAAAGGTACAAGCAGGGAGACTCAGTGTTAATTCAGTTTAACTCTAAACGTCAAGAGAAGAACTGAGACTGAGGTTTCATCGTAACAGCTTGAAGAATATAAACACACTGCTTCCTGTTTATTAAACTGCTTTGAGGGGAGAAATGGAATGAGAATGAATAGAACACTAACAGTTTTATAATGTTAATGAACATTTAAACAGTAGAGTCATCTATAGTTTACCACTGAAGCTATGCTTGACCCACTAAACTAAATTTTAAATATTTAAATTAAGAGTAATAAGGATCTGTATTTAAAGCTATGTTCAATATTTGCCAACTAAACCAACTTTGCTTACAAGGTTTGAGAGTCTAACACTTCTCAAAGGTGTCCACTCACGATCAGCCTCACTGACGAATAATCTACAAGTCGCCTGCTTCCTGTCGCTTCTCCATCTTTCCAGGTCTGGCCGCGCGCGCTCTTACGACAGCTCACCTGGGTCACGCACTACTGCATACTCGCTACATACGCTTGCACTGCAGGGATAAGTGTGTACTCGTCAATCTGTAAAAAATAAAAAATAAAACACAGCTTGAATGACATTTTTGTGATGTTGTGTTGTGTTTCGGTTCTGACTCTGTACAGAAGAGTAAAGCTCCATGCACAGCTTCGACACAGAAGCCCCGGGTGTAGATAATACACAGGAAATGGGCCATTGCTGCCTCTAGTCTTCCTGTTGCTGTTGCACATTTCGAGCTGTCCAACTGAACGCGTTTAATTTAGCCTCTTCAGCAGACTTGTGAAGACCACAAACTGCATACCCACCAGGAGTGAGACTGCTAGCCTGAACTCATGGCACCCTTCTATGGCTGACATGTTTGACATGCTGAGGGCCATTCTGTTTGTTTGTGTTTATGCACTGAAAAATTTAACTCATGGGATGAACTCAATAAAATTGGCCCCGAATTTCCATCCAAAAACTATATTTAGCCCTAACTAAAGTTGTTGAAATGACATGTATTTCATTTGAGTTAGGCAAACGTCAAATCTGGCTGGCCTAATCGTTTTTGTCAGACGGACTTCAATCAATTTTACAGCATTGTTTTGGTGTTGTTGTGATTTCTTTTCATTTTATTATTGATGATTAGGGAGGATTATCATAATCCAATTGATAAATTTATAAAGCCAAATATCTATGTGAGGACTTCAAGGCAGAGCTCCACAAGACATTTGGAGAAAGACCTTTTGCTTTGGATAGCGATCAAACAAATACCATCCTCAATTAGGGTAAGTATAATATTTCACCACAAATGATTCGATTCCTGAAATCAGCACACAAAAAAGAACAAAAAGCAACACAAATCAACAACACAAAATAACTTCTAAGAAACTGTTTAGACACTTATAACAACACAATTTAAGAACATTGCTAAACTCTTGTCCAATCAAACACCAAGACAATTCTTCCATCTGCATATCAGAACAGCAGTCAAATTTCATGTTTTAAAGTTCTCCAGAGCAGTAGAAATAGTTACAATACTGTGGATTGAATTAAGTGTAACTTAAAAAATTACTTTACAATTTTAATAAAAGATACAACAAGGAATGAACAGGAAGAGAGCCAATCTAACCCCAAGACGACGATCGGCTCGAGCCAATCAAGCGATGGACTATGCGTCTTAGGTCAGGGAAGTCCCAAAATAAGGAGAATTAAAAACGTAGAAAGAATGTAATAAATTATCTAGACTGTTCAACACAATCTCAGTTTCACTCTAGAAATGCCTAGCATTGATTGCATTTCTGCTTAAAAAGTGTATTTGGCCTAAAAAGTGTCAAATTGAATTCTAAAACAATTTATATTTGTTAATATGTATATTACATTTCATACTTCCCCATAACAATAGCAAGACTGGAAGCAACAGAATATTTCCTAACCATTCTCAAGTATAGTCTGATTTAAATTGAGGTGAAACTAAAAACCAAAACTCAAGCAAAAACCACAAGTATGACTGCCTGATGTTTTCATTATCATTTAATCTAAAGGTGCAAACATTGAAGAACCCCCTCCTTTTATTTTTGATGAAACATCTCAAGATTTCTTTACAGTACCTTAAAAGCAGCAACCACACTTCTCCACGCCTCCTTCGTCATCAGAGTTGAGAAGTGTTCTCTCAGATGTTTCGCTGAGAAATACACAAACAGCAGATCAGAGAAGGCACTTGAATATCTTCTCTTTTAGAGACTGCAGAAATTTGAACTCTTCAGCTCCTCCAGTTCAGACTCGTACCAGACAGCAGACAAGGACCAGCGCTCGCAGGTGAGTCCCGCTCCCACCGGCAAGGTTTGAAACTCAAAGAGCTTAGGATCTGAAACAAAAACAAGCAGAGCTGCAGACACTGTTCAAACTCATGTGAGACAATAAAAAGTGATCCTTCCAAATTAATGTTTGCATATAATATTTGACAGCTATCTGCTTTCTTTATATCAGCTTTGACACCATCAAAGGATCAAGGCTCTTTTTTTACCATGAATATAGAGCAGAATTACATTTTCTCTGCAAAACTTCATTTCAATCTATTTTTGGTGGTGCTTGTAGAATTAGTATAGTATAATATATTGGTATTATAATATAAAAAAATATATATATTAATTATAATAATTAATATAGAATTATATAATTTTGTAACTAAACAAACGAGATGTAATGCAAAAAACAGGAAATCTCCTTTGACAATTGTATCTTACACTTAAGTAAAAATAATAAACTACTGTACACACTTCAAGCATGTTCTTTCATATATATATATATATATATATATATATATATATATATATATATATATATATATATATATATATATATATATATAAGAATATATTTATACTTATGAGATAATGTAATATGATGGAGGATTATAAATTAATTTGTCAAACTTAAAGCTGTAATGTTTTTTTTTCGCATGTGTATTCTAGAATAATCTTTAAATACAATATTTTATTCCTACACAAAAATATTGAACCAATATTTAAAGCTTGAATGTCGTTTTAGCAAAAAAATCACAAAATTATCAGATAAAAACGATCACGATAAAGGTTTTATTGACCACTGCATTTATCAACCATCAAGATCGTTTGCAGCGCATTCGTAAAGAATTTCAGACATTTGAACAATTCAGAATCACATTTCTAAACACGCGTTTAAGTGGGACGATGCACACTCAGAAAAAGGTATGAAACTGTACCTTTTGTCCGTCACTGGGGTGGAACCCTGAAGGGTGCAATTTTTGTACCTATATTTAGACTTTTGTACAATTAAAGGGGCAGTTTTATGCCCCAAGGAATAAAATTGCAAATACTCAAGGTACAAAGTTGTACCTTAAGAACCTATTGTGGACCATTTTAGGTACCGCCCACGAACAATTTTATTCATTGGGGTACAAAACTGCCCCTTTAATTGTACAAAAGTCTAAAAATAGGAACAAAAATTTCACCCTTCGGGGTTCCACCCCAGTGACGGACAAAAGGTACAGTTTCATACCTTTTTTCTGAGAGTGTGCTTACTGTCCTCCAGAGTCTGCTGCTCGCTCCTCTTCTTCTCCATCACATGGTAGACTGCTGTCTGCTTCTGGTCTCCTCGAAAGCTCTGAGGGGAAACGAGAGAGTTCCTCCTGAAGGTCTTTTATAGTCCGTTCGCACGCTATGATGACAGAAACCGTCTGAGCTCGACGCCAACGACCGTCTGGCTGCAGCACGCAACGAGGCGAGAGATGAGTAGGATTTCATCTTTTAGCTCAAATGTCGTGCTCTCTTTCACCACAAAACATCAGAAACTAAACGCGACATTTCTGAAGCGCCTCAGCGCTCGCGAGTTACCATGGTTACAGCGTTTGTTGCCTGTAAGTTAAATAACACTGAGTTTTCAACCCGCGACTTTCTTTCACTGCGTTTTAAAGCGAGGGTTTAGCTTTTGATCAACTCGACATCAATAGAAAAAAGTTGATAACATCCAAACAAAATTTACTGGCAGGAATATAAGTGCAACAAATAAAAAGAATTTAATAGGGCGTCGAATTTACCTATATTATAGTTTGTGATTGAAACATAATCATAAAACTTTTAGACTGTAGATAATTATGTCACACTAGATGTTTTGTGGGTAGTTTTGATTAACAATTAGTTTCACCATACTGTACTAACGTTGTTCTTAAAAACATTTCTATTTAATTCGCTGTTTGTGTGCTTGCTGAGCTTAAACATATTTTATTCGTAATATTTAGAACAATAATGCACCTGAAAAATAAATTCCGTTCAACCCTTCCGTTCAACTAAAATAAAAACAGATCTATATTACTAGAGTTTTGTCTAGTCCTATTTGGACTAACTAGATTAAATTATGTAGAAGTCCCATAGCATGACTCAAAATACAATTTCACGGATTTGAATAAATTAAAATTTTCTTAAAAAAAAAAAAACATATACTTGCTACAATAGGTAAATCAAATAAACGTAACCAGGTGCATGATGGTGTGCTCTCAATCATCAATAACTTAGAAAAAATATACATTTGATAAAACATAAGCATTATAGAGTTGGGTGGCTTGATCTTAGTATGTACATCTAAAAGGACCATTTAGAAAAATATAAAGGTAATAACTATTTGTACAGTAGCTTTCATTAGTCTTAGAAGAGTAAAAATGTGCAAAAGTTGAATTGTTGTCATTTCAAATTACATTGATGAACCAAGTGCTGGAGCCAATTGATGATGCAGTGAATTAAAGATATCAAAAATGCAATAGCACGCACTGCAGCTACCATTATCTTCAAAATGCAGTATTTATCATAAAAATGTCTTTTAACTACCTCAAATGGCTGTTCTCTGCAAAACGTGCAACTGTTCCTCCCACTTCCGAAACACTCCTGCTGGATTGGACTTGTTGTCACACAGAAAATCCTCGCATTTCTGATAAATACATGTCTCTTTTGGTCAGCTAACACACATTTTTGGCCCAGGCCATCCAAAATCACACCTTCTTTTCATTGTTTATCGATGTGGTTCTGCAATGATTACACATGCGGGTCAGTTAGCGCGTACGTTCTTTATTGAGATGCATTATTGCTTCATCTGATTGGTTAGTGGACGGTGTTTCAACCAATGAGCTTGGCAGTGGTCATCAAGCCGGTTTAAACTCCCAGAAGAAAATCCAGCACACATGAACCAATCTGAATATGACTAGTTTTTGAAAAGTGAACAACACTAAAACATGCAAGTATTGTCTAAAAAATCCGGTTTACATGATATGGCTATACTTTGGCTCAAAATCAAATTATTTGAAATGTAATTACTTAAAACACATTAGTTTTAAACAAGAAGATGCTTAAGATGGCCATGTGACATACAAGATGTACGCACAACCCTAGAATAACCTACAAGTGAAATTACTCACTCAAAAGCTTGCGGTAGAGCTGAAACCAACCTGCTGAGAGGTAACTCCTTTCATGTTCATTTCATCTCTAGAGCAAAGCTGAACGATCTCTGCTTCTGTTGTTCAGGTATGGACACCTCCACGTCATCTCCAGCAGATGCAGCTTACAGTCTCCCTTATGATGAACTTAATTACACAGAGGGAAGCGCTTTTCCCATCGAAGAGCTGTGTGAAGCAAGCCGGAAGCATGAGCTGATCATCACTGCTGTCCAAACCACGGTCTTCTCCCTGGTCTTCTTTCTTGGGGTTATTGGGAACGGGCTGGTCATCACCACTTTTGCATTGTACCGTCGCTTACGGCTGCGCTGCATGACGGATGTCTTTCTGTTCTACCTGTCTGTGTCTGATTTATTGCTCATCACGACTCTTCCACTGCAAGTTGGAGAGACTCTACATGGCAGCTGGCTTTTTGGAGAAGCCCTGTGCAAGCTCAATCAAGGCTTGTATGCCATCAATACCTACGGAGGTTTGCTGTTGTTGGCATGTATCAGTGTCGATCGATATTTGGTGGTTGTTCGCACGAGAGCTGTAAGAAAGCACCGGTCAGGAATGTTGTTTCACAGCACGCTCTCTGCTCTTGGCGTGATGGTGATGTCTGGCATTTTGAGTCTCCCTGATTTGATTTTCAGCTCTGCGGATGAAGTGATGGGCGTCAGATTGTGTGATATGAACATTTGGGCGGAGGAAGTCAGCAAATGGAAGTTGTGGACACAAACAGCGAAGATTGCAGGGTTTTGCATCCCTTGTGTGGCGATGGTGGTGTGTTACACTGCAATCGGTCGAGTACTCACGCGTGGGAAATGTTGGCGCAGACAGAGGACTCTGCGCTTGATGGCACTTCTGGTGGTTCTCTTTCTGGTTTTCCAGATGCCGTACACTGTGGTGCTTCTGATTAAAATATCCACACCCACACAGAAGCTCTGCGAGGATTGGACGAGGATTGTGACTGAGGAAAATGTGACACGCAGTTTGGCCTACGTGAGGTGCTGCCTGAACCCTGTGCTCTATGCATTGGTTGGAGTTCGGTTTCGGAACGATATTGGAAGACTTTTGAAGAAAGCTAAATGTGCATGTGAATGTGTAGCACATATATCAACTCATCTTGAAAATGGGAGTTCCATTACACCATCTTCTCCAGCTTCTCCGGCTCCAACTTTACTTTCAGCCATTGCCTCTACGAGTCCATCCACAGCAGCTGCATTCACTTTCCCCACACCTGTAGCGGGGAAAATTACTTCAGTTATAAGTTGGTTTCCTGACTAAGATCATTTTAATGTAGTAGAGTAGCATTTAAAAACCAGGTTAACAGACTCATAAAACGTATCAGAAGTATTCAACTGAGAAAAAAACAAAGGAGATTTTAAGAGAATAAACAGTGACTTAGCAACAAACGTTTATTTCACCACAAAAACACACCCAACAAAATAAAGTTTCCGATTGAGATGAGTTGGCATTAGTTTTTTTTGTCTTAAAACGTTCAGTTTGCCAGTAATAAACTCAATCAATAAAGTAAATTATTTTAAAAACTTTTAGTGATCAGTTCCACACTTACAGGAGGTTGAAAAAACACATAAAAGGAAGAAAAACATGTTTTTGGCAAAGTAGACCACTAAAATACAGTACTGTATATAATTGTCATAATATGCACTGTTTGAGGATTAACAGTTGATTACTTGCTGTTAGTCCCTTAAATTTTAATAACACATTTTTCATACATTTCAATTATTTTACAGCTTTACATTTCAGAGTTCAAATTTTAAAGGAGTTCATATATTGATTTTTATTCAGAAAGGAATGTACATTTTAATGTCATTCTCCTCAAAATTATCAGCTTTGTATGTCGAGGCAGAAGTTTGTCTTGAAATTAAAATGTGTTTTTTGTTTTTGCTGTATTTTTGCTTTTTATGAATACATTTTTAAACACTTTTTAATAAAAACGTGTTTTTTAAATAAACGAACACATTTGTTAACTCAATTATTGAGTGTTTTACGAATGCATATCAATTGTGTAAATATAGCACCACCTTGTGGTGAACTCCTTGTGAGTGAAACCCTTACAATATTTGAAAGAATTCTTAACTCCTTCAGACTTGAATGACCTTCAAGAATAAATGCTTTAAGGTTTGTGTAGTACACCAATTTCAGTAAAAATAAGTTGTAAACGGACATATATCTTAGATAAAATAACAACCAAAATTTTTTTTGTGATTATGATTTTAGTTTTTGGTGCCTTAAACTGAAACTTTAACCTTAAATTCTACAGGGATTTTTTTTTAATTGAGCAAAATTCTCTGAAAGAAAAGAAACAAAAACAATTACTGACATGTCCATTATAATAGGCAGAGGGTCTGAAAGAGTTAATTCTGATAATTGATTAGCATAAGCAGTTATCACAGCTTTAACAAATTAAAATTTAGTTGGTGTTAGTAAACTAGGGTAGCTTAATCAGAGAAATGCAGATTTTGTATGTCTCAAGGCTAAATGAGAAATGATCTCACAATACAGTAATTTACTGATTCAATGTATTTGTATGTTTGCTCAGTACCTGTATAACAAAAAGGATTGAAAACATTGTTTGTGTTAGGTTTTCTCTAATATTTAAGCTACATAAATATGCAGCAGAATTCAAATTCCATAAAGGTACCATTAATTCAGACACAAACGTAAAGTAAAAATGTAAAATATAATGGTTAAAGAAAATCATATATTGAAGGATGAGAACATAAACAATGTGTTAACAAAATTGTTAAAAATTCTGTTAGAAAAATCTACTAAAACATTGTTAACTCCATACGTTTTACTTAACATATTTTAATCTGTTTTTCTTGCCATTCTTTAGTGTGCAAAATCCAAACTATTTTAAATAACTTCTGGTTTTTTTGTTGATATCTATGTTTAACAGTTCTAAGCAGAAGGGGAAGGACCAGAATCCACACTCCTGTTCTTGTTTCTAGGCAAAGAACCCTTTGTCTTGAGCAAGGAGCTGAACTTTAAAAAGTTATCAACTATCACAGGCACAGGGAGCATGATGAGAAGAACTCCAACCATTGCACAGAGAAATGCCACACACTTGCCTGGAACTGTTATGGGCAACATATCTCCATAACCCACTGTAGTCAGTGTGACCACTGCCCACCAAAAACTAGAGGGAATGTCCATGAAGTGCAAATTCAAATCCAAATTGTAATTTTCTGCATAATAAACCATGGTACCAAAGATGAGTGTCAGACTGAAGAGCAAAAGAGCCACAGTGCAGAGGGTTGCCGCACTCGCTTGAAGAGTATGCTTGAGAACTCTTACACCAAACACATTCTGCATTAATTTAAAGACATGAAGCAGACGAATGCATCGCAATATATGTAAAACACCCAAAACCTTAACGCAGTAACTCTCTGAACACGAACGGAAGCACCAGGGAAGCAAAGCCAGGAGATCGATTATGTTCATAATATTCTTAAAGAACTGTGGTTTGCTCGGGCAGCTAATTATACGTATCACAAATTCAAAGACAAACCACACAGAACAGATAATCTCCAAGGCATTCAGGATCTGAGCTGGAAGGGTCTCTGAATGACTCCCAGTTGAGTTGTCAGAGGAATCGTGAGGAGGCGTTATACTGGAGCAGGTCAGAAGAGAGAATCCAGTGATGGAGAGCAGGATGAAGAACAGAGATGTGATGCTGATGACCTAGAGGAATAGAAATAATCAAAGGTTCACATTGCAACGGTACTGAGACGGAGAAAAAAAAAACACATTTTCAATTAAACGATTAGAAGAAGAGAATTATATGAATGTTTTAGTGTGCTGCGGGTGTAAAACATTCTAGTAAACGGGTTAGAATGCAGATGATACAAACTCAGTGAATGAAGATTTGGTCGAACAATAAGGGAAGCGGAAATGATCAATAATTACACAAAAAAACATGAATTAACCCACAAAGACTCTTAATAAACATGCATCGAGACATAAAGAACAATAAACAGACAGATAGAGACAGACACACAAATTATAAAAATACTGGAGACAGAAGAAAAAAATAAACAAAGGAATGAATGGATGGAAAGACTGAAAGATACAGACAAATAGAGACACAGATGAAAGCACTAAGAGAGGATCAGACAAAAAAACAGACATAGGCAAAGATGAAAGGACAGACAGAGGCAAGAAGGAAGGGACAGGCAAGTGCACAGATGAAAGGACAGACAGATGCACAAACGAAAGGACAGACAGAGTCACAAACAAAAGGACAGACAGAGACACAAACAAAAAGACAGACAGATGCACAGAGCTAAGGACAGACAGATCCACAAACAAAAGGACAGACAGATGCACAGAGGAAAGGACAGACAGATACACAGAGGAAAGGACAGGCAGATACACAGAGGAAAGGACAGCCAGATGCACAGAGGAAAGGACAGACAGATGCACAGACGAAAGCACAGACAGATGCACAGACGAAAGCACAGACAGATGCACAAAGGAAAGCACAGACAGAGCATCAGACGAAAGGACAGAGGCACAGATGAAAGGACAGACAGATGCACAGAGGTAAGGACAGACAGATGCACAGATGAAAGCAAAGACAGACGCACAGACGAAAGCACAGACAGATGCACAGTGGAAATAACAGACAGAGCATCAGACGAAAGGACAGAGGCACAGACAATAAGACAAACAGATGCACAGAGGTAAGGACAGGCAGATGCCCAGTGGAAATAACAGACAGAGGCACAGAAGAGTACCGAACAGACAAAACTGAACTTTTAATAGTAATAATTGATTAAAAAGTCATCAAGTTCAAAACCCTGGCATCACTCACTGTGGCACTGATGGAGGACTGTGGGTTGTCAAAGAGTGCCCACATCTTTGACCTCCAGTCTCTAGATTCTTCTTGTTTCACTAAAGCTTCAATTTGAGCCAGTTCATGCACGAAGTCCCTATTCTGTTGAAATGTGGTCCAGCAGCAGGGCTCCACATCTGCACTGCTGATCCCCCAGAAACTGAACTCCTCCTCCAGTAAGAGGCCGCATACATTCTCTGGGCAGTGGAGTTTCCCACTCCTGTAATACTGCAGCACATAAGAGAAGGATTCAGGATGACGATCGAAAAAGAGCTCGGAGGGGGGCTTGTCAGTGTCCACCAGTCTGGCTAGACGGGACCCTGGGAGGCTCATCAGGGTGCTCTTGAGGGTCTCGTGTTTCACCCCTCCCACATTTATTAAGATTTTTTCACCACTGGCCTCAGAGGCTTCCAGAGAGAAAACACCCAAAGAATTCATACTGTAGCAGTGAACAAAGAGGAGAGGGTGTCTGTGGATGTTTTTTTCTGAAACAGAAAGACAGCATTATCTGTATATAATATAAGAAAACAAATAAATGGATGCCAATTCAAATCTTTAGAAAAATGCAAATGCAAAACTCTGAAGTAGATTTTTGGGGGATTTTATCAGGTTATCAAATTGATGAATTTTTAACCATTTGATTTTTGAGGAAAAAAAAACTTTTTTCAAAAAGGCAAAATTAAAGAAAAATAAGGGCCTCGTGACTCATTACACCCATACTTGGTACATACTGAATTTTCTAAATTTTATCGGCACATGATTAAAAGATCTTACCTTGTCCTGGAACTGTGATCTTCAAGAAATCTTTCAGCAGATTAAATTTCTGCAAGGTTTTTAGACTTGATGTAGAGCTTCTCAGAGCACTTTTATATGTTCTTGTAGCCCAGCCTCCAGAAGACCCAAAGACAACTCCCTCATCCACCAGAGAATGTTCTCAGTCAGAAACAAACCTCTTTTCCTTCTGTACATTTGACGAAGCCCAGCTGTCCTGCGACATCAACTTCCTGCCAGCTGTAAATCCTTCTTCAAGGCACAAAAATGAAGGCTCACTTTGTTTACATCAGAGTCGATACCAGGGCAGCATATTAGTCCCATGACTAAAGTATTTGAAACATATCAAAACTTGCATTGATTAATCATCAAATAAACCTTAGATATGTTATGATTGATTGCAGTGTGGAAGATAATAAAGCATTTATATGCAAAATGGTCAGGTTTTTTTTTTCAGACTCCTGTGTTTATGTTCCATTAGTATATCTATTTAAAATAATTGCAAATATTCATCATCGTAAAGTAAAAATCAGAATCACCTCACTCCCATCAGAGCCCGAATCAAATTAAAGTTTCATAAGGAACCTTTTTGATAATCTATGCATTGTTTTTCTACTATATTATATTTTAGGATGAATATAATCAATTCAGCATTTCATGAATCCATACAACCAGACCTTACGTAAAAATGTGAAACTTTAACCATATAATTTTGGATCAAACCAAAAGTTCACAGAAAGAAAATTCATTTAGATGACTAAAATCTATTCAAACTTGTTGTGCACACATTCATATTAAGGTTAATTTTTCTGGTATCATTTTCACTTAAGGAACTTTTAAGGGGAATTTTTCACACCAATCTATGATATTTTAAAAGAACTGACAATGTCAAGGAGTTAAAAAAAGGCTTTATGTTTTTTTTTTAAAAAGCTTAAGACACACAGTAGGGGGAGCAATTGCTCAATCTCATGTTCATGGCCTTACAAAAATGTGGCAAACATCTTCAAAACAATTTCTATAAATATTGATGTGTTAAAATGGCTATATATACATAATACATAAGACTTCAGGGGACAGTCCTGGAGCAAACAATACTTAATTACTTGATTACATTTGTTGTAGGTAATTTAAAAAAAATTGAATACACATATTTCAAGGAATTCCCAGAAGCAGTCTGAAAGAACGGCTTTGTTCGGTTGCCCAGTGAGGTGAAAGCATCCCCTTAGGTTAAAATAGGTCAAAATTTGAATTGCAAATGTACACAGATGAGACAAAAATAATAATAAATAAGTTGTCTTGTAAAAGATCTAAAAGAATTTGACATTTTTAACATTTTGAACTTTAAAAGGAAAACAATTGTGAACCTGATAAAAGAAACACCTATTTAATCACAATCAATAATATCTCATTTACAATTTAATAAAAAATAAATAAATAAGAAACTGAACATTTTTTTGCTTGAAATGCTCATTTGGAGGTCACAAGTTTGGAGAAATAAGTCACAAAGAAAACAATTGGGTCTCTATGTTCTGTGCTCTTTAGCTTCCTAGCAACTAAAGCTAACAGGGAACATGAGACCACAGTTGTAGAGGACCATCTGAGTGAGGATCGGGTGTTCTTATGACATACACACTTTCACACGTGTCCAGCACTAGGACCTTGAGGCCTCTGGACTCCTCACACACATGCACATCAGACTCCTCTCTCCAAACCTGAACTGTAGAGCTCACTCAGGATGGAGAAGATAGGTGAAAGAGAGACCAGAAGCGTGCCAGGAACCCAGTCAGAGACATTTTGAAATGTAAACTTATTATTACGTTCTCTTCGATTCGTGAAAGTGTTGTTATTGTGGTCTGGATTACTGCACCGGCTGGATTTTCAGGTGGATCTACAAATCTACAAATATGAATATGTTCCAGGAATGGATTTGAGACGCAGAGTTTTAATTTGCCTCTCCTTGCAGAGTAGCACAATATTTTTTCAACTGACCTTTAAAGTCCAGGTTTACAGAAGATTCTTCAGGACCTGAGTTGTGGATTATTTTACCCGGTTCCAAAGAATTTCAGCACAGGATTGCACAGAAGTTATTTTTAAAGGAGTGTGATGAGCACGCAACAATAAACCCATGCTAAACAGATCTTAAGGAATTTACAGAACCAAACACATCAGGAACGTCTGGTGGAATTTCTAAGATCAAAAATGTGACCTCCTGTTGAACCTAAAACGACTCCAAGACTGTTGTCTGAGGTACAGCATGAAACTCTGACAGATGGTGCAAAACCAATGCCTTCAGGACTTGTGAACACCATTAGTTTTTTTATATTTCCAAGCTTTTGAAGGATAATTGAACCATTAATCATAGATAATAGTCTCACAATCAGTTCTAGAAGCACATAACTGGAAACACTTGAATCTGATTGTTCGTTTGGACTGTGACTTCTACACAGAACCTGAACTAGACGGTGTCATTGGGCGTGAATAACAAGTGTTGCTCTTCACTCAGCCAGATTTCCTCTGTTCTGAACTGTACATGTGTACCTGTGACTGGGGCTCCTCGTTCAGCCATGGGTAATGCCGCTGGGAGTTTGGACATGTCCCAAGGACGGGATGTGAGACGGCACCTCAGCAGCAATGGACAGAAACACCTGCCAACCCCAAAACAGCCTCCACCACCAGAGGAGGAACTAGAAGAGAGGTTCAACACAGTTTTGGTAGGTATGATACGTGATGCATTTTTTTTAATAGGATTTGTAATTTCTTTTCAGCATTTGCTGACAGAAAATAATCCTGAGGGCGATTTGAATCACTTTACATGCAAAATGACACATATTAGAGGTAGCATTTTATAGTCATACTATGATTAAGAATTAAAATCACAAAAATATGTGAGTTTTGAGGAGTGAATTAAACTCATCCATCGACTGGGCAGGTAGAGCAGACCCCTCTTTCTCCCCCTCTTGTGCGGAGTGTGGTGCGTAGGACGACACCGAGGTTATGAATGTTAGACCTCAGTGCTCTGGATGAAGCATGAGAGCAGAGAAGATGAGGCTAGGCCATTACGACACTTAAAAACAATAAGTGCGATTTAAAAAGTAATCCTAAAATGCAAAGGAAGCCTACATGTTCTCTCTACCTTTGTTCCTGTGAGTAGACGGGCTGCAGCATTTATGTTGAGAACTGTGAAACTACACTAAGATAGATCTATACTCGCAAAGAACCAACAATCTTTTTGCCAGTGAAACTATATTCAGGAAACCTGGAATTCAGGTAAAGGGAATTTGGTCATCAATGCACCTGACTTTTTGGAAGGAAACCTTACTCTTAATGAAACTGGAACAGAAAGGCACAAGAAAGTTCCTCTAGAAAGGTCCTCTGTGAAAGATACACTGCTAATATCTTTGGTTTAGCCTCTAAGCATAAATATATTTCCCCCATATTCTCTCTACTGCATGCAGCCCATCATCACATGCAAACCATTCCATCTCCTCCATATGCCTACAACTAAGTTAGAAGTCAGTTTGTGGCATGCTCTTTGTATAATGTAAATAGAATGCAAATGCTTCGTGACACACCAGCAGCACAGTCTTGATTAGGCAGCAATAAACACAACATCGTCAGGTACCAAATGCTCAGTTTACAACACAAAACATCACAAATAGTTTTGGAAAAAGTATTGACTTCAACAAACTTCCATAGAAACATTGCATGGTTGAGACCATACATGCAAACCCATGCAAATTCCCATCCTAGAACATTAACAGAGAATTCTAAAATTTCTTACAAACTGACAGGCCTGTATTTTTACAAACAGCTTAATCAGGGCATGAAGCCGCAGTGCTTAATGACTGGACTAAGTATTGGCCTTTTGCAATCTTCCATCATTCAGTTGATCTAGATACAGAAATATGTGGAATCCATTGAAGCAAGACCAGCAATAAAAGCCTCTCTATCTGAGGACTAGAGCTGAAAAAAAGTCACAAACAATAGGTGACTTTTTGTGCTAGTAAAGCACAAAATAACTAAAAAACGTTTTCACAAAATAACTATTTTTAGCCACCATAAATCATTTACAGAGCACATTTGATTATCAGAAGAACTTCCCATTAATGTTTGAATTTTTAAAAAAAATAAGTATTGTGTTTAAAAAAAACTATTATGCTGCTTCACATTTTTCACATTTCAGATTGCTGCCCAAAGTGACACAAATGACAACATATATCAGATATTTTCAGGACAGTCCGAACAGCTCAATTGCATTTTCTAAAAATCTTTTTTTTTTCTGGGTTTTGCGTCATCGAGCACAGCTTAAAGACAGTTTCTCAGAAACACGTTGCTGAGTAAGACTTTTTAAACTGAATTTATTACAGGAAGACATTAATTTGTTATCTGAGCATTTCGAACACCGATTCAAACATAATTTGGTAATATCTCTTCTTTTTCCCTTTCTTAACACTATTTAGCTGTAATAAAGTTGTCTCAAAAAAAGCCACAAGTTTGCGATGTAGTTTCCCCTCTGAGCACGCCTGCTGCAAGGGAGGCACTTATGTTGACGCAGAAGACAGACATATTATTTATGTGAACGAACACACAAAAAAAAAAAATAAAAATTCACCACAACAAATCTAAATTGAGCATTAGGACCTGCCGTTTGAACTTAATGACAATGCCCTCATTAATTTTTACAGTGTGATATGTAATTTCCAAAGAGTTTCTGATCTGCATACTACTTGTTCTAAATAGTTAAAATTCTGAACTGTATTCATTTCAATCCTACGTTTCTTTTATATAAAAATAAAAAAAGAATAATTATAATAATAATAAATTTGACATATTTAAAGCAGTAGTTTTAAGTTTGTTTGAAGTATTAGCTTCATTATATTTGCTGGTTTAGTTCTAATTAGACTTCTGCCTCATTAATCAGACTATGGCGCCTCTCAGAGGCAATGTAACAAACTGAATATTACCGCGGGTGAAGGTAATAGACCGCGGTCCCACATGGGGTGCTCTCAATGCGTGTTATCTAACTTCAAAAAATATTTAGCATGCTTGATATTCATTTGTTAAATATTTCAGCAACAGAGGTCACATTTGTAAAACAAACAAGACTGTACTGTTTACGTGACCAGCATTGCGGTGACAGGAACACTACTGTGCATGTCTTCCCAGGCAATGACTAGCCTTAAACATCTTAGATAATTACACCACCCATCACAGGTGTAAGGAAGTAGCATGACTGTAACTGGAATGTTATTCCATCCAAACAAGAAATTTAATTGTTTAACAAATTGTTAATATTTTCTTACAATCTTTACAGTTACACATGAACAGTGATGCTTAGCAATTGATATTTAGATTTTAAAGAATGGATCATTTGTTGAGTGGTACAAAATGTTTTTTTTAGGTCAGACGTAGAAAGTGTTGAGCAAATTTGCTTTGGACTTGTTGGCTCCTCGGTCAGGCTCTGGTTCAAATATGCAACTTGAGGAAATGCAAAATATTAAAGTTCACCGAGACGTCTTTCTTTAGTGTTCCTAAAACAAATGATAAGATTCCTGAGCTATCAGCTCAAAGATACACCCAAGACATTGAGTGCACGATAAATACTATGAATTCCAGGCATTCCACACAGGAAAACAATCTAAAGCCAAGTCTTGTGATTGAAAGAATGGCAGTGTTCAGGAAGTTAACTTGGCCAGAACTCTCCAAAAACTACAGCAACACAATAACACCAAGAATACTTTAACTTACACCTATCAAGCAGCCAAAACGTCTTCTAACAGTAAATAAACTTGACTCTCACATCTGGCCCACAAATAGATCAGAGAATGAATGAAGTTCTCAATTATACTATTTTCATAACCATTCAAGAAGAAAGATTGTTGTGGAGTTTAGTATTGATATGTTTTTGTTTCTCAATAAATATGGTGCCATTGTTAGTCATATAACATGATTTATATAATGTTTTGTTGTTTTTATAAATCTTCAAACAGGTGTCTCAACGAATATACTTCCCCTTAGCACTCAGTCTAAGGAAACGGATAGCACTAAGGGTTAGAGGCATGGAACGTTTGCAGGTTGAGACTCACAAGTCATTGAGTTTCCCACAGGATGCTCATAATGTTTTAGGGGATTCTCATGCAGCATCAGATGCGTGTCTGTCTGCGCACGTGTGTGTGGAGATCATTCGATGCTTGTATGAGTCACCGATGAGGTAATTCTGTAAGCGCCATAACAGTCTGTGTGTGCAGCACAAATGCAAACACTGATGCTGCCATAAATAATTTAGGAGACTGTCATGGTAACAGAACATTCACGCTGCACTAATCTGCTGATACAGAAAGGGTCATTCTTAGCCTCGGCATGACTTAATATTCATGTGATCCGTCCAGAGTAAATTGTAAATGATCTCACAGGACACAAGTGCTTACTCATCAGTTTAACGTAACATGCTGCAAACAAAAAGATGCTCCGCTGGTTACTGGGACGCTAATGGAATACATAAACTGCACTGTTTTATTTCTTGTTAGGTGTACATTTCCTTGAGAGAAACAGAAACACAACTACATTTTTTTGTATTATAATTATTTAATTAATCAAAACATTATAGTTAACACTATACTCCTACTATAACAATGATCAAAATGTTTTCATCGTTTTAACCTGTTATGTACTGTGGATTTTTGTTATTTGTAAAATCGTAACTACATGTAATCTACATTTGCTTACATTTATAACCTTAGTAGATGGTTTTATAAAATAATAATAATTAAAACATGTACAATAGAGAGAGGAACAACATGTAACTTGGACAGGTACCTTTCAATTAATTTGCCAAACAAAGAAGTTCTGTGAGAAAAGTTTTTGGTTCAAGTAAACATTTTTTTTGTCATAGGATTTAAAATTTGGAAACATTGTTGATCTGTCTCTTGCTTTGTTTCTGTTTGCAGAATTCCATGAATCTTCCACCTGATAAAGTGGATATACTCTGTCAGTATGACAGCGAGAAGAAATGGGAGTTAGTTTGTGACCAGGTGAGTTCAAAACAGAAAACAACCAAAACTCTATATTATTTACATTCCAACTACACTTTTACTACTTTTATTGCATCGCTTTAGCTTGCTAAATCGTTTTAAATAGGGTTTCTTTTAGCATTTAGCTTCCTTCTAAAGGGACACACTTGATTGTGTTTTAAATGCTTTTTAATGTGTGAATTACATGATTGTCAACTGAGCATTCAGTTGGCCTCCAGGATTAATCTAAAACATCTCAAAATGTGTGCAGTGGAGGAACAAAATCATAACAGGTCTGGGATGACACCAAGGTTTAATTGAATAAATAACCTCTTTTGATGTTGACCTACATAGGGTGGGCTGATATTTTTTGGTACCTTTTTGTAGAAAACAGTGACTATAAATGTCCCTTGGAATTTACTTGTAATTATATGGCGTCCTTCTCATTTCAGGAACGGTTTCAGGTGAAGAATCCTCCCTCAGCTTACATTCAGAAACTAAAGAGCATCCTGGAGCAGGGAGGAGGCAGAAAGGTACAGATACAAACTAAGAACAAGTTATTAAATATATATTTTACTATAGAATTTTAAAGAATTAGTGAATTTATAACCTGACTTAAAGTTCAAGAGACGAGTTCAAGAATCCACACAAGTTCTGACGGAGTTGGAGATCTCACTTCGGACCAATCACATCGGGTGAGCATCCTCATGACTGTCATTTTGAATTACATTGCTCAGTTTTAAGGCCATCACAGTTAAGGCCTATACAAATTCATGGTCTGAAGTTTTGCTCATAAATGCACCTACAGCCAAAACAATGGATGCAATGCGATGAAAAAAAACATGAAAGAAGAAAGGCAGGCAAGGTGAAAACCCATCAAAATTGGCTCTTCAGATCAAATGTTCAGTTACGTTAGGACATAAAATAGCAGCTGGGTAGCACTCAATACACAATCTTGCATCAACCTCACAACAGGAAACAGCGAAGAAGAACAACAACATGAAGAGCAGAAGAAGAAAACATGGAAGAGGAGAATATGGACATTCAAGCTCGTGTTGTTGGTGTCCAACCATCAAGTTATTCTTCATACGCAATAAATATTATAAAATGGTGGCGTGTGTCACTGTTGTCCCCTGAGCGTCATTCAAAGGCATGGCGCATCACTGCATTTGCGTTAATCAGAAGAGGTATGAAGCTAGCAAGAAAAAAAAACCCAACCCTGCAGAGAATCCAACGAGCTTATTTAGTTAAATAACTTTAGTTGTGTGGAGAATTCCCTTTCCAAAGATGGCAGAGCAGCAACACTCCATTCCTCAGTTACTCCAACACAAACATGGCTTTGCCAATTTAAACTCAACACATTTTGACTGCACTGACACAGAGTGCAGTTGAGATAGACAACGTTCAGCTGAAGAGAGAGAAACTTAAATTGTACAGTAACTAAAATAAGATTAGCTCAATCTGTACGCCTGAACAGTTAGAAGTCTGAACTGAGATTGCAAGCAAAGCAAAAATAAAGTATGTGCAGGAAAGAAGTATAGTCTGTGGAGTGAACTTCAAAGATAAGGCTTGGGCTGGTTCCTGTTTCGCATTTTTTAAGAGTATAAATATTTTTATAGTGTAGGACACAGTACTTATAAATCCAGGAACTCAAAGACTCGTTGAGCACTGAGAACGTGTGTGCTGACACCTAATTGTACCATAACTTCATGAGTGGTTTTGAGTTGTGCTGTACTGAACGGACCTCTCTGTCTGGTTAGGTGGGCTGAGGAGTTTTTAAATGAAGAAAACAAGGGTCTGGACGTTCTCGTGGACTATCTCTCCTTTGCTCAGCGTGCCGTCATGTAAGCACAGCCACTCACAAACACAGACTCTCGGAAAGGAATAACTCAGGAGTTAATTCCTAAAATAATGAGAGTTTGAAAAAAGATTCAGTAACATAATAAAAACCTAGAGTTTATATTTACTAAATAACTATTGATGGCATGATCTTTATTTAAAATACCAGGGATATTAATAATTAGTACTGTGAAACAAAGCAGAATTTTCAAAAATGTTTGTACTATTTTGCAGAATAATCACCTACAATACTCTTCTCTCTCTTACCTCCCTCACTCACTCTGTTTATAATAAGTACTGTGAAACAAAGCTGAATTTTCAAAACATTCTTTAGAGTCATGTGACTTCTTTAATGTCGATTGTTTAAAAATTTCTTATATATATATATATATATATATATATATATATATATATATATATATATATATATATATATATATATATATATATATATATATATATATATATATATATATATATATATATATATATATATATATATATATTCATCTTTGTGTTGGGGCAGATATGATTTGGACAGCAGCTCTGACAATGGAAGCTTTGAGGAGAAATCAATAGAAGATTTAACCTTGAGTGGAACAAACTCCTATTCTCACAATTCCTTCCACCCAGGACGGCCCTTCACCACACGGTGGGTCTAAAGCATGTTACCTCTAACACTATTAATTTCTACATGAATCCTTTTCTGTCAAATTTAAGCTGACGCAGGAGACTTGGTACGATATAAATTCTGTAAAGAGAAACTTTATTTTCTGATCGCTTCCATCAAGAACAATGGCATTCCTCAGAGAGAGATTGTACATCTGCGTCAGCAAATTTTTACTTTGATTATGAGATTGAAATACATTTTTTACATACACCATTCATCCTCCATCGATCCATTATCTTGTCGGTTTTCTTCCCTTTCGGGGTCGCCACAGCAGCATATGTTTTATGCGGTGGATGCCCTTTCCAGCTGGAACCCATAACTGGGAAACATTCACTCACACTCATTCAAACTCAAACACTACAGACAATCATTTTTACCCAACTAACTTATACCGCATGTCTTTGGACTTGTTAAGGAAACATCCGGAGCATCCGGAGTAAACCCACGCAATCACAGGGAGAACATGCAAACACAACAAAGAAATGCCAACTGACCCAGCAGAGGCTCGAACCAACGACCTTCTTGTTGTGAGAAAACCGTGCGACCCACCGTGCCACCTTTTTACGTACAAGGTTTTATAAACTAAAACTGGAAAAATATACATAAATTATTATATAAAATATATAATTATTAAATTAAGCTATTATATTAGGTTACACTTAAACATTTTTTTGCATTTAATGTTTAGCATTAGGTCGATAGACGATGCCATTGTCCATCGCCGATAGCAGATAGACATCGCGATGCAGAGGTTCTTCTCTCAATCGTGCGGGGCCAGGTGACGGACTCTCATGGGGGCGCATGATGGACTTCTCATTTCAGCAGCCAGTTTTTGTGGTGCTTAGGCCTGTAGCTCAGGTGGTTTCATGCAATCCTGTCTGTATCTTGGGTCAAGCAAGGCTGCTTTGCGTCTCATCCTCACAGTGGTGTTATTAATATTTGTCTTCAATCTGCTCCAAGATGAAGCGCTTCAACTCTCCAACCTCTTCACATGTGTCTGGTGGCTGTCCCCGTTGTTGTTATTGGTAAAACAAAGACCATGCGAGCAGGCTTCAAACAATTAATTCGTTTTGAATTAATTATACAATACAACAATCCACAAACCCCCACCCTACCTAGAAATGATGCCATGGTCGCTTGGCGATGTTTCTCATTAGACATCGCTGATGCCAAATTGGTCGACATCGCCCAACCCTATTTAGCATTTATAAATAATGAAAATATTTTATTAGAATCCATTAGATTACAGTTTTTTTTCTCTCCAAAACCTTTAATAGCAATATTGTGCTAATGTGTTTTTCTTATATTCACCCTTTTTTATAGCGTGCGCTTATCTGTTTTAATATAACAAAATGAATAACTTAACTTAAAAACACACAAATAAATAAATAAATAAATATTTACTTTCAGAAAATAAAAATAAATGCCATTTTCTTTTAAATACAGTTTTAATTGAACTTTTTTGACAGCGTTTGACTCGTAATCATAAAGACGGACATAATATATAATACAACTATACTAATATTCTGCACCTGGTGACTTGTGTTTGTTTAGAAAAGCTCTGCGATACTCACGTATGCTGAGCCAGAATAATCACCTTCACCTATGTATCATGTGCCTCCGTGCCATCATGAACTATCAGGTATTCTTCAGCTAGTCCGGAACAATTCTTCCTCTAAACTCTCCTGTTGATATAACACCACTCTCTCTCTTCTCTCTCCACTCCCTCTCCCCTCTCTTCTTGCTCTTGCTCCTTCTCTCTCTCTCTTCTCCGTCTTCTCTCTCTCTCTCCTCCCGCGGCGTCGTGCGCGCGCGCCCGCGGCGCGCTCGGGCTCCGCGGGCGCTGGAGCCGCCGCTGCGCGCCGCGGCGCCATCGCGCGCGGCGGAGCCCGCGCGGCGCGCCCGCGGAAGCGGCGCTCGCCGCACGCATCTATCCACTATCTATCTATCTATCTATCTATCTATCTATCTATCTATCTATCTATCTATATCTATCTATCTATCTCTCTATCTATCTATCTATCTATCTATCTATCTATCTATCTATCTATCTATCTATCTCTTCTCCGTCCTCTCTCTCTCTCTCTCTCTCTCTCTCTGTTTCAGTCTCTCTCTCTCATCTCCATCTTCTATCTCTCTCTCTCAGTTAGGGTTCAATCAGGTGATGGCCCACTCCAGCTGTGTCAATGAAATAACACTCAGTCTCAACAACAGGAGCGCCAGGTGAGAGGATGCAAAAGAACACTCTAGCTGACTTTACAGACACTTACAGACCTTAAGCCATGTTTCAACCGCAGATGATGAGTCAAATAAAAGTCAGATAAGGAAACTAAACTGGAAATGCAAACTAACCAGCAATCAAACTGTGACTTACAATAGTGAACATAATCTGACGATAATAGATGAAACATGAGAAATGAGCAGCGTTGAATATGAGCCCTCTAGCACACTATAGAGCCAAGAAAAAGCTGGGTGTTCACCTAAACATGAAGGCCCTGATGAAGCCTTCCATATCTTAGTTAATGACGCTAGCCCCTTAACACTAGTTGGTAGAGTAGCTAGCTATCTTGAGTTGAGATACTCCAGAGTGTGTTTGAGTTGTGATTATACTGACTGCTGTGTGTGTTCAGGACTAAAGCTCTGGTTCTGGAGCTGCTGGCGGCTGTGTGCCTGGTTCGGGGAGGTCATGACATGATTCTTGCTGCTTTTAACAATTTCAGCGAGGTGAGACGACACTGACCTGTTTCTTCTGTTCACCCATCTTTTCTCTTCACATTCATCCTGAGCAAAATTGACTCTGCAAAGAATTAATAAATAAATAAATAAATATGTTAAAGCTAAGATAAATACTCATTTAAAAGTGCGTTTAATCTCAAGTGAAATTGCATTTTCAGTAAAATGTAGGAACAAAAAATTCTGCACAATATTATTGTTTTTTATTAAAAGGATGCATTTTAAATTATTTATTTATTTATTATATAAAACATATAAAACCTCTCTAACTTGTTATATATATATATATATATATATATATATATATATATATATATATATATATATATATATATATATATAAATTAGTTCATATATAGAGTTCAAGAATTAATAATGTTTATGCAGTATTTATTTATTCATAATTATAGCCTTATTATTATACTTTATTAGTTTTTTTTTATCAAATTACAGCAAATAATTCAATTAAAATAATCTACAAATAAAATACAATGATAAACAAGCATAGTTTTATTTATGTATAACAAAAAGACTTTGAAATAGAATTCGTACAAATAATGAACAGTCATTCCTATTTTTTGAATGAAGATTTATAATAAATCATCTTATTAATTATTAAAAATGCTTTGATAAAAATACAACTAATACAAATAATAAAAGTAGAATATCACATTGTTAAAGATATATTCATTTGTCTTTATTTAAAATAAAAATACTATTACAGCTTTATCAAAAATGATCAAACAAACCCAGTGTGCGACCGAGGAAAAAGAGATAAAGAGAAAGAGATAAAGGTCTGTGACTCGCTGTTAAACTTGAGTCATATCTGTGTCTGTGAAAGCCTCAGAAACCACACCAGACAATCATTTCCTTCAAAAACATACGAGTGCCTGCACAAGTTCTGATCATAACCTCACCCCCTGAGACGCTACGCTCGCTCTCAAACAAGCTCTTGTGGGCGAGGAATTTGATGCATTAACAAAAAGTTATAGCCTATAATATCTCTATAACCTGTAATTCATTATAATATCAAACCGCCTTCCTGTGAAGGTAAACAGACCAAATGCACTGCTGTATATGAGGTACGAGATTCTAGAAGTGAGAACTGGAACTTTCTGGAACATATTTTAGTGTCCTGTTGGCTTTTTTCTAATAAATGTTTGTGGCTGAGATCAATAAAATAAAAACAAGGATCCTGTCAGTGTCATGAGGTGTTGTCTGGTGGTTTTACGTAAAGCTATTCTTTTATGTGCTAAATTGAGCTGAAAACTTAAAAATGTATGAATATTGGAAAACAATTAAAATGTATTATTAAAATGTCAATTTTATTTTTTTACTAAAATCAAATGTCGAATTGGATTTAAAAGTATGTAGCTTAGTGAAATCCTTACACGAAGAGAAAAAATTATCTTATATGCGATAATGTTTGAGTATTCCTCCAAATATCGTTGCCATCTTGGCTTATTAGTAGACTCCACTCAATAGGTTTATATGAAATATATTCTTCTTCTTCTTTCGGCTGTTCCCAGTTTAGGGGTCGCCACAGCAAATCATCTGTTTCCACCTAACTCTGGCCTCAGTATCCTCTACTCTTGCACCAATTACCTTCATGTCCTCCTTCAGCACACCCATATAACTTGTCTTTGGCCTTCCTCTCGCCCTCTTGCCTGGCAGCTCCATCTCCAACATCCTTCTACCAATATAACTACTATCCCTTCTCTGCACATGTCCAAACCATCTCAATCTGGCTTCTCTGACTTTGTCTCCAAAACAACCAACCTGAGCTGTTCCTCTGATGTGCTCATTCCTAATCTTGTCCATCCTTGTCACTCCTAAACTGATCCTCAACATCCTCATTTCTGCTACTTCCATCTCTGCCTCGTGTCTCTTCCTCACTGCTACAGTCTCTAACCCATACATCATAGCTGGTCTCACTACTGTTCTGTACACCTTTCCTTTGATTCTTGCTGACACTCTTCTGTCACACAACACCCCTGACACTTTTCTCCACCCACTACAACCTGCCTGCACTCGCCTCTTCACCTCTTTTCCACACTCCCCGTCGCACTGGACTGTTGACCCCAAATACCTAAACTCCTCCACCTTCTTGACCTCAGCCCCCTGTAACCTCACTGTTCTACCTCCATCCCTCTCGTTCAAACACATGTATTCTGTCTTACTACGACTGACTTTCATTTCTCTTCTTTCTAGAGCAGACCTCCAACTTTCCAGGTGTCCTTCCACCTGCTCTCTACTCTCACTACAGATTACAATGTCATCTGCAAACATCATTGTCCATGGAGATTCCTGTCTGACCTCATCTGTCAACCTGTCCATCACCATAGCAAACAAGAAGGGACTCAAAGCCGATCCTTGATGTAGCCCCACCTCCACCTTGAACTCCTCCGTCTGACCTGCAGCACATCTCACTGTTGTCATACTCCACTCATACATATCCTAAACTACTCTGACGTACTTCTCTGCCACTCCTGACATCCTCATACAGGACCATAGCTCCTCTCTCGGCACCCTGTCATACGCTTTCTCTAAGTCCACAAAGACGCAGTGCAGCTCATCATATGCCTTCTGTTTGGCCTTTGCCACCTCCCTCTTCACCCTGCGCTGTGATTCCTTGTAGTCCTGTCTACTTTCTTCAGTCCTTTCGATGTCCCACTTCTTTTTAGCTAGCCTCTTCCTCTGGATGATGTCCTGTACTTCCTCATTCCACCACCATGTTTCCTTATCTTCTTTCCTTCTTCCTGCTGACACACCTAGCACCTTCTTACCTGTCTCCCTGATCACTTCTGCTGTAGTTTCCCAGTCCTCTGGAAGCTTTTCCTGACCACTCAAAGCCTGTCTCAGCTTCTGTCTGAATTCCTCACAACCGTCTTCCTTTTTCAACTTCCACCACTTGGTCTGCTTTTCCATCTTTCCTCCCTTCTTCTTCCTGACCACCAGAAACATCCTACACATCACCATCCGATGCTGTCTGGCTACACTCTCTCCTACCACTACTTTGCAGTCAGTGATCTCTCTCAGATTGGCTCGTCTACTTAGGATGTAGTCCACCTGCGTACTCTTACCACCACTCTTGTAGGTAACTCTATTTTCCTCCCTTTTCTGGAAATAAGTGTTAACTACAGCCATTTCCATCCTCTTGGCAAAATCCACCACCATCTGTCCTTCTAGATTCCTTTCCTTAACACCAAACCTGCCCATCACTTCCTCATCACCTCTGTTGCCCTCGCCCACATGACCGTTGAAGTCTGCTCCCACCACTACTCTCTCTCCTCTGGGAATACTCTCCATCACCTCATCTAACTCACTCCAGAATCTCTCCTTTTCTTCCAGCTTACAGCCTACTTGTGGAGCATAACCACTCACTACATTCAACATCACCCCTTCAATCTCTAACTTCAAACTGATCACCCTGTCAGACACTCTTTTCACCTCTAAAACATTCCTCACAAACTCCTCCTTCAGGATCACTCCTACCCCATTTCTCTTCCTATCCTCACCATAGTAAAACAGTTTGTATCCCCCTCCAATACTGCGCGCTTTGCTACCCTTCCACCGGGTCTCCTGCACACACAGAATATCTACCTTCCTTCTCTCCATCATGTCCGCCAGCTCTCTACCTTTCCCGGTCATTGTACCAACGTTGAGAGTCCCTATTCTCAGACCTATACTCTTGCCTTTCCTCTTCTCTCTCTGCCTACGAATCCTTCTCCCTCCTCTCCTTCTTTGACCAACAGTAGTCCAATTTCCACCGGCACCCTGTAGGTCAACAGCACCGGTGGCGGTCGTTGTTAACCCGGGCCTCGACCGATCCGGTATGGAACTCGAATTGATGACTTGCATATTTGGTTTTGGCATGTTTTACGCCGGATGCCCTTCCTGACGCAACCCTCTCTATTTATCCGGGCTTGGGACCGGCACAGAAGTCACTGGCTTGAAACCCCTGTGGCTAGATTCTATGAAATATATTATTGTAGTGCTGTATTTGACAGGGGACATGTGCAAAGTGTGCAACAGGTCTCACCAAATCCGGTCCAAGAGGTCCGGAGCCCTGCACATTTTAGTCATAACCCTGCTCTAGCATGCATACTACTCTAGCTTCAGACAAGCCAAGAGGAACTTAGTTAGTGCGACAGGTGTGTTTCCTGATGTTTGAATCAAAAATATGCAGGACTCCAGACCTCCAGGAGTTGTCGATCTCTGTTGTACCAGGTGAAAACCCTTTTCTATCACTGTTAGAAAACTCAAAAATACCTTTTGAGCCTAACTCAGAAAATGACAGATGTACCTGTTATAGTCATTCTGCTAACAGAGCGTTTAATCCAAACTGAAGCATTGTCTGACAGTGTACTTCATGAAAGCCCTGTGTGTTTGCAGGTGTGCGGAGAGAAAAAGAGATTCGAGAAACTCATGGAGTACTTCACAAACGAAGACAGCAACATAGATTTTATGGTGAAACATCCTCTTAAAAATCTCTCAGTGTATATTAAATTAAGTTTTTTCCCCTGCCAGCAAAATGTACTTTTTATTTTTATTCAGGCTTATTTGTTTAAACACAAGTTGAGTCATTTTCAGAAAGGTTTCAAGTCAGTTTGATCTTTTCTATCAGACTGAGTTTTTGTTTTTGTTTCTGCTGTAGGTGGCTTGCATGCAGTTTATCAACATAGTAGTGCACTCGGTTGAGAGCATGAACTTCAGGGTGTTTCTACAGTACGAGTTCACTCAGCTGGGCCTCGATGACTATTTAGAGGTCAGCCACTAACACAAGCTACAACGTATGGCATGAAAATTAACCTTAGCCTTCGGTTAACCTTACTTTACAATGTGTTTAAGCACGACAAACAAATGTTATTGTAATAATAGGATTCTCTTCACAGACGTATTCCAATCTAATAACATGCTTGTTGTAGAATACTAATTTAGTGTTTTACTTTTCAATTTATGCATCATAATTGTAAAATTACCTTTAAAAAAGCTAAAAATATACTTTTTTCACTTTGTTTAACTGCAGGGGGGTCGAACTCATTCCTGGAGGGCTGCTGCCCCTGCTGGTTTTTGTTCCAAACCTATTTCAAGAGACACACGAGTTGAGTAGCATTAAACAAGCAAAGAGGAGCTTAACTAGAAGAATCAGGTGTGTTCAGTAGATCCAAAACTATGCAGGGGCTGTGGCCCTCCAGGAATTGAGTTTGACACTTGGGTTTAATTAGTTCAAGACATACAATGCTAAAATAAAACACATATGTTTTCAAGACAAGAAAGATCTAATACACAAAAAAATTAAACATCCACTGTGACAATCCTGATGAATACAAATAAAGAAACAAAGTTATTGGATACCCTTTTAAGTTCAGTTTATTTTACTTTTGGATTGACGATTGAGGGATGTTAGACTCTTTTATCAGCCTAACTTGTTTTCTCTCTCTCTGTTTGTATGTAAACCAGACCTTAACTGTGACTGAGAGTGAGCGGCTGCAGATTCAGATTCAGGCCTATCTGGATAATGTGTTCGATGTAGGAGCGATGCTTGAGGACGCTGAAGCCAAAAACACAGTCATGGAGCACCTGGAGGAACTCCAAGAACAAAACACACAGGTGTGCGCGACATTTCAAGAGGTCATGAACTGAGGAATTAAAAAGTGTCTGATCTTTAACATAAAAGAGTCGATGGCACAATAAAATAACAATGTTTCAGAACTAAAAAATATGCTCAGTCTCAAACGTCATAGAATGTTAAGTAAATGTCTGATGCGTTTAGTACACGTTAAAGGAAACACTTGAATTAGTGATCCGATTGTTTTTTTATCAGGATACTTATATGAGGTTAGTGTTGCTTTTAGTTCTGCTGTAAGATTAAGACTAATACTGTATACACTCTTTAAAAGATGTCCATAACAGTTGCTTAAGGAAGTTAGAGGAGTCAAAAAGGAGTGTTTGACCTGTTTTGAGGAAGTTTTATTTCCTAAGCCTGGCTATCAGCATTCAGCATTCACTGAAGATTTGCTTTTTCTAGGTGTGTGACCCCTCATATTGATTATGAAAGATTGTTGTTTTATTATTGCAACTTGGTGATATGTCTCGTGACACAATATGTCTTTCTGTGACTTTCTTTATGGCTTGGTACATTTCCACACACCAAAATATGCAAAACCACATGGAATTGGTTGATATGTTGGCCTTAAACGAGTCTTAATCAAAATAATCTCCAATAAACTATTAGAATGACTATGAGCTCTGAGGTAAAGTGTAGTAAAAGCTAAACACCAAATTCGATTGTTGGACTGTAATTCGATACTATAACAGAGAAGATTCTGTCCAAGACTTTGTGGTCTGAAGAAGCGAGCTATATTAGAGCACTTACATAGCAAGGAGATGTGTAGGCTGCATGTGGAGATCTATGCTCCAGATGAAAGCAGACTGAGAGGTGGCTTCAAGCTCATAAAGGAGACTCTCTGGAAGAACTCACAGTGGCAGTTATAGCCTGCGTCGTCCTCTTGCACAACCACAGTGAAGCACAGATAGAACCAAAAGACTCTCAGAATGACTAAAAGGAAGTATGTACACCATGCAAATCAGGTAACATTTTATTTTACTTATTTCATTTTTACATTGGTCCAAAAGTGAGCTTCATTAATAGCGTAAGCAAAACTGCCCACAATTCCAGATTGAGAAGCCCCGCCCACTTCAAAAACATGGGTAAAGTGTGTGCTAACTAATTAAAATGTGAAGTTATTTAAAACTACATTGTTGTTTTTTAATGTAGATACATCTCTATGTTGGACCCCAATGAACAGATAAAAATCCTGAATGTAATGTAAATGTAAAAACTTTCCATGACCGCTTTAAAAACTTCTCCAAACCTCCAAACTTTATTTCAGCTGATCAGCAACCTGCAGCAATGCGAGACTGAAGCACTAGAGAAAACCACAGACCTCCAGAAGCAACTGATTCACAGCGCCAAAGAGCTCCAGGTTCTCAAGGTGACACACTTTAACTGAAACTTGTACACACGTGTGAACATACTCTCATCACAGAACCTCATGGTTGTCCCACAACTTCAGACAGAGAATCTGATTTGTGTGGTCATGTCGTAGGAAAGTCTAAAGGAGGCTCATACTCAGATATCACAGCTGCAGAAGGAGAAAGAGAAGGACAAAGAAAAAGAAAATGAGAAAGTGCAGCGGAAAGAAACACACCTGAAGGATCAGGAGAAGATGCTGAGGCTTCTAGAAGAGCGAGGTTTGATCCGGCTGAGCAGAGACGAGTCAGGAGCACTGGATTTCCACATCATAGCAGCCGGCGATGCCACAGGTCGAAGTCTGCACACACAGTACCGAAAACCAGAGTTAAGATCTTAGAAAAGTGTCTTTTAATTATTATATCACTGTCTGGAAGATTCAGGGAATGTTTTAACCTGATAGTTTAAGCTAAAATATTTAGAACCTATATCAACGTCTACTTCTCTTCATCCTTTTGTTCCTAATTAGGGTCTCCTTATTAGTTGTTTAGTTGTTGTTTAGAAATTATACATCTATTTGCTTGTTTATTTTTCAAACTATTTAGTATACTCATGGATTCTGGGAAATGAGATAGAACTCATAGTTTCAGTCTTGGTAGAATTTTTAAATAAATAACAATGTTGCAGTTTTTTTTTATAACTTCATAATGTTTATATCCATAGATTGTAAGGTGAAGACTTTAGGTGGTACACCTGTTCCACCAGTGCCAGCCCCACCCCCACCGCCTCCTCCTCCGCCCCCTCCAAGCTTAGCTCCACCCACCACACCTTTAACTTTCAGGACAGGAACTGTAAAGTCAGGTGAGAGATAAAATCGCAATTCCCTTAAAAACTATCCCTGAGTGAAAAGTGAAAAGCAAAAAATGTTGTGTTTGCGTACAAGGTGTGAAAGTAAAGCAGCCAATCAAAACGAAGTATCGGCTGCCCCTGCTGAACTGGCAGGCTCTGATGGAGGAGCAGGTGACTGGCACAGTCTTCCTAGACCTGGACGACCAGCGAGTGCTAAAGGTCAGTTCAGTGTGTGTGAGTGAGTAGGTCTTTTAAAAAAGGCATCAAAATGTATAAACTTTACAAACAACTGCTAGAATTATAACCTAAATATTGTTAGACGATATTAGTTACATAAAAAAATGAAGATATAATGACTACTAATTCCTAAATTCACATATTATTAATAATTCTGCATGCAAATAAAAAGTGTTTAAATATAGACTACCCTTTGTGTACCCCTTACTTTTCCTTCATCTGTACATCACTTAGTGCTTTACAAATGCATTAATATAAAAGTTCATTCATATTTATAAACCTTATTGAGTTCTAAACGTTAGCAAACATACAAGTTCTTCAATCTATATATTCTTGCTGTGATTTGAATATCGCAGGAGCTGAACATGGACATCTTCGAGGAGCTGTTCAAAACCAAAGCTCAGTCATCTTCTGTCGACGTGGGGACTATTAAGGTAAAGGTGGCCCATAAAGCTTCCACCAAAATCTCTCTACTGGAGCCAAACAGGGCCAAAAATCTGGCCATCACCCTGCGGAAGGGAGGAATGAGCACCGAGCAGATCTGCAGCGCCATCCAGAGGTACGCAAGAAAACAACCTGAAGTTCTTAACTTTACATGGAAAAGAAAAGGAAGCTCGTTAGTATCTCGTTTACAAAAAAGTTATTTTCAATGCTTTTCAAGTAATGCATGCCAAAAAATTTTGAATTATAGAGCTTTAGTTGGCAACAGTAGAAAGCATTAAAAGCATTTTAAGAAAGATCCATCTTCTACTTTAACTGATAAACTGTCTTCCTAAAAAGTGCCATGCGGTTTCCTCCCTTTGTTGCCAGATTTGTTTAACCTATTTGTTTAATCTAAGACTGAAAAATCTTTTTAATTTAGGGTTATTTAGTTGATTTGAAAAACAGATTGTGTAAAACAACACTTGGTATTGGTAAAGCTTTTTATAAAAAAACTTTAACTTTGCATGTTTGCTATCAATTCATGGTTAATGCAGATATGACCTGGACGTGCTAAACGCAGACTTTCTGGATCTTCTGGAGCGTTTTGTGCCATCGGATCAGGAGCGGAAACAGATCCAGAGATTTGAGTGCGAGGGTCGAGTGTTGCAAGAGCTTTCGGAGGAGGATCGATTCATGGTGGCCTTCAGTAGAATCCCTCGACTGCCTCACAGAATCAGTGCCATCAGCTTCATGAGCAGCTTCCAAGAGAGCCACCTCAACCTAAGCCCTGTGAGGACACTCATATTTAAAAAGAGTTTGGGTGAACTTAACCCAGCCTAAACTAAACTGTAATCATTATACTTATCAGAAGCTACAACAAACTAATCCAAAATTGCTACTAAAAAGATGAAATGATCTGTTAACTGCGCATAAAGGTACAGCAAATCTTTGAAAAACACTTAACTTGACACAAACACAAACTCTTTAAACCTTCAGTTAAATGTGCTTACAATAATTAATTGTAATATTGAAAAATAAAGATACTGTTCTAACTACATTAAAATGCATAGAACATAGTTGAAATTACTTAGACGAGTCATATCATAATTTCTATGATTAATGTCAATATTCTTTTCAAATATTATTCCTAATTTTTTTGCATCTTATGTAGTTTTGGCTTACTGTCCTCTCTCATGTTGTTTTGCAGCAGTTGAATGCACTCATCGCTGCCTCCGTGTCCCTCAAATCCTCCAGCAAACTCAAGAAGATCCTCGAGGTGAAGAAAATCCCTTATCATTTGCAGAAAAACCTCCAAACAGCATTTATCTCCTGAACAGGGTTTCTCTTTCTCTCATTTCCAGATCATTCTAGCATTTGGCAACTATATGAACAGCGGGAAGCGAGGATCTGCTTATGGATTCAGACTCCAGAGCCTCGACCTGGTCAGAAATAATAAGACCATTTTACCGAAGGCATATTCCCATAACATAAGCTTCTAACATGTTTTATTACAAGAGACAGGCACTATACAAATGAAAGGAATTATTAGTATTATTAAGAGTTTTGGGACTGGTTTAATGACTATAATATTGTAATTAATAAATACAAATATGTGCACAAAATGAATGTGCTAGTCATTGCTAAAGCAAATCTCAAAACATTAATAGAGCTAATAAGTTGTAGAACAAATCTATATAACAAGTACCTTCTGGGAGAAAAAAAGAGAATAGAAAATATTAGTAGAAAAATAATAATTTAGCAAATTCGTGTTTTCTATTGTTTTTTGGAGAAACCTAGCTTTTCCTGATGAAGTCTTTTTCTCTCACAGCTCCTAGACCTGAAATCAACGGATCGCAAACAAACACTCCTGCACTTCATGGTCAGCATCATCCAGGAGAAATATCCTGCGCTCGGCAGCTTTCACACTGAGCTGCACAGCCTGGAGAAAGCTGCCCTCGGTCAGTCCACACAGATAACACCAGAAACGATTCATCTAAAGGAAAACTGTACTATTAATGGAGTTAAAATTACTTTTTTAAACTGACATTTCTTATACAAACAACATCAAATGACCATATCTATTTAATTGCTTTCAAATACACTTTGACTTAAAAATATCTTATCAAGTTTTTTTTTTACGTAAACAGAACTTTAAAAAGTTAATGAAGCATTAAAGATTCGTACAGAAACTGGTATTTTTACATTTAATTTAATTAAACTGGTACACTGAAATTGAATAGTAAAATGATTTAAATTAAATTTTGTTATATTGCTCTAAACCTATATTAAAAAGCTATTGTAGGAAAAACCGGGTAGGAACGCTGTCAGAAATGTATGTACTTGACACTTATATTAAAAAAATCTAAATATAAACTTTCACAGGAAAGCTAAACTAAAGCTATTAACATCAGGGTCTGCAGCCATTAAAAGTGGAAGCGTGACGGTGTGTGTTTCATCAGTGTCTCTGGACAGTCTGCTGGCAGATGTGCGGTCTCTGCAGAAGGGCATGGAGGTGGTGAGTGCAGAGCTGAAGCAGCAGAAGGACAGTACTGTCCTGACACACTTCATCTCAAAAAACAAAGGCCTGCTGAACTCCCTGCAGGAAGATAGCACCACTGCACAGGTGAGAACTCACCAGAGGGACAAAACTCATTAAGGTTGCACTAAACTAGTTCCAGAAAATATTAGCTTCTAAATCTGTTTGCGTGGGTGCAGGAGGTGTACAACTCGGCGGTGGAGTATTTCGGAGAGATCTCCAAATCTACTCCTCCTTCTGCCTTCTTCCCTGTCTTCACTCGTTTCATCAAAGCTTACAAGGTGAGCACACCATTAACTTCTTAGTATATTATATTTTAATATGTTACCTTAAGGGCGTCACGGTGGCGCAGTGGGTAGCACGGTCGTCTCACAGCAAGAAGGTCGCTGGTTCTAGGCTCGGCTGGGGCAGGTGGCATTTCTGTGTGGAGTTTGCATGTTCTCCCCGTGATCGCGTGGGTTTTCTCCGTGTGCTCTGGTTTCCCCACAAGTCCAAAGACATGCGGAATAAGTGAATTGAATAAGAACAATTGCCCATAGTGTGAATGTGTGTGTGAATGTTTCCCAGCGACGGGTTGCGGCTGGAAGGGCATCCGCTGCGTAAAACATATGCCAGTGAGTTGGCGGTTCATTCCGCTGAGGCGACCCCGAAAGGAAATAAAGCCGACATGAAGATGAATGAATGAATGAATGTTACCTTAAATATTTACTTTGTTACTGCAGGAATGAGTGATCAGGAGTATGAAAATTTTATAATTTTGTTCCTTTCTGTGTTTCTAATTTAACCCACACAAATATGTGTTTGCATTACGATGTTCCACAGGTAAAAATACTACAGTATATAATAATCGGCACTGAATTCAAGTATATCTGTGTTTGTGTGGGTTTAGCTGGCCGAGCAGGAGAACAAGCAGCGGATAAAGGGCTCGTCACCTGATCTCCACCCCCCTGCTGCTCCACCCCAGACTCTGAAGGTAAAACCAAACTCAAAAAGTTGATCGAGTTCAAGAAGTGATAATGATCCACAAGTGTGTGCTGTATAGTAAGTCAAATGAAATACTGTAAGTATTCTTACTGAACCAGATCTACTGTACAGGATGTGAAAAACTGTGATGAAAAACATATCATGATTTAATGGGATAATTTTGTATTGGCACATGATCATGTGATACTGACAAAATGGGAGATGTAGAATTTTTCTTTTACTATAAATTTAATAGAAATGTATCATTCTTCCAATACGAAAAAGGGCCAGCAGATATGTTTAGAATTTATTTTTGGCCTAAAAGTGATCCTTGTGGCACTCTAAATAACAGCGGACAATTTGATACTCTTACTATGTAAACAGCTAAAATCACACTGTTATTTTTTTACATTTTCATGATAATAATGTATTTTGTTAATAAAGTTTCATTAGCTTTGAAGCTAATCAATTGAAAAAAAGTGTTATTATTTTGATATCATTGTAAATGTTAAACTGTTACATTGGAATTCCAACGAAGTACTTGCTCAGGAGTTTGTGCTCACCTGAAAGTGTGAGTATGAGCTTGTCTAAGAGCCTGTGTCTAAGAGTCTGTATTGTTTCAGGTGGTGGTGCCGATGGGCTTCCCTCAGATGGATCTGATCTCAGAGCTGAAGCACAGACAGTTGAGTCCGCTGGTGCGAGAGGGCACAAATGGAGCCATTGAGAATATCATCACAGGTCAGAGCTCACACAGTAAACACACATCATTCAGTGTATTGATTTACAGGAGCATTTACAAATCTGACAAAACAAAGAACAGAAAAGATCATGTGTTATATGTTTTCGTTTGATTAGAAACTACAGTAGTATCCATTAAAAACTTAATAAAGATTGTCCTGTCATCAAAACATGTAAGTGCAGGGGCTCTTGGCCGACTCAAGTTTGAGTAACATTTAGATTTTTATTAAAGTTCCAATAAAAAAGAACCTGCACACGTCCTTAAAAAAAGATAAATGAACAGGAGAGCAATTTTATTTTATACTCAAGGATATAACATCTTATTTTATGTTGTTAAATTTATTTTTTACACCTAAACCTTTTATTTATTTTTCACAGTGTAGGTTAGGTAAGTCAAATCTGCCCTAAGTTTTAAGCATTTAATTTAATTAACACTTGGTCAGAAGACTCCTTTGTAGCCTTTTCTCTCAAACTCTTGGCACATTTTAAATCTAAAACTCGGTAGTCTGTACTTTTAATCAATTCTATTTCTTTTATTAATATGTATATAAAAAAAACATTTCTCAAAGCTTAAGTCTCTTCTCGGCTCAAAGTTCCGGTCGTTCATCATCAGCTGGTGTCTCTGACAACGGAGACGAGCGCTGCATCTCCCCTCGTCTGAACGCAAATGCAACGTCTTCATCTTTATATCCTTTATGACGCTGTCTGAACTCAACAGCTAATTGGCTTCTGATTAAACCGCTCGCCATAGTCTAGGTGCATACACAGAGGACGTAAGTGCATGTGTATGTCATAAAAGTAAAGTAAAAAAGAATAGCAAATTCTTGAATTTATACAACAATCTGTATGCCTTGGTCACTTTATTCCAAAACTTTCTGGTGATTTTTAAATCAAGGTTGCACTTTTCAATTAATTTAACAAAAAATTAGTTTTATATAGCACATGCTTATTTAGCAATTGCTTCAAAGCAGCTTGACAAAGTCCTAATGTGGATTAGGTAGAATACTTTTATAATCAGTCTTTGCTCATTGACAATACTAGTGAGCCATAATGGAATCAGGAATAGGAGTCATTCTTTCAGCCCTTGATGACTTTTTTAAAGTATATTTTATGACGGTGAAATCCTACAGATTGTGTACTTTTAAATGACATTTTTAACACTATCTTTGGATAAAATACTGGTTCCACAAAAATGGTTATTGAAGCTTGACCAGTCATGTATTAAGGAAAAATATCTATTTAACAAATGCTCATTTTGTAAGTTTAGAGCATGTGCATAGGTTTCATCTAAGCTGTTACTTTATCATTTCTGCTGATCTCTTGCTGCCTCTCTACAAAGATCTTAGAGCATCTTCATCATAGCATCTGACTGTGTGTTTCCGTAGACTTGAGGAACCAGCCATACATCAGAGCAGATGGAGCGAGACGAAGTGCCAAGTGGAAACCAGCTCAGCAGCTTCAAGTGTCTTCAGACATCTCTCTGTGAAACACTCATTCGCATACTCCCACACACATAAAAATACTCACACAACAACCAGAAAAACATTTCTAATAATGCTTATGAGAATTTCCACAAAGTTCACTACCAGAGAGTTCTATTTATTTGCAATCAACGATCATTCACATTCCAATCTTTAGAATGACTAATCAACTAGTTATTAAACAATATTGTGTAAACACATTTTTACAAATTTTCCACAGTTATTTTTTTCCATCATCATCCAAAAAAACAACTTCCGTTTTGCAGCTTTATGTGCAATTTGTTTTAGACAATGTTGCCCTAAAACGTTTTGATGATAAAACTTCATCAGATCAAGTAAGAAACAAGTGTGAACTAGCAAATTCAAGACTTAAGAAAGATGTCTACCAGCTTAGTAAATATATATGAGAGCACATCTACAACTTCCTTACATCTACAGCCAAATTAATATTTAAATGCACTAAATAGCATTTTTTGCAGTTGCTTCAAATCTGCTTTACAAAGGCCTGATGTGCATTAACTTTTTAATTATGGATAATTCCATGAAGTGTATAATATATTCACACAAAAAGGTAGAACTAATTCACTGTTTACAAGTGTCAAGTTTTAATGGAAAATATTGAGTCTTTGTGTAAAATGCAAAAGTTTGAATTAAGCATTTAACATAAAGTTGTGCTATATAGTAAATGTGCTACACTGAACTTACTTGATTCTTGAAAAACAAGTCAAAATGAACATGTATGTTTTACAGCCAAAGCCTGAAATGTACCTATTTCCTACACAAACAGCATTTTGTGTTCTTATTTTAAAAGGCACCTAAACCGACTGGGTTGTTAGGGCTTTAGCCCAAAAAAAATGTGCTACTCACTTCAGAGCCTAGAGCTTTAGCTTCATCTCTCGCTTGCTCAGGAGATGACTTGAGCATAAGTGGAAGGCTGAATAAGTTGTTGAAGACAATCTTTTCTAGTAGGGCTCCAGCTATCAATTATTTTGATAATCAATTAATCTATCAATCAATCAATAAATGAGAGTCAACTTAGACGTAAAGAGTGCAAATCATGTATCAACCTATGTATTGCAGGATCTTTCATTATATTCAAACCTTACAGACTGGTAAAACATTCTGAATTCACCAGAAATTATATAGTCTAATTATATAAATATGTTTATTAGACACAGTATATATTTCACAAATAGATATACCTCAGAAAATACTGATCAGAAATGATCCCACACTTGGGAAAACTTCCAATATTTTCTATGTGGCTCGAGTCTTGCATTTTATCTTAGCTTCGTCTCATTTGCATTATCAACACTGATGTGGCGCAAGTCTTGTTTGTGCTCATGATCGCTGAACTGGAAGTGCATTATATAAAATGAAGTGATACTGTTAATGTTGATTTTTATTAAACCAAGCATCGATTCCCAATAATTATAATCAATATTTCATTGTCTTACTTTCTATCGGCAAATTAACAAAAACAATCTAAATGTGTGTCTGACATGGAGAGGAGTCAGACGTCAAACACCGCAGCTATCGGTACTGGAGCGAGAGAGAGATGGAACTCAAGTGAGGTGGAACGAGCGCCACAGGAGTCTCCCATTTGGTTCTGCAGTGAGGACCCTCTGGACAAAATGCCATCTCCTAAAAAGCCTGGCTGAAACCCTGAAAAACATCCGGCGTAGCACAGTGTTTCCTGATCAGGCTTAGGTCATACATGTATGTTTGAATTTTTCACATAAGTATGACATAAATACGATTTTATACTAGAAAAAAAAAACACATTTACATCAGCTGTGAACCTACTGTACATTTGTGTATGTATATACCTTCAGCATAATAAAGATTTGAAATAGAAAAAACCTAAAAGAAGATCATTATTTGATCATACTAGAGGACACGCCCATAATAGAAGATTTTCTCTTTAATATTCACAAAACCAGCACAAGAACATTCATGTTCAACAGTCTCTTGTACATACACAACCAGACATTAAAATAACGTCTCAGAGATATATTTCTGCATTCACACGATATAGTTATTTTATCACGAGGAGGAGTTGCGTATAGATTCATCCTACTGTATGTACATTCTGAAGGTTGCTTTAACGTAAAAATGAGGTTTAGTCTTTTAACCGGTTACCTTTTCTGCTTTCTTACAGATTATTATAACAGTGATAGACCTGTCTACTCACACACAGCTATATTTCATAAAAAATGCATCTTTATCAATACAGAAATCCATCTATCGTATACTTTGAACAGAACGTACAGTACAGAGAGAGGATTCTGCATGCAGACACCACATGCACTTCTCTTCTGCTAGAAAACAAAGGTTAACAGCACAAGTGAACATGATCTTATCGTTGTATGCAAAGTTCTTCTCATGTATTTACACTTCAGGATGCTATGAGACTGATTTAACAGTAGGTCTTTTTTAATTACATGAAACCAAGCTGAGGTATGTACTGTCTGGTCACAACCAGAGCTTTCTCTTCACCTTTAACACAGCTTTATAGATGTTTCATCAATGGCCATTTTTAAACAAACTCTAGATGATTTATCGGTGTACAGGAAAATGTGTCCCAGTGACACAAAGTGCTTCATGCGTACAGTACAATGTGCAGTGTAATGTAAAAAAACAAAACAGCTTCTTGAAATACAAGAGGTGCATCCAAAAAAGATGAATTCTCTACACACACTGTATATAGACAGCGATGACATTCCTCTGAACACAGCAGGGATCATAAAGAATTAAGCAATGGTGCTTGTATGAGAGTGAGCGGGAATCAATCTCTGACAGAAGAACGCAACAATTTTGTGCTAACTAGCAAATCCATGAAGAACCATAAACTTCAAATAGTTCACTTTTGGGCTCAGCATCCCTTTAAATGCACTTAGTAAACAGACAGAATGATTGTACAGTAACAGAATACAACAGTAACCACATCTCTTCATATTTAGTATAAAAATACAAAGGCTAATCTCATAGAAAATCTCTTGCTCTTCACGGCGGACATTATTTTGTTCATTCCATATTGTATACCGCTCAGTAGATTTTTACTAACGTTACATCGTTTTTTAGAATAGAATTTTGCTAATGTTTACATAGTCACTGCTGGGGGTAGTCTTGTATCCGTTCAAATACTAGCTTCAGTTCAAGAGCTTCGCCGAATTAACAAAAATTACTCATAAAAGTCCACGGTTTAACAATTTTTAAACATTACCAAAATTAACACATTTTATCACCCCATCTTTACATTGTACCACCCAATGTATATGTTACATATGGTATATGTGCTGATTGTATAAATGAAAACGAATATAACTTATTTTTACGTTATTTCAGTTAACATATAATGTAAACTAGCACATATCGAGAAACACTGTCACAAACGTATGTAACTTTATGTTCATTTATACGCTGCTTTACATAATAAAATGCAAATATAAAGGTATTTTACTTTATCTTTTTTTGCATTGAAATAAAGTACTTAAGTATGATATATTTTGTAAAATACTGTAAATTAATGAATTAAAATCCCTGTATGTTTTATTTTCCTTGAATTAAGTTATTTAAGTATGGAATTAAGTTATTAAGTATGGAAGCATTTGATAAAATACTGTAAATACACCGACTTATGGTCTTTGTTTACATGAAACACAGCAGTAGTAACACAAACATATAATCAAGTTTTTGAATATTTGAAGACTCAACAAAATACTATAACTGTGTTTACCTTTTCTACAGTGCTTACAATGGAAACATGATTATATACTCTAAAAGGGGAAGATTTACAACACATTTCTTTACATTAAATACAGTACTATACACAAAAAATATAGTAAGATTTGGACTATTAAAAATGTGTTAGTTGTGTTAAAATTGTTCACTATTGATGAAGCCATATTTATTTGTTTATTTACTTATATTTGTTTACTTTTATATATTATATTATAAACGAAGATCCTGTGATATAATTTCAATGGAAGAGATGTAGATTTACACTGAAGTACTATAACCCCTAAATAACAATAAAGGCAAACATACATAAAAAAACTTAAATGGAATGGATTTATTTAACAGTGTCAGTTCACAATAAAACTACTAATGCAAACATATAATACTATACTTTTGTAAATATAGTGTATTTTTAAACTTTATATTTTGTAACCCAATATTATGGCCTGTGTCATTTCGAAATAATGTTTACAATGTTTCTCACTAGCCCCTCCAACGTGAATGTTCTCACCTGTAGCACAATTTCAGCTTTTTACAATATAGCATTGTCTATATTAATAATGTAAAGCGGTACCTCGTTTAAGTGCTGATGTGGTGTGCTTGTTTCAGGGCAGGTGGACTCAAAATGTGTCTATATGTGTGACTTTCTCCGAATCCTCAAGACCCAGGAAGCTCCACCTTGGATAGGATCAAAGCTTAGGGTAAAGAGGGGCACCAGTCAGGGCAAGCCAAGCTCAATGTCAACATTGTAATGACTGGCAATGTTGGAACAGAGTCTGAAGCCAGGCAGAGAAGGAAATATGGGCTTGACTAATAAATATCTACCAAGTTATGAATAACATCTCCTTTAATCTAATACTGAAAATCCAGATGTTTTCTCACTGAAACATCTGGGAAACAAGGCATTAAAGGGATTGGCATGTGAAAAGCAATGTTGTACTACTACTAAGACTTCAGCACTGGAGAAAGTCAGGAAAGGACAAACTGGGAGTAAAACGCAAGTCGGATTGGACAGGTGAGTGAGAAACAAGAGAAAAGATAAAGAATAAATTTCATTAATCATATTTGAAAACGTTGAGCAATTCAAGTCATTCCTATTTTAGACACCAGGTGGCAGACGTCCCTCATAAAGACCTTGAAAGTATAACTTCCAAGATCATTCTAGACCCTAGATGTTAAACTCTATTCCTGGAGGGACACAGCTCTGCAGGTTCACATCAACCTCAGAGTAACCCGCCAGATGCAACGAATGAAGTCCTTCAGGCTTGTTTGACAGCTGCAAGTCTGTGTAACATCCAACAATTGAGTTTGACGCCCCTGATTTAGACATCCAGTAGTCTAACACTGACCCTTCAAAGCTAAAAATATAACAGGAACAAATTTGTTTTTCTGATTTACATTCTAATAATGATCCATATATATAAATAGAAAACACTTTTCCCTTGGAAGCTAGCTTGAGACAATTAAAGCTTAAAAAAAGAGATCCTTAAAATAGATCTATTATGAAACAGAATGCATAACAAAGGCACATGTGATGACAGAAAAAACCTACATGATAGGTGATAGATAGATAGCTAGATAGATGTGCTGAATTTCAGAGATAACCTACTGTACACCATCAATGGAAAAGCAAAAAACTGAAATAAATCATAGCCACAAAACTCCTTCCATGAAAACCTGAAGGTTTGTTTCTGGTTTGCCAGGGGAAAAATCTTCTAGTTGTTTCACTATCGAATAAGACACACTTTCTGTCCTGAGAGGTTCATTCAGTCGTCCCTGCGGACACCCAGTCTGGACGACTCTGAGCTAATGGTGTGTAGATAAAGCCTGCGGGAGAGAAACGAAAACCTCTTATCTCCCTCCTGTACAGTTTTTCACTGCCTTCCCTTGGGTTTGGATGTAATTGCTCTCATGTTCATTATTTCAGGATGGAGCATGAATTTGTGGTGATAGAGTGGGTCTGAGCCATTCAGCAGGAACACAGCCTTCACAAACCGTTTGTATTTAAGTGCGTCAGGCATAAATCAATCCAAGGGCATAGAACACATTGTATAATCTACATGTAACATCAGCTCCTCTCTCACAGTCAGAAAAGCCGGTTCAGGATTTGCTCAATCTAGAACCGCTTTCTCAAGAACGCGATCTCTTGTGATTGGTCAGATGGTTCTACTCGGTGGCTGTGATTGGTTGTGAGCCTAGTAATCTAATGATGCTCACTTTACTTCACTATAAGCACAGGCTGATACGTGGAAAAAAAAAATACAATTTCTTATCTTTTTCTGTCTATCTTTAAAGAGCTTTGACACATCGAAAAAGGATAATGGCAGCTTAAGTTTGCTTTTGGCATGACAACCTTGACGTGTCTCTATAAGCAGTGGAAATCCAGTACTTGTTCAAATAACGCATTTTTAAATGCATTGCACATCGAACAAAGAAATACGGTAAGAGTTATGGCAAATGGCAACACACATGAAGATGAACTTCAGCTTATTAGGGGAGATTCAGGGTAGAAATAAAATAGGGATGAACCGATACTCAAGCACTTGTACTTGTACTCCTAAACTTACGCCCCCAGACTGATAGATAACACAGACCTCATGACATCACTGAAGTCTTGGTGCAGAGACTCTGGCAGCAGCGGCAGAAGCAGCCTTCTGCAGTGCACACATTAAATGCACACATGGTAGGTAGCAAACTATATTTTGTGAAAATATCAAGAGCAGGTTCGAAAAGTAGTGCTTACAATAAGGTTACGAGTAACTTTATACAGCGGTTTTGTACATACTCAAAGTGCATTACATTTTGAGAGGGCTGTCTCTGAATCCACCTGGATGATGTGACTGCTGCCATTCTGCGCCTGACTGCTTTCTAACAGAATGATTACATATTACTATTATTATGCTCTTAGTTTGGTTGTGGAAATTCATTTGATGCTGTGAAAACTGATTGTACGTTGCCAGCCTTGTAATAAACGGAAAGAAATAATTAGATGCAGCTAATACAGAGAGGCCATGCTAAAATTATTACTCTCACAGTTTCATTATTTGGATAAACTGCCACGCATCCAAAAAACAACACCAACAACCATCAACGGTATTGCCAAGAACCTGGAAATCAGTCTTAAAAATCTAGAAGATTTAAAAAGTTTTACTGGATCTTAAAAACAGGTATCGGTGCAACCCTAACAAACAAGCAGTGCATTTTTGGGGGCGGGGGTATCAGTTCTTGGTCACTGGTTTCTACTTTTTAAAAAGGAAGCTCCACCCTCAAAAATTAAAATTTAATCATTAATCACTTACCCTGATGCAATTTCAAATACATTACAGCTTCATTCCTCCTCTAAACATAAATAATTTGACATAATATTATTAAGATGTTCTGGATTTAACTGGGGGGGGGCTTGTGACTGCCCCATTGACACTCGCATGACACAGATTTGCATGCCTTAAATAGCATTTAAAACACCATCAAATACCTCTGTCTACCATTTGGCGTTCGATACAAAATTTTGCTAAAATTACAGCGACGGGAACACTTTCTGATTGCAATACTCAAAACTTCTGATTGTAAAACTCATCTGTTCAGGCAAGTGTGAATTGGGAAGCCACTTATAAATATATGCAGCATTTGATTCTTATTTTAACATTTCATTTTAGTCTTTGTATTTTATTGAACCATATCATAAAACCATTATTATTATTTATAACAAATTGAAGATGTAAATTATTGTGATTAATTTTCATTTTTGGGGTGGGGTATCCGCAAAATATTGCACTTTTAAAGAAATAAGCACATAAATGCTGCTATTTCTCATGCTTTCACATACAGTACTTGAGTATAATTTAGGTTTCTTCCATGAATGTCAACAACTATCCACAAACAAGCAGATCGTTCTTGGTGACTTGTGATGTCATCGTGATTCTCTAGATTGTGCTTTTTTGTTATTCTGGAAGTAGCAAGAAGTAAAAGCCCATATGTCACACCCAACACTGTGACAGTGCTCGTCCAATAGCAGCTCTGTTCACCGTAGAGGAGTGTGTGAGGAGGTACAGTACATTGAGGTCAGCAGGGGTTAGAAGTGGAATACCTGCTGCTGGCCCGGCGGGAGTTTATTAAAGTCCTCAGCTTGTTTCCGGCTGCCGCTCTGCTGAATGTGACGCAGTCGAGACGTGGCAGAGGCAGATGCCAGCTTAGCTGAGCCCGGAGGAGGTGTGCCTGCGGGCTAGAGAGAAAGAGGAAACACAGAAGATGACGATAGGAAAATGTATTCTGTTCTGACAATTTCATTGAAATAATGACGAAATATGTCAGTGTCAGATGTTTCCATTCTTATGCTTCAGAATAATTAAACAACAGTTTATGACGAGTTTAAAATGTACATGGTTTGTTTCAGATATAATGATACTAATCATAAATTAAGTCAGTATTACGTCACGTATTTCTCCTGATTATTTTAAATCTTTTAGAGTGTGATGATGAACTGATTCATAGGTAATTATTGACATTTATTGCTTTGGTGATAGCCAGAGTTTTAAGGAACCTATTCCCTTTCCCATCTCTTCAGTTTTCCGGAATCTTCAGGTTCTTCTGGATAGTGACCTCAAACTTTTTTGTTGGAGCTTCGTTCTTTCAGGTAAGTTTACTAGGGCAGTGAGACGCTTCTTGGACAGACATGCTCTGGAGAGCAAGATCCATGCACTAAATAGTTCATGCATTGATTACTGTAAAAAAAAACGTATTTATTGCCATGCATATACTGAGCATATATTTACAATGTTAAATAAAAACATTGGTTCTTTTCAACATAAAATAAAAAAAAATTCTGAACAAACTCTAAGAACTGAACAGATTTCGAAGTTTATATTGCTCTAGATTGTTCTGATAGAATTTTCTTGCTAGGCTGTATTTGCTTATTTATTTTCACACCACAAAATTTGCTTAGATTCAAGCGCATTAGTGCAAAAAAATCTGTGAAAGTTATTTAATTGAGAAAATTGTAAAAATATCCTAAACTCAGACCCTTAGAAAAGGTTGACTGCACGTAGTTTGCAGTCACAAAAAGCAAGTCAATGCAGCAAGTGAAACACATTTAAATCTTGAGTTCGGTAAAACACGGGGGAGACAGAAGGGTTAATTTAGATGACACTTTCGGGCATTCTTCTCTGTTGTCTTTTTTACTTTGGCTCTTAAATGTTTTCCTTTAAAAGGATTTTAACTTGTTAAAATTGATTCCTAGGCAGAATGACACCATTACTGTCACAAAGCGGAAGATGCTCAGCTCGACAAGAGAAAAGCCTGAGAGAAACCCTGATGACCTTGTATGATACTCAAACCATTAGAGGGCTAAATATACTTTTCTCTGGCAGTTCTTTTTTTTTGTTTTGAAAATTGAGCAAACTTTAGGAGAAACTTGGAATTGAACATTTTCACTCCCATTGACTTCCACAAAAAAAAAAAATCACAATTTTACGAAAAAATTAAAAAAACTTCAAAATGACATTGTGACAGTTTTAGTTTTGAAAATTTACCTCTGTAAACTTTATTTTTATGCCTATTTTAATGATATTACAGATATTATAGATGTAATCAACGCATTTTGAAGTTATCAGGCAACAAATGTATTAAATCTCCATTCAAAGGAGGTATAAAGGAAAGGTCAGATACGTAGGGGTAAAGTGAGCTGTGAACATCTGTGAGACTGCCTGATGGACAGAGGAGGCTCTGGTGAGCAACCCACATACTGTGCATACACTGTACATGCAACCTCAGTATCGTCATAAGGAGTATAAAAGGTAAAAACACACAGCTCACATTCAGACGAGGGAAGAAGCATCAGCTCGTCTCTGGAGCCATATTTAATTGATTGCAATTACTGACTATAGTTTTTTTTTATTTAAACTATTTTAAAACTTCGAGATACAAAAGCTTTGAGAGAACACACCACCAACGAGCCTTCTGACAAAGTGTTCAGCAACTAAATGCTTAGGAGTTAGGCCAGATTAGACTTACTTAACCTAACCTGATAAGAATAACTAAAAAGGTTGAAGGTGTAAATCATTATTGAACACCATAAAACAGGATCCCCAACCTATCTGTCAGTCATCATTTTTTGTTTGTGCTGCTTTTGTGCGAGCTTGTTAGATAAGGAGATGATTTAAATCTTAGACTGCTCCCAAAACTTGTTAGAAAAACATCCTTCTATTCTTTGTGATTGCTTAAGAAGCAAATTCTCAGTAGAAACACATGTTGCATGTTAGATTTCAGGTTTTATTCCATGAAACATCACATTGTCAGATTAGAAACAAAGGAGAGATATAAAGCAGAATTAGCTTTTAGGAGAGCACAGACAGACAGTGTCTGAGTCTGAGAGCATCAGTGACTGAGTTTAGAGGAGATTCAGAAGGTGAAAGAGAGAGACTGAGGATGCAGCAGACCGTTGTGTCTCAGTTACTGTACCTCTCTCCACACTGAGCTGCTGATCCACTGCCTGGACCCATCAGCGACACTGATCACCGGATTCACTCTCTCAAATGCCTGCCTCAGCCAAGTGAGTGAGAGTGTGATAGTGAAGCCATGAATAAGACAAAATACTCTTTTATAACTCATTTAATTCAAAAACGTTTTTTTTAGCATGTTTGTGTCTGCAAAGTAATGTCTACCACCAACTATTAAAAGTTCAGAAAGCTAACCCAAGTAATGATTAGATTACTCTGACTCCTTTTCACTTTAAGTACTGATATCACTGAAAGTAAATGTCCTTCCATAATATTCCGAATTGAAAAGTTACAGCTCTGAAAAACAGCTGATATTGTTACGGCATGGGTGGATTAACACACAGGCTAACTAGGCACCAGTCTTTGGGCCTCACTGGCACAGGGGGCTCCACCTAGATTGACATGTCCTTTTTATTTTACATTTACTTTAGCCCATGCAAATATACAATCTCACTTTCCAATAGGATACATGAAATGCATTTCATCATTGCTTTCAGCATTATTTGTTTGGCTGCAGCCTCTTTAGGATTCTACATATGAAAGAAATTCCCTTTTTTATGATTTAATTGTGCAATATTCAGGTTTAGCAAAGTTAAGGCATAAATGTACCAATGAGAAAGTCTGCAGGCATAAAGAAACCAAAATAATGTTTATGATTTTACATTTGCTTTCCCACGCATCTCTTGACAATCGTTAATGATACCTTATTTTTAATTGTTTTGTTCTGTTAATATCTCACAATATGTTTAACCATTACATCTGCTTTAATTGCTTTTTTACTATCAAGGCTTTCATTTAAATTGATTCAGATTCAAAAGTGATGCTTCTAAAAACCAATGAGATTCTTTCTAGCTCTGCTTTGGGCTTTGAGAGGCCATGACTAAGAAATCAATTCAAAACATTTCTCACGCAGGGCAGGATCCTTAATGAGCACTGAGTGAATGAATTTAGAGGAAACTCTCATTGTAGAAAGACCCATCCATTGAATAACTGACCAACAATTTCTATGCCTCAATAAGCAAATCTTTACACTTCAGTTAATCAGCTTGTTACCTCCAGCTCAGCCACTATATTCTCCTCTTCCTTCTCCTCATTGTTCTTCACCCCCGAGGCAGTGATGACAGGGGGTGTGGATGAAGGTCGTGGTCCATCCGAGCTCGAAGGGCGTCTCAGTTTGACTGGCGGAGTCTTGGATTGACTCTGTGCTTCAGCTTCTGCTCTATTCTCAAACTTCTCCAGCTTCTACACAAGCAAAAGATGATCAAAAATCAAGAATTATCAATAAAATGACTTGAGAACTCTGCAGAGATTAAATTCAGCAGCAAGTAATACTTGCTCCATCACTAAATACAAATAAATGTAAAATAAAAAAGTGTTTTTTATCACTCACACTCTTCACACTCTTGCTGATAGTGATGACTTCTCCACTGCTGTTTGTGGTAATCCCAAGGCCTGATGGGAAGCTTCTTCGAGGGGGAGGAGGGGGTGGAGACTTGGACGGCTTCTCAGTACGATACCGAGCTACGCTCAACTCACCTGATCAAATAATAAAGGTGACAGTAACATTACTGTAGGGTAGCAGTAAAATAAGAAAGGAGATTAAAAGTTAATTATACTGCAAAAAAATAAGTTAAAATGCTCATTGTTAATTTTATAACCCCTCGCATGATTCAGGCAATGGTGTAGAATTAACACAAATCCACACATTTTTGCCCATTGGTGACCTGTATTGAATATTTTTACGGCAGTCTGAATAACAATTCAGTCGGATTTTTTAATCTGACCCAGGTGGCTTTTATTTGCAGTCCTTAATCTGATCCGTATCTCACTTTATGATGAATTTCATTTAGTAAAATATTTAAAAAGTGATTTATTTTTATTTTTATTGCAATTATTGATTACAGAGTTTTTTATTTAAAATGTTTTCAGACTTTGAGATACAAAAAGTCTTAACACTTGGTCCTCTGACCAATTTAGGGCGGATTCCTAATCTAACCTGAAGAATAATAAATAATTACTGAGAATAATAAATAATGTAAGTAATTAATTGTACACCCAAAAAAATGTAACAAAAAATCTGCATTGAACATTAAGACCCCCAGTCTGAACATAGCCTAAGAGACTCCCTGCTCTCAAGACGCTGAGCACTTTGAGTTAAGAATAAAATGGTGCTTAAACAAGAATAACACTAAAGACAAACTAAAATGAATGTTAGATGATTACAAAATGATGCTAAATTATCATAAATGTCAGTACAATGATTATAATGTGCTACCAAATTAACCATAAAATAATTTTGAGAGATGCTTACACATATACTGTGAGTGTAAATGATAAGGTGATGATAAAAAGATTGCAAGCAGATGGCAAATTAAACGCTGATCTTATCTTGCAAAGAGAAATGATTAATCCCATCCACTCACCAGATCCTCTGCGAGGAATGGCGTCTTTCCCTGCTGGCTTTGCTGCAGATTTGCTGGGCTGGTGTTCTGGAGTTAAATTAGGCGTAGAAGATGCCGAAGTAGAAGAAGGAAGGGATGCCAGCTGGGGTTTGGGTGGCACAGCAGGTTTGGTGATCTGTTTGGCAGCAAAGTCCAGGTCTGGAATGGCTTTCATCAGCTCAGCTTGAGTTTCCTCCAGCAGACGGTTGATGTCTTGAGCACTGAACTGAGTCAGACTGGCTCGCTTCTCCTCCCAGTCTCGCTCTGCAGCCTGCCGACACATATAAACAAATACTGAGTGTTACAGCGCTGCGGGTTCCAAACTTGAATCAGAAGCCCAAATGAGGAGCAAATTTTAATTCAGCAGCATGACTTGGATTTTCCGGTTAATCTGTATTGGCCATATAGAGCATTGTGTAATAACAGTTAAGAACTTAGGGCTGAACAATTTTGGAAAATAGTATCTAAAATCCTACAATCACAGTAGTCCTGTAATGATTGCTTTGTTGAACTTCAAGCCTTATTTGAAAGGCAATTGTATTTGTATAGCGATTTGTATACCGATTCAGGAAAAGTGACTGTCCTGGTTCTACTTGATCTGAGCGCTGCCTTCGACACAGTTGATGACAAAATCCTTCTTGATAGACTAGAAAACTATGTTGGTCTTTCAGGAACTGTGATAAAATGGTTCAGATCATACTTAGAAGGAAGAGGCTTCTTTGTAAACATAGGTGATTACATGTTGAAGTGGACTGCCGTGTCGTGTGGAGTCCCTCAAGGTTCAATCCTTGCTCCTTTACTATTTAACCTGTACATGCTTCCACTGGGCCAAATTATGAGAAGGAACCAGACATCATACCATAGTTATGCTGATGATACACAAATTTATCTAGCTATCTCCCCAAATGACTACAACCCCATAAACTCTCTCTGCCAATGTCTTGATGAGATTAAAAACTGGATGGAAAACAACTTTCTTCAATTAAACAAGGACAAAACTGAAGTCATTGCATTCGGAAGCAAAAGCGAGGTTGTTAATGTTAACACGTATCTCAATGCAAAGGGCCTAACAACTACAAATCAGCTTTTGTCAACTGAGCACCAACGTCCGAACAACTATTTTACCTCTGCACTTCAAATCTTAATCTTTGTTTTAATCGATGTTTTAAATTTCAGTGTTTTAAATCAGTTTGATTTTATATGACTTTTTTATGCTTGATTTTAATGTATGCACTTTCTTTTTACTCTTTATTTCCAATGTAAAGCACTTTGAATTACCCTGTGTACGAAATGTGCTATACAAATAAACTTGCCTTGCCTTGCCTTGCAAGTCAAAAAACTTTCTTTAACTTATAATACTAATTTATTCCTTGACAGATTTTACAACAACTCCCAAATTATTTGTCTTGAAAAAATCTGCAGTGCAATTGTTCTCAACAATTTATAATCATGCAGTGAAGAAATGTGTTGTTTAAAATACAATTGTTGGCAAAATTAGCATGCAGCTCTTAGATAAATTACCAAATAAACATCTTAAACATTCAGAATAATTTTTACATACGCTACTCATCCATTATGGCACCCAAAAATGAAAACTAGCCAAACATAAAAGGTATGTCAATTACCAGGCGAACCTCCACAGATACCGTTTTCTCTGTGTCTCTGCGAACAGGCAGATCTTCAGGCTTCTTGCCGCCTGCAGATCCCCCGTCCAGCTCAGGCAACAGCGTGTCTGATGCACCGGAAGCGGCCAGCCAGTTTGCTAGAGCAGAAGAACCGCTCGAGACTGAACTGGTACTCAGACCGGTTCCCACAACAGAGCCGAGAGCATCAGCAAGACTGCTGCTGGCACCTGCAATCAAGCAATCACTACGTCAACTTTCCATTACTGAAAAAATAAAGATTAAAATAATCATTTATTGTTTTGATTTAATCTTGATTCCTTTATTATCAGCAAACCACAAACGTTGATTGTACCTGATTTAAAGCCATGCTTACCTAAACCTGAAGCACAGATCAGTGAAGGGTTGCCAACGCTGGTTCCCACAGAACCGGCGGTTGATAAAGTTCCATCAAGCTCACGAAGATTGAGAGAAGGGTCACCGAGGAAATCCAGATCAGCACTGCGGCAGAAGTCTGCTTCAGTTGAACTGGAACCTGTACTGCTGAAGTCCTTGGGGGTTCTCCAAACACTTTCTGATACCTGCCTGAATGCACAAACATACACTCACACTAAAAAACCTTTACACACAGCGATCTGTCAGGTGCCAATACACTCTAGTAGAGTAAACCAGGTCTGTCCAAAATCAGTCCACAGCCCTGCACAACCAACATATAACACACCTGACCAAACTAATTAAGGCCTTATTAGCATACTATACTATGGTGAGGGTTATGTTCCTGACGATTTTGGACAGCCCTGGAGTAGGTAAATGAGTGTCTATACATTCTACAAAGCTCAGATCTCCATATTTGTTATCACTTTGCTTCGTGTAAGCATCACCTTCTAAGCACAGCGAGTGAGTTTGTGATGTTTCTACAGCGCTTAAGCAGAGCCTCCAGTCGGAGTGGTTCCTCCTTCAGAAACTTGACAGCTTCCACCTCCACCCTCAACACCACACGCATCTTACTCTGAAGAGTGGGGAACTGATCTGATCACAGAGATAAAACGTTACAAGAAACTTCAAGACAAAAAACATACATCAGATTTTTTCAGTTTATTTGGCAATTCGATCACAACAAAAAAAAGTTGAACTGTAGCCCTGAATCTGATGCAGAGTAAATGGCTCAGTCTGGAAAAAACATGGAGGCAATATCATTAAAAACTTGTGATCCCACGTTTCAAGGTGATTGCTCACCTACACCGTCGGGGACACATTATCTTCGAGCTCTCAGCAGAACAAATGACAGTGCAAAATGAGTTATTCCCACTGCTATTAAACTGCTGAATGCCGAGCAGACGGTGCATTCATTTTGTCTGCAGGGGAGAAAAATTTGCCTTGTAGTAAATTTAATGCATCCAGAATTTATAGACTGAACTTTATCGCAGTTCATACTTTTGCTCTGTCCCAAAAACCGGAGTTCTGTTTTCGTTTTCTCATTTACATATATGTGTATGCAGATGCTTTTATCCAAAGAAACATATATAATAATAGAGACAGAGAGACACTATTTGCGATTTGTTACAAAGGCAAAGCCTAACGCAAATAGGTTTACTTTCGTTTATTTAATTTTAAGTGTTTCATACAGCCAGAAGGTAGAAGAAAATGGTTTTATGGCATGCATGAGCTTGTTTTTTTTCTACACAATTAAACACTTGAATGAATATTTGTATTTGTTAAAGAGAATCAAGTCCGTAGTGATTCTCATGCTTTTCTCGTCAACTCACTTTTGAGCTCAGTAACAGTTTCTCCTAGTCTCCGGAGCTCCAGACTCTTCTGTTCGATTTCCTGTTCAGTGACCAGGTGATGGTTAAGCCCCGCCCCGGTCTTCATCTCCTCCACAGATCGTTCTAGATCACTGTGAACATACACAAACAGACGATCATTCATTGAACTGTGGATGTCCCTTTTTCATGCGATGCTTGATTTGTTTTGTTTTTCTGAGAGATATTGTAATGAATAACTGCAGGCAGATGTTTGTATAGTACTCTACGTAGGCTCACTGTAGCTGCTGTATGATGAGCTCTTCCTGGTTGAGATAACGCAGGCGCTCCTCCTCCACCAGCAAACGCTGACGCTGAAGAGGGTCCTCCTGTGTTCTAGAGGCTTCCATTAGACACACAGCCAGATCCGACTCGGTCTCCTTCAACAGTGCCTGAACACACTCCTGATTCTGCAGCTGCATCACACAGACAAAATAGTGAATCAATAAAACAGATTCAATTGTTCATTTTTTTGTGTATGTTTTAAATCTCATCCTTTCTGAAGACATTTATTATTTTACTGAATTCCATCTATATGTTTATATCTGTTTTAAGTGTTAAGGGTTAAATAGCTCTGCTCACTAGTAGAAAGGCTCTAGCTTTCTAGTTGGCCATAACTCAGATAGCTTCTAATTGACAGTAGGGTAGAGACACTGTGTAGTTTTTATTGAAATTTGTACTTTTTATGGCAACTAATGAATACATTGTTAACAAGTTAGACTTTCACAAATGTTAAGAGGAAATTTTGGTTACTTGTTTTATTTGACAATCTATGATACACAACCACTATCTGCCTCTTGTGCAGTCTGCTTTGGAAAGCATTGAGGATTGGGAGAGAGCTTCAGTCCAACATATTATGATTATGAATGCAAAATAATGAATAACATTTTATACATTTATTCTGTTTGCTGTAATAAAGGGACACCAAAAAAAAATTGTACACTGACCACATTCAGGCATCCAGCAAACGATTTATTAATGTCACTATACCTAGATTTTATGCTTTTTTAAACAAACATATAAATGAAGTTAAACTAAGAATGAACGAATATGCAGTGTGTTGTTTAATTAATCCTATTTGGGTCTTGGAAGTTCTAAACAAATCTTGTAGCCAATCAACAGGAAGAATCAAATTAGGGACAAGGTGCTTTTGATCTAAATTTGTTTTAGCAATATCAAATGTCTGGCTCCCATAAATTGCATACCGCACTCATGCATAACATCTGCTTCAAACAAATTCCGTACAATCAAATGTCAATAAACACAGAAAACATAAATTTAACCTTTAAAACACACCCCACCTGCAACTGGCGCAGCTGGGTGAGCTGTTTGCGCAGTTGTGCCGTGTGCTGCTGCAGATCTGAGAGGTGAAGCTGCATCTGTGAACGGGACATGGCGATTGGCTGAGAGACGATTGGGGGTGGGGGCATCAGGGCCAGTGGAGCAGAGGGCGAGGACACTGCCATCGTATGACAAAAGAAGTATGTCATTAAAGACCTTCTGTTTCATAATACAACCCTTTTATAGACCACTCTCACCCGAGGACATACAGACGTGAAGGAAACACCATGAATCAGTTCATTTGTATGTCTTAAATATCTCATTTGCATATCAACAAAACAGAAGAGCAGACTGCTGGTCTTGGATTTTACACTTTGGATCACATCCAAGAACAAATCCAGCACACACTCCATTTAAAGTACATCACAGTCTACCCATGCAGCACAGATTCAGGGTTTTGAGTTCACATGTACTATCAGAGCGTTAAAGATCTCAGGATCTAAGTTAGATCCTTTTAACAGCTGCAAAGGAACAAACCATTATAGTTCAGGGGCATTCAACCAAGAGTGTTAGTGGGAACTTTCATTCAATGTCCTCGTTCTCAGGGAGTCTATAGGACAGACATACTGTACTGAACATACACAGAGTCTATACACTCAGAAATTAAGTTACAAAAGTATTCCCTGAGCATTAACCCTTTTAAAAGCACCTTGTTATTGCAACTAAAGCATTGTAACTCATGGTAAAGGACACCTATTATCCCAAATTAACTTTTGGAAGGTGTTTGGACATAGATAAGCATGAAAGTTGTGAACACACTCATGTTAGGGTGATAGAGAAGAATAAAAAAAATTATTGAGAAAAATATATATAGTTTTGTTAAATTAGCAAAAATCAAATGGCATCAAAAGTAAGAGCTGTTTTCAGGCTGAGCCGTTTATGATGTAAAAGTCCCCACCCACCAATGTTGATCGTACATAACCAGCCCCTCCCTTTCACTCCCCCCATTATTCACACGCATGAAGAAGCAATCTCCACAAAGAACCATCATTGTTACTCTATTCTAGGATATATTACCCAACACAAGCCCCTTCATCATTACCAGTGTTAGAGAAACTGAGTGTAAAGTGCTTGAATTTTGTTTTTGAAGGCTGTCTGTACAAAATTATATATGTCTGTGCTCTCCTCTCACTTCTGACATCCTTTTTAACCAGTAGCCACATAATCCATAAAATGCTAAATAACTTTTTGAAGGATGAGATCTTTTCCAAAAATCTGGGATTTTGATTCCAGATTTATGTTTTACACATTCTTTCTCTGCTTGTGCTGGGTCCATCTTTGAGTCTCTGTCAAATCATTTAACACTCTTCCAGTAAATACGTAAACTATTCTTGGAGAGATCTCCAACTTACTAGTGCAGGTAAAATTGCAGATGTCTGTCTATCAATGGTTAGAATATAGTTCTCACTGTTCAGAATGAAATTATTATTTTTTAATTGTTAAAACAGCTGCCCATAATTTACCCTATTATGGTTAACGCTCCCAAAATTGAGTCTTGCCTTTACGCCCCCAATTGGAGAGTTTTTAATAAATAATTATAAAAGATCAGAATGTAAAAAAACTTAAATGTAAATAAAACTCTAATCCTGACAGTTCTTCTGTGTAAATTTATGGATAAATAAGAACTAATAATTATTCTTAAAGCAAATGTTAATTATTCAGTGTCCTTTTGAAAGGGTACTGCTAGAGAAGACTCTTCTTGACCAACAAGAACCATTGAAATTTAATGAATCAGAAATCACTTTAAAAAAAGAAGGCAAATGGTCATTACAGACTCTGAGTATACAGTTGACAGGGTTCAAAACTCCAGGATCTGGGATCCCTGTAAACACACACACGTACAGTACACACTCCTGATGCACAATCCTCAATGCAACAGATAAAAAGAGAGAGACAGACAACTGGACAGACATAAATATACCTTTCTGCTTCCTAAATCTTCCAGCTGAAATATAAAATGTCACCAAAATGAAATAAACAAAAATAAATGTTTCAAACACAAAATAATGACTCTCTGCAAATTCAAACATTAGCTAGTCAAATCAAAACAAGAGGGGCTTCACTCTAGATCTTACTGTGAAATCTCCTCCAGTCTCCTTCGGTTATCTCTTATTATCTTAAAAACTTGACTCATTTAATGATCTGATTTTTGATTTGCCACTTTGTTCTTGAGAGTACGATTTGTTTAGCAAAGGTGATGCTGAAGCTCTTCCGACACTTACTGCCGACTTAATGTCATTATGTGCAATTCATTACCCTTACTTTTTTGAGTCTTGTGAAATAATCAATACAGCCACATTATATATATATTAAAGCCTACTTTAAATACATTTTGGTTCTAGAGTAGGAATAAAATAAAACAGTCCTTTTGACGGTTATGCAATTTTTATAAAACAGACACTTACGTTCTTGTGCTGAACAGTCACTGGCTGTTTCTGCCTTTTCACTACAAGAGAAGCAAAGCAAAGGCTTTTAGGAGCTACAAGTAAGAAGGTCAAACATTAAGATCGGTGTTGAGATTAGGTTTAATTGAGTTCAGGATTCTTACGGGCTGTCTGGTCCTCGAGTGAGAACACTCTGCACCAGTCCGGTGAGGCTGGCGATTTGCTTCTCCATGGCCTCCATACGCTCTCTACAAAAAACAATCAATACCACTTCAGATCAATTGTCTTCTTTAAAAAAAATTCATATTTTTTATCAAAATGTATACTTTTAATAATGACAAGTGAGGGAAAAAGGTTCTTCATTCAACACCATAATAACTTTATGACTTAATAAAATTATACATTCTCTTGATCATCTTTGCCAGATGGTTTAAATTTTATTGTTCTGGTAACATTTTTGCACCCTGAAACATGGCGTTATGCAAAACGACAAAAGACTGGTCATTTGTCACGTCAGTCAAATAGCGTCATGAGCGGCTCTTGACCAAAAAAAGCTACCGAAAAACCCAGACTTTCCCTGAATGTCTCGCTATGCGAGACTTTTTGAAGAAAGATATGCCATATTGTGCATATTTATAAATTCAGAAAACCACTCCCTTATTGAGTAGCTCACAGTTTTTAGTTTTGCATATTAACTGAAACCAAGTGACATAAACGGTTTTGAAACAATGACAACACCACTGTAGCATAGATTTCAAATCAGGAAGTGCAAAATTGACGTGAATAATAAAAAAGGACATCTTTGTTGTTGGAAATGAATAAAATGAATCAGGTTACTTTTTAAAGAGTTTTGTGACATTTCAGTTTGTGTGTTTACATGCACTTCAATAGACGGGTTATGGTCAATAAGCTGATTTCTCTGGTGTCATGAAAATCCAGTAAACCCTGGGTTTAAGAATACTGGCATAAACCTTTTTTTGAGAAAGCCTCTCAGCACCAATGATAAGGAGCAGTATAGGGTCGTGTTTGTTTTGGTTTTGTCATAATCAACCTTCAAACCTGAGGCTGGTGACTCACCTGGTCTCTTCATTGCCTGCTGATCCATAAACTGGCAGTGGCCCTCCGTCTCCTCCAGGACCCCCCAGCATGACAATCTGCTCCAGAGGAGGCCCTGTAGGACGATTTTTGGAGGTCTCAATGTACACAGTGCCATCTTTCCGGAAGCCATGCCTCCCTGGAGACCCTCGTCCAGGATGGCTACCATACGGATCTCTGGAATCTGACAGCTTTTGTGGGGAAGCCGAAGGAAGTGTGCGGAATCCCATTGTAGCGTATGGATCTGCATATATAGGACCTCCCGGTCTATAGAGGGCGCCTTCAAGCTCACACTGTAAGGTTGCAGTGGGGTATCCACCGAGAGAGCGAACGGATCCCCGCCGGTATGCCAGCGCTTGAGGAGATAGTCGAGGATCTTGGACGAGTGTGTAAGGGTCGGCATAGATCGCTTCGTTTTTAAGCAACACAACACTTTTTGATGAGGATGACATTTCCTCATCTGGTTTTACATCGCGCCGTTCCAGGATGGCACTCGGGGAGGGACCATAGGCAGGATGGGTGTGTCCTGAGTGTTGAGGGGCGTGGTGATGGTAGGGGTGGAGCTGAGGGGATGGATGGGGGCCGGCGTATGAGGAAGGGCGCCCACCAGTGTAAGAAAGACGGGACTGAGAGCGGGATGGAGATGCGGAGGATGACTGGAGGGTGTTTAATCGGTGCATGGGAGATGATTCCCTAGAGGTATACACCAGCTCTCTCTGAAGGAGAGAGAGAGAAAGAGAGAGATAGAGAAAGAGGGAGAGAGAGCGAGAGAGAGTTATTGCATGTCAAGATGAATTCTCTGTTTTCCACAAAAAGGTGCTGTTGCATTTAATTCATTCAAACATGCTCAATATCTAGAGGATTTTCACTGTCAGAGATCATTATTTTAATCCTTTTGTTTAATCCTTTATATAAAGGCTATTCTTTACAATTGTACATTCAGCAATCTCGATTCTATTTTAATCAATCAACTCAACTATCACTAGCCTAAAAACTTGTGTAATGTCCATATTTAATCATATTTATAAAATATTATATATAACTAAATATGGACATTAGTAGAGTATCAGTTCTGTGTAACCACACATTTCTGTCAACTCAAATTTAAGATGTTTTGGAGATATATACTTGGCCAAAATGACAAAGGTAAAAATTTGATCATGTCTTTTATACTCTTACGACATTAACACATGTATGAGTGAAACGTTTGCTTCAGTTGAGACTTTTTAACACAGGAAGGAAAATATGGCTAAATATATGACTAAAGCTAAAATTTAATTAAGCTGTAAGACCATAAATGATTTCCCAGCGATGGGTTGCAGCTGGAAGGGCATCCGCCGCGTAAAACATATGCCAGAGAGTTGGCGGTTCATTCCGCTGTGGCACCCCCGAAATGGATGAAAGCCGATATGAAGATGAAGACGACCATAAATGTAACAAATAAAACATGCTGTTTTAGAAAAATATTTATCATGACGTTTATCATAATCTGTTGTTGAAATGAGCTTTTGCTTGAGTTAAACTTTTAACTCCTTTTGTGTTTATTCCTTCTCTTCTGAATTTAAAACAGCAAAGCAAAACTAATAAAAATTTTAATTCTTATGTTAACCTTAAACAAACAGATTTCTTATCCATTCCTTTTTCTGAATTAAACATAGCAGCTCCCACGCTAGGTAAACCAGGTAATTTGTGAACAGAACAGCTGAGGATGGTGTGAGGAAATAAGGTTAGTAACAGCATAGGACAATTTCAAGTGCCAGACTCCAAAACTGAAAGTTTTATTTTACAAAATCAAATAAAATGTGTTCTTTTGATAAATGGGCATTTAGTGCTCAAGACAGCCATTCCCACTCACCCGTAGATCTCCATTAGCGATTTGCCCATGATGCCCTCCGTGCTGCGTGCTGTAGTGTGTATCTGTTAGCGGAGTGTCTCTGCAGTAGATCTTGATGAGGCAGCGGTCATGAACATCTCGAGGGTCCTCCAGCTGATAGAAGATGTTTCTAGCCTCATCCTTTATGAGCAGAGCCGTGCCCGGGGAACGCAACACGCCCATGCTCAGCTTCTGAGGGAACATGTGGACGATGAGAGCATGGAGTGTCTCCATACTAGTCAACTCATGAGTGATGTGAACCCGCCGCGTCTCCTCGCCAAACTGCAAAAATAGTACAGCTGTGGAAACACAAAGTAAGCTGATTAGCGGAAGACTGCACTACTCAAAGTTATTTTCATGTTGAGCAATTATATACGACTTAAATGCACACAACTTTAAAAATTACGATGTCTGCAAAAGGTATCTGGAAAAGCAGATAGAAGAGACACATTTTTAGAAGAGCCAGCTGAGGTGGCTCAGGTATTTGTGACACTTTAGTTTAGTTTTAGCAAATTGTTGATGCACTATTGAGGGAAATAAGCCACAAATACTAATCTACACGACAATCATTATGAAATAGTGACACATTAAAAATATGAACTTTCTGGCACTCTACTAACCTTGGTTCTTAATAGTGTCATATTATGCCTCTTTAAATCATTTACAATAAATATTTGATCCCTCCAGATCATTGCTACGCCCCTAATAACCTTCAAAAGGCAGTATTTGCCATAAAGAATGCGTTAAATGGTTGTGCACAAAAAAAAACAAGACGTGCATCCCCTGTTCCTCCACTGCTATGCTTCCACCACACCCCTTGCTACTTTTTTTTTGTTCACCCAAATTTCACCAATTTTCGACAAATTAATCTTTTGGAAAGCAAAAACACTTTGGGCCAAGAACATCCAAAAACATGCAATCTTTTCATTGTTTATTGACACGGTTTTACTGCGGTTCTACTTCTGGGTCAGTCAGCATACAGTCTTCATTGAGATGCATTAGCGGTTCATCTGATTGGTTGGTAGGTGGTGCTATGGTCAATGGGGGTCGCTACAGCCATCAAGCTGTTTTTAGCTTCCATAAAAATAAATAACAATTTCATCGACATGCATGAACCAATCTGAATATAACTTGTATGTTTTTAATGAGGGAACAATACCAAAACATGCAAGAAATGTCTGAAAAAGTAGTGCTGTCAAGCGATTAACATGTTTTGGTATAATTAATTGCATTTAATAGCACATACATACAGACATTAAAAAAGATGGGTTCTTTTACCATTTATTATTGAATACAAAACTATAACGTAGGCTACAAATGGTCATGACATATGAGTTATAGTATATGACAATTGTGACTTACTGAACACAAACTGTTGTGTGTAGGTTGTGTCAGAGGCAGTGATTCTAAATGCACCTCAGACAGCGTGGTTTGGTGGAGCTTGCTGACTGTCTCAGCCCAACCCAGTCACAAAATTGAATCTATTGAAATACATAAGATTCAAATTCGGACACGAAAAAACAGTGTAATTCGTGACCCTTTTTTTTTTTTTCAAAAAAAAATTTGAGCTCACTAAAACATGCTTCGAGTTCAGGTGTTTCAAACTAGAACCGATGATGGCCAAATAACTTTTGTTTTATCAATTGCTACACTAGCATCTCTTTTGTATTTAAAATTCCCCTTTAGCCATCTGTACAGTTCTTCTTACTTTTAGTTTTGCATCTTGTTTGTTATGTTACTAGCTTTCTGCAGATCTACAAAGTGTAATGTTACAGCTCTGCAGGGGGGAGGGTCTTGTTAATGGCATTAAAAATATGAATGCATTATTTTTTTCCTGTGAATAATTAATCTAATTAACACGTTAAATTCCCAGCCCTACAGAAGTCATGTTTTCATGATACGGTAGCTTTAAAGCTTGGATTGTCTGGTGCCCAGAATACACACTGCCTTACCTGGAGATCTGAGTTTGTTCTGGCTGGGTGACCGGGCGAGAGGGAGACTCTGTCGAAGGATGTTGGATCGACTAAAGCCCAGGGGCAGCTCTGCGTCTGCCATGCTTTCCAAACTCTCCGCTGAGGCATAACACACTCGCGCTCCAACCGGGTCACCCAGAGACTGCTGCTGGAGAACAGCAGCCCCGCGGGGGGTCCGGGCCTGCATGCAGACAGATAAGAGTAAACGGCAGTTTGATGGATTATCAGGAATATCCCACAATATTAAAAATGACAACTGAAGAGCAGGATGATGGCTGATGAAACAAAAAAATACACATTGTAATGAAGATTTATAGTTATTATTGGGGTTCCTGTGATGCCAACAGCTTTTTGAACAGTCAATGGTGTGAACACACTAATGTTAGAATTATTTTAGATTAAAAACCAATCTTTATTAAATATTAAATAATACAATAAAACATTATGACATGGAATACAATACAATAATATTCATGTAACAAAGTAATAAATACAATTCTACAATTGTTTTTTAAGGTTAGTCACAGGAAGGAATTTCAGGAGGTTTTACGAATCTGAGAACTCTATCTAGTGCCAGCACTCTGATTCAGCTTCAGTATTACATGAATTAACTTCCTCACCAAAAAGATTAGGTGGAATGACAGACATTTTGTGTTGAAGGGCAAAAGAAAACCATAGTCATTGGTTAGTTTGCGCGATTACCATTTGAATGAGTCTTACTCTACATACGTAATTTACCTTCAGGGGAACGCTGTCCAAGCGATAAACGCTTTTTTAACAACCAAGAATGAAGTCTCGAAATTGCTTCTAATTACAGGATGTTTAATTTGTAACTTCATCTATTCATTATTAACATCAGTGATTAATATTGAGAATGAGCGCGTATGCCTAGCTGTGAGGAAGCAACCAGCTGCAGTTTCTCTGTTGCCCAAGATCTCTTCGTACATTGGCTCATTCACCCAAAAGGCAACCATGCAAACTTTTACAAAGAGCTTCCATTCATCAACTCAAACGCACCAATAACTTATTTAAGACATTTTCCCAAGGACAGATTAAAAAAGACACTAAAACAAAGAGGTTCAAGGGAAATGGTACGGATGCACGGTAAAAATGTGCATTTTAAAAACCAAATGTTGAAATATAGATCACTGAATTGTTGAAACTGGCTTTAATTAGCAGTTCTACCCATGTTTATGCTCATTTCTGCTGTGGGTGGCAAAGTGGTGCAGTGGTGGAGTTTGTCATCCTCTAACCGGAGGCTTGACAGTTTGAACCTCTCCAGGTACATTCTGCCGTTGTGGTCTTGGGCAAGCTATTTCAACCATATTGCTCTGAATGGAATGCTTCGTGGTGGGCAGGAAGCTGTAGGCACAAAATAGCAGCCACGTCCTGTCAGACTGTCCCAGGGCAGCTAAGGGCTACCAAGGTAGCTTATCACCACCAGTGTGTCAATGTGGAGTGAACAAATAATGCTTTAATAGTTGTAAAGTTTTATAGCATATTTTCTTTGCATTAAAAAGAAGAAGTAAAGTCCCGTGAACGCAATTTCGGGAGGAGCGATCAGATAATTAGCGAAAAATCTACAGGTGTTTCCAATCCCTCTGCTATAAAACCGTATAAAACCGTAGCCACTAAACTTCCAATTCGACGATGAAATGCAAAACTGTTAAACCAGCTTGCTCTCGTCTGCTTAAAACAAATGACGACCCGCTAAAGGAAATGTCGACTAGACTTACCTCACCATCTGCAGCGGACCAGACCGGAACCCCTCCGGGATCCGAAGCTTCGCTGCACTCTGCGTCAGGCACTCCCGACTTGCAGGCTCCCCCCAGCAACAGGCCCCGAACACGGGCCTCGTTGGCAGCAATACACCGGTCCCGCGTTTCACCATCGGCTGACTCAGCAGCAGCCTTCTCTCCAACCTCTTCCTACTGGTCCGCTCGCAACTTTGTCCCACCCGTCGAGCACTGGACCGTGAACAGTCTCCGCCAAGCGCTAATCCAAGAGGGTGCTGCACCCTCCAAAAAAGCGAACAAGGCGGAGCTGTTACAGCTGTATACCACTCTCACACTGGCCACTCCAGTCAGTCCGCACCACCGCTCCGCCGCCAGCGGAGTACTTGCGCTAAGAAGGGCATTTTTTTCCGCAAGCTGGGGGGAAAGATCCGGCAACTTCTCCATCGGAGCCATCTTCGGCAGCGACCCAACGATCAGCCGCCCGCGCGTCGGCACCAGCGGCTCCCAGTTCCAACCAGCTCAAACCCGCCTCTTCCACTCACTTCCCCCACTCAAGCTTTTGCTCTGGCTCCTCTTGCCCCCGCGACCTGGTACCAGCAGCCGAGGCAGGAAGCTCCGCTCTGCTTTCTTCCTGCACCGGTACCCTTCCAATCAAGCTTTCTCGCCCAAGTCCCGCCCCTTCAGCAAGCTCCTAGCGGCCTCGGATTTCCGCAATCTTTACAGCCACCCCAGCACGCACATTTCATCGGCCAGCTAAACACTGGAGCTACCGCTCCCGCTAGCTACCCGGCCCCCTCCCACCCCAACCAATTAGCCCCTCCCAGCTCTTTACTCCACAATAAATCACCCTATTCTCTGTTTACAGCTACACCGCTACCTCCTCCCATCAACGCCATGGCAGCCGAGCCCCCGCAAGTGGGCCACGCTGTGAGAGCCCAAATCCTGGCAGAAATTCAGGGAGCTTGCTCCGGAAGCGGAGGTCAACCCAACTCCGGTCCCTCCCTATTTGGAGCTAATATTCCTCTGAACCACCCTCTCAGAGGTCTTCTGGACGCATCACTGGACAGCATTCTCCAAGCAGTCTCCTACCGAACCCTTCTTTCATACCTATCTGCTTGGAAAATTTTTAAAACTTTCCACGCAACCTACAACACGCCCTTCCCTGACTTCTCACTACTCTCAGTCACCTCATTTATCTCCTTACTCCACTACGTTCGGAAATTGCAAGTGGGCTCCATCAAAGGCTATCTGAGTAGAATTCCTTTTTTCCATAAATTATTATATGGCACCCCTTCTCCTGCCATATCTAAATCCCATTCGGAAATCCCAACTCTCACGCCCAGACCCCAGACTCCCTATCACACTCGACATCTTTCACAAAAGCATCCTAACCCTCCGCTCAGGATACCAGCCATCGTTTTTTTCATACACCTTAAAACTATGTTCCTTCTTGATTTTTTGGGGTTTCTGAGATGTGCCGAATTCACGGCCTCATCCACGTTCGACCCAAAACTCCACCCCACCATTGGAGACCTTCTGGTCCTCGAAAAGGACAACAAAGCAAAACAGACCAAACAAGAAGAGGCCATTTCATCTACCTGTTCGACCTCCCTTCTCCAATTCAGCCCTTTCAATCCGTCCTGCATTACCGCCTCAGGAGGTCCTCCCAAACTCTTAGGCCAATAGAACCGCTGTTCGTTGATGAGTCCGGTAAACCGGCCAGTCGTTTCTGGTTCCAGAAACACCTCAAGTCGGTTCTGAGGAAGTCTGGAGTTTCACCCGATAACTATTCGGGCCATTCATTCCGCATTGGGGCAGCCACATCCGCAGCCCAAAAAGGCCTGCCCTACCACCTTATTCAAAAACTAGGCAGATGGTCTTCAGAAGCATTCCAGAGCTACATCCGAACAAGCCACTCAGACCTGAAAACAGCCCATCAAATACTCATCAGCTAAAAGCACTTCAACTCCACAAATTCAACAGAACCTCGAAAATTCCCCTCCCTTCGTCAACGGCTTTCCTCTCAGTCTGGCCACCAGCGCTCCGCTGCAACTACTCCTTACTCTCCTACCCCAGCTCCCCCACCCTGCCTGTCTGGTTCCGGCCTGCATATCAGCGTACCTGAGTAGGCCCCTCAGTTTGATTGCAGACTGTTTCCCGTGTGACCCAAGGAATTTACCACAATTTCACAGCCCCCCGCTTTCCACCCAGCATGTCTGGTTTTCAGCAGGCCTCCAGCGTAGGAGCCTAACTCTCATATTTGGATGTCAGGCCGTCTCCAGTTTGAGTGAAGACCAACACAGCGGACAGACCACTTCCAGCCCCAGTACCCAACGTGTCCGGTGGCGGCCTGCTTCTCAGCGTATCCGAGAAGGCCTCTCAGTTTGATGGCAGACTGTCTCCGGTTTGGGTCAAAACATTCTACCACAGGCTCACATCCCTCGCAGCGCCCCTCTTCCACCCAGCGTGTCTGGTTTCTGCCTCTCTCCAGCGTATGGGTCAATTCTCATGTTGGATGTCAGGCCATCTCCAGTTTGGGTGAAAAAAAAAAAAAACCAGCGAACAAACAACTTTCTAACCCTGTACCCAGCGTGTCCGGCAGTGGCGTGCTTATCAGCGTATCTGAGAAGGTCTCTCAGTTTGATGGCAGGCCGTTTCCGGTTTGGGTCAAAGCATTCTACCACAGGCTCACACCCCTCCCCCCGCCCCTCTTCCACCCCGCGTGTCTGGTTGCCCTGCCTCCAGCGTATGAGCCCAACTCTTATAATTGGATGTCAGGCCACCTCCAGCTTGGGAGAAGACTAAAGCAGCGGACAAACAACTATTCTAAACTCCAACCCCCGTACCCAGCGTGTCCGGCGGCAGCCTGCTTATCAGCGTATCTGAGAAGGCCTCTCAGTTTTATAGCAGGCCGTCTCCGGTTTGGGTCAAAACATTCTACCACAGGCTAATATCCCTCACAGTGCCCCTCTTCCACCCAGCGTGCCTGGTTTTGGCCTGCCTCCAGCGTAGGAGCCCAACTCTCATATTGGCTGTCAGGCCGTCTCCAGTCAGGTGAAGACCAAAGCAGTGGACAAACTAACTTCAACTTCAGCCCCTTCACCCAGCGTGTCGGGCTCCCTTTTCAGTTTGGGTCAAAGAAATCAACCACAAGCTCACTCAAAACTTGAAGGTAAACATCCTCATCGATTGACAAACTATCTCCAGCTTTCGCAAAGGAAGTGCTCTACAAATCACTTGCTTAACCTCTACTCCCTATTCCAGCTTTACAGGGTCCGGTCTGCTTTCAGGGAAGCCATTTCCAGTTTGAGCTTATCTGTAAGCCACTATTTGCCTTCTCCCTCCTGATCCCTCACCCAGAGTGGGTGGGCTTGTTTTTCATCCCTGGGCCCAGCCCGGGTCTGATTCCAGTGCCCTCGAGAACAACCTCTTCTTCGTTATAGTCCCAGGACTTTCCAGCTGGATCTCCCCAGGGAAACAGGAGTCCTAACCAGCAAGAATCCCTTCTCCAGCTTCAAACTTCCCACACGAAACAACTGGACCAACCCTGAACTTCACTCCATCCACCAGATCGCAAGCTTGGCGGGATGCATATCTGGCGGCTGTCCCAATGCATTTTTTGGGGGGTTCTCGGGCCCGGATCGCTTCTCGCCTTGAGGCCCTCCCGTGGACAGCTCGCCCAGTATGCTTATCTTAATCTCGCCACATACGCTTGCATTTTCTGGGCTAATTCTATGTAAACGAACTTGTGAAGTAAAGTTCCATGAACGCAATTTTGGGAGGAGCGATCAGATAATTAGCGAAAAATCTACAGGTGTTTAAAATCCCTCTGCTCGCTCAAGAGATAAAATCGTAACCACTCCACTTCCAATTCGACGACGAAATGCAAAATTCCCTCCGCCACCCCTGTCTCCACATCTCATGGGGGGGGGGGGGGGGGTCTCGGGCCCGTATCGCTTCTCGCCTCGAGGCCCTCCCGTGGACAGCTCGCCCAGTATGCTTATCTTAATCTCGCCACATGCGTTCGCATTTTCTGGGCTAATTCTATGTAAGAGAACTCGTGAAACTAACTTACAATCAAAGAAGTAGAGGGTGAATAAAATAATGACAGAATCCATTTTGGGTTCTCCCTTTAAGAGAGTGAAGTTTCTAGATCAGCCTGAGGGTGCTTGGTCAGATTTTAAATACTGTTTCCTCTCTCTCTATGATCTGGTGAAAGGTGTTTCAGCCTCAGGAAGACTGCCAGCATCGTTTCAAAGCCAAAAATGTGAGACAGACAGAGACAGTCTGCCCTCACTTCTAACATCCTTAAGAGCTTTAAGAGCCCTTGATGCCTCCCCAGAGTAATGTTTTTCCCTAAAAAATGAATATACTGCTTCAAACTGCTTTAAGCTTTTTCTGGGGAAGGCTTTGAAAACAACAACAACAAAAAAACGCCAAAAACATCTTGACGAATAACATATTCAGCTTAACAGAATAAAAGTCCCAGGCGGTTGCATCATATAAACGTGACATTGAGGATGCTGCTGATTCAGGACAAAATAACAGCCTTGGGTGACTTCCATCGATGTTTTTCACTATCCGCATTCCCTAGGACAAACATTGTTGTTTGTTTAGCTTTTCTCAGAAATTCTCTTTTAAAGAAAATTCTATTCTTCAAATGATTCATTTGCCATAATTTTTTGTTTAGCTAACAATTGCTTCTGATTAACTTTCCTCTGATAAACAATGTTTGTAAAAACGATCCTCTAATGTCAAAGTTTTTTATTTTTTTTTACAAAATCATTCATTGTTTTCACTTTAACAATGAAATATAGTGTGAAAGTAGCTTAAGGGAAAATACTTGTTTCTTGTGTGCTTGTTCTTGTTCATTTCATTTAAAGGGCAAATTTTGCTGGAGTTTAGCTCAAATGATATGTTAAGTATAATTCATTTGAATTAAAAAACTAGTAGTTTACTGAAGACATGCACATATTTTCATTTCTGTACAATAATGTCCCATTAAACTTTTCATGCTGCTATAACAAGAGATGTCCTACCTTAAAACTCCAGTAATGTGGTTGCTGTAAGAGATTAAAAAAACATTTATAATCAGTCAACATTTAAATCAACGTAACCACTTTAAACAGTACTACTCAATTATACTCAATCAAAGCAAGGATGAATTTAAACATTCTTTATAATCCTGTTGAATGAAAAATAAACATATCAAGGTATGGTGAGGGAAATAAGTATTTACCTTTTTATTTATTATGAACTTTTATCCATAGGCATAAAAAGACAACATTGGGTCAATTAATAAAAGAGCAGGTCTTTTTTAAACCAAGAGACACATTATAGACTATAAAGTAAATGTCAGAAAACACATTTAAATAAGTTTTTGCTCAAAGTCTGTACACGCATCTCCTGTATGCATTTCTTGAGTGCATGAAACTGTTGTGTTTGAGCTTTGAGGTTAAAGGTGATTGAGAAAAGGGGTAGATGGTGCACTAGTGGATAAAGACAATCATATCCCCTAAGGAGATCGACTTGTGATCTGAAGATCCCGAATTCGATCCCCAGATCCACCGAGTTGAAGTTGGTGTGAACGATAAAATACTTGCTTTCCTATCTTCAAAAACCACAGCTGTGGAGCCCTTGAGCAAGGCACCAGTTCCCCGACTGCTCCCCGGGCACCGCAGCCATGGCTGCCCACTGCTCCGGGTGTGTGTTCACAGTGTGTTTGTTCACTGATGTATGTGTACACTGGGATGGGTTACATGCAAAACGCAAATTCCAGAAATGGGTCACTCCATATCTGGCCGACTGGTCACTTTCACTTCACTTTCATTTAAACACATGTGCCGATAGAGTTTTTATTCTCTATTGTACAAATAAAAATTATTTAGAGATGTAGGAAACCATGGCAAAAACCAAAATAATTTATCTTAGCTATTAGCATCACAGCAAGGCTTTTGAAAATCAAGGCTTTGCATTAAGATCAATATTAAAGTATCAAAGTTGAAATTAAATTAAACAAATTATACATCCTGCAAATATGTATTCAGCTCAATCTAACAATGCAAAAATAAATTAAAATAAGCTAAATTGAAATTTAAACCTGAATGTTTACGTAACGATACAACTGTGTATGTTAAACAAAATGCTGTAAAATGAAATGTTATCTCATGTGTTTGGTTGTGTGGAGGCAAAAGTTGTTTTTGTTTATAACTTGTTTTTTTGTCTATTACTACTAGTAATACCACCAGCACAAACTACTAAAGCTCACATATTTTTGGAAGCAGTATTTCGCAGCGGACCGTTTCGTAGAAAATCCGAATTTAAGGAGGCTTTACAATAGCTACTCCGCACAGATGTTTTGTCGACCACTCTGACAGGTGCGTGGGAAAAAGGGAAGCATAATGGTGGGTGCTACAGGGGAGCATTAAGGAGAGAAAATATGCTCAGACTCAAAGCTGTTATTTGTGAAAAATATTGCGTTTCCGAAGTTATCAAAGGTGCAGTGCTAGTCTAGAGGGGTCCAACTTTTATTGTAAATGCATTAAAAAAATACAAAATATAGGACCTTTAAACATTTTGCATTTATTCTGATCAACTTAATGCAGCTTTAACATATTGCTACAAAAAGGAGTCAAACTCTAATGACCTCTGTGATTGACATATGCTGTTAGCTAACAGAATCAATATCTAGAGAAAATCTATATTTGAAAAAGCCACTGGGAACACTAGTACATTATGCAAACACGTCACTGTAAAGGATCTCTAGCATAATTATCTTCATGCCATTGATTTGACTGATGTTTTTAAATCAGTAACAGTCAGACTAAAGCAGGATTCCATCGTCCTCTCTGTGCTGCTCTCTGCCTCTCATTATTTATGTCTCTCCAGGGTTTGCAAACACACAGAGACATCCTTCTCTCCCTTGTGTGTGTCTCTGTCTCTCTCTCTATCAAATGCACACAATCAGACACTGCGGCAGGCCACACCTGCCTCTATACTTGCATGCGTCCTGCGACCACCTCCACCGTTGCTATAACGACACACTCATGTACAGCATCGCTACATTTAAGCATGCATTAAAACCTACCGGAGATCAAAACAGAACCATTTACTTAAAACTGGATCTTGAGTGAGTGCTGAAGTATCTGGGCCAAGGACGGAGGAAATATTTCAATGAGTCAAGGACTAACTATACTATTTTTTTTTTCAAGAAGAATAATATGCATTTCGTCACAGCTGCAAACAGGCCCAATGGATACCCTTCAAACATTCATCTATGTCCAGCTTAGATTGAGAAAGCCCGAATTATTATACCACTAAAAACTGAAAGCTACATTACATACACTGCTGTTTATCAAATTCCCTTATAGTTTTGATATTGACTTTGACACGTTTCAATCATCACAACAAAAAAAACTATAATGACGTTTACCAAACTTAAACGAAGTGCTTAGAACACATTTTCTGTAGTTTTGATGCATGATACGTTCATCTCTTCCCCTAAAATTACCCTAATTAACATTTTATACCATCACAATAGTAGTGTAGCTGCTCACAGACAGCTTGTCTAAGAAGATAAGGAGAATGGAGATGCTTTGGAAACACTTGTATATTGTGACATGTAAAGGTTTAAATTGTACAGATGCAGCTCTAGCTTTTAAATCAAAGGAGGATTAATCAATCAATCAAGTTTTTATATACCGCTTTCAAAGCAGCTTCACAAAGTCCTAGTGAGGATCAGGTAGAGACAAGTATGCAATACATAAACATCCATCCATCCATTTTCATGTCGGCTTCTTCCCTTTCGGGGTCGCCACAGCGGAATGAACCGCCTTCTGGCATATGTTTTACGCGGCGGATGCCCTTCCGGCCGCAACCCATCACTGGGAAACAAAACAAAAAAATACAAGTTATAAATAAATTTTAGTTGTTTTAGATGAGAACATCTCATTCAAAACCTAGAAATACAAATTCTACACCATTTCGACCAATTAGACACCTTACAGCCTATGTCGGCTTTGAAAAGGTGTGCATCAAATCATCATGGGGTTATCTCAATGTGGAACGTGGGCTCCCCATTACTCTGCAACCTTGACATTTGACTTTACAGTTTATCGGCCTTCTGTCCTAACTCATTAAAGGAAAAAACAATGACAAATACGCAACACACAGGAATCTGCTTCTGATGACAGCCTTGACAATAATTAGGAGATACTCAATGCGGCAGACTACTAAATGCTTTTTTAACTTTCTTGAAATAATGTTGACTCAACTGAAGATACAGGCAGAACATATTCATATACAACACTTAAGTAAAAAAGTTTTATTTGCTTCATAAAATTACTAGGTATTAAATTAAGTTTAAGCATCCTCTCTGTTTGCGGGGAAATTTTTCTTAAAATTTGTGCTCAAACAGTGGAGTTCAAACTTGTATCTCAGCCATCTTTTTGCCCTTTTTAAAACATTTAAGCCTGACATGACTCTATGAGTATTAAAAACAGCCTAACAAGGTAATGAACCATAAATGGTGAGGATTTACTCAACTCACCGCAGAACCAAACCTTTAAAAAACATTAAATGAATAGATAAATCATTGAATAGAAAAATTTTAATAATGTTTAGAAGTCCTTTAAATAATTTGACCAAGTACTCATTCATAAAAGTAATTTAATCAAAAGAGTTTATATCAAATAATTACAGTCATTCTGATTCAATGAATCAATAATAAAAACACTTTTGAATTGAGTTGACTGGAACGAATGAACACATACAGGCCTTTAGCTTTATATCCATCTAGTCACACCACAATAAATCCTCTGCAGCGCTATATTTAATGTGTTCATATCTATACTAAATCTAGTATGTTATTCATTTTTGACATGACATCAGTACATGACATAATTTTAACGTGGGTCAAGATAGGAAGGTAAAATGGCTAATGTTTTTTTAGGTTAAAAGCCTTTGGGCTCACACCTGAATACATATCCTCACTAAGCATCAGTCTCACTCTCGTTCACTCCTCGATGGATTTTTCATCTCCTCGCAGACTGATGAAGGTACGATACCATCACTAATTAATAAGCTCATTTGTTAGTCAGACTCTCTCTTTTCCTTTTGGTTCTCTAAGGACAGACTTAAATTCATATTCTCTTCATACCAACAATCAAGTCACTTTTACACCATCTTTTCATATAAATAAAGCAAAGCAGTAAATTAAAGCTCAACTCCAGATCAATTTAAAGCAACCTTTCTAAAACAAAATACTGCAAGTAATGTGAGGTGTATCAAAATAAGTCTATATCGCAATAACACTACAAATCTAGATTTTAAGAAGCATTACCATTGCATCCATTGAGCTTGACCTTCAGCTTTCACGTCCTGACCAGGAAACCCTCTGCAAAAGTGGCTTGGGAGGGAATTTAACCCTCATTATCTATTACAAACTCACATTCTGATACGCAGCTGCTCACATTGTAAGGTCCACTTGAGCTCTGAACAGCAAGATGTCAAAAACCAAAATTGTGTTCTCCAAGTGAACTCTAACTGGTGCTTCATGTTGACTCGTTTCCGTCCTTCTGTCTCTCGGTGCCCATTGCTCTGTGCCAGTCTGCTATGTGATATCATTGATTTGCAGACATGAGCGGGGTTGCCATAGTAACGGTAGACTCCCCTCTCTTTCTCTCATGCTTTCTCATTCCAGTGGTGTATGGAGACAGTGTATGCAGCCAGACAGGCAAATACTCAAAGCAAATACAAGGGGTTCAGGGAGAGAAAAGCTATTTATCAGGAGTGAGAGAGAAAACGAGAGTAAGAGGGACTGATTTACACTTGTCTGCAAATAAGACTCAAACGAGGGTCTCAGTGCCACATCGTATGTCAGGCTAACTACATAGTGGTTGCCAGGGAGTTGCTAAGCAAGCAATCAGCCAAGTTTCCGTATGGTTGAATTAGCTAGCAGAACACACATCAAAGTCACTTCCTGCCCACTATTTCTTTTGAAAGTATACATGAAAAATGGATCCCAAGACAATGAGTCATCTCAAATTTGTTCCAGTTTGAGGGGACCAGCAAAAAAAAAAAAACTGGACATAGAAATGCCTGAATTAAATTAAATGTCAAAATAGTAAAAAAAAAAAAAAAAAGAAAAAAAGATGCTTTGTTCAACCTGTTGGCGTGCGCAGTTGGCGCTGACGAGCGTGGCAGCATGCTGAGGTGGGTATTTGCTCCTCTGGTGCTCCAACTCGTTACTCTTGTGCATTTTGGCGTAGGCCTCCATGTCAGGGTTTGAGAGGCGGCGGGTGCTGCTGGCCAAAGTGTGATAGCGCCGCTGGAGCTCTGCATCGTCCCCTCGCAACATCACAAGCCCCGAAACTCACTGCCGAAACTCCAGCGCTCACACACCTGAGATGCAGAAAACAATGTAATAGGTTATGACACACTATGCAAATCAATTTTCTTTGTAAAAATGTATCTAAAACTATTCCATCAGTGAAAGAGTTTCTAAATCTTATTTTACCTTCATAAATCATCACTATTAAGATTATAACAGCAAACTGCGAAAAAAATGCTCTTCGGTCGCAGAAGCACAGTCTCTCTCAAACCCAAGAAGGAACAACTGATATGTTCAAGCGGTAAAGAGGAAATCAGGGATGGAGATAAGGTGGAGAGCGCAAGAGGGAAATGGTCTGATGATGATGTGATAGGAGCCGAGCTGGATGTCGTGTGTCCTGTCGTATAGCTGATGGAAGTCTTATGATTTATGATCTCACACAGGCTGAGCAGCCAGGAACAGATGACAGCATGGTTTCAATGTTAAGAGGATCAAGACATTATGCCTTCCACAGTTCTTGAGCTAAATACAGGTGAATGTTGATTATACTGCAAAAATGTCATTCGGAATATAAACAGTAATACTGCCTTTGAAATAGAACCATATAGTGACTTTTTTGTCAAACCAATAAACTGTTCCTCATTCACCTAAAGAACAAAAGGGGCTGAAATACAGGTTTTTTTTAGACCAGCGGACACTAACAGGTCCGTATCGAGACCCAGAAGCTGTCAAGCAGCAACCTCAAGATTCAGTTCAAACCTAAACATCTAGCAAGAGCACTAATTTGATCCAGCACAGATACAGTGATATCTACAGTAGTTTTTTAGTGAAATCACGATTGCATTGGCCAATTCAATGAGTTGAGCAATCCCACAGGATTTCGATTCACAACGATTCACAACTGATGAATTCCCAAACTCAGCAGTACCAGCAAGTGCGAGAAAGTCAAGGGTTGGAAATAGGTTGCCATATTATGTCAACTCGACCTTTCAGATATTTCTTTCATGTTTTAGTATTGTGCCCTCATCAAAAACAAGCTTCAAGTCATATTCAGATTAGTTCATGTATGTTTGTGTAATCCTATTTTCTTTTTCTGGGAGCTCAAAACAGCTCAATGCCTGTAGCCACACCCTTAGTGGGTGTGGCTACAGCCATTGAGCCGTTTTGAGCTCCCAGAAAAATCGAATAATGCCTCTCATCTCGATGAAAAGTGTAAGTGCTAGCTGCCAACGAAGTGTAGCAGAACCACGCCGATAAACAATGAACAAAGTGTTTTTGGATGTCCTGGACCAAAAAGTGTTTTTTGGCTTACCAAAAGATTAATGTATTTGTCAGAAATGGGTGGATTTTCTGTGTGCCAACAAGAAAAACCCAGCAAGGAGGGTGGAAAACACAAGCAGCTTTATGATGCTGTACTTTCACCTTTTGAAATGATGACTATATTTCTACATGTTGCCCCCCCCCCCCACCACCACCACTCATAACCCCCCTGCTATTGGCTAGTAAATGCAAACTATTGTAGGTCCATACCTATTCAACATCATGTAAACAAGGACATCTTTTGTAAAAAACAAAAAAGTTCAATTACTTTTTGTTCCATGACCGGGTTAAAAAAGATATAGGTGACCATGTGTTTCATCTGCCTTAAGCTTTAAAGCTTTCTTTTCCCACCATTTTCAGATCTGTTCATTGTTAATACATATTTAAAACTAGATCTTTACTATTTAATTTATTTTTAATATATTCATACTACTTTAATTAAAAATCAGTATTCAATTTATTCTTGCCAGCTTTATTCTTGGTCTGCATTACAGTTAAGCAGTTAATTACCTTCTGTCAACTCCAATTGTTTAAAATCTCCCATACAAATGGGCTTTACTGTCATGTATTGTACTCACATTTGAAACACAACTTTTAAGATATAAAAATGCCAATAAAAACTTTAAAATCACAATATTTTGTAACTTATCTAGATATTTTATTTAAATAATGTAACAAAGTCAGACAAAAGATAAAAAAGTAAAGTTGGAGGAATTTTTTTTTTATGTCTGCTCTCTAGCCCAAGTTTCTTCAGGAAATTAGCACTTGTGATATGCATGATCCTAAATTAAAGATGTCAAGATACAGCAGAAGAGATGATGTCACAGAGGAAATTAACAAGCAATCAAAACTAGAGTTAAAGAGGGATGGAAGATATTTCAGAAAACACTCCACCTGCTGTAAAGTGAAACCCTGATTAGATGCTAATCAGCACGAGATAAGCTGACAGGACACAAACCCACCAAATAGGAAAATAAATAAATCGCAAACTAATCCTGCTCTCTATCCAGAAAACACACACACACACACATACACATGTCATGTCGCTTGGGGAAAATAACAAGTAAACGGTCTAATTATAATATGAGCATTAACTCATCGCCGCAATAGCTGAATCTTAATTAAATTCGCCATGAGCAGAAACTCATACCCCCAAAAAGATTTCACACCAGTTGCTTTAAATGAGCCGCAAAATCTGACCCATTGCCAGTAGATTTTAATTAAGATCACTTCACCGCCTCTCGGGGGGGTCTCTCAGAGTTTAACCTTTGACCCGGTGACATATTGCTCACAGTAGGCTGGAAACAGTTGGAGATCAGCGATTGACACTAATGGAGTCGCTGTCCTCGGGGGTACGTGTTTGAAATGAACAAGCGTCTTCCTCTGCAGTTAAACATGTTGCCCTGACCTGAACGTTTCCAGAGATGAAAAACAGCTTTAAGGGATGCTCAAAGCAGCAGAGCTGTGTGCAAGTGGAGTGTGCATGCATTTTGAATTCTAATCCCCATATGGAGTCACAGATGCCATTAGAAACCTGTGCAGGAAGACATGGCTTTATTTGCATATTAACCAATGGGTAGTAAGGATTCTGCATTCTGCACATATGTGAAAGATAAAGATGATCAGTTGTTATCAACCTCAATTTAATGGTCCAGTAGATGACTACTCACCTTGCTGCAGTACCTGACTAGGTGGACAGGTGTTTACAAGCTGATACACTGTAAAACAGTGGTTTGAAGACCGCACACAAAGAACAAACAACCCTTATTATTATACATTTTATTCATTTTGAATACTTTAGTAACGATTTGACCAAGTTTGATGCTCGTCCTGCTTCCACCACCAGAGGCAGATCTGAGTGGGCTTGTTTTTTGATTTGATAACAATTATTATAGTCATGACTAATTGTAAGAATAATAAGGAATTATCATATTATACTCTGTGTCTTTGTGAGACTCTCTGTGTGGTAAATGTGACTAGAATAGCCTGTGTTTTATTTATGCAACTGCCACAGTCCATCTTCTCCTGAAATTCTCCTGCACACCATATGTTTTGGGGACAGGTGGTTGAAACTCTGACTATTCTTGTGTGTCCTGACCAACCCTCTCTTTGAGAGTATATAAGGAGACTTAAAACTCTGTGTTACTAGAAGTCTTTGTTTGAATATACTCAAAAAGCTTCTCCAAGGGCTTGGGGATCCGCTGGTGATGTTGCTGAAATAAAAGAAATCCTACACTAATAATATATACATATTTTTTAAATAAATCCTGATGAATCATTAGGCAGTGTTCATTTACAGTGTCTCTTACACTTAAATTAAAAATTATATTGTGGTAAGTAATACCTACCTACCCTAGATAAATAGCCATGACACTCAATTAGTTCATATAAATAGTAGACATCATCACTGGCTTTAATTTAAAAATACAGATACATTAACCTTATCTACCTTTATTAAATAATCTGTCAATCAGCTGAATGCACTCTTTTTTGTTGAAAATGGCTAAAATGGCTTATTTTTGGCGTTGTATTTCTGTTAGATCTTCATTTTGTGTGGAGAAACTGACATACAGTGTTGCTTTTGTCTACGGCAGTTGAACCTTCATCTGCATAAAAGCTAAAACGAGACCACACACAGCTGCTTAAAGGAGCTAGCAGCTGGCTGAATCCCACGATGCAGTTGCGGGGTTTATAGTTTGTAGGCACTTCCAGTAAATGACAAAACGCTACAAATTAAAAGTACCCTTTTTAGTTCCATACAAACTACATTTTTGTAAAGCTTTCCATGACCAATGCTAACCTTTTATAACCGATTCAGAATCAGACAGGGCCTCATCATTACAAGAAAGCTTTCAGAACACATTGGATTCACATTAATGATTCATATTTTGTGAGTACCAACGTTTATGCCAGCTATATTATTTATCAGGGCATGTCCGTGGAAATTTTGGCTTGTAATAAACAGCTTTATGACAAGTCCTACACGCTCGTATTTCGTTCCGTGAACAGTAGATGTACGGCACAGCTGCGCATTTATCTTCGTAATACTACCCGTCTCTTTCCCACCTCACTTCCTGTTAATATGTTCACTGTCCTAACTCAATAAAGGCAAAATGCCCCCTAAAAAAAAGAACAGGTCCTTGGGCCAACAAAGATGGAAACCACAGCTGATCAAGTGAATACCTTGCTGTTATAGAAATACCACTGAATAATTATTTGAGGAGACCAGTAAGCATATTACATGTCTCACATTATTATCATAAATTGATTATTTGGGAAGTCACAGATGGAGTGTACAGTTATGTTACACAAATTGTCATTAATTGCAAGTCATTAAAATGGTGAAATGTAGGACATCTAACATCAAGACCATTGTTACTAACACAAACATAATGCCATTTCAGACTCATTTGCAATTGTTTTAAGTCTTAAAACAAGGATGATCTTACAGTTGACTGAAAGGAAGAACATTTGTTTGAGTCAAGGTATTGAGTGAGGGTTTTCAAAACAAAGCTGAGGTGAAGGAAAAAAACTCAATCTACCTGTATTTTACAAACAAATAAAATGAAATGCACAGAGCTGCAGGGATTTGCGTGGCCTATATCACCACGCCACGTGCAGAGTGCTGCTCTGGGAATTTAAAAACATTAGGACACCTCTGAAGACATTTAACAGCTAGATACGGCCAAAAATGTCCCGTGCTAGGAAAAGAGAGAATTGGAAGAGGAGAAGCACACAACCCACTTACTGTACATCAGCACGGCTGCAGGCGCCTTTCAAAGGCAACTCAGCCCAGATATGAAAATCCATAATCCAAACAGTAATGAGAAAGAGAGAAAGAGAGAGAGTGTGAGAGAAGGGGGGGAAACCCTGTCTTCCTCTCAGCACTGGATTTTCTGACATGATTGCGAAGGCTCACGGGGAAAAGAAACTGTCGTGTCAGATAAGCGTCTGATCAAAACAAAACATTTAGAAGACGGAATGATTGTGTGATGCAACATCTGACCATCATCTCTCACATCTACTCAGATTCATCACTTTTTTCTTTTTAAACCAACCTGTGTGACATGATGAGAACGGAAAAATAATGTGAGGGAAACATAAGTACTGCATTAAGCACTGCAACCACCATAAAGCAAAAATGTATGCAGGAAAAAAAAAATTTTAAAGGGTTAAATCATGGCCGATGGTTGGGCAAGGAATGATGTGCTGAACCACAAATGGTGCAAAAATGATATGTATGTATATATATATATATATATATATATATATATATATATATATATATATATATATATATATATATATATATATATATAAATAAATATATATATATATATATATATATATATATATATATATATATATATATATATATATATATATATGTAGAGGTTTGATGAAAAATAAAAGGTAATTCTAACAAAAATATTGATTGCATGTGAACTGTGAAGTTGACTGCTGCGGGTTTATGGAGGTTTGATGAAAAAAAAAAGGTAAATTCTACCAAAAATGTTGATTGCATGTGAACTTTGAATTTGACTGCTGCAGGTTTGTGAAGGTTTGATGGCAAATAAAAGGTAATTCTAACAAAAATTTTGATTACATGTGAACTGTGAAGTGTGAAGTTGACTGCTGCTGGTTTGTGGAGGTTTGATGAAAAATAAAAGGTAATTCTAACAAAAATTTTGATTGCATGTGAACTGTGAAGTTGACTGCTGTGGATTTGTGGAGGTTTGATGAAAAATAAAAGGTAATTCTAACCAAAATGTTCTAACAAAAATTCTTGCAAAGTCATTTTAAATTTGAAATTAAACCAACCATCTTAGACTTAAGTAATACAAAAATGCATAAGAAGTAACTGAATTAAACAGGTGCAATAAAATAGCGTTTCTTAGTCCATGTTAACCATATCAACCGGATAATCTGTGAAAATTAGCTATTTGGGAGTGTTGTTTCAGGTTTCAGGTAGTCTGGGAGCTTGTTTCAGGACTGAAAGTTCAATAATGCTGTCGGCGGCCTGGAAGGCTGCAGCCAGACAGAAGAAGAAGTCACAATGAGGAGCTACAGTGTGCTATTCAGGGCCTTATAGGTTAAGAACAGAATCTTGTTTAATTATTAGCCATATGTAGGCCATTCCTGGACAGCGAGGCAGCCTCAGCATTCTGAACCAGCTACAACCTGCAAATGTTTTACAGGAAAACAACTATAAATGTCATTGTCATAGTCCGGGACAACAGTTGAGGCTGCAGCAGTGGAAAATGACAGACATAAATGATTGATTTTTCATATATATCTGGTAGAAAGCAGACTGAAATAAGCCTGAAGGGTTTGATCAAATGGAACATTTACTTGCTTAGACACAGGAAAAAATTTAGCCAACAGAGCTAACAATATCCCAACAGTACCAGCCATCCAAAGCAGGTGCTCCTCAGTTCTCCGTTCTGCTCAATCATGCACACAATGTTTTCTCTTCTCTTAAACACCAATGTTTACCCCATCCCTTCGAGACCCAAGTGCTGTTGTGATGAGTGAAGCATTGCCATCTGACACACACATGATTCCCAGAGAAGCAATGCACGTTACAATCAAAGCAGAAACCTCATGTCTGCTCTAACTAAATATACTCTTTTGTAATTCAGATTTATGTTGTGATTGGTAACAGTTGTGCACTTGTAGTCCTAAAAGAGTGGTAGATATACAGAGGGGTGTCAGCTGCATTGGATACAATTGGAAAAAAGGTGACGATTTTTCTCACCTACTTCCGGTTAATGAGGTGTGATTAGTTCCAAACATTTCCCAGCTGAGCGCTGAACCCATTTATTTGCATGGAGCCTGAGTCACTATCTGAATATAAAGATGTTTAAATCATTTAGCTTTTGAGTTATCAACTGAGTAACCTGCACATGACAGCTGTCAAGCAGGAGACTATGTGTGCTCGTTGAGCTGTATAATAAAACGTTATTTTACTTTTTAGGGGAAGATGGGCGTGCAGCACTGCAACTTAGCTCTGTGTAACGTTAACCACAAAGGATAATATTTATGTATGTATGTGTATATATATATATATATATATATATATATATATATATATATATATATATATATATATACACACATACATATAATCAACACAGTATTTAAAGCTTATATTTATGAGAAATGAGAGACAAATGTAATCATGTAAGTATATTTTTGGGTAGGTTTTGATGAGTGGCATGATTTTGGATGTTAACAGAGCAGTAAAGACAATATTCATTTACTTTTATTCATTTTTTAAACATTCGAGTCCTGCAATCAATGTAATAGTAATAGGGTTTTTTATTTTAGTTTGTAACACCATCAACTTTAAAATTTAGAAAATACACAATATGAAATAATACAATAATCAGTAATTACAGCACTGATATTAGCACAATTAATCTTGACGAGCTATTAAATGGTAAGTAATCAAATACATAAAACAACAAAATAAAAATAACTGCCAATAAAAATAAAAGATCAGTGGTATTTCTAAAGAGTAGAACATGAATGCGAATGCGAATGAGAATTATTCATGTTTATTCTGCCAAAAATGCATCCATGAGCTCTTGTTATTTCACTCCAAAATCTAATTATAAAACAGTGTTGAGTCGATTCATCTCTCTTAACCAGGCCTTTCAAGCATCTATCCATCGACATGACTTTATAGGCTACATCTCCACCGCCTCGAAGCTCCTCTTCACAGACTTCTCATTCCAGTGATAGGAATCAAGTGTGAAGGTTGAATTCTCAGAGAAATGGGACCCCCGGACAGAAATGGTTTCAAACTTCCAATCCTAATGGGAGACAGTTCAGAGCTCAGACTGGAACTGAGTCTGGACAAACAGCAAGGTCTTCTTCCAGCAGCCCCATGGATGGTGGTTCGGAAGGCGTTTATGCCTCCTGCCATTTATTGGTGATTTATCATGGGGTTTCTCATCCGTTCATCCCTTCCTCCACAGCTCAGCTCTCCCTAATCTCTTCCTCCACTCCTGTCATCATTGCTTTCCTCAAAATCTCTTCCCAGCCTTCATCTCAGTGACGCCTCATCGTCGTCAAGCTCTCAAATAATCGAACTGCTGCACACACACTGATTTAACCTCTTGAATCATGAGCTTTCTCTCTCATCTCTTAATTTGTTGGTTAGCCTCTTTCTCACTCTCCTCATCTGTCTTGTGAATGTAACAGCATTTATAGCAGAAGGTTTAGAAATGTTTGAGTTAAGGCAATAAGACGCCTAGAACATTGTATTCTCTTCTCTATTTTGATAGCTGCAAGATTGTTTTGACTTTAAACCCAAAATGCTTTTGAAGTTCAGGAAAGTATAATCTTAAAGTATTTTATTTTAAAGGGATGCAAAAAGGCTGCATAGACTTCTATGTGTTGGGCTATGTTCTACGTTTCACTTCTACACTGTAATGTTAGTTACAGAAAATTTTGAAAAACACATATTTGGTATTTAGTAATTCAACTTATGACCACAAGATACAATACATACATTTTAACTCTATTATTTTTCTATGTGCAGGGCTAAGGTTTAGGTTTTTATTATGCATTGTTAAAAAAGCTTGTTGTTTTTTACAGAAATATGCTACTAAAAATTTCATATATTTTCATGTAATGACCTCTTAATTGTAAAATAAATATTTGTACAATGCAGTATGCATATCTATCTATCTATAAATCCAGCCATCTATATATTCTTAACAATTTGTGCTGCTATCAAATGATTTAACGAGTCAAATTATTACAACATAATGATAAAATTAACAAATAACCCCTAAAAATGTGATAAACAAGTGATAAATATTTTTTTTGACTGAAAAATGTAATGAAAGCTAAAACAAGAATGCCTCCTACACACAAACTTGCGCCGGCGTTCAGTAGCAGATAAGGATGTGCTTCATCTGTTGATTGATTTGATTGATCGAATTACTCTATAATTGTATGTGATGGTACAAAAACTAAATATCACCCTAAAAATTCTGGTTACAAGAGGAAGTCCAAAACCAGGACTTCATCAAGACTGATGATGGAAATTATTCATTTTGAGTTTCTTGCACCAAACAAGTATACGTGGCCTTCATTGATTACATCAATTGAAACTAATTTCGATTGGTCTTTGACTATCTAGGAATGACTTTGAGGCTGGTGTTACGCAGAGATGATCTGACCCCAACAGGTCATCTGATGGATGAGGTGGTTGACTAGAGGTTGCATGTTCGATCCCCAGACCCTAAATTTTTTTTGCCGGTGTGCATTCATCTGCAACACTTGCGCACCCATCTTCAACCATAATTCTCTCCAACAACCATAATTGAGCCCTTGAGCAAGTCGCCCATTTTCCAAGAGCTGAGGGTATTTTGGCAATTAAAAATTTCACTTAACATTTGTTTAATTCACAGATTGGTCTTGATTGTTTGAAAAAAATTGTCTGACCTTAATGGAGTAGAACTTTTTTGATAAGGTTGTGTAACTTGTGTATGATCTTATGCTGTTATGCTAGAAAACTAAAGAGAAAGTTGGACTGAAAGTCGTTGTCTGTCTTTATTGAATTTATTTTAGATTGCGGTGTAAAAACAACCACAGGCCTACCCAAGCACCACACCCATGGCCGATCATTTATCCAGTTGTGTGTGTTCGTTCACTGCTTTGAGCACTGAGATTAGTCCCTTCATATCTGGCAACCTGGTCACTTTTAATGGCTATGAGAACTTTTGTAAACTTTTAAGACAACACACATGAACCTTGGGCTCTTTCTGAAGATTGTCAATGTTAGGTCGAATGTGGCTGAAGTGTATGAGGTGTTCATTTGTGAATCTACTGTAAGTATTGGTCTGCTTATTCCCCAATTGAAGCCAAACAAGGAACAAGGGTTACCATCCACATGCCCAGACACTTCAAGGTGCCATATTACAACCCTTAGAAATCATTTATAATAATGTTTTTGACATTTTTACAATCAAAACCATATCTAACGAATACATTCATTTTTTGGGAAGCCAGGAACACCCAAAACCACAATTTTTTTCATTGTTTATCTGAAACAGCTCTGCAACAGTTTCACTTCGGGGTCAGTCAAGGTGTGCGTCCTTCTTTGAGATGAGCTGCATTAGCTCTGCATCTGATTGGTTAGTGGGTGGTGCTGTGGTTCTTTCACTTTAAGGGAGTGCTACGTGTACTTCTGAGCCTTACTTAGAATTGTTTTGAAAATTGTCTCAGTTTGCGATAACCAAGAGATCTTATTAGGATTTCCATATCCTGTTATAGACATTTCGACCTATTCCAGTGTCTAAAACTCCTTCCCAGAGAGAAAAACTTTTCCTATGTGAACAATTCATGTGTGTAATAACCAACCACACAGTCAAAAGATACATCGTTTCAGGGAAAGTCCGACTGATCTTTTTCTTATTTTTTTGTCAGATTTGAGAGAAAATGTTCAAATTGACAATCAAACCATCAACAGAATCTGCGTATGAAAAGTGTGTTATATTAATACGTTCTCAGTAACTATCCCTATGTGTGACTATCTCTCCGTTTGTCAGTAATTCTCTCTCTCCCTCTGCAGTCCGTGAAACGATGGAGACACTCGGCACATCCCATCAGTCCACGCCGCGCGCGCACACGCACTTACCAGAGTTAATAGAGCTCGAGCCCATCACAATCCCCATCAGCCATAGCCTCCTCTCCCTCATACGACATTAGAACATTACGAGCTTTAACGATAATTATGACTTCTTCCACGCAAACAACAGACAGCTCCACCTTTGCGCGGGAACCAACTACATGCCAAGTCGAATACGTCCGTTAATTTCGGCGGGAAAACATGGCAGCTATCCGATTTTCACTGGTTAACGTAGCGTTAAGGCTAATTGGTAAAAATTTAACCCTGAAGGAACCGGTGATGCAGTATCACATAACATACCTGCTGAGAATGCCGCGGTGCGTCCTCGGTTTGTCTCTCGCCTTACGCAGCCTCGTCCTCCATCGTTCCGGGAACACCCATACTGAGCTCTTAAATCCCAGTGTTTAGTGGGTTTCTTGTTTACTGGTGTTCCGCATGGTGTTTGAGAGTGAGCGTGTCCGCATGGCACAAACCGTGCTCATCATCAGATATTCACTTAAAGCCCCCCTACGGCTACTGGAAGTGGGGTGACCCAAAGCGCTGAGCAGGTGCGTGGACCGAACCATTCTGTGGCTGAAGGGGGTGACGTGGAAATCGAGGGGTAATTGCACGAAGGCGACACTATGAATTGTCAAGACTGAATTATAGCGACAGCTGTAGAAAAATTCAATCATTGGAAAGACAGATATAATGAAGCTCTAGATATATCTAATTATTTATTCATGGCTGAATTTTAAAACATAAAAAATGTTTATAAATGCTATTTCATCCGCAATTATAAAATACAAATCCAAACCAACTGATATAATATATCACATTTCAAACGCAAAAGAGATATTTATCAAGGATTAATATAAACCTCCATCTTTTACAAAGCGAAGAATCTCTGCAGAAACCCATTTACAAGCTACGATTAAAGTTAAAAAATAAGATTAAATTCCAGGCAAATTCAATTTTAAATTTCTACTTTTTATGATTTCTTTTTTTTATAATATAATTAATCGCGAAGTTGCGTTTAGATGAGAAAAGCTGAAACCCAAACCCTTTCACTCTGTCACCTGCCTTTCAGGAGACATAAGTACCCCTTATATTTCCTCCATCACTCTGACCCCAAACTTTACCTCACACTCACAAACACACATCCATCATAAACACTGATGAACACACACTGTTGTGTGTTTTTGTGAGTCCTAAAGCATGTTTGAGGCCACTGTTCAATATTGAATAATAAATGATTGCTCATGAATAAGGTAGAAGAGACTGACCCACTGAGCGTGTACACTGGGGAGGGCGGAGCAACAGTAAACAGAGTGACATACAAAAAAACATTTAAAAATAGTCTATATAATCTCAAATTAAAAATGATAGATAATCCAAGAACAATGCAAATAGTAATGAACTACAAATATAACATTTAATCAAACACACGGATTGCTTTATTTGTGATATTACTTTATTTATTAACTTTTTCAAAGTCAATACTGCAATATATATTTTTGGGTTTACTCCAACTCCAACTAACTCAAACTAAGCAATGTGTATTTTATATTCCATTATCTTTCTATTAATTAATAAAAAAATAAGTCTGATATTAAACTGCTTCACTGAACAGTAGAATTTTTGCCCATTATTAATTTTAGGGCCATTGAGTTCCTTTAGAGAACAAGAATAGAAATTGTATTTGATACAGAGGCCATTTAGGAATAAGAAAAAACTATTTACAGTACAATTATAAACATGTTATAGAAGTCTAGTTTGTGGACAATAGAGTTAGGGATTCATTTATTTAACATGTTTTTATGTTAAGAGGTGAAAAAAGCCATCAGAGGAAAAACGATGCACACAAGGATTTCACAATCCACACAGTTTGAATATTTAGAATTTTCTCATGTCCTCAGCCAATGTGCAACAACCATATAACATATTAAATAAACCATTTATCCCACTGTGTATTTACAAAACCAACTGCTAGTCATGTAAATAACAGATTTGTTTTATCCCAAAACATTCAGGTTTTTGATCATGAAGTTCAGGACTACTTTTATGAAAAAGTAGCAACAAACAGCTCTATATTACACAATAATTTGTCATATAATTTAGCTCAGCAAAACAGTCATAGTCTTACAAGTAATAGCAAAGTGTAATTGTAACACGGCACTATAATAACATTAATCATAATAGTAAAAATTATAATTCCTTACATTTAAATATCACTTTTCTACATTCAAAGTGCTTTACATCTTGAAGAGACCATCTCTGAAACCAGTAGCATGGACCTAGATGACATGACAGATGCCATTCTGCTCCAGAATGGTGGACAAGTTACACAGGGAGCCAATCAGATGAATGTAGTTATTTAGAATTATTGCCTATATATAACGTGGACGAAGCATGCACGACTTTTCATTTGAACGGTAAAGCAGGTTAAAAATGGGTGTTGGCAACCATCATAATCATGGAAATACATCACTTCCTGTTAACCAAAAATAAATCAAGAGAGGTGGAATATATGCACAGTTCTCTGATTGGTTTAAATGCAATAAATGTTAAACTAATTAAAAAAATAATTCACCCCCCTCAGAGTGTTCATGACAGTCAGAATTAGCAATCTAAATCAAAAATATTACAGTGACAGGGGTGAAAATATGTTGTTTTTTTCAGCTCCAAAGCTGGGCAATTTTAACATTGGAGTGAATGAGAACCTGCTCACTTATGACCCCATCCACCTTGTGGCCAGTCAACATACTGCAGCTCAGTCTCTTCTTGTATTGCATGCAGACAGGGAGAGCAGGAGGTGGCCCACTGATTAAAATATAGGGATTATTAGAAGAGGTCATGTTTGGCCATGAAGACCAGGGTTACACCCATACGTTTTTTGATAAAGCATTCCTATACTCAATCGCGATAAGGAATATCAAGTTACCTGAAACACACATTCTACTAAACTTAATTTAAACCTTTAAAAGGTACACAATCTCAGTTTTTGGCACACAATTTCTATTTAAAAGTGTGGCACTGTAGAATAGTACAAAAGTAAAAACAAACAAAAGTAAAAAAAACAAAAAAAAAACCAACATCAAATAATTTTATTTCCTAAACTGACAACAAAATTCATTGTCAAAGACACACAATTAAAATGTTAAACAAATAAACAAACAAACGAATGTATAAATTCAGAGCTCTTGATCACAAGCAGCATTTGTAAACGACGCTCCTCAAGCAAACAAAAACAGGATAAAACAAATTCAAAGAATGAAACATACACATTTGTAAAATCCCAAAACCTGCTACATTTAAAGTGCATTAATATCACAAAATAAAAGAGCTTTTCATAAATTAAGGATTGCTTACACTTCGGAGAGAACGCGCCACCTACTGTGGAAGAAAACAACAGCAGGAAGTTCATCCCAAACCTTCTGTGATCCAGACAGAAGGAGGAACTGAATAAATAGACGTGTGCTTCTGCTGACTGGTAAAAAAATACAATCTCAATTTACATTTATTCATGGTTTGACTGCAGGTCCAGTCATGAAATCAAACCTTTAAAGCTCCACCAACTGTTGCTGGGTCATTTAAGGTGCTGATTTGAGGTCAATGTTCATAGTACGATGCATGTGCAGGGGTGCTTGAGGCACACGGGTAAAATGCCACGGTTAATCTGGTGAAACTCCACCAGCTGCAGCAGATCGGAGAACAGCGTCACACCGTCGTCCATCGTGAAGTGCTGCCTGTCCTCCTGCTCCACCTACCAACAAACAAGGGAAAAGCTAAGAAAGAGTTATTACTTTGATCGTTAGAGATTATTTAAATGTACAAAAAAAAATAATGTAAGGTTTTTATTAGGCGTTGAACAAACTCATCTACAGAAAACTATCGTTAACATTCTTTCTTTAAGTAAATGCGCTGAAAACCTATTAAATAAATAATAAAATAAATACTTATTAATGTTCATTATCTTTATAAATAATAAGCTAATAACATCCATCTCTTTAGTCTGTACATTAATCATTCACAGGTTTTATAAGGTAATTTTCAGGTTTTTTAGGCCGTTAAGAATCCATTTAAATACCTAAATCTTAACATCAATAACACATACAAAACTGTTTTATATCATAATAAACAATAGACTTCAAATACATTGTAAAACCATCACTTTTGTGTTTTTGAGCATTTACATGAATCTGGCAATCCTAACTATGCTTTTTACAAAGTTGCGAACTCTGGCAACCTAACAGTTTGCATTTATAATAATTATCTATAATTTTGCATTCATGATGTCAAAATCTGGCAACCCTAAAAATCCCTTTTAAGACTTTGACCCTTTATGTGGATTTTTTCAGTCTGTGGCAATTCTTAAAATCGTGTATACATTTTTTACATTAATGTGTCTTGTGTATCTGGCAACTCTAACAATCTTTTTTAAAATTGAGCATTTATGAGTGTTCACAAGCTTTTTCTCAAACTCTAAACCCGTTAAATGTCACTTTTGTGTTTTTGTGGATTTATGAAAATGTTCTCTAACTCTGACAATCCTAATCATACCTTTTACAAAGCTGAGCATTTATGAGCATTTTGTCAATCTCTGGCCATCAATTTTTTATGTTAAATGTTGCATTTAGGAGCATCTCTGGGAGCCTCAAGCAACAACAAACACACATTTCAAACGAGTGTTACATGGACATTAGAAAAACAAAACATAAAAAAAAAATTTTAAGTCTAAAATGTAGCCTTTTAAATTTAACTTTTTACGGGCCTGTAGAAACCCTGCTCTCATGGCATTATCTGAAGAATCTGAAGAACTCACAGGAATGATGAGGTAGTGTTTCGTCTTCAGCTTATGGCACAAGGAAAGCACAAAGCATTGTGGGTGCAGCTTACTGTCACGAATCAAAAACATCCTGTTTCCACATAACAGAGCATTAAATACAGCCTTACCAGTTAAAAACAAAGGTGTGTTTGTTTCTCACCCATCCACCTGACCCTGCTCCTCCAACAGCCTCTGAGCTTGGGTTCGAGACACGCCCCCGTGAAACCAAGGCTGAACCCGATCGAGTGCTGCACACAAACAAAGCAATCAGACACCGTTTATCTGATGTCTCAGCAATAATAAACAAGTAAATCCACTCACCAGATGCTTGTGAACTGGGAACATTTCCAGCCAAACTGTGACGTAGAGCCTCCCTCTTCTGCAGCAGAAAAAAAAAGCATGTATTTAAACTGAACCTCAAATTTTAATATTTACAATTTTATTCATATAGATGATTTTGTTTTCATCTGAAACCTCTTTTTTAAGTCAATTTTATTGTCATAAAAAATTCACTCCTTGAAAATCTCTAACAAACAATTAGTTGATACATAGAAAAATTATACTTTAAAATAATTTTTCTATTGTCTAATATTTATAATTAGTATTACAATTAACAGATTATACGTGTATTTACCATTGAAGTCAAATGCTTATTTACACATTAACTATATGTGGATGTAACGCTTCCCTTTTCTGCAACGGAAATTTTCTTATAATTTAATCCAAAATGTGGAATCTTTATATATTTGTTTAGAAGAGGAAAAAAAAATTGCTTTATTCAGGAAATGGCTGATAACTTTTGCTTTTAGCGCATAATTTAAATAAACGTAAAAAAAATTACCTTTTTGTTAGCAACATTCTCAATTACCGTCTACATAGACACGATTTAACTAGAAGAATGGAATTAAGTTGTATTTAATATTACTATGATCAAAAGTTATTTATTCACTGCCATACGTAGTGAATCCTCGCATGTTTTGTGTCCTCCACCTCATTTTACACTTGGTATTTTAAGATATTTTTTACCTATTTGTTTTGTCTGAAGTGCCATTTAAAATGTAATGTGAAAGTATTTATATTGAGATCTGTATATTGTCAATTCCAAAAAATTACACTACAAACATACATTAAAAAAGAAAAAAAAGAGCATCAACTCAATAAAAAAAACTAAATTTATCTACTATAAAACATAATAAAGTTTCTGCACAATTAAATCGAGATTGAAATCTGATCTCTAATTCTTGTGGAGAAAAACACTTCGCTCTATGAGTGTCAATCCTGAAGAAAAACGTCTTGTGTTTCATTCTTGTAAGCGTTCAGCCTCATCAGCATTGTGTAGCATGTCTGCTCTTTAATTATGAATTTGTCCGTTTCCCTGGTGCAGATATACATTGAGACACACCCGCCAGCTGAGTCCTTCCTCCTGCTCCGCGCTCTGAGCCTCGTGCGAGCTTTGAATCACTCGGCCACCGCTCGTCCCAGAAAAATCCATGGCCACCATTGACTCCTCCATGTCTGACAGCTACGAGAAGATCAGCGATTAAAGCTACAGTAACCCAACTCCAGCTTCAAATGTCAATTCATTAAGAATTTAACATAAACGGGACATGAGATGATTAGATTTCATATCATGTCTATTTTAAAAAGGCAGAATCGAGAACCTTTAAATCCATTTTTGAGGGTCTGTGAAGGACTGGGCCTGACTGCGAGAGCTGGTAATTAATCTTGAGTTGTTTCCCATGCTGAAACACACATGTTTATCTGTTCATTTCAAGCTTAAAATGGAATTACTATGTCTTTTGAGAGGGTTGTAAAGTACCTTAAACAATCTGAACGCTGTGATCCAGCACGTTCGACTCTGCTCACTGTCAGTGCACATCAGCTTCAAATCTTGACTGCGAAACTTGTCTTTGAATGCCTGGAGCACAAGCATTCAGCATGAGTTTATCCCATGAGGACCTGCTGTGATGCTGCTGTCTCTAACATTTGTAAATGGAACACTGGACATGATGTAATACAAATAAATAAAAATGAGCATGACCTCAAGGTACCTGAAAATTAAAAAGCAATGAAATTAGTTTGGCAAGCTGAGTATTAACTCAGAAAGCGGGAAAGATCAAAATACAGGTGATGGATTACAGAAGTAGTTTCTAAAAGACTCCTCTCTACCGTAGGGAACTCCTCAGGTGGCCAATACCCAAAGAAAGCAGAAGTTACAGAAATGATGGGTCTGGAACGTCATGGGGTGAGTGCATAATGAAGATGTACATTTTTAGGGTGAACATTAATAGGGTGATATTATCCCTTCAATGGAGTGAATATTGCTTAACATGTAGTAAAGTAGAGTAAATGCAAGGCAAGATGCTAAAATGCTAAACCAGTAGTACGCCTTGACCTTTATCAATAATAAACCATGATATTGTTTGTAAAATTTGAGAGATGATTTATGAGAATTCATAGGTCATGTTGACCAGGACAATAAAAGGGTTGAGGATTTAAGATGATCGTTTATTAAATAATAATAATCTAGCCACAGGGGTTTCAAGCCAGTGACTTCTGTGATGGTCCCAAGCCCGGATAAATAGAGAGGGTTGCGTGAGGAAGGGCATCCGGCGTAAAACATGCCAAAACCAAATATGCAATTCATCAATTCGATTTCCATACCGGATCGGTCGAGGCCCGGGTTAACAACGACCGCCACCGGTGCTGTCGACCTACAGGGTGCCGGTGGAAATTGGGCTACTGTTGGTCAAAGAAGGAGAGGAGGGAGAAGGATTCGTAGGCAGAGAGAGAAGAGGAAAGGCAAGAGTATAGGTCTGAGAATAGGGACTCTCAACGTTGGTACAATGACCGGGAAAGGTAGAGAGCTGGCGGACATGATGTAGAGAAGGAAGGTAGATATTCTGTGTGTGCAGGAGACCAGGTGGAAGGGTAGCAAAGCGCGTAGAATTGGAGGGGGATACAAACTGTTTTACTATGGTGAGGATAGGAAGAGAAATGGGGTAGGAGTGATCCTGAAGGAGGAGTTTGTGAGGAATGTTTTAGAGGTGAAAAGAGTGTCTGACAGGGTGATCAGTTTGAAGTTAGAGATTGAAGGGGTGATGTTGAATGTAGTGAGTGGTTATGCTCCACAAGTAGGCTGTAAGCTGGAAGAAAAGGAGAGATTCTGGAGTGAGTTAGATGAGGTGATGGAGAGTATTCCCAGAGGAGAGAGAGTAGTGGTGGGAGCAGACTTCAACGGTCATGTGGGCGAGGGCAACAGAGGTGATGAGGAAGTGATGGGCAGGTTTGGTGTTAAGGAAAGGAACCCAGAAGGACAGATGGTGGTGGACTTTGCCAAGAGGATGGAAATGGCTGTAGTTAACACTTATTTCCAGAAGAGGGAGGAACATAGAGTTACCTACAAGAGTGGTGGTAGGAGTACGCAAGTGGACTACATCCTAAGTAGACGAGCCAATCTGAGAGAGATCACTGACTGCAAAGTAGTGGTAGGAGAGAGTGTAGCCAGACAGCA